>OY747109.1:20477714-21743239 GCA_963556455.1 Epiblema foenella | reverse complement strand
TTTCCAACTAATAAATGCATTTTCAATAAAAAACAAAAATTGTCAAAAAACTGTCAAATTTACGAAATTTGACAGATTTGACTATCTTAGCACTCATATAGTAAGTTGTACCATCGAATTCAACAATGTCAAAAAACTGTCAAAATTTACTAATTTGACACTTTCTGTCAAATAAAGTATGTCATATCATCAATTTCTACGTAATAAATGCATTTTCATTAAAAAATAAAAACTGTCAAAAAACTGTCATACAAACAATATTATGTCAATTCACATTGTCAAATTCATCATAAAACAGAAATTACAACAAAACAAAGAAAAAAAAATTTTGGTCAAGCGCGAGTCGGAAAGGTAGTTTCCCCATACATTTTGAGACTCAGCGCCTGATGAAAGCAACAGGCAATTTTTCCGAACTTTAAAAATCATTATCTCAGAAACGGTAAGAGATAGATAAAAATGGACTTCATTTTTGGGCTGTCGGCACCACGAAGTAGGTGCACGAGTGAAATGCAAACTCATGGATATGATTTTTTTCAAAATTTTTTGACGACTTTTTTATATGGCCAAAAAATCTAACCCAGGTCTAAAATCTTTATTTATTATCCGATTTCGATAAAAAAAAAACCGTTTCTAGAGAATCAAAAAGTAATAGGTTCAACGCTGGTTCCAGCCAGATAGCGTTGTAACTTTTTTTTAAAAAAAATAAAAACACTTTTTTTTGTATGGCAGCTACCAGAAGGGGGGGGATTCCCACCCCTAAAGGGGGGTCCAGAATTTAGATCCCCTTTAGAAACCCTTATATTCTGAATTTGAGCCAATTCTACCGAAGGACGATCCTATAACCTAACCTAACCTAACCTAACCTAACCTAACCTAACCTAACCTAACCTAACCTAACCTAACCTAACCTAACCTAACCTAACCTAACCTAACCTAACCTAACCTAACCTAACCTAACCTAACCTAACCTAACCTAACCTAACCTAACCTAACCTAACCTAACCTAACCTAACCTAACCTAACCTAACCTAACCTAACCTAACCTAACCTAACCTAACCTAACCTAACCTAACCTAACCTAACCTAACCTAACCTAACCTAACCTAACCTAACCTAACCTAACCTAACCTAACCTAACCTAACCTAACCTAACCTAACCTAACCTAACCTAACCTAACCTAACCTAACCTAACCTAACCTAACCTAACCTAACCTAACCTAACCTAACCTAACCTAACCTAACCTAACCTAACCTAACCTAACCTAACCTAACCTAACCTAACCTAACCTAACCTAACCTAACCTAACCTAACCTAACCTAACCTAACCTAACCTAACCTAACCTAACCTAACCTAACCTAACCTAACCTAACCTAACCTAACCTAACCTAACCTAACCTAACCTAACCTAACCTAACCTAACCTAACCTAACCTAACCTAACCTAACCTAACCTAACCTAACCTAACCTAACCTAACCTAACCTAACCTAACCTAACCTAACCTAACCTAACCTAACCTAACCTAACCTAACCTAACCTAACCTAACCTAACCTAACCTAACCTAACCTAACCTAACCTAACCTAACCTAACCTAACCTAACCTAACCTAACCTAACCTAACCTAACCTAACCTAACCTAACCTAACCTAACCTAACCTAACCTAACCTAACCTAACCTAACCTAACCTAACCTAACCTAACCTAACCTAACCTAACCTAACCTAACCTAACCTAACCTAACCTAACCTAACCTAACCTAACCTAACCTAACCTAACCTAACCTAACCTAACCTAACCTAACCTAACCTAACCTAACCTAACCTAACCTAACCTAACCTAACCTAACCTAACCTAACCTAACCTAACCTAACCTAACCTAACCTAACCTAACCTAACCTAACCTAACCTAACCTAACCTAACCTAACCTAACCTAACCTAACCTAACCTAACCTAACCTAACCTAACCTAACCTAACCTAACCTAACCTAACCTAACCTAACCTAACCTAACCTAACCTAACCTAACCTAACCTAACCTAACCTAACCTAACCTAACCTAACCTAACCTAACCTAACCTAACCTAACCTAACCTAACCTAACCTAACCTAACCTAACCTAACCTAACCTAACCTAACCTAACCTAACCTAACCTAACCTAACCTAACCTAACCTAACCTAACCTAACCTAACCTAACCTAACCTAACCTAACCTAACCTAACCTAACCTAACCTAACCTAACCTAACCTAACCTAACCTAACCTAACCTAACCTAACCTAACCTAACCTAACCTAACCTAACCTAACCTAACCTAACCTAACCTAACCTAACCTAACCTAACCTAACCTAACCTAACCTAACCTAACCTAACCTAACCTAACCTAACCTAACCTAACCTAACCTAACCTAACCTAACCTAACCTAACCTAACCTAACCTAACCTAACCTAACCTAACCTAACCTAACCTAACCTAACCTAACCTAACCTAACCTAACCTAACCTAACCTAACCTAACCTAACCTAACCTAACCTAACCTAACCTAACCTAACCTAACCTAACCTAACCTAACCTAACCTAACCTAACCTAACCTAACCTAACCTAACCTAACCTAACCTAACCTAACCTAACCTAACCTAACCTAACCTAACCTAACCTAACCTAACCTAACCTAACCTAACCTAACCTAACCTAACCTAACCTAACCTAACCTAACCTAACCTAACCTAACCTAACCTAACCTAACCTAACCTAACCTAACCTAACCTAACCTAACCTAACCTAACCTAACCTAACCTAACCTAACCTAACCTAACCTAACCTAACCTAACCTAACCTAACCTAACCTAACCTAACCTAACCTAACCTAACCTAACCTAACCTAACCTAACCTAACCTAACCTAACCTAACCTAACCTAACCTAACCTAACCTAACCTAACCTAACCTAACCTAACCTAACCTAACCTAACCTAACCTAACCTAACCTAACCTAACCTAACCTAACCTAACCTAACCTAACCTAACCTAACCTAACCTAACCTAACCTAACCTAACCTAACCTAACCTAACCTAACCTAACCTAACCTAACCTAACCTAACCTAACCTAACCTAACCTAACCTAACCTAACCTAACCTAACCTAACCTAACCTAACCTAACCTAACCTAACCTAACCTAACCTAACCTAACCTAACCTAACCTAACCTAACCTAACCTAACCTAACCTAACCTAACCTAACCTAACCTAACCTAACCTAACCTAACCTAACCTAACCTAACCTAACCTAACCTAACCTAACCTAACCTAACCTAACCTAACCTAACCTAACCTAACCTAACCTAACCTAACCTAACCTAACCTAACCTAACCTAACCTAACCTAACCTAACCTAACCTAACCTAACCTAACCTAACCTAACCTAACCTAACCTAACCTAACCTAACCTAACCTAACCTAACCTAACCTAACCTAACCTAACCTAACCTAACCTAACCTAACCTAACCTAACCTAACCTAACCTAACCTAACCTAACCTAACCTAACCTAACCTAACCTAACCTAACCTAACCTAACCTAACCTAACCTAACCTAACCTAACCTAACCTAACCTAACCTAACCTAACCTAAAACCTAACCTAACCTAAAACCTAACCTAACCTAAAACCTAACCTAACCTAAAACCTAACCTAACCTAAAACCTAACCTAACCTAAAACCTAACCTAACCTAAAACCTAATTAGATAGGTGAGTATGCAGTATAGACTTTTTAACTTAGCCAGAATTTTAACATGAAAGAATATAAACTACTATAAGCTGACCTCACATCTAGGAACAAAGTGTATGGTAAAGACACCTACCAGAGGTCTAGCTTTTAATTACTAGTATCTCAGAAACGGTAAGAGGTAGCTCAAAAATAATGCCATTTTTGAGCAATTCACACCCTATGGGTGTGAGTTATTCGAGATTTGCTGAAAACGACACCTCGTTTGTCAAAATCTGTCAGTTTGACAGACAACTTTTAAACGGTTTGAGTTAGCTCAAAAATAATGTCATTTTTGAACAATTCACACCTTTGGTGTGAGTTATTCGAGATTAATTAAAAACGACACCTCGTTTGTCAAAATCTGACAGTTTTTTTTAAATTTCACTAACTTGACACTTTCTGTCAAATAAAGTGTGTCATATCATCAATTTCCAACTAATAAATGCATTTTCAATAAAAAACAAAAATTGTCAAAAAACTGTCAAATTTACGAAATTTGACAGATTTGACTATCTTAGCACTCATATAGTAAGTTGTACCATCGAATTCAACAATGTCAAAAAACTGTCAAAATTTACTAATTTGACACTTTCTGTCAAATAAAGTATGTCATATCATCAATTTCTACGTAATAAATGCATTTTCATTAAAAAATAAAAACTGTCAAAAAACTGTCATACAAACAATATTATGTCAATTCACATTGTCAAATTCATCATAAAACAGAAATTACAACAAAACAAAGAAAAAAAAATTTTGGTCAAGCGCGAGTCGGAAAGGTAGTTTCCCCATACATTTTGAGACTCAGCGCCTGATGAAAGCAACAGGCAATTTTTCCGAACTTTAAAAATCATTATCTCAGAAACGGTAAGAGATAGATAAAAATGGACTTCATTTTTGGGCTGTCGGCACCACGAAGTAGGTGCACGAGTGAAATGCAAACTCATGGATATGATTTTTTTCAAAATTTTTTGACGACTTTTTTATATGGCCAAAAAATCTAACCCAGGTCTAAAATCTTTATTTATTATCCGATTTCGATAAAAAAAAAACCGTTTCTAGAGAATCAAAAAGTAATAGGTTCAACGCTGGTTCCAGCCAGATAGCGTTGTAACTTTTTTTTAAAAAAAATAAAAACACTTTTTTTTGTATGGCAGCTACCAGAAGGGGGGGGATTCCCACCCCTAAAGGGGGGTCCAGAATTTAGATCCCCTTTAGAAACCCTTATATTCTGAATTTGAGCCAATTCTACCGAAGGACGATCCTATAACCTAACCTAACCTAACCTAACCTAACCTAACCTAACCTAACCTAACCTAACCTAACCTAACCTAACCTAACCTAACCTAACCTAACCTAACCTAACCTAACCTAACCTAACCTAACCTAACCTAACCTAACCTAACCTAACCTAACCTAACCTAACCTAACCTAACCTAACCTAACCTAACCTAACCTAACCTAACCTAACCTAACCTAACCTAACCTAACCTAACCTAACCTAACCTAACCTAACCTAACCTAACCTAACCTAACCTAACCTAACCTAACCTAACCTAACCTAACCTAACCTAACCTAACCTAACCTAACCTAACCTAACCTAACCTAACCTAACCTAACCTAACCTAACCTAACCTAACCTAACCTAACCTAACCTAACCTAACCTAACCTAACCTAACCTAACCTAACCTAACCTAACCTAACCTAACCTAACCTAACCTAACCTAACCTAACCTAACCTAACCTAACCTAACCTAACCTAACCTAACCTAACCTAACCTAACCTAACCTAACCTAACCTAACCTAACCTAACCTAACCTAACCTAACCTAACCTAACCTAACCTAACCTAACCTAACCTAACCTAACCTAACCTAACCTAACCTAACCTAACCTAACCTAACCTAACCTAACCTAACCTAACCTAACCTAACCTAACCTAACCTAACCTAACCTAACCTAACCTAACCTAACCTAACCTAACCTAACCTAACCTAACCTAACCTAACCTAACCTAACCTAACCTAACCTAACCTAACCTAACCTAACCTAACCTAACCTAACCTAACCTAACCTAACCTAACCTAACCTAACCTAACCTAACCTAACCTAACCTAACCTAACCTAACCTAACCTAACCTAACCTAACCTAACCTAACCTAACCTAACCTAACCTAACCTAACCTAACCTAACCTAACCTAACCTAACCTAACCTAACCTAACCTAACCTAACCTAACCTAACCTAACCTAACCTAACCTAACCTAACCTAACCTAACCTAACCTAACCTAACCTAACCTAACCTAACCTAACCTAACCTAACCTAACCTAACCTAACCTAACCTAACCTAACCTAACCTAACCTAACCTAACCTAACCTAACCTAACCTAACCTAACCTAACCTAACCTAACCTAACCTAACCTAACCTAACCTAACCTAACCTAACCTAACCTAACCTAACCTAACCTAACCTAACCTAACCTAACCTAACCTAACCTAACCTAACCTAACCTAACCTAACCTAACCTAACCTAACCTAACCTAACCTAACCTAACCTAACCTAACCTAACCTAACCTAACCTAACCTAACCTAACCTAACCTAACCTAACCTAACCTAACCTAACCTAACCTAACCTAACCTAACCTAACCTAACCTAACCTAACCTAACCTAACCTAACCTAACCTAACCTAACCTAACCTAACCTAACCTAACCTAACCTAACCTAACCTAACCTAACCTAACCTAACCTAACCTAACCTAACCTAACCTAACCTAACCTAACCTAACCTAACCTAACCTAACCTAACCTAACCTAACCTAACCTAACCTAACCTAACCTAACCTAACCTAACCTAACCTAACCTAACCTAACCTAACCTAACCTAACCTAACCTAACCTAACCTAACCTAACCTAACCTAACCTAACCTAACCTAACCTAACCTAACCTAACCTAACCTAACCTAACCTAACCTAACCTAACCTAACCTAACCTAACCTAACCTAACCTAACCTAACCTAACCTAACCTAACCTAACCTAACCTAACCTAACCTAACCTAACCTAACCTAACCTAACCTAACCTAACCTAACCTAACCTAACCTAACCTAACCTAACCTAACCTAACCTAACCTAACCTAACCTAACCTAACCTAACCTAACCTAACCTAACCTAACCTAACCTAACCTAACCTAACCTAACCTAACCTAACCTAACCTAACCTAACCTAACCTAACCTAACCTAACCTAACCTAACCTAACCTAACCTAACCTAACCTAACCTAACCTAACCTAACCTAACCTAACCTAACCTAACCTAACCTAACCTAACCTAACCTAACCTAACCTAACCTAACCTAACCTAACCTAACCTAACCTAACCTAACCTAACCTAACCTAACCTAACCTAACCTAACCTAACCTAACCTAACCTAACCTAACCTAACCTAACCTAACCTAACCTAACCTAACCTAACCTAACCTAACCTAACCTAACCTAACCTAACCTAACCTAACCTAACCTAACCTAACCTAACCTAACCTAACCTAACCTAACCTAACCTAACCTAACCTAACCTAACCTAACCTAACCTAACCTAACCTAACCTAACCTAACCTAACCTAACCTAACCTAACCTAACCTAACCTAACCTAACCTAACCTAACCTAACCTAACCTAACCTAACCTAACCTAACCTAACCTAACCTAACCTAACCTAACCTAACCTAACCTAACCTAACCTAACCTAACCTAACCTAACCTAACCTAACCTAACCTAACCTAACCTAACCTAACCTAACCTAACCTAACCTAACCTAACCTAACCTAACCTAACCTAACCTAACCTAACCTAACCTAACCTAACCTAACCTAACCTAACCTAACCTAACCTAACCTAACCTAACCTAACCTAACCTAACCTAACCTAACCTAACCTAACCTAACCTAACCTAACCTAACCTAACCTAACCTAACCTAACCTAACCTAACCTAACCTAACCTAACCTAACCTAACCTAACCTAACCTAACCTAACCTAACCTAAAACCTAACCTAACCTAAAACCTAACCTAACCTAAAACCTAACCTAACCTAAAACCTAACCTAACCTAAAACCTAACCTAACCTAAAACCTAACCTAACCTAAAACCTAATTAGATAGGTGAGTATGCAGTATAGACTTTTTAACTTAGCCAGAATTTTAACATGAAAGAATATAAACTACTATAAGCTGACCTCACATCTAGGAACAAAGTGTATGGTAAAGACACCTACCAGAGGTCTAGCTTTTAATTACTAGTATCTCAGAAACGGTAAGAGGTAGCTCAAAAATAATGCCATTTTTGAGCAATTCACACCCTATGGGTGTGAGTTATTCGAGATTTGCTGAAAACGACACCTCGTTTGTCAAAATCTGTCAGTTTGACAGACAACTTTTAAACGGTTTGAGTTAGCTCAAAAATAATGTCATTTTTGAACAATTCACACCTTTGGTGTGAGTTATTCGAGATTAATTAAAAACGACACCTCGTTTGTCAAAATCTGACAGTTTTTTTTAAATTTCACTAACTTGACACTTTCTGTCAAATAAAGTGTGTCATATCATCAATTTCCAACTAATAAATGCATTTTCAATAAAAAACAAAAATTGTCAAAAAACTGTCAAATTTACGAAATTTGACAGATTTGACTATCTTAGCACTCATATAGTAAGTTGTACCATCGAATTCAACAATGTCAAAAAACTGTCAAAATTTACTAATTTGACACTTTCTGTCAAATAAAGTATGTCATATCATCAATTTCTACGTAATAAATGCATTTTCATTAAAAAATAAAAACTGTCAAAAAACTGTCATACAAACAATATTATGTCAATTCACATTGTCAAATTCATCATAAAACAGAAATTACAACAAAACAAAGAAAAAAAAATTTTGGTCAAGCGCGAGTCGGAAAGGTAGTTTCCCCATACATTTTGAGACTCAGCGCCTGATGAAAGCAACAGGCAATTTTTCCGAACTTTAAAAATCATTATCTCAGAAACGGTAAGAGATAGATAAAAATGGACTTCATTTTTGGGCTGTCGGCACCACGAAGTAGGTGCACGAGTGAAATGCAAACTCATGGATATGATTTTTTTCAAAATTTTTTGACGACTTTTTTATATGGCCAAAAAATCTAACCCAGGTCTAAAATCTTTATTTATTATCCGATTTCGATAAAAAAAAAACCGTTTCTAGAGAATCAAAAAGTAATAGGTTCAACGCTGGTTCCAGCCAGATAGCGTTGTAACTTTTTTTTAAAAAAAATAAAAACACTTTTTTTTGTATGGCAGCTACCAGAAGGGGGGGGATTCCCACCCCTAAAGGGGGGTCCAGAATTTAGATCCCCTTTAGAAACCCTTATATTCTGAATTTGAGCCAATTCTACCGAAGGACGATCCTATAACCTAACCTAACCTAACCTAACCTAACCTAACCTAACCTAACCTAACCTAACCTAACCTAACCTAACCTAACCTAACCTAACCTAACCTAACCTAACCTAACCTAACCTAACCTAACCTAACCTAACCTAACCTAACCTAACCTAACCTAACCTAACCTAACCTAACCTAACCTAACCTAACCTAACCTAACCTAACCTAACCTAACCTAACCTAACCTAACCTAACCTAACCTAACCTAACCTAACCTAACCTAACCTAACCTAACCTAACCTAACCTAACCTAACCTAACCTAACCTAACCTAACCTAACCTAACCTAACCTAACCTAACCTAACCTAACCTAACCTAACCTAACCTAACCTAACCTAACCTAACCTAACCTAACCTAACCTAACCTAACCTAACCTAACCTAACCTAACCTAACCTAACCTAACCTAACCTAACCTAACCTAACCTAACCTAACCTAACCTAACCTAACCTAACCTAACCTAACCTAACCTAACCTAACCTAACCTAACCTAACCTAACCTAACCTAACCTAACCTAACCTAACCTAACCTAACCTAACCTAACCTAACCTAACCTAACCTAACCTAACCTAACCTAACCTAACCTAACCTAACCTAACCTAACCTAACCTAACCTAACCTAACCTAACCTAACCTAACCTAACCTAACCTAACCTAACCTAACCTAACCTAACCTAACCTAACCTAACCTAACCTAACCTAACCTAACCTAACCTAACCTAACCTAACCTAACCTAACCTAACCTAACCTAACCTAACCTAACCTAACCTAACCTAACCTAACCTAACCTAACCTAACCTAACCTAACCTAACCTAACCTAACCTAACCTAACCTAACCTAACCTAACCTAACCTAACCTAACCTAACCTAACCTAACCTAACCTAACCTAACCTAACCTAACCTAACCTAACCTAACCTAACCTAACCTAACCTAACCTAACCTAACCTAACCTAACCTAACCTAACCTAACCTAACCTAACCTAACCTAACCTAACCTAACCTAACCTAACCTAACCTAACCTAACCTAACCTAACCTAACCTAACCTAACCTAACCTAACCTAACCTAACCTAACCTAACCTAACCTAACCTAACCTAACCTAACCTAACCTAACCTAACCTAACCTAACCTAACCTAACCTAACCTAACCTAACCTAACCTAACCTAACCTAACCTAACCTAACCTAACCTAACCTAACCTAACCTAACCTAACCTAACCTAACCTAACCTAACCTAACCTAACCTAACCTAACCTAACCTAACCTAACCTAACCTAACCTAACCTAACCTAACCTAACCTAACCTAACCTAACCTAACCTAACCTAACCTAACCTAACCTAACCTAACCTAACCTAACCTAACCTAACCTAACCTAACCTAACCTAACCTAACCTAACCTAACCTAACCTAACCTAACCTAACCTAACCTAACCTAACCTAACCTAACCTAACCTAACCTAACCTAACCTAACCTAACCTAACCTAACCTAACCTAACCTAACCTAACCTAACCTAACCTAACCTAACCTAACCTAACCTAACCTAACCTAACCTAACCTAACCTAACCTAACCTAACCTAACCTAACCTAACCTAACCTAACCTAACCTAACCTAACCTAACCTAACCTAACCTAACCTAACCTAACCTAACCTAACCTAACCTAACCTAACCTAACCTAACCTAACCTAACCTAACCTAACCTAACCTAACCTAACCTAACCTAACCTAACCTAACCTAACCTAACCTAACCTAACCTAACCTAACCTAACCTAACCTAACCTAACCTAACCTAACCTAACCTAACCTAACCTAACCTAACCTAACCTAACCTAACCTAACCTAACCTAACCTAACCTAACCTAACCTAACCTAACCTAACCTAACCTAACCTAACCTAACCTAACCTAACCTAACCTAACCTAACCTAACCTAACCTAACCTAACCTAACCTAACCTAACCTAACCTAACCTAACCTAACCTAACCTAACCTAACCTAACCTAACCTAACCTAACCTAACCTAACCTAACCTAACCTAACCTAACCTAACCTAACCTAACCTAACCTAACCTAACCTAACCTAACCTAACCTAACCTAACCTAACCTAACCTAACCTAACCTAACCTAACCTAACCTAACCTAACCTAACCTAACCTAACCTAACCTAACCTAACCTAACCTAACCTAACCTAACCTAACCTAACCTAACCTAACCTAACCTAACCTAACCTAACCTAACCTAACCTAACCTAACCTAACCTAACCTAACCTAACCTAACCTAACCTAACCTAACCTAACCTAACCTAACCTAACCTAACCTAACCTAACCTAACCTAACCTAACCTAACCTAACCTAACCTAACCTAACCTAACCTAACCTAACCTAACCTAACCTAACCTAACCTAACCTAACCTAACCTAACCTAACCTAACCTAACCTAACCTAACCTAACCTAACCTAACCTAACCTAACCTAACCTAACCTAACCTAACCTAACCTAACCTAACCTAACCTAACCTAACCTAACCTAACCTAACCTAACCTAACCTAACCTAACCTAACCTAACCTAACCTAACCTAACCTAACCTAACCTAACCTAACCTAACCTAACCTAACCTAACCTAACCTAACCTAACCTAACCTAACCTAACCTAACCTAACCTAACCTAACCTAACCTAACCTAACCTAACCTAACCTAACCTAACCTAACCTAACCTAACCTAACCTAACCTAACCTAACCTAAAACCTAACCTAACCTAAAACCTAACCTAACCTAAAACCTAACCTAACCTAAAACCTAACCTAACCTAAAACCTAACCTAACCTAAAACCTAACCTAACCTAAAACCTAATTAGATAGGTGAGTATGCAGTATAGACTTTTTAACTTAGCCAGAATTTTAACATGAAAGAATATAAACTACTATAAGCTGACCTCACATCTAGGAACAAAGTGTATGGTAAAGACACCTACCAGAGGTCTAGCTTTTAATTACTAGTATCTCAGAAACGGTAAGAGGTAGCTCAAAAATAATGCCATTTTTGAGCAATTCACACCCTATGGGTGTGAGTTATTCGAGATTTGCTGAAAACGACACCTCGTTTGTCAAAATCTGTCAGTTTGACAGACAACTTTTAAACGGTTTGAGTTAGCTCAAAAATAATGTCATTTTTGAACAATTCACACCTTTGGTGTGAGTTATTCGAGATTAATTAAAAACGACACCTCGTTTGTCAAAATCTGACAGTTTTTTTTAAATTTCACTAACTTGACACTTTCTGTCAAATAAAGTGTGTCATATCATCAATTTCCAACTAATAAATGCATTTTCAATAAAAAACAAAAATTGTCAAAAAACTGTCAAATTTACGAAATTTGACAGATTTGACTATCTTAGCACTCATATAGTAAGTTGTACCATCGAATTCAACAATGTCAAAAAACTGTCAAAATTTACTAATTTGACACTTTCTGTCAAATAAAGTATGTCATATCATCAATTTCTACGTAATAAATGCATTTTCATTAAAAAATAAAAACTGTCAAAAAACTGTCATACAAACAATATTATGTCAATTCACATTGTCAAATTCATCATAAAACAGAAATTACAACAAAACAAAGAAAAAAAAATTTTGGTCAAGCGCGAGTCGGAAAGGTAGTTTCCCCATACATTTTGAGACTCAGCGCCTGATGAAAGCAACAGGCAATTTTTCCGAACTTTAAAAATCATTATCTCAGAAACGGTAAGAGATAGATAAAAATGGACTTCATTTTTGGGCTGTCGGCACCACGAAGTAGGTGCACGAGTGAAATGCAAACTCATGGATATGATTTTTTTCAAAATTTTTTGACGACTTTTTTATATGGCCAAAAAATCTAACCCAGGTCTAAAATCTTTATTTATTATCCGATTTCGATAAAAAAAAAACCGTTTCTAGAGAATCAAAAAGTAATAGGTTCAACGCTGGTTCCAGCCAGATAGCGTTGTAACTTTTTTTTAAAAAAAATAAAAACACTTTTTTTTGTATGGCAGCTACCAGAAGGGGGGGGATTCCCACCCCTAAAGGGGGGTCCAGAATTTAGATCCCCTTTAGAAACCCTTATATTCTGAATTTGAGCCAATTCTACCGAAGGACGATCCTATAACCTAACCTAACCTAACCTAACCTAACCTAACCTAACCTAACCTAACCTAACCTAACCTAACCTAACCTAACCTAACCTAACCTAACCTAACCTAACCTAACCTAACCTAACCTAACCTAACCTAACCTAACCTAACCTAACCTAACCTAACCTAACCTAACCTAACCTAACCTAACCTAACCTAACCTAACCTAACCTAACCTAACCTAACCTAACCTAACCTAACCTAACCTAACCTAACCTAACCTAACCTAACCTAACCTAACCTAACCTAACCTAACCTAACCTAACCTAACCTAACCTAACCTAACCTAACCTAACCTAACCTAACCTAACCTAACCTAACCTAACCTAACCTAACCTAACCTAACCTAACCTAACCTAACCTAACCTAACCTAACCTAACCTAACCTAACCTAACCTAACCTAACCTAACCTAACCTAACCTAACCTAACCTAACCTAACCTAACCTAACCTAACCTAACCTAACCTAACCTAACCTAACCTAACCTAACCTAACCTAACCTAACCTAACCTAACCTAACCTAACCTAACCTAACCTAACCTAACCTAACCTAACCTAACCTAACCTAACCTAACCTAACCTAACCTAACCTAACCTAACCTAACCTAACCTAACCTAACCTAACCTAACCTAACCTAACCTAACCTAACCTAACCTAACCTAACCTAACCTAACCTAACCTAACCTAACCTAACCTAACCTAACCTAACCTAACCTAACCTAACCTAACCTAACCTAACCTAACCTAACCTAACCTAACCTAACCTAACCTAACCTAACCTAACCTAACCTAACCTAACCTAACCTAACCTAACCTAACCTAACCTAACCTAACCTAACCTAACCTAACCTAACCTAACCTAACCTAACCTAACCTAACCTAACCTAACCTAACCTAACCTAACCTAACCTAACCTAACCTAACCTAACCTAACCTAACCTAACCTAACCTAACCTAACCTAACCTAACCTAACCTAACCTAACCTAACCTAACCTAACCTAACCTAACCTAACCTAACCTAACCTAACCTAACCTAACCTAACCTAACCTAACCTAACCTAACCTAACCTAACCTAACCTAACCTAACCTAACCTAACCTAACCTAACCTAACCTAACCTAACCTAACCTAACCTAACCTAACCTAACCTAACCTAACCTAACCTAACCTAACCTAACCTAACCTAACCTAACCTAACCTAACCTAACCTAACCTAACCTAACCTAACCTAACCTAACCTAACCTAACCTAACCTAACCTAACCTAACCTAACCTAACCTAACCTAACCTAACCTAACCTAACCTAACCTAACCTAACCTAACCTAACCTAACCTAACCTAACCTAACCTAACCTAACCTAACCTAACCTAACCTAACCTAACCTAACCTAACCTAACCTAACCTAACCTAACCTAACCTAACCTAACCTAACCTAACCTAACCTAACCTAACCTAACCTAACCTAACCTAACCTAACCTAACCTAACCTAACCTAACCTAACCTAACCTAACCTAACCTAACCTAACCTAACCTAACCTAACCTAACCTAACCTAACCTAACCTAACCTAACCTAACCTAACCTAACCTAACCTAACCTAACCTAACCTAACCTAACCTAACCTAACCTAACCTAACCTAACCTAACCTAACCTAACCTAACCTAACCTAACCTAACCTAACCTAACCTAACCTAACCTAACCTAACCTAACCTAACCTAACCTAACCTAACCTAACCTAACCTAACCTAACCTAACCTAACCTAACCTAACCTAACCTAACCTAACCTAACCTAACCTAACCTAACCTAACCTAACCTAACCTAACCTAACCTAACCTAACCTAACCTAACCTAACCTAACCTAACCTAACCTAACCTAACCTAACCTAACCTAACCTAACCTAACCTAACCTAACCTAACCTAACCTAACCTAACCTAACCTAACCTAACCTAACCTAACCTAACCTAACCTAACCTAACCTAACCTAACCTAACCTAACCTAACCTAACCTAACCTAACCTAACCTAACCTAACCTAACCTAACCTAACCTAACCTAACCTAACCTAACCTAACCTAACCTAACCTAACCTAACCTAACCTAACCTAACCTAACCTAACCTAACCTAACCTAACCTAACCTAACCTAACCTAACCTAACCTAACCTAACCTAACCTAACCTAACCTAACCTAACCTAACCTAACCTAACCTAACCTAACCTAACCTAACCTAACCTAACCTAACCTAACCTAACCTAACCTAACCTAACCTAACCTAACCTAACCTAACCTAACCTAACCTAACCTAACCTAACCTAACCTAACCTAACCTAACCTAACCTAACCTAACCTAACCTAACCTAACCTAACCTAACCTAACCTAACCTAACCTAACCTAACCTAACCTAACCTAACCTAACCTAACCTAACCTAACCTAACCTAACCTAACCTAACCTAACCTAACCTAACCTAACCTAACCTAACCTAACCTAACCTAACCTAACCTAACCTAACCTAACCTAACCTAACCTAACCTAACCTAACCTAACCTAACCTAACCTAACCTAACCTAACCTAACCTAACCTAACCTAACCTAACCTAACCTAACCTAACCTAACCTAACCTAACCTAACCTAACCTAACCTAACCTAACCTAACCTAACCTAACCTAACCTAACCTAACCTAACCTAACCTAACCTAACCTAACCTAACCTAACCTAACCTAACCTAACCTAACCTAACCTAACCTAACCTAACCTAAAACCTAACCTAACCTAAAACCTAACCTAACCTAAAACCTAACCTAACCTAAAACCTAACCTAACCTAAAACCTAACCTAACCTAAAACCTAACCTAACCTAAAACCTAATTAGATAGGTGAGTATGCAGTATAGACTTTTTAACTTAGCCAGAATTTTAACATGAAAGAATATAAACTACTATAAGCTGACCTCACATCTAGGAACAAAGTGTATGGTAAAGACACCTACCAGAGGTCTAGCTTTTAATTACTAGTATCTCAGAAACGGTAAGAGGTAGCTCAAAAATAATGCCATTTTTGAGCAATTCACACCCTATGGGTGTGAGTTATTCGAGATTTGCTGAAAACGACACCTCGTTTGTCAAAATCTGTCAGTTTGACAGACAACTTTTAAACGGTTTGAGTTAGCTCAAAAATAATGTCATTTTTGAACAATTCACACCTTTGGTGTGAGTTATTCGAGATTAATTAAAAACGACACCTCGTTTGTCAAAATCTGACAGTTTTTTTTAAATTTCACTAACTTGACACTTTCTGTCAAATAAAGTGTGTCATATCATCAATTTCCAACTAATAAATGCATTTTCAATAAAAAACAAAAATTGTCAAAAAACTGTCAAATTTACGAAATTTGACAGATTTGACTATCTTAGCACTCATATAGTAAGTTGTACCATCGAATTCAACAATGTCAAAAAACTGTCAAAATTTACTAATTTGACACTTTCTGTCAAATAAAGTATGTCATATCATCAATTTCTACGTAATAAATGCATTTTCATTAAAAAATAAAAACTGTCAAAAAACTGTCATACAAACAATATTATGTCAATTCACATTGTCAAATTCATCATAAAACAGAAATTACAACAAAACAAAGAAAAAAAAATTTTGGTCAAGCGCGAGTCGGAAAGGTAGTTTCCCCATACATTTTGAGACTCAGCGCCTGATGAAAGCAACAGGCAATTTTTCCGAACTTTAAAAATCATTATCTCAGAAACGGTAAGAGATAGATAAAAATGGACTTCATTTTTGGGCTGTCGGCACCACGAAGTAGGTGCACGAGTGAAATGCAAACTCATGGATATGATTTTTTTCAAAATTTTTTGACGACTTTTTTATATGGCCAAAAAATCTAACCCAGGTCTAAAATCTTTATTTATTATCCGATTTCGATAAAAAAAAAACCGTTTCTAGAGAATCAAAAAGTAATAGGTTCAACGCTGGTTCCAGCCAGATAGCGTTGTAACTTTTTTTTAAAAAAAATAAAAACACTTTTTTTTGTATGGCAGCTACCAGAAGGGGGGGGATTCCCACCCCTAAAGGGGGGTCCAGAATTTAGATCCCCTTTAGAAACCCTTATATTCTGAATTTGAGCCAATTCTACCGAAGGACGATCCTATAACCTAACCTAACCTAACCTAACCTAACCTAACCTAACCTAACCTAACCTAACCTAACCTAACCTAACCTAACCTAACCTAACCTAACCTAACCTAACCTAACCTAACCTAACCTAACCTAACCTAACCTAACCTAACCTAACCTAACCTAACCTAACCTAACCTAACCTAACCTAACCTAACCTAACCTAACCTAACCTAACCTAACCTAACCTAACCTAACCTAACCTAACCTAACCTAACCTAACCTAACCTAACCTAACCTAACCTAACCTAACCTAACCTAACCTAACCTAACCTAACCTAACCTAACCTAACCTAACCTAACCTAACCTAACCTAACCTAACCTAACCTAACCTAACCTAACCTAACCTAACCTAACCTAACCTAACCTAACCTAACCTAACCTAACCTAACCTAACCTAACCTAACCTAACCTAACCTAACCTAACCTAACCTAACCTAACCTAACCTAACCTAACCTAACCTAACCTAACCTAACCTAACCTAACCTAACCTAACCTAACCTAACCTAACCTAACCTAACCTAACCTAACCTAACCTAACCTAACCTAACCTAACCTAACCTAACCTAACCTAACCTAACCTAACCTAACCTAACCTAACCTAACCTAACCTAACCTAACCTAACCTAACCTAACCTAACCTAACCTAACCTAACCTAACCTAACCTAACCTAACCTAACCTAACCTAACCTAACCTAACCTAACCTAACCTAACCTAACCTAACCTAACCTAACCTAACCTAACCTAACCTAACCTAACCTAACCTAACCTAACCTAACCTAACCTAACCTAACCTAACCTAACCTAACCTAACCTAACCTAACCTAACCTAACCTAACCTAACCTAACCTAACCTAACCTAACCTAACCTAACCTAACCTAACCTAACCTAACCTAACCTAACCTAACCTAACCTAACCTAACCTAACCTAACCTAACCTAACCTAACCTAACCTAACCTAACCTAACCTAACCTAACCTAACCTAACCTAACCTAACCTAACCTAACCTAACCTAACCTAACCTAACCTAACCTAACCTAACCTAACCTAACCTAACCTAACCTAACCTAACCTAACCTAACCTAACCTAACCTAACCTAACCTAACCTAACCTAACCTAACCTAACCTAACCTAACCTAACCTAACCTAACCTAACCTAACCTAACCTAACCTAACCTAACCTAACCTAACCTAACCTAACCTAACCTAACCTAACCTAACCTAACCTAACCTAACCTAACCTAACCTAACCTAACCTAACCTAACCTAACCTAACCTAACCTAACCTAACCTAACCTAACCTAACCTAACCTAACCTAACCTAACCTAACCTAACCTAACCTAACCTAACCTAACCTAACCTAACCTAACCTAACCTAACCTAACCTAACCTAACCTAACCTAACCTAACCTAACCTAACCTAACCTAACCTAACCTAACCTAACCTAACCTAACCTAACCTAACCTAACCTAACCTAACCTAACCTAACCTAACCTAACCTAACCTAACCTAACCTAACCTAACCTAACCTAACCTAACCTAACCTAACCTAACCTAACCTAACCTAACCTAACCTAACCTAACCTAACCTAACCTAACCTAACCTAACCTAACCTAACCTAACCTAACCTAACCTAACCTAACCTAACCTAACCTAACCTAACCTAACCTAACCTAACCTAACCTAACCTAACCTAACCTAACCTAACCTAACCTAACCTAACCTAACCTAACCTAACCTAACCTAACCTAACCTAACCTAACCTAACCTAACCTAACCTAACCTAACCTAACCTAACCTAACCTAACCTAACCTAACCTAACCTAACCTAACCTAACCTAACCTAACCTAACCTAACCTAACCTAACCTAACCTAACCTAACCTAACCTAACCTAACCTAACCTAACCTAACCTAACCTAACCTAACCTAACCTAACCTAACCTAACCTAACCTAACCTAACCTAACCTAACCTAACCTAACCTAACCTAACCTAACCTAACCTAACCTAACCTAACCTAACCTAACCTAACCTAACCTAACCTAACCTAACCTAACCTAACCTAACCACCTCGAAATAACAACTCTCTCTTAATAGAATATCATCGTGTCGCACATCATAATTTTCAGCTCGACGGCCTCTATCTACTGGTGGCATTTCTGTAGCGATACGTGCACGCGTTTCTGAAAAAAACATAAAAATTCATTAAAAATCTTGATTTTTAACAAAATTTGACTTAGAAAATTTCTATATCGTAGTCCTTCACATTTGTGTATATAGAAATTTTCAGCTCGCCTTCGCCAATCTCCTGGTAGCTGCCGCGACGCGATCGGGGCACGCGTTCCTGAAAAAATTGCAAATAATCATTCAAAAACTTAGTTTTTAAGAATATTAGACTTAGAAATACCTCTAGAATCGTAGATTTGCACATTTCTGTATATAGCCCGGAACTAAAGTAGCTAGTAATAACGTTTCCAGTAATTCTGCGTCGTTAGATTGTCCGATTTCGACAAAAAGTGAAAAAATTTGCCTTACAAAGTCGATATACCTAGTGAACATTTTGGCACATCTACCTCGAAATAACAACTCTCTCTTAATAGAATATCATCGTGTCGCACATCATAATTTTCAGCTCGACGGCCTCTATCTACTGGTGGCATTTCTGTAGCGATACGTGCACGCGTTTCTGAAAAAAACATAAAAATTCATTGAAAATCTTGATTTTTAACAAAATTTGACTTAGAAAATTTCTATATCGTAGTCCTTCACATTTGTGTATATAGAAATTTTCAGCTCGCCTTCGCCAATCTCCTGGTAGCTGCCGCGACGCGATCGGGGCACGCGTTCCTGAAAAAATTGCAAATAATCATTCAAAAACTTAGTTTTTAAGAATATTAGACTTAGAAATACCTCTAGAATCGTAGATTTGCACATTTCTGTATATAGCCCGGAACTAAAGTAGCTAGTAATAACGTTTCCAGTAATTCTGCGTCGTTAGATTGTCCGATTTCGACAAAAAGTGAAAAAATTTGCCTTACAAAGTCGATATACCTAGTGAACATTTTGGCACATCTACCTCGAAATAACAACTCTCTCTTAATAGAATATCATCGTGTCGCACATCATAATTTTCAGCTCGACGGCCTCTATCTACTGGTGGCATTTCTGTAGCGATACGTGCACGCGTTTCTGAAAAAAACATAAAAATTCATTAAAAATCTTGATTTTTAACAAAATTTGACTTAGAAAATTTCTATATCGTAGTCCTTCACATTTGTGTATATAGAAATTTTCAGCTCGCCTTCGCCAATCTCCTGGTAGCTGCCGCGACGCGATCGGGGCACGCGTTCCTGAAAAAATTGCAAATAATCATTCAAAAACTTAGTTTTTAAGAATATTAGACTTAGAAATACCTCTAGAATCGTAGATTTGCACATTTCTGTATATAGCCCGGAACTAAAGTAGCTAGTAATAACGTTTCCAGTAATTCTGCGTCGTTAGATTGTCCGATTTCGACAAAAAGTGAAAAAATTTGCCTTACAAAGTCGATATACCTAGTGAACATTTTGGCACATCTACCTCGAAATAACAACTCTCTCTTAATAGAATATCATCGTGTCGCACATCATAATTTTCAGCTCGACGGCCTCTATCTACTGGTGGCATTTCTGTAGCGATACGTGCACGCGTTTCTGAAAAAAACATAAAAATCAGGCAATTTTTCCGAACTTTAAAAATCATTATCTCAGAAACGGTAAGAGATAGATAAAAATGGACTTCATTTTTGGGCTGTCGGCACCACGAAGTAGGTGCACGAGTGAAATGCAAACTCATGGATATGATTTTTTTCAAAATTTTTTGACGACTTTTTTATATGGCCAAAAAATCTAACCCAGGTCTAAAATCTTTATTTATTATCCGATTTCGATAAAAAAAAAACCGTTTCTAGAGAATCAAAAAGTAATAGGTTCAACGCTGGTTCCAGCCAGATAGCGTTGTAACTTTTTTTTAAAAAAAATAAAAACACTTTTTTTTGTATGGCAGCTACCAGAAGGGGGGGGATTCCCACCCCTAAAGGGGGGTCCAGAATTTAGATCCCCTTTAGAAACCCTTATATTCTGAATTTGAGCCAATTCTACCGAAGGACGATCCTATAACCTAACCTAACCTAACCTAACCTAACCTAACCTAACCTAACCTAACCTAACCTAACCTAACCTAACCTAACCTAACCTAACCTAACCTAACCTAACCTAACCTAACCTAACCTAACCTAACCTAACCTAACCTAACCTAACCTAACCTAACCTAACCTAACCTAACCTAACCTAACCTAACCTAACCTAACCTAACCTAACCTAACCTAACCTAACCTAACCTAACCTAACCTAACCTAACCTAACCTAACCTAACCTAACCTAACCTAACCTAACCTAACCTAACCTAACCTAACCTAACCTAACCTAACCTAACCTAACCTAACCTAACCTAACCTAACCTAACCTAACCTAACCTAACCTAACCTAACCTAACCTAACCTAACCTAACCTAACCTAACCTAACCTAACCTAACCTAACCTAACCTAACCTAACCTAACCTAACCTAACCTAACCTAACCTAACCTAACCTAACCTAACCTAACCTAACCTAACCTAACCTAACCTAACCTAACCTAACCTAACCTAACCTAACCTAACCTAACCTAACCTAACCTAACCTAACCTAACCTAACCTAACCTAACCTAACCTAACCTAACCTAACCTAACCTAACCTAACCTAACCTAACCTAACCTAACCTAACCTAACCTAACCTAACCTAACCTAACCTAACCTAACCTAACCTAACCTAACCTAACCTAACCTAACCTAACCTAACCTAACCTAACCTAACCTAACCTAACCTAACCTAACCTAACCTAACCTAACCTAACCTAACCTAACCTAACCTAACCTAACCTAACCTAACCTAACCTAACCTAACCTAACCTAACCTAACCTAACCTAACCTAACCTAACCTAACCTAACCTAACCTAACCTAACCTAACCTAACCTAACCTAACCTAACCTAACCTAACCTAACCTAACCTAACCTAACCTAACCTAACCTAACCTAACCTAACCTAACCTAACCTAACCTAACCTAACCTAACCTAACCTAACCTAACCTAACCTAACCTAACCTAACCTAACCTAACCTAACCTAACCTAACCTAACCTAACCTAACCTAACCTAACCTAACCTAACCTAACCTAACCTAACCTAACCTAACCTAACCTAACCTAACCTAACCTAACCTAACCTAACCTAACCTAACCTAACCTAACCTAACCTAACCTAACCTAACCTAACCTAACCTAACCTAACCTAACCTAACCTAACCTAACCTAACCTAACCTAACCTAACCTAACCTAACCTAACCTAACCTAACCTAACCTAACCTAACCTAACCTAACCTAACCTAACCTAACCTAACCTAACCTAACCTAACCTAACCTAACCTAACCTAACCTAACCTAACCTAACCTAACCTAACCTAACCTAACCTAACCTAACCTAACCTAACCTAACCTAACCTAACCTAACCTAACCTAACCTAACCTAACCTAACCTAACCTAACCTAACCTAACCTAACCTAACCTAACCTAACCTAACCTAACCTAACCTAACCTAACCTAACCTAACCTAACCTAACCTAACCTAACCTAACCTAACCTAACCTAACCTAACCTAACCTAACCTAACCTAACCTAACCTAACCTAACCTAACCTAACCTAACCTAACCTAACCTAACCTAACCTAACCTAACCTAACCTAACCTAACCTAACCTAACCTAACCTAACCTAACCTAACCTAACCTAACCTAACCTAACCTAACCTAACCTAACCTAACCTAACCTAACCTAACCTAACCTAACCTAACCTAACCTAACCTAACCTAAACCTAACCTAACCTAAAACCTAACCTAACCTAAAACCTAACCTAACCTAAAACCTAACCTAACCTAAAACCTAACCTAACCTAAAACCTAACCTAACCTAAAACCTAACCTAACCTAAAACCTAACCTAACCTAAAACCTAACCTAACCTAAAACCTAACCTAACCTAAAACCTAACCTAACCTAAAACCTAACCTAACCTAAAACCTAACCTAACCTAAAACCTAACCTAACCTAAAACCTAACCTAACCTAAAACCTAACCTAACCTAAAACCTAACCTAACCTAAAACCTAACCTAACCTAAAACCTAACCTAACCTAAAACCTAACCTAACCTAAAACCTAACCTAACCTAAAACCTAACCTAACCTAAAACCTAACCTAACCTAAAACCTAACCTAACCTAAAACCTAATTAGATAGGTGAGTATGCAGTATAGACTTTTTAACTTAGCCAGAATTTTAACATGAAAGAATATAAACTACTATAAGCTGACCTCACATCTAGGAACAAAGTGTATGGTAAAGACACCTACCAGAGGTCTAGCTTTTAATTACTAGTATCTCAGAAACGGTAAGAGGTAGCTCAAAAATAATGCCATTTTTGAGCAATTCACACCCTATGGGTGTGAGTTATTCGAGATTTGCTGAAAACGACACCTCGTTTGTCAAAATCTGTCAGTTTGACAGACAACTTTTAAACGGTTTGAGTTAGCTCAAAAATAATGTCATTTTTGAACAATTCACACCTTTGGTGTGAGTTATTCGAGATTAATTAAAAACGACACCTCGTTTGTCAAAATCTGACAGTTTTTTTTAAATTTCACTAACTTGACACTTTCTGTCAAATAAAGTGTGTCATATCATCAATTTCCAACTAATAAATGCATTTTCAATAAAAAACAAAAATTGTCAAAAAACTGTCAAATTTACGAAATTTGACAGATTTGACTATCTTAGCACTCATATAGTAAGTTGTACCATCGAATTCAACAATGTCAAAAAACTGTCAAAATTTACTAATTTGACACTTTCTGTCAAATAAAGTATGTCATATCATCAATTTCTACGTAATAAATGCATTTTCATTAAAAAATAAAAACTGTCAAAAGACTGTCATACAAACAATATTATGTCAATTCACATTGTCAAATTCATCATAAAACAGAAATTACAACAAAACAAAGAAAAAAAAATTTTGGTCAAGCGCGAGTCGGAAAGGTAGTTTCCCCATACATTTTGAGACTCAGCGCCTGATGAAAGCAACAGGCAATTTTTCCGAACTTTAAAAATCATTATCTCAGAAACGGTAAGAGATAGATAAAAATGGACTTCATTTTTGGGCTGTCGGCACCACGAAGTAGGTGCACGAGTGAAATGCAAACTCATGGATATGATTTTTTTCAAAATTTTTTGACGACTTTTTTATATGGCCAAAAAATCTAACCCAGGTCTAAAATCTTTATTTATTATCCGATTTCGATAAAAAAAAAACCGTTTCTAGAGAATCAAAAAGTAATAGGTTCAACGCTGGTTCCAGCCAGATAGCGTTGTAACTTTTTTTTAAAAAAAATAAAAACACTTTTTTTTGTATGGCAGCTACCAGAAGGGGGGGGATTCCCACCCCTAAAGGGGGGTCCAGAATTTAGATCCCCTTTAGAAACCCTTATATTCTGAATTTGAGCCAATTCTACCGAAGGACGATCCTATAACCTAACCTAACCTAACCTAACCTAACCTAACCTAACCTAACCTAACCTAACCTAACCTAACCTAACCTAACCTAACCTAACCTAACCTAACCTAACCTAACCTAACCTAACCTAACCTAACCTAACCTAACCTAACCTAACCTAACCTAACCTAACCTAACCTAACCTAACCTAACCTAACCTAACCTAACCTAACCTAACCTAACCTAACCTAACCTAACCTAACCTAACCTAACCTAACCTAACCTAACCTAACCTAACCTAACCTAACCTAACCTAACCTAACCTAACCTAACCTAACCTAACCTAACCTAACCTAACCTAACCTAACCTAACCTAACCTAACCTAACCTAACCTAACCTAACCTAACCTAACCTAACCTAACCTAACCTAACCTAACCTAACCTAACCTAACCTAACCTAACCTAACCTAACCTAACCTAACCTAACCTAACCTAACCTAACCTAACCTAACCTAACCTAACCTAACCTAACCTAACCTAACCTAACCTAACCTAACCTAACCTAACCTAACCTAACCTAACCTAACCTAACCTAACCTAACCTAACCTAACCTAACCTAACCTAACCTAACCTAACCTAACCTAACCTAACCTAACCTAACCTAACCTAACCTAACCTAACCTAACCTAACCTAACCTAACCTAACCTAACCTAACCTAACCTAACCTAACCTAACCTAACCTAACCTAACCTAACCTAACCTAACCTAACCTAACCTAACCTAACCTAACCTAACCTAACCTAACCTAACCTAACCTAACCTAACCTAACCTAACCTAACCTAACCTAACCTAACCTAACCTAACCTAACCTAACCTAACCTAACCTAACCTAACCTAACCTAACCTAACCTAACCTAACCTAACCTAACCTAACCTAACCTAACCTAACCTAACCTAACCTAACCTAACCTAACCTAACCTAACCTAACCTAACCTAACCTAACCTAACCTAACCTAACCTAACCTAACCTAACCTAACCTAACCTAACCTAACCTAACCTAACCTAACCTAACCTAACCTAACCTAACCTAACCTAACCTAACCTAACCTAACCTAACCTAACCTAACCTAACCTAACCTAACCTAACCTAACCTAACCTAACCTAACCTAACCTAACCTAACCTAACCTAACCTAACCTAACCTAACCTAACCTAACCTAACCTAACCTAACCTAACCTAACCTAACCTAACCTAACCTAACCTAACCTAACCTAACCTAACCTAACCTAACCTAACCTAACCTAACCTAACCTAACCTAACCTAACCTAACCTAACCTAACCTAACCTAACCTAACCTAACCTAACCTAACCTAACCTAACCTAACCTAACCTAACCTAACCTAACCTAACCTAACCTAACCTAACCTAACCTAACCTAACCTAACCTAACCTAACCTAACCTAACCTAACCTAACCTAACCTAACCTAACCTAACCTAACCTAACCTAACCTAACCTAACCTAACCTAACCTAACCTAACCTAACCTAACCTAACCTAACCTAACCTAACCTAACCTAACCTAACCTAACCTAACCTAACCTAACCTAACCTAACCTAACCTAACCTAACCTAACCTAACCTAACCTAACCTAACCTAACCTAACCTAACCTAACCTAACCTAACCTAACCTAACCTAACCTAACCTAACCTAACCTAACCTAACCTAACCTAACCTAACCTAACCTAAAACCTAACCTAACCTAAAACCTAACCTAACCTAAAACCTAACCTAACCTAAAACCTAACCTAACCTAAAACCTAACCTAACCTAAAACCTAACCTAACCTAAAACCTAACCTAACCTAAAACCTAACCTAACCTAAAACCTAACCTAACCTAAAACCTAACCTAACCTAAAACCTAACCTAACCTAAAACCTAACCTAACCTAAAACCTAACCTAACCTAAAACCTAACCTAACCTAAAACCTAACCTAACCTAAAACCTAACCTAACCTAAAACCTAACCTAACCTAAAACCTAACCTAACCTAAAACCTAACCTAACCTAAAACCTAACCTAACCTAAAACCTAACCTAACCTAAAACCTAACCTAACCTAAAACCTAACCTAACCTAAAACCTAACCTAACCTAAAACCTAACCTAACCTAAAACCTAATTAGATAGGTGAGTATGCAGTATAGACTTTTTAACTTAGCCAGAATTTTAACATGAAAGAATATAAACTACTATAAGCTGACCTCACATCTAGGAACAAAGTGTATGGTAAAGACACCTACCAGAGGTCTAGCTTTTAATTACTAGTATCTCAGAAACGGTAAGAGGTAGCTCAAAAATAATGCCATTTTTGAGCAATTCACACCCTATGGGTGTGAGTTATTCGAGATTTGCTGAAAACGACACCTCGTTTGTCAAAATCTGTCAGTTTGACAGACAACTTTTAAACGGTTTGAGTTAGCTCAAAAATAATGTCATTTTTGAACAATTCACACCTTTGGTGTGAGTTATTCGAGATTAATTAAAAACGACACCTCGTTTGTCAAAATCTGACAGTTTTTTTTAAATTTCACTAACTTGACACTTTCTGTCAAATAAAGTGTGTCATATCATCAATTTCCAACTAATAAATGCATTTTCAATAAAAAACAAAAATTGTCAAAAAACTGTCAAATTTACGAAATTTGACAGATTTGACTATCTTAGCACTCATATAGTAAGTTGTACCATCGAATTCAACAATGTCAAAAAACTGTCAAAATTTACTAATTTGACACTTTCTGTCAAATAAAGTATGTCATATCATCAATTTCTACGTAATAAATGCATTTTCATTAAAAAATAAAAACTGTCAAAAGACTGTCATACAAACAATATTATGTCAATTCACATTGTCAAATTCATCATAAAACAGAAATTACAACAAAACAAAGAAAAAAAAATTTTGGTCAAGCGCGAGTCGGAAAGGTAGTTTCCCCATACATTTTGAGACTCAGCGCCTGATGAAAGCAACAGGCAATTTTTCCGAACTTTAAAAATCATTATCTCAGAAACGGTAAGAGATAGATAAAAATGGACTTCATTTTTGGGCTGTCGGCACCACGAAGTAGGTGCACGAGTGAAATGCAAACTCATGGATATGATTTTTTTCAAAATTTTTTGACGACTTTTTTATATGGCCAAAAAATCTAACCCAGGTCTAAAATCTTTATTTATTATCCGATTTCGATAAAAAAAAAACCGTTTCTAGAGAATCAAAAAGTAATAGGTTCAACGCTGGTTCCAGCCAGATAGCGTTGTAACTTTTTTTTAAAAAAAATAAAAACACTTTTTTTTGTATGGCAGCTACCAGAAGGGGGGGGATTCCCACCCCTAAAGGGGGGTCCAGAATTTAGATCCCCTTTAGAAACCCTTATATTCTGAATTTGAGCCAATTCTACCGAAGGACGATCCTATAACCTAACCTAACCTAACCTAACCTAACCTAACCTAACCTAACCTAACCTAACCTAACCTAACCTAACCTAACCTAACCTAACCTAACCTAACCTAACCTAACCTAACCTAACCTAACCTAACCTAACCTAACCTAACCTAACCTAACCTAACCTAACCTAACCTAACCTAACCTAACCTAACCTAACCTAACCTAACCTAACCTAACCTAACCTAACCTAACCTAACCTAACCTAACCTAACCTAACCTAACCTAACCTAACCTAACCTAACCTAACCTAACCTAACCTAACCTAACCTAACCTAACCTAACCTAACCTAACCTAACCTAACCTAACCTAACCTAACCTAACCTAACCTAACCTAACCTAACCTAACCTAACCTAACCTAACCTAACCTAACCTAACCTAACCTAACCTAACCTAACCTAACCTAACCTAACCTAACCTAACCTAACCTAACCTAACCTAACCTAACCTAACCTAACCTAACCTAACCTAACCTAACCTAACCTAACCTAACCTAACCTAACCTAACCTAACCTAACCTAACCTAACCTAACCTAACCTAACCTAACCTAACCTAACCTAACCTAACCTAACCTAACCTAACCTAACCTAACCTAACCTAACCTAACCTAACCTAACCTAACCTAACCTAACCTAACCTAACCTAACCTAACCTAACCTAACCTAACCTAACCTAACCTAACCTAACCTAACCTAACCTAACCTAACCTAACCTAACCTAACCTAACCTAACCTAACCTAACCTAACCTAACCTAACCTAACCTAACCTAACCTAACCTAACCTAACCTAACCTAACCTAACCTAACCTAACCTAACCTAACCTAACCTAACCTAACCTAACCTAACCTAACCTAACCTAACCTAACCTAACCTAACCTAACCTAACCTAACCTAACCTAACCTAACCTAACCTAACCTAACCTAACCTAACCTAACCTAACCTAACCTAACCTAACCTAACCTAACCTAACCTAACCTAACCTAACCTAACCTAACCTAACCTAACCTAACCTAACCTAACCTAACCTAACCTAACCTAACCTAACCTAACCTAACCTAACCTAACCTAACCTAACCTAACCTAACCTAACCTAACCTAACCTAACCTAACCTAACCTAACCTAACCTAACCTAACCTAACCTAACCTAACCTAACCTAACCTAACCTAACCTAACCTAACCTAACCTAACCTAACCTAACCTAACCTAACCTAACCTAACCTAACCTAACCTAACCTAACCTAACCTAACCTAACCTAACCTAACCTAACCTAACCTAACCTAACCTAACCTAACCTAACCTAACCTAACCTAACCTAACCTAACCTAACCTAACCTAACCTAACCTAACCTAACCTAACCTAACCTAACCTAACCTAACCTAACCTAACCTAACCTAACCTAACCTAACCTAACCTAACCTAACCTAACCTAACCTAACCTAACCTAACCTAACCTAACCTAACCTAACCTAACCTAACCTAACCTAACCTAACCTAACCTAACCTAACCTAACCTAACCTAACCTAACCTAACCTAACCTAACCTAACCTAACCTAACCTAACCTAACCTAACCTAACCTAACCTAACCTAACCTAACCTAACCTAACCTAACCTAACCTAACCTAACCTAACCTAACCTAACCTAACCTAACCTAACCTAACCTAACCTAACCTAACCTAACCTAACCTAACCTAACCTAAAACCTAACCTAACCTAAAACCTAACCTAACCTAAAACCTAACCTAACCTAAAACCTAACCTAACCTAAAACCTAACCTAACCTAAAACCTAACCTAACCTAAAACCTAACCTAACCTAAAACCTAACCTAACCTAAAACCTAACCTAACCTAAAACCTAACCTAACCTAAAACCTAACCTAACCTAAAACCTAACCTAACCTAAAACCTAACCTAACCTAAAACCTAACCTAACCTAAAACCTAACCTAACCTAAAACCTAACCTAACCTAAAACCTAACCTAACCTAAAACCTAACCTAACCTAAAACCTAACCTAACCTAAAACCTAACCTAACCTAAAACCTAACCTAACCTAAAACCTAACCTAACCTAAAACCTAACCTAACCTAAAACCTAACCTAACCTAAAACCTAACCTAACCTAAAACCTAATTAGATAGGTGAGTATGCAGTATAGACTTTTTAACTTAGCCAGAATTTTAACATGAAAGAATATAAACTACTATAAGCTGACCTCACATCTAGGAACAAAGTGTATGGTAAAGACACCTACCAGAGGTCTAGCTTTTAATTACTAGTATCTCAGAAACGGTAAGAGGTAGCTCAAAAATAATGCCATTTTTGAGCAATTCACACCCTATGGGTGTGAGTTATTCGAGATTTGCTGAAAACGACACCTCGTTTGTCAAAATCTGTCAGTTTGACAGACAACTTTTAAACGGTTTGAGTTAGCTCAAAAATAATGTCATTTTTGAACAATTCACACCTTTGGTGTGAGTTATTCGAGATTAATTAAAAACGACACCTCGTTTGTCAAAATCTGACAGTTTTTTTTAAATTTCACTAACTTGACACTTTCTGTCAAATAAAGTGTGTCATATCATCAATTTCCAACTAATAAATGCATTTTCAATAAAAAACAAAAATTGTCAAAAAACTGTCAAATTTACGAAATTTGACAGATTTGACTATCTTAGCACTCATATAGTAAGTTGTACCATCGAATTCAACAATGTCAAAAAACTGTCAAAATTTACTAATTTGACACTTTCTGTCAAATAAAGTATGTCATATCATCAATTTCTACGTAATAAATGCATTTTCATTAAAAAATAAAAACTGTCAAAAGACTGTCATACAAACAATATTATGTCAATTCACATTGTCAAATTCATCATAAAACAGAAATTACAACAAAACAAAGAAAAAAAAATTTTGGTCAAGCGCGAGTCGGAAAGGTAGTTTCCCCATACATTTTGAGACTCAGCGCCTGATGAAAGCAACAGGCAATTTTTCCGAACTTTAAAAATCATTATCTCAGAAACGGTAAGAGATAGATAAAAATGGACTTCATTTTTGGGCTGTCGGCACCACGAAGTAGGTGCACGAGTGAAATGCAAACTCATGGATATGATTTTTTTCAAAATTTTTTGACGACTTTTTTATATGGCCAAAAAATCTAACCCAGGTCTAAAATCTTTATTTATTATCCGATTTCGATAAAAAAAAAACCGTTTCTAGAGAATCAAAAAGTAATAGGTTCAACGCTGGTTCCAGCCAGATAGCGTTGTAACTTTTTTTTAAAAAAAATAAAAACACTTTTTTTTGTATGGCAGCTACCAGAAGGGGGGGGATTCCCACCCCTAAAGGGGGGTCCAGAATTTAGATCCCCTTTAGAAACCCTTATATTCTGAATTTGAGCCAATTCTACCGAAGGACGATCCTATAACCTAACCTAACCTAACCTAACCTAACCTAACCTAACCTAACCTAACCTAACCTAACCTAACCTAACCTAACCTAACCTAACCTAACCTAACCTAACCTAACCTAACCTAACCTAACCTAACCTAACCTAACCTAACCTAACCTAACCTAACCTAACCTAACCTAACCTAACCTAACCTAACCTAACCTAACCTAACCTAACCTAACCTAACCTAACCTAACCTAACCTAACCTAACCTAACCTAACCTAACCTAACCTAACCTAACCTAACCTAACCTAACCTAACCTAACCTAACCTAACCTAACCTAACCTAACCTAACCTAACCTAACCTAACCTAACCTAACCTAACCTAACCTAACCTAACCTAACCTAACCTAACCTAACCTAACCTAACCTAACCTAACCTAACCTAACCTAACCTAACCTAACCTAACCTAACCTAACCTAACCTAACCTAACCTAACCTAACCTAACCTAACCTAACCTAACCTAACCTAACCTAACCTAACCTAACCTAACCTAACCTAACCTAACCTAACCTAACCTAACCTAACCTAACCTAACCTAACCTAACCTAACCTAACCTAACCTAACCTAACCTAACCTAACCTAACCTAACCTAACCTAACCTAACCTAACCTAACCTAACCTAACCTAACCTAACCTAACCTAACCTAACCTAACCTAACCTAACCTAACCTAACCTAACCTAACCTAACCTAACCTAACCTAACCTAACCTAACCTAACCTAACCTAACCTAACCTAACCTAACCTAACCTAACCTAACCTAACCTAACCTAACCTAACCTAACCTAACCTAACCTAACCTAACCTAACCTAACCTAACCTAACCTAACCTAACCTAACCTAACCTAACCTAACCTAACCTAACCTAACCTAACCTAACCTAACCTAACCTAACCTAACCTAACCTAACCTAACCTAACCTAACCTAACCTAACCTAACCTAACCTAACCTAACCTAACCTAACCTAACCTAACCTAACCTAACCTAACCTAACCTAACCTAACCTAACCTAACCTAACCTAACCTAACCTAACCTAACCTAACCTAACCTAACCTAACCTAACCTAACCTAACCTAACCTAACCTAACCTAACCTAACCTAACCTAACCTAACCTAACCTAACCTAACCTAACCTAACCTAACCTAACCTAACCTAACCTAACCTAACCTAACCTAACCTAACCTAACCTAACCTAACCTAACCTAACCTAACCTAACCTAACCTAACCTAACCTAACCTAACCTAACCTAACCTAACCTAACCTAACCTAACCTAACCTAACCTAACCTAACCTAACCTAACCTAACCTAACCTAACCTAACCTAACCTAACCTAACCTAACCTAACCTAACCTAACCTAACCTAACCTAACCTAACCTAACCTAACCTAACCTAACCTAACCTAACCTAACCTAACCTAACCTAACCTAACCTAACCTAACCTAACCTAACCTAACCTAACCTAACCTAACCTAACCTAACCTAACCTAACCTAACCTAACCTAACCTAACCTAACCTAACCTAACCTAACCTAACCTAACCTAACCTAACCTAACCTAACCTAACCTAACCTAACCTAACCTAACCTAACCTAACCTAACCTAACCTAACCTAACCTAACCTAACCTAACCTAACCTAACCTAACCTAACCTAACCTAACCTAACCTAACCTAACCTAACCTAACCTAACCTAACCTAACCTAACCTAACCTAACCTAACCTAACCTAACCTAACCTAACCTAACCTAACCTAACCTAACCTAACCTAACCTAACCTAACCTAACCTAACCTAACCTAACCTAACCTAACCTAACCTAACCTAACCTAACCTAACCTAACCTAACCTAACCTAACCTAACCTAACCTAACCTAACCTAACCTAACCTAACCTAACCTAACCTAACCTAACCTAACCTAACCTAACCTAACCTAACCTAACCTAACCTAACCTAACCTAACCTAACCTAACCTAACCTAACCTAACCTAACCTAACCTAACCTAACCTAACCTAACCTAACCTAACCTAACCTAACCTAACCTAACCTAACCTAACCTAACCTAACCTAACCTAACCTAACCTAACCTAACCTAACCTAACCTAACCTAACCTAACCTAACCTAACCTAACCTAACCTAACCTAACCTAACCTAACCTAACCTAACCTAACCTAACCTAACCTAACCTAACCTAACCTAACCTAACCTAACCTAACCTAACCTAACCTAACCTAACCTAACCTAACCTAACCTAACCTAACCTAACCTAACCTAACCTAACCTAACCTAACCTAACCTAACCTAACCTAACCTAACCTAACCTAACCTAACCTAACCTAACCTAACCTAACCTAACCTAACCTAACCTAACCTAACCTAACCTAACCTAACCTAACCTAACCTAACCTAACCTAACCTAACCTAACCTAACCTAACCTAACCTAACCTAACCTAACCTAACCTAACCTAACCTAACCTAACCTAACCTAACCTAACCTAACCTAACCTAACCTAACCTAACCTAACCTAACCTAACCTAACCTAACCTAACCTAACCTAACCTAACCTAACCTAACCTAACCTAACCTAACCTAACCTAACCTAACCTAACCTAACCTAACCTAACCTAACCTAACCTAACCTAACCTAACCTAACCTAACCTAACCTAACCTAACCTAACCTAACCTAACCTAACCTAACCTAACCTAACCTAACCTAACCTAACCTAACCTAACCTAACCTAACCTAACCTAACCTAACCTAACCTAACCTAACCTAACCTAACCTAACCTAACCTAACCTAACCTAACCTAACCTAACCTAACCTAACCTAACCTAACCTAACCTAACCTAACCTAACCTAACCTAACCTAACCTAACCTAACCTAACCTAACCTAACCTAACCTAACCTAACCTAACCTAACCTAACCTAACCTAACCTAACCTAACCTAACCTAACCTAACCTAACCTAACCTAACCTAACCTAACCTAACCTAACCTAACCTAACCTAACCTAACCTAACCTAACCTAACCTAACCTAACCTAACCTAACCTAACCTAACCTAACCTAACCTAACCTAACCTAACCTAACCTAACCTAACCTAACCTAACCTAACCTAACCTAACCTAACCTAACCTAACCTAACCTAACCTAACCTAACCTAACCTAACCTAACCTAACCTAACCTAACCTAACCTAACCTAACCTAACCTAACCTAACCTAACCTAACCTAACCTAACCTAACCTAACCTAACCTAACCTAACCTAACCTAACCTAACCTAACCTAACCTAACCTAACCTAACCTAACCTAACCTAACCTAACCTAACCTAACCTAACCTAACCTAACCTAACCTAACCTAACCTAACCTAACCTAACCTAACCTAACCTAACCTAACCTAACCTAACCTAACCTAACCTAACCTAACCTAACCTAACCTAACCTAACCTAACCTAACCTAACCTAACCTAACCTAACCTAACCTAACCTAACCTAACCTAACCTAACCTAACCTAACCTAACCTAACCTAACCTAACCTAACCTAACCTAACCTAACCTAACCTAACCTAACCTAACCTAACCTAACCTAACCTAACCTAACCTAACCTAACCTAACCTAACCTAACCTAACCTAACCTAACCTAACCTAACCTAACCTAACCTAACCTAACCTAACCTAACCTAACCTAACCTAACCTAACCTAACCTAACCTAACCTAACCTAACCTAACCTAACCTAACCTAACCTAACCTAACCTAACCTAACCTAACCTAACCTAACCTAACCTAACCTAACCTAACCTAACCTAACCTAACCTAACCTAACCTAACCTAACCTAACCTAACCTAACCTAACCTAACCTAACCTAACCTAACCTAACCTAACCTAACCTAACCTAACCTAACCTAACCTAACCTAACCTAACCTAACCTAACCTAACCTAACCTAACCTAACCTAACCTAACCTAACCTAACCTAACCTAACCTAACCTAACCTAACCTAACCTAACCTAACCTAACCTAACCTAACCTAACCTAACCTAACCTAACCTAACCTAACCTAACCTAACCTAACCTAACCTAACCTAACCTAACCTAACCTAACCTAACCTAACCTAACCTAACCTAACCTAACCTAACCTAACCTAACCTAACCTAACCTAACCTAACCTAACCTAACCTAACCTAACCTAACCTAACCTAACCTAACCTAACCTAACCTAACCTAACCTAACCTAACCTAACCTAACCTAACCTAACCTAACCTAACCTAACCTAACCTAACCTAACCTAACCTAACCTAACCTAACCTAACCTAACCTAACCTAACCTAACCTAACCTAACCTAACCTAACCTAACCTAACCTAACCTAACCTAACCTAACCTAACCTAACCTAACCTAACCTAACCTAACCTAACCTAACCTAACCTAACCTAACCTAACCTAACCTAACCTAACCTAACCTAACCTAACCTAACCTAACCTAACCTAACCTAACCTAACCTAACCTAACCTAACCTAACCTAACCTAACCTAACCTAACCTAACCTAACCTAACCTAACCTAACCTAACCTAACCTAACCTAACCTAACCTAACCTAACCTAACCTAACCTAACCTAACCTAACCTAACCTAACCTAACCTAACCTAACCTAACCTAACCTAACCTAACCTAACCTAACCTAACCTAACCTAACCTAACCTAACCTAACCTAACCTAACCTAACCTAACCTAACCTAACCTAACCTAACCTAACCTAACCTAACCTAACCTAACCTAACCTAACCTAACCTAACCTAACCTAACCTAACCTAACCTAACCTAACCTAACCTAACCTAACCTAACCTAACCTAACCTAACCTAACCTAACCTAACCTAACCTAACCTAACCTAACCTAACCTAACCTAACCTAACCTAACCTAACCTAACCTAACCTAACCTAACCTAACCTAACCTAACCTAACCTAACCTAACCTAACCTAACCTAACCTAACCTAACCTAACCTAACCTAACCTAACCTAACCTAACCTAACCTAACCTAACCTAACCTAACCTAACCTAACCTAACCTAACCTAACCTAACCTAACCTAACCTAACCTAACCTAACCTAACCTAACCTAACCTAACCTAACCTAACCTAACCTAACCTAACCTAACCTAACCTAACCTAACCTAACCTAACCTAACCTAACCTAACCTAACCTAACCTAACCTAACCTAACCTAACCTAACCTAACCTAACCTAACCTAACCTAACCTAACCTAACCTAACCTAACCTAACCTAACCTAACCTAACCTAACCTAACCTAACCTAACCTAACCTAACCTAACCTAACCTAACCTAACCTAACCTAACCTAACCTAACCTAACCTAACCTAACCTAACCTAACCTAACCTAACCTAACCTAACCTAACCTAACCTAACCTAACCTAACCTAACCTAACCTAACCTAACCTAACCTAACCTAACCTAACCTAACCTAACCTAACCTAACCTAACCTAACCTAACCTAACCTAACCTAACCTAACCTAACCTAACCTAACCTAACCTAACCTAACCTAACCTAACCTAACCTAACCTAACCTAACCTAACCTAACCTAACCTAACCTAACCTAACCTAACCTAACCTAACCTAACCTAACCTAACCTAACCTAACCTAACCTAACCTAACCTAACCTAACCTAACCTAACCTAACCTAACCTAACCTAACCTAACCTAACCTAACCTAACCTAACCTAACCTAACCTAACCTAACCTAACCTAACCTAACCTAACCTAACCTAACCTAACCTAACCTAACCTAACCTAACCTAACCTAACCTAACCTAACCTAACCTAACCTAACCTAACCTAACCTAACCTAACCTAACCTAACCTAACCTAACCTAACCTAACCTAACCTAACCTAACCTAACCTAACCTAACCTAACCTAACCTAACCTAACCTAACCTAACCTAACCTAACCTAACCTAACCTAACCTAACCTAACCTAACCTAACCTAACCTAACCTAACCTAACCTAACCTAACCTAACCTAACCTAACCTAACCTAACCTAACCTAACCTAACCTAACCTAACCTAACCTAACCTAACCTAACCTAACCTAACCTAACCTAACCTAACCTAACCTAACCTAACCTAACCTAACCTAACCTAACCTAACCTAACCTAACCTAACCTAACCTAACCTAACCTAACCTAACCTAACCTAACCTAACCTAACCTAACCTAACCTAACCTAACCTAACCTAACCTAACCTAACCTAACCTAACCTAACCTAACCTAACCTAACCTAACCTAACCTAACCTAACCTAACCTAACCTAACCTAACCTAACCTAACCTAACCTAACCTAACCTAACCTAACCTAACCTAACCTAACCTAACCTAACCTAACCTAACCTAACCTAACCTAACCTAACCTAACCTAACCTAACCTAACCTAACCTAACCTAACCTAACCTAACCTAACCTAACCTAACCTAACCTAACCTAACCTAACCTAACCTAACCTAACCTAACCTAACCTAACCTAACCTAACCTAACCTAACCTAACCTAACCTAACCTAACCTAACCTAACCTAACCTAACCTAACCTAACCTAACCTAACCTAACCTAACCTAACCTAACCTAACCTAACCTAACCTAACCTAACCTAACCTAACCTAACCTAACCTAACCTAACCTAACCTAACCTAACCTAACCTAACCTAACCTAACCTAACCTAACCTAACCTAACCTAACCTAACCTAACCTAACCTAACCTAACCTAACCTAACCTAACCTAACCTAACCTAACCTAACCTAACCTAACCTAACCTAACCTAACCTAACCTAACCTAACCTAACCTAACCTAACCTAACCTAACCTAACCTAACCTAACCTAACCTAACCTAACCTAACCTAACCTAACCTAACCTAACCTAACCTAACCTAACCTAACCTAACCTAACCTAACCTAACCTAACCTAACCTAACCTAACCTAACCTAACCTAACCTAACCTAACCTAACCTAACCTAACCTAACCTAACCTAACCTAACCTAACCTAACCTAACCTAACCTAACCTAACCTAACCTAACCTAACCTAACCTAACCTAACCTAACCTAACCTAACCTAACCTAACCTAACCTAACCTAACCTAACCTAACCTAACCTAACCTAACCTAACCTAACCTAACCTAACCTAACCTAACCTAACCTAACCTAACCTAACCTAACCTAACCTAACCTAACCTAACCTAACCTAACCTAACCTAACCTAACCTAACCTAACCTAACCTAACCTAACCTAACCTAACCTAACCTAACCTAACCTAACCTAACCTAACCTAACCTAACCTAACCTAACCTAACCTAACCTAACCTAACCTAACCTAACCTAACCTAACCTAACCTAACCTAACCTAACCTAACCTAACCTAACCTAACCTAACCTAACCTAACCTAACCTAACCTAACCTAACCTAACCTAACCTAACCTAACCTAACCTAACCTAACCTAACCTAACCTAACCTAACCTAACCTAACCTAACCTAACCTAACCTAACCTAACCTAACCTAACCTAACCTAACCTAACCTAACCTAACCTAACCTAACCTAACCTAACCTAACCTAACCTAACCTAACCTAACCTAACCTAACCTAACCTAACCTAACCTAACCTAACCTAACCTAACCTAACCTAACCTAACCTAACCTAACCTAACCTAACCTAACCTAACCTAACCTAACCTAACCTAACCTAACCTAACCTAACCTAACCTAACCTAACCTAACCTAACCTAACCTAACCTAACCTAACCTAACCCAAACCTAACCTAACCCAAACCTAACCTAACCCAAACCTAACCTAACCCAAACCTAACCTAACCCAAACCTAACCTAACCCAAACCTAACCTAACCCAAACCTAACCTAACCCAAACCTAACCTAACCCAAACCTAACCTAACCCAAACCTAACCTAACCCAAACCTAACCTAACCCAAACCTAACCTAACCCAAACCTAACCTAACCCAAACCTAACCTAACCCAAACCTAACCTAACCCAAACCTAACCTAACCCAAACCTAACCTAACCCAAACCTAACCTAACCCAAACCTAACCTAACCCAAACCTAACCTAACCCAAACCTAACCGAACCTAACGTACCTTTTAACTTGACAGAATAAAAACTAGTATAAGAAAAAAAAAAAAAAAAAAAATACTCAAGTCACTAATTTTACACTTTCTGTCAAATAAAGTATGTCATATCATCAATTTCCACCTAATAACTGCATTTGCCTTAAAAATTAAAAACTGTCAAACATACAAAATTTGACAGTTTTGACCATCTTACCACTTATATAGTAAGTTGTATCATCGTAATCAAAAAAAAAAAAAAAAAAAAAGGTCAAGTGCGTGTCGGATTTTAGTTTCCCCATACATTTTGAGACTCAGCGCCTGATGAACGCAACAGCCAAATTTTCCCAACTGAAAATCATTATCTCCGAAACGACTTCATTTTTGGACTGTCAGCACCATAATTATGGTGCACGAGTGAAATGCAAACTCATGGATATATAACAAATCATATGATTTGTTTCATAATTTTTTGACGCCATTTTTCATAGAAAGTTTAGAAAAAAAAATCGAACCCAGGTCTAAAAACTTTATTTATTATCCGATTTTGATAAAAAAAAAAAAAAAACCGTTTCTAGAGATTCAAAAAGTAATAGGTTCGACGCAGGTTCCAGCCAGTTAGCGTAGTAACTTTTTTTTTTAAATAAAATCACTTTTTTTTGTATGGCAGCTACCAGAAGGAGGGGGTTTCCCCCCCCCTAAAGGGGGTTCAGAATTTAGATCCCTTTTAGAAACCCTTATATTCTGAATTTGAGCCAATTTTACCGAAGGACGATCCCTTAACCTAACCTAACCTTTTTCTTTTTTTGACGGTGTGAAAATGCGTTACGCATACCCCGGCCCGGGGAGGGACCTATGGGGGTTATGTGGCACGTTATGTGGTAACATAACATAGCGCCAACCTAACCTATGCCAAATTTAAAATATTAAAAAAAAAAAAAAAACTGGATCTGAAAAATATCACTAAAGTAAGGATAATCTTGAAGAAGTAACTAATGAAGTGACTGTTTTTAACTTCCTAATTAGTTCTCGTAGTTTTTGTAAAACTTGCATGTTAAGAAATGAATTAATGAAAAATAAAACGATTGCTTTTATAGAGTTCCGTACCCGAAATGTCCAAACGGAACCCTATTGCTGTCACTCCATCCATCGGCCACACAAGTTTTACAGCCAGATGGTTGGAGCTAGTCAAATTTTTACAGCATAAGCATCTTATTGACCCAAACCCCTACAAATTGTCAATAAGACATTTTTAAAGGTTTTCCCATACAGCTTAAATAGGGGCGCGAAAAAATATGTTTTGACCTACCCTATCGAGTTGGGTATTGTTGTTTACAAAACTAAGGAATGAGAAGCCACTAAGAGTAAACTGGACATTTTACAAAATTTTGTTCCTTTTTTTAAAGTTCCCATTAACTTACAAACTTGAAGTTTGATTTATCATCAACATTATTTTATTAGGATCCGTATGCTTTGCCAACAAATACTAATACATTGTTAAATCTACTTAATTTTTTAATTGAAATCTTTAATTTTTTCCCATTAAAACCATGTTGTGAGTGGTTCTGACTAGATGGCCCTTACGTAGCCACGGAGCCAGAAAATTGCGGAAGAGGTTCTGTTCCACTCGTATAGGCGCTCAAAGCTTCCTATCGTTAGCTTGGTAAAATTAAATATGGGGAGGAGCTGTAAGTAATGTTTAATAATATTTATTAAACTGTAGATAATGCCATACAAAATGGTTAGGTACTTTACTAATTTGTGATCGTATAGCTTCAGAGACGGCAGTATATTTCCAGACGCCAATGGCTCCCGCGACGTGTCCGCGTCCGGGCCCTGCGACGAAAACAAGAGCTTGTAAGAGTTATATTGCGCGCCAAAGCTGACTGTATCGTTCACTCTCCCAGCGACCTCTTCCATTCATTCGTTTCGTCCACGCGCGCCAATGCAAGCGCACCTCGCCCCGCCCCAGTGTTGCCAGATACCCCGCTTTTCCGCTTTTTTCCCCGCGTTTTTGCCATTGGCCCCGCTATCCGCGTTAAGCAAACGCGGATCCGCTTTTTTGAAATCTTAGCATTTGCTCAGTGAAAAAGGCAATGCAATTCAAAATATCGAACGATTAGAACTAGCTAGAATGACTGCAAGTAACATTTTTAAGTTCCGCTATAGTGTATTTAACGGCGTCGAGCAAATTTCTTTCATTGGAGCATAAAAATAAAAATAAATATAAACAAAGAATACATTCCGCGTTTTCATTTAGGAATCCGCTTTTTTAAAGCGCACCTCCCGCTTTTTGTGTTTCGGCATCTGGCAACACTGCCCCGCCCGCCCCCGCCCGCGCCCGCCAGTCGGTTAGCGACTCGTCACCGCAGGCGCATGTTCCGCGTTCTCGTATTCTGAGTAGTGTTATATTTGTGTTATGCTGAACCGTGTGTCTAATTCTTGCTTATTAAACTCTCAAATAATTAACATTACGACGCCCTACCACCTACTATAAGCTGATATTATCATTAATTATTCCGCCTGATTTGGTAATTCGATAACAATAATGTTCAGAACAATCTCCAAAATTTACTCATGGATTATAATTAATTTAAAAAGTACTGTCTAGATACACATTGATAAATCTTGTTAGAAATTGCGTAGTCTTATTTGAATAAAGAAAATTTGGACTGAATAAAAAGAGTTTTGGTGTGACAAAAACATATTTCATTTATTTCCCGAGAAGCCAGCAGCCGCAAAGTCTTCCCTCTCCGGGAGTAGGTCCTACACATACTTGGTAGTTAAGTATATACGGGTCGGTAAAATACCGTCATATTTCCTAAAATAATGCAAACTTGTACAGTTTTTTAATCTATATTTAATTTTACATCTAACCTGAAAAAAATAACAGGTAAAAAAAATATTTCCAGGTTTAATTCGGACTCCTAAAAACCCATGATAAAAACAATGTTAACGGGGCGAGATATCGCAAAAAACGTCAGTTATGGAGATCGAAATTTTTATGAAAGGAGTCTGAGAATTGCTAATACTATAGGCATTACGAAGAATATATCACACAAATGAAACTAGCCTAAAATATTTTTCACTTCTTATGCTCGAAAAGTGTGTCATATTAGACTTGTCAAGCGGGGCTAAAATAGTACATTTAACCCCTAGGGAAAATATGAATACATATTTACGATTTACAAAACATTCAATTTAGACCAATCATAATATTCATCTATTAAATCAGTGGTGGGCAAAGTACGGCCCGCGGGCCAACTGCGGCCCGCGAAAGCATTTTATCCGGCCCGCCGCCGATACATCGAATTAATTAGTACATGGCCCGCGGTGATTATATTTTGACGGTTCAGCCAAAAACCAGAGCAGCGGTTTTATACAAAATTGCAGTTTTGCTGCAATTATGGCCCTCCTACGAAATTTCTCAAGCTTACTGGCCCGCCATGAAAAAAGTTTGCCCACCCCTGTATTAAATCCACCAATCACAAAACACTAATTTAACTTTTTAAAAAATATTTGGTACTGGGTATTAACAAACCAGAATACAGTTTAACTAAAATCGACCAATCAGAAAACAGTATTCATTTCTCTAAAGAGTCTAAAGATTAAGTTTGTAGTAGTCCCTATTTCACAATAATTAAAAAAGTGATTAGTTCGTTCGAGCAACGCTTTGAAGCGCTCAATGGAAGGTAAGTTAGGTTTTTTTTGTCTATTTTGTGTGTCAAGGCATGAAAGCAGTTTAGAAAAAAAAAACATGCTGCCAAATTACATATAAGTTCGCCGTGGAATTAATTGTTAATTTTGGATGGCTAACCTTTTTTTTATTTATTTTCTCGCAATCGAAGTGAAAAGTAGAGTGTATAACTCTGGTCTAAAAGCCATATTACCCCTCGAACTATTTTCCCTCACTTTGTTCGGGAAAATAACTATCTCGTGGTAATATGGCTCATTTTAGACCCTTGTCATACAATCTACTATTAAAAAACCTATTGCAGTTATTAGAATGGCCCGAAATTTTTGACCTCAAGTGTATACGGGTGTATCGATAGTGGAGATATGGCGACTGTACTAATGCTCCCCTTGTACAAATCTCACCCACTCTACCCTTGTAAACTACTTACCCATTCTCTTTTGCTTTGGTGCAGTCACCAGCACCAACGTCTATATCCTAATCTCTATTTATTGGGGCTTTAGGAAGTTTAGGACGTGTCAGATGACAGATGTTTGCTGCCATTGTTTTGGCAGAGATTACTGCTGGTGACTGTACCTAATACAGACTGCCATCTAACTTTCCAACCCCAGAGTGAAAATACGGGGGTTAACCTTCGAAAACCCAAGAAAATGGTCGGTGTCCTCGCCTCGGAGCGCCGGACAGGGCGGCGCCGTCAGAAACGGTTTTCCAGATGCCGCAGCAGCCCTCTCGCCCTCGTGGCCTTCTTGGCCGCCGGCGTGGTGCACTCCTGCGTGGTGCAGGAGGCGCACTGGGGGCACTCGGAGGGCGTGGTCGACGGCGTCGTGAAAATCTTCCTTTTCTCGCTGTTCACGTACACGATGGAATAGAACATGACTGAAACCAGTAAAGAAGGCTTCATTAGACACCAACAATACTTACGTCGTTCTAATCCACGTGGCATGTGAACAGATACAAAGGTGGTTCTCATCGAATAGCCTTCTGGCTTCTACTGATCTTGTCAAAATTTCAATGCAGATAGCCGTGCGGGGAATTCAAAATGATATATGTCGTAAAACCTATTTTGTTCAAACTCGTTGAAAGTATTTTTTCCGAATTTTAAACTTCATAGTTTGTAAATTAGGGGGGGGGGGGTGCACTTTGTTATGACTTTGACAGCTAATATCCCACAAAAAATTACTGACTTGTGACTTAAATGGAATGCTTTCTTAGAACCCTCCATATCGTTTATAAAGGCCTATCCGTGTGTATACCAAACATGAGCGTTGTTTTTTTTTCATCCACTACTTGTTTCCGCTAGGTACACGTGTGGAGTACTCCCCCTAAAATATATTTTTTGTAATTTTACGTCACTTATGTGCGGTTCATAGAATACACCTTCCTACCAAATTTCATAATTGTAGTGCTTATAGTCTCCGAATAAATCTGTGACATACGGACGGACAGAGATGACGAAACTATAGGCAAGGGTTTCGTTTTCGCAATATTGGCTACGATACTCTAAAAAAACTGCACTACCCCTGCAAAGTCAGGGCGGGTCGCTTAGTTGTATACATTGAAGAAAACTCGTATTTGAAAATCATCAAGTTTCTAGGAGGAAGAATATACCTGTAAATTATTGTGATCATTCAAATATTTCAGTAGCGACGAAAAAAACGAAATGAATTATGAATTAATCAAGTTTTCACTTCTCATGCTCGAAAAGTGTGTCATATTAGTCTTGTCAAGAGGGGCTAAAGTAGTAATTTAGCCCCCAGGGAAAATATGAATACATATATATAATTTACAACACATTTTATCACAGAACACTTATTTAACTCTTTAACCCTTTACCGCATGACGTAAAAAAATATTCGTTTAAATTTGAAACTTGATACGATGCAATAAGGTCTACAACGATATCTGCCATATATGGCTTCGTATGCGGGTTAAAAAATATTTCGCACTGGCTATCAGCCAACCAGAATACAGCTTCACTAAAATCGACCAATCAGGAAAGAATTCATTTCTCTAAAGATCAAGTTAATAGTAGTACTTATTGCACAATGATTCAAAAATTAATTAAATCGTCTGAGTAACGCTTTGAAGCGTTCAATGGGGAAGAACAGTAGCTTTATTGGCGCGCGCGTGAATGTTGCGCGCGAACCGCGGTGTCTATGTTTTATGTATTGTATGTGTCAAAGCAGTTTAGAAAAAAAAACATACCGCCAAAATATACATATGTTCGCCGTGTAATTTATTATTAATTTCGAGTGGATGCCCTTTGTTTATTTATATTCTCGCAATCGAAGTCAAAAGTAGAGTGTATAACTCTGGTCTAAAAGTCATACGAGTATTACCCCTCGATCTATCTCCTCGTAATGTGGCTCACTTTAGACCCTTGTCATATAATCTTCTATATTCTTGTCAAGCGTGGCTAAGAGCGCGCAACAGCTGGAGCTGGCCATGGTGACGATCATCGCGGGCTGGAGAGCGAGGGAGAGAGGGAGCGCCCAACTGACACAGGTAGAGCAGGATATAAAGCATGGCGAAGAGCGCGCGTAGCAGTTTGAGGTCGAACGCCACGGCGGCGGTGAGCACCAGCGCCATGGTGACGAGCATCACGGGCTGGAGAGCGAGCGAGAGAGGGAGCGCACAACTGACACAGGTAGAACAGGATAGCGAGCGTGGCGAAGAGCGCGCGCAGCAGCTTGAGGTCGAGCGCCCACACGGCGGCGGTGAGCACCATCGTCATGGTGACGAGCATCACGGGCACGTACACGCACGAGTACCAGATCCACACGTCGTACAGCACCTCGTTCTCCTGCAACAACACCCGGTCTGCAGCCGCCGCCGACACCACTAGCACTGCCGGGGCCCGCTTCGCGCTAACCGCAACCGACTAAGTAGGCAGTAATTTGATTGTCAGACGATAATATAACGTATAACTCAATCAAACATGATACAAAAAATACGTGAAGAAAGTTGAAATAGATTAGGAAGGGCAGTTGTAGGACACAAAAATCTGTGTCAATTTTAAAACATTGTATTACTCGGTGGTTTGGTATTTGAAGCTCGAGGGCCCGGCCGCCGCCGTGGTCAACGAAAACAAGGTCTGACGATCCGGATCGTGACACCTCATTACGTCACTGCCAACGACACACTGACACTTACGTGCGCATACCGTCGACAGGATGCAATGGCTGATGACACGCACACAACTAACCGATGTACCGGATTGCCTTACCTGGCGCAGTAAATTATTGTATCATGGCCGCCACCAGCCCCGTGGCCGCGGCCAGAGCTACGTCACGGCACATACCATAACCGCTCCGAACACCAGTCCGACGCCCACGAGGCTCCAGAACGCCGTGAGGATCCCGAGCCGGCGGTACAGCAGGCAGTGCGGCAGGTGGAACAACGAGTGCACCTGCAACACGCACACAGCTTCAGTAAGCACTCACACACACACACACACACACACACACAGCAAGGAGGACACCACAGCCGGCAGTACTGCGGCAGGTAAGCGGCACTTTAGAAGAAATACCTGGAATTCAGGTGTGGTTTCAAACTGGGTTCCAAACTACCGAAACAGGTGCGGATTCAGAGCGCGGCGGCAGCGTTCAAGGGCCCAAGCCAGGGTTCAGTTCATTCAATTTTATAATAATTGTAGGTTTTAAACCTACTTTAGGATGGAGAAAATGTTGAAATGTTATTATTATGTACTTCCCATAGTGGACATCCTCGCTACGGTTGGGAAGAGTAGTGGTGGTAAGTAGGCCGCCGCCGCCGCCGCCGCCGAGCCCGACACGACGCCAGCGGCGACGGCGACTCGCGACACGTACGATGCTGACGGCACCAATGAGGATGGTGGCGCCGGGCCGCGACAGGTTGAAGAAGAAGAAGTGCCAGTCCAGCAGCGGCGAGCGCTCCCCGCCTGCGCCGTGCGTCTCGTTTACAGGATGTACAACCTTCTCCGCCATTGTAATTTAATTCACTTAAACAAGAATTAAAATGGTCATAAATATTTAGTTAATGGAGAAGTGACAATGGTTATAAATATACATTTAATTCGAATTTGGTAAATACAATAGTTAAGAGTGGCGTGAAAATGTTGTGCTGTCAAGGGGTTGTCAGATAGTAATGTAATCAAAGAGTATCTACATTATTCATATATGGTAGGTACAGACAAAGCCAGTCTCTTTCTGCTCGTTTTTCTGTTTATTTTAGTACGGGAAAATGGGTCATGGGTGGGATTCGTACAGCGGGAACATATACAGTGGCTATATGTCCATGCACTGTCTAATGCGTTGATACGTTCGTATTTATATGCCGAACTCCCACTTATATGGACTTAGGAGGTACTCGAGAAGAGGGAAGACCGTGCGGCTGCTGGCTTCTTGGGAAATCAATGAAATAAATGTGTTTTTGCCTAATCAAAGTATTTTTTTAACCCACACATTGACTGCATTTATTTCTAATAAGTATACTAACAACACTAGGGAATGCAAATCGGTTATAACCGAAACCGAAAAAATCGATAATCGGTTGTTTCAGTCGTAACAATAATCGGTTCCTTCTATTGATTTATTCAAAAGCGTGAGTTTTTAAATGCAGTTTCTTTCTGCTGTTCACGCTGTCGCTGGCGGCGCTGGTGCTGGTGGGCGCTGCGTGCGCGAGGTTCCTACTTTAAATCTATTCCGATCTCCCCTCTCGCTATACGCCCCGAGTTTTGAAAATTTGTCTGCTGGACCGGATACTGATTATCATATACCGGTAGTTTTTCGATGGACTTAATTAATCCGTTACGATCCTAGCGGCATCTAGAGTGCCTCCACGATATCTTAGGATTAGGTGCCGCTCGTTCAGGATGATGATTGCCGATTTATAGCGAGAACTTGTTACGATATGGATCAGCCCCTACTCTTAAAAAACTATTATCTCTTATCTTGGTATACTCGATACCAAAAAAGGATGCTTTCATTAAAGAATAGCTTGTGTAGAGAAGAGACGTGTCGTTGAACATGTGGTGCGTGGGCGCGGCAGGTGCTGGTGCTGGTCGCGGGCGGCATCACGCTCGTGATCGTGCTGCGCTGGCGGTCTTCGCGCGCCAGACCAAGGTCGACTTCACCGCCATGAACGGCTCCCTCCTGTGCCTGTGCCTCGCTCCTTCTGTTCGGTGAGTGTCCGTCCCCTCCTCCGCTGCTCCTACATATTTCTACAATGTAACTGTCATCTTATGGATATAAAACCAAATTTCAATCGATGCGATCTAGCGTCAACCAACTGTTCTAAATAAATCACTATTAGTGTCAGGAACGGATCTTTGAAACCGTCCGCTGCTCCGATTTAAATGGATTCGAACAAGATTAGGCTATACAAGGTGTATGGCAGATCGCCTGCCAAAAGACTAGGGTGGGTAAGTAGGGTCAATACGTAGCAACACATTTTCAAATTCAAATTCAAATTATTTATTTGTCTTTTTGGTCCCGTTCTGCCCACGGTGTTTTTTTATGTTTTTTTTTAATTATATCTTAGCATTTGGATGTATCCGTATCCTATAGAAAACTTATGTTCATTTAGATGTTAAAAGTATGTTATGAGCAGACAAGGTGAAGGACAGAAAATAAAAATCACCAAGCTCAACTTTATGGCACAATTAAAAAAATGTTGAAACTGTTCAGATCTTCCAATATCACAAAAACTCGTCCACTAACGGAATATCACATGTGTACAACCACTTACAATAATTTTCCGGCAAAACATGGTTTGGTTTGGTTTCCGTCGTAAATCACCTAGTACTTCGTTGAAAATACTTAAAAATAAGATTTGATGAAATAAATAAATTAAGAGTGATTGCACTAAATAAGTTTATTCGAATAATGATAAAGAAAACATAAAAAGTCATCTATTATAATAAATAACCCTAAAAACGACGACCGCGCTGGCCTGGTCGTGGTCGGTAGTGAGTAGCTGGCTATAACTATGTAGGCTAACTCGTCCAATCATCACACTTAGCATTAACTAATTTATTCTTCCTGACATTTTTCCATGAAAAATTACTAACAAAAATTAAAAAGTTAAGTTAATTAAGTTCGCCTTATTAGGGTTCCGTAGCCAAAATGGCATAAACCCTTATCGTTTCGTCATGTCCGTGCTTCCGTCCGTCCATTCGTATGTCACAGCCCGTTTACTCGGAGACTATCAGCACTACAATTCTGGAATTTGGTAGGAAGGTGTATTTTATGAACCGCTACATAAAGTGATGTGAAATTACAAAATCTAAATATGTATATAAAAGAAGAAACTGCCTGACTGATTGACTGACTGACATATCAACGCACAGCCCAAACCGCTGGTTCTAGAGATTCTAGATTTGGCACGTAGGTTCCTTATAAGGCAAGCAAGGGTGCACTAAAACATAATTTTTCAAAGTTCATCCCCTAAGGGGGTGACACGGGGGTCCAAAGTTTGTATGAAAACACGTATTTATTGAAGTGAGAGATTTGAAACTTTGTATATAGACTCTCCGTTAAAATATATTAATAGCGTATTTCAGCTTTTTTCTAAATTGCTCCCCTAAAGGGGTGAAAAGGGGTTTCAAATTTTGTACGGGGAGCAAATCTTTTTTGGAGTGAAAGATCTGAAACTTCGTGAATAGACTGTTTAAATATAAAGGGGTTCCAAGTTTGTGTGGGGACCAGTAATATGGGTGTCATCTTCGAGGTTCTTCGGGGTGCCGATTACGAAAATGACATGCATTTTCAAATCCAAGATGGCGGACGAACCATATTTTGCCATAAACTTGTAAGTGATTCTAGACATGTGGTATACTGGAACCGTTACAATAGTCATGAAGTGGAGAAGTTTTTTGATGTTGGAAGAACTGAGGAGCTTCAGCATTATTTAAATTGTGCCATAGAATTGAGCTATATGATTTTTATTTTCTGTCCTTCACACTTTGTCGGCTGATAACCTTTTCTTGTATCTAAATGAAAGTAAAATTTGTATAGGATACGCAGCATAAGTTAGAGATTAAAAATATATAAACAAATTTTCGGCATCTACCGAGATATAGGTAATTTAAATAATCATAAATAAACACCGTGAGCAGGACGAGTGTTAATTGGGCCAAAATGTGTTGCAAGTGACCCTACCTTACCCAGCCTAGTCTATTGGCAGACGATCTGCCATACACCCTGTATAGCTTAGAATTGTCTCGCTTATAGTGACGTATGTAGAAATTATAGTGAAGTCCACCATCAGGCGAAGTTGTTTGACAAGTCAAAATGCACAAATGTTGCCACAGTATGGCCACTGCTGTTCATATCGATATTATTTAAGGCCTTACTAGACTTACTGATCTTTCGGCACGATTTATCGGGTAGGTACCCATAGGTACTTGAGAACATCGATAATCGAAATTAGTTGGTAGTGTTTCTCTCAATCTAATATGCTCTGAATTTGTCAAATTAGAATTATTTGTTAATCTTATGGTTTAATCATATTTAAAGGACTAAACTTCATTTTTAAATACTACTTTGGTTCTGCTTAATGAGCCTTTACTGGCCGAAAGGATATTTCTTGCGAATGTCTAATAGATTACAACATTAATAGCCTCAGCTTTAGGGCTTATTTCTAGTCTGATAATTACTGCCAAAAAATGGGAGTTCTTATACTTACAGAGACATACATGAATGTAATGAACGTATGAAACGAGGGGAAGTAGCAACCAGCTCGCGAGCTCGAGTGAGGTAGCCCTCGCCGCCGCATCGACCATTATATTTATTCCCAACCTGCCGTGATATTTCGAAGACAAACAAAAAACTTGATAAAACTGTTTTCAGAGGGCTGTCTTATTATCTACTAAACTCAGCACTATGCGAGGAGTGACCTCCGCGTGGCGGCGACAGCCACAGTTAGTTGCTAGCTGCTCGTGCAGTTGTCTAATTCTCAGGCGTCGCAAGACCCACAGCGCGCTGGTCCCGGTGATACAACACAACAACATAAACTCACGCCTGTGTTCCCAAAAGGAGTAGACAAAGCACATGAAATTTAATTCGAGTGCCACAATTAGCAATTGTAGGTTTAAAGATGCAGTGATCAGGGCAAGTATTTGTGTGATGAGCATATGAATATTTGTTTCTGAGTCTTGGATGTTTTCTATGTATTTAAGTATTTATACTTATCTATTAAATATATCGTCGTCTAGTACCCATAACACAAGCCTTCTTGAGCTTACTGTGGGGCTAGTTCGATTTGTGTAAGATTGTCCTCTAATATTTATTTATTTATTTTATTTATTTATTTATTTTATTTATTTATTTATTTTATTTAGTGATAGGTTCGCCCGTCGCCCACAACACACTTCAACCCGGTTGCCATGGACGACTCTTAGGGATGAAAGGCGGTCGTGCTATTCTAACCCGTCATAAATATTGCATCCTTTTCATTGAAGTGTAGGGCTTTACTGAACGCGTCATAACTGGCGGCACGCGCAGTACCACCCCCGGAGCGCCGGCGCCGGTGCCACTGCACTTCATCGAAAAGCTACAATGTTTAGTGATAAAAGGTAAGACTTTATATTAAAATTCATTTAAAATATAACTTTATTCAGGTTAATGTTAAGATTTTCTTTCTTGAATTTTTATTTTGTTTTATAAATGATTAAGAACGTAAATTGTCTGATATTCAAGCTATGACTGAAAACGAATTTATGTCTCGATTAAGTAGATAAGGAAACAATATTTCTCGATTTCTTCCAAGGGTACGAAGATGTTTTCATACAAATACTGATGATATCTATTTATGATATGTAATGTGTCACGGAAGTCTGTAATGTACCTAATGTGATGGTGTTATGTTAAAAATAAGACCCTACTTTGGGTACAAGTAAAATAGATAATGGAATAGCCTTGTCGTTATATTCAGTGTTGAATCTAACATTGAATATATATTTATTTATTCAATACAATGTATGTACTGTTACACCAAATCACTTACACGATAAGAACACTAGTTACTTATCACAAAATTAATCCACATGCACCAACACATTATCAGTCGGCCATTGCCCAATCACTTTCGTGACTTAATCCGCCATGTTATTAGAATTGTATCTTCTGTGTTTATAGAATTAGCAGTTTTACTCCGTATATAATGCAGCGTCTTGTAGCACTCGTGGCTTTGTTTTAGGTCTCTAATAGTAGGTACATCATCACTACATAGTATAAAACAAAGTCGCTTTCTCTGTCCCTATGTCCCTATATCCCTATGTATGCTTAAATCTTTAAAACTACGCAACGGATTTTGATGCGGGTTTTTTTAATAGATAGAGTGACTCAAGGGAAAGGTTTATATGTATAATACATGCATTAGCATTGCACCCGTGCGAAGCCGGGGCGGGTCGCTAGTTACTGTATAATTAGCCGTTGTCGAGCAGGTGGTGTGAAAAGAGTATTAACATGTGAATTCCACGAGTAGGTAGGTAACTATTTATTGACAACAAAGTGGGTGTCCCCGAGGTCGGTGGCGGTGGCGGTAGCGGTGGCGGTGTCGGGCAGGCGGCGGTCGTCGCGCACGGGCGGGCTGCAGCAGAAGTCGGTGTCGAGCCCCGCGCGCTCCCCGTCGGCCAGCGACTGCGGCAGGCGCTGCGCCAGCGTCTCGGGCAGCAGCAGGCTGGCGGCGCCGCCCGCCACGAGCAGCGCGCCCATCATCACCAGCGGCAGCACCAGCATGTCCGAGCCCTGCGATTCATAACTTCCACGTCACTATTTCATACTCAGTATACAGGTTAGAGGCCGCGCTTCTGACAAAAACTCAAACGAAAACCGAATTCGATCGGCGCGCTCCGTAAAAGCAAAAACAAGCTTTGCTCGCTAATGCGAGGGAGAGAAAGATTTATATTACCCCCTTATTCATAAACGACCATCCACTATTTAGTTAAAATGCCGGTAATATTCGTTTTCACTTCTATTCGTAAAAAAGGCTCTTGATATATTTTTTATTTTTTTTTCATTTCTGCCTTGCTGACAGGGAGCAAAAACGTTTTGGCAGTGGACACTCACCAGGTAGTTGACCAGCGGGATGAAGATGGGCCCCAGCATGCCCAGCACGGAGCTGAGGCTCATGCCGATGCCGCGCACCACGGTGGGGTACAGCTCGGACGCCATCAGCGGCAGCACCACGAACGCCGACGAAATGCCCATCTTGCCCACGCAGTACAGCGCCAGCGTCACGTACTCCTCTGCAACAGACACCGTTCTTTACATCGCACACATAAAACAGAACACGAATCTTATGCCATAACTATGTTATATATTTATATGTTAGTCCGTCGAGTTTAGCGGCAACATTACGAGTTTACATTCGAGCAACAAGAAGGCGCGTACCGTGTTGCACGAGAAAGGTGGTGAGGCAGGCGACGCCGCCGACCACCATGCTCACGCAGAGCGTCCAGCGGCGGCCGAGGCGCTCCATGGAGGGCCACAGGAACAGGTAGGTGGGCAACTCCACCACGCCCGCCAGGAAGAAGTTGAGGAACTGGTCGCCGCCCAGCACGGGCGCGTAGTAGGACAGGCCCACGTACACGCTGGTGTTGGTGAACCAGATGAAGGTGATGATGATCGTCTTCTTGCGCAGGTTGGGCGTGCGGAACAGGTCGGCCACGCCGTACTGGCGCGCCTTCTCCCGCTCCAGCTCCTGCTGCAGCTTCTCCGACTCGTACTTGCGGCGCAGGTGCACCATGTAGTTGGCCGGCAGCGACTTGTTGTTGATCCTGGAACAGCCCAGTGAGTCTATAGCGGCTGATGCTACTCTGAATACGACATGCCATGGGACGAGCAACGGCACGTCAACCCGTTCAACAGGCTGCGCTAGCTCTTCTAACCGGGAATGTTAATGTATGTGTACCCTATATACATAAGAGACAGGGCAAAACTAGGAAAAAATCAGAGAGCGTAGGCACCTGGCCATGTTCTTGAGGATGAGCTCGGCCTTGTCGAAGTGTCCGCGCGCGAGCAGCCAGCGCGGGCTCTCGGGCATGGGCCACAGGTACAGGAAGAAGGCGAGGAAGGGCAGCGAGGTGGCCAGCGCCAGCTGCCGCCAGTCGCGCACCGCGTACACCACGCCCGCCAGCAGGATGAGCCCCGTCGAGTACGCGATGTTGGACAGGATCGTGCACAGCGTGCGGTGCCGCGGACCCACCAGCTCGATCGCTGCACACACCACACACTTCCATTGCTTGCTACATGCCCTTATTTATAAACGTTCCTCTGCCCCCATCAAACCTAAACGTTCTTAGTTCTTTTAATACTAGTAGGTTGAAATTCGCCTGAACACACATTTCTATGGTCACGAATTGGTTATCAATGTCATTTTATTAGACACTGACATTTATTGACTACTGTCTTAGATGCGACGCTTTTCTGAACTCGGATTCAGAAATAGGCAGTGTGATATAATCAAAGCCCGGCTTCACGGAAGAAATTACGAGCTGACGATGCCCTCAATAGTGCGAGGACACATATTTATAAGTCGATGTCGATAAAACAGCATTATGTATACCACTGTTATAAAATTCTAAAATGTTATAGTTGTGCACAAAAATAGTAATAAAACATATATACGCATTTTGTGCAAAAGTAGTGACTATTGTTATCGTAGTAGTACCTATAGTACAAGCTTTGCTTAGTTTGGGACTAGGTTGATTTGTGAAAGATTGTCCACAAATATTTATTTATTAATTACATTACTTAAATACAATTTTCAGTGAATTTGGCAACTTAAATTTAATATTTACAGTTCATTATTCCTTATAACAAGTACGTCTTCTCTTCAATGACATATCGTCGTTAAGCCTGCAACGCAAGCAGGACAACACTTTAGGGATGAACTCAGTCACTCAGTCTCTCGACGCTCACCTGCGTTGCTGGAGACGCTAACGCTGTAGTTGCTAAACGATACCGTTACGGGTGAGTCGATTTATTTTACAAACTAGAGTGTTACATTACATTACCAAAAATGCAACACCCCAGTTTTTGTTTTAACACGGGGAAATCTAATGAAATCTCTTAAAATCCGTTCAATATTGATGAGATCAATTAGAGATTTCATTAGATTTCCCCGTGTTAAAACAAAAACTGGGGTGTTGCATTTTTGAATCAGAATTAGAAATTAATTGATAAAAAGCATAATTTTACGCCTTGTCGAAGCACGAAAAAACGATAATTCGGACCAAAAAAAATAAATTTTATAATTTTTATTACTTTTAAAACTCGTGCGTATTTTATCTGTACTCAAAATTTCCAAAACGTTAGCCGCCATTACGAATGTCAAGTGTGACGTCATACGATACCAAAATGCCGGATCAACACAATGGGCGATAAGCATAACTGCGTCCTATACGTTGGGTATAATTCTATCTATTTCTACGTAGCCCATTCTGTGCATCCGGCTTAACCGGTCTGTAACACATGTGACAGACAATGAAAATCGCATACTTATAGGTTTTTCGATAATCTATATGGTTTACGAAAGAAAGTTAATCGATTAGAATCGATCGATATAATTTATTTATTTATTAGCTTAAGCACACAAGTTTATAATACATAACAAAGAGATGTCTGGCGGACTCCAAACTAGGCTGAGCCTGTATCTTGGGCCTTGGAGTGCAGATATGTGAGACAGATTTGATTAAGTGAGCAGACTCTTTTTATAATAAGATAATAACAAGACAAATTAAAGAAATGACACGACAAGTGCATGAGACACGTGTGTGTGTATAAAGTCTGGCGAGCGCTTAGCAAGAGCTGATCTGTAATTTGGTAAAGGGACTCTAAACTATTACTATTATTTTATTTTATTATTGTTACTATTTAATTATGTTCTGGTTTTTAACTGTGTCACAAATTGTATTATGTTGTTTGTGTAATGGCAATAAATTATTTCTTATTCTTATTCTTATTCTTGACGACCGGTTTAGCCTAGTGGGTAGTGCACCTGCCTGTGAAGCTGACGGTCCTGGGTTCGAATCCCGGTCAGGGCAAATATTTGTGTGATGAGCATGAATATTTGTTTCTGAGTCTTGGATGTTTTCTATGTATTTAAGTATTTATATCTATTAAATATATCGTCGTCTAGTACCCATAACACAAGCCTTCTTGAGCTTACTGTGGGGCTAGTTCGATTTGTGTAAGATTGTCCTCTAATATTTATTTATTTATTTATTTATTATTTATTCTTAAACATCCGCTTTCGCACAAGTTGGCTATAATTTGGTAAGTTTGATATTATCGTATGTGCTCTAGCCACTGCTTTTAGGATATATAGACGTCTTATGCTCAGAAGTTGTGTCTCTCAATACAGGGCATCCGTTGGGAAAAGAAAGGGCTTCTTGAACATTACTTTTATTACGTTCGAGTTTCGAGGATATCATTCATGTAAATGAGAAAGAGCGTAGGGCCCAGAATGCTACCCTGTGGTACTCCAAAGGAGATTGGCATCTGATCGCTACAGTTCTCACCAACTCTAACAACTTGACGCCTATCAGACAAATAGCTGCGAAACCACTCGAGGCTTACCCCGCGCACGCCTGCCACATCAAGTTTTTTTACAAGGATATCTTTTGAAACAGTGTCGAAAGCTTTACAAAGGTCTAAGAAAACCCCGATACATTTCTCACCGCCGTCTATAAAACCGGATATTTTATTGGACAGATTAATGGCAGCATCTTCGGTGGACTTACCCTTCCTGAAACCGAACTGATTTTCTGAGAGAACTTGGTGTTTATCAAGAAAAGCTGTAAGACGGGAATTGACTATCTTCTCCAGGATTTTGGAAAACACACTGAGAAGGGATATAGGACGATAGTTATTGGGATCATCTTTGCTTCCATTCTTGTAGTGTAGGAGTTACTTGGGCCAGTTTCCATAGATCCGGAAAGCAGCCGGAAACCAAACTCAAGTTACAGATGTGGGACAGTGGTTCCAAAATTACGTCCCTGATTTCCACATTTGATGAATAGTGGCTTGACAGAATCGGGTCCCGGCGCGCTATCAGATCTAAGCCTCAGAATTATTCTTTCTAGGGGTGCTGGGTGGGGAGGATGGGCTTAGGTATGCGACGCTAGGCTATAAGTTCTCTCCATCAAGTCTACTCATACACGTCCCCGTCGTCTCAGGAACTGCCGACGTACAGACCTGAGGCGAACCCACCGGCGAAAGCGTGTGGGTCGTGCACCCTGGTAATGTCAAAGATCGAAAACGGGCGTCGCACTATTTACCATCTACCCCGGATCTGAGACAGCGAAGTATGAGAGACGATACCTGGAGCGGCATTCCCACCCTCCAGGTATTTATTCCCTTGCCCGTCATCCTGTACCTCCCAACCACCCAATCCTACCACTCTTATCAATCCCTACCACTCCTACAATCCCTTCCCTTACCTATTCCTGGAGGAGACAACCTCGACCCCAAAAACCCCAAGCTAAGGTGTGACCTACCGTGCCGAGAGATGTGTGGCTGAGGGGGAGCTCAGTCGCGAACGGTGGACCCTCGATACCGGGCAACCTCGAGGTGTATCTTGCCTTATTCCAGCAAGCGGGGCTCTGCTGGAATGGACCATAATCCCTAGCTTCTCGTGGGAACTGTATGGAGAAAGAAAACACAAAGCAAACTGAAGGTACCCTGGAAGACCTATGCCAGGAACTATTGCCCCTGACAGTAGGCGCGGAACCAACCGCCCAAACGTCGGGACAAGATATGGAGGTTGTGGAGAGCACCGACCCGGTAGAAAAGGACGCTAGTCGACCTAACCTACCAACGGAAGCTCAAAACACCAACACGCGGAAACCTCACAAGAAATTGTGTGGTTCCACGCGAGGGCGCTACAAAGCTCTTATAGGACTGGGAGTAAAGCCTGAGGAGGCATTACAACTGTCCACGAAGAGCTTTGCAGAGCTCAAAAAAATGGGGTTCAAATTTGGAGCCTCACAATCCAAGCCCGGGCAAAAGCCGGTCAAACGGCTCCGCTCGGAGGAGGAATCACCGAAGGGTAACTTATCTAAGAACCCAAGGGTGAGTGAGACCCCACCTACTCAACCCCAACAAGCGCTGGCCTATAGTGAGGTCGTCAGCCATGCTCGGGTCGGAATCAAAGACTCCAGTCCGATGTCGGACACCCAACTGGGGTCCCTCTGCCACACCATCTTGCAGAGGATTTCGACTCTGAGGATGGCTGAAGGACCGAAGTTCGTGGGCCACGCTTACAAGCCAGGCTGGTTGCTCATTACGTGCGAGGACCAGCGGTCCAAAGCTTGGCTTGAACGGGAAGTACCATCCCTAAAGCCATGGCCAGAAGCCAATCTTAGGGTCATACCCGAAAATGAGCTCCCAAAGCCAAACATAGGGATGGTATTTATACCCGATATCAGCGACTCGCAGGTCAAGATGTCCCTGTCGCTACTCTGTGCACAGAACTTCGGGCTGTACACAGAGTTCTGGAAAATACTCCACACAAAGGCCGAAAAGGGAGGGGTCATGGTTACCGTAGCCCTAGACGACCAATCTGTGGAGTATCTACAGAAAATGGACCTAAAGGCTAACCTAGGTTTCCGCAAGGTCACGTTTCGGATAAAGGGTCCTTCATCCAAGGCCCAACATTCCGAAACGTCCGAAACCCAAACCCCACCACCGCAAATCCCGACCACATCCGCTCCCCACACTCCCGCCCGAAAGGTTCTCCCGGGACCTAAACGGGCCATCCCTGCTCCTGCCTCCAATCCAGCAGCGAGCTCATCGGGAACCCAGCGGTTTCCCACCATCAGGGGGGGCAACAGGGGCACGCACCGCCCCAGGGGTAGGGGTAGAGGGAGGGGAGGCCAGCAAGGGCATACCAATGCCCAGCGCCGAGGCCAGTAAAGACGACGCAAGGAAATGGGGGCCGGTGGCCTTTCTGCAGGCCAACTTACACCACGCCATCGCGGCCACAGCGGTCGTGGAAAAGATCTTTGGCGAAAATGGCCTGGACATCGCACTCATACAAGAACCATGGATAAACGCTCAATCCATGGTAGCAGGATTAAATACAACAGGTAAGGTACTAACACACGAAAAAGGATCCAAACCAAGGGCCTGCATCGTGTTCAACAAAAACATCAACTTCCTACCTGTTACAGAACTATGCAGTGACGATCTCGTCGCTGCTTACGTAGATCTCAAAGGAAGGGGCACATCGAAGGTGTTAATTTGCTCCGCCTACCTGCCAGGAGAGAAACAAGATCCCACAGAAGAACTGGCTAAAGTTGTAGAGTACGCTCAAGCACAAAAGGCAGAACTAATTGTGGGTTGCGACGCCAACGCTCATCACACCATCTGGGGGAGCACCGGAATCAACAAACGGGGTGAGTTACTCTCAGATTTCATTTTTACTAATTGTCTGCACTTGTTAAATAGGGGAAACACGCCAACCTTCGTTACTAGGGCTAGACAGGAAGTATTAGACATAACCTTCGCTACTGAAAAGGTAGCTAAATGCCTCGGAAACTGGCACGTAAGTAGCGAAAACTCAATGTCGGACCACAAACATATTAGGTTCAGTGTAAAGGGTCCATTAGAACAGGATCCAAACACACGAAGAAATCCAAAAGAAACGTCCTGGGAAGTCTATAAGACTTACCTGGAGGAGTATCTAAAGGGCATACCAAAATATGTAAAAAACCCGGATTCCCTCAATGCAGCAGTAAACCAACTATCAAAGGACATATATACGGCCTACGAACAGAGCTGCCCATTGCGGGAAGTATCCACAAACAACATAACGACGTGGTGGAACAAAAAGCTGGAAAAGCTCCGAGTATCCACACGCCGCATATTCAATCACTCAACCAGACCAAATGAGTGGGAAAGGTATGGTAGGGCACTGACTGAATATAACAAACAGATCAGAAAAGCGAAAAGGAAGTCTTGGCGAAGGTTTTGTGAAGAGATCGCCCAAACTCATAAAGGAGCGAGAATACACAAAATTCTTTCCAAAACGCCGACTAGCTATCTTGGCCTCCTCAAGAGACCGAATGGCAACTTCACGACCACGGAGGTGGAAACACTGGATCTGCTAAGAACCACCCACTTTCCAGGGTCGTATCCGACCAGTAACACCCAGTTATGCATCCAAAGGAACTTCCAAGCCCACAGGGTACATAACATCGACTGGAATTTGGCCGCAAACATCTTTAGACCAAACCACGTTAAATGGGCACTGGCAAAATTCAAACCATTTAAATCGGCGGGAGAAGATGGAATATTTCCAGCACTATTGCAGCAAGGGCAAGATCTCCTGCTCCCGCACCTGGTAAAAATATTCCGAGCCAGTTTCGCTTGGGGTATCATACCAGAACAATGGACTAGGGTCAAGGTACGATTCATACCAAAAGCAGGGAAAAAGGACTACTCACAGCCAAAATCCTTCCGACCAATCAGTCTAACGTCTTTTCTACTCAAAACAATGGAAAGAGTCATTGATCAGCACATAAGGGTAAAGTACTTGGCAATCAGACCACTTAATCTGAACCAACATGCTTATCAAAAGGGAAAATCAACAGAAACTGCCCTACTAGATCTGGTCGACAAGGTGCAGAAGGCCCTAGAGGATAAGCAAACTGCTCTATGTGCGTTCCTTGACGTGGAAGGTGCTTTTGACAACACACCCACAGAAACCATCCTTAAAGGAATGGAATCAAAGGGCGTGGACAGAACCACCATCAGATGGGTGCAGAGCATGCTATCTAATAGAATAGTCACTCTGACCCTCAATTCAGCTGTACATGAATTTTATACCACAAGAGGTTGTCCACAAGGAGGCGTACTATCCCCACTACTATGGACCCTGGCAGTGGACCAACTCCTAGCAACCATGACGGACCTCGATTATGACACACAGGGATATGCCGACGACCTCGTAGTCATAATCAGAGGCCCATGCCTCCACACAATTTCAAACCTTATGCAAGGAGCCCTAAACACCATACTAAAATGGTGTAAAGAAAATGACCTGTCGATAAACGCTAGTAAGACGGTGCTAGTACCTTTCACAAGGAAGAGGAAACTAGACAGACTAGCAACCCTAAAACTTGAAGGGCAAGTCATACCGTTCTCAAATGAAGTCAAGTATCTGGGGGTCACCTTTGACCAAAAGCTAACTTGGAATCCTCATTTGAAGAACATTACACATAAAGCAAAAATGGCTCTATGGACAAGCTGTCGAATGGCAGGAGCAAGATGGGGTATAAGGCCCAAAATTGCTATGTGGCTATACACAGCGGTAGTGAGGCCTATAATTACTTACGCCTCCGCAGTCTGGTGTGACAAAACCAACCAAAAGACAGCTATCCAAAAGTTAAGCAGCCTACAACGTACGGCCTGCCTAACTACAACAGGAGCTCTAAGTACAACACCTGGGGCAGCCCTTGATGCATTGCTTGACTTAACACCACTCCATCTGCAAGTGCAAAAGGAGGCCAAGCAATGCATCTATAGGATATGCATGTTGACAAGGCCAAAATGGCGCTCACAAGCACTAGCCAAACTAGAAGCCTCGGTCTTTGAACATAAAGCCTTAAACATGCCAACTGATAACATGCATACTATACAAAACTTCAACAAACTGTATACCGTGGAAATACCGCCAAGAGACAAATGGACAAACGACCAAATGTACTTCAAGGAGGGGAGCCACATATGGTATACGGACGGCTCAAAGAAAGGTGAGGATGTAGGTTGCGGGATCTACGGTGAGAGACCAAAGCTCAAAATCAGCGTCAGCATGGGCAGAGAGGCCTCAATCTTTCAAGCTGAAATCTTCGCCATTAACAAATGTGCGGAGATAAATCTTGATAGAAACCTAAGAAACCAACACATCTACATCAACTCGGACAGCCAGGCTGGCCTGCTGGCACTAGCATCTCTAGAGTCTAACTCTAAAATAGTCCAGAACTGTAAAGATAACCTTAACGACCTGGCAAAATCCAATAAAGTAATACTTAGATGGGTACCGGGTCACTCCGATATTGACGGAAACGAGGTAGCAGACAAACTCGCTAGGAAGGGTGCAGATACACCTTTCATCGGCCCAGAACCTTTCTGTGGGATCACCAAACAGAAAGTAACCTCTCTGCTAAGCAATAAATCGGAAGCTATAGAATTGTGGAAGTTCACTAAAGGACTAAAACAATCAAAAGCTTTAATAAAAGGCTACAATGCCAAGTTGTCTAAAGAGCTATTACAACTCAAAAGACACAAAACCAGCGCAGTGACAAGAATACTCACTGGTCATTGCAAACTTAACAAACATCTATCCCAAATGGGTATAAAACAAAGTGCAGCATGCAGGTTCTGCCAAGAGTCGGAGGAAACTGCCATTCATATCCTCTGCTCCTGTGGACCACTTATGCGAAAAAGAAGTATCTATCTAGGGAGGCACATTATGCCCACAGAGGAGATACAACAGATTGCGACCCAAAGAATCTGGAAATTCCTGGAGGCAACGGGTATAAGCAAAGAACTTTAAGGGCTGCCACAATAGATCAATACTGGTCGAGGCGGCAAAGAAGGCCCACAACTAACAATAAAATAATAAATATTCTTTCTATCTCGCAAGCGTCAGTTGGATGAAAGAAGAAAGAGTTAGCGTTAGAGGTTGAGTGATGAGGTTTCAGTTTTGTAGCCAAGGATGCCTGGGTCTCAGAGAGCCTAGAAAGTATATTAACAGCTAACCTTTGTCCCACCGTAGCAAAATGTTGATTACAGGTGTTAAGAGATTCTTTCGGAGAATTCGACAATGATGTAAGTTCGTACGCGGAGCTACTACTGATCTGACTGTGACAGACGTTTTTGATTGTTTGCCATAATTTTTTAGGATTATTCCTGGCCTCGGTCAATTGTTTATTATATTCGTTTTTCAAATTGTACAGTAAATTATCAAAGAAATTTCTATATCGCTTATAAATAGTTTGAATAACATGATCGTTAGGTACAGCTCTTGCTTTGCTATGGAGTTTATCCCTATGCTTCATGCATCTAATTAATCCAGGTGTGATCCAGGGTTTAAGATTTAGTTTAGAACGGCTAACTTTGACCCGACTGGTAGTATTGTTAAGGGCCGTGGATATGATTTGGTCAAAGATAGCCACTGCCTCATTGACGTCAGTTGAGTTGATTACCTTAGACCAGTTTGCTGCTCGCAACTCCCGTGCAGCTGCGACAAAATCAGTTTTCATTGTCCAGCGGTCACGCTTGGAAGCTTTATTCTTAGAAGTAGAAATTGCGGCCATGGCAATATCGTGCTCTGTAATAGAGCATAGGCAAACCGCACCTATTGAACGAGATTTAGATTTAATAAAAATGTGATCTAAACATGAGTCAATTCTCGTGGGAATGGTGATTGCCGGTAGAAGTTCGTGCATCGCCATTAATTGCAAGTAGTCGGAGGACTGATTATTTGACGAATCCGTTATGTCAATATTTGTATCTCCAATTACTACCACATTATGAAATCCTCGACATTCATTAAGTACCATATCAAGTGAACTAAGAAATGTGGCTGTATTGTGAAACGAGGGGGAACGGTAAACTCCAAAGATTTTAATTCGATCAGATATAGAGACCGAGAGACAATTAGCATCGTCAAAGCTTGGTTCAGAAACCGTAGCATCGAGGGATTCCTTAACATATATCGCTATACCTCCGCTTTTATTAGGGTTCCGTAGCCAAAATGGCAAAAACGGAACCCTTATAGTTTCGTCATGTCCGTCTGTCCGTCTGTCCGTCTGTCCGTCTGTCCGTCTGTCACAGCCGATTTACTCGGAAACTATAAGTACTACAGTGATGAAATTTGATGGGAATATGTGTTGTATGAACCGCTACAAAATTATGACACTAAATAGTAAAAAAAAGAATTGGGGGTGGGGCCCCCCATACATGTAACTGAGGGATGAAAATTTTTTTTTCGATGTACATACCCGTGTGGGGTATCAATGGAAAGGTCTTTTAAAATGATATAAAGTTTTCTAAAAAACATTTTTCTTAAAGTGAACGGTTTTTGAGATATCAGCTCTCAAAGTCGTAAAAAGTATGTCCCCCCCCCTCTATTTTTATAACTACGGGGTATAAAATTCTAAAAAAAATAGAGGTGATGCATGCTAATTAACTCTTTCAACGATTTTTGGTTTGATCAAAGTATCTCTTATAGTTTTTGAGATAGGTTGATTTAACTGTAATTTTGGTTAAGTTATTTTTGCTGTTTTATAGATACTAGTACGGAACCCTTCGTGCGCGAGTCCAACTCGCCCTTGGCCGGTTTTTTATATACTTTGACGTGTGATAGACATTGTATCCAGTAAGTCGATTGATCAAAAGCTTCAAAATTACGTTGCAGACTTCTGATGTTTAGAGTCATAAGCTTGAATGAGTCGACACTTGTGAAGAGAGACTTATTTTGTTCCATGAGTTCGAATCTTTGACAATTTATGGCAACAGTTTGGTCTATATCAGAGCCTAAATCATGTGATGCCATTGCCGAGTATATTATAAGTTAGTAAGTATTCAAACTCTGCATTAGACCATAACATAACTACTCCGGTAATAAGGCGCGACAATGGTGGAGGTACACTCACTTCCTGCAGCTGTGAGTGTAATGATAATGTGTAAAATTGTATGTGTTTGTGTGAGATTGTGGTTCGTGTGTGTGTGCGTGGTGGCTACCTGAACATGAGGCATGCTTATTCTAATACACATAGTTATCACACAATTGAATACACATGCGGTTGCTAGAGATGGCAAGAAACCGAACCGGAGACAATAAATTCTAATGATCAACGTCACAAAACGTCGCACTGGCCGAAGGGTCCCCCGTTGCATTCAGACCATCTTGCACGCTGCCGGGGTCGGCCGATGCCGAGGGAGAAAAAACAATAATAAAGTAGCAACTATCTAATGTAAAATATTTGAGTTAACAAAAATACAACTACTCACATAGGCAGATACAATAGTACTCGATAACTGATACCAGTAACGGACGTAACAACGAATCGATTGAATTGTGATTTTGTCAATCACTATGTCCCCGCCACTACGTGTCACTATGTTATGTTATGTGTATATGTGTATGTGTGTGTGTATGTATGTGTTACCTAATGCCGCATGACGTCACACGACTCGTAAAAATGGCGGATCGCGTTTTCTAGTGGATATTGAATTTCATCTTAGTGTTTTAATATTTTTAAGCGATTCCATGAAATGCAAATAAAAAATCCACGTGGTAATTAAAACCTACGGATTAATTTAAGTTACTTTTCAAAAAAGCGTGTACGAGACCCTATTGCACTCAACCGACCGCCATCAGTGGTCTCCATTTACTAAACCAAGATATGCAACGGGGCATAATACCTATGTTGAGATGCGCAAACTTGTGCTAGAGGATGTCCTGCTCTATACATGTAACTCAATGGCTGATACATAACCACATTAAGTACATTACAAACACGTTTTAGCTAACAGAGGTGTGAATACCCTACACGACGCGGTGATGGTGTGGTCGTACTCGTACCCAGCACGTAGGGCGTGGCCATGATGGCGGGCACGGTGAAGCCGACGCCGACGCGGCAGGCGGCCCACAGCGCGAAGTTGTGCGCGAACGCCGTCGCCACGCCGAACACGCACTCGATCAGCAGGTAGATGAAGAACGACGGCTTGCGCCCCAGCGTGTCCTGCGCGCAACACAGGCGTTCACTCGCGAGTCTCGCGACCATCAACAAGATGGCCTCTTGTTTACTTAACTAATGCGAACTGCCAAGGAAATAAATTCGCTTTTTTTCGTCCTGTCTTATTAGATATTTTCAAACCAAGTACGAACCAAGCTACAATTTAGAAAAACATAAGACTATGTTGACTAGGTCACATCTTATACGATCATTTATTCATTACAGGGAAAAATACTTATTTGGCAGGGTTATCTACTTGAATATTTTCCTTCTAAAGCATAAATACCTGTAGGTAGCCGAAGATGTAGTTGCCGACGAGGCCGCCCAGCGCCAGCAGCACTAACCCTAGCGTGGGGTAGAAGTCCTTGCTGCACACCAGGTTCCACTGTCAATCATTCACGCCCTTACTATCATGTTTTAAGCATTAGTTGTTCCTAGTTGTGCCGTGCGGTCAGGAATTTTGGAAAGTGAAAGAACCCCTGTGTTGGCTTATTAGGCATTTAGAAAACCATATGCCATTACTTAAGGTGACTGAAGTTTAGTAATGGGAAAGGCAGAGAACGGTTTGTTGGCATGAATTACCTCACTGACGATAGTATTCTTGTAGACACTGCGGTCGTAGAGCCAGCCGCGGGTGCAGGGCACGACGCGCCGCTCGGGCGGGAGCGCGCCGGGCGGGTGCTGGGCGGACGCGCCGGGCGGGCCGGCGCCGGCGCCGGCGCCGGGGCCCGGCAGGGCCTCGTCGTCCTCGTACATGTTGCACTGCGAGTACTGGAACACGCCGTTCTTCAGTTCCATGGGGATGCTGGGAATTTCAATCGATTTATAAAGGACGACTGATTTTACTCATATGAACTCTTAGCCACACTCGTTTAAATTCACCTTGGATGTTACTCCACAGGTGCCCCCGCAATGAGACCACTGGAATTGGAAGGCAGGTATGATTTTGAATGACGATGAGGTATATTATCTAACAATTAGGTATTCATTCTCTAGATGATTTTGATAAGAAAAAACCTCAGTATTGTTTGCTCCTGAATCTCTGGTCTACTGCACACTAATGTTAAATGCATGATGAACAAGACTTCAGTCGGTTCGTTATCCCTAATCGACGAACGCTATAAATACTTGTATAGGAGTTACGGGTTCATCTAAATAAAGAGGTAAGTACCTACCTAAATAAATCCTTCCCTATAAGCACTTGATTGAGTCCCAGTTATTAATTTATTCCGTGAGCTGGCAGGAGCCTACTGTTCGGAGCAACTAGAAGCGATGATGGGGGGGGGGCGTGCAAGGGGGTGGCGGTACCTGTTGTTGGAGGGGTCGTGGTGCGCGGGCGGCGCGCACCAGTGCGGCAGCTCGGCGGCCATGAAGAGCTGCGCGTACGCGTGGAAGCCGCACGGCAGCACGGCCGGCAGCAGCACGCCGTACACCACCAGCCGCTGGTAGCGGCCCCAGCCGCCCACGTCCTCCAGGATCGCATCGAAGTCCATACTCTACACTACACGTACAACACGTTTAAGTATGTGCCTTTTTACTTTTATTAATTTATACGTTTCACTAGTAAGTATATGGCGGATGGAGAGTTGGACAGATATGAACAAATACGAACAATCTCCATGAATGTTCCATCAGTTACAATTTTAAATCGCAATCCTAAAAATATTTTTCGGCATCCATTTTTGTCCAACAAATGTAAATCATTCCTTCTACTTAATAATGAATGATAAAGTAATGTTTGCAGGGGATATTATGTTGGCAGGTACCTGTAGCGGCGGCGGCGGCGCGGCGCGGAGTGGCGCGGGCGCAGGTCGCCGGCCACTCCAGCCGCCGCGCCGCCCTGCGCGCTGCCCGCTGCTGGACACACACAGCGGGATGCTATTTAGCCTCGTTACGAATATACATGTACTTATTGTACTTACTTACTTTCTTCCTTTCAACAGCGACATAACAGATCGAAATAGGGGTTTATCATTTTATAAACAACAATTCACAAAACTACATTTTCCCGCGACTGCTCGCGACGTGATTATAGCAAAAGTAAATTGCAGCAATTGTTCCGTTCTCCAATCGTCAACACGTCGCAACCTGGTTCTCCTTACTTCATATAATTTTAATTCTCCTAATTTTAAGCCACCTAATTATAGATTGTATGAGAAGGGTCTAAAATGAGTGATAAATCCCTTCAAAGACTTTTATGTCGGTGAGTGACACGGATGGCCATTATGAAAGTACATTTTTACACATTTTACTTTTGGAAGGTGTAAATTGTATCTATATTGATCCCGTATATTTGATTTTAATGAAGATTTTTAAGCTGGTTGACTTTTCACAAATAAACATATCTCTAAAATATAAATACCGGTTAAAGTGAGAAAACGTTTCTTCCCGAACACATCTCGTAGAGAAACACGTATGCGATACACAGTCCTTATGCATCTTTTCTGGAGATAAACGTTTTTTGAACATCAACTGAGTGATGAAGATAAAGTAAATAGTTATGCCAAATAATTTCAGTTTAAAAAATTAGGCAAACCGAAATTAGGTAAAAAGTTATTAGGCCAAACAAGGGTTGGGTACGTTACTTTGCCAATTGTTATGAATAATAACTTATCAAATATTGATTTATAATACGAAGTTTTGTTTTTTTTTTTTTTTCAAGTAAATAATATTTTTTGAAACACTAATTTGTTAATCGTTAGTTTGTGAAACGTTTTCTTAAAATGAATATTTAAGAATCGTTTTTTTTATGAAATTATTATATACCCGACACGTCTACATAACACGTCTCGTGTAACTTTAGTGTGTACTCCTTTTTCGCATTTCACTTATGTAATTGCGAAACATTTCTGTTATTTCTAACAGTTCAATGAGCACGCGCAGAAACGCTCACGTCTGCATAAACAATTTGCTGTCTACACTGAACAGATAGAATTTAGCAAAGGCTACAATGCTATACTACAATAATTTAGGTGGAACTCACATTTTCGCTTGGACGTTAGGAGTCGATCATGCACGACAGTTAGGTTTCCTAAAACCCCAAAGTTTTTACCAAGTAAGCATTCTTAATACATGAACTCCGCTACCCTCGCAGGATACAGATTAATTAAATTAGGTATATGTCAAGCAGGTACCCAGAAAACACATATTACTTAGACAAGATCAGGTTTGGTTCGCAACGAAGAGCGAATTGCCTCTAGGGAAAGAAGAAAGAGAATATAGCTTTTACTCGAAAGCGAAAAAAACACAACACAACGATCTCCGCAATGGGACGTGTTACGAGTAAACCTACCCTCCACTCAAGTCCACTCTCTAAATTGTGCGAGAGTGCGACTAAAAAGAGCAATCGAGTCAAGGTGTGCGAACGCGAGCCCCCAGCCGCGTAGCCGCCCCAGCGGATCCCGTGTTATAAAGGTATAATCTAACTTGTGCGTTAGGTATAGAATCTCAGGGATTTTCTTGGTTCTCCTGGGATTTTTTTTAACCTGACTGTGGCTTTATAGGCCGTTCCCAATAAAGCAATAGGAGTGCGCGGTTGGAGGCTACGCTGGGGAAAACTTTCGACAAGACCACGCGGGTGGTTTTGAATATTGGAATACTCTAAGAGTTTGTGCTCCAGTGAGATTGGTTGAGCGGTTTCAACCGAATCTGAGTTGTGGTTGGAACCGAGTCTGAGATGTGAGTGAAAGGTTTTCCAGGTGTGGCAGCTCCGCAAGTGTCCACGCCTCGCCATAACCCGAGCACCCTGTAGGGCGCGCCGAACCTCTCCCGGGCCGCGCGTGCGCAATTATCCCATCAGTCGCCGCAGACAATTCAATTAGCGCATAATTGCACGGAACAAGGTCGCGGAGGGAGTAGGGACGCGCGAGTACATCACTGCCTTGTTTATGTTCCTTGCGGAGGTAATTACTACGTGATTACGATTTCATCTATTAGGTATTATATAAAATTTCTACCTTCAACGAAACGAGGATTAGCAGTAGGTCTTCGGATCTCAACGTCATAACTGCGACGAGTGGCGGATCTGGGTTTTGGTTCTGCTGAGGTTATATATTTACTTTACCTTTTTTTCTATACATATGCCAGTCGACATTACATGTCTCATGGCCAAAGTACCTATACCTATACGGTAATCTATCGGTGTTTCGAAAATTTATTTACCGAATTGTACTTGTCCGAAAACGGTTCATCGAATCTTTACAATCCAAATACTTTGTTTTGCAATTGTTTGAAATACCACAGATTAATTTTACCGCAATGTCATTTGTCCGCAATTCAGACGCCCCTTTTACAGTTCCCAATTTCTACATTTGACAACTTATACGTTAGCCATATTTTCATGGATTCGATGATACGGAAAGTCGACGTGACGTTTTCCATAATTTCGTTATAACGCAAAATATAAGTACAGCCACTTTTAGAAGTATCTATTCGCTGGGGTCCATTTCATCAAAAAACTCTCTGAAATAGGACCTTTATTCTCTCTCCACCTAGAAAATAGTCATCGACTCGTTGGCGGGTCAATTGCTCAACATCACAGCTATTAGAAAGAACTTGGCTATACTGGGCGAGCGAGCGAGCGAAACCTTTGTAATAAGGCTTAAAATAAAGATAAAAAGAAGAGAGATTATAAATAAATTAAACCTGGTTGTGTACTTATTTTGGCCAATGTGAATCGTCAGTGGTAGGACCCTGTATTGTTGTGTACCGTAGAAACCCATGTTCTTTAATGTGAATGCTTGTCAGACCTTGGACTCCCCAACTACCTAGAAACCTTGCTGTGCCTAATTTTGTTCTACTAAATCTACTACTTTTTTCTACCAAGTGCAACTTTTCTACCATTTCTACTAAAATTCTCCAACCTTCACAACAGCTACCCTAATGCATTTTACCTACATTTTTGCTCCTTAATCTTATAATAATATTAATGATGATGGTACTAAATCTCCTCACGACAAACTTTAAAATTGACATACTTTAGTTCTAGGATTTTATTGAGATAAATTAATGGGATTTAAATTGGGTTTAAATAAGTTGTAATGATATTTAGCCTAAGTAGGTATGTCAAGTCGAACGTACGTATGTTTCAAACCTAGTATACAGAGATGTGCTAACCCTATCATATTAGGGTCATTTTGCAGGTTTGTAGGGATTAAAAATAATTTTGTTATTGGTTTAAGGTCGGGCCCCTCCATCCGCCCGAGAGATTGCTATCTCTCTCTGTTATTAAACAGAAACCAGTGGCTCTCGACCCTGACTGGACAAGCCCCCTCCAATATTTTTCTAACACTGTTCGGAGTGTAAAGACAAACGTTAAAATTACCAATACTATGGGAGAGCTATGCCAGGCATATTCAACCGCATTGTCCCAGGACGCAACGAGCAAACAACCCTTTGTAGCTCTCGGGTTTAAAATTTGTTTTAGAAAAAGATGACCATACAATTATAGCAATTGAGTCTACTAGTACTTCGAAATTCGCGCAGAAAGATAAGGTGAAATACTGCAAGGCCTTATCTTTGGACATAAGGGTAGTGGACCGCTCAGCCTGCCACTAAACCAAAACAATCCCATATTTCTGGGAAGTCCTGCTATCCTATTGATTACAAATAATATTATACCTTGCTAAAACATCTACCCATCATCTAGACTATACCAAGTAAATTGTGTGATTTAACCGCTTGATAAACCTCTTAACCACGTGAATTAACCTGATAATCGAAACCCAGATACCTAGGTTGTACCTAGTAACCACTACATAACCCAAAGTGCTCGATAGCTATTTAACCACGTGAACCATTCTAAAAGTTAAACCCTAGACTTCTAGATCGCCCTTAATATCCGAACTATAAACCCTTAAATTCCAAACCTGTTACCCCTAATTCAGTGTATGAAGTTAAATCTAACATTAACCCCAGGAGATCTAAACTAGAAACTAAAATTCCTTACCAGACTTAGTTTCTGAGAATGCGTATTCCCTAACTAAGCTCTAAAGAGTTCAGTCGGCTAAACTGATGTTTACAACCCTATAGCCTGTGTACTTGTCTCCCCCCACACGTCCGAGGACTTGGCGGTGTGGATAAGACGGCCCTATTGTGTATATAAAGATAATATATAAATATATTTAACAAGACCGTTCCTCAAATACTGTGAACTTCTGTGAGCGGGGTATACACTCCTGTTCTGACCCAAATTATGGCAGATCTCACTTCCATTCAGTAGCTGGACATTGAGACACGGGAGGGGTGAGATCGTCGCCTATGTTGGTATAAAAGCAGACGCCAGACAACACCCTCAATCTGGTAGCTAAAGACTCTGAGTCATGCCTATTAACACCGCAAGGCAGGAATGACCCCTCAGGTATACTGTAAACCTGGACAAAGTTCTGGCTTTTAAATTTATTGAAAATATACAAAAACCCACTAATTTTACTAGTTATAATGCCAAAAAGTGATTCCCCATGTTGGGGAGAGAATCCCTCATAATGACGAACCACTCTTATGCCAATAAATTCACCCATCAAGAGTTTTTACTGAGCAAGCCAGAGACCTTGACAGTCTGAATGACGAATTCTAAGTCATCCGCCTACCGCCCCACACGTCCTTTTATACCCTCATATCTGCGACAAGTGCGATAAGTGTGACAAGTGTGACAAGTGTGACAAGTGCGACAAATGTACCTGCCTACTGATCGCCCGAATTCCGGTCGACCCTTTACATAACAGAGAGTCGCATCGGCCCTACCTTGAACCTACTTTATGCTTTCATTAATAAGGTTGAATTTTGAATGTCGAGTGTTTTATATTAGCTGGACGTGCGGCAAACGGAAAACAAAAGCGCGGCGCACATCAAAGGCAACGCGACAAGTGTAAAAGGAATTGGGTTGTAGTTATTATTGTTAGATTTTTAGGGTTCCCTTTTCTTAAATAATTTAATATATTAAACTGGCATTATTACAGGTACTCAGGAATATTTATTTTATTCCTTTACTCTAAACATTCTACTCGATATAATTTCTAATTAGCCAAGACAAAGAATCATCTAAAATTTACGTAAGGTGCACGGTAGTGTCTCCGCCAAGACCTCTAAATACTCATAATTACTTAATAAATGATTCAAAGTTATAAAGGTGAATTCAACCCACTATCTCTTGGAAAGTTATTTTAATAAGAAGGTGACAGGAACAGCTAGCTGCATTCTGTTACACCTTCCAGAGCAAAACCAACTCTAACATTGTTAGGTTAAGTACCTAATGTGGTTAGGTGGTGCTAATAGGTTTTTTTATGCGCCCTGAAAAATCATGCGTATATATGCATGCATGCGGCCGCGCCCGTCGCCGCGCATGCGCGTTGCTTTACCACGGCGGAGTGCGTTTCCATAGCCACGGAATGCAACCACGAGCGTATTCACATTATATCTATTTACAGGCCGCCTAAAATACAGAACCAAGACAAAAAAATACAATTTATTAATGAATTACACTCGCTACTACAGTCATTACCTCCAAACTCTAAAGTAATTTTGTGTGGTGACATTAATTTTAATATATTGGACATAAACAATAGTCATTTAATTGCTTATGAAAGCTTATTATCGGAATTTGGATTTATTAATTGCATAAATAGCGTTACGAGACGAGAAATATTAAATGGATCGGTAGTAGAAGCTTGCTTAGATCATATATATATTAGAGCACTTAGTGATAATATTAACTCAGCTGTAATTAAACACAAAATCTCTGATCATTATTTCATCTCGGTAGCAGTGGCATGGAAACATACTCCGTCGGGAGCATCGAGTGCAGCACCGCCTGCCGGCGGAGGGCCGGCCGCGCCCGCGCCCGCGCCCGCGCGCACTCCTAGCAAGTCTAGCAACACACGCCGCGTCCTTGACAACCGATTAGTGAGAGAAAAGTTACTTGCTACTAACTTTGAGGAACTGTTATCCATTGAATGTCCCAACGAATTGTATAAAGCTTTTTGTAATCTATTTATTAATATATATAATGATTGTTATAAGATTGTTAATGTGGATACAAAAAGAGATAATAATGGGTGGATTAATTCTAAGCTAAAATGTATGATTAAAGAGAGAGATAGACTATTCGATACATGGAGCTACGAACCAAAAAGTATGTTAAAGCGAATTACATATACAAAATATAGAAATAAATGTTTTAAAGCAATATCTAAGGCAAAAAGTGATTATGATAAGAAGAGTATATTAGACTGCAATAATAATATTAAGAAAATATGGGACAAAGTCAATACTATGTTAGGAAACGACAAAAAGTCGTTAGATTCCATAATACTTAACAATATGAAAACGCAAAGTAGTATTAAGAATATCTGCAATGGGTTTGCGGAAACGTTTTCTAGTGATATAGATCTCATTAAACATAGTTGCAATGAGAAATGGCTCGAGAGGAAAGAGTACGCAAGAGAATCGGGCGTGAGTATGCGATGGCAGCCGGTGAGTAGTAAAAACATGATGCGAGTGATTAAGGCGCGTAATAGAGTGAAATACCACATTTTGGTCGAGTTCAAAGGCCTAAAACTCAAAACTGGCCCGAAATATAGGTCTCGAAAAGTTATACTTGAACAATTGATATGTCCTCTTCAATCTCAGTGATGGAAATTGCAACACGCCTAGATTGTCCTAACAAAAAAGAAATATCAAATAAGGCATTTTTCAACCTTTTAAATCGCTACTGCTCACTATCTAGACATGTTTTTTACACGGGATATTCAGAAAATAAAACTTAATTCAGTTTTTCATAATCTCTGTGTTGGATATTGTAAAATAATCATTACTTTTGTCAAAAACCTGGCATAACTACCACACCGTCATAAAAGTTGGGGCGGATACGTGCGCGGGCGACGGGCGGCAGTCTGCCACCGGCTCTCGGACGGGAAGGCTGTGTCGCTTTGCGCGCGACGCTAAAATATAAGAGTTCGGTTCTGAGACAATATACCTACTTAACTATTTTATATATTTAATTACTTCAAACATTCCTACGTATTTAGAAAATAATAATATAAAAAATACATACACACATACAAAAAATCTGCAAAAACCTGTTACAGCGGGGGGGCGCGGGTAGTGCGGCGGGAAAGGCTAAGCCACGCCCCAACGCGCAAGGGCGTTCGCGGGTATAGGCGCCTTAATAGTATGAGTTCTAAGAAGTCTCCCGGTTGTGATGGCATACGCATGCGCGATTTGAAAACGATATCTGATAGAGTAAGTCCTGTCTTAGCTAAGTTAGTTAATATGTCAGTAAGTAGATATTGTTTCCCAGAAGGTCTTAAACAGGCAATAATTCGTCCAATACATAAAAAAGGTGACTGTAAATCATACTCCAACTACAGGCCTATTGCGATACTTTCTAGCGTAGACAAAGTTATCGAAAAGTGTATTGTTAACCAGTTAAGTTCCTATTTACAGAAGAATAATATATTAAACACATGTCAACATGGTTTCCAAAAGGGCAAAAGTACAAGCACATTACTAGCAAATTTTACTGATGAGATTAATGGTTATTTAGCAAACAAACAAGTAGTTGTAGCTGTATTTTTCGATTTTCGGAAAGCATTCGACACTCTGGAGACCGATACACTCATCGAAGCCATGAGGGAGTGCGGGGTGAGTGAGCCGCTGAGCCAGTGGTTCGGCGACTACCTCACCGCGCGCTCCTAACCGCGTGAAGGTGGGGTCGACGCTGGGCGACGAGCGGCGGGTGCGGTGCGGGGTGCCGCAGGGCTCGGGGTGCGGCCCGGTGTGCTACCTGATGCACGTGAACAGCCTGTGCGGCGTGCTGCGGCACTGCTCCCCGCACATGTTCGCCGACGACCTGTGCGTGCTGCGCGCCGGCGCCGCCGCCGACCTGCCCGCCACCTGCCCGCCCTGCCGCTCGGTGCAGCAGGACGTCGACGCCGTCGTCAAGTGGTCGCACGACAATGGCATAGTTTTAAACGCTGATAAAACCAAATTACTAATTCTACACTCACCTTACTTAATACCTTCCTGTTCACCAGAGCCTACAATAGTTACGCATGATTTCTCCTGTTTCCATAATAATCTGGTTCCATGCCAATGTAAGCCAATTGAGCGTGTTAAATGCATGACTTACCTTGGCATGAAAATAGATGAAAACTTTTCATGGACATCTCACATAGAGTATATATGTAGTAAGCTAAGAGTCCTACTTGGTAGATTTTATCACCTTAGATATAGAGTCCCATTAAGCACCCTAAAATGTATTTATGTATCACTAGTCGAATCGATCATAAGTTACTCTCTGGATTGCTATGGTCTCACTTTTAAAACGAATTTAGAAAAAGTGGTAAAATTGCAAATTAGATTTCTCAAACTCTTAGTGAACAATAAAACCAAAAATAAATGTAAAAATGATTATTATAAGTTATTTAAAATATGTAAAATTCTTCCCGCAACCCTAAGACACAAATATTTATTATTAGTGAATCAACACGACAATCAAGAGAGCAACTTATATCAAATGAGCCATAAATATGGCACCAGAGCAGGCTAATCACGTAACTTTATGTACTAACGGTAGATAGATTTTACTGTCAATTTTCGACCGTTCGAACGCCTGTCAAAAATTCGCACCAGGTAACTTTATGTACTAACGTTAGAAACACCGTTTCGTACCGTACCGTTCACAAGGTGAATGAGATTCGACGTTCTGTTATTGCAAAGGTGATCCAATGAACGAATGGTTGTTCCTTCCAATGTTTTGCACAAATTTACTATCATAATAACCCAATTCAAAGCACTTTATCTAAAATTAAGAAAAATGTGATCTTGATAAATGAACACGAGTTATTATATTTAAATCACAAATACTAGACATGCAACCGATAAACACAAAACGCATTATTACAGAGAGAGTATGACAGAAAGACAAATGTAAATGTGACGATGTAAAACCTTTGTAATATTTTAAATTATTTTCTTTTAATAAGTCTTTAAATAATATCGGTATAAATAAATATATCAATTTATATTGTATCATTTAATAATATTTATTTTAAAGAACTAAATGCCATCTAGTATCGAATAGGAGAACTTGTTGACAGTTAATTCACTTGCATTCCATAATATTGACATCTAGTATGCAGTAGGAGTCAGGCAATAAAATAATGTTGGCTATACACCGAAGCCTAGACCCGCACCGAATTATAAAATGAAAAGTGTGGTGAAATTGCATTATCATAACAATATTATTATTGCAATAATCTTATATCGGTATAGTCTTTCAAATCAGTCCAAAAAGGTTCAAATTTTAAGAATTGTAGGCATAACCTGCCTATTTTAGTTAACCGTTTAATCGCCATGGGTCATGTACGGCAGTGATCCCTACAAACAAACTCATTTTCCATAAGAGATTGTATATGAACTTTAGTGTAAAGCACGAAGGTCACTTTGACAACGTACGTGACACCACACCACACTACACCACCAGGCAAGCAGGTAACACCTATAGGCGTTTTTGCCATATCAAGAGGGTTAATCTACCTACGTCCCCAAACAGAAATGAAACGAGCATTTATATTTCCCAAATTTAATACATAATAGCTCTGGACGTTCCTTGAATATCCACAATAGACAGAATGTTCTCTATAATTCAATCGGATCCGACATCAGTGTACACTAAGTAGGTACATGAAGGCAAAGGCGTCCACTATCGGCACGGCACGGCAAAGGGCTCCTCAGCCTCACACATTAGACTAGCGGGATAGACAATGCATGCCAAAGGTGTGCTTGGGAATGCCGAGGAATGCTCGGCATGCCTAATGAGGCCTGGGCATGCTTAAGGATGGATGCGCATGCCTAAGGATGCCTCGTCATGCCTAAGGACGTCTCGGCAACCCCGGCAATCCTAACCACATCTTGGCGTGCCCGAGGAGGAATCCCTTGGCGTGCCAATGCCGTGCCAATAATGGGTGCCGGGCCTAAGGATTTGACAAACTTCTGACAAATTGAAGGTCACACTGTAGGCTTGCCTAATTATTGCTTCATGACTTTACTTCGTAATGGTCCATAATGATAAACTAAAAATCATTCTTTGCCCGTGGCCCTACACCGTTAGTCCTAATAATTGTACCACAGGTAATTTTCTTTGTCCTTGGTTCTATCAGTCTGACCATAGACACCTAGCATCCTCTTCTCCAATATGTTTGACTGTCTGTTTAACCAGTTGAACATATTGTATAACTTTCCTTCAATTTTTAAAAAGTAGTCGAGCAACTTGTTACTTAAAATAAGTTCAATTACAGTATTATGACGTTAAATAAAATGAACTATTCTTACGATACATTTCAAAACAATAGAGGAAAGTTGTCCAATATGTTCAACTGGTTAAACAGACAGTTTAGTATATTGGAGCAGAGGCCTAGCATTACCCGTATTCCATATATCTCTACCACTACATTTACCCTGGTAGCTTACCGTTAGATTTCCCTCCTTCCACTTGGTGCCGAAGCCTATGATTCCATGGAATTGCAACGTAATGTTTTTGTCGCTATGCTCCCATGGTATCATTAGATGTATTTTGATGCCGTTTGGCTGCCATAACATCCATTGATAACTAAATATTTTTCCGTCATGCTTCCATGCAACTGCCCTGTGGGATCCAGCGGTGGTATTTTTCCTCGTCTCTCCCAAGCCACTGCCCAACGGGATCCAGGGATAACGTTATTCCTCCTGGTTCCCATACCGCCGATTTTCCCTCTTGGCTCCCATACTGCTGCTGTTTGGGACCCAGGAATTTGTTTTCCTTCTGGCTCCCATACCGCCCACCAGGGTAGGCAGAGGTGGCTGGGGTGCTATTGAGCTGTGGCGTGGCTTGGGAGTGGGAGCCAAGATATCTGGGATACCAGTATGCAATAAGTTCCATCCTATCCTTACCTGTGATTTCTAACATCTCCCCCGGAGGGTCGCTACAAATGAAACTACTGACGTCCACCTACATCTGTTAAGGGTGGTCGTTATAAAAGTAGTACGTTTGACGACCATCCTTAAAAAGAGGTGTAGGCACGACGACGAGCGAAGCTAGGAGGAGTGTTCGTAAAACTGTGCGACCCGACAAGTTGCAAATAAAATGGTCGTTAGAAAAGACTGTTCGGTTCAGGTGCTTCGCCGGCCGCTGCCGCGGCACGGTCGCTTTGCTTGTAATGTCGCAGTTGTACCAACACTTTTTCTAGCTGCGCTCGTTGGCACACTGGCAAACAAGCCTATTACCCGAGGTCCCACCAACATGTCCCCCTTGTGGATCCACGGGTATTTTTTTTGACCCGTTGTCCTACCGCTCTAAACAGTGTTCTTCAGTGGGCCTACGGGCAATTTATTTTTACCATAGTCCCACTGCACTACGTATTCTACTCTAATGCAGCGAAGCGAGGAGTGTTTAAACAGAACTATGAGCCTACAGAGCCGGCGAAGCGCCAGAACCGAACATTCGTTACAATTGGTTAGGTCAGAAATATTACTTGTTCGCAGTTCTACCAAACAAAATAGCTAGTTTTTAATTAATGTTTACCGCTTAATGCAGTGGGACCGTGGTAAAAATAAATTGCCCGCAGACCCACTGGTGAATACTGTTTATAATGGGACGACAACGGGTCAAAAACAATTACCCACCAGGGGGACATGTAGACCCACCTGCGAACACTGTTTCGAACTGTAGGGCGATGGGTCAAGAACGACGGTAGGACAACGGATAAAACAAATTATCCGTGGACCCACCAGAAGGCCTTCCTTAACCGTGGCACCATCAGATAGTACCATTGATGGTTCTATGGTTCTTTTTTTGCTATGGTAGCATTAATGGTACAACCGAAGTATTTTATTGCCGTGGTATCTGGTATAATTGATGGTAATACGGTAAAATAAATGTTTACTAGTACCATTGCGTTGCAATTATAATGGTCAATGATCAGCCAGTCAGTGACAAAACTAATGAACTATGACCTGCAATCGTTCAAAAACAACAAGTTCAATTGAATCTTATAATAGAAAATGAAATAAATTATGAATGGAGCTTTAGCCAGCACAAAATTACAAGAGGCTGAAAATGGCCTGAATGGCTTCGAGAAATGGATGGTAATAGCCGTGATTTTGTATTGCTCGACTTGGCTAAATAATAATATATGCAGTTATTAAAATAAGATCTTTAAATTATATGTAACCATTATCTACATGACTGTTAATTAATTACCAAATTGTCTACTATCCAGTACCACGGGTAACAAAAAATAATATTAGCCGTAGTACCATTGTTGTTACAATCTGATGGTACCACGGTTAAGGAATGGTTGGTGGGACCACGGATAATAGCCAAATAATATCCCTACCGGTAGAGAAGAAAGTAAAATGTCCACATTTCTCTAACAGACGGGATGTGTCGGTAGAGACATATGGAATAAGGGTAAAGAACGACTATTTTCGGTAAGAAATACGTCGGATCCTTCATACCTTTAAAAGTATTTAAATCCTTTTTTATTAGGGATCTTTCTATAATAATAAACCAACACATAAATAGCATTTATTACTACCTAAATAAGCAAGTACCAAAAATAACGGGTACACTTTGTATCGATTTTTCTATGGAGAAAGTATATACCCATTACTATTGCTCTTGAATGTATAAAGTATCGTTACGTTCTGGGTCTGCCGCGATGATTTGAACGTTGCGAGGAAGACCGTAGCAAGTCATAATTTGTAGTGGTAAACCTTCTGCTTGCAGTTTTCAAGCATTCCTGAAAAAAAAAAACATGATCTGTAGAAGTTGCTTTGTAAACTAAATTGTACCTATTCATATACATCATTTTACAATCCGAAATTATTATAACAGTAATATGTAAACTGACATAAGTATAAGGTACGAAGAGCTACTCAATAGAATAGAGTTAGTAGTTATTTACTGAAATTGCGAGGCATCTGGTTCACGTAACGGGTGACCGAAGACCTAGCGACTTCCTCGCAGAACGTATCAGCATTGCGATATAGCGAGGAAATACCGCAAGCATCCTCGGTACGCCTCCCTCAAGGGCCTGTTTTATATTGAAGATAGTTTTAATATTATTTTTTCATATATTGTTGTTATGTATTACACTATGTATAGAAACTAGTGCCTACGCCAACTCTTAGGATTAGGTAGCGGACCCCGGGCATCCTTTAGGATGCAACTGTACCGGAATGACGCTAGGATGATGATGATGATGATTGTTGTTACGTATTCTTGTATGTATTTTCTTGTCACTGAATTATAAGAATACTACTACATGACGACCTCGAGCGGTAAGTTCTAGTGTGGGAAGGCCACAAGCCAGATGGTCGGACGACATCAAGGCATATGTCCAGAAGTGGATGCAAATATGCTGCAAGAGAGAGAGAGAGAGAGATGCGACAAATCCTGTTAAAGATGTCTTCTTGCCGTCAGACATAGGCAGGCCATAAGCTTCGAAACACTTGATGATTGAGTACTACTTTCTTTCAAAGCTCAAGGCACAATTTACTCTCATTCTGCAGGCTTCTGAATAATATACATATAGATATCAATATCAATATATTATAGCTTAACCTTTAGCTGACGTTGTTCTCTTGCAAACTTCTATCGTATTTCAGAGCTAAAAAATTTAATATGTTAGTGATATCCTGTAATATTATACGTTTAGATCTGTACCTAATCCACGTAGCATATTATAGAATTATTTGTCTGTAACACTCAAACATATGATTTTATTTTTATTTTTGTTAAACATTTAAACTTTAATATTAAAATATATATAGTCAAATTTTGTTAAAATCATTTGGAACCATATGATAAAACACAAATCAGTTCATCACCCGAGCTAGTGTAGCCGAGCGGTGAGACACTTCACTTTCAATCTTAAACTATATGATATTTCGTTTAATATGTAACAATGGCGCTTCAGTGAAGGAAAACATAGTGAGGAAACCGATCAAATCCCAACAGAGTCTAGTTTTCCCTCTGGTTTGTAAGGTCAGATGGAATTCGCTTTAGTAAAACTAGTTCCTAAGCCAACTCTGGGATTAGGTGTCAAAGTGGACCCCAGGATCCTTAGGGCACAACCGGAAAGATGCTGTGAGGATAATGACCCCCGATTTGTTAAACATTTTGAGCAGCATAATACTGGAGAAATATGCTACTCCTTGGAGAAGCCATAATAATAGTATATAATATAGCAATAACACATAATTACTAACACATGAGGCGTTGTGTTCCTGGCAACCAAGAATGCCAGAGCTTCAGAGGTGGAGCTGTATTGAGAGCGACGGACGCCATATTTTAGCTGAAAAATAGTTACAATAGTTAGTAGACATACCAAGTATGATATGAACGATACCGCGCAGAAAAGGCGCTTTTATATTTACTTTACCGTGGTCGTACAATGTCAGCACTCTGAATCCTCATAATTATGAGGATATTGGTTGGGCAACACGTTTGTGCGATTCAATACATACTTACTTTCATACCTATTGGTTAAAATAAAGTTTAACAAAAGCAAGAAGAATCTCCTTTTAAGTAATAAATGTACTTGTGTCAGGAGACTACGCTCGCCCAAAAACCGTGTAAGGGGTATCTACAATACATGCATACAAACCTCATGACCTTTTTATTTCAACAAAAATTATAATTATACAAGCTCTTCGCAAATTCAATATTTTGAGAGAAAATCTCTAATACCATGGACTGCAAGGCGAACAAACCAGTCCATCCAGCTACGTTAAGCTGTCGACTATCGACAGTATGTCAGGACCGCATCCTCATATATATTTCGAACACCTCTCACGACGTTCTTCGGATAGCCAGTAGATAAATATTATGACGGAAAAAGTTGAGGGCCAGAGGTCCCGAGGCAGACTACCCGCTAGACGGAATACCCAAATCACTGGTGGTGTCCTGTAACTATATCTGCACGAGGCCATCCATAAGGTGGGTGACAGGAGCCTATGGAGGAGTCTGGTCAGCAAGAATTGGACATTATGTCCTCAGCATTGACGGAACGACCGATGATGATGATGATGATGTGCCGCATCCACGTTGTGCGGAAAACTAACTTACCTAGCAGTCTACTATTAGGCATGGTTTTGGTCCGGCATAATGTGACAATGAAAAGGAACTGTCGATTTTTAAGAACCCTTTTTACATGTTTTTGGTGTTCCTAAGAGAGGCACAAAATTAAAGAAATGTATTTGTACCTTTAGTTGTTCCTTTTCTGAATAACTATGAGAATTTTCGTATTTTAGCGGCGTCGGGACGCCGCTACGGGACTCTCGTTTAATATATTTTTCTAATATCACATTACTTTTATATAGCGGTTCATAGAATACACTTTCTTACCAAATTTCATAATTATAGTGCTTATAATTTCCGAGTAAATCGACTGTGACATACGGACGGACGGACGGACGGATGGACGGACGGATGGACGGACGCACGGACGGACGGACGGACGGACGGACGAACGGACGAACGGACGAACGGACGGACAGACATGACGAAACTATAAGGGTTCCATTTTAAAAATGTCCTCGATTTACCATATAATATTTTGTGTCAGTTTTGTGACGTGCCATATAAAACTGAATGAGAAATGCGTCACAAAACGGATTCTTTTCGCACTTTGTATAAGAGTTCCTTGTTTAATACGGAACTCTAAAAGTTGCGTGTGTTTGGTCCTTCAAGAAAGCAGTGAACCGGTTTTTGTGACTTATTGGCAGCACATGAAATATACCTGAAACGAAAAGCGTCCACAGGCTCTAAAAACAGTTTCCTATCAGAACTAGATAGGTACATACGCTTTATTAAGTATTGTTCATTCCACGACGTAAATCCCCACTCAATAAGCAAGAAATAATTTGGCACTTATGTAGCTCCACTTCACGATGTGGACATCTGTCGATCGAACGGCATGTGACACATTACAGGGCATAGTCGTGGGCACGAGACCACGTGACGGGTGCCCCATGAGGTGGGCTGATCAAATTAAGGCCGCAATGAACTGCCCATTGTACTAAAGTGCCAGGTGTTTAGACGTTAGACGGCCACAACCATTCTGTCAAGAGTGTAACGACGAAGAAGGAGATATAGCTCCACTGGAAATTACGAGTACTTTTGATGAGGTAACCTCCTTTAAAATTACAATATCCCTATTCTGGTTGTTTTAAACTGTATTTTAGAGATTACTCACTAAAAAAACTTACTTGCCTTGAGGTAAGGAGATCTTGTGGACCAGGCAGCAGGGTGGCGGTTATAGATTTTCAATTTATCCAATTATCATCATAACCATGTGTTGATCAAAGAAATAGTCATCTTTAACACGTTGCCTAAAAATACGCAATTCACAATTGCTGCACTGAAAGAAGAAGTTAGAGCATAGTATGAACATCTTGAAATAGCATCTGAATTATCATGAGCCTAGCTATAGATTATGTATATTATAGTAGCAGTAGAAACTAAGAATACTACATTTTATATTAAGGACATTCCCTATTTGACTCAGTACCATTATCAGTATCACCCACGCTCCATAGTCTCAAAAGTCCGCAATTTATAATACCAAAATACGCATTTACATATCCCTGTCCCTGAATCCTAAACTCAATAATGTGCGGCAACGTGCTTGTGATTGTTTAGGAGTCGATAGCGTCCATAGGCTATGGTGTCTGCTTAACCCACGCCAGCGACTTCTCGAGTGACGAATGCGTATCGGATGACGCAGTGAGTGAAGGCTCCTTACGAGGTGGCCTGATGACCTTAGAGTCAAAAGACCTGGGACGACACGCGACCGATCAGCAAGGCATTTTCCGGGAAAGGCCTATGACCAGCAGTGGACGTCTATTCAGCTAACGATAATGAGTTATGCCATGGTGTTATGTTGTAATATGCACACTATTTATTAGTGATATGTAATAAAATTACTTACCCTTGGCGCGTTGTAGCAGATAAAGTCGTTACTTAAGTGAACTACCATAGCCAACTATTCGATACGAGCCATTATGAAAAAATGTTTTTTATACGTGACATTCACCAAATAAGTGTTTAATATTGCTCTGGACTAAATATTACATAATAATTGTAAAATGTATTTATTTTGTTGTACTAATTTTTTCTAAAATGTTGACTGACACGACGTGTCAAATTATTATTTTTAAAAGTTAAAGTAGCTATCCAGCCTCTTAATGCTAGAAGAAGACTACCGGATTTTACCGTTGCTATTGTATGAAACGAAATGGGTTCAACTTAGACATCTAGCGTCAAGTAGAATAAGTTATTGTATATACATTACTAGCTATTTTATTGAGAGGTGATTGAGAGAAACTCAGTCTTTATAATCTATCCATGCACACGTTGGGCAGCACTTGTATTTTACAATAAATATCATATAAAATTATAATCATGACCAATAACGTGATATTAATCTTTTCACACATGGATTACATTATTGCATCTACAACATTACTCGAGATTAATGTATTTTGAGCTCAACTACGCAATCGGTACTGATGAAGTCCCTTGGCTTCTTGTTCTTGCCAAATTTATTGCTCTGCGCTAGCGTTATAGACTGCTTTGGGTGCGATATGTGCCTTGATAGTAATCTATCTACACCCCACAAGGTTTATAGATTTGCCCACGCGTCGCTACTCGTACCGTTTGAATAAAAAAGAGTAAGAGTATTAATTAAACTCCTTCTTCTTTCTATTTGCATAGTTAAAGAAGAATTTAATTTAATGAACATAAGTCGATGCAATAGCATACACACCGTTTCAATATAGTGTATTCATATGTACCTGCTTACACCTAATGAATGACGAAACGTATTATTTACGTATTTAAATAATGTAAACAACAGCGAAAAAATACAAAAATATATTAAGAAATAACATCATGTCTTTATACAACTTTCTTCTCTCTTCATGCGAGTAGGATTTTTTCTTGGCAGTAAACCCGCGCGGAATTAAAAACTCACCAGCAACACCGACGGCTTCGCAATCTCGTTGTATCATCTAAAACATTTGACATTTGTGTATAACTCTTGTCTTACTTTACCTGCCTACCCGCGCGGATCCGCCGGAGTATTACTCTATTTGCTAGGGAAAGCAAGTAGAGGCGCGGGATATAATATATCTTATGTACATACCGAAGGTTCACATTACATGCTGGTTACAAAGGAAGAAAGAAATAGCATCCCAAGTGGACTTAATAAACTCATGTTTAAAGGATTCGGAGACTAGGTAGCTACAGGTCGGTAATTTATGTCGTCCTATTACTTTTCATAAATCGACAAGCATACATCGACACGCGGGGCACGTATATGAAAAAGTACATACTTATAAATTAACACTTCTATATTTCAGCGATGAATAAATATGGCACGCTATTGCTTGGTTCATGTTACTTCATAGTTTCCCTCGTTTTATCTCTCCCACTCTGCATCTTGCAGTATCGCATCATCACCAAGAGATAGGGAATCTGGTTTACGTACATCCTGAAAAGAAGCACATAATAATACCAAATATATTAGTAAATACGAATGTGAGCAAATAAATACCACATGACCATGACATTTGTTGTTACTTACTTTTCGTTTTATTTAAAGTGCTTAGGGAATTTTAAACTCGATCGTGTGTTTTAAAGACATTTCAAGGAAATTTGGGGCATTTTCACTAATTAATAAACTCGAATCATGACCAAAATCTTTGTTTAATTCATTGTTATGACATGACAGACACGATGACTGACGATGACTTTGTCACGCAGTAATTGACATATTTATACCGTACAATTTAACCATCAAAAAGTTACGTGTTTCCAATCATTTGATCAATTTCTCACTTTAGTATGGGATTTCCATTCAATCGTTCATTCAATTATGTACTAGCGTCGGGTACAAAAAACATGACATTAGCTCAGCAATTTATACTTCAAAATTGACATTAAAATCTATCTAACGGTAGTACATAAAGTTACGTGATTACCCCGGTAGCCGCAGGTAAGTACGCTGTACTCCGAGTAAGTAATTACTATGGAGACAGACTCATCAAAAAGCGCTTACCATACTTACTGAACACATTGCCTGCGGCTATCAGAAATGAGACTAATAAAAATAAATTTAAAAGAACTTTGCTCCGACACTACCTCGATAGTATTTAAATATCTTGCCACAAGCATTTACTTAATTTAATTTTTATTTTAATTTTTTAGCCCTTTAAGTTATATAATGTAATTGACTCACGGATCCCACAGACAAACTGTGAAAACAGTTTTGTGGGACGAGGTATTTATGTATAAGTTTATGTAAACTGTTTTAATAAATAAATAATAATAAATAATAATAAATGCATGAGTGCTTGTTTACTTGCTTGTATGCATGCATGCGTGCTTGCTTGCTTGTATGCATGCATGCGTGCTAGTTTGCATGCTCTTTAGTACTTATAGTAAATTTTAGGAACATCATGTTGCTTACGTCGACATGTAGGATGTGAATTGTGTGAATGTCGCGCCCTTGCCAGACAGAGAATGAAAGACTTTGGCAAGGATTATCCTGAACCAAAGGAATTCAGTTACTGCTCCCGCTGAAATCCATTATCCGGTTTGTGGAAATGTTGGAGAGCAGACGCAGCAGAGAGAGAGTTTTCGGACTTTTAATATTAATTTTAAATTTTCTCAGGTTAATTCATCAAAATATTCAAGTTTAGTCTCTATTTTTTTTTATATTGAAGAAGGAATAAAACGAAAACTGAACTATCTCAGTTTATGACTAAAGTTACGACTCTGACTTCATAAATCATGCCCTCGACTCCAACAAATATATATGGAGTATAGCATATTCGATATACCGACGCCAGATATAGCTTCAAACTTTTGCAAACATATATTGACTTCACATTTGAGTCGGTTCAATTCCCAGGTGAAACAAGTAATTTGTAAAAAAAAATTTGGATGCCTTATTAGTAACTTACACATATGAAATAAACTGTCCTTTCGGTAAAATATCATATTTACAATATTTAAGGTACTTGGTTTTCCCTGTCTGTCGTAGTCTTGGGATGCCCTGTATATCATCTAACGTCTAATGTATGTCGTTATCGAATATCAGATGAGGATAGATTTTTTGTTATCGGATCTTAGACCATAATTGATCGACTTTGAAAAAATCAAATTTGTTTACCAGTTCTCAGAATTGTCATTATTCTGGAAGGAAGGTTAACAGTAGGTAAGTTTATTAGTAAAGCCTATGAGATCATCAACAACCGACCAACCGGAGCGGAGTGGCCGCGGGGCTCTGTCACGGTCAGGTTTGGTATTAGTTTACCAATAACCAAAATTTGCTGCTATTGAGGAGCACGGGCAGTCGGAGATCGCTCGCAATGGGATAGGGACCACGCCACGTGTAATACATACACTCATTTGCGTACTTCACTACGAGGTGACGATGGCGGTGAAACTACAGGTGTACCTGTATTGTTTTTGCGGGAAGTTCGAGAGCCAGGAACCAAGTAAGATAAAAGAAACGTTCAATTTCAGCCCTTAAATAAGAGTATTTCTTTATTGATAACAACTTATTTACAAACATTGTTAGTTTTGTATCTATAATGAACGCTGCTAACGTAAACTACAAATTTAAATTAAAAGAAAAATTTATGCTCTCAGCAGGATTCGAATCTGCGACTTTCTGGTTCATTGTCCGCGTGTGCCAGGAAGTCCAGGTTCAAATACAGCTCGGAGCCTACACATACATTTATTTAAAAAATTTCCTTTAAATATGTTTCTCTTACATTATGGTAAAATATCCATAGATTAATTGCATTAGCACCGAAGATACATTTTAAGCACAGTTTTCACAATGTCGTTTCTAGACAAAGGGTACGGCAGAAAAATATATGGTTATTTTCTATTTGTCCGTACCCTTTGTGAACTCGTGTCCTCGCAGCGTTGAAGGTACGCAAACTACTAAGAGTAGTCCGTTTGCACTGTTCGCATGCGGACAACTGAGATCAAAATTCCCAGTCGAACAAATGATGCAGGCTAGCGGGAATGGCTTAATAATTTGGTGTAGTGCCACTTAAGACGCCTCTTTCGCCTTAGCGCGCTTCATCTTGGTCAATTTGTGTAAGAATCATAAACACCGGCTCTGTACATCGAGAGCTGAGCTCGCCGGTAGCAACGTTGCCGCTCCTTGTCTCGCCTAGACCCTGTGGCACATCTTGCGGTACCAGTCGGGGTCGGCGGCCGCGGCGCTGTCGGGCCGGCCGCCGGCGCGCCGGTACTGGAACTCGCAGGTGCCGCGCCCGGGCACGCCGTTGACGACGTACCGACAGAAGCGCTCCTCCATGCGCGCCTCCCACTCCGCCGACACGAAGTGCGTCGCCGCGTGCTCCACCACCACCTGCAATAACACACGCCGTCACTGACCTAACTTCCGATCAGTCGGTGCTAAAAAATATCTACGAGGATTGAATCTGTGACTTCCACTTGAATTATTATCTGGCCGGGACGACGGTTACCTGCACGTGGTAGACCTGGTCGCCGGCCTCGAAGCTGAACCCGTAGTCGGTGGGCGGCGTGCCGGCCTCGCCGTGCTGCCACAGCTGCATGAGCACCGCGCGCGCCGGCAGCACGCGCCCGTCAGGCAGCGCCACCACGCCCACCTCGAAACTAAAAAAAGCCTTCAGTTAGGTATAGTTGATAGTTAAATTCTTGACCATGACCGGGATTTGATTTCAACCCGCAATATTCACATTCCGTGCGCTCGCTAGGTGAGCTATTACCGGCCTGCAGCGTGGGTTGCCGCCTCGTCGTGACACATCATTCAATCAGTTTACTCTTCTAATAATGTTTTAACTGACGCTTCATTAATATTTTGACCATCTAATATTTTAGAGCCGGACTGACGTTTTTTTTTGAACCTGACTGTGGCTTTATAGGACGGGCCCAATAAAGCGATAGGAGTGCGCGGTTGGAGAGTAGCCTGGGGAAAATCTAGGGGAAAACCTCCGGCACGACCACGCGTGTGGTTTGGAATACTGGAATACTTTTAAGAGTTTGCGCTCCAGTGAGATTGGTTGAGCGGTTTCAACCGAATCTGAGGTGTGAGTGGAATCGAGCTACTGGGAGTTTTGTCGCTGGTTCACTAAACCTAGCCTAGCTGAGAAGAGTCCAGCAAGAAACTCGGCTAGGCCCGACCTGGGTCGAACTGACTCTACCCGGTGTGCGGCTGTACCGGGCCGAATAGGGATTATATGTGTCAGTGTTGTCGCGATCGCGCGGTGGACGTCCCCACCCTAAGTGTACGCGTCGTGTCAGAGTTAAGCGCCGTAAGCGCAGCGTTTCATCTTTCGATGGACGCTGTGATTACGTCGTCCGGGTCCGGAATTGGTGCCGAAAGCGTAAGTAATCGTATATCCTAAAGCCATTTGCTTGTTAGGTGGGGTAGACACGCACTTGGTGGCGGTGCAGGGCTGGCAGACGACCCCGACGGCGGCGCGGGTGCCGTCGGCGAGGAAGATGTGGTGGAAGGCGTAGCGGCGCATGAGCGCCCAGTCGCGGCGCGCGCCGAAGCTGTGGTCGCGGAAGGCGGGCAGCGAGAAGCGCAGCCGCTCGCCGCCCACCGACAGCTCGCAGCGCAGCGTGCCGAACTGCTCGTAGTGGGACTGATGCGCCCTGTTTATACACACGTAAAACCTTTTTATCTCGTGTACCAATCAATGTACGGTAATTATTAAAAAGCTCGATTTTCGTACCAAGGTGACAAAAGGGTCTAGGATAGGTTGCCCTCTACGCGTAGCCGATACCTTTAAAAAATACATCATGTAGGTTAAGAATGTAGCAAAAACTCGCTACAAGTGAAGCGTCTACCCACCTAGCAGGTTCTCGAAAATCTTACACGAAACAGACAACATAATTATTATCGTGTACGAGTATGAAGATTAAAACTTTAAAAAAGTTATTCACGTCTTAAGTCCATCGAAGTACTGGCGGCTCCAGGGCTCGCGCGCGATGGAGCGGATGACGGCGGGCGCGTGCAGGTCGCTGTCGAAGTCGAAGTGCGCGGTGCTGGCCGCCCACTCGCCCGAGAACGACACCTGCACCACGCGCGACGGCTCCTTCTGGAACCTTCACACGCACTCACATAGATAACATCAAAATATACTTAGCGGCATAAAGCATTGCTCTTTGAAAATATCATTTGTGTTGGCGTTTCTACGAGCATGATTCAAGAGCTCACGCTTGACTGTCTCTGCCAGGGATGCCTTCACCTCATGGGCCCCTGGTAATTCAGCGACCAGCGCTTCATGGGCTCGACGGGCGCCATGCGGATGCCCTCAGCGGCGAACTCGGCGCTGCCGGCGCCAAACAGTACCGTGTCTGGCAGCTTCGCACTGCACAGCAACCCCTTGCCGGGCAACTGGAACACACATCGGATTAATATAAGAGTAGGCTTAACTTCAGCTTATACAATCTAGATGAGAGACTTGGCGAGATCTCAGCCTATGAATAATGTGGAATTGTGGACCTACCCCGATGTAGAAGAGTCCGTTGCACATGCCGAGCGGGCGGCGTTCGCAGCCCATCATGACGTATACGCCCGAGTCTGCGTCCGGCGCCGGCGCCGGCGCGCTGTCCGCCGCGATGAAAAATACTGCGTCGAACGCCTGCAGGCCGACAAACATGTAGTTAATTATTTATTGACCATATCCAAATAGACCAAACCTGGTAGGCTAGCACAACTTGCTGCCAAGTCGTATCTCGCGCGACTCAGCGATTCCTGTCTCGCTCAAACTGTGCGGAATAGAAAGAGGAACGTAGATTTTTCTCTACTCGCGTCGCGTCGCAGCGGCAGTTGTGCTAGCCCCGCTGGTGAGTCGCGATAATGCACCTCGAGTGACGTTGCCGTTTGCCAGCGAGCCTGTTTCCCAAGGCAATTTTGCCAGGCACCAACCAGTAAACGAGTCGACTTCGAGTGATCTAAAATTACTGTTTCTTCTTTATTTTGTGTATTTATGATATCATTTGATTGTTGTCTTTAATTGTAATTTCATAGCTATTTGGTTTTCCTGTAAAGCTCTGGTTCAGTACCTAAAATAGATTACGAGCTTTGAAAAAGCGACAAGTATTTTTCAGCGATGTTACTTATACAACTTGTTTTGGGGCAGAAAAACGGGCTATCCTTTTGAAATCACATGATATTATACGGAGAAATGGAATAAATGGAAAAAATTCTAGAGTAGCATAATAGGAAATATTAGATATACTATATTCTGCTGAGTTATAGCTCGATTTGAATAGAATCGAATCGATTTTTTTTTCACCCCCCTTGCTTCGCGTTACAATCAGAGAAAAGGAGCTTTTGGGATGCGGTGAAGGGAAAAGCGATGAACGAAGAAAAGCTTTCATATTCGTCCTGTATCCGTATCCGTATGATAGTAATAGGTACTCATGTAGGTGTATCCGTATGATAGTAATAGGTACTTATGTAGGTGTTCTTGTAGATGTAGAGAGTGTATGTGTGACCTTGGGATCGTCGGAGAGGGGCTGCGGGCGGTCCATGAGCGCGGGGTCGGCGAGCGCGCGCACGCCCTGCCCCGCGCGTGCGCCCGCGCCCGCGCCGCTGCTGCGGAACGCGTACTGCAAAACACCAACCGAATTATGGATACACCACACTTGTGGTTCTGAGGCTGCGCTTCCACTGAGGTGTGCAGAATTGACCAATTAAATAAAATTAATCGAAGCCGAGAGAAGAGCAACCCAGGAATTTATTTGATTGGTCAAATTCTGCACATCTCCGCGTCGCTTCGCCTCAGTGGAAACACCCTTAAATTTCGGAAACGATACCACTATACTATACTATAATATAATATAATATATACTATACTATATGATGGTTTGATACCACTTTAGGTCGAATTTGGCATAATCAAGTGCAGATGGTATTGTCGTCAGTTTTGCAAGAACTGACTGGGTGCTTTATTCTACATACTATGGCACCGACCGGCTCGTCACGCGACGGATATTCATAAGGCACTGGTCCCACTGCCGGCGAGTAGCGAGAAATCACAACTTGAGCGAATAGCGGCGCGGCAAGCGTTTTCTCTGCTCATTGCACGGTCGAGACAATTAACTGCGATTAGTTGGGATCACACACAATGTATCAGGAATGCGGTTAAGGGGATGCCTCGATTCAGTCAGCCACGCCCCTCGTGAAAGAGACACGCTTATGTCTTTCGCGCATGACAAAACGGGATGCAATACTATACTTTGAGAATGGCTTTTTTAGACAAATCTCGATAAATATCTGACTGTGTGCAGTTTTATTAAATTTCCTCTTGACAGAATTTAGATGACATAAAATAAACAATCATTTTAACTTAATTGTGTCAAGTGATAGTGTGTTGTTTTAGTAAGCTGAGTAAAAAAAGGAAAAAAACAGACTACTTTATTTTTTTTTCTATCGAGAAAATTTCAAGCAATCATGTTTCGGTTATCATCAGAAACACAGCCATATAGTCAAGAATCATATATCTGAAAATCGATCCTTATTATTTCCTTGTCTGGGCAGGACAGCGTTCCAGAGAACGCAATATTTCTCGTAGCACGGCCTTAATATCCATTGAAAAGTTTTGACCTGGGCCCTGCCGGGCCAACGTTGCATAACCTCGCATACCACACGCGGATAGTCGGGCGTCGCTGGGCTACGACCGCTGTGATAAGCAGACAGGGGCGGCGAAGTGGCTACGCGTCGAAATCCAACGATCACCATGTCTTCATCGAGGTTATTTGGTAGAGATTTAAAATAAACAAATTCACGCACAGCGAAATGCAGTTGTTTAATTTTGTATAATTAAATACTCACATTATGCCTATTGTTTTTATGAGATTATTTTAGATTAATTAGCAGAGCAAATTTTAAGTAGCCATTGCAGTGACAAAATTATTAAGGGAAGTGACAGTGCCGGAAGGCAGTGTTGACATATACAAGAATGTTTTTGGCGTTTAAAATAGGGTTGCTATGTAACTGTGTACAATTTCCAACACTCCTCCTTACACTTTACATAGGACTTATGGACCAAAAAAAAAGGCTCTGCCACCTCTGCTTTACATTACACATGAATTATAAACATAACGATATACATAACCTTAGGTAAGTAAATAAACATCTGGACATGCTATAAACCTAAGTAAGTATACATGCACTGAATAAAATCATTCGAGCAATAACAGTAAAAACATCATTCTTTAAAACATTATTTCCAGTGCAATTTTTTTACATTCATTCCATTAATAAAATTGTAATGTTTTTGAGCACATAAAGGTTTTGTAAGGACATCTGCTATCATATGATCGGTCTGTAGGTATCTTACACTTAGGTATCCTTTTCTAATGAGGTCTTTAACAAAATGATATCTCAGGTCAATGTGTTTCGTCCTTTTATGAGAGTATTCCTTCACTAGAAGCAATTTCTGTGCTGATTGGGAATCATTATATACAACGACATCAAATGTTTTGTCGAATATTTCAGACATGAAATTTCTAACAAAAGAAATGTCTTTGCAAACATCACAAATAGAGACATATTCTGCTTCACATGAGGAAAGAGAGGTACAACGCTGTTTCCTAGCCTCCCAATTTATGACATTATCACCTAATTTTACCACAAAACCAGTGTAAGATTTCCTGTCCGATAAATCATTGGCCCAGTCTGCGTCAGCGTATGCAGTAAGGTTCAAATTATTGCTCTTAGTAAAGTGCAGGCCATAATATATAGTACCCGCCAAATATCTTAACACACGCTTCGCTATGCACCAATGACTTTCGTCGAAACATGTATTGTACATACTTAATTGACTACATGCGAATGAGATGTCAGGTCTAGTACAAACACTAAGATACATTAGACTGCCTAGCAACTGTCTGTACTTATAGACATCATCATTTAACGACGCTTGACTAGATTTTTCTAATTTACAATTAACTGGTAAAGGTGTAGACACAAATTTACAATTTTCCATATTATATTTGACTAGTAAACGCTTTATGTACTCAGATTGGTCTAAAGTTAAAATACCATGGTCTCGGCGAACATTCATACCGAGACAATTATTTAATTTACCTAAATGTCTAATTTCAAAGTTATTTTGTAAAAGTTGTAAAATACTTTGAATACAATTGTTATGGAAAATATAAAAATCATCAACATACAATGCAATTATAATATACTCAGTCTTAGTTTTCTTACTATATATGCATGGCTCACACTTACTTTGGATATAGCCGTTTTGAGATAAAAAATCGTGTATCTTAGCGTTCCACATACGGCTAGCCTGTTTGAGACCATACAAACTTTTATTCAGTAAACAGACTTTGTTATCACAGTTAAAACCTGATGGTTGTTCCATGTAAATGCGTTCATTTAAATCGCCATTTAAAAACGCGGTTGTTACATCAATATGATCTATCTCTAGGTCTAGTTCTACTGCTAGAGAAAAAAGTATCCTCAATGTACTATGCCTTACAACGGGTGCGAATGTGTCGGTATAGTCTACCCCTTCTTTCTGACTATAACCACGAGCAACCAGTCTTGCTTTAAACTTAGAAAGCTTACCTGAAGTGTCGAATTTCTTCTTATACACCCATTTGCATTTAACAACGTTTTCATTAGTTGGTCGGTCGACTAATGTCCAAACATTGTTTTTGATTAAAGAGTCATATTCACTCTTCATGGCCTTACACCACTCATCCTTCTCAGGAGAGTGTATAGCCTCCTCATACGATGTAGGTTCATCTAATGAACTGCCATCAGCAATCATAGATAAATCGTAGTCCTTATAACGCTCAGGGAACATACCTCGCGTTGTGCGTACAGGGCGAGAGTGAGACGTGTCGGTAACAGCCGACGACATCGACTCCTTACCAGGCGAAGGTGTAGACACGGGCGGAGAAGACACGACGTCCAGCGGGACGTAAGCCTCTTCACCTCTGTCACAACCATCAAGTGATGACTCAGGAAGAGGAGACGCGGCGCCCAGCGGGACGCTAGCTTCCTCGCCAGAAAGGTCATCACCCTCATCACCGGTGCAGTACTTCTCTGATAACGGCGACCACGCAGGTGGCGTTGGGGACTCCGCATCTGAAATTTGAGAAGGACTAGGATTATTATCATTATTAATAATGGTGTTATTATCCTTGTCATTATTATTTTCATTAATAATTATATTAAAATTAGAATTTTCACCATCTTGATTGCATTGATTATTAAAATTATTTCTGTCAATATCATAAAAATAAAACTTGTCACTACAAACAGCTTTGCATTTAGGATGCTTTCCAATAAATGTGTCCTCTAAAAATGTAACTGTTCTGGCATAAACAACAGTACGAGGATTAGAAGGATCTATTAAACGGTAACCTTTGCAATTTGGACCATAACCCACAAAAATATATGCCTTGGCCTTCGGATCAAGTTTGCGACGTTTTTGACTTGGAATTTGAGCATATGCAGTACAACCGAAAACGCGCAAATGGCTAACATCTAATACAGACTCAGTCCATAAGCGTTCTGGTATGCCGCCTGATAACGTACTACAAGGACTTAAATTCTTAAGCTGAATGGCATGCATAACAGCTTCTCCCCAGTAACGGTTACAAAGGCCGGACTCATGCAGCATAGCTCGAGCCTTGTCGAATATTGTCCGAAATCCCCGCTCACTAATGCCATTTTGTTCGGGGCTATAAGGCACAGTGGTCTGATGTATGATGCCATGTTTCTTTAAATAATTGGTAAAAGTTGCATTAACAAACTCAGTACCGTTATCACTGTGAAAAATCTTTATAGGCAATCCTTTCTGTTTTTCCACCATAGTTTTGAAAGCAATAAAGTGAGAACTCACCTCCGATTTATGTTTCATCAGGAATCCCCACGTCTTTCTGGTGCAATGGTCAGTCAGGCTCAGCAAGTAACGTGCTCCGCCCCAGCTGCTAACTTGCATTGGCCCCGCCACGTCTGCATGTATAATTTCAAGTGGCTGTGTAGTGCGACTGCTGCCAACGGTGGGAAAGGAAGCCTTAGGCATTTTCCCCGTCAGGCACGACACGCAGCTACCAGTCATGCTGTCCTGATTCTGAAAAACAAGCTTCATGCAATTTTTCCCATCACCGAGGACCCTCATACCTTTTTCAGATAAGTGACCGAGGCGCTTATGCCATGTGTCCATCGACACGCAGGATGCAGCATGAGCATTCTCTGTCCCTTGCCTATGCATGGGCTTGGAATGCTCCTCCTCAAAGACAGGCCGCGCTTGCACCTTGACTTTATAAAGACCATTTTCCTTCTGAGCTTTCAAGACATGGTTGCCTATGATTTGACAGTTTTTATATATTAAACATTGATCCTTTTGGAAAACAACACTATATCCCTTATTAGTTATACAACTGACTGACAATAAATTGCTGGAAAGGTCAGGCACATAGAGGACGTTACCTAAGTTCACATTAGAAGTAAGAGAAACCCTACCAGTAACATTGCTATGCAATTTAGCACCATTAGCTACATATACAAGAGATTGTTTACCTATAGTTTCCTCCATCAGCTCCTGGTGAGCTACCATGTGAGAGGTACTGCCACTGTCAACCACGAACTCATGAGAGCTCCCTTGGCAGACCGCAGCGTTGGCTGTAGCAATCATTGTATGGCTATCTTGGGTTTTTTGTTGTAGGTCCCTCCGCTTCTTAAAACATCGCTTAACTGTGTGGCCGCTTCGTTTGCAGTAAGAACAATATGTAGTATTAGTCTTCTTCCTAGCATGGTAAGCGGTCGAGCCTTCTTGGTCACCACCATTGCGCCGATGTTCTTCCTGCACCAAGCGCGTCCGGACCAGCTCGCTAGTAAGCGTAGAAGTGAGACAGGCAGTCTCTAAGCCTGATACCAGTGTGTCGAACTCTTGGGGAAGTCCACTCAGCAGGATCTCAGCAACTTCATCGTCGTCTATGGTTTTGCCGATGTCGTTGAGCTGCTGTACCAACCGCATCACGTTTTCAATGTATTCTGACATACTACTAAACTGCTTGTACTCTATTCTATGCAGATGTCGGAGCAGCAACACCTTCCGATACAAACCTTTCGGCTCAAATGTGTCGGCAAGCTTTTGCCATGCTTCTTTGGACGTTTTGGCGTCACGAACATATTGGTATAGGTTTGGCTTTAAGGCTAAACAGATGCGAGCCAAAGCACGGCTGTCGCGCGTCTTGTCGGCGTCCGTGCCCTCAACACAAGACCAAAGTCCATCTAATGTCAAAAGCATTTGCAACGCAAATTTCCAATTGACGTAGTTACTGATTCCTTCCAATTTTTCGATTGTATAACTATTTTGTCCATTTTGTGCTTCTGCATTATTATTAGGCATATTGGCTGGCTTTTATTTTACTATAGTTGTTCAAACGTCGAGATTGGCATAGGGGTGAATGCCCACCTCGTGTATTTCTAACCTCAAAAAAGTGTGATCTAACCTCAAATTGTGCTCGGCGCGATCTTCAGTGGCAACGTTGAATCTTCTTTAACTGGGCGCAGAAACCTGATAAGCAGACAGGGGCGGCGAAGTGGCTACGCGTCGAAATCCAACGATCACCATGTCTTCATCGAGGTTATTTGGTAGAGATTTAAAATAAACAAATTCACGCACAGCGAAATGCAGTTGTTTAATTTTGTATAATTAAATACTCACATTATGCCTATTGTTTTTATGAGATTATTTTAGATTAATTAGCAGAGCAAATTTTAAGTAGCCATTGCAGTGACAAAATTATTAAGGGAAGTGACAGTGCCGGAAGGCAGTGTTGACATATACAAGAATGTTTTTGGCGTTTAAAATAGGGTTGCTATGTAACTGTGTACAATTTCCAACACGCTGCAATCATTGGACCTATAATGTTTCTTCATTATCAAGTTCAGGCCGAGAATTAAAAGATAGATTATTAGTGATATCGCGGCGGAGATAACACAGCGTCGGCAGCGGCAGGTGCGCTGCGGACTTCTGACCGCGGCCAGGCTGCCTTTATTTATCCGATTGGTTATTTAAATACTATATTGAGCACTGATAAAATTCATACACAATGATCTCAGTGTTCCTTCAGAGCCTATAAAATATTAATTTATGTAATTGAAAAAAACTTCGTTATCAGGTGGTCGCTTTTTTCTGGTTCAATAAATATATATAAAGAAAAATCGATTTTATGCTTACAAGTTGTAATCTAGCAAGTTTGTAAATAACGGCCGGTTAAACTTTTTTTACTACCTTTACGCTCCCATTTCTACTCATTGTCTCATTTTTATAACACAAATAAATAAACTTTGATACGCTCCGATCTTACCTTCCTAAAGTAGTAGATGGCTGCGAACACGGCGTACTTGAGGGGGTACCACCTGCCGGGGCGCGTGTACACCCCGAAGATGGGCGGCGGGTCCCTCCTCCCGGCCAGCGCCAGCAGCGCCAGCGCCAGCGCGGCGCACGCGCACAGCAGCCACCACGCCATGTCGACGAGTGGCCGACCGCCTCTGCGCTGCGTCAAAACAATCACAGCCACCGACTTGCGGCGCGAACCATTTTATTTCTGACCTGTGATTGCTGATAGTTGTTACCAATCTCAGCGTCAAGTTCTACTAGAAGGAGGAGGATTAGGTAAGTGATATGAGATTGTGAATCGCGCAGCAGATAAGATAGCACGGCGGAGCCGGGGCCAGGTGGCTGGCGCTGATTACGCTGATATTGTTCTTAGGTTACCTTATAGCAGTCACTTTATTAATAATTAATTAATTATTACTATTTCTTATTGAGATACCAATGCATGTAAAGCTAATTCATTAAAATTAAGTATGTATTTTGCGATGGACAAATAAAATACCCAACATTTTCACAAGCCTTTTCCCGTAAATAGGCTGAGTTGAGGTACGAGACTGCGCTCCTACACTTTCTGTGCGCGCTGGCAGTGGGCGAGGGACTTCTTTATTTATTTTTTTATTTAAGGAAAAAAGAGGCTTGTCGCCAGGCGAACATACCGCCCCGTAGAGGCAGCAGAATATGTGCAAAAAACAAATAAAGAAACATCAATTGTATAAAAACTCGGCTTCGTCCGAAATAAGAAGCGAATGCGGACTTCACGAAATTAGATTTTCAGGACATAACAGTAAGAACCAGAAGATATATAATTTGGAATTGTCAAGCAGGTCGTGTGAAAAACTATTTATTGTTATAATACCACTTTTATTTCGTTTTCAAATCTCATAGCTTCACATTTTATCAATTATTCAGCTACTGTATAAAAGTATTTTCTGGGTTCTTCACAGAGCTTGGATCACTGTTTCTCAAATATAAAAGCTTAAATAGTTAAAAAGGTATGACTTTTCATTCGGAATTATGTGTAAAATAGCTGGGTAGAGAGCCTTTATCCAGCTTATAATGAATCGCCATTAAAACTTATTTTTAAGTATAGTACTGAATCACTAAGGAATCAATTTTAAATGGTGTTTTTTCAACTATGAGATTAATCAGCCACATAGGTACTGTATGTTTAGGTAACCCTAAATACATTTTTAGTTTCTTAAAAATTCTTAATTCAGTTTTCTTCGGTCGAATTCTTTTCTGAGGCAATTTTAATCTAATTATAGTGTAAAACTTAGACAAAGATGAAGAAAGCTAACACTGATGTTGAATATCCGTGTTCCAATGGATGTAGGTACCTATTGTGACTACTGCTCTAGAGCCGAGCTTGCTTGTCTCAACCCTCTTGTTTGTTGGCACTGTAAAGTGTAAACTGTTCAACAAAATAACGATTTCTATATACAAAATTAGCTGAGGCTATCTGGTTGTCGTGGCCCTCTGCCGCTGCCCATATACCTAAAGGGAGGCTTTTGGTTTTATTCCAAGTAGGGGCAAATATTATGATGATTTGAGGAAATATCTCTAATCATCGCATTGATTATTTTGTCAAAGTAATTGACTGAAATGGGTTGATAAACCTCATATCTCGAAATGGATATCGAATTAGAACCTTTGAAAAAAAAAATGAACAATCCTAATTATCATTGTACCTACTTCAAGTTTATAGCTACGAGTTAAGATTGGGAATGTCATCAAATCAGAAAAAAATCGGTTATGCAGATGTTCATTCCAGGGGTTGATTGAAGTGAAATAAAAAAGGACATAAGTAAAAATATTATTTATTAAATTATTGTTTTAACTTAAACCGCTTATTAACCATATACCTGTCCTATACGAGATCACAGATAACCCCCCATTTTGTTGAAGGAACATAGAGGTAACTTAAAATTAACGCCACTTTCACCCTGTGGCCACTGTTCTATCGTTTTGTGACCGAGTTGCGGAATGTGGTATTCGCTTTAGTCGACTTCCTCGACGGTGGGTCCCTGCCGCTTCGGTGGGGCGCCGGCGTCCGGCGCGCCGGCAGCCGCGCCGGCGCCGTGCATCTTGGCCATGAGCGGCGCGCACACGCGCTGCAGCTCCTTCATGCGGTGCTCGTACTCGTCCTCCTCGGCCAGCGAGTTGTTGTCCAGCCAGCTGATGGCCTGCTCGCACTCGTGGCGCGCCGCCTGCTTGTCCGTCTCGCTCAGCTTGTCGCCCGCGTCGTCCAGCGCCTGCCGCACGCTGAACACGTAGCCCTCCAGCTGATTACGAGCCGCCACGCGCCTCCTCTGCCGCTCGTCCTCCTCCTTGTAGCGCTCGGCCTCCGCCAGCATGCGGTCGATGTCCGCCTGCGAGAGCCGCCCGCGCTCGTTCTTGATCACGATGTTCTTGGAGCGGCCCGTGCTGTTTTCTTTAGCCGACACGTTCAGGATGCCGTTCGCGTCGATATCGAAGGTGACGTCAATCTTAGGCACGCCGCGTGGCGCGGGCGGGATGCCGGTGAGGTCGAACGTGCCGAGCCGGTTGTTGTCCTTGGTGAGCGCGCGCTCGCCCTCGAACACCTGGATGGTCACCGCCGGCTGGTTGTCGGCGTAAGTGGTGAACGTCTGCGACTGCTTGCAGGGGATCTTGCAGTTGCGGTCGATGATGTTGGTCATGACGCCGCCCGCGGTCTCGATGCCGAGCGACAGCGGCGCCACGTCCACGAGTAGCACGTCCTGGATGCGCGAGTCGCTGGCGCCGCTGAGGATGGCCGCCTGCACCGCCGCGCCGTACGCCACCGCCTCGTCCGGATTGATCGACAGGTTCAGCTGTTTGCCGCCGAAGAAACTCTGCAGCAGACTCTGGATCTTGGGGACGCGCGTGGAGCCCCCGACGAGCACCACGTCGTGGATCTGACTCTTGTCCAGCTTGGCGTCGCGCAGCGCCTTCTCTACGGGCTCGAGCGTGCCGCGAAACAGGTCGGAGCAGAGCTCCTCGAAGCGCGCACGCGACACGCGAGTGTAGAAGTCGACGCCCTCGTACAGGGCGTCCACTTCGATGGTGGCCTCGGTGCTAGAGGAGAGCGTGCGCTTGGCGCGCTCGGCCGCCGTGCGCAGGCGGCGCAGCGCGCGCGCGTTCCCGCGTAAGTCCTTCTTGTACTTGCGCTGGAACTCGTCGGCGAGGTGGTTCACGAGCCGGTTGTCGAAGTCCTCGCCGCCCAGGTGCGTGTCGCCGGCGGTCGCCTTCACCTCGAACAGCGAGCCCTCGTCGATGGTGAGGATGGACACGTCGAACGTGCCGCCGCCGAGATCGAAGATGAGCACGTTGCGCTCGCCCGCCAGGTTCTTGTCGAGGCCGTACGCGAGCGCGGCGGCGGTGGGCTCGTTGATGATGCGCAGCACGTTGAGGCCGGCGATGGCGCCCGCGTCCTTGGTGGCCTGCCGCTGCGAGTCGTTGAAGTACGCCGGCACCGTGACCACGGCGTCCCGCACCGCCGAGCCCAGGTACGCTTCCGCCGTCTCCTTCATCTTGCCGAGCACCATGCTGCTGATCTCCTCCGGCGCGAACGTCTTCCTCTCGCCCTTGAACTCCACCTGAATCTTGGGCTTGCCGCAGTCGTTGACCACACGGAAGGGCCAGTGTTTCATGTCCTGCTGGATCTTGGGGTCGTCGAATTTGCGCCCGATGAGGCGCTTCGCGTCGAACACCGTGTTGCTGGGGTTGAGCGCCACCTGGTTCTTGGCGGCGTCGCCGATCAGCCGCTCGGTGTCCGTGAAGGCCACGTACGACGGTGTGGTCCTGTTGCCCTGGTCGTTCGCAATAATCTCCACGTTCCCGTGCTGCCACACGCCCACGCACGAATACGTCGTTCCCAAGTCGATTCCGATGGCTGGCATTTTAGTAAATATTTATAATATCTTCAATAACTTTCTTGTAATACTCGAATACTTGTTTAATACTCGAAGAGTAGTTTTGCAAAAGGTAAATATTTCACTGCTCAACTTTTCTTCACTTCGCGACTTCGCTTACTCGATTTGCGTTTTCGAATTAGAATGAATCCGCGCCGCCGAGCGCTCTTATTTATACCGACCAATCGCGAGCTAGCATTTTCCAGAAAGTTTGGGACAATCGTTCGGCGGCTAATAGGAACCCCCTCTTCGAGAACGTTCGCGATCCATTCGAAGTTTTAGAGCAGGACGGATGTTCAACTAGCACAAGATAGAGCAAGACGGGAAATTGTTTGGTAATACCAGGCTCATAAAAATATTGCAAGTATTACGATATTTTACTCACATCCTGTCACAAAACTACATGTGTACAAGCCGACAAAAATTTCGAATTGTTCATATTTTGGTATGACGGGGTAGGGTAGAAAAAAATACAAACTTGTAATATGTCAGTTGTAAGCTGTAATTGTAAATGTTATACAATAGGGTCATGGTGTCTTCAATTTGTCATTTTTTCATGTGAACTAGATATAAATATGTAGGTATAGGTATAGGAAATATACCTACCTATTTAAATAATGATTTTGATTTCATTTCCAAATTTTACAAATTATGAAGAACTAAGTACACATAATTTAGTGGTGTTTACCACGAAATACGATATCTAGTTGTGAGACTTTATACCTAAATATATATGTTTTGATATTTTTTGATAAAAATTTTACTGTTGATAATTTGATAACGTGGGTAAGTACTATTCTTTGTTTGTTTGGTATTGGAATCGGAAGTGAATCTATCAGTTAAAAATATTAAGGCTATTCATTATTTCTTATATTACTTAAAGGTTCGGTATGGTATTACTGTTAGGAATATTACGATGTTTTGCTTGATACAGCTATAGAAACAACTGTCGATGCAAGAGCGAGAAAGAACACAAATTCCTACTTAAAATACAATAGTTCCTTTCTAGTCTAATAGTTTCTTGGATCGATAGTTTGACGGGAACACGTCATGTTGTTGTTGTTGAGGGGGTCACGGCTGACGCGAACAGCCCGATATAAATGAATGCGCCTATTTATAAATTAAGAGTCATTCCGAGTTCCTGAAATATCGGCGAGGTGGTTGCTGTTGGTGGGATGGACGTATTTTTAACAGATACAGGCCGGTTACACTACCGGCGTCAGTTTGCGTTCCTTAACAAAAGATTAAAAAAGGAACCCTTTTTCAATTAAATATGACTTATTAACGTCTTCACAAACCATAAAGAAAAAGCAAGACCTTTGTATTTTATTTGTTAGTTATTCAATGGGAATGATAAATAATTTAAACAAATCGATCTAGTCCTTAAGCAATGCTTGTACTATGGGTACTAGACGGCGAATCTATAAAAGACGAGAAAATATATTTCAGTTCCTAATGTCATCCATATGTTTGCGCCGGCACACTAAATTTAATGTTCGTTAACCAACCTCTCGACCCTGTAGGTAAACTAGCTTTTGCCCGCGATTTCGTTTGCGTAGAACTCGTTCATCGCGACAGAATTTAATCGTTATCGCTCTTTCACCCCCTTGAGGGATGATTTCCGGGATAACAAGTATCCTATGTTGTTCTCCAGAACAACCGCAATCGATTATATGAAAATAAGGTCAATTAAATGATAAATCTTATTCTGAAATTATAAGGAAATATCTTAAATAATATATATATATATTGACATAAAATATATATGAAATACATTCGGTATAGCACTGTGACTATGATCAGGACCGAGGATCTAGGATGGGCATCCCAGAGCTTTTGTGATTAGATTGTCTCCACCAATTGATTTAGATGAAATTTGGTAAAATTTCATCTAAATCAATTCAGCGGTTCAAGCGTGAAGAAGTAACAGACAGACAGAGAGACCGCATTTATTTTGGATATGGATATCTCAAATCTAAATAAATAAACATGCGTAACGAGCTTTGCCATGAGGTAATTTTGTCCAGTTCTATTTTTGCGCCGAAGGCCATTGAAGTAAACAGCTGGAAGTTCTGGAACGAGCTCGCGGTTTTTTCCGTAACCGCGCGTGAACATGACGTAGATAAGTGTAGTATACATAGATGTGGAACAGTTAGCGCGAAATTTCCAGAATCAGCTTTTAGGGTTTCGGAGCGGAAAAGGCAAAAACGGTAGTTTTGTCATTGTCTTTCTATCTGTCCGTATATCACAGGCATTTAACTTAAAATCTATAGGGTACCTTATATTATAATAACATTGGAAATGTAGGTTTATTGTGTTGGGTTGTGTATCACCGGCATGCGGGCTTTTCTTTAAGTAGAGTATTTGAACGCAGTTCCTTAACGTAATCAAGCGCTTAATTTTATTATAAAAAGAAAATATCTACTTCAGTTAGACGTCGTCTCCTGGTAAAAAAAATAACAATAGGATTCTTTTGCAATGAGGCCTGGGATCCCAGAGACCGGTAGACGACAGTTTTTAAACAAAATTTAATTTTCAGCAAAAAACAGTTGTCTAAAGCAGTGCACCTGCATTGAAGGTGCGAAATTAGGAAATTTATTTTTGCAATTAGTATACAAAATTATGATTTGCTAATAGATGGAAATAATTGGTAATAGAGCATAATATTACACACACACATCAAATAGTAAAAATAAAAATGCTCAAATAAAAAAAGCTATCATATTTTTATGGGGCTAGGTGGATTTGTGTAAAATTGTCTCGTATTATTTATTCATCATCATATTAATATATTCACAACGGAAATAACATGAAAACATATGCCTCAATAACACTATATTTTTAAATTCATATATTGGTGAGGCTGGAGTAATTTTTGTAGGTTGATCGTGAATTTAAGAGTTGTGATTTTTTTTAGTTATGGACTGGCAACACATTCTAGTAAAGGACGGAAACGGAAACCTAACTTACAATTCCAGATGAATAATAAAAAAATGGTTATACTTTTAGGACTGCGTATTTATCATTTTTATTTAATGTGACGTGTACGAATACGAATTGGGTCTTAACCCTTTTCTTGGCAAAAAAAAATAATGATTTTTTTGTTGATTTAGTCAAATATTTAGATTAATATAGAATACTAGAACATGAAAAAAATTAAAAAAAAAATCTTGTATATTTGTTTTTGGAAATATCATATGTATCTCATAGGATGCATTGTCAAGAACATGGCAATTTTGGTCCCTTGGATAATGTATCCCTGAGCATACATTGCCAAGAACGTGGAAATGAAACACCGATACAGAAATAATGTATTTTACTCAATTAAACACATGAAATTAAGAAAAATATGGAAACCATACTTAACGTAGCAAATAAAAAAGTAAGTAGGTACACATTTTACTTATGTATAGTTTATGAAATGTCACAAAATAATTTCGATTCGGTGTTAAACATAAGTTTAACATATATTTTGAACAGCGAACCGTAGTTTGCCCCTTTTTGCACAATTTGCACCTCATTTTAGCCCCGAAAATGGGGAAATGAGCGTAATTATCAAGCCTTACATCCGCAGTGGGCCTGGGAACTACGGGAGCCTTTATAGTCTTTGAAGGAGTGGGACCCGGGATGCCGTTGGTGGATTCTGAAAATGGTCGGCGACACTTCAGCATGCCTTGCACAATGTTGTAGCGGATTTTTTTCAGATCCAATTGCCGTGCTATTGTGCCTTTGCTATCCCTGCGTTATAAGAGCCAACTGTTGACTAAGCACATGTCGAGAATTTGTGATACTACAGGCAAATATCAGCGATGACCTTTCAGTTCTGTCCTATTAAGTGCAATCAACATATCGGCGAGGTCAACGCCACCCATATGCGCATTATACTGCTTTATTATTTTAGGACATGACACTGCAGTTTTCTGTTTCACATTCTTGTCATATCGCAATATTGTGCCCATGGGATGTGCGTCAACAAAGCTGCTGGCTGTGGTCACACATTTATTATCGGACCACTTGACGACACATACCTTGTTTTAGTTACACACAACTTGCGAGTGCGAACCTCTAGGTTTCTTTTTTAGAGTTTTGTCAGTTGTTAACTTCTTTTCTGCTCCACACAATCCGTTTGACCGTATTGTACCTAGAGAAAATATCCCCATTTCCTCGCGTAAATAGCATATCAGCTCCAAGCACGTAAAAAAGTTGTCAAAGTATACGACTGAGCAGGCAGGCTCTAGAATGCTTTTAATGAGAGCTCAAAACTACAACTCAAAAATACAAATATACAACATGGTAAATATCCCGTTTCAAATCATAATTCTGAAGACGGAGGCTGTTCAAAATTACTCATTATGTTATAAGCCATTTGACGTGACGCGTGATTCGTTAGAGGTGACCCTATCGGTGCAATTGGTGTTAGTGGTGATGATGTTATATATACCATTGGAGTAAGCGGGGATGGTATTGGTGCAGCTGGACTAAGCGGAGATGGCAATGACGCAGTTCGGATGTCAGTGTCTTGCAACTGAGGTATGTCATCGTCTGATAAGATGTGCAGATTTTCAAATGAAGATGGCAATGAAGATGCGGGAGAACTATTATCACTATTATCATTATAAGCATCAAGCCGCGCCACAACAGATGGAATTTCTGGCTCCGAATCAGATGATTCATCTATATCTGACTTGATTCCCGGCTTTTAGCTCTGTAAAAAAAAGTCGGTCGCTTGCCTCCCTAAAAAAAAACTAATACACACGCATCACATGCAAAGCAGAGAATGATTCCACGCATACAAACCTATATTTTATTAACGTGCATGTACATATTATATTATTTATATACCAATACCCAAGTGCATAATCATACCAATTTCGGTAAATGTGGTTTAGTTATGACGATGGTGTACAATTCATTGACAAAAAAATTGTAATAAACAAAAAACAACCCAAGAAAGTAGTTAAGTTCGTGAGATGTTTTAATGTTATTCGGGTTTTAGGTGTAAAAAAAAGAAACCCATAAACCAGGCAATGTGCATCACAAGACACGCTATAATAATGACAGAAAACACCTTGAAGTTGGCAATGTGCATCACAAGATACGCTCAAAGAAATCCAGAAATCACCATGAACTTGACAATGTATCTTGCAAGATACACAAAGTTTATAGATTAGTTTGACATATCTGATGAAAGTCATACTATGTAAAATCCAGGTTTTCATAACTAACATATTAGTAAGTATAAAACTGAAGCTCGTTTTCTGAAGTTTTGCATGGATAAAAAACCATTATTCCAGTTTTCCTACCTTCTTGCGCGGGAGCATGTTGCAGCCGGTGATTTTTTCCGTTTTGACGTTTAAACAGTGTTGCCAACATAAGACTAATTGACACTTATACGTCCAGAATTAAATACACAATACGAAAATATGGGTGCGTTCTGAATTACTGCACTTGTTGCGTGTAAAATATTTTTTAAAGTTCAATGTATCTTGTAGGATGCCATGTCAAGAAAAGGGTTAACGTCTAACTAAAACCAAGTATAAAATACCGGTAAAAAATTCCAATGATCTCGCACTACTCTAGCGCTTTACAAATGCCTTTTTGACAAATGTCTTCAAAAAGTCAATTTGACAGTTGAGAAATGTCAAATATACCTACGGTGCGGCTCGATAAAATAATTAAAAAGATTATGAAATAATAATATTTGTGATTCCTTATTTAAGTTTCGAATAATATACTATGGCATTGTCTTTTCTACGAACGAAATTAATAGCTCGACACGCAAAGAAGCAGTTTTACCAAAACAAACGCAATGCAGGATATGTCGTTCTGTGAGTTACATCGTTTTCTTCTATTTGTTTAAAATCTCACTCAATTTCATGGTATACAAAGTCTGCAGCTAAATTGTAATGGTGCAACTGTTATAACCTTTCCATAAATATTGTCTGGATTCCGCCTGGCGGGTCATGTTTGCGACGGGCTCGGCACCGCGGCGTGCGCCTCAATGTCACTGAGCCATCAACCCTAAAATCGCAAAGCATCGTGTATGTCTGGTTTTTGTTTTGGTTTGTGTGTCTGGTTGTTGTTGTCGTGTATGTTTGGTTGGTTTGGGGTGGTTGTTGTATGGATCAGGTTTTATTTATTTTATTATTTAAGCTTTATTTATTCCATAATATATAGTTCACGTAATGTAAAGAGTTTATACATTTCTTTTTGTTTTTCATATGGACCCCGTTTGGGTTAAAATGTGTAATTTTTCCCAGTCTCAGGACAATGACATCCAGTTTGGTCCCACAATCTCGGTTATATCATCACCCATTGTCTTCATAGTCTACCTATCTTTGTCTTGAAATGAAATCATTTATTCTTCAATTTAGGCATGTTACATGCACTTATGAATGTCAAAAAACTACCACCGGTTCATCTATATAGATCAGTTATTGTATATTATTTATCATATGAGATCTCCGAGAAGACAGTATGCTTACCAGTTTTTGTTGCACTTGAGCACCATCCTGGAGTCATAAGGAATTCTTAAGCCACCCAAAGGCCTTTAACGTGGCTTAACAACAGTTGCGGTTTATTTCAATAATAGAAGTGTTGAAAATTAAATGATAATAACAAAAAATGCCCATAACCATATCAAGACCCATGTGCCCATATTCATAGTCAAGAGCGGAACCATATTAATAATGTATTTAATAAACTGCTGAAAAAAAAAATGCTTGTGTAATTAAACTAGTTCCCTCCAAAATATTTCAAAATTTACATCAGTGACAGGTAAACAAAGTCAAAATGTCATTTAGTCTGTTGCCATATAAATCAGAATAGTAGCGCCCTCTTGACAAGGGTCATAGTATGACCTTTGTCAAATACATTATATTTCTAGTTGGGCTTTACTCAATGACCTCTAAACAAAAGTACTTCATGGAGTAGGTCAAAAAAAATTTTCGCATCCCCCTTTAGTTCCGCCCTTAAAAACATTTGAAAATAAGTTTTGAGAATTTGTATGGCTTTGGGCTAACAAGGTGCTTCTACTGTGAAAATTGGAAGACTGTAGCTCCAACTGTTGAGCCAAACCTGTGTGACAAACAACGGACGGACGGACGCGTGATGTGAGTGACAGCAATAGTTGTACCCTTTGGGCATGGAACCCTAAAAAACAGAACTACATCACACTTTGCGATTTTATTGTTGAATTGAACTGGTTGATAGATTAAAGAGCAATGTGAAGAGCACCACATCAAGCAACGACCTGCAGTTGCGTTGCAGGGATTGTGATGGCATTATGGTTACAGTGTTGGTGATTTGAGTGCTTTTACTGTTCGTGTATATTGTGTGTTGAGTCTGCTTACTTAATTCAATAACAATGACATGTATCTTGATAATGCATGCCACAAGCGAGAAAACCAGTTGGAAGAAGACATAAGACAAGTAAATAAATAAAATAAAAATAAAAAGCCTTTTATTTCCTCGTTTGATTTTTCAGTATTAGTAATTGATTTTTACATATTAGAATAGACAATTTATGAAGTTGTTAGTTTACTTAACTTTTTCTCATTTTTATTCTTAAAAACTAATTTTTGAAGGAACCCCTCAGGTGAAGGCCTCTTCCAAAGATTTCCACTTTTCTCGGTCTTGAGCAGTAAATTGCCAGTTAGGGCCAGTTATTTTCTTTATGTCTTCTTCCCAGCGTGTTAGTGGCTTTCCTTTCCGGCGCTTGCCGTCTGGGCCTTTCCATGTTGTGACTGTTGCTGTCCACATGTAGTCTTTTTGGCGCGCCACATGTCCAGCCCATCTCCACTTTAGCTTTCTTGCATGACCTAAAGCATCTATTGCTTTTATTTTGCTGTCTTATTTTTTGTATCTTTTTAATATTCAACATGCTGCGCTCCATTCCCCTCTGGTAAGTAATAATTTTATTTTTTACCTTTTTGGTGAATCTCCAAGTCTGGCATGCATATGTTAAGCTAGGGATTAGGCATGTGTCCAGAACTATCTTTTTCAGCCTTGTTGGCATTTCACTCTTAAAGATTTCTTTATAACTCCAATATTTGATCCAAGTGCCCTTTACTCTCCTTTCCACTTCTAGTTCGTTGTTCGTGCTGTTGAAACTAATTTGCTCACCCAAGTATATGTAGTTTTCGACATACTCTAATGGTTTGTTGTCTAATATTATATTCGATTTTTTGAAGTTTGTCATGGCCTTAGTTTTATTTATATTCATTTCAAGTCCTACCGTTTTGCTAGCACTGTGGAGGGTTTCTATCATAACTTGTAGACTTCGGGCCGATTCAGCAAGTAGCACCAGGTCATCTGCAAATCTCAGATGGCTGAGAAATTTTCCTTGAACGGGTAGGCCTTGGTTTTCCCATTTTAAACGGCTCATGATGTATTTCAATACAGCTATGAAGATTGTCGGGGACAGGGGATCGCCTTGCCGCACTCCTCTTTCCACTGGAAAACTTGGTCCCATGTTTTCCAGCTTTACCCTGCTGCTGCCCTTGGTATATATATGCTTCTTATTATCTGTATGTATTCGAGCCTTACTCCTTGAGCATTTAAAGTTGACCATATGCTTTCATGAGAAACTGTGTCGAATGCTTTTTGATAGTCAATAAATGCAATGTAGAGTGGACGTCGAAATTCCTGATATTTTTCTATTAATAACTCTAAGGTGTGTATGTGGTCCATGGTCGAGAAACCCTTTCTGAATCCGGCTTGTTCGATGGGTTGTTTTTCTTCTATTATTACGCATATTCTTTGGTTAATGATTGTAGAGAAAAGTTTGTACATTGCTGGTAACAAGCTTATTGGCCTATAATTGCCGATGTCTTTAGGGTCCCCTTTTTTATATAGTAAAATAATATTGGATTCTGACCATTGTGTTGGAGTTTCATATGTTTCTAATATTTGATTAAATAGAATTTCCAGTGGTGCCGCTAAAATGTCTTGTGCGATTTTTATGGCCTCATTGGTAATATTGTCGGCTCCTGGACTTTTGTCTGACTTCAGCTTACGAATAGCTTCTACAATTTCTTTGCAGTTTATTGGTGATATATGTGTTTTGGTATGTTCCGTTTCAGAGAGATTTTCCGGGCTAATGAGTTAGTTATCTTGCGCTTTTGTATCGGTTTCTGCGTACAAAGTTCGGTAGAAGTCTTCTTTGCGGTCATATTTTGTTTCATTTGATGTCTTTAATACTTCAATCCATGTTCATAAGACAATTATGAGACAGTAAATAACTGTTTAAGGATCCGCCCATTTGCACCCAACCCTTATTATAAGTTGAAGTTTATACTGATTATTGTTTGTTGTTAGTATTCCAGAAATAGGCGAGGATGCGGAGCAAACGACGCTCCTGGGGGATAACGGGCTCCCCGAGTTCAACGACATCACCATCGAGAAGTGCATCGCCTCCATCAGCAAGCAGAGCCTCGACTACGAGAACGGAGTCGCGCAGGTGGAGCACTGCGCCGCCAACTGCACGAACGTCTTCGAGGAGGTCTTCAAACCCCTGGAGAAGCTGGACGCCCAGCTCGAGCTCACATGGGGCATGGCCAAGACTTTATACCTCGGGAACAGCTCCCTCATGCCGACGGCGTCCTACATCAACATACACGAGCGAGCACACAAAGCCAGATCGACCAAATTCAACAGCGTGCCTATCTTCCGAGCCGCGGTCAAAGAGAAGAACAAACTGAAGAAACTCACGGACGAGGAGCAGCGGCTGCTAGACAAGTACATCTTAGAGGGCAAGCTGAACGGTCTCGACGAAACGAGTGTCAAGCGGGAAAAATTACATAGTATTGTTGGCGAATTGCAGAAGCAAAAGCGGATGTTCCGCGAGAAAGTCCAAACGGCTACCGGCTTGTTCTCGAGCACGATAACGGACAGCCTGACCGTCCGGGACTTCCCGGAGAGTCTGAGGGCGGCCATGGCGCCGGACGCGGAGCGCGGCCCGTGGAAGGTCACGCTGCAGCCGCACGTGTACGAGCCCTTCCTGCAGTACTGCCCCGACCGCGCCCAGCGCTGGAACGCCTGGAACGCGCACGTGCAGCGCTGCTCCGGCTACGGGGACAAGGAGCTGGAGACGAGCACGCATCTGGAGAAGATCCGCGGCCTCCGCGCGCAGCAGGCCGAGGTGCTGGGCTACGAGACCTTCGTGGACATGAGCATGGAGACGAAGATGGCCGGCTCGGCGGAGAACGTGATCCGCACGCTGGACGGGCTGCTGGAGCACGCGCGCCCGGCGCAGGAGCGCGAGCTCCGGGAGCTGCAGGCCTTCGCGCGGGAGCGGGGCTTCGACGACCGGCTGGAGCACTGGGACGTCCCGTACTGGCAGAGGAAGCAGCGGCGGACGCTGTTCGCGCTGGACGAGGAGGAGACGCGGCAGTACTTCCCGCTGCCGCGCGTGGTGGGCGGGCTGTTCAACCTGTGCGCCGCGCTGTTCGGCGTGCGGCTGGAGGAGCGCGCGGCGCCGGCCTGGCACCGCGACGTGAAGCACTACGACGTGCGCGACGGCTCGGGCGCGCTCGTGGCCGGCCTCTACCTCGACCCCTACGCGCGCCAGCACGACAAGGTGCGCGTGTTCGAGGACGCGGGCTGGCACGTGGCGCTGCGCAGCCGCTGCGAGTCCGCGGGCACGACGCCGCTCTCCGCGCTCATCTTCAGCTTCCAGCCGCCGCGGGACGACCGGCCCTCGCTGCTCTCCTTCGAGGAGGTGGGCGTCCTGTTCCAGAAGTTCGGGCACGCGCTGCGGCACCTGCTGACGACGGCGCGCTACGCGGAGGTGGCGGGGCTGGCCAGCGTGGAGTGGGACGCGGCGGAGGTGTGCGGGCACGTGCTCCGGCACTGGCTGCTGGCGCCGGGCACGCTGCGCGCGCTGAGCGGGCACCACCGCTCGGGCGCGCCGCTGCCGGCGGAGGCGGCGCGCGCGCTACAAGCCCGCGGGCGCCACATGGCGGGGCTGGCGCTCTGCCGCGAGCTGTACCTGGCGCGGCTGGACCTGGAGCTGCACTCGCGCCGCGTGTTCTGGCGCGACCTCGTCAAGGAGCAGTGGCCGCGGCACTTCGTGCTGCCGTTCGACAAATACGACTCGCACCCGCTCTCCTTCACCAAGGTGGGTGATTCTCCGAGTTTTTAATACGCTCGTTTCTATGGTAGATTGTCTCGAGGGAGCAAAATGATATATTACTGCGAGAGCGGTGTATTGAATCCTGAGTGAAGCGAAAGATTCTATAATAAAATCCTGAGCGTAGCGAGGGATTCAGGTGTTTACGCCCACGACGAAATAATTTTGTTACCGTGTGACACACTGCTTTTCACACCGCCTATGAGGCCTAGGCCTGATACTAAAAACATTAAATGCCTTACAAATAATTTTGCTACCGAGGGGCACATACCACTTTTCCCACCTTCTATGAGGAATAGAGTCATTATTGCCCTCAAATGAGGGAAGAAAAGTACGACTTTGATCCCACATTCGATGACTCTTATCTGAATAGCAGCTGTGATAAAATCATTGTCGACTCACGGTAATTTACATAGGTACCTACATAAAGTTAGGACAAACGGCGGGAACAATGATAAAATAAGACTGAAGGCCTACTCCGAACTTCGTGTCGTGCCGTCCCTTTCACTCTCGTGTTATACACTATGTGAGTGAAAGGGACGGCACGACACGAAATTCGGAATAAGCCCTCTGGGAACCGATATTGGTTTACGCTTTTTACAAAAGTTGACTGACCATCGTCTCCTTTGACAATATTTAATGAGACGACAATGACGAAAAAAACCATCATAAAAACGCTGAATATTTGAAGAGATCGCTCTTTAGCGATAAGACTGCCTGTTGTTTACCTCTACTTTAAGCTTACGTATATACTGTACTGTGTTCTTTTTTTGAAGTGTGCAATAAAGAGTGTTTGTATTCTATGTATGTATGTAATAGTATTTTATGCAATAGTTGTATAAGAGGGTTCAAAAGAGGTGAGTGGCCTGTGTAACAATTTGAGGCGAAGCCGAAAATTGTTAATAAAGACGCCATGAGTCTTTTTTGACCTACTTATACAACGCTGCATACATTACTTTTTCTACGACTAGGGATTAAATTATAAAACACAAAATTAAACAGCAATACAGCATAAGAAAGAGCCGTAAGTTGGATAGTGACAGATCACAGTCCTCAGAACGTAATCATATATAGACACGGTAATTTTTTATCAACTGTCATTTACTGACTTGCGTTTTTCCTTATATGTGATAATCCATATTGAAACGCCGGCACTTACGCCTTTATTGCCGCTGTTCCAATACAATAGTGAATAAGTGTAACGTAAGCGCCTGCCGCCATAAGGTCCCTTTCGATGTGGATTATCACAATGTTGGCAGTAATTATTTTAGTTTTGTTATTGTTTCAAACCATATGAATTCAGTTGTTTGTTAAGTTGGTAGTTTTGATATTCGTTGTAAATTTAGTGTTGTTTTTTTTTATTTGTTGGGTTTACAGGGTACCTCTGTTAGCAGTTGCATTATACATACATCGGTACAAAGGCGAACTTATCCCTTTAAGGGATCTCTTCCAGTTAACCTTTATTATAATGTGTATTGCATTGTATAATATTCACCCAGGTGGTATCGGAGGAGTGGGCGGCGGCGTACTACTGCGGCGTGTGGGCGCGCATGCTGGCGGCGGACGCGTGGGGCGCGTGGCGCGAGGCGGAGGGCGCGGGGGAGGCGGCGCGGCTCGTGGGGGCGCGCTACCGAGACACGTTCCTGGCGCTGGGCGGCGCGGCGGCGCCGGCGGAGGTGTTCCGGCGCTTCCGCGGCCGGGACCCGGCGCCGCAGGCGCTGCTCGCGCACCTCGGCCTCATCAACACCAAAAAGATCCCCGAATAGAACGATTCTATATTTTTAAGTAGTGTAATATAATATAATTCCTATTAATATTATTTATTCGTTCTTGTGGAGTGATTTATTTCCCTTAAACGACGGATAGTACCTCCGGTTCCGTGCGATGATATCGGGAAGGGCGACTCGTGTTTGATCGGACACATATAGCGTGTCGTTCGATTCATTACGTGAGGCTGGACCGGCAGTCCGACACCGAAAACCTACTAACATGGAAAACCTAACTTAATCAAGCAATTTTATTCTATAGATATAGGTTAAAGTTGAGCGAGTGACTGATCTTCGCTCGGCAATTTTCCAGACATAAAACCAAGATATATCGATTGCTCGCCCCGGAACTTAGAGCATTTACTTAAGACTAGAGACGCCTCTGCCAAAGGCATAGGAAAAATATCTGCCACGTATTAAAAACTACCTCATTAACTGGTCCTGGTAAGTCCCCGGCGCGTGAAGAGAAGAGCTCCATCGAAATGCCTTTATGTGCTGTTTTCGGGGGCAAAAAACATTTTATTTTATCAAATTTACGAAATTATGAATTACCATTTCACTTGCACATATGTTTTCGCTTTAATTATAATTTCCTGCCATATTAAAGTTTTAATTAAAATCGTAACTCGAGCATTGGTTGCAAAGTCGATTTAAAAACATTCGTACTCGACGCTTTACGCTTGGCCGCTATTTTGACATTTCACGTCACCGTATTTCCGAGCGTAAGGACTACTATCTATGAGAATTTATATGCCATTTGATCCTTAGTTACATTGGTCAATAGGCTCGGTTTTATAAAGATCCGTTAGACCTTATGTCGGTTTGTTGTGTCAAAAAATGTACTGAGTTACTGAAATTTGATCTGACATTTGGTCTAACGGATCTTTATAAAACCCGGCCGGCCTTAGCCTTGTGATAATGGGGGTTATCGTTTTTGTGCTCACCAGTTGGCGCCACTGTCGGGTAAGGTCCAGCTGTCGAGAATTGTTATTGGTTATTATGGACATGAGAACAAAGTTTTCATTTAAATTATATTCAATACCTTAATACCGTACCGTAAAAATATCGAACATACCGCATTGTAGCGCAGTCCCGTTTTTTTTTCGGAAAAAAGGAGGAAATAAGTTTCCGAAAGACAAAACTGTCTCAAAGCCCTGACAGTCATTGACCCGTAACTCATATTTGCCATTATTAACCCGCGTAGCGCAACCACAAAGGGTGACATTTGACGTTTCGGAGACCCCACGCTACACTAGCGCCCCTAGCGGCGAATTCATACGCGATAGCCATCATTGACCAAGTGTAAATGCCTGTAAACACGAATTTTATTGCTCAAATTTAATGTTTTGACTGTTTGTTTTAGCGTAGGTGCGTAGCAATGGGAGAATATTTTGCAAGTGTATTATAGTTTGTGTGTTACCTAGTCCAAAATTTGGCGAAATATTTTGTACAGAAAGATGCGCTGAAGGCGTCTCCTGGCTTAAATCGCTTTAAGCCCCCGAAAAACCCTCGTAGCAAATTACAGCGAAATCGTTTGATCCGTTTCCGAGATTCCCGAAATAAATACAAGAACATCTTGTTTAAAAATATAATTTAATATGTAAGATTCATAGTTCGCTTATCCAGCAATATTCAAACAGGCGACCTTACTCCCATATGATGCGTACCCGTACCGTCTTGGACGCTCCACTGCACCTAATGGCCTCGGGGTAGTCGTCGCGCGCGGCCGATAATGAAACAATCATGTGGAAGTTCAATCGGAGTCGGGATTCTGCTCCCAAGCGCGCTCCATGTCGTAGATGTCCTTCTTGATGGAGTCGTCGTGCGGCATCAGCCGGGAGGCGGCCTTCATCTCGTCGATGGCCTTGCCGAGGTAGCCGAGGCGCGCGAGGCCGGCGGCGCGGCGCGCGACGCACGCGGCGCGCGCGCGGCGGTTGCGCTCGCACGCCGGCACCAGCAGCTCCAGCGCCGTCGAGCAGTCGTTCACCTGCCGCAACCGGCTAACTATCAATACTATTACTAAATGCTGACGGATATAGGCCAGGCAAGCCTACGAAAAGGTATAGAGGAAGATGCTAAGGAACACAAAGTTCTTCGTAACTTTGTTTGGACCAGTTAGGCGGTAAACATATCGAAAGTCCCCGCCTATAGCCATTGAGCCGGGAGGAGGGGGGTGGTGTGAAGGTCCCATTTTTCAGGTTTTCACTAGAAACTCGAAAACGGTGGTCCATAGCATAAAATGTTCTTAAACATAAGTAATATACATAAAATTCTCTACAGAAAAGGTTCTACACACTTTTTCGCTACGATAAATATTTAAGGACATTTAAATGGGGAAAGTTAATTCTAATAAATTGTGGTTTCTCATTCCTTTGTTCAATATTTTTGTTACCAGACTGTATCTCATGAACCGTGATAGTTAGACAGTTGAAAATTTCACAGATGATGTGTTTCTGTTGTCGCTATAACAAACAAATGCTAAAAAAACAGGATAAAATAAATATTTACGTGGGCTTCCATACAACAAATGTTTTTTTGCCGTTTTTATAGATAATGGTACGGAAACCTTGCGCGAGTCCGACTCGCACTTGGCCGGGTTTTGGAGCATTCGTTTCCTGAAGTAATATTTCTAAACCGACAACACTGGGAAAAAGGCCGATCTGAGTTATACCGGGTGTACAATCCAAATGGGTCAGTATGGTGAAGTCGGAAACTATGAGAGATAGCGAGATCTGTTCTTAGGAACCATGACGTCGATTTTAGATTTAATAATAATTACTTTCAAACTTTTTTATTAACTCTCATACATAACCGGGAATCGAACCTGGTCAATATTTTTGTAACCGCGTAAAGTAAAAAGGACCAAATTTGGCTATGAAATCTTGTGTAAACACAACTGACAGTAAATTAGACTAAAATGCCCACAGTTTTATTAATTTGCAAAAAGTCGTGAATAATATGAATCGATCATCAATTATCTGAAGAGACCACTTATGCATATCTTATCTGCATCGGTATTATGCATTACAAATGGCGTTTATTTACAACTCATTTAAAATTTGGAAATGGAATACTGTTTTTGGATTTAACTTCAAATGAAACACGGCTTTTCATAACCTCCTCGTGTTGATTTTTGATAACTTTTACATTATTATTGTGTTATGTGTTGTGTACTGTTTATAAAATGCGTTTAACGAATGAAGAACTTGACTATTTCTTATGGGGTTATGTCAAAGATGAAATCTACAAATCAAATTACGACACTGTAGAAGATTTAACTACAGCCTTAGAAAACATATTAACACATATGCACCCCATAAAAATACGAAATGCAATCTTGCGATCGTTACCCAAAAGAATTAATCTTTGCATTCAACAGAATGGCTACCATTTTGAACATTTACTGAAATAAAATAATTATCTTATTGGTGGGGTTTTCTTTCAATTATTTAAACAAGATTCCATTAACGTTGTGCTTCTTGCGACTTGCAGAATTTATACACATTGATTTTGACCAGGTTCGATTCCCGGTTATGTATGAGAGTTAATAAAAAAGATTGAATGTAATTATTATTAAATCTAAAATCGACGTCATGGTTCCTAAGAACAGATCTCGCTATCTCTCATAGTTTCCGACTTCTCCATACTGACCCATTTGGATTGTACACCCTGTATAGTTAAAGCTTGTAAGTATTTACTTCGAATTCAAGAGTTGTGACTGTCGTGAGGGGGACTGCGTGACTACTTCGTAGATGTTCAGACGTCTTCGTCGATGTGGTTTAGCTGCCAATTTTCTAAAGAGCATTTGTTTTCTGTTCGCATTTAGTTCCTGTGTGCGGGTTAGTTGAAGCTCCCTTTTCCCCCCCTCCATTCCACTTACAGTTAAGGCGATTGATAGCTCTCTGCAGTTTTACGGGCATTACATCTTTAGTCAAATGATTATTAAGGAGGCAATCTCTTGTGATCTTTAGAGACAGGATGTAAACGAAGGCTTACGCATTTGTTGAAGTTTCCGAGAGCGAAGTGCGTGGCGGCGCGGTTGGCGAACAGGCTGGGCAGCCGGTCGGACAGCAGGATGCCGTGCGTGTACGCGCTCACGGCGCCGAGGAAGTTGCCGGCGCGGAAGAACTCGTCGCCCTTGTCTTTGCACCACTGCGGGTCCTGCTCCTCGGGCCGCAGGTCCTCCGACACGAACCCTGTGCACACCCCCACTTGTAACAACCCATCATGACTCTTACGGACCAGAAGCGTATTTTTTAAATTTGGCGCCCCGGGCTAATAAGGTTGGCCGCGCCATAAACCAAGAAAAATAATGTAATTTTTTTTAATAGTCTACATTTTTACTGTATAATAGTACATTACTGAAGAGGCCGCGAAATAGGGGATTGACGCCCGAGTAGTTATAGATGGCCGAGTATTAACGAGGCCATCTAGAGATACGAGGCTGACAACCCCGGTACCGCAGAGGCTTTTATAGTGTTTTTTCAAAAAATGCAATGATTTTTGAAAATTAAAAGAAAACTTGAAATGAATTTCTAAGTATTCTGTAATAAAAACACACGCTGCAGCTGCCGGTCGGGGGCGGCTAGGCGGTTACGCCGCCCTGGCGGATTGGCGCCCCGGGTCATGGCCCGGATGGCCCTAGGCCCCTGCTTACGGTATCTAAAATCCCATTGGATATTAGTAAAACTTCGCAACAGTTAGAATTATCGAAATTTATCCCAAAAACCCATTCCAGTGTTGAAGAGTGTTGCATCTCGTTTTATCGTCCGGGAAAGACATAAACATGGATGCGTGTGTTAGTTAGGCAACAAGCATTAACCGGTGGCGCGGCGCGCGAGCGTGACGTTCTTGAGCCAGGCCTCCTCCTCGGCGCGCGCGCTCTCGCGGGAGGGCGTGGGGAAGGCGCGCGGCGTGTGGCGCACCGCCAGGCTGCGCGCCGCGCGCGGCGCCGGCAGCACGCGCCGCGCCGCCTCCGCGCGCTTCGCCTCCACGTACTCCGACCGCACCACGCACGGGGCCTGACAAACCAAACGGTCATCAACATTTCTAACCACTAGGATGAAGAAAGTTAAGAACAAATGAAAAAGAGTCCAATCCTGATCGGTTAGGTAGAGTTATTAAGTAAATCAGGGCTTTTACCTTGACTGGTTTTTTGGCTCGAGGAGTTGCAGGTTGCCGCTCTTTCGGCTTGACCTTGACTTCCTCGGGTGCTGACGATTTCTCCGCTTCTTTTGGAGTCGGTTTTTCATCCGTCACCTCCATTATTTTGACCCCGTTTTCTTTATCGTCCTGCAACTCTACTATTTCGACCCCGGATCTTCCGTCGGGGTTCACTCTCCATTCCTCCAGAGCGTCCATGGCCATCTTCCTCTGCTCGTCTCTTCTCTTGTCCATGATCTCGTGCTGGCGCGAGTCGATCTCCATGGCTTTCTGCACCGTGAATCGATCCATCTGACTCTTCTTTATCCTCTTCTGCTCTGATTCCTCTTTGGCCTTCTCCTGGCATTTCTCGTGGATCTCCTTCCTTAGTGACATCTTCTCGGCCTTTGTCAAGACTTTCTCTAACTGCTCCCATTCTTGTTCCTCTCTCTTCACCAGGTCCAGGATAATGCAGTCTTCCTTGACGACGCACGTGCTCCTGTCGATGTTGACGTCGCGGTGGAGGAACACTTCGAACAGGAACGGGCTGTAGTGCGCCTTGATGTAGGAATCGGTCGCGAATAAGTCCACCTTTTCCCTCCTCGCTTGGCTGAGAGGTATCGTGATGTTTAAAGCCGACCCAGTCTGCTTCCAAGAGTACTCCTTCACTATAATGGGCATCGTGAGCTGCAAAATCTTCCAAAAGATATTTTACTGCTGCGTTATAAACAGTCTATGACAATGTCAGTAAATTGTTTTGTGGTCGCCATGGATATTTAAGTAAATAAATTGTGATACCAGCAACAAACCGCATATTATCGGAAATGAAACAGCAAGTTGTAATTTTTTGGATTATTCAATGACGGTGTTATGGCAACATTGACTTGTTTTTCCACCAAACCCATGCACTATCCTGCGAGTACAAGCGCTCAGTATTATCATGAATCACAATGAATAGCCGCGTTATCCAAACAAGAATTGTATAATTACCATGTTATCAGGCCACTCGGCGGCGCGACGTGCCATACAACGCAGGTTTCAGCTAATGGAGAATACAAAACACGAGATAAACAGACAAACTTACAAGACTTAGTTACCTCTTGTCATTAATTATTTTAGTAAGTGTGGTTTAAAGGTCGTTGTTAGATATAAAAGCAAATAATCTATAAAGATGGGCGGACGTGTGCAAACCGGTGAGTTAATTTAATTGTTTCTGTTTACTTTTGTTAACGAGATAACAATTCAAACAATTGATTTGATTAAGACTAGGGGTCTTAGTTGAAATGATGAAGACATAGATTTTCTAGACTTCTATAATGTCGTTACATTTACAAGTTTGATTTAAAAAATAATGATAATAAAAGCTTAACTACGGCGCGTCTAGTGGTATAAGCGCGTGTGTTGCATGTAGGGCAACAAGTATATTATTATACCATGGGGCAACGTTAGCGAGAGTGGGTGGGGATCGGGCTTGGCGGAGTCGGCCTCTGTTCCTCGACCGACAGCTTTTAGGCCCGACGCGCCCCCGCTTCCCCTGTAGACGCTGCGGCCTCAACAGATTTTATAGTTAGATCTCTACCTATGTGGGGAAGTGACGTTTTACGTCTCGAACGAAATGTTTAACTAAGTACCTCACTAGCTATGGTGTACCTATCTAGTTCATTGAGGCCGGATCTCATAAAGACCCGGCCTCAATGAACTAGGAAACCGAGCCTGATTTTACTTTATGTGATCCCATTAGTGAATGCATGTGGGCCGAGGGCGTACCCTAATAGTGATGGTGGTGTCAGGAGAAAAAATATTTTCACTAATATAAATAATATACGCAACCTATTTACCTATACCAAAGAAATATTCCTTTCTTTCTTTCTAGCAAGTTTCTCAACTGTATAGTTGTTCTAATAAATTGTTATACCAAATAATGAATAATGGTGGCAAACAAGCTAACAACCTGCCTGATGATAGTAAGCAGAGATACGTGTATATTACATATTAAAAAATATATATTTAGTAAGCAAATAAATATTGATAACATTCAATGCCTGACTTGGCTCGTAATATCTCACAACTTTTTACGGTGAAAGAGTTTCGAGACTTGGCCTATTTTTACTTTAAATGTGTCAATACAAATTTATGAATGCATAAACTAACTAACTAAAAACTTCTCTTAGATGCAGGAACTACAAAAGTATAACTTTGTATTGCATATGTTTGTATAGGATTACAAACTTACCTACTTATGCAATTTGTTTATCTCCGAAACATGACTGAAATTGCAATATAATTAAGAATCTAATTGTTTAAAATTAGAAGCTTGTGGGTCTGCTATAAGTACCTTAGAATTGTGATGATCGGTCAGTGTGTCAGTGACAAAACTAAGGAACTTTGACGGGCAATAATTTTTAAACTACAAGTTTAAATTGAATATTATTGATTTAAGTCATGTTAATGCCAAAGCAGGTTCAAGCTTTAGCCAGCACAAAATTACAGAATGTTGAAAATGGCCTGAATCGCTTCGTGATAAGGATGGTATATACAACCGTGCCTCTTTGTTTTGCTCGACTTGTCGGGGGCACTGCCGTGCCTCCAGATTGACTAACTACTACGTGTCATGTCCGCCAGTGCTGGGCGCCGTGTCCCCCAGCGCGCTGGGGCGCACGCTCCCGCACGAGCACCTGTCGATGGAGTTCCAGCACTTCTACCGGCGGCCGCCGGCGGCGCTGGCCGGCAAGTTCCCCGCCAAGCACATCTCGCTGCAGACCGTGGGCTACCTGCGCCAGTACCCGTACTCCTCGCGGTACAACCTCACGCTCAACGACGCGGACACCGCGCAGGCCGTGCTCAACGACGTGCGGATGTTCAAGGAGTCGGGGGGAGGCGAGTGCCCATGTCTTGTGGACCCGTGTATAGACGTAGACCTAAGTCAAAAAACAGGTTTCTTAATTTTATAAATTAGTGTAAAATTTGCCCTGATCTAACTTTTCTCTCACCCGACATTATCATAACCATTAAAAATCTTGCCTTCGTAACTACTCCTAAGTATGATTTCTTTGTTTAAACTTGTTTTCGCGGACAGCGTCTTGATGTTACCAATCCAATCCGTTGTAAAGTAATGTGACGCTGCAGGCACGATCGTGGAGAACTCGACGGAGGGGCTGGACCGCGACCTGCGCTTCCTGAAGCGCGTGGCCGTGGAGACGGGCGTGCACGTGGTGGCGGGCACGGGCCACTACATCGCCGACACGCAGCACGACGACGCGCTGCACCGCACGCAGGAGGAGCTGTACGCGCACATGCTCGCCGAGCTCACGCAGGGCTGCGCGGCCGACGCGGGCGTCAAGGCCGGCTTCATCGGGGAGGTCGCCAGCGTGTGGCCCATCAGAGGTCAGCTGCATACCGAACCGCACACATGCTTAGAATTCGGGAGCAAATGAACTTGTCGTCAATCTAAATAGGCCGTTCCTTTAGGTACCTATACGTACTTATTATAAAAGATGAGCCTGATATATATGGATAGGACTTGTTATGAGCAGCTATTAGGTAATCATCTAAGTATACGTTGCTGATGACATGCACAAGGGTTTTAAGTATTATAATACTATACCTACACCTACTGCATATTATTTACATACGCAACAGACATCATAAACCATCCTCCAACTGGATCGTGGATTCGTGGAAATCCGCTGAACGCTGCCTTTATTGTCGCACTTTTTCGATCAAAGTGGGTGTGATGTTACAGAGTTCGAGCGGCGCGCGATCGCGGCGGCCGGCGAGTGCGTGGAGCAGCTGGGCGTGGGCGTGAGCTTCCACCCGCACCGCGAGCCCGCGGCGCCGGCGGAGATCGTGCGCATCTACCTGGAGGCGGGCGGGCGCGCCGACCGCGCCGTCATGAGCCACCTCGACCGTGAGTCCTGCGCCCTGCGCCCCGCCGGCGGGTCGGTGGAGCAGCAGCGGCGCGAGCCCGCACTAGTATTGAGATAGACTTAAATATCGCCTCAACTTCCGTATATCGTCGGTGAACAGGACTTTCAGCTAGCTCATACAATGGGTTTAGTAAAATGAAGATCGCCATCGTCGTCTATACCGCCAGTTAGCAGCGTTCTTCACTATTAGGTACGGTTGGCCAGACAAAACGTAGGTTCCAGTCTGGCTTACGACCGCATACTAGCTTGTCTTTGATTTAATTGCACACTTGTGTTGATTTATTGTTTCTTTGAGGTAGCCGGAAAGCAGAAGTGACTTTCACAGCACCTTGGAAAACCGATGTATCAACCACCTGAGGCTTGTGGTAAACCGGTGTACAGCGTAACCGGCGGTGACGTGTTTGGTCGTGTTGCAGGCACGTTGCTGGACGAGGAGAAGCTGCTGTCGTTCGCGGAGCTGGGCACGTACTGCCAGCTGGACCTGTTCGGCTCGGAGGTGTCGTACTACCAGCTGGCGGGCAGCGACATGCCGTCCGACGCGCGCCGCCTCGAGCTGCTGCGCGCGCTCGTGGACGACGGCCGCGCCGAGCGCGCCACCCTCTCGCACGACATACACACCAAGCACCGCCTGGTAACCGCTTACCAACTACTAACCACACCTCTACCTCTAGTAACACTTCGCTCGAAAAAACATAGATACTAGAGGTACCGATATTTTCTCTCAGGGAGACGCTTTAAGGAAGATTTTCCGTCGGCTTCACCCTTTCTTTATCAAACGCCAAGCCTAAAGTCCGTGGAGCAACGCTCTGATCACTCGCTCCAACCTGACACTTTCCCGGTTCATTTTCTATGGTGGTTTACTGAAAATGACGATCATGCTTCGAGGATTGATTAGTAACACTAATCATAGAAAGTGTTAGTTTTTTGGTTCATCTCAAACTTCTAAGATTCAGCTTCGGCAAACATGCTTTCGTATTTATAATTCCGGATTTCCGGTTGTTCTCCTCTACAGGTAGCATTTCTTAACCGATTTCCCTGAAATTTTGTTAGTAGGTTCGATAATTTTATAGAATTTTTTAGTTGAGTTTTTAGAAATAATCTCTAAATAAAAAGTAATCTCCAGCTCACAGAGCCACTAGTTTAGAGTCCGACCACGCTAACTTTGCATTGAAATAATTTGGCAACACTACCTCAAACGTCACATTTTCATACAAATATGATGTATAACGCACAGTGTTGCCAAATTGTTCTTTGCAGAGTTAGCGCGGTCGGACTTTATTAAGGCGAAAAAACTAGTTGTGGTCGTGGTATGTTGGTCAAAAAAACGGGTGTCGCTTCGTAAGACTCAAGCTCCGTGTGTGGTGGGTGGCAGGCGGACTTCGGCGGGCACGGCTACGCGCACCTGCTCAACAACGTGCTCCCGCGCATGAAGTCGCGCGGCTTCTCGCAGCAGCTCGTGGACCTGCTCACTATCGAGAACCCCGCGCGCTGGCTCACCCTCCACAACGACTTCTGACACGGTTCAATCCTCAACACTGCTTTGTTTTTCTATATACATCATTTATTTCGTAAGTCACAATAGTGTTATCTGTTCGAAAACCTTAAATAAATAAATAAAAATTAATAAATTCATCTCCTGCTTCGCTGACGATGGTCGCGGACGTCGGGTCTCTATGGGTCACCGCACATCGACGCTAACGTCCGCGGCAGATTTATTGTACGGTTGAGGATTTTTTAATGGTTTTCACATTTTGACTCAAATTCAATAGAAATAAGAGTCTAAAAGAGGTTCCATACTTCACAGATTTTGCGGAACAAAAATGCACAGCAGAAATCCGCAGCGCGCGTGTAGCCTTAGGCGAGTGTGGCGGCGACCTGAGGCGCCGCCCCTTTCACCCTCGTGTTATTCATTATATAAGTGAAAGGGACGGCACGATACGAAGTTAGGAGTAGCCCCTCAGGTCATGCGGCACTACCAAAACCTGTCCCACTCTGACACTAAGAGCACGTGTAACCGGGTGTGGCGCTCTCGAGTCGAGTGGGGAATGAGAGACTACTTTGAACTTCGAAATCCGAACTTTGTATCGTGCCGTCCCTCTCACTCTCGTATTATACACCATACGAGTGAAGGGGACGCCACGATACGAAGTTCGGATTTCGAAGTTCAAAGTAGTCTCTCATTCCCCACTCGACTCGAGAGCGCCACACCTGGTTACACGTGCTCTTAGCGTCAGAGTGGGACAGGTTTTGGTAGTGCCGCCTGACCTGAGGGGCTACTCGTATCGTGCCGTCCCTTTCACTTATATAATGAATAACACGAGGGTGAAAGGGGCGGCACGATACGAAGTTCGGAGTACAAGCTCTGATTCCGTCTCTAGAAGTGCCCAAGTTTCTGCACGTAGTCAAGGGAGCAAAATGATATATTTACGGCGAGGGCGGTATATTGAATCCTGAGTGAAGCGAAAGATTCTACAATAGAATCCTGAGCGTAGCGAGGGATTCTAAAGTAGAATCTTGAGCGTAGCGAGGGATTCAAGTGTTTACGCCCAAGACGGAAATAATTTTGCTACCGTGTGACACATATTGCTTTTCACACCGCCTATGAGGTCCGCTGCTAAAAACATGAAATGTCTTACAAATGATTTTACTATAGAGTGTCACATACTGTTTTTCACACCTTCTATGAGGAAAAGAGTCATTGTTGCCCTCAAATGAGGGAAGAAAAGTACGTCTTTGATCCCTCATTCGAAGGCAATAATAACCGTTTTCTGAATAGCAGGTGTGAAATGGTATATTATCTCTTACTCTGATTAGAACTCGTGATATTTATGGACTTTTCATCCATTCTGCTCTGTGTTTGAGAAGGACAATATGTTCAATACGATAATTACTAATCAAATAAGCGGACCAAATAAACTCGAGCGTTGTGCGGGGACGAGTATTACATTTTTGTACTGTTATCTTATCATACAGTAGCAACGTTATCGGAACCTCCACTTCGTCGTTAGCTTATAATGACAATGAAAACACTTGATTCAAGATAACTGTTTGTATTTTCATAGTGCCTTAACGTTTATATATACATCCACTGAAAACTCGCCAACTCTTCACAACGAGATAAGTTGAGTTTGTACGTATGAGCGAAGTCGGACATTTTTATTTGCCACAAACTGAGATTGAACCGGAATAATTTTGTTAAAAATCATAACACACCACAGTAAAAGATTAGTAAATAAAATATTACAATTGTAATTTTATAAAACGATAATCAGTCAAGTCTGTGTTGATTATGCTACATAAAGCAAATCCAACGACGGCACGCCATTATTTAGATCCTTATCTATCTACTATATTATACTAAGACGATGTTCAATACAAGTGGTCAAGGATAGTTAATATTAATCTAAAACCTGATATTATTTTACGAGGATACTTGACCATTACATGTAGGTTTGTATGACATTCAATAGAGCCCTAGAGGCTTAGAGCATTTAAGACTGGAGTCGCCATTGAAATACTTACCTCTGCCAAAGGTATACGAGAAAAATCTGCCACGTTATTAAAAACTAGTGCCTTTTACTCGCTAGCGACTGCGTAATAATATTTTATGCAATAGTTGTATAAGAGGGTTCAAAAAAGTTGAGTGACGTGTGTAACAATTTGAGGCGAAGCCGAAAATGTTTGATAAGTTGGCAGTTTTTATTTTCGTTGTAAATTTAGTGTTGTTTTTTTTTTGTTGGGTTCACAGGGCACCTCTGTTAGCAGTTGCATTATACCACATAATAACCCTAGGGTCTTTATAAAAATAGAATAAACTTTTTTGAAATTGCATAATACATGCTTTGATATTCGTTTGCGGGACCATACAATTGACAGATAAAAGTACCGGAGTAGAAAAACGATTTAGTATGCCGATTCTTAGTTCTATTGCGTAACCGCCAGAGGCGCTGTACTTTTGCCCATACAAGTTTTCACGCAGTCGCTAGCGAGTACGATCATGTAAACTCATGGTAAAGCCATAGGGTACTTCATTATTCGATTATACGTCAGTCTCGAAATCGCCATTATATATTGTTTTTGGGTGCGAAAAACGTTTGAATTTATCAAATTTACGAAAAGATGAGTTATCACGTAACGTTATATTTTCGCTTTAAATATAATTTCTTGCACAATTAGTTTTACTTAAAATCCTAAAAACGAGCATCGATTACAAACTCGATTTAAAGACTTGGCCGCTATTTTCACATCATACGTCACCGTATTTGAGGACATAAGAGGCCTTATAAGTTTTAAAATGATTTGATTTTAAATTATGACAAAAGTATTGATAATACCAATAAAGTGATTAAAGTATACGATGATTTTATGAAATTTTTAGATAGTAACATAACCAATTTTTGATTTTATTGTGTGTAGTAGAATTTAAGCGGAGAAAAACAAGTTTTTAGCTTGAAAATGGTCGATTTGGAGTCATGTTTGAATAGTACATTACTTACCAAGGGCGGTAAAACAAAGAATGTCTCAGATCGCAGGTATTTGATGCCCGAGCCGAAGGCAAGGGCGATAATTATGCGATCTGAGGCTTTCTTAATTACCGCCCGAGGTAAGTACAAAATTTTATGTCACCCTCTGGCCAGGAAGTGGAATTTTCCGCGCGCGGAGCGTGCGGTAATTGCCACTTTATGGCCAGGTGTGACATAAACGATATTACTTAATTAAAAATCCAAAAAATACATTTAATGTTTATGACAAAAGATCGCAATAGTCCTGTTCTAGATAGTAACATTGAGAAAATGTCAAGATACGTGTCAATTCAAACAGAAAATGGTGTAAATAAATAAGCGTTTTTTAACTGATAAGGACCCATAAGGACTACTGTCCATTATCCTCAGTGACATTGGTCAATTTAACCTAGTGTAAACGCTGCTTAGATCGAATTTTATTGCTCAAATTTAGTGTTTTGAGTGTGCGTGCGTAGTAATGGGGGAATGTTTTGCAAGTGTGCGTAGTTTCTTTATATATGTGTGTTACCTCGTCCCACTAGAATTTCGCGAAATATTTTGTTCGGAAAGATGCGCTGAAGGCGTCTCCCGTCTTAAACGCTCTAAGCCTTGAGGGCTACCTGCAGAACAAATAATTGAATTTTTATTTGAACAAAGCTCAACACAATAATCATTGACTCGAACAAATAAATTGACAAATATAAATAGATTTTTCTATGATGTCCCATCGTGTGACCCCCCCGCCCCGCTCCCCCTCGCCCCTCAGTCGTCGAGGTCGAGCCCCTGCAGCTCCTCGTCGAGCTCGTCGTCGAGGAAGAGGTTCTCGTTGATGGGCCCCGCGCCCTCCCCCTCCCCGTCTCCCTCCCCGGCCCCGTCCGCCTCCCCCTCCCCCGCCCCCGCGTCGCCGTTGCTGAGGCCGTGCGAGAGAGAGAGCTGCTGCAGCCGGTCGGCGGTGGCCTTGGTGCCCGTGTCGTCCACCTGCGCACAACACGGACGTACATAGAGTTGGTCGATCGTACAAGGTGTTTGGTAGCTCGGAAGGGGTGATAGAGAAGGTCAATTTAGACCACAATTACTATGATACCAAGTCTTCTAGTTTCTAAGATATGCACCATGTGATTTCGATTTGCAAGTTTTCCTTACACTGCTGTTTTTAAACTTGAAATTTGGTGGTATGTTTATTATTACGTATATTTTACCAACTAGTATATTATGCAACTGGTGTATAAGAAGGGTATAAAAAGGCGAGTGGTGTGGGTTGTGATGTGAACCTTGGCGAACATCGCAAGTAAAGACACTACGAGCCTTTTTATACCAGTTATACTCCGTTGCATACAATACATTTTCTACGACTCATTTCAAATAAAAAGTAAGTATTTTTCAGACTTTGCATGCGCCATATTTCTCCTTAGTAATTGTGCAACTTACCTACGCAATTTCTTCAGTAATACTATATAACTTTTTCATGGATTTTTAAAAGAATCAACGTACTTACACATTTTCTTTATGAACACACAAAAAATAGTTTTATTTAAGTAATATAATCATTTATCAGCTTGAATGTTTTCGTTTTCAATTAAGAATTTGGTGGGAAATCAAAAATTGTTTATACGGTAATAGCTGTCAGTGTCAATATACTCGATTATTAGTTTCTGCAAACTGGCGTATTGTGAAATGTAGGTATTTACACCAATTTGTTGCGTTTTAGTAGTAATGTTAAATTTACATCTTATTCAAGTGCAATGAATAGCGGTATTGAATACAGGTATTTAATATCATAAATAGTCTATACATAGAGGTATAGATAAAAGCGGAATGACAACAATACCTCTAATTAGAATATAGGTATTGTTTTATTAGCGGTAATAGTTTGTCAATTTCTGTACAAGTATTAGGGTGGATCAACTTTTTTTGTGTTGTTATCTTGACCCGTTGTCCAAGGGACACTAGTGGCGCAGTTTGTTCAAAAAAATGTTGTATTAAGTTCCACTAACATGCTCAGTAGATGGAAATAGCTTACAAGTACCACAAATAAGTATGTTCGATAAACTTAAATACCATAAAATCACGATTATATTCGAATTTTGTGCCCTGGACAACTAGAGGTAACCACGGCAACGAGTGGCACTAAAAAGTTGATTCATTAACAGAGCTCGGAATAGGTAGTGCCTATTTACCTAAACTTCGCGGGAGGACGTAACTAAGAGTGGTTACAAGCACCAAAAATAATTACTTCTTTTTATTGAATGTGGGGTTTCCCGGGATTTACTGTATTATTCTAGAGGCTTAATACATTTCTCTTTATTTATAAATCTTGTTATATTGCATATTATTTGTTTAATTACCTTGAAATAACAATCAGTCTTTAAAAATATAATATGGATCAAATTGAATCAAAAGGATTCCGAAATTTGATACTTTTTAGTTGACTTAGACAGAATTATACTCCTTTTTTCCATGAGGGGGGACCTGTGTCCAGCATTAGGGCGTATATAGATTGGTGATGAGACAGAACTATGATATCGTATAGAAAATTCTGACATTTATTCCGACGTACGATATCTTCTATGCCATATCATAGTTCTGTCTCATCACCAATCCATATACGCCCTAATGCTGGACACAGGTCCCCTCTCATGGAAGAAAGGAGTTAAATTCTGTCTAAGTCAACTAAAAAGTATCAAATTTCGGAATCCTTGATGTTATTTCAAGGTAATTAAACAAATAATATGCAGTATAACAAGATTTATAAGTAACGCGAAATGTATTAAGCCTCTAGAATAATACAGTAAATCCCGGGAAATCCCGCATTCATTAAAAAGAAAAAATTTTTTTGGTGATTGTACCACTCTTAGTTACGTCCTCCCGCGAAGTTTAGGTAAATAGGCACTACCTATTCCGAGCTCTGTTCATTAAATAAAACCGGTTTTACAATCCCTGCTTGTGTTAGTGAGTGTGTCGGCGACGGTACAGATGTATGACAGGTATAGTGGCGGTAGTCGCCGCGCCAGGCGCTCACCTCGGAGGCCTCGAGGCCGATGCCGTCGAAGCTGATCTCGCGGTACTGCGTGGGGTCCTCGTCCTCGTCGGCGTCGGCGCCGAGCGCGCGCAGGTCCACGGCGCCGTCGGCGTCCGCGTCGGCGTCGGCGGCCAGCGCGGGGTCGAACGAGAACATCTCGCGCCCCGAGAGCCCCACCGCGCGCCCCGCCTTGAAGTCCGAGCGCTTCTGCTCCTCGGCGGCCGCCATGTTCTCCTGCGACGAGTTGTATCAAACAATTACACATTTGACGGCCGGTTTAGCCTAGTGGGTAGTGCACCTGCCTGTGAAGCTGACGGTCCTGGGTTCGAATCCCGGTCAGGGCAAATATTTGTGTGATGAGCATAAATATTTGTTACTGAGTCTTGGATGTTTTCTATGTATTTAAGTATTTATATCTATTAAATATATCGTCGTCTAGTACCCATAACACAAGCCTTCTTGAGCTTACTGTGGGGCTAGTTCGATTTGTGTAAGATTGTCCTCTAATATCTATCTATCTATCTAATTAGCATCGGCCTGTAAACGTCCCGCTGCGAAGCTTCCTTTCATTCCAAATACGTACCTAAGAAACTGCCTCCGAGAGGTGCCCGAATAGTACAGTATAGTAACCTACCTAGTTAATACATTCATTAAAAACATACTGACTCCTATGAATTCAATGTACTGGCGACCACAATAGGGATTCTTTTAAATTGACATGAATGTATTTTATAATGAAGTCTTGTATAATAAATGAAATCTAAATCTTTAAGTTTGCAAAAATCGCTAGAAAATTACTTATTTAAAATAGAACAGCGAGCACGAGCACAGTGATCAAACTTCTTACTAAGGAAGAAAACACGCATTCGCAGAACAAAGAACGTAATGTCGTCTGTGTTTGATGATTCGTGTCCTTCCCATTTTAGAGAAAGTCAAAATATTCTTTATTCGAATAGGCCTAACAGCAAGCACTTTTGAATCGTCGATTATACTAAACATCATTTGAAATTAATTATTCAGAGCAATTTATTGATGTAATAGAGAATATGCATCATTTTTTCATGATGCCATTCGAACCAGTGTTTAGTGGAACGAATGTGTATATGGAACAAGTACAATTAAAACAACACAAAAAACAAAAATGGGTTTCAAAGTACAGCATAAAATCCGAGCGCTCAAAACGCTCTCAAAACTCCCATAGCAATTGAGCATAGTGTGTGTCGTCATATACTATGCGCGCATACTACCATTGTATGGAAAAACGAGTAATTTGCTGTTTTGATCGTGAAATATTGTGTTTTGGTACATTGTTGTCATATATTTTTTTGTTTATTACAACATAAAAATCCGAATGATGGTTTTTAAATTACTTTTAGTCAACAAAAAATTATACAAATTTTTTGGAAATTTTCAAGTGTCATCTAAGATTTTGAGCATATTTAGTAATTTACTGTTTTTGTCATAATTTCATGGTTTACTATTCATATAAGTAGTGACATCTTATTATTATTCATACCGCATGCATATTCTCTATTATTATTCTTAAAAAAAAATTGAGGTACCTATGTCAAAAAAAATATCATAAATTCACAATAAGATCGTCAATACTTAAAATAAAAATAGTTCTAGAATAAAATCTGAATATCAAATAGAAAATCACAATCAAAATATATGTAATGTCGTAACTATTAAAATAAACTATAAAGTTTTGGTCTAAGCAATTTATTTTGGCCCGTGACAGTTTAGACGATGATCCTCGTAGTGGAAGACCGATGCCTGTGCCTAGGCCCAGCTCACATAACGCATAAATAAATAAATAAATAAATATTAGAGGACAATCTTACACAAATCGAACTAGCCCCATAGTAAGCTCAAGAAGGCTTGTGTTATGGGTACTAGACGACGATATATTTAATAGATATAAATACTTAAATACATAGAAAACATCCAAGACTCAGAAACTAATATTCATGCTCATCACACAAATATTTGCCCTGACCGGGATTCGAACCCAGGACCGTCAGCTTCACAGGCAGGTGCACTACCCACTAGGCTAAACCGGTCGTCAAACCATCGTATTTTTGGAATTTTTATTTACAAGATTTTTTTTGAGGAACAGACAAAATGGAGTACATACTACATACTTACAGTCTACCATATTGTACTTTCAACGTCACATATCTTATATTTCTTGACGAAAGGATTCCAAAGATACCTCACACATCTAAATCGGTTAAGACGTTGAGAAGTTCCGGGGGAACAAAGAATCTCACATACATACGTGAACTCTGAAAACATAACTCCTTATTTTGGGCAGTCGTGTAAAAAGTGTCGCAATGTCTGTTCAGATCAGAACAATAATTTACATACTTTGTCCAAATAGGTTTTATATGTTCGCAGTTTCATAGTCAAGAATTCAAGAATTTTGTACGAGTGCGATTGTATGCGGCTCAACGGCGGAGCGGCGGTTTGTCCCAGGCGCGGGAGGGGCGAGGGCGGCCTGCGGTGCCTGCGGGTTGTGTGCGTGAACCCGAACATCAAAATGTCAACGGCCTAGCTGTCAATACGAAAATTTTCTTCGAGTGACAAAATACTCCGGCGTTTGTTTATATCGTTTAAATGCAGTGTTTGCACTGCACGGGAGAGAGGTGTATTGGTAGTTATTGGTGTAGACGTCTGTCCCACAGAACACCTCTCACTAGAAACCTAATGTTAGTCACTTTATTTGCGACGCGAGTCACCAAAGTATGAGGAAGCGGTGAGGGGAAGGGCGGGTGCTACCAGCGTTGCGATTGGTCGATGAGCTGGCACGCAGATTGCGTAGTGATGGGACAGTCATGTTCACTACAAACTGGTACCGTAATCTGTCCGCATCCGCACATACCTGCTTCTCCTTGATCTTCTTCTTCTTCCATGCGAGGAAGGTGTCGAGCGTGATCTTGGTCTGCGCGGGCCCCAGCGCGGCGCGCTCGCGCTCGATCAGGTCCACCAGCGAGATCTCGTTCTTCTTCTCTTCTAGCTTCTTCTTGTCGCGCTTCAGCACGAAGCCGGCCGGCAGCGCGTGCCGGTAGATGCAGCGGCCGCCCGACGGACACTCCCAGAACCACCCGTACTTGGACCTCTCCACCGCCTCCAGGAAGTGCTTGCAGATCTAAACACACAGCTGAGGATGAGGTTCTCTCCAACTTCAGACTCTAGTCACAGTAGTCTAGTCAGTAGTAGTTTTAGTTCACATGCTATAGTTTTTAAGCCACGGGGGTGGCAGAATAACAGCGTCTGTAGACAAGAGTCTCTAGTGGTCTCTTGGTACAGACAAGCTGAGCCACCTACCCTTTCAATTGTTTTTGTATACTTTCATTTATTGTACCTGTCTTGGTTACCTGTAAATGTATACAATCATTGAATAAACGTCTTATTATTATTATTATTATTAGTTTTAGGGTGGGTTGCACCAAACCGTCTGTAATCGTAAGCGGTGTTCGTTATAATCCGATTGTATGGAAAGTTTGACAAGTTTCTATGGGGTGACAGCTGCCGGCGCCATATTTGACGATAACCGGCCTGTGATCGTATGTTGGTGCTTTTTTTTAACCTGACTGTGGCTTTATAGGCCGGGCCCAATAAACCGATAGGTGTGAGCGGTTGGAGAGTAGCTTGGGGAAAATCCAGGGGAAAATCTCCGGCACGACCACGCGTGTGGTTTGGAACACTGGAATACTCTAAGAGTTTGCGCTCCAGTGAGATTGGTTGAGCGGTGTATGTTGGTGCAACCGACCCTTAGTATAGAGATTTAAGTAATCAACACTTATTATCGATTCATCGTCTAACAGTCTAAAACAAAATTAAAATATTCTGATGACAAAATTTTACAACCAGACGCGAGCAGCAGAGCGTTTCAGCTGCCTAAATTCTATAGACACATTTTTATCCGAGTACTTCTACATTTAGATTGCAGTTTCAGTCGTTTGAAAGGTGACTGGCTATATGGCTACCAAATAATAAGATCGAAAATTTACAGCTTCTTCATTAGTTTGACGACCGCTTTAGCCTAGTCGGTAGTGACCCTGCCTTCGAAGCTGGAGGTTCCGGGTTCGAAACCCGCTCAGGGCATTTATTTGTGTGATAAACACGAATATTTGTTCCTGAGTCTTGGATGTTTTCTATGTATTTAAGCATATATTTATCTACTTAAGTAAATATATCGTCGCCTAGTACCCATAGTACAAGCTTTGCATAGTTTGGGACCAGGCTGATTTGTGTAAGGTTGTCCACACATTTTTTTTTAAAATTTGAATCCAAAGAAACTAGAACACGTGGACCCAAGTGTTATTGGGTCGTCAGGCTAATTCGACAGTCATCAACTGCTGATTTTAAGGTGTTTATAAAGAAATGGTTCAGTGTGCCCCACGTGTTTTCGTGTGCTGTCTATCCCAAGGCTCTGATGGAAGATCAGCGCTCCGGGCTTCGGGTCACTCGAGCCGAGTTAGCGCAAGTTCTACACCGCGAGTACGGCAACACACGAATCGCAATTAACATTAGCCTTTCAAAAAGATAATCTCTAAAATATAATGGATCTGGTCATTCAGCGTTGACGCTAAGCGCGTTCGCATTGTGATAAAGAACCGCGTAGTTGTATTTTTATTTTTGAATGTTCATATCTTTAGGAACATTGATGTAAGTTGTGTGGTGGTACAAGCAAGTGCCTGTGCATGTGTTGTCTGTGTGTGTGCGTGTCATCATCATCATCATTTCAGCCGAAAGACGTCCACTGCTGAACATAGGCCTCCCCCAAGGGCATGTTTTTTATTTTTCCCTTGGGGGGGATTTGCCATAGTCGCCACGCTTGGCAAGCGGGTTGGCGACCGCAGTTTGATGGTGGTAATGATCGAAGGATGCTGCTGCCCACCCTCCGATTTTCCCTTATTCGCCTCCTACGAAACCCACGGGAAGAGATGGGGTGGGGTGGTGTGGGGTGTGCGTGTGCGTGTGTAGAAAATAAAGAAAATGGGGAAAAACGCGAATGGAACTAAAAATACCGGAGAAAAATTTTTGGGGAATTCATCTATACAGTCGTGTGTGTGTGTGTGTGTGTGTGTGTGTGTGTGTGTGTGTGTGTGTGTGTGTGTGTGTGTGTGTGTGTGTGTGCGTGCGTGCGTGCGTGCGTGCGTGTGTGTGTGCGTGCGTGTGTGTGTGTGTGCATGCGTGTGTGCGTGCGCGTGTGCGTGTGTGTGCGTGCGTGTGTGTGTGTGTGTGCGTGTACTGACGATGTCGGTGGTGGGGCGCTGCTTGTCCTCGGCGTGCTTCTTCTATACAGTCGTGTGTGTGTGCGTGCGCGTGTGCGTGTGCTTGTGCGTGTGTGTGTGTGCGTGTACTGACGATGTCGGTGGTGGGGCGCTGCTTGTCCTCGGCGTGCTTCTTCTCGACGACCTCCTTCAGCTTGTCCTCGTCCCACGTGTCCATGGTGTCGTCGTCGCGCATGTCCACGTACAGCGACCGCTTCTCCGCCTGCGCGCCACAAACATTATCTCAACATTACAAAAAAAACCCCTGCTCCAATAACTCTACACAACAAACACTTCAAATAAATATCATTTTTGGTACAAGCATTTATTGCGCACTACCTTTCTTCCCACAGTCGTCAACAGTAGGGTCCTGGCAGAACATCAGCGATGTGGCTACCTGCCGCATCATTATGCTGAGCCAGCGCCCATTCTCTGCCACAACACATGGCTCATATTGTATCACTTTTAGTTTGTTTTCTATTTTTTTCTGTGATTAATAATCATGTTAGTCCTTAAGGTGCATGTTTCTTTTCTTAATGTATGCCATGTAAATTGTGGGAATGAATAAAGTGTTTATCTATCTATCTAACTGTTTGTTGAGATGGTTTCAATGAGCCCAAACACGGCGGGTTTGTCGTGTGTAGTTTAGGAGCTGCTATGGTCACCTTCCGGCTCAGCTTCAGATCAGCTCGGTGATACCCATTGTCACCGAACTTACATAAGTATAATTTGGTGCCAAGTCTGGCAACATGTAGCAGATGGCAGATCGATAAACATAGTATATTACAAAAAAACAATCATAGCGTAAAGAGTCTAATATTTTCATTGTATGATCTAGTTGACACATTTCTTGCAGGAAAGCATATCAAACGATTCGACATATGTTTTGTTTTCTTGTGTAACTACACATTGTAAATACCTATTGTTATTTTTTCCTCGTTTTTCTTTCAATTCTCTTTTGTTGTGTACCATTTACATTTACTTAAGTAGGTTAAGTAGTATCATTGTAATAAGCATATTTTCTTCTCGGCAGTGGTCTCTTGAGAAACGCTAGTAGTTTTTGACTTGTAAAAGTGCCTTTGCGGCCTACTTGCAGAATAAAGTTCATTTATTTCATTTTATTTATTTTTATTTCAGCTAATTAAGAGTAATAAGTGCTTGAGCAACTGACCTTCCTCTCAATGGTGAGGTCGTGTGAGAACTTGCAGCGGTCGCCCTTGGTGCACTGGCCCTGCTTGAAGAACGCGCACACCACGGACTTCGGGTCCGTACCTGCCCACACAATCAATATTCTATTTATAAAATAAAACTCCTGGATTCATCAGGGGGCACGGCAGTGCCCCCACCAAGTCGAGCAAAAAAGCGGCACGGCCGTACCATCCTTTTCTCGAAGCAATTCAGGCCATTTTCGACCCCCTGTAACTTCGTTGTGGATAAAACTAGAAGACTGAATTTTCAGTAACCATGCAGGCATTGTAAAGACACGGTATGTTTCAAATTTCATTCAATTTGAACCAGTATTTTAAGAATTATAACGGGTCAAATTTCTTAATTTTGTCATTCTACTTTTCAAAATCTAAATAAAAATAAAAATCTCCGCTGGTGACATTCCTAGGAGCTTAAATTAGTAGAAAAGAAAATTTAATGATTTATGATAATTAACTAAAACCTTCAAAAGATTACTCGGGGATCCAGCAATCCTACGAAGCACTTTTTAACAAGTCGTGTAGTACGTGAGTGGAATAAACTACCAGAGACTGTGATAAGTGCCCCTTCAGTGAACAGTTTCAAAAATAGACTTGATAAACATTTAAAATAAAAAACGGACATTAAAAAAAAAAGACAAGTGCAGTGATATACACGCATCAGCTTGTAGCTGCTAGTGTATAATAATAATAATAATACTTAATATTCGACGACCGGTTTAGCCTAGTGGGTAGTGCACCTGCCTGTGAAGCTGACGGTCCTGGGCTCGAATCCCGGTCAGGGCAAATATTTGTGTGATGAGCATGAATATTTGTTTCTGAGTCTTGGATGTTTTCTATGTATTTAAGTATTTATATCTATTAAATATATCGTCGTCTAGTACCCACAACACAAGCTTTCTTGAGCTCACTGTGGGGCTAGTTCGATTTGTGTAAGATTGTCCTCTAATATTTATTTATTGTATTTATTTTATATTGTAATAATAAAACTTTGAGTAAGTAAGTACATCAAAGTGTGAGTATAGTGGAAGACTTATCAGGAAACAGCCAGAAGTGGTTACCTTTCTCGACCTTCTGCGTCTGCACGGGCTTGAAGAGCGCGGCCAGCTCCTTGGCCTCCTTCAGCTTCTGCTCCTTGTCCTTCTTCTTGTCCTCCACGGGCTTGGCGGGGTGCACGCCCCCGCTCTTCACCTGCTTCTCCACCTGAACCACACACATACAAATACAAAATACAAATACATTTATTTTTGCTTAAAATGTGGTACAGAAGATATTATAGAGTACAAGTTTCACACATTTTGCCAGCAGCTGGCATGCAAAATAATAATAATAATTATTACAAACTTAATGATACAATTGAATAACAATAAAATGATGAGATTAAAGTCAAATAATAATATTACACAATGTCATTAGAAACCTAAGGATACACAATTGCCAATTAGATAATAATAATGATGAGATTAAATCAAGATACCTAATAATATAATTTTACATAATGTCACATTTTTTTATAATAATTAAAATATCATGCATCATAACATGCTCTATCTACTTTTTACTACTTCATACACACATATACAAACAAAAGACATAATACTACAGAATGAAATGGTGAGTCTGATGGTAGAGCAAGGCCTGTCTTGTTTACTGTCCTTTAAATTTCTTTTTCTCCTCGTCGACTTCAATGTTTGAATTAAGATATCATAGACAATACTAAAATCACATACTTTTCTCTATGGAGCTCAACTGAACTCAGGAAATATACCAATCATGTGTCGCCGTTACTGTACTCTTATGAAATTGGCCAGTCACGTGTCGCCATCTCTGTACTCTTGTCAAATCAACCAATCATGAGACTAGTTTGTTTAATTAATTTATATTGACACAGAAAAAAATAGTGTATCCAATAGTTATATAATTAGCTTTTTAATTCTCAAACCTTACTTAGACCAATTGGCAAGCGTTGTCATCTAAACATGGTTCTTGACTAAAAAAGCATACATTATATAATAATTGCATAAACTACTATAGACAAATGGTTATAAAAAGAATCAGGCACGTATCCAGAGGGGGGAACAGTTGGAATTTATCCCCCCCCCCGAAAACGTTTTTAGCCGTCTGTTTACAGTGATTACAGTGATTTTTACACAGTTCACATGGTTGTTTCAATGTTTGTCCCCCGCCGAACCAAAAGTCTGGATATGTGCCTGAAAAGAATACTAACATGTGCAAGTGACGGCACACAGCAAGGTTTGCTGAATCATCTATATTTCCTAAGCACCAGATATTTCAATGGCAACCAAGTATTAGAAAAACTTTAAAGCTTCTAGTCACTTATCACTTCACTAGGATACACATTAGAATGTCTACCAGGCTTGGTTTAACTCCAATATCGCGTAGTTTTACATTTCCCCTGACATCTTTTCAACATTATTTCCACTCCATGTTACTTTTGATTCCTCAAGGCTGTTAGGGTTATTTTTTTATTTGGAAAGTGTTGGTTAGTTAATTGAAATGGGTAATAGCGGGTACCTGTTGGATGAACTTTTGCTGTTTCGCTCCTTTCTTGTTTTTGATACCAAATGTTTTGTCCTGGAAAAATAAAAATCGGCAAATGATATAAAAGTCCAGAATCCACGTCTAATTAAAATCAAACATTCATGTATCGTGGTCGTACTAAGCCGTTCCCGGACAGATGTTCCAGAATGTTTCACAGCAGCAGGGCATGGTGGCTCTTTGTTTACGTTTAGGCAATGTCACAAACATAGATTTTCCTTCGTAAGCACAGTGCGGACCATAGCTATTCTTACCTCTATTACTTTCTCCTTCTTCTTCTGCTCTACCTTCTTGCTCGGAGCACCCGAACTGACTTTTTTAGGAGGCATGGTGAGGTTATTTTGTGTCCACTTGCAAATTAACTAACTTTAACTATCAAACACTGACTAATTAAGATAAATGCGGCGGAAGCCGCATTCACAACCCAGTTAAATGGAAGTGGAACAACGTGAATAGGATAAAATAAAACTATCTACGGACGAAGATCCAGCCACGAACGAACGAATTTACCGTGGTAAAAGAATGACAGCTGAGTTGTTTTTTTTTTTTGGGATTTTTATGGCCTGGTTGCTGAGACCTTTAAGCCACGTCTTTATTTGTAGCTGAGTTGACAGTTTGAATTTGTGTTGCTAGTCTAAAACGATTTTTTATCCCAGTTTTAACGTTCACTGCTATATTGTTATGTATTACAAAATAAAGACATTTTTTTAATTTTCTTGTCCTTTAAACACCCATGAATATATATCGCAAAGGGACGCAAAGAAAGGAAATGTGTTTATAAGTTGGCAACATTGCTTGAGGCATTTTCCGGGTGTTAAATCTTAAGTTTTAATTCTTTATTTACTTTTAACCCCGAGCAAATAAGTTACTACATTAAATGTAATGGATATTTTACAACCCGTAGTAGTTTGTGCATTAAGAGATTTTTATGCGATAAGTTGCTCAAAACTGGTTAAAGCTGAAGACGTCCGTTTGAATGTCAAAGTCACTAAAGTCAGTGTAGGTGGCCGCCTGGCCGGGAAACCTTGTCATAGTAGGTAGAAGCAAATCTTTATCCAGAGTTTATTTTTCTTGTGTCGCGTCCTCTCACTCAATGTCGCGCATAAACAGTGAAAACCGTGGCTCTCTCCCTGGCTAGGCCATGGCAGTGACTCGACTCGGCGAACGCGTCGCCGAACTTTAACGCAGTGATAAATTCTAATTCAAAAACAGCCATGGAAATCGTAGACATAGAAGAATGCCAGCCAGACCCGACGGTAACGACGAGAAAGAGAAGTTTGTGGGCTAAAATTAACAACCGGACAACGTACAGCTATTTGTTTAACATTGTGATATCAATATTATTGTTAACGTGTCTCGTTTTAATACTGTACTTCTTTAAAGAGTATTTGTACGCGATTCTAGTGTGGGTGGACGAGCAGGACCCTTGGATAGTATTCCTGTTGTTTATGGGGCTGTTCTTGATCGTGAGTTTCCCGGTGACGATCGGGTACCTGGTGCTGATCATCACCAGTGGCTACCTGTTCGGCATCCTGAAGGGGCTGGGCACGGTGGTGGTGAGCGCGAACGTGGGCGTGGCGGTGGCGCACTGGACGCTGAAGGCGCTGCGCGCGCGGCTGCCGCTGGAGCGGCTGCTGAAGAACGACACGGCGCGCGCGCTGCTCAAGGTCATCGCGGGCCCGCAGGCCTTCAAGATAGTCTTCTTCGCGAGACTCACGCCTATACCGTTCGGACTGCAGAACACTATTTTTGCTGTGAGTATTTTTAAGGGGTAAACCGGTTTCTAACAAATTTATTATCACCTTCATCTCATGTTTCAATAGCAATCTTTTACTTATTTATTTTTTCAAGTCGTGTTTGGTTTGATTGGCACTTGCTATTTTTCAGCTTAGCTGTGAAACATGAATATTATTAGAAAACAATGGATAATTTCCAATGTCAAAATTGTAGGTATTAATAATATGTGAATAAATTACTTTACATAGTTATGCAGACATGGATTCTGTAAGCAGAATTCAAGGGCCCTTCAAGAGTTAAATTATACTGTTAGGCTGTCTGTCTGTATTCGAGTACCAATGCTAATATTAATTTAACTATATACCTATTTACTGAATCTTAATTTAATTCATAAAAATTAAAGAGTAAGTGTTGTATACTTTTCATATGGACTCAGTTTATTTATTTATTTATTTATCAGTTTGGGTAAAACTTTTTTAACTATCAATAACAGGTATTTATTTAATACCACCATTATGGTATGGCTTTGCATTGAAAGCAGGCCACAAATCGACATGACAACCACAACCAATCTGGCCAAGAGTGTAACGCCAAATAAGAAGATGTATTATACTTCAATTTCCTGTAGTGGTTGGGTTTTCCCAAATTCGAAAAATAGATACATAAAGTACATATTTATAAAGAGATTTTATGGGTGTACTTTCAAATCATACTAATTTTAACAATTTATGATTTTGTAAAGCCTACTGATTTTTGGTGGTTCTTCAAAATAGTACTTATAGAGGGGAGGGAACACTAGAAGAAACCTTGTACAATAAATATTTGAACAGTGTTTAAATAGACCCATCCAATAAACAATAACATGCCACGTTTCACCCCCAAAGAGAATACACTTTATCAAACACTTTATTCAGTACCTATAATATACTTAACTGTTACACTTTTATTTATTTTGTGATTATTGTGTGAGGTACGAGATAACAAAGGGTGCAAAATAATATCAGGACTATGTTAACCTAGTGACTATATTGCAATGGCAATAGTCAGCTGACTAAACATTTTCGACTGCTTTAGTAGTATTAAGTGGATGAGTAATTTTGATGTCTATGAATACGTATCTATTACACTATTGCAAATAAAAAAATATAAAGGCGGAAATATCCCTACGAGGGTTCTCTTCCAGCTAACCTTGCAGAAAAATGTCTGTGTATTATTGCACATGAATCATCAATGGTCTTTGACTCTACTACATACTAATCTGATGATTCTATCTCCAAACACCCAGTTCCTTGAATGTCCATTTGCCTGGATTGCCCAATTCCTCGAATGTCCTATTGCCCGGATCGTCCAGTTTCTCGAATGTCCATTTGCCTGGACCATCAAATTCCTTGAATGTCCATTGGCCTGGATCGTCCAGTTCCTCGAATGTCCATTTGTCTGGATTGTCCAATTCCTCGAATGTCCATTTGCCTGGATCATCCAATTGCTCGAATGTCCATTTACCTGGATTGTCCAATTCCTCGAATGTCCATTTGCCTGGACCGTCAAATTCCTCGAATGTCCATTAGCCTGGATCGTCCAGTTCCACGAATGTCCATTTGCCTGGATAGTCCAGTTCCTCGAATGTCCATTTACCTGGATCTTCCAGTTCCTCGAACGTCCATTACAAACAGTGTCAAGCAGGCATACATCGTCTTTCGAGGCTGTGTAAACCTGGTGTAAACCAATGATCGACCATGTTACGAATGGGACGCCCGGTAGCTCCGTTGGCAAGAGCAGCGCACGAAATGCGACAATCATGGGTTTCAATCCCGTGGTGAATATTTTCTCACTAATGGTTAAATGTTATGAGTGTCTGTCTGGTCTACAGTTGTGAAAGGTTGGCGACAGACTTCCTACGGATCCTGAATAATAAACAGCACGAACATAACCAACATTCCACACCGCATTTGTTACCTACATTTGACAAATTATAGCCGCAATATAAATAATGGCCCTATTGCCTTAAATAGTTAACTGAATGCCCTTCAACTTCATATTTGCCTGTAATCGTTAGCTTTCGGTTTCGTACGCGGTATTTGGGAGAGATCTCTTGCAGTGCGACGCAGTTGTAGGTCAGGCGGACTATTCAATATGAGGGAGCTTCTATAGTGTCTAGTGTACTGCCACTATAACTGTGGAATCTGTTTCACCGCTCCAGGAGCCCCACATTCTGGAGCAGCGAGGACGGGCTGGGATCCGGGGCATTTGTCGTCCGCGCCTGAAATCGCAACGAAGTGATGTCTGTTTGATCTGAGGGCCTACTCTGAACTTCGAAATCCGAACTTCGTATCGTGCCGTACCTTTCACTCATATAGTGTGTAACACGAGAGTGAATGGGACGGCACGATACGTAGTTCGGATTTCGAAGTTCAGAGTAGGCCCTCTGTAACCAATGAGCCTGCTTAAATCCTACTAGTATTATAAATGCGAACGTTTGGATGTTTGTTACTCAATCACGCAAAAACAGGGATCGGATACCGGTATTTTCTCCATAGAAAAATACCGGTATTATTACGGTCACCGGTTCATTATTTCGTTTTTAATGGAATAATCTAGTAATACGACGTTGTTACCTAACTACATGATTCAGCCCTACGTAAAGAGCAAAAAATAATCCAAAATATTGGGCTAATTCAGGGTTTTTTAAAAATACCGGTATCGGTCCCTGCGCAAAAACGGCTGAACGGAGTATGATGAAACTTGTTATACAACGAGTTTATACCCTGGATTGGGATAGAATAGAATAGAATAACATTTTATTGTATAACTGTGTAAAATACAAAGATGGGGCTTTAACTTACATGTCTCAACACCCCCTTTTACGGGCGTACAATAATTGAATCTTAAAACTAGAAAAACTGCTTAATCAATTGAATCTTAAAACTAGAAAAACTGCTCAATCAATTTGAATTGAATTCATTTAAATTATAGAAAACCTTTTTAATCAGCCAGTTTTAATCCTCCGTTTAAAAAAAATCCCTTCAAGTACTTTTATGTTGGTATAGATAGATGGTTAAAAACACGGATGGCCATTATGAAAGACATTTTTATACATAGAGTTATTTACTTATAGGATACTTTTTATCCCGAAAATCATCCTTCGAAGGGATCAAATCGTCGGGTGAGAAGCAAAACTCAGTATCCAATCTGACACTACTCTTCGGAACCTCGTATCTCAGTACTGGAACGATGCTGAAATACGAGCTTTATTTTAAGTAGTATTTATTACTTAGTGACTTTTGCTTGTAACCCGACGAAATAGGGAGTGGATATTTACGCGAACGAAGCAGGGACCCATACCGGTATTTTTAAAAAACCCTGAATTAGTCCAATATTTTGGATTATTTTTTGCTCTTCACGTAGGGCTGAATCATGTATTTAGGTAACAACGTCGTATTATTAGGTTGTCCCATTAAAAACGAAATAATGAACCGATGACCGTAATAATATCGGTATTTTTCTGTGGAGAAAATACCGGTATCCGATCCCTGGAACGAAGTCGTGGGCAATAAAAAAATAATAAACACCGACAGTTTACCAAATTAAGTAATAACGCGTCACTTATCAAATTTGTTTGATTTCGTGCTCAATTACGTTTGGCTGATATTCGGCGACGCGTGTCCAATTATTGTTACACTCGCAACCAGTCCCCGCACCGCGACAAATGTCTAGAACTAGTTGACCTCTCGATCCGTGTCAACTGTATGTAGCCGGAGGTCGGGCTATGCTGGCTTTGTAGTTGCCGGGTGAATAACAGCTGTAGCTCCGGGCGCCATCACCGGTCCGTGGAAGCATCAGCCGTAATGGGGTTAATTGGGCTCGCGCAGCATGTCGTGTGTCGCTGAGCTTTAGAGCTGGATGACTGTGGATGTGGACGAATAATGACATTAATGAAGAATAAGAATACTCATTGATTTGTATTAAACGAGAATTTCCAACTAGCTGCTTGTTTTTTTTTTTTTTTGGAACCTGACTGTGGCTTTATAGGCCGGGCCCAATAAAGCGATAGGAGTGCGCGGTTGGAGAGTAGCCTGGGGAAAATCCAGGGGAAAACCTCCGACACGACCACGCGTGTGTAGCTGCTGTTGTGCTTATTCTCATTACTCGATCTTTGCCTCTATGGCATTCGTACCGGATTTTTTTAAAGCGGCTATCCTATCCTAGGTGTAGCTTAGGTGTTAATAATTCGTAATGTGTGTAGATTTTTTTGAATACTGACCGCTCAGATATTTGTAACGTGCTGCCAATATCTTTTTGAACATTGAAACGTACACCTCTTCCTGAGTACCTCGTTTGTATAGCTACTTCTGCTGCTGACTGTACCGTTAATATATCATAGAGATCCCTCATAGGAATAAGTTCGCCTTTGTACTTTAATCTTATGAGACATGCACTATTGTTTTAACCGGTTATTGTGTACAATAAAGTTCTTACATACATACAGTATATTGCAATAAACATTTTTCTAATTCTGATTTAAATAGCCACTAAATCCATTCTTTCACTTTTGGTACCTACATTGGTACCGCAAAAAATAGATTTTTTACCCCGGATTATGTAATTACCCTCAGATTCCAAATGGATGCACTAAACTCTAGTGACTCTATACTCTGTTCTAGGGGTCCAAAAAGGCTTAGAGTCCTTCTTTGACGACTTGCTGTTGCTCACTCACTGTATGTACGAGCCCAAGCGGTGTTAAATTCCTAATATATAACCCTTTGTGGCGCCACTTTCAATCTTAAATATCGTCTCACACAATGAAACTTACTTAACCTCTTAAGTCCCCGCCCCGCGTACTTGTACAAGTACAAATTCAAATCGAGTTTCGAACTTTAACAAAAATAATTAGGATTCCAAATTCAAAATCTCATCAATCAATTTGGGACTTAGGAGGTTATAATAATATTAATGTGTAGTAGTGTAGAATAGCATAGCATTAGTAATTAGTACATACATAGATGATTGCCCACCCGTCAATTTACGGATACAGGACCGGTGATATTACGTCGCACTAACAGAACGACGCATAAAACGGACTGATTTACTTTGAAAATGATTGGTATATAATCTAATGTGTGGTGATTTCGAAGTCGTTAAAGCGGTCAAATGTTATAAGCGGTGTCTACTGTATTCATATTGTAATGGGCTCGTGTTTAGGCATCGATGTCTGGAAGGCTGCAGCTGTCTGCCGGCTACTCCATTATACATACATTTGGTAAATCTAACAAGTAATGACCTATTTCAATGCATATCTAGTGTAGTAATCATTTAAATTGTAGTGAGATGGCAACTGTTCCACACACCAATCTTGAAATCGATACAGCACATTAGGAACTTGTGAAAATAATGATAACTAACCGCCGAGATTAAAACATCAACTTCTTTTTGACAGTCGTTGAAGTGTGCAACGTCGCTGATGTTAGTTCGGACTTGATGCTCTGCCAATTCCTATCTATTCTATCCTGCATGACAAAACAGTTAATGGAGTTTTCAGGGCATATATTTGTAACTTCCTTGAGAAACTACAGCAGATTTGCTTCTGATCTGAAAATAAGTTCCGATTAGATATTTCTAAGTCGATTTCTGTGCCGATATAAATAAAGGCCGTGAGTCGACGCAGCGCGTGTCTGATAAGCAGTGCATGAATTAAATATTTATTTCCAGTTTCAATGCTGATTACATTGTTATTTGAAAATACTATGTCGATAAAGTTGATAGGTACATATTATGACGCAGATTTAATCATACTCCCTCACAAACTTTCACCCTCATTGGATCCCTTGATTCTCGCCATAAATTATACTTATACAATACAAGTCCTTCTCCGGAACTCACACTACCACTAACTCAAATTTCATTTTTATGGGTCCAATCGTTTAAGATTTAAAAGGTATCAATCAGTCAAGATTTACTTTCGTTTTACATGGCTACATCGTGTCCGCTTCTCCTAGCGGCGTGACTTTCCTCATGCCGCTGGCTGGCACGGCCGGCCGGCCGTGGCTGTGGCAACGAGGAAAATGTTGTGCAGGGAAATCCAGCGCGGATATTATGTCGGTGAGACACGTCGCAAAACGCAAGGCTCGGGCTCGGGCTGCATTCATCCAGATTTCTTATCCTTTGTTGCCCGCCAAGTATTTTGATTCAAGACGTACTTAGTTCGATATTGATTTAACGGGAGACGATGACACCATGCTTGTGAATTATGTTTTTAATTAACCTAGGGCTTGCTGTCCCGTGACCGGCTCTTACGAGGAGTGCGGAAGATCCCGGGATATTCGGGAGTCTAAATTAATCTGACGATAATGACGACACCCACGAAGCCGCCAGACTTAGGCTCGGACTGCATTAAACCGGTATTGGCTATATGTAGTTCGACCCTAATTTAGTGGCTGACGGCACTTATGCTTTTCTTTGCTCAGCAAAGTTTGCTGACTTCTGGATTCGTAAACGAAAATTTGACGTCTGACCGCGAACAGAAAACTGAGTTCTCCCTCTGTTCCTGACACCTGTCGCCGTTTCATCCATCCTGCGCTGATTCGATTTTTAACGTCTTGGTCAATAAACAATGTATGAGTGACCCGAGGTATCGGAAATCGAAGCAGACCGGCAGCGTTACGCCATCAAGCTCTATGGGCGTAAGACTGGAGAGACAGCCTAAAGTCCACCCTATCGATGTCGTCTGGAAATGTCCCGTGCTTGCATGTAGGTGTATCCACGGATATCAATCAAGCGATGAAGTAGGTACATAAATCATGCTACCCGTCGTAATCGATTTTCCATTTATTCGATTGATAGATTAGATATTTGGATCGCGTGAGAGACTCAAATTCGTATCACACGACATGCAATCTTGTAGTAATAGTACTACTAGTGAATAGTAAACTAAGTAGGTAACTTACATTTATTTACGTAGTGTAAAGTTTCCATATCGATGTTCCTCAGTGACAGTTGGTTGACCCGACGAAGGCCCCCAGAGTTTTAGGTCAGGAATCAAAGATTATTCCTATCCAAACGCCGCTGTTCTTCAACCATGCCGGTGCGAGCAATTCGTTTGCAAACCGCGCGCAATGTCAATCGGCTATTATCATGTACAAACTCAATATTTACTTATTATTATCACCAATCGCACTGGTCCAACGTGCCAGATCAAACCCGCGAATCAAACCAAAATTTATACAAATTCCGCCTCGTGGTGTCCCGTCCGAATCTTGGGTTACAAGTGTCATATTTGAGAGCTCTGAGTGACAGATGTCTTGAAGAAAAACCTGCTTCGGTTGAATTACAGTTCTCTGCGTCGAGGCCGGGATGCAACAACTCTATTAATTAAAATGTTCAAAGTATCTAACATTGATGAACGCCCTCTCGTCCTCTTTAAATCGTGATCCTGTTGACATGGTTTTGAACACTTCGTCCGCATATATATATTAATGATCTAGACGACACTATATTACGGTGATGGCTTTCTAGGTACGTTGCGCAATGAAATTTTATGATATCATTAAATATGTCCTTGGGCTCGCGTCGTCTTTATTGCTTACATAAACTCTTTAGTACCTAGGTATTCATATTAGATGCTTGGTATAATCTACAACCAATCATTATTGGATATACTTTAGTAGAAATAGCTGCGGTAATAGTAGTTTATCAAATCAAAATGATGGTGAATACTTATTGAATTATCAACCCAAACCAAATGATTGTTCCCAAATCAACCCATAACTAAACTCTCTATTTCTCCCACAATAACTTCAAGAATACGTACTTTAGAATAAAAGTATTTTGAATAGGGAGCGAGTGATTATTTTTACACTTTCGCAACAAGCAATGGTTATTGGAGTATTTATTTAAATGATATAAAACGTGGACAATTTCCTAAGTCGAGAACATCACAGCCACTGGTGGAGCGAGTTCGTGCTGGGTTTCCCAAAAAATCCCGACAAAGTGCGATGTATGCGATGGGACGATATTACAGCTCTCGAGAGTCGAAGTTATTGAGACAGGCAGGGCACAGCGGAACTCGAACGTCATCTCGCTCATATTGGGGCAGCCAACTGGGGAAGTATAATTATATTAGTATACCTTTATGCACCTTATAGAGGATAAGTAAGATCACGACGACGAGGATGCGCTGTGTTGAGTGATCTACATACTTACGTCGTTATGTCTCTAGCTGGCGACACAACACGCTTCTGATTCTTCTGGAGTCGAAGGGTCCATATTAGATTCAGATTCAGATACTGCTATATATTATTAGGCGACGGTGTCTGCTTGCTGTCAGACAGGCCGTAAGCATGTGTGTCATCGTCGATGCATTAAAAAAACCGGCTAAGGGCGAGTCGGACTCGCGCGCGAAGGGTTCTGTACCATTAGCTATAAAAGCCCCCTTAAATATTTATTTTATTCTGTTTTTTAGTATTTGTTGTTATAGCGGCAACAGAAATACATCACCTGTGAAAATTTGAACTGTCTGGCTATCACGATTTATGAGATATACGCTTGGTGACGGACAGACAGACAGATGGCCGGACGGACAGCGGAGTCTTAGTAATATAGGGACCCGTTTTACCCTTTGGGTACGGAACTCTAACAATAGGGTGCCGGTTTCCCTAAAAATGAGTTAACACTTCGTCTACCGGTCCCTGGGATCATAACAAAAGAATACTATTGTTTGTTTTTTTCGCCGGGAGACGACGTCTTATTGAGCTGTCTTCAGATCAGACCACTGTGCAACGGAATGGGAAATAAATGGAGAATGCACGAGTTGGGCCCCATGTCGGTTCCAGACGGTGAGCGCACGTCACCGCAGTTTAGTAACAGGCTCTTGAAAATGTCTCGCTTTCGTTCAGTCGTTCAGCACAAGCATGTACGTATAGTGACGAGCGATAAATAAATTGCTTACCAGTCGACAGTACTCGTGTAACGAGTTAACCAACATGTAATCGAGTAGTAGTTGAAAGTTGTTTGAACATAAAGAAACCTATATGTACGACAGGATATAGCTTTCAGCATCCGTTTGCACCTGTTTGTCATTCCATCCGAGTTCCGAAAACATAGTTTGTTCAGGGATAATCCCCAAAATCGATTTAAAAAAATTCTTAATTAATACCTACACAAATTTCGCCCATGAATTATATTGACTTTATTAATTATGAAATTGTATCGTTACCTCTGTACTTGAAGTTATAACAATAATCATTTCCTGGGTTTATGTGCCGGAAGCTAGCGGTGACGGGCTGACTGACTTCACTGGCTGCGGAAGATACAGCAGTCATTTTCGTTGCGTTTATCGATAACTCCGCTAACTCGAACCCGCGATCATCGCCACAGTTAGCGGCAGATACATAGGTATACATTAAGCCGAGACAGTGGTCTACCACTTTTGAACATTAATATACAAATTAGGAACAAAGTAGTTACCTAAAAATAATGAAAATAGCTGTAACTATCTATATGACCTGAAAATAACTGCAACATTATTTATTTTGTTTACTTGATTATTGTAATTGCAAACAAACAGCGTTATATTCCTCAAACGTGTAGTATAAGAAAGTAATTTGTACGTGAGCCAAAACAGTTTCCACCAAGAGTTAATACATTGTTGCTCTGAGCGCAAACAACATGCAGCAAAAGCAAATCTAATAACTAATCTAATGACTCATTATTCGAATTTAGAACATTACATTAAGGACTTCAGCGATCTACTCTGATTAGTTAATTACATGGCGCTCCAACTCCGAACATTGCGAATAATTACGTACTAATGGTTGATAGTAAGAGTAGTGTTGTAGCACGGGGGCGTTTGTTTACTTGTCACTCGTCATCAGCTCTACACTCCGCGTTATCTGTCAAGCGGTCACAACTGCGAGCTTCCGCCGGCGCCGGCGCGTCGCGTCGTCGCGCTCGCTTCCCAACTAGTATCACAACATTCACAACGTGCTAGCTCGTATCTATATCTAGTATAACTCGACGCCCATTCGTAAATAATTATACGTAATCGCAGGCCAGACTAAGCCGGTCTGTGAGGGGTTGTGTTGTGAATACCCAGGCGGCATCGGCACGAACGTTGACACCGCACGGTGTGCTATTCGGCGGTAACAAAATCGTATTTTATTCCGCTAATTTCGACATATTGAAGTTAATGATTTAAAATAATGTTAATGAATTACGACTAAACACATGATTTTAACGTGCAGAATTTTTTGTCCGTAAAGTTTTCGGATGTCGAGAATGACACGTTCGTTGTACAGATGCATTTCACATTGACATTGACACTGAATCACCAAATACTGACACGTTCAGGTTGTTTGATCCAAAACATCGCGACCCATCCGGCGCGTGCGCGTGGCAACTGGATCAATGCGAATTCTGTACAATCTGGCGCAATGCTGTCATCGACAACGATCATCAGCAGCATTCGGTGGCTATTCAGCCGAGCACCGAATAGAGTTTTGATTAATAAATAAGCGAACCTTCCGAGGTTCGCTTATTTATTAATCGAAACTCCCTCGATAGAAACAATGCATGCAAGTCAGTTACGTAATAGTAACGAACAAGACTAAAAATAGGCGAGATTTAACGATAAGCCGCTATTCTGGGTCAGCGCATCGTCGGCCGCGGCGCCGGCGCGCGAGGATGCCGAGCCATGCGTTCACCAGCAATACCAGCATGCATGCAGCATGCACCAAAAAGTACGCATAATATCACGACTCGTTATTAGAGCCGTAAAGGCAGATACTTTCAGATGATATGGAGGCTGCACTACTCAAGAGAGCACTACGAAACATTAAAAAAACAGAGTTGATACACAAAAGGAAAGAAAGATAGGAGAGTCTTATATGTATAGTCCCTTTTCCAGAACAAAGGTTAGTACTTGGCTCTGCGTGGAGAATCATCTGACGGGGATCGCGAATCCAAAACGTAGTTCGTTCGTGGCTCTTCCTCCCGTCGCACTTGCAAATTCCAGCCACAGAGACCACAGGCACAGTGGAGCATGTTTATTGTTTACTTTCCAATGGGGATGGCGACTCATGTTACAATTTATAAATATAACATAGCGTGGCTATAAGAAAATCAAATTATCACAATAAATGGTAAATTCATAAACTGGTGAATAATCTGATCTTTATTTTGGTCGTGGGTTTTTTTACCTGTGTGCTGTGTGGTACTAAACAGCCGTTCCATTAATCAAAGTGTGTATCCTTTGTACGTAATACAGCCGAAGGGTGACTGTGTGTATATTACCGCCGCGCGTGGGTGTGAGGTTGTTGAGTTATATTATATTCTGCCGCCATCGGAAATGAACTGGCTCGATCTGATCGAATATTACAGGATCTGCAGGTACGGAAAAAGAAAATAAAGTTCAAGGTGTGTGGATCTGTTTCTGCAACCCTATTCGATGCATAACGGAATTTACGAAAAAATTTAAAAGATATATATACTGAGTCTTATATTTGTAACAGTGTCTTTTCGTGCAGTTAATAAATGCTTTCTTTCTCTTCTTTATATAGGTATGAATTATGATTCTGTTATTCTATTTTTTTAATCATTCATTATAGTAAGGTCAGCCCTCTAATTGCTTATACACCAGCTGTATGCAAAATTAGTGATTCTTGTCTTTAAAAAAAAATGCTGGTATGTTCTCAACACAACCTTGCTCGTTGCATTACCTTGTTATGTTAATAATACTAACTAAACAAGACTTTCAAAATATGGTGGTCGAAATGGGCCGTAAAAGTCGTGATTTATAATCTCATCAAAGCAATGTTTGCGTCTCGTTTCATCATAATATTCCCAGTTTTGTATTTCTGCCCGTGACGCAACTTGCGGAAAACTTTTTACTTACCTACTAATATTTTGGTTGTTTACAAAAAACGGAGCGCATACCACGCTAACATTTCTTGCTTCACAACACTTGTTTTTCTGCAACGCGAAAACTTTCAGGCCGTCGTGGCGGATGTTTCAGTAATTCATAACACGTCACGTCAATAAACAGCCGGGTGTTAGTGTTTACATGAAATCTGTTGATCTGAAAGGCCGACGAGATCTGTCGGGAATGCAGCTGCAAATACGACTCTATTCATTGGTATTACAGTTGAAGCGGGAAGTAGGTGTGATTTTGTTTATTTTATTTAGCACGCGCGTCGGATAAACAGTAAATAGTCACAGTGTAGACACACGGCTGTAAAAAGGCGACATACCGGCTATGTCATATTTGATTATTTTCGGTGACTTAGAATGTTGAAATTTGGAATGCAGCTTCAAAATCTATGACCACTGATTTTTAGGGTTCCGTACCTCAAAAGGAAAAACAACGGAACTCATTATATGATAACTTTGTTGTCCGTCTGCCTGTCTGTGAAGACCCTTTATACCTGGAAGGCGTGGAGTTAACGAGTTGAAATTAAAACCATATACTCAGGTCTACAGTCCCTTGAAGCTGTGAAAAAATCAAACTTCTTAGTTAACGTAAAAAAAAGATACGGCAGTTGCCGCAAAAAATGTATATTTCGACACTCTCAAGGAATCAACATTTATAGGGTACTTTCCGTTGAACTAGAACTATGAAATTTGGTAGATAATATCGTCTTATATCTACTGCAATACAAGTACCTACAGCGAAAAATTTGTAAACTGTACATTTATAATTAAATCATTAAAAAATAGTATTTATTTAAAGTACGTAATCAGTATAATATATACCTACAAAAAAATTTGTACGGAATCCTAGGTCGGCGAGTCCAACTTCCATTTGCCCGGTTTTCTTTTTCAAAAGGTATTTTATTAGTTCCCTATTCGTAGGTTTCGCAAGTCGCACTATTTATTGAGTGTAGCTACTGGCTAATAAATCTAATAATACAACATAATTTTAAGCAATTGAAGAACGTTGTGCGTGACGGGAGCTGTGTGATCTAAGGAGTTTGGAAAGAACTTGGTTCCCAGTTAGATCTATTAGGTATTATACATAAATCAACCGGTTTTAGCGGTAGCTACACGGGAGTCCATTCTTTGCGCGAGACGATTTTGGCGAATTATCGAGCATTTGAACACGCGTCCACAATTCCGCATGAAGAGACTCGCGCAAGCGCTGAAGGCACTAAATCTGCCCCCGACACGCGTCGCGTGCCCACGCCGCATTCACGGCTGTAATTCGCTTACAATTTGTTTGCTTTCTTGGTATTCGGAACGAATTTGACAGTCGAGCCTAATTCCGTGAATTGGGACAGGTTATGAATGAGCTACATGGCCGTGAGCTGATTTCCATTTCATAGGCACACACAGAACTCATTGTGCCAGGTTTTGGCCGCTCGTACATACCCAAAACCCCTCAATTTTAAAAACTGTTTTTCCCTGCAACTTCAACTTCGTCTGTTTTTACTTTCCTTAGGTTAGGGGATGACCCAGTTTTCCTTAGGTTGGGGGATGATAAAACTGGGTATCCTGCCGTTTTGCCAAGGTTATTTTGTCAAAATTTCGTTACCCAAACAAATTTTGGCAACCGTTGTGTTTGGTAATGTATCTTTGGAATAGTTTTAGTAGGCACATTTTATTTGAACAAATTTCCACTCGGCATGAAATTACCACGGAAAATAACGTTCGGGCATTTGGGCTTTTACGAAATAATTAATTAAAGCATAAAATCTTTAGACAATAAACATAGTAAATGTTTATTGTCTAATGAATTGTTATGAAAAAGTATAGTTAAAAATAGGAAATTTTTGATAATTAAATTTCATATAATTTGCGTACTTTTTTGAAAGTTTAAGTACTTTAAAACTTTAATACAAAATAGTAAAATGTCTACATACAAACATAGCTACCGGGCGAGCGAGCGAAACCTTCCAGAGCAAAACCGACTTTAAGTTGTTAGGCTCAGAAGATTAAGGCGAAGCGAAGCGGCTTTGCCTGGTTCAAACCAGGCAGCCAGAATCACCAAGCTATATGAAGGCTGGTGACAGCGACTTTGAGGGTGTGGAGAGCTTCAAATACCTACCTAGGTACACTTACAAGCCAGGACAAGACGGACGATGAGATAAAGGCGAGGATTATTGCCGGCAATAAGTGCTTCTACGCGTACATAAGCTATTGGGTCGAAGCGTTAACTCAAAGCTGACCATCTATAACACCATCATCAGGCTTGTACTCACATATGCCTGTGAAACGTGGCCGCTAACTCAGAGGGATGAGCAGAAGACACTTTAAGAGAAGACAGTGGAACTCATAGGCACTCATGAACCATGACATAGACGCACACATATGCTACGAAACATTAGTCAGATTCTGCAAACCCCAAAGACTGAGGTGGGCAGACAACTTGGAAAGAATGCCGGGCAGCAGAGCATCAAAAATCATGACCGAGTGGAAACCACAGCAGAAGAAACCCGGGGCAGACCGAAGAAGGATTGGAGTAAGGGACAACAAAGGCGACCGGCCAGAACCATATGCACTTCCTTATGCGTTAGCTGACTCAGTCCATGCAAATATTACACATTATATTATACCTATGTTTAACTAAGATATAGTTCTTGGTAGATAAGTGAAAGTACAGCAGTGCGGTGTTTGCTAACTGATATTTAGGTAATGACTACACGATGATGGACTAACAGGATCAGTTTGTACTTTTTTTTTTAATCTGACTGTGGCTTTATTGGCCTAGCCCAACCCAATAAAGCGTTAGGTAGGAGTGCGCGGTTGGAGAGTAAAATCCGGGGGAAAATCCAGGGGAATCCTCCGACACGAACACGCGGGCCGTTTAGGCACTGGAATGCTCTAAGACTTTGCAAACTCTTGCAAAGTCCAAAACTAATCTATTGTGTTACCGTCTACTAATATCTACTTCTATGTTTTGCTGTAAGATGTATATATTTTTATACGATCGCGTTCCCGAAAGCGCCACTTAGTACTATTCTTCTGCTTCTTTTCGTATTTGTCGCTAAAACTTCTTTCTGAAGTCGGTAAACCGAACACGTCACGACCATGACCTTATAAAAGGCCAAGGCCAATAATAACTATATTTTGAGCCTTACAAGAAATAACTATTCAGAACTTATAGTACGAATGAAATCACGCGATCGAGCTAATCTGTGCGTTGATCTGGCCTCTACATCCACTATATAATTGGAGCTATAGACGTGTTAATCGGAGGGCATTATGCGAACCCCGAAAATGTCAACCCCGTAAAGTATGGACTTCCCTTAGAAGATAAGTGCGTAGTAAGTACGTAGACGGATTCATTTGATCACCTCGTAATTTATTTCTTTGAGGTAAAGGATCCGGTCACCTAGGGCCACTTCCTTGTACGGCCACCGTGTAAATTCCTACATCGTCCATTTCCTTGTTCGGGCTTTTCCTACTACGGCCATTTCCCCGAACGACCACAATGCAAAATCACTGTGAAAATTCCTACTACGGCATTACATTTTGCGTATTTTTCGATCCTTAATTTTCTGTTGTAAATTTCTTACCAAAAAGGCTCCGTCGACAGTCAACACCGATACTAGTAATACTGATTATATTGGGAAAAAATGCATAAGAGAAAAATGTTACCGAGGACGACTGTAAAAATAGAATTAAAGAAAAATCTAATTGGAGAAAATTGATGGCATCGTAATTTAAGAAAATGATTTTTTCCGCTGTGCTGTAGTAGAAGTATATAAAATTAAATCCAGATTGGGAAACAAGGCCAACAAAAGTTTACTAGGTACCTACATCAAAAGAACATTTGAGACAAAACGATACGAAAGATTTATTTTGAATTGCCCTTTTATTGGAGATTGTCACATAACAACATTCACCGCGCTTACTCGTACCTAACCAAACCGCATGGCGTGACGCGGACGGCCTGTTTAGCGCGCTTGTGTACACGAGCTCCGAGCCGGCAGCCGGCAGCCGGCAGCCGCAGCCGAGTGCCACTTGTTGACCTTTCATTATCCAATCAGCGGACAACGTAGGAAACTACATTGAATCATTTTCTTACTTTCAACTTTACAATCGTTCAATTTACAGTCGTTAAAAAGCGATTGTATTTCCGCCGATTGTTGAGTGTATTTATTATTATTACCGCCGCTAGTAATGGAACTTTCTCTCTGGTTACTATCAACTTGCCATTCGACGCGACGTGCTATCAGATCAGGAGATAGTTTCATTAACGGTAGAAGACTGGTACGGCCATCAGCATTATATGATTCGTCCTAACAGCTCTAGAAATAGAGGCGCGTTTGATATTTATGCACCCCTATTGTGGCAGATAATCGAAACATTATTTATTCGCGGCGACGGCGACACAGCCGTCGCGAATAAATAATGTTTAATTAAATGGAGTATTTGATAGAATGAATAAAGGAAGGTTATGTGTTCGCAGGTGAGCGACGTGCGCGGTTGTGGCTACCACCTGGCGACGCTGCTGGGGCTGTTCCCCGCGCAGCTCATCAACGTGTACCTGGGCTCCACGCTGCGCTCCATGCACGACGTGCTGCACGAGCCGCACACCTCCGGCTACGTCGTGTTCGCCTGCCAGGTAAGTGTGGGGGGTGCGGCCGCGGCCACCGCCTGGCGACGCTGCTGGGGCTGTTCCCCGCGCAGCTCATCAACGTGTACCTGGGCTCCACGCTGCGCTCCATGCACGACGTGCTGCACGAGCCGCACACCTCCGGCTACGTCGTGTTCGCCTGCCAGGTGAGTGTGGGGGGTGCGGCCGCGGCCACCGCCTGGCGACGCTGCTGGGGCTGTTCCCCGCGCAGCTCATCAACGTGTACCTGGGCTCCACGCTGCGCTCCATGCACGACGTGCTGCACGAGCCGCACACCTCCGGCTACGTCGTGTTCGCCTGCCAGGTGAGTGTGGGGGGTGCGGCCGCGCCACCACCTGGCGACGCTGCTGGGGCTGTTCGTATAGAGCATATATACATTCCTAATCTCGGAACAGAGTAAAGAAGTCTCCCTTTCGCAAAAATAAATAGTACAAGTGAGGATTTTCCATACCAGCTGCAACAATTATTCGTACTTCTTATCAGTATTCCGAGATGTACCGCCGGAATCTGATAAGGACGGAGTTTGCATTCCGATAGAACTCTGTTTATCGTACAATAGGGATGATAATGTGGCTATGTGGATAGAAAATCAAATTAGCACAATAAATAGTAAATTGGGACTATAAAGATTAGAAAAAAACGTTGTTTTTTTATTGGCCAAATGTAGATTAAAAGTTACCTTTAGAATTCTCGTGTTTCAATAATAAATACATTATATGGCAACTGTGTACATAAACGCAATATTTCACGGCAAAAACGGCAAAGTTCCGTTTCTTCGATGCAACGGTAGTACGAGGCCACGCAGGCGTGACGTCACGCCTGCTTGTCAATTAGTATTGACATAGGAACGTTTTCAGTGCTCGTTAGCTATGCTGTGTAGCTCTAATTGTAGTTACATTAGGCGTCTGTTGTGGATTTGCCGTTGGTGGCGAGAATTACGAGTAGCTAGGTGCCGATGTGTTGTGATCTGAGACTTATGTTATAGCTTTTTCTCGAAATCGTGTTATATTTATAGCGATATTGCCGTGGTGTTTTACTACAACGTTTGTTTCACAGTCACTTCTTCCCCTTCGTCTTTCGCGCCGCAATTTTTCATTGAATCTCAATTCACCTTATTCTCTCCAATCTTGTGGTAGGACATGGTCGTCTTGTGAAATTTACCATCCTTAAAAAGATTCTGTTTGAACGTTGCCACCACCATTTAAATCTCGAAAACAGAATGCATCTTACTTATTCAATTTTTGTTTTAATTTCTATATTACTACATAATGACCTATGTCTCTATCTTTACACCTATGTACAGACAGACAGACACAGAGTGATCACATACTTAAATGTTCCTTTGGTCCAATATTGGTACGAAACGACAAAAAAAAACAAATTAGCATTTTCTTAAAATTGCCTATTAATCTAGAATGCAAATGTAATTTCCTCAAGCAGGCCGCCCCGCCTTAGCGACCCCTGACAGCAAGCTATTCACCAACACATTTAGCACACAATACCTCTCCATACGGAGGGTCAAGGTTCTCATCAGCAGTCTTTATCGCCCTCGAGGCTGGCCCGCCGCGACAGACAGAGACGCGTGCTTGGAACGAGCGGATTGGCGTCGTGGGAGACCTTGTGTGGAAACACGCATAACGACTTATTCATCAGGCAGCTTTCTGTGATAAAGCGGCTAAAGAGAAAACGGAGGAAATAAGAGCACCTCTTTCTTGCCTGAATAACCATTATATGTATTTGTAATTACGCGAGATTCCAGGACACTCCTATAAGCGACTCATTATCCGATCTGTGTGATAACAAAGCGTGTATGTAAAATTAGCCCACGAGACTGAGCCTGTACTCCGAACATCATATCGCGCCATTCCTTTCACTCTCGCGTTATTCACTATATGAGTGAGAGTGACGGCACTGTACGAAGTTCGGTTTTCGAAGTTCGGAGTAGCTGCTCTGAGGCACAGACGTCCTCTCCAGTCGCGGTCGCGGCTTAGGTTATCAGTGTATCAATGAGTAGTGATCCATCTTGGTCATTTGACATTCGGCGCGAGGACGCGTCGTGTCAGTGTCAGGCGGGTTCCTAGATAAGTGTGTGTATGGCGGGTTTAGGCGTGTGATGTAAATGGCCTATGTTTTTCTAACACTTGTATTCGTAACACTCACAATGGATTCGTATATACCTATAATCCAAATCAATCCTTCCTTAATATATATACGGTTACCACTATTAATATCTGCCAAAACAAACGCAGCAAATATCTGACACGTCCTAACGTTTCTAGAAATAGAGACAATAGACTCGTCTGAGTTATTTATAGAATAACCGGATTCCCTTAAAAACCGGAACGGTGAAATAAAAAACTGAATTGTGTTGCTCTGAAAGTAAAAGAGTATACATTTTTATTATTATTAGCCGCGCTTGTATTTTTTAATTTAATAAGTACAATTCTTACCTGTAAAGAGAAACAACATTTGAAGCTATTATTTCACAATCCTGTACTAATAAACACTTAAATAAAATATTTTAGTTCTCTTACAATATCATTACTCGCAAATTTAAAAATACCTACATAACTTATATTCTCCCTTCTGTCAATCAAATGTCAATCTCCAACACAGATCAAATCGGTCCGAATTGTACCATAAAACTAATGCACAGTAAAACTTAAGTAAATTAAAACCAACTTCACTTACATATCAATTACTTAACCCGTAATACGTATACAATAAATATCACAGGATTAATAGTTTATACTCGTATGTCTTACATATAAACTACTAATCCTGTGATAGTTATGATTTATTTAATCTTTTTAATTATATTTAGTGATCTAGTTGATTATAGTTAAATAGATAATTGTAGCTTATCATTCGCACTCGGAACGATGTTATCGTTCAGGTATACTTTAGAAGCAAAAGGCAGTAACAAGGTGACCGGTGCGTCGCATAAGTCTTTAGAACATCGTGACAATGTGTCGCAGTTATTTGAACCAACGCTTTTGTATTACCCACTAGCTTATTATTGTTACGTCCTTTATACACAATGGACTGTGAATGTTGGAAGTACACTGTTTAGTATCAATAAATGCGATTGGATAGTTACAAATTCAGATAGCTGTGTTTTCGCAGAATCGGTGCTAATTCCAATACGTGAAGGTAGCTGGGAGCCGGGCTCCTCTAGAATGCACCTGGAATAACAGAGACGTTTTACAAAAAGTTAACTCACCTGGGTTAAAAAGTCAATGGTTAAAGAAACATTAACGCCCAGAGACAAACAACTGCAATATAGTAATCTCATCGATTCAGTGTTTAACAGTAACACATACTGTTGCTAAGTACATACATATAACGTCGTATGAGTCGTGACGTAAATCTTTGTATACTCGTAATACAAATTTAAAAGGATTAACGCGGTAAAACTCCCCAGGTAAAATCCCGAGCGTGCGTCACGTGTGCGTGTGCTTGCTACATTTCTAGTTCTCTAGTTCGCGTGTTTATTTGTGAGTAAATACCTTCGGTATCATATATATACAACCACTAGGGCAGTGGGCAATATCGGAGTCGGATCATTAAATATAAATATTACTGTAAGTTCAAGGGCCTTCGTGCTCAAAAATTACGAGACGTACATACATGGTGTTCAAACAATGGTTTTATAACTCTGTCACAATCACGGTGGAGATTTATTAGAAACGGACGATGTCTATCTCATTCTCCCACTATACACTCAATCCCTCAAAGGTTAGCTGGAAGAGATCCCTCATAGGGATAAGTTCGCCTTTGTACTCTAATCTTATGTGACATGTATATTGTTTTAACCTGTTATTGTGTACAATAAAGTGCTTACATACATACGATGCTCAGAGCAAAATAGAGTTTATTTTCTTTAGAATCGATTTCCTACATTATCCTAAGCCTTGGAGTGAATCTCCGTTTGCTTTCGTCTGAGTTACATGGCCTTAAAGTACTCGTCGTGTCTCAAAAGTTGTCCAAACATCTATTTTCAACACGCTTCTACATTGGTTGTCGTCCAAGCAGACGTCGCTGCGTCGTATCAGGGTTGAGGCTATCATACAAAACAACCAGGAAATGACCAACCAGAAAAAGTCGGGTTGATTGCGTTAATTGCATCCAGTTCAATAGGCAGGTAAATAGGTGTAAATAAACGAGACACGCTACGCTATTATAATCTAAAAATAGCAGTGGAATGTATGTACAGTTAACAGAATAAGCTACGTATCTGAAGAAGTCAAAAAGTCTTATAATTGTAAAGGAATAATAGCTTTTAACAGTTTAAATAAATAAATAAATAAATATTAGAGGACAATCTTACACAAATCGAACTAGCCCCACAGTAAGCTCAAGAAGGCTTGTGTTATGGGTACTAGACGACGATATATTTAATAGATATAAATACTTAAATACATAGAAAACATCCAAGACTCAGAAACAAATATTCATGCTCATCACACAAATATTTGCTCTGACCGGGATTCGAACCCAGGACCGTCAGCTTCACAGGCAGGTGCACTACCCATTAGGCTAAACCGGTCGTCAAACTAAGTTTGAACGTGTTCATACGTATGTGTGGCTACTTCGGCTGCCGAGTGTATTGAACGTTTCCCGTCTGCAGATAATGATCGGCATCACCCTGATGGCGTGGGTGGTGACGAAGGCGCGGCGCGAGCTGGCCGGCGTGCTGGCGGCCGAGGAGCGGCGCCCGCTGCGCTGCTAGCGCTAGCGCTGGTGCCGCCCGCCCCCCGCCCCGCCGGGGACCCACCGGGGGCCTGTGCCGGTACAGATGTTTGCTCACCCAGGGTTGCTCTTACTTGTGTGTTCTAGTTAATGTCTGACAGCTCTGAAGCTCATTCCATCTGCCTTGTTTGGATGTAACGAGGGCGTGTTCTCCCTATGGGACAGTCAGTAGGTCTATTACTTTTTTCCAAGCATTGTGCGACTTATGAACAACAAAAATATTATCTACCATAATCTTAAAGTGTACGTAAATGATAGTTGTCGCAAGCAAAGCGTCAAATTAGTATATCAGTCAATTTCAGAACTAAGCTGAATCTTTTTTTCATACAAGTGACACAAAGCTAAGTAAATTATATTCATGGATTTGTTTGAATAAATACATGTCTTAACTTAAAACGGGTGCATAAACACGCTCAGGCCGGTTCGGACTGCTCCCAAGCTTGGCAGACTCATCTGACTACACACAAGTATGACCCACCCGGTCCGTGATCTAAAACATCTGTATTAAACCCGCCGGTAAATTAAAAGGTAACCTTTATAACTTTCCACCGTCAAATAAGGGCTATACTCGTAAACCTCACGCTGCCTTTCATTCGTACCCCTTAGGCATAAATATAAGACAACAGTTAATTTTAGTGTTAGCTAAATTAGTTTACAGTTAGTGTTAGGCTCTAACGAACGCCTGCCCAGTTAGAGGTCACATTCTTATCTCGATCCACATTTATAAAGGTTACCTTGCCGGCTTTTTGGGTCTCGTTCGTAGTAAATAGTAGTCGGTACCCCGGTGGCTACTCTTTTGTAGATCGTTATACTGCTATCAGCTTTCCTACATGCGTGTGGTGCATATGTACCTACACAGTAGTAATTCCCCTAACTCGTGTTTTCACAGAAAATTATCAATCTATTTTGAGGCCATTAATCAAAAACCGCTTACTATCTATTGGCACTTCTGGAGATAAGTGCTTATCACTCGTCAACGCTATCATGTCACTCGTGTCTCACCGGCGACACACTCATCCACTTGTGAATCTTATTACAAGGATATAAGGACCACTAATAGTCAGTTTACCTTTGTTCTTACTGTACTGCTATCTCTAGGTCGGTCGTCTGTAATTTCAAAACGGTTCCTGTGTTGCTGTGAACTTGGGATGAATGCCAAGGCGAGATGTTGTCGGCCTGAGCCGGAAGGCCCTTGCGCGAAGCCCTGTTGACCTACTTTACGTGCCGCTAGGAATTAACGCTAAACCCTTGGTTTTGGGGTAGATAGAATATATTCACTTGTATTCGCTAATTTGTAGTGTATATTTAGTCTGTTCGCTCCAGTTGGATCCAGTTTCGTGTTGTGTTCCGCCCGCATACTGACATGACAACATCGCTCACTTACATTATATTTATCACAGATAAATAATCTGTGGATATTTGTGATTGAATTCCGAGTGTTTTAAAACTGTAGTCGAATTCGTATAATGCGAAATAAAACGGTTGTGGGCGTATTTTTCCTAGTGAAGAGGCCGAAATGCCTCCGTAAAATGTCGTTGTTTGTCCTTTGCATTGTAGATTAGTTCCGACGCGTAGGTACCTCGGGTGTTATTTAGAGCGTGGAGGGCGATGTGGGACGCGCCATTTGTTAAATATCTACTTTCAGCATACTACACTTCGATGTAGTATGCTGAAATTGTTTCAAAAATTCGTAGTTTAGAATTACTCGACTCGGTTCCCTACTGTTCAGGACAGACGTCGTAAGTTGGAGATTATCGCTACTATCAAGATCGTTTCTCCTGTTTATTTATTTTCATAGCATAATTAAAGAAAGGGTATAATCTATAAAACGCAGACGTGATGAAATGCCGCACTCTTTACGAGTACAGTAAACCATGCGCCAAACAGACAAAACTTATTTTAATAATAATAATTGTTATTAATCCGTTGTCTCACGCAATAGCCCAGCCATTAATCCATCATTTTCACCCAATAACCCAGTTCATTTAGACTCCATCAACCAGAAATAGTTCCTGTACACCCTGGCGGGTGCTGTCTCTGTGTGCGTCCCATGACACGGGCAGGGACAGCATCCGCTCGGTGTATCCCTTGCATTTCATTAAAGTGTCAAAAGAGCCTCTACGTGTTGGCTATGTGGTACTCGTTTGGTACTTCGGCTCCACGCACGCCTCCCAAAGGTCCGGGATACCATTGTCCCGTGAACGGGAAAGACAATAATATTATTTATTGCACCAACAATCAACATAGAGAAAATATGATAGATAATCCTTAAGAAGTAGGTAATAACAGGCGGTCTTATCGCTAAAGAGCGATCTCTTCCAGACAACCTTTACGTAGCAGGAGATTAAAAGTAAATCTTAATTCTTAATTAATTGAACATAAAAAAAAACTAAATTAATTGCAGTTAATGAAACAACCATCCTGTCTCGTTTACTGCAAAATGTCAAAAGTATAATAACAGAAGTAGAAAAAAAAACCGCTATTCCATTTTGCATTAGGACTTCTACTGCGTTCTAATCGTATATTTGTAGAGATATATCCTCAACTCAATTCCCAAATAACGCGTAGCGTCGCATATATATCGCTCTTCTCCGCATTTCAGCACTCTGTAATACTGCTCGTATAGGGATGTTGACAACAAGTAAGAAAATCGTTCTAATTTTCTCAAAAAAATATCAAATTCTTAATCAAATGGTGAAAAACTAACGCAAAATAATAAGTAATTACATAATTATAAGAGTTCAAACAGTTTTAAGAGGGGGCATACTCTGTCCCTTTGCCGCAAAACGCAGCTTTGTATTGAAACGATCGTCATTTACTGTGGCGCTCGTGGTCAATTACGTCACTGATCTGTCGCGCTTTCTCTCTCTAACCAAAAACATTCAAACGGTTGTAGCTTCGTTATTTTTTGAGATAATTGAATAGGATTTTCCCCATCCGGCATACTTTTTGCCTTGTTTTTTTTGGAGTAGTCTTATAAAAGTCATTGTCAGATTTAGGTTCGCGTCTTTTCGGTGGACATATCAAAAGTTAAGGGCTACAATGCTTAATCTTGGTTTGGTCTAGTAACCCGCATAAACAGTGTCTCCGTTGCTATAAATCCATATACTAAAAACATAGCTTACATACACAGAAACCGTTAACTATTGACCACCGAAGGGACAACTTTTGTTTTTGCAACTGACAATGACCCATAAAGTAGTCAAATTTTGAGTCACCATCCCTAATAACACGCACCGTGTCTGGTTTCCAGATCCTGATCGGCATCACGCTGATGGTGTGGGTGGTGCAGAAGGCGCGCAAGGAGCTGACGCTGGCCATCATGGAGGCGGAGCTGGGCCGCGACTCGCCCTCCACCAGCAGCTCGGGCAGCTAGCCCTCGCCGCCCGGCGCCGCCGCCGGCCGCCCGGCTAGCACACTGTGATATTAGACTAAGGTTGTGGGCCACTCCTCTCACTCGGCCAAGGATTGTGCCCAGTCGAACGTAGTTCGATACGAGCACGAAACTGTGCTCCGTGGACGTAGCACGAAACTGTGTTCCGTGGACGTAGCACGAAACTGTGCTCCGTGGACGTAGCACGAAACTGTGCTCCGTGTACGTAGCAAGAAACTGTGCTCCGTGGACGTAGCAAGAAACTGTGCTCCGTGGACGTAGCAAGAAACTGTGCTCCGTGGACGTAGCAAGAAACTGCTCCGTGGACGTAGCAAGAAACTGTGCTCCGTGGACGTAGCAAGAAACTGTGCTCCGTGGACGTAGCAAGAAACTGTGCTCCGTGGACGTAGCAAGAAACTGTGCTCCGTGGACGTAGCACGAAACTGTGCTCCGTGGATGTAGCAAGAAACTGTGCTCCGTGGACGTAGCAAGAAACTGCTCCGTGGACGTAGCAGGAAACTGTGCTCCGTGGACGTAGCAAGAAACTGTGCTCCGTGGACGTAGCAAGAAACTGTGCTCCGTGGACGTAGCAAGAAACTGCTCCGTGGACGTAGCAAGAAACTGTGCTCCGTGGACGTAGCAAGAAACTGTGCTCCGTGGACGCAGCAAGTAACTGTGCTCCGAGGACGTAGCACGAAACTGTGCTCCGTGGAATGTATATAGGACGATGTGTAACGCGAAAGATTCTGAGGTTCGAGGAGGTTTCTGCCCAGACGTACTCGTATATAAGACAAGGATAGACGTAGCGCGAACATGGCCGTCTTTTCTATCCAGGTCTGTGCTCAGTGATTTATAGACGATGAAGGAGTAATATACGAAACCAAAGGCCCGTCTGTAGGAAGTTATGATTATGATGGATATGAAAGATATGCGACGCATATGCCACTTATAAGTGTAATATTGAGGATGTCAAGGATTACTTCACGCTGTTACAAACTCCACAATATTTTAGTGCAGATGGTCTTGTTTCTCATTTACAACAAAAGAACGCAATGCACATCAAATATGGTAGGCATATACGCACAGACCTATATTGAGTTAAATATTTTTCTGTTGGTACATATATATGAAAGAGCGAACTAAAATGAGGAACGAAAAGACTAGAAACAAAGGCTCGCATAAAGTTTTTGCGTTTTCTTGCAGTTATTATTCCTTCCAATTCAAAAAACATTCTTAATCTCGATTTTTTACAATTAGGGTTAGGTTCTGGAATAAGTTAAGTCAGATGTTTGTGGGCCGCGAGAACCAGCCGCGATTTTAGCGACGACGCCGGTCGTTCTCGGAGTAATACTCACTTTTTCGTGTTGAAAGTTTATCCTCAGCAGTTAAGACATCAGCCTACACTAAGATACGCACAGTTATGATACAGGGTTTTGTCTCAAAATAGCATTTGATTACAACTGCTAATACGTTTCCAAAACCAACATTTTGGTACGTTGTGGTGCGGCAGCGTGCGGCGTGTGTTATTAAAGCTCGTACTACAGGTGCCGCAGTGCTCATGCTCAGGGGTTTAGGTCACAAACAGACCCCACAAAACGGTTCATTCTAATAAGACAATGGTCCTGTGAAATTAGGATAGCTGTGTTTATTTCATAACTAGCGATCCGCCCCGGCTTCTCGCGGGTGCAATGCTGATGCATGTATTATGCATATAAACCTTCCCCTTGAGTCACTCTATCTATTTAAAAAAACCGCATCAAAATCCGTTGCGTAGTTTTAAAGATACATACATAGGGATATAGGGACAGAGAAAGCGACTTTGTTTTATACTATGTAGTGATGTAACTGATCGCGCTAGGGCGCTTGTCCATCAGCCAAAGACGAGTCATTGCTCTAATTCTGAAACAATGCGTGGCGCGCCAGTCGGCATGTTGTTTAATTTGTCGAATAAAAATGCGTCGTATCGCCAAATTTCTGGCGCGTCTCCAAACCTGCGGAATGCGCGCCGCCGCCGCCGCCGCCGCCGCCGCCGACAGGGCTCGATGACTTATCAGAAACTGACCGATGTCAATCAGTCCCGCTTCACCAAGTGATGTGAAGCAACACGCTGAGAGCCTACTCCGAGCACCGAAATCCAAACTTCATATCGTGCCGTCCCTTTCACTCACTCACGAGAGTGAAAGGGACGGTACGACACGAAGTTCGGAGTAGGCTCTGGGCGGACTCCACACGGCGCTCCCGACTATTTAGTTTCAGTCCGTGCTCATTGTAAACTCCTTCACATTTCGCCGCGTACACAATGCCAGTTCGTCAACATTAGTCTGCTTGGTCGGTACGTACCTCGTACATGTGTTGATAATGCGGACAGAAATGTGGAATAGTTGGGAATGGGTACCATTTGGGTCCAACTAAACAGTTTTGTCCTGCTACCTAGTTGATTATTTAACTTACGTTCGGTAGATCTAACTGCCAATTTTAGTGCCTAATGAGAAAATAACACCCTCGAAAACGTTACTGATCCCTCTGGGTCTTTGTCAGATTTAGGTTCGCGTCTTTTCGATGGACATATCAAAAGTTAAGGGCCACAAAGCTTAATTTTGGATTGGTCTAGTAACCCGCATAAACGGTGTTTCCGTAACTATAAATCCATGTAATAAAAACATAACTTATATGTACATAAGCCGTTAACTATTGACCACCGGGTGGACAACTTTTGTTTTTACAACTTACAATGACCCCTCTATATAAATAAAGTGGGGGTGTATTTATGTTTCCGTTTGCATAAGATAGACACATGATAAGTATGATAACATAGTAATACACTTTTCAGATTCTCATACTTATTCTTAAAACCCCGCAGAGAGATACGATGGAACCAAAAATAGATGTAAGTAACATGTTGCTCGACCATTTCTGAACTAAAATTTCTAAACTAGAATTGAGAAATAAATCAAACAGTAGTTTTTCCAATCAAAGATGCGTAGATGATATTTTTTCAATGATATTTTGTCAAAGTATTTAATACTTAAGTTATACTTAAATTAAGTAGTCCGTTTAAATAATGTTGCCAAATTATAAACGCGGTGAAAAGGTAGTATTTATTTATATATGTTTAAGGCAAAATGCCCGCGCCCATTTACGGAATTTTGTTTTTTATTATGTATTGAGAAATTGTGGTCGAGTGTGCTGTCGAACTAGTTATCGTTACACGATTATATATATTTCGCTCGATGCCATTTTCTTGACCCGGCAATCCTACGAGTTGACCGGAGTCTTACAAACAAAATACAAGAAAGGTTGCGTAGGTGCAGTCGAGATCAATAATATATACGGATAATGTGCTCCTAAACAAGTGAACAGAATGACATAGCTCGTTAACTGCCCGTTATGCGTACCTAGAGTACATGCGGATATAATCGTATCATTTTGGCATTTATTCTTGAATTGGAAACTTAATAGACGATATTTTAATAATTTATTAAATAACTTAGTTGCTAAGCTATTCCCTAAAGTACGATAGCGTAAGTAGGTGTTTTTAAAGTGCAATCCATGTGCAAACGTTACATAGTAATGCTAGTTATATGTAGCTTCCTCAGAACGGTTTCCGTGCAACACAAGTCACACAATCAGAGTCCCAGTTCTCGACACTGCTGAGCCAATACTTTCCAGTTTCTATCTTATGGCAGTATTAATAGAGATGAAGCATAGGTGTCAACTAACGTATTAACGTGTCAAGCATTGGGTTTACCTTAGTATTAGAAACTACCAATGTCAATGAAAGACTAATTTCTACAAAAAAGTAGATCCACCAAATGATATTATATAATTGAGATCAGTTTCTCTCTGTCAAAGTCTTTATGACATTGAAATAAGGTTGCATTTCAATTAGCCCATGGAAATAGTTATTCGTTATCCAAAGCTGACTGTGTTGAAACCCGAGCTATCGTATGATAACAAGATTGAACCATGAGCGCAGTGAGTGTCAGCAGCAAGTATCGTTATGTTGCTAATTTCGAGGAATAGTAGTTTATGCAACTGACCTCTCATTATGTACATAATGAGAGGTCTTAAAACACGAGTGTGGTTTTATGAAACGAGCGTCAGCGAGTTTCATAATAGGATCACACGAGTGTTTTAAGGCCTAATTATGTACAGTTGCATACACTACTTTACCTACATCCGTATATTAAATCCTCTTTCATGTGTTCAGGAACCATTGCGTTGCAAGTGTAGTGAGGTATAGCGTGAGCCCGTTGAAATCTTTTGAGCACGAGCCTGTGTCGTTATGGGCAGAGATGGCCATAACGATACCGTTGTCGATGTTATTATGGCCATCTACGCCCTGGGCCGGCGCGATATTGTAAAGTTGGTCCTTACCTACACATTTTGAGCACATTAAAGAGAATTTACTGTATGGGTGTAGATAAAGTACTTTATGGCATTGTCAATTTTTATATACCAAAAGTTTATTTTGTTTTATAGTATTTTCTTTTTCAAACTTTATACAGGCTGTAACAAAACTAGTGAGGATCCGTTTAAGTAGAAGAAATTATTTTTTGACGCAATAATTTTTTGGCCTTTGTATGGACAGTTGGCTGACTTGGACGACCTGCCCATAGAAAAAATTTTTTTCGCGTCATTAAAAAATTTCTTCTACTTTTTCCTAATCAGAACACGATACTGTCAACCGGGGTTACTTTCAAATTGAGGGGCGACTTTAAAAATCTAGTTTTTATGCCGTGTTTTTCTTTTTATTTCCTTAACATGAGGTTACTGACCTGAAACAGCTTGGTAAATTGCCCAACTATTTACTAAACTGAATCAAACTAGATATACTTGGTGACGATTATATAAGGGTTCTAAATCTATCAAAGTAGCCCCGTTTTTTCTTAAAGTCACCCCAGTTTACGGTACCGAATATGTCCTTAAACGGGTCCTCACTAGTTTTGTTACACCCTGTATAGTTTATCGGTTTATCGGCGTGAGACGTCCGTGTTCTTCCGAAAACCTTAAAGACTGATTCCTTTCGTGTTTCGTTTAGTATAGTATCTATTTACTTTGCGCTATTCAAACAGCATCACTGAGGGGCTACCGCGAACCGAAAACGAACGAAGTTCGATTATCTCCCTCACTGTTGCTCTTGCTTATTTGTATGACAGAGAGGGAGATATTCGAACTTCGTTCGTTTTCGGTTCCCGGTAGCACATCTGGTTGGTTGTAAGCAGGCACGTATCCCCCCCCCCCCCCCCCGAAAACGTTTTTCACTGATTACAGCGATTTTTACACCGTTCACATGGTTGTTTCAATGTTTATCCCCCCCCCCCCCCCCCGAACCAAAAGTCTGGATACGTGCCTGGTTGTAAGCGAGGTTATCTCGGTATAAAAACTCGACTCACAACTCTTGTGATGTTAGTATACCTACTTACAATTTTCATACATAATAATGTAGGACAGGATATCGATGGCCATTTAGGCACGGGTCGATGTGCTCGGCTCCCGCCCGCTGCAGGAGTCCTTACATTATAAAAGTCTAAAATAGGGTTGCCATAAATATGGGTACGAACACCTGGACAATTAAAGAAAATGTAGTGTAGGGAGAGATTAAAAAGAAAAATTCGAAGGACTTGACTGCTTGCCTCATCCTAAAAATCAAAGCAGACGTGGGAGTGGGGCAGGTCTCTGCCTTCGGACGGCACACTTGACATGCGCTGCGCGCCGTGCATGCACTGCCTGTCTTTAGCGGTACGCTTAACGCTTAAAGTCGTCTGTACTACGTATATGCATGCTTAGGTAGGTATTGACTTGACCTAGCTGGTCCCTACTAATTAACTATGCTTTTCAAACCGGGACAATCGCCTGGACAACTGGATACCACGCTTCAAACCGGGACATGTCCCGGCGTACCGGGACGTATGGCAACCCTAGTCTAAAAGAATGTAATATAATATGACTAGCTCGGGTAAACGTGCCACTAATAACCACTTGCCTACATACATCCGAATCCTACAGCCCTACCCAACCAAATATCTATAAAAAAAAGATGGTAATCCGATATCACCTACGCTAATGTGCTTTAAAATAAGTATAACCTTCAACAAGTTACTTTTGAACGGACTAGTTTTATCAGTAGAGAAGCAATAACATTGAAATCTGATTTATGTATGTACAGTGACTTCAAGTTACAATATATCAAACATTTCCCTCTAAGATCTCGTTATTCTAAAGATTGACTTAATATAATAATTCACATATTTCTGACATACTACTAGATTATGTATGATATTTTATGATTATATTTGAACTGTTCGAAACTACATATTTACTGCTATTTGTATACCTACGATATGTACGAGGTATCTTTGATGTGTAAAGTATGCAAATTAACAGAGCTGAAAATAATTTCTCCGTACTCCGGTATCTATTACATCAAAATGGTCACCTATATGTAGTTTTCTACTTTAGTCTGTTTTACAACGAAATTCTAATATAATTTGTGTTTAAAATACTATTTATTATATACAGTACTTTTGTCTCACGAGCGCGGGTTAGTCCTAGCAGGCTGGTTCCTCCTGCCGCTTCGTCTAAACTCGGCTACCCTATGGCGCTAGGAACGAAAGAGCACCAGCTTTGTGGCAAGCGCGTGCGAGCGGGATGCCATGATTAACTGTCAAACGTCGGTTTTGTTAGATAAAAATCTTCTGTACGTATATGTACTATTTTATTATTATATAATTGTAGTTGTAACAAATATACAACGGTCACAGGTCCCACGTGTGTATGTATATCTCATCACACAAGCATGGCTCACCGGCGTTCGCGAGTTAAAAGTACATATGGTACCCTCGTTCATGGTTGACAGCATGTGTGGGGAATAAAAGCTCTGTTTTCGTGTACAGTCGCCATCAGATATATCGGAGCGAACGAGGTGCTCACAAATATCTGAACACGACTCTATTGTTAAGGCGTTAAAGTGCATGTTCAGATATTTTTGAGCACCCTGAAGAGTTCAGATATATTTGATGGCGACTGTACAACGATTTGTGCCATGGCCGCTTGTGTAAACCTTCGCTGTGCTCCAGAAGGTCTACCCCGAACTTCTTATCGTGCCGTCCCTTTTACTCTCGTGTTATACACCATATGAGTGAAAGGGACGGCACTATACGAAGTTCGGATTTCGAAGTTCAGAGTAGGCCCGTGCAAAAAATTGGTGCACACAAGTATGTAAAAAACATGACACATGGCTCTTATGTCGGCGAGCTAAGGTTTAAAGTGAAGTCCACCATTAGGCGAAGTTGTTCGATAAGTCACAATGGACAAACAAATGTTGCCGCAGTATGGCCAGCTCTGTTCATATCGATGTTGTTTAAAGCCTCACCGGCTTATCGATCCTCGGCCCAATTTATCGGGTACCACTAGGTGCTTGCCGAGAACATCGAAAAGTGAAATCAGTAGTGTTTCTCTCAATCTAATATGCTGTGAATATGTCAAATTAAAATAATTTGTAAATATTATTCTATTTAATACTTGAAAGACTAAACTTCAAATTTAAATATTACTTTGGTCCTGCTTTAAGGAGCATTAGTGGCCGGAAAGGATATTTTTTACACAGTACAACATTATACTTATCGATACATATCGTCACAATTTTTTTTTCTATTCCTGGCAACGTGCGGCGAGTGGCGACATGTTTCTTTCTTTTATAAATATTCAATTTGACTACTTACATTTAATCATGTTTAGATATTTTGGGTTTTCCATCAAGTGAATGTCATAGCTATTGGGCTATTGACCATATGTAAAATGGATTTGTTTATGTTTATGCGCTTAATAATAACCAGTATGGCAAAATATCGATTGGAGGAACTCCACTTGGCTATCTTATTATTCTTATTAATGAGTGTTAATAACTGAATGTGTGATCATATAGGTAATCCTAATTGCTGTTAACAAGCTCTGTGCCAAATGTTTCTGTAAATACCTAAGAAAACATTATGTAAATAAAAATAAATTAAGATTCATAAGTTTAATGACGGATTTCCGTAAACTGTGTCAGCGGCTTTCTCGTATTCTGGCTTGTCATTGCCTTGTGGCAAAAAAAAAAATAATAATATTCTTATATATCCAGTCATTCAGCTTCACTCATTGGTTCACTCTCTTGCTTTCGCTAATTATTATATCTTCACGTATCCCGTGGTGTGTGGTAATTAATTAATAACACTACACTATTGGAAACGCACTTATTTATTTTGTAAACTTTAAATTACAGGAATACACTGTTACAGTTATCAGTGACCGGGAGCAAGAGAGTGAACCAATGAGTGAAGCTGAATGACTGGATATATAACAAATATAATATGTATTCTGAACTATTTTGTATTTTTAATGAGGTGTGCAATAAAGAGTATTTGTATTGTATCTCCTCATAGATGTTAAGAGTGCTCACAATCTGTAATAATTTCCTTGTTTTTATTAATTAATCAAATTAAGCAAGTGGAAATTGTACTAAATGCATTTATTGTTAACGAATTTATTTTTTGTTGTTATTATTTGTTATATTGTGTTGTTAACGTGCGGCCTCTCGAGGACGGCGAAACGGTCACAAAGACAAAGGTTAAGAAATCGGACCCTTAAAGTTACAGAATATATAACTAATAAAAAAATGTCTAATATATTTTGTTTTACTGCAACACTCCTTCCTTGGTTTTAAATGATTGCGGTGACAGCTTCCCATCAGCGCCGGGCCGTAGGTACGCTTGTTTGCCACCGACGTCGTATAAAAAACATCGTAACATCCGAATTTGCTTCTCTGAGATCTCCTCGTCTTAAACGATCACAACACAATCCGAGGTTGTGAATCCTCCGAACTTCGTATCGTGACGTCCCTTTCACTCATGTAGTATATAACACAAGAGTGAAAGAGACGGCACGACACGAAAGTTCGGAGTACAGGGGCTGACCAGTGAGTCGTGACACAAGCACAAGCATTTATTTCAAACTAGCTTTTGCCCGGGACTTCATCTGCGTAGAACTCGTTCATCGCGATAGAATTTTATTCCTATTTTTTATTTAATTATCGCTCTTCCATACAAGTTTCCACCCCCTAAAGGGATGACTTTCGGGATAAAAGTTACCTACATAGGATACTTTTTATCCCGGAAGTCATCCTTTGCCAGGACTCTACCTGCCTCCATACCACATTTCATCTCAATCGCACACTTTCGCAATTACAATATTAGTATGTATTCTTTATTATGGCAACAAGTTTACCTAACAAATAAGCTGTCAGTCACAGACATAATAAATATTTATACTCTAAGCTGTCAGTTATATATAAGTACAAGTACCTATCACGTACTTTTTTTTTTTTTTTTAATTTATTTCATGACCCTGGATACAAGTCCTTCAGTCGGAATAAATAGAGTAAACATATTAAAATCCATTACATTTGAATAATCAGAGTTAAGTAATTATTAATAGGTACATTTCATCAAACAAGAAAATAATCTTATACAAATAATCTTTGCCATATTAACATCAGCAACTTATATGCATATCGCATCTACATTACACCTTACTTAAACAATAATTTTATGAACAATTAATCAAATTTTTTCAACAGAATTTAAAATAAATTTAAAAACAGGTATAAAATAAACTGGGTTTGATAGCAAATCTTGGACGAGGCGGGGAACACTTAAAGAGTTTTCTTCTGCAACATCACTAATGACACTGACAAGTATCAACCTTTGAATGGCAAACGATTCACACTCAAATATAACGTGTTTTATATCCGCATTTTCCTTTGAACAATATGTACATTTGTGGTCACTAATAATTTTCATCCGATGAAGATGTGCTGGGGTCAAACAGTGACCCGAGCGCAAACGATTAATGCACGTTATGAACTTCCTGTTTATGTATTTAAAACTGTTATACCACGGTGCTGTTGGTAAGTTTTGCTGTAATTCTGCATACCATTTTCCTTTCGTTTCTGTGGTAGCTATCCAGTATTCTTTCCATATTTTCTTTGACGACATTTTAAACTGATGATAGTAGTCCGTAAAAGGTACATTAAATGATTCTGATAAATCCTCGTCGTGGTCACGACGAGTCGCTTGATCCACAACCTCATTTCCTGTTATGCCACTGTGGGAGGGAACCCATACAAATTCTACATGTTTCCCTAACTTAAGTATCATATCTTTAACTTTATGTACAATATAGTTTTGCTTATAAGATAAATTACAATTACATAAGGTGGATAGAACACTTTTAGAATCACTAACTATTAAGATATTTACATTATTTACATTTGTAAATACATGTGTCAAAGCAGCTAATATTGCCCAGCTTTCTGCAGTGAATATACTACAGATATTTGGTATTTTATAGCATTTTGTTAATTTGATTTGAGGATCATAGTATGCTGCCTTAACATAATCTCCCTTAGAACCATCAGTATAAAGGGTATAAAAGTTGCATTTTTCATTTAAGAATTCTAAGAAATCAAACTTATTTGTTACAGAATCTAAATGACACTTGATGTCAAGGTAGCTTAATATTGTGTTGTATGGGCAGTTGTAAATTGGCCACTTGTTACTGGTGTACATGTTTCTTGTCATTTGTTTTATATTTTTTATTATTGTTGGAATTTCAGGCAAGGAACCTGACAGCAAAGTAGTAGCCGAGATGTTGGATGTCTCAGCTGACTGTGTGATTCCTGCAGGGTGTATAACTTTATCTAAGACAACATGATTGTCACAAGACAGCTCCTTCAAACAAAATCTCTCAGCCAGCTGCAAACGTCGCAAGGACAAAGGAGGTATACAATTTTCAATTTCCATAGTGTTGATAGGAGTGGTGCGCATAGCTCCACTTATCACTCTCAAACCAATATTCTGTATAACATCCAGTTTTCTTAATAAAGTACTGCTTGCATTCATGTAAGCCAAGGAACTATAATCAAAGTGACTTCTGACTATGCTTTTGTACAACATGTTAAGGGTTTTCGGGTCAGAACCCCAGAAAGTTCCAGCTAAGCTCCTCATTACATTTATGCTTTTCATGGCATTCTGACATATATAGTCTATATGCCTATCAAATTTTAGTTTATTATCAATAACAACACCTAAAAATTTATGATGACTTACAATAGGAATAAGATTGTTATCATAAAACATTTTTACAGTGGAATGTGCAAATGGGTCTCTACTGAACACTAATACTGAGCTTTTCTCTGAACTGATTTCTAGTTTTAAAGTGTTGTTATAATAATACTGTAGTTGATTTAATGCTGTGTTCATGTTTTCAACAGCCAAGTTTAAATTCTGATTTTCACTGTACAAGAGCAAGTCATCTGCAAATTGTAAGATTTTAACTTGGGATGTATCTACAAAATTAAGGATTTGAGATGTATATAAGTTGTACAATAGAGGTGACAATGTAGCGCCTTGCATTGTCCCTTTATTAACAATTCTAGGTCCATGTAATTTATTATTGAATTTAACGAATAAGGTTCTATTGTGTAAAAAATCGAATATCCATTTTAAAGTTTTACTTGGTAAGCCCAATTCATGTAAAACATGAATCAGACTTTCAATGTTAACATTGTCAAAAGCACCTTTAACGTCTAAAAAAACACAAATAACATTAGTGTGACTGAGTTTTGCCTTCTTGAGATCAGCTATGAGTGATACAAAGCTTTCAGAGCAACTTCTTCCTTTTCTGAATCCAAATTGAATATCTGGCAACTTTCCTTGTGTTTCGGCGAAGTAGTCTATTCTTAACTTTAACATATTTTCAAAAAGTTTACCTAAACATGATGATAAGGAGATAGGTCTGTATGATGAAGGATTATTTACGGCTTTATTTGGCTTTAAGATGGGAATGACACATTGTGTTTTCCATGATTCAGGAATAACTAAACAGTTCCATAATTTATTATAAACTTGTAATAAAATTTCTACAGCAATAGGATGTAACCTTTTGATTAACATGTACGGTATATTATCCAACCCTGGCGTTGTATCCTTCCTGCTTTTTAGTGTTATATACAATTCATTCAATGTAAATGGCCTATTGAGAAATGAGTTGGTTTGATTTTCAGGAGACTGATTCAATATGTTACTTAGGTTATTTGGTTCAAACTGAGAGGAATCTGTGATCTTATCTAAGAAACTTGGTACCCATTCATCATTTTGATATCTGTTATGAGAAGAACCTATTCTTTTAAACCTTTTAATGTAACCCCATATTCTAGAAATAGGCGTCATTCTGTTGAAACTACTGCACAAGTCATGCCAGGAATTAACACTTTGTTCTTTTAATGTCCGCTTCTTTTGAGCATCAGCTTTTTTGTATTCTATGAAGTTAGTAATGCTTGGCGCTGTTCTATACAGTATTAAAGCTTGTTTCGATTTATGAACAGCATCATCACATGTTTGATTCCACCAGGGAGCAGGTTTTCTCATGACTTTCGCAATTTGCTTTGATTTCTGTTTTGGGACTGTTTCTGATCGAATTTTATATAAAATGTTTACAAAGCTGTTGTACAAATGAAGTGGTTCTGTATTGTGAATATCTAGTTGAGAAAAACAGGTTTCTGACAAATTATAGTATTTAGACCAATCTGCTTTACTATAAATATATTTTTCTTCTACAGGACGAATCTCATATGTGGAAGGCTTTACATTTACAACCACTTGAGTTGGATAATGGTAACTGCCCATTGGATCATCATGAACGCGCCATTCGCAAAGTGGGGCCAACGTGGGACTAACTAAAGCTAAATCAATCGCAGATGGTTTTCTATTTGGATATGGAACAGTTGTTGCAGTACCATCATTTAAAACACACATGTCAAATTCATCAATGAGATTGTATAAGTTGTTGCCTCTGTTATTATTTGAATGACATCCAAACAAAATGTGATGTGCATTAAAATCTCCCATGATAATATACGGTCTAGGGGTTTCCAGTAACACCTTTCTCATTTTGGTAGTGTCAAACCTGTTAACATTGGGAGGACAATACACACAAAGAATATTTAAAGTACCTATAGAGGTTTCTATTGATATACAGATATTTTGGATGGATTCATAAAAAGTTGTGTTTATAACAGTATATTGTAAATTTTGTTTAATTAATATGGCTACTCCATTGTGTGAATTTACTGAATTTTTATGTATAAAATTATAAGGTGCAAAATTAGGAATAATACTTGTACTTTTGAGCCAAGTTTCATTTAATAAGCATATGTCAATATTATGCTTAAAAAGAAATGATTTAAATAAAGCCTTCTTGCTCTGAAGGCTCTGTATGTTAAATTGTGCTATGGTTAAATATGTATCCATTAGTTTAATAAATTTGCTAACAATATTTCCTTAATTTTTTTATTTGTAATTGGGCTGTCCTCTTTGCCATTACCGAGAGTGATAAGTGACTTAACAATGGCATTAATTATGATATCGTTATTCGCTATTTGTTCTGCATTGTAAGTAGGGTTACGACTAACTGGTTTAGGCAAAGGCATGGCCGGAAAGGCAATCGTCGACTGTACAGGTGGTGCAGTACTCACCACAGTGGCATAAGGCTGGGTCAAGTATCTCTTTTTCTTCTCTTCTGTCTTTTGTTTTTTAATGGGACAATCCCTGGATATTGCGATGTGGTTCCCGCTGCAATTGATACACACTATCTCTTCGACATCGCATTCTTTGTAGGAGTGTCGGCCGGCACAGGACGAACACATTTGCTCGCCCCTGCAGACCCTGGCCGAATGGTTGAATTTCAAACATTTATAACATTGTAGCAAGGGTGGAACATACGCATGCACCTTGTACCGGAACATATTTAAATACGCATATTGAGGCAATATTGTTGTCGCAAACGTTATGGCTACTGTTCCCAAAGGGACGAGCTTTCCATCAACCTTCCTCATAAACCGCTTGATAGAAATGATTTCGGCGTCGCAAGTTATATTTTTATATATGTCCTCATTTTTTAACTCTTTAGGGACGTACCGTAGCACGCCCGTTGTCTCTGTTAAGTTTGCAGGCACGAAGGCCTTTAATTTATTGCGGCCCAAAAAGTGGTCCATTTTCAAGAAAGTATTGGCTGGCGCAGGTTTCTTGAATGTAATGCCAATTTTATAGGCATTCACCCTGTGAACGCCTATAATCCCTTTTACTTGTTCGGTGAAAAGTTTTGTCAATGTTATAGGGTTTCTATTTCCCAACTTATCGTTTTCCTGTGATTCAACGTAAACTATACACTCCGCACTATGATTTTCAGGAAATTGCCGTTTATAATTTGGTTTTGTGTACATTTTATAGTCTGAAGCACTAGCGTCCAATTTTCGCTTTTTGGGTTCTTTATTGTCACCGGGGGCCTCGCCCCCGGGACTGTCTGTACTCATTTTATTTACACTATATATAAACTATTTAGAATTACTATATTTACACAGAAAATAAACAAATATATACAATTAAAATCAAATTTAAAACACGAGAAATTTTTAAAACGCCCGCCTTATTCGACTTCCCGCCAAAAAGTCCCCACCTATCACGTACGTGTATATCGTGTTGCCAGCATGCGATTTTTTTAAATTTACCGCATCATTGCTGAGCTGAGACTCACCAGAGGGGCTACCGCGAACCGAAAACGAACGAAGTTCGAATATCTCCCTCTTCGTTTTCTGTCGCGGTAGCCCCTCAGCTCGGTTCAGAACTATCTGTCTCACCTCACCAGTGCATGTTATGACAGATAGTTCTGAAGGCAGAGCCTAAGCTGCGGAATGTGGATCCCGGAAGAAACTACAAGAAAACTGTGAAAATAATCACAAATCAATGAATGAATATCATTTGTCGTATATTGTAATTTACAGTTTGTAAATAATTATAACCATAAAGAACCTAACAATACATTTTAATTAGAACGCATATTTAGTAAAGAACGCAACAGTTTTGTTATTTTTGAACGCAATTCACGAACTGTCATTTTCATTATCATGGCGGAGGACGAGGACGGTGTATCAAATAAGAAATCGGCCCAAAATTCAAATAATGGGGGGTCCTCTCAGGACAACGAACAGAATAGGACGGACCCGCCGTACTTCCCCCGGCTACTGACCCCGGAGACGGACGAGGCCAAGTGTATCAGTAGCGAGAACGCCGAAGCAAAAAGTTCGTCTTCTAGTGAGTGTTTGGAAGTTGTTTTTTGTCGGCTAAATATAAAGGCCCGGCCTGAATCTCGTTCGTTTTGGTTTCAGAGTCGACCGGGGCGACGCGGAAGGAGGAGAACCCGTTTTCGTTCCGGCATTTCCTGAAGCGCGACCTGTCGCTGCCGGGGAACTCGACGTACGAGAGTACAGGCGCGCGGCCCAAGGTGTACGCGAGCACGGTGCAGCACTCGCCGAGCCGCGAACCTGCCGCGGAGCCGCGCGCCGCCGACGCGTCCTCGAGCAGCTCCGCGGAAGTGTCTTACAGTGTAGGGGACAATTCCGAGTCTAAACACAACCTGTACACGGACAACTCGGAGGCGCAACAGTACCGGCCCGGCCTGGAGCCGCTGGGCATGCCCTCGCTGCCGGACTTCGTGCAAGATCACATCCTGGTGGAGCAGGCGTATCTGAACTCCAACGGGCCCATATCAGTGGATCTGGATAATCTGCCGGACTTTACGTTTAACACGAATTACAACGCGGGTTCGTCGTCGCTGGGCCGGCGGGGGACAAGTTATGGTCGGGGGTTTTACGAGCCATACTCCGGCGCGTCGACGTCGAGCGGGCCCCGCGAAGCGCGCGCGCCGTTGGACCTGCCCGGGGGAGCGGGCGCGGAGCCAGAGCCGGTGCCTGACCGCCACCTCAGCCTGGACCTCACCGAATCCGTCCCGGCGGAGCGGCGGAACATGTCACCCAGCAACACCTTCCCACTTGACCTGCCTCCCAATGCTGGTGAGTACTCATTGTTTTATAAAATGTGGCCAATAACAAATTCACTCATATTGTATTCAATTGCTTGCTATATATGAAAATGTTAATTATGAATACTTAGTAAATTTTCCTAGAAAATACTTTATTCTTGGATAATTGACATCTTCTGTCTATTTTTATTTAGTTGTAGAACTATAACTCTAAGCTTTTGTAATAAGATATGCCTCCGAATTACCACTCTATTGCCAGAATGTAATTAACCCCTTATTCATAAAAAATAACAAACCTCTGTTAACTAACATGTGTTTTTTCCCTTTCTCACAAACACAAATGTCAAAGTGACAGATATAAAGACAAACCAACCATTATCTCAGTACAGTTGCATCCTGAAGAATGCCCAGGGTCAACAATCCCAAGATTGGGCGTTATTTTAGCCGATGATGACCATTTACGAATAATGCGGTTAATCTTTTCTTTCTAAGCAGTTAGGTGAAGTCACAAGGTTTTTTTCACACCTATTATTCAGCAATAGTAGATTGTGTCTCAAGGGAGCAAAATGATATATTTACGGCGAGGGCGGTATATTGAATTCTGAGTGAAGCGAAAGATTCTACAATAGAATCCTGAGCGTAGCGAGGGATTCTAAAGTAGAATCTTGAGTGTAGCGAGGGATTCAAGTGTTTACGCCCAAGACGAAAATAATTTTGCTACCGTGTGACACATACTGCTTTTCACACCGTCTATGAGGCCCGCTGCTAAAAACATGAAATATCTTACAAATAATTTTACTACAGTGTCACATACTGCTTTTCACACCTTCTATGAGGAAAAGAGTCATTGTTGCCCTCAAATCAGGGGAAGTTGTAATTTTCTTTCCTCATTTGAGGGCAACAATGACTATTCCTCATAGAAAGTGTGAAAAGTAGTATGTGCCACTCTCAGTAGCAAAATTATTTGTAAGACATTTCATGTTTTTAGCAGCAGTCCTTACAGGCGGTGTGAAAAGCAGTATGTGTCACACGGTAGCATAATTATATCCATCTACAGTTAAAATCCTATAGTATTGTATATATTGTAGAATATTTCGCCTCGCCCTCGCCGTAAATATATCAATTTGCCCCCTCGAGATACAATCTACTATTATTTATGTCTGTTACCAGGAAACATACGAATAATAAACTTGATAACTAATGTGTGGTGTGAGGTAACTAAATGTTGTGATAGTTTTCTTTGTCGTAACCTCATGTCTGAGGGATGTGACGACTATGTGACTCGACCACTGCTCTGAGACAGGAAGATGCACTGAGGTAGGTAAAAATACTGGCCATAAGCTAGTTTGCCATCGTTGTTGTATAGGTATATGTATAAAAAAACAGGCCAAGCGCGAGTCGAACTCGCGCACGAAGGGTGCCATACAATTATCTATAAAAATTAAATGTTTTGTTTTTTGGATTCCATAATGGCGAAAACGGAACTCTTATAATTTCGTCATGTCTGTCCGTCCGTATGTCACAGCCGATTTACTGTAAGCACTACAATTATGAAATTTGGTAGGAAGGTGTATTCTATTGCGGCCTACTTGCAGAAAAAAGTTAATTTATTTTATTTATGAACCGCTAGTTGAGTATTTGCTGTTGCAGTGGCAACAGAAATACATCTGTAAATATTTCAATTGCGGTTCATGAGATACAGCCTGGTGATCGACAGAGAGATGGACAGCGGAGTCTTAGTAATAGGATCCCGTTTTACCCTTTGGGTACGGAACCCTAAAAACCAAAGGCAATGGAACATGTGTGGTGCTGCAGGGGCGGAGTCCATGCGGCTGCCGGACTTCCTGCCCGAGCACCCGGGGAACCCGGGGCGCACGTCGCCGGAGCCGGAGCCCGACCTGCAGCCCTTGCTGGAGGAACTCAACCGGACCAGGTACAGTCCACTGCCGGCTTATTTGTGATAATCCATATTGAAAGGGACCTTATGGCGGCCGGCACTTACGCCTGTATTGCCGCTGTTCCAATACAATAGTGAATAGGTGCAACGTAAGCGCCTGCCGCCATAAGGTCCCTTTCGATGTGGATTATCACATTTATATAGCTAATAGAGTTACATTGCGCTTTTAATCCGTTGTTGTCTCCATAATAAAGCGTGATTCCACTTTATTTTAAAGATTACTAGCTGTCCGTCGTGTTTTCTTATACGGCTGAATCAATTTACATTGTACAGTCGGGCAAAGCCAGAACTATAATTTAAGGAATAATGACATTAATATTGACTAGTTATACACATTTTAACAATAGTTCATGTAATAATGCAGTTAGAGTATATAATAAGTTGACCAAAGATTTAAAGAATTGTGACGATATACATTTATTCGACAAGAATGTGAAAAATTATTTTTTAAAAAGAGCATACTATTCCATTGACGAATATTATGCAAATTGTTTAAATTAACCTGACATTTATTTTTAACTAAATTGACGTGTTGTTGTTATTCATTTTCAGTAATTTCTATTGTAATTCTCTGTGCACATTATGAACTCATATTAATTTATTTTAATTCAAAATTCATCTATTTTTATAATTTATGATTGATTTAAAATGTATTTGCATGCATTTAATTGTGTTTAAAGCAAATAACCCCCGTATTCATAAAACTTAACAAACCTCTGCTAACTAAAAAGTTCTTTGTCCCATTCTCACAAACGTCAATGTCAAAGTGACAGATAAGGACAAACGAACTTTAGCGGCTAGTTAACTAATATAGATAGGTTTGATAGACGTTTATGAATAAGGGGGTAAATATTTGTTTATGATTAATCTTTTAGTGCCACTCGTTGCCGTGGTTAGGAACGTCTAGTTACCCAGGCCCCTATTTCACCAAAGCTGACGGCGCGACAATAGTCAAAAAACATTACAATTGTAGTTGGTGAAACAGTTTTCACATGAAAATTGTCGATTTTTTTTCCCAAAAAAGTATGGTACAGTTACATTTGTTTCCGTTTCGCCAAACGTTAAGTTTATCGGCGTAATATTACACTCAGTCACTCACTTTCATTTTTTGTACCAAGTTATAGTATCTAATGACCTAAGTAATAAAGTAATTAATCCTTTGAATATAAAACAAGATGGGTACTAGCTTATTTAATTAATATTAAGCATCTGGCGTTGAGGTGTTTAATAAATAAATAATATTTTTAGACAATCTCACACAAATCGACCTAGTCCCAAACTAAGCAAAGCTTGTACTATGGGTACCAAGTGATGATATACATACTTATATAGATAAATATATACTTAAATACATAGAAAACATCCAAGACTCAGGAACAAATATTCGTGTTCATCACACAAATACATGCCCTGACCGGGATTCGAACCCGGGACCTCCAGCTTCGAAGGCAGGGTCACTACCAACTAGGCTAAAGCGGTCGTCAATAATAATAATAATATTAATAAACACCTTTAATAGCAACGTTAATAGCAACCTATTGAGTTTGTTTTTAAATATATTTTTACTGCTACACTCGTTTTCAAATGTAATTATGTTAAATATTCGCGGTGTTAAGTAGCTGCGTGTCCTTTTACCATAATAATTGTTAGCGGTAGGTTATTTGTCAGCCTATATATGTCAACTTGGTGAAATAGGGGCCAGGGGACAAAATTTGAATACAATAGTGATTTTATGCTATTTAAGTTTATCAAACAGAATTATTTGTGGTACTTATAAGCTATGTCACTAATGGTCCATCTGCTAAGCATGTTAGTAGAACTTAATACAACATTTTTTTAAACAAACTGCGCCACTAGTGTCCCTCGGACAACGGGTCAAGATAACAACACAAAACAAGTTGATCCGCCCATATAATTAAATTCGTTAAGACTATTGTGAACCTGTAGTGCGGGGCGAGAGCGGGCATTTTGGAATATTATTTCTGTTTCGTCCGTCGGGGTCTTGCGCCCGCATCGTGCGATAGAGAGAGTCGTCGCCGTCGGCCGTTTGGCGCCTAATTTCTCACAAAATTAGTGCTTCGGGCGTCAATGCTTTCCACCTCTTAAACCTTTATCAAATGAGACAGTATTGGCTTTGATTAATTCGTTACATCCTTAACTAAGTTTATAACGTTTGTTTTTTTTTGTATTTTTTTTCGTTTGTTTAATAATTACATAAAACTAGGAGGAAGTATTCGAGTCAAAAAAACGAATCTCCAGGGATCCATATTTTTATTTGTAGGCAATCTTTTCAAAAAATCTAACGTATAACCTATGTAGTGTTTAATGGTATCTACAACATTTCCCAAAATCATGCAAATCGGTTCAGGATTAGGGGGTGGTAACGTTGCCGCTATTTGTATGGAAAACTTCTGCTGCACAATTCTCTTAAGTGCCTTATTATTACATTGATCAAAATCTCGTAGAACATACGCCATGACAGGACAAACACGATTATTTCCGTGCTATCCTGCAACACAAAGTTTCGTATTTTTAATATTAGCATAGACGGTATTTTCTTTTAGGTGTAACCTTGTGAAGCATAGGAAGCATGTGGTTGCTAGAGTCACAAAGGAAATCGTAAAGTTTTACGATTTTCGCGTGTATCATAATAGAAATAGCATCACAGAATACTATTTTTTCTACACGTCAACTTTAATGTTTGAACTAAGATATCGTAGACGAAATTAAAATCACATACTTTTCTCTTTGGAGCTCCTTTTAAGTGAACTCTTATGAAGTAGACCAATCACGTGACGCCGTTACTGTACTCTTATGAAATTGACCAATCACATGACACCGCGGACATAGAACATAAAACATCAACCAGCGCCCGACCCATGTGCTTAATCTTCATTTATCGCAGGACTAGTTTGTTTAATGTATTCCGCGGACGAAAGCTGGTATTATTTAGGGAAGGTTTTTATGTGCAATAGTGACTACGTTAATACTAGCAAGGACCATATACAATAGGACCGACAATCTCATACAAAAAAACGTAACTCTGAAATAGCTCAAAATTCGGTATTAAAACTATATGGCGCTGCTTCGTAGCCTGGAAGTCGCAAAAATGTTATTTTCACCAATGTTTTCTCCTGTTTTTTTTTGTTTTTTAAGAACAAACGTCTAAGTGCTTTATTTTAATACCATTATATACCTTCTATACACAATTTTTAAAGATTATATTTTTTACTCATCAACAACGTGAAACAGATCGTATTTAATAGATGGCACTACCTCTGGAATCATTGATTGCTTATGATTGCTCGCGGGTTCGCCAATTTTTGCTACATAAAATAACTAGATGGCGTTGGTGAACTGGTAAAATGTGTATAAAATTAAATTACGCGTACAGTCAAGGGCATAAATATATATACGTTCCCAAAGCGACAAAAATATCTTTACTATCTGTTGGCCAAAATATCCATACAACAATTTCGATCAGATATATTTGAACATTGATCGAGTCATTAAATTGTGTACGCTAATACGTTCATAAATATACGTACAATGACAGACAAATATATGTAGACAAACACGCAGACAAAAGCATCTATGCACTTGTTTTTCATATACATGTGAACAAAGCAGGAGTCAAAAATATCTACACATTTTTTTCCAACCTCATATAGACAGCAAATAGAAACAAATATCTAAACCACCTTTTTTATAAATACCTAGGCAAATTACATACACAATTATATCTGCCTAAGCAGAGTGCAAAAATATGTAAACATGCAATGCTCATAAATATCCGCACTGTAAACAAACCAATATTCTAATTACAAAATTTGACGCTCATCGAGAAGAGATCGGAAATGTCATGTGATACATTCGTCCCTTTCTTTTTGGGCCTTCATTTGTTTATGGAAATCGCCTTTGATTTAACACATTTATTATATTCACATTTTGCCTCTTACCAACTATAGAGTAAGTTACAAATAGTTCAATGTAGCTACCAAGGTTTTTTCTTTCAATAAATTAATAGGTAATGCGGGATATCAGTAGTTAAAAGAAACGCAACTCCTTTTTGTATTTAAGTATATATTTATCTATATACTCGTATAAGTGTCAGAGGAGAGAGAAAATAGAAGCTTGCTTAGTTTGTTCGGGACTAGGTGGGGTGGATTTGTATATGATCATACCCACATTATTTATTACATATTATATATTTATTTATTATAAACTAAGCTAGATGTTTCACTATATGTTACAAACAGTATAATGGACCTTGGATTTTTTAGAATTATCTTTGTGAATGAATATGCAATGAAAATTAGAGCTAGTCTCAGAAAATTACGTTTTAGTTATAAACTAGCGGTTCTTTGAGCTGTCGACCTCGCGAGTGTTTTTTTTTTATATGGCCAAGAACTGACTTTACAAAGAATTAATTAATTATCGAACCTGGCGCGCTACCGCGAACAGCAAACGAAGTTTTCCCTCTCTGTCGCACTTACGTCCGAACGTGCAAGTGCGACAGAGAGCGAAAACTTCGTTTGCTGTTCGCGGTAGCAGCATCCCTGCTCACAAAATTTCATGAGAATCGGTTGAGAAAATGCGACCTGTAGAACAGAACAACTGGAAATCCGGACATACGAAAACATTTTTGTCAAAGCAGAGGAGCTAAAATGATCGCTTATATGACGGACATATAGCATTCGTCCTTCTCGCACTTACATACTTGACAGTAAGGGACGAATGAACTGTGAAATATATTTCATTTGTAAGTAATTATGTAAGTACAAATAAAAATAGTGAATTGCGCCGAAACGGAACGTAGTAATGAAACATCGCACCTAACGCCATCTATTTTCACTTTTTACTGTATCATTTGGAATGTCGTTGAACGTTCGATGGCTGGTGGATGGCTGTGACTTCACTTTTGCGCATTCATGGAAATTATAAAAACGACTTTTGAATGAATCGGTTACTCTTAGCGGCATCTAGCTACGTAGAGAGATACTAACTTTCGGTGTACGGTGCGTAGTATGAAGATTGTCAGTCCTATTGTATATGGTCCTTGATACTAGTGTCTTTTTATAGGGGATTGACGAGAGACATCATCCTGTGGTGGATTCGTTTTTATTATCAGTGACTTAGAGACCATATACATCTCTAACAATATTAAATTAATTTTAATTTTGACGCTCAGAGACCATGTACATCTCTGGGATATTATATTAACTTCATTATACTCCTTGTTTAATCTTGAGACCTTATACATCTCTAACTTTACTGATATTGTAATATTTGTAATAGATAACTTTTCAAGTTTATCTTCACTGTATGACATTAATTTTGTTATAATTGTAAACTCGAAATTATTATTCCTTCTTGAACTGTAAAGAAATATTTTTACATGAATAATGTATTACTTATTATAGTCATTCTTAAATTGTAAATTAATATTTTGACATGTAAAAGTGCCCTTGTGGCCTATTTGCAGAATAAATGTTTGATTTTGATTATGTGTACCGTGTAGGGCCGCGCTGTCGGCGGAGCGGCTCGCGCGCGCGCGGCTGGAGGCCGAGGCGCGCGCCGCGCTGCGCCGCCGCGCCGCCTCCGGGGACGCGGTGAGTGCCGCCCTACTGCCCTCCACACACTACACACTACACGCTACACAACTATACACCGATACGATTACCTCAGTCCCAACGTTACATTATCTTAGGGTTAGCACTTTCGGTCCCTTTTCGCTATTTGGCGCATCTCTGAGTGATTTGACGACCGGTTTAGCCTAGTGGGTAGTGCACCTGCCTGTGAAGCTGACGGTCCTGGGTTCGAATCCCGGTCAGGGCAAATATTTGTGTGATGAGCATGAATGTTTGTTTCTGAGTCTTGGATGTTTTCTATGTATTTATATCTATTAAATATATCGTCGTCTAGTACCCATAACACAAGCCTTCTTGAGCTTACTGTGGGGCTAATTCGATTTGTGTAAGATTGTCCTCTAATATTTATTTATTTATATTTATCATTATCGACTTTATGTAAAGACTTCAAAGTTAAATTTCCAAAGTTTAATCATTTCCATCTGGTTTGACATCGGGAAAACTCGTTTAGGTGGATATGTTTCTTTAAATAACAAAGATACGTTTTTTTTTTAGTATCGGGAATCGCCAGAATCAGAATCTACAGTTAGTCAGTTGAAAACACAAATCAGGAGGCTTAAGGTTGGTATTAACATTTTTCTTCTAAAATATTTTTTTTTTGTCAGAACGAGCACCTCTTAAAACCTAAATAGATTTATTGCGAAGGATAAGTAGTTCATAAACGGAATATTTTGAAATGCACATCACAAAATATATCAATCGGTAACTTATATAGGTTGAATGTACAACCAATACTTTGTTTTTTACTATAAAATATTGCGTCATAAAAGTAAATATACAAGCGATGAATGAACGTGTCGTAAGTTAACGGGTAAAATGTTGTAGGTAAGGATTAGTTGTGGAATAATAGTACATTACCAAGGGCGGTAAAACAAAGAATGTCTCAGATCGCAGGTATTTGACGCCCGAGCCGAAGGCAAGAGCGATAATTATGCGATCTGAGGCTTTCTTAATTATCGCCCGAGGTAAGTACAAATTTTTATGTCACCCCCTGGCTAGGAAGTGGGATTTTCTGCGTGCGGAGCGTGCGGTAATTGCCACTTTATGGCCAGGTGTGATATAAATCTAATATATTGTGAACAGGAGGAGCTGGCGGCGTCGAGGGCGGAGGCGCAGGCGCTGCGCGCGGCGCAGGCGCTCGCGGCGCGCGACCTGCGCGGCGCCGCCGGCGTCGCCGAGGGCTCGCTGCGGTGCGTACCACAGCACCCACCATCATTAACATGTCAACCCCTACAGGTTGACAAATCGGCCCTTATTCTTTTCGTTACAAGTGTTGTTTCTCCGCAGCGAGCTGCTGGCGGGGCTGGAGCAGCTGCGCGCGCTCGGCGCCGCGCTCGAGCGCGCGCCCGACCACTGAGGGGGGGGCAGCACCCCCCACACCCACCCCCACCACCCCCACCAAGGATACCGCTTCGGACGACCACGAGTATCTTCTACACTCTTCTGTGGTGCACAAGTATAAGTTTTTTCAAACAAAACGTGAACAAACGCGTTTTGCTTTTTGCCTCGGCTCAGCGAGCAGCGCCTCTGTTGGCCATTGGTGGAAACATTTTATTTCATAGTAATTGAAACTAAACGCGAAAGAGGTATATGCTGAGCTTCATTTAGGGAACGGCGGATAAGCCGGCTCGGACCCAAAAAATAATTTATTTATATACAATACGAATCGGAAAAAAAATCGTATCGCGTGTTCTCACCCTCGCCTTCGGCTCGGTCAAATATCGAGGTGTTTAGTTTAAAATGCCGATCGGGCAAATATCGAGGCAAAATATTGTTCTAACAAATATTTAAACGTACACGAGATGCCGGTTCCGGTAACTCTGCACTTCGTGTTACCTCGACGATTCCCGCCCGTTTGAATTTGAATGTGAGATGATGTAATTCGAATCGTACCGATCGGGAGTACCTTCGATGCTTGTTAAATAAAGACCTAAACTCCCATCGGTCGGAAACGTTTCATGTCTTTGACTTTATATAAATATGTACATATATTACACCGACACTAAAGTCTCTTGTCCTCTTCCCGCGTAGGTTACACCCGTCGCTCTTAGAGCATCCTAATTTAACCCGGGGAAAACCTCAAGTGTACAGTTTTTGACCATGTTATAGGTATTACGAATTAAAAAAATATTACGTCTGTATAATATATTAAATTAAACTGGAGAAATGAAGATTCATTTCACATAACTCATAATTGGGTCATTGTCAGTTGTAAAAGAGTCAATCAACTTTTTCTTGTTGTTATTCTGTCCCGTCAGCGAGGAGACAACAGTAACCGAGTTTCTTACAAAAATATTTATAATATGGACTTCATACATGGTCAAGAGATGACCCATGTCGAAATGGATTTATACTCGTCGCTAAAACTCATGTTTGGTAGCTTTAAACCCTATAAAATCACTGTTTTAAAGAGTGACTCAGTAGACGTAACCATGGTAACGAGCAACAAAGAGTAGTTGATCCATCCAAAAGGGTCATACACGGATTTAGGTTCGCGTCTTCTCTGTGGACATACCAAAAGTTAAGGGCTACAAAGCTTAATTTTGGATTGGACCAGTAACCCGCATAAACAGTGTCTCCGTTGCTATAAATCCCTGTGATAAATAATAAAAACATGGCTAACATGCACAGAAGCCGTTAACTATTGACCACAGGAAGGACGACTTTTGTTTTTTCAACTAAGTATGACCCAAAAACAAAAGTTGTCCACCCGGTGATCAATAGTTAACGGCTTATGTACATGTAAGTTATATTTTTATTACATGGATTTATAGTTACGGGAACACCGTGTATGGGGGTTACTAGATCAATCGGAAATTAAGCTTTGTGGCCCTTAACTTTTGATATGTCGACCGAAAAGACGCGAACCTAAATCTAAATTTAGAATGAAGGAAAAAATTGAAAAATTTAGGCACCGAGCAGGATTCGAACCTGCGACTTCCCGGCACTCGCGGCCAGTCGCTCTAGCCAATTGAGCTATAGGTGCAATCGCTACCCAGTTACAAATTCACCAACCGTTCCTTCGTATTAAGCAGTACCGCTGCTAACGTAAACTGTACGCCTCCCTTAAGGCGTTTGTATAAAAGAAAACCTAAATCTGACAACGACCCAATTAATATGTACATTTTCCGACCCCTGCGCCTGCGCAAGGCGCCGCGAAGCCCCATCGTGTAGTGCCCTGCTTTAATAATTATAAATTATACATTATTATTTAAATCATGCATCTAATCAATCTCTTATTTACATACAAATCGGATGCTGTTATGCAGTAATGTGTCAACCTAATAGGAAAACCTGTAGTAGGTTGACACATTGCATAACAGCGTCCAAATAGAAATTATGATGGATTTCATTATAGCACAGTTCTTTGAGGCTCGGTTTTATAAAGATCCGTTAGACCTTGTGTCGGTTTGTTGTGTAACAAAATGTAACGAGTTACTGAAATTTGATCTGACATTTGGTCTAACGGACCTTTATAAAACCCGGCCTGAATATTCCTAATTAGAATTACCAACAATTTACAAATCTCATTAAGCTTTAGTTACTAATGAAAGGTTGTATGGAAACAAGCTATGGCTACTTAAATACACGTGCACATTGAATCTTACGAGGATAAAGAATATTCTTTCATGTATAAATAACTAGTGATGTCTATCATAATCATAACATTTATATTTAATTATTTGTGTGATTGTCACGCGAAAGGCTGCTTTTTGTCGGTGACAATAACGCGCCATTTCCTCGGTCAAGCCGTTGGGAGACCTCCAGCGCGAGAGCGGCGCGGCTATAGATATACGAGTAGTTGTACATATGTAGGAGACCGCGTGGTCGATAAAGTTACGTGTAAAGTAATATAACAGTGAAATTGCGAGTGATATAGTACGTACGTCTGTAACTGTAGCTTAAGTTGCTGCCGGTCTAGTGAACGAGGCTTGGATACCCAGAGTATATGAAATATAGGTATTTATTGTGTGGCAACGTTGAGGGCGCCCGACATTATCACTCGAGTGATTCTATAGGACTAAGGTCGGGTTTTGCAAAGATTCGTTAGACCAAATTTTGGTATCTCAGAATGTTTTTTGCAACTAGGGAATGCAATCTCGAAATCACGAGATCTCGAGCTTTTTTTTACATTAAAAAGAAAAATCTTATATTAGGTTTGACAGATAAGTGTCGTTAAACCCTATCGGATTTGTATCGATACAACATTCGCCGACAATAAGGTAGTGAGTTTATATGAAAATGAGCTAAAAGCTATGTATGACACATTGAACAAAGACACCAACATGGTAATTACATTGTGAGGTAATATTAAATAGATTGTTAGCTGATTTTCGAGATTCAATCTCGTTGACGAGAAATCTCGATCGAGATCTACTAATATTTTCGAGATCTCGAACGAGATTACAATACTGTACCTACCTTTGATTTTGTTGTGTTGACTGGTATGTACTTAGAAGCAACTGTAAACCATGATAAGAGCGCATCCTGTTTCCATTCTAGATTTCCTAATACATTATTAAAAAAAATGAGATGTTTATTTACGAGCGAAATTGATCTTGTTGGAATTTAGTACTATAACATAATTACTTTTTTATAATACGTAGGACATTTTTGCAATAGTATGGCCTTATTTGCGATAATACGTTTGCGAGTAGGAGTATTCATTTAACGTTTGGTCAAAAAAATCGAAATCTCGATATAGTCGATATGGACGAGATTAATCTAGATCTCGTAGATTTTTCTGACGAGATCTCGAATCAAATCTCGACCTCGGATTTTTCACGCGAGATCTCGTATTGTCAATCTCGGTTCGAGATTGCATTCCCTATTTGCGACAGTATTCGAAAGCAAGTTTGGTCTAGCCAGCGATATCAGAGCTCACAATAGGGCACTTCCATAATTTTTTAGTCGTCTTCGAAATCGACGAGGGTACGTTTTTCTACATAATTTACCGACAAGGTCTAATCAATCCAGTACGATCTTTGGTAATATCAGAGCTGGGCATTAACTCCGTAATCCGTTAATTAACGAAATTAACCATCCGTGTATCGATTAACTTTTAAGTTAACTTGCAAAATATATATATATATATATATATATATGTATATATATATTTATGTGTATGTATAATGTTGCACGCAATTGCGTTTCTTAATGTATGTATACTTAAAAAAAGTTATAATTTTGAGATGCCGGAGTCCGTATCAAAATAATACGCCCTAAAAGCTACCTTCATTTTTGAAACTGAAGGTTCAAAATCCCATAAACTTCTTACTAAGGAATCCGACATATTAAAATGTTTTTAATTACAATTTTGTGTATAGTGTATTTAGCACAATTACATTTTAAGGAAACTGTAGGTCTTATGTCAAGTACATGCATTTCTGTACACATTTTTTTTATATGACCGTTTTTCTTTGAATAAATAAATAAAAATAAAAAAATTGTTAACGGACTCATTAAATTCCGCTAACTGTCCAAAGTTCCGTTAATCCGTTAACTAAATACCTATTTTATCAAAGCAACACCGCGACAAGTCCGTTCGATCGGGGCGGCGTAGGCGCGAGCTATAGGCGCTGAGTTAAAGATTAACGATTACTTCCGTTAAATGGCCCTAAATATATATATATATATATTTGTGGACAATCATTGATTGATTGGTCCCAAACTAAGCTTGTACTATGGGTACTAGGCGACGATATACATACTTATATAGATAAATATATACTTAAATACATAGAAAACATCCAAAACTCAGGAACAAATATTCGTGTCCATCACACAAATAAATGCCCTGACCGGGATTCGAACCCGGGACCTCCAGCTTCGAAGGCAGGGTCACTGCCAACTAGGCTAAAGCGGTCGTCAAATGTAACGCTTTAACGTTTAAAGAACTTAACTTTTTTATCGGATTATCGATTAACGAAGTTAACTATTTGGTTAACGATGCCCAGCTATGTTCAATATCCTAGTCTTGAACAAGGAGAATTTTGGTTTGAGGCATGTTTCATTGTACTTTTCTTCGCACAATAAAACCGACTATTAGAAGGCATTATCTCATCGCGTAGTCGTAAATTAACATCGAAGGTGTTATAAATTTCGGGCGATCTCAACGTGTCTCGGTCTATTGTAAAAATTTACTTTTTATACTTAACGTATGCACTTTGTTTATATGATAAGCTAGTTGATGTGTGTCTACCAAACTCGATGTGTGTTCTGTGGATTATTTTCAAATCAATTATGATTTTGAAGTATACGTTTTTGTTTGTGCCTTATATTGGACGTTTAGGTGTGTTTCACTCATTGTTCCTCACTAGAAGCCCGCCTGTTGTACGCGGACTGTGGGTACTGAAGATTGTTTTAGAATTATTTTAAGGTGGTTGATTTAACCTTTTGGACGCATAAACCGTCGGGTCAACGCCAACGACGGATATATCCGTCACGGCGTGCAGTGAGATAGTAGAGCCATTATACTTTTTCATGTACATAATTTTCAGACACTTTTTTTTAAATGCAGATTTTGGAATACTTGGACCTCACTTCATATTTTTATATTGTTATTCAGAAAAAAGTTTGATTGCAGTATCTCTTCCGATAGTTTTGGTAATTAACGAACCACACCTAATATCCATAAATCGAGTAACTCAGTGGTTCTTGGATGTCTCAAAATTTGTATGAAAATATGGTCTTTACCACTGTGTTACGCACCTTTTACAGCGATACGTTAATATTTAAATATTTTTACCTATAAATTCCTTTTACTATGTTCAGGTACTATTTCGAAATCTTATTTTTGAACACTAATTCAGTACGTATCATAGTTCTTTTTTTGTAATAGAAAACTGGTCCTGAAAAAGTAGAATGACCCTGTAACCTACATGCATCTCGATATAGTTTTGACATTATGTCATGGCGCGTGAGTGATGACAGAGCGTTGAAAAGGTTAAATGTACTCACGGTGGAATCTTCCAAAATAAACAACTTAATTTGTTGAATTGTTTTCTTTTTCATTCATTTCATACCCTTTTATTTAATACATATAAAGCCTATGTCGCTTTGTACATACATGATTTAGATTAAATTTCAAGGCAACTTACTTAATGAGGGCTATCGTTTTTGTGCTCACCAGTTGGCGCCACTATCGAGTAAAGTCCAGCTGTCAAAAATTGCTTTTGCTTATTATGGGCATGAGAACGAAGCTTACATTTAAATCATATTTAATACATTAAAACCGTATCGTAAAAATGTGGAACATCCCGCATTACAGCGCAGTCCCGTTTTTTCGGAAAAAAAGGAGGCCATAAGTTTCCGAAAGACAAAACTGTCTCAAAGCACTGACAGCCATTGACCCGTAACTCATATTTGCCATAATCAAGCTCAGGTATTGCAAAATACTCAGCATATTGTTCCAATTAGATATTAACCCGCGTAGCGCAACCACAAAGAGTGACATTTGACATTTCGGTGACCTCACGCTACACTAGCGCCTCTAGCGGCGAATTCATACGCGATAGCCCTCATTGCGCCAGTACTTCTCTCTAGCAGCTAGCTTTGCAATTTTTTTTTATTCATTTGCAGAAATAGCATCAAATGCTCTGCTTTGACGACCGCGTTAGCCTAGTTGGTAGTGACCCTGCCTACGAAGCTGGAGGGTTCGAATCCCGTCCAGAGCATTTATTTGTATGATGAGCACGAATATTTGTTCCTGAGTCTTGGATGTTTTCTATGTATGCATTTATCTATATAAGTATGTATATCGTCGCCTAGTACCCACAGTACAAGCTTTGCTTAGTTTGGGACTAGGGCGATTTGTGTAAAATTGTCCCCAAATATTTATTTATTAGAAGTGGCCAGTACTAGCAACCGGCGGCTTAAAATAGTACTTCAGCAAAACACAGTTTAAATAACAAATCAATTTATTTTCACTATCCACAAAAGATACAGCGTGAATATAATCTGTTCACTTAATCTATAAAGGAATGAGAATAATACCTGAGATTAACATTCTATTAATTTATATTTAATATTTTTTTCTGTAAATACAATACAATATTATAAGATTTCAAGCTTACATGGTCATTTACATTAGAATTACGATTTAAAATACAAATATACATGGTAAATATCCCGTTTCAAATCGTAATTCCAATACAATATTGTTTTATAATGTATACATAAGAAAAAAATATATGTATATTTGTATACCAAAAAAAATATGTCATTATATTATTTTTTCCTAACATGCCGACGCGAAGCACTCGTTATCAAGTGTGTGGCGTCTGTCTAAAAGTGCTATAAGTTTCTTGAAAATCAACCGCACAATATTTCCCTTTCATCAGATACTGTGCCGTTAGTGTTAACCAAAAAAGCGATGAAATATTTTGGTGCGATTCAGTGGCGTAGCTAACGTAGGTGACGATGACGTCCTGCGGGATACTTGAAATCATTTGAGTGGCCCCATGCATCAAAATAATTCGTTCAAAAAGCTATTTATCCGTTCAATCAATAAGGTTCGTAATCCAATAACATTTCGATTCGACCAAAAAAAATTTTTCAACCTTACTGCTGCAGGCGGCAGCATAAGTCTTGTGACCGATTATGATCGTCTGAGGCTAGACCAGACGGTGTACTCCGAATTTCGAAATCCGAACTTCGTGTCGTGCCGTCCCTTTCACTCATATAGAGTACTAGCGACCCGCCGGCTTCGCACGGGTGCACTATTTAATGGACCTTCCTCTTCAATCACTCTATCTATTAAAAAAAACCGCATCAAAATCCGTTGCGTAGTTTTAAAGATTTAAGCATACAGAGGGATATAGAGACAGAGAAAGCGACTTTGCTTTATACTATGTAGTGATAACATGAGAGTGAAAGGGACGGTACGATACGAAGTTCGGACTACAGGCCCAGGCGGTTCCAAGCGGGACTTGTACTTGTGGGAAGATCACGACCAGGTGGTCCCAGGGCGGGGCTGAACTAAACGAGGTGGTCCCAGGGCGAGGGCGCGCGCAGGAAGTACTTGCGCGCCGCCTTGCGGAAGCGCGACTTGTACTCGTCGGGGGAGACCACGGTGGGCTGCCCCGAGCCCAGGTTTTTCTTCACCAAGTGCTCCAGTTTCTTGTCCCACGTGAACGTGCGGATGTAATCTGCACAGTTGTAATTTTTTATAATAATAATAATTCTTTATTTCAGGCTTAGCCCACATAACAACACAAAATTAGACTATTACATTTCATTTACAAATTACATTTCATCCATTACATTAGCTAAAAAAATTCATTAAAAAATCATAAATAAATTAGAATGTCAAAAAGAAAATAAGAATAAAACAATTAAAAATTTCAATTACATCATTACATTACAAAAAACATGTCAAACAAAAAAATTGAATGCAATTCAATATTATAGGTAATTAATTCATTAGGTTGAAAACATTTTGTCTGGATTAATGTTTTGTCTGCTTTTATATAAGCTTTTATTTAACTCTTAACATTTGTATTTATACAGGGTGTATAGCAGATCGGCAGCACGAGTGTTAATTGGCTCAAAATGTGTTGCAAGTGACTTTCTACCCACCCTAGTCTTTTAGCAGACGATCTGCTATACATCCTGTATATGGATCTTGTCTTGTCGGGGCTAATCTTGCAACTGAATTTTAGACCAGTCAACCATATGCTGTAATAGGTATAGCAAACAGGTGTCGATAGGTACATAAACATAACATTAAAGTATCGGATTCATAATTGGAAACCAAAACCATATAGGGAGGAATGTAACCATTGTCTACCATATAAGGTAAATACCTAAGTAATAAGCAGGCGCGGATACAGGGGGGGGGGGGCAACCCCCCCTGAAACCTCTGTCAGGGGAGGGCAATTGCCTATGTCCTGACGTTGGAAATATGTTCTGACAATATAAACAGTTATCAAAAGTCAGTTTTATTTTCGGAAAGTTCGAAAGTGCCCCCCCCTGAACAAAATCCTGGATCCGCGCCTGGTAATAAGAAACCCCTATTGTTATTGACCTCCCACTAAGAGGATGACTAATATTATTAGTTTATAAGGAGATTTATTTTAATATTATAGAACAGTATTTACTCAGAGTTGGTTGTTTGATTTATCCCAGCTCGCCCAACATCACATGGCGATGGAATATTATGGAACTGACCTGATGATGGAGATAGAAGATGGTCATAGCATCTTCTAAACTATGCAAGATAAACTCTTGTTTTGATTGATTAGACGCGCCCCGTGTGCGCCGCCACGGACACCTAGTGACACGTGTCGCTCACCGATGATGCCGAGCACGAGGCGGTGCCCGTCGATGCCCAGCAGCAGCGAGTAGTCCATGACGGAGTTGGCGGCCAGGAACTCGGAGTCGCGGTCCGCGCACGCGAACAGCACGCGCCCCGTGTGCGCCGCCACGGACACCTAGTGACACGTGTCGCTCACCGATGATGCCGAGCACGAGGCGGTGCCCGTCGATGCCCAGCAGCAGCGAGTAGTCCATGACGGAGTTGGCGGCCAGGAACTCGGAGTCGCGGTCCGCGCACGCGAACAGCACGCGCCCCGTGTGCGCCGCCACGGACACCTAGTGACACGTGTCGCTCACCGATGATGCCGAGCACGAGGCGGTGCCCGTCGATGCCCAGCAGCAGCGAGTAGTCCATGACGGAGTTGGCGGCCAGGAACTCGGAGTCGCGGTCCGCGCACGCGAACAGCACGCGCCCCGTGTGCGCCGCCACGGACACCTAGTGACACGTGTCGCTCACCGATGATGCCGAGCACGAGGCGGTGCCCGTCGATGCCCAGCAGCAGCGAGTAGTCCATGACGGAGTTGGCGGCCAGGAACTCGGAGTCGCGGTCCGCGCACGCGAACAGCACGCGCCCCGTGTGCGCCGCCACGGACACCTAGTGACACGTGTCGCTCACCGATGATGCCGAGCACGAGGCGGTGCCCGTCGATGCCCAGCAGCAGCGAGTAGTCCATGACGGAGTTGGCGGCCAGGAACTCGGAGTCGCGGTCCGCGCACGCGAACAGCACGCGCCCCGTGTGCGCCGCCACGGACACCTAGTGACACGTGTCGCTCACCGATGATGCCGAGCACGAGGCGGTGCCCGTCGATGCCCAGCAGCAGCGAGTAGTCCATGACGGAGTTGGCGGCCAGGAACTCGGAGTCGCGGTCCGCGCACGCGAACAGCACGCGCCCCGTGTGCGACGCCACGGACACCTAGTGACACGTGTCGCTCACCGATGATGCCGAGCACGAGGCGGTGCCCGTCGATGCCCAGCAGCAGCGAGTAGTCCATGACGGAGTTGGCGGCCAGGAACTCGGAGTCGCGGTCCGCGCACGCGAACAGCACGCGCCCCGTGTGCGCCGCCACGGACACCTAGTGACACGTGTCGCTCACCGATGATGCCGAGCACGAGGCGGTGCCCGTCGATGCCCAGCAGCAGCGAGTAGTCCATGACGGAGTTGGCGGCCAGGAACTCGGAGTCGCGGTCCGCGCACGCGAACAGCACGCGCCCCGTGTGCGCCGCCACGGACACCTAGTGACACGTGTCGCTCACCGATGATGCCGAGCACGAGGCGGTGCCCGTCGATGCCCAGCAGCAGCGAGTAGTCCATGACGGAGTTGGCGGCCAGGAACTCGGAGTCGCGGTCCGCGCACGCGAACAGCACGCGCCCCGTGTGCGCCGCCACGGACACCTAGTGACACGTGTCGCTCACCGATGATGCCGAGCACGAGGCGGTGCCCGTCGATGCCCAGCAGCAGCGAGTAGTCCATGACGGAGTTGGCGGCCAGGAACTCGGAGTCGCGGTCCGCGCACGCGAACAGCACGCGCCCCGTGTGCGCCGCCACGGACACCTAGTGACACGTGTCGCTCACCGATGATGCCGAGCACGAGGCGGTGCCCGTCGATGCCCAGCAGCAGCGAGTAGTCCATGACGGAGTTGGCGGCCAGGAACTCGGAGTCGCGGTCCGCGCACGCGAACAGCACGCGCCCCGTGTGCGCCGCCACGGACACCTAGTGACACGTGTCGCTCACCGATGATGCCGAGCACGAGGCGGTGCCCGTCGATGCCCAGCAGCAGCGAGTAGTCCATGACGGAGTTGGCGGCCAGGAACTCGGAGTCGCGGTCCGCGCACGCGAACAGCACGCGCCCCGTGTGCGACGCCACGAACAGCTGCTGCTGCCAGCGCACTGCGCCACCACGACACGAGCCTCAGGGCAAGAGCGGACCACGCCTGCCAACATCGGGGGCACCCGGACAGGGACAGCTCCGGGTGCCCCCGATGTTGGCTCATGCACTTTATTCAGGAGACCATGCTCCCACTATGGAGTCACGTCCCAATGCTGGATGCATAGTTGAACTTGTGACATTAACAGATCATTTTGTTTTGGGTGCAATCGAGACAACACTAAGATGAGGAGGATAGGATAGGTTTTAAGCGGCAAATTATGCTATGTCGTTCTAAGCGAATTCGCTTAAGCAAGTGGTGATATATCACCGGTGAGGTCGGGAAACGAAGTGGTTACGAGCGTAGACTGAAACATTTCAAAATGTGTACCCTCCAAACAAGAAGGGACTACTTAGATCTAGCTATGCTACACAAACTCATTAATGGAGGTGTCCAAGAAGGCCACCTCCTTAGGAGCTTGAACTTTGTAGTCCCGAACACCCACGTCCGGTCCTCACGCATCACCACTTTCCGGCCTAAACCGGCTAAGACCAACTTGGGCAAATTTTCTATTATGAGCAGACTTCAGACCCGGTACAACCGATTTCAAAAGATTTTCGACTTGGATGTTTATTTTGATGGAAACATACGTGTGTGTGTGTGTGTCTGTGTGTGTGTGTGTGTGTGTGTGTGTGCGTGTGTGTGTGTGTGTGTGTGTGCGCGCACTCACGCTGCAGCAGGTTCTCGTCGAGCAGCACGGCGGCGGGCGCGGGCGCGGCGAGGCGGTGCCGCGAGGAGCCCTTGAGGTCGAAGCGCGCGGCGGGCGCGCGCGCGTACCACACGTTCTCCATCACGAGCACGCCGTTGCCGGCGCCGCCCACGCTGTACACCCCCAGGATGCGCGCTGCACACGATATACCTTACTACTGTAGTATGCCAATGGGGGCTATCGCGTATGAATTCGCCGCTAGAGGCGCTAGTGTAGCGTGGGGTCCTCCGAAACGTCAAATGTCACTCTTTTTGGTTGCGCTACGCGGGTAATATCTAATTGGAACAATATGGTCACTATTCTGCAATACCTGAGCTTGATTATGGCAAATATGAATTAAGGGTCAATGACTGTCAGGGCTTTGAGACAGATTTGTCTTTCGGAAAATTATTTCCTCCTTTTTACCGAACAAAACGGGACCACGCTACAATGCGGTATATTCGATATTTTTACGGTACGGTTTTAAGGTATTGAATATGATTTAAATGTAAACTTCGTTCTCATATCCATAATAACCAATAACAATTTTTGACAGCTGGACCTTAGTCGACAGTGGCGCCAACTGGTGAGCACAAAAACGATAGGCCCCATTAGCCACGTTCAGTGTTTAGCAGTAACGTAATCGTTTACTGCGACATAAACGCATATTGCGCGTGTCAGCGCAACCTTAAGTGTATATAAGGTTGGGAAGATATATAAAAAATGATTTTTTTTACTTGATTACGCCTGGCTCTCATTGCAACCACAAAGCCTACCTCTCACCAGCATAAATGTTAGATAAATGTTCAAATAATAAAAATTGCGACTCAACTTGGTGTTTACTTTGTGGAAAGTAACAAGTTAATAACCTTTTTCTACTCCTGTACTTTTTTTCGCGACTTACGCAATCGTGAACTCTAATATAAATACATACTTTATTTATTCTGTAAAAAGTCTATCTAGTCTATTGCCCAACAACACACTCCTTACCCTACTTTAATGAAGAATAAAAGCAGAGTTGGGTGCCACAGACTACTACAAATACTATGTTCAGTAGTCATTCTGTGGTGCGTTCAAGTGAAACTTTTATTATTAAAATCAGTGCTGCCAACTTAACGCAATATTGCTATAATTTTTATATATTAATTAATGCATAATCTATTATTTACAAATATAAATACATACATTTATCATCTTTTTTATGTTATTTAACAAGTTTTATCTATTTTCGGATATATTTATGAAAAAGAAACAGTTGATATTCGATCCGGATTTGAATTCAGTTTAGGTCGGATGCCAAGTCTAGTCATTTCATTTCTAGCAATTAAAAAAAAAAACAAACCATAAACAAAGTGTCATATTTTTGATTTCCCACCAAATTCCTAATTGAAAATATAAACATTCAAGCTGATAAATGTTTATATTACTTAAATATAACGATTTTTTGTGTTCATGAAGAAAATGTATAGGTACGTTGATTCTTTTAAAAATCCACGAAAAAGTTACTTATATAGCATTACTGAAGAAATTGCGTAAGTAAGTTGTACAATTACTAAGGGAAAATATGGCGCATGAAAAGTCTGGAAATATTTTTTATTTGAAATAAGTCGTAGAAAAAGTATTGTATGCAACGGTGTATAACTGGTAAGGCTCGTGGTGTCTTTACTTGCGATGTTCGCCAAGGCTCACATCGCAACCCACACCACTCGCCTTTTTATACCCTTCTTATACACCAGTTGCATAATATACTATAATCTTTTAGTAGTTGGACCCTGACTGATAGGTACATCGTTACGTGTAACATCAGCGTCAAGTATATCAACGAACTGGCGAAGGTCACGCGGTTCCGCTCTGAACTTGCGATGCACGGCTATAAGTGTGCCCCCGCCCCGCTTCATACCCACTCATAGTCGCGATCAGTACGGTATACTGAGTACCGGGAATCGAAAAGTTCAGCATCAAAGATGCCTGGTAGAAGCCACGTTTCCGTAATACAAACAAAGTCATAATCAAATCTTAATACATTACGAAGAAATTCAGTTGTTTTACACCTTAAACCACGTGCATTTTGGTAATATAAGCTAATATAACTATCCATTATTTAAAAATAAAATGACCAACGCTGTATTTCTGTGAATTACAAAAAATATTTTTCCGTTATTGGCGAACACGGTTCCTTTTTCGGAGCATAAAAGCGATAGTATGCAAAAAATATGATAAGATTTTTTCGACAAATAGTAAAGAGCTTTCTCATTTTCCACAAACTCAATAAGATACTGATAGATAAAAATTGTTTCTGCACATAATTATTTTGTAAGTATATGTTTTTAAATTAGCTAATTTACAGGAGTAAAGATATAATATGTAATTAAACAGACGAGCTTGCGAGATATAGTAGGTCCTTTTCTCAGAATTTACTAAGGTTATCTTCTTCCCCGGTCCCTCATTATTGAGGATCGCGACTACGCATGCTTTGTATACATAGAGTGCGGTGATAAGACATGGGTAGCACGCTGCATATCAATCAATCAATCATTTATTGTTGAATTATAGGTATACATTTGGATGCTAACATGTTAAAGTACATATTCGCTCGCTGTAATGCTGTGTGCTTGCCAGGCGTACAATATTTACATTTGTTAAAGCCTAAGATGATGATATGATACTGCCGCAAACCACTTTGTTCACCGCATCACACTATTTCGTCGATTCTCTACCTTGAGCACGCCTAGTTGAGGTTATCTATGTTCTACGAATGACATAAACACAGCCGAGCAATGCTGGTGAGACGCTCACCCAGCAGCCTGGGCAGCTGGTGACGTAGTTGAAGTAGTGCGGCGCGAACTCCAGGAACTGCTGCCACTCCGGCTTCGTCTCCTTCAGCACCGGTCGTCGGGAGCACCCCCGAGCTGTACTAGACACACTCACCCAGCAGGCTGGGCAGCTGCTGGCTGCGGGAGCTGGTGACGTAGTTGAAGTAACGCGGCGCAAACTCCAGGAACTGCTGCCACTCCAGCTTCGTCTCCTTCAGCACCGGTCGTCGGGGGCACCCCCGAGCTGTACTAGACACTCACCCAGCAGGCTGGGCAGCTGCTGGCTGCGGCAGCTGGTGACGTAGTTGAAGTAGTGCGGCGCGAACTCCAGGAACTGCTGCCACTCCGGCTTCGTCATCTCCTTCAGCACGTAGCGGTCGTCTGGGGAACACGCTCGGCAGTTTACCACTCCGCTCGACCCACAACACGAGTACAATACAAATACACAGTAGAATTCATAATCGCCACCAAAAGAGGCAAACAACAGGCTACCTACATAATAATTTCATTGTGAGTACTGTGACAAGAAATGTATTGAAAATACCTAGACTTAGATATTTCATGTGTAATGCTGGCTAACGATGGGCCTCATAAGAAAGCTCAAGGTCACCCAGAGCTATGCTCGGGGTTTCTCTGCGTGATAGAATTAGGAATGAAGCTATCCGTAGCAGAACTGGGGTCACCGACATAGCCTTCAAAATTGCGAGACTTAAGTGGCAGTGGGCAGGGCACATTGCTCGCAGGACTGACGGTCGATGGGGCCAGAAACTGCTTGAGCGGCGTCCACGCACCGGAAGACGAGCTGTCGGTAGGCCTCCGACAAGGTGGAGTGATGACCTGGTGAAGGTCGCGGGAATCCGGTGGAAACGAACGGCACAGGACCGGTCTAAATGGCGAGCCTTGGGGGAGGCCTATGTTCAGCAGTGGATGTCTTTCGGCTGAAATGATGATGATGATGCTGGCTTCACGAGCGGTCGGAAGGTACCTTTGGTCTTGCAGAAGGTGGAGCCGGACTTGCCGCCGCGCGCCGCCCACGGCACGCAGTGCGCCAGCGAGCGGAGGAAGCCCTCCTCGATGTCGCACAGGCTCTTCTCTGCCACACAAACAACACACGACCAATCACATGGAGAATATGCATCATTTTTTTTCATGATGCCATTCAAACCAGTTTTTAGAGAGGGACAAATATGTATATAATAATAATAATAATAATAATAATAATAATAATATAAGCCTTTTATTCAGACATAAGTAGATATGTACATTACAAAATTACAATAACGCTCTTGTGACAGCATCGGTTCTGTCTGTTTGCCGTTTGGCAAAGGCCTCCTCCATCCCTTTCCATCTCTCTTTATCTCTCGCTAGCCGGGTCCATTTTCTTCCTGCAACTCTTATTATTTCATCTTCCCATCTTATTTTTTGTCTACCTCGTTTCCTCGTCTTATCTCTAGGGTACCACCATATTATTCTTTTGCTCCATTTCTCCTTGTTTCTTATTATGTGCCCTGTCCATCTCCATTTCAGTGTTTTCACCTTAGCGGCTACATCTTCCACCCCAGTTCTATTTCTTATTGTTTCCTTTCGGATTTTATCCTTCAATTTTACCCCTATCATACTTCTTTCCATTGACCTTTGGCATACTTGTAATTTGTTCAGGTTGCTACTTGTTAATGCCCAGGTTTGGCTGCCATAGGTTAGTACCGGCAATACGCATGCGTTGAACAGCTTTTTCTTCGTGGATAACCTTATTTCTTTGTTTTTCATGACTTCCTTCAGTGACCAGTACCTTTTCCAAGCATTGGTTGTTCTCCTGTCAATCTCTTTATCCATCTGATTGTGCATTGATATTGTTTGTCCTAAGTATATGTACTCATCCACATACTCAATAATTTCCTGATTTACTTCGATTGGTATCTTTTTAGAGTTAGTCATTGTTTTCGTCTTTTCAATATTCATTCGCAAACCCATTCCTTCACTCTCGTTAACTAGTTCTTGTAGCATGTTTTGTAGATCCTCAGCTGTATTTGCAACTAAAACGAGGTCATCTGCGAAGCGTAGGTGTGTTAGTATGGTGCCGTCTATTTTAAATCCGTAATTTGGGTTCCTTTCCCAGTGGAGGTTTCTAAATATTGCCTCGAGTACTGCAGAGAAGATCTTTGGCGAAAGGGGGTCTCCTTGTCTTACTCCTTTGTTTATTTTGATTGCCTCTCCCTTGCTTTCTAACTGAATTCTTGCAATACTAACTTCATATATATTTTTTATTATTCTGATGTACTTCTGCATTACCCCCTGATCTTTTAAGGCTTGCCAAATTTTGGAGTGTATTAGTGAGTCGAACGCTTTACTGTAGTCCACATATGCCACATATAGTGGGACTTGGTACTCATTGCATTTCTCTATTAGTTGCCTTAATGTGAAGATGTGGTCTAGTACTGAGAAGTCGCGCCTAAACCCGGCCTGTTCTTCCGGTTGGTTTTCATCCAGTATGTTCATTAGCCTGTGCAATAATATTTTCGCAAATACTTTATACACATTTGACATCAGACTTATTGGTCTATAATTGTTTATATCATATTGGTTACCTTTTTTGAACAATAGTATAATATTGGAAGTTGTCCATTGGGTAGGAATTTCTTCTTTAGAAATAACTTCGTTAAATAGTGATGTAAGTGTTGGTATTATAGCATGTTTCGTAGCGATCAAGAATTCATTGGTTATGCCGTCGGGCCCGGGAGACTTTTCTTTCTTTTGGGTAGTGATAGCTCTTTCGACTTCAGCTTCTAATATTGTTGGAATATCTTCGTCTTTATCGAGTTCCAAGGTGGTAGTAGAATGCTGCTCTCCATCTTCATATAGCTTTCTGTAAAACTCGGTGGCTACTTCGAGTATACCTGTTCTTCTAGTTTCACAGTCTCCTGAGCTGTTATTGTTTATTTTGATAATCCAGTCCTTTTTGTTGTTCAGTATGTTCCATGCTTTCTTTATGCCTCCATTTTTGCTCACTCGTTCTTCTATGACCAAGTCTCTGTATGCTTTCCTGTCTTTTCTCAAACATGACTTTATTCGTTTGCTCAGTGCTGCTATGTGGTTTCTAGTTTCTCTTCTCTTGTTACATTCCTTTATAAGGTCTGCTCTTTTTTCAATTAGTTTACTTGTGTATTCAGTTATTTCTTTTCCCATTTGGTTGCTTGCATTTTGTTTGCTGAATTGTTGTGTTACTACGTGGATCTTTCTTTCCAAGAGGTCATATTTTCCTTGTAAGCTTAGGTTTGTAGTTTCTGCGTTAAAGTTACATAGTGCGTCTTTAGTGGTTCTTGTAATTTCTTCTTGAATGTCGCTACAAAGCTCCGTAAGTCTGGAGTTGATTTTAGGTCTTGGCATCTTTAGAGGTTTACTTTTCAACTTGGCTCTCACCATCCTGTGGTTGGTATTGAAATTTATGCGGCTGATGGTGCCGGTATCATCGAAGTGTTTGGGTTGGTTAGATAAGATGTAATCTATCTCATTCTTGACTGTTCTGTCTGGAGACACCCAGGTCCATTTCCGCGGTTGTCTTTTCTTGTAACAACTATTCAGGATAGTTAAGCCATGCTCAAAAGCGAAGTTGATGAGTTTTTGCCCGTTTCTGCTTCTTTTGCCTTCTGTGAAATTTCCCAGAACTTTTTCTTCTCCTTCCTTCGCTGATCCCACTTGTGCGTTGAAATCTCCCATGACTATGACATGATTGTTCGCATGTTTGTGTACAGTTGCATTGAGCATATCATAGAATTTGTCAATGTCAGCCTCTTTAGATCTCTCAGTGGGAGAGTACACTTGGACTATAGTCCATTCTTTGGTGTATTCTGGAAGTTTAATATGTAGAACTGCTATTCGTTCAGAGACTCCGGTTATCTCCCTTATACAGTTTTTCAAACATTTTCTAACTAAAAATCCAACTCCATACTGCCCAGGCGTTTCTCCTATATGGTAAAATATAAATTCCTCACGTTCCTCTATAGATTCGCCTTGTCTTCGAACTTCACTGAGTCCAATAATGTCCCATTTTATAGCTCTTATGGCCAATGTAAGCTCTGTTAGTCTTTCCGCAGTTCTCAAAGTTAAGACATTAAGAGTTGATATGTAAGTAGCTGTGTTTTTTGCTTTTCTGATAATTTTGTGGGTATGTATATTAAATATATATGTATATTAAACGAGTACAATTAGAACAACACAAAAGACAAAAATGGATTTCAAAGTGCAGCATCAAAATGCCCTTAAACGCTCCATACTAATCGAGCATAGTGTGTGACGTCAAATACTATGCGCCCGTACTACCAATGTATGGAAAAACGAGTCATTTACTGTTTTGGTCGTGAAATATTGCGTTTGTTATTGTTGTTAACATTGTTATTGTACAATTTTTTGTATGATAATAATGTATTATTAAAACATAAGAATCGTGACAACGGTTTTTAATTTACTTTTAGATTATTACTGATATATTTCTATTATGTCTGGAAATGTATCCCTGTGTACCTTTGTCCTTGATGTCGTCGCAGCAGCGCGCGTCGTGGTTGGCGGCGGGGGTCGCGGGGGCCGCGGGGGGCGCGCGGGGCGCGTCTTGGGGGGTGGCGGACGCGCCGAGCGCGCTCAGCAGCTCGTGGCGCAGGCGGTGGAACTGCGGCGCGTAGTACACGCGGCACAGCAGCCCGTCCTGACACCACCTCACTATTATCTATGTCCACCTTCGCGACTCACTGTCTACACATGTCGACATGCGAGTAGATCTGATCGTGGGTTACATTCTAATTATCGCAAATGCTAGAGAGGAACAAAGTTAATCCGAGATTGCAACCTTGACGTACACCATACATTATTTGCGTCGAGAAAAGTTTTATATGCTTTTGCGAAACGCCATTTGAATTATTTTAATAACTTATATTGCTCGAAGCAGAAAATTTTTACGACAGAATTAGTACAACGTGGAACAATAAGGTGAAAGTAGCCAGTACCTTCAGCAGAACCTCGATGTGATCGCTGCACTTGGCCTTGCACTTGTCACCTTCGGGTTTGTCCTTCCCGGAGCCCGCTTCGGCGTCTTCAGCTTCCGATTGGTTGCTGCACATTTATATGGCTTTAGTCCATTTTTTACTAAAATGTATCACAGTAGACTTGACTACTTTGTTGTACAACAAGTGAGTTTAGTGTGGACAATCATGTACCCGACAGTGAGTTTAGAAGCAGGTGTGTGCGGTGCGCGGGTCACCTGTGGCTGTGGCTGTGGCGGTGCGCGCGCAGCGAGCGCTGGTAGGCGACGGAGGCGAGCGCGGCCGCCACCACCGACCCCACCTCCCCCACCTGCACCACCACCGGCACCAGCCCGTGCGAGATTATTATACCGTTCTACAAACAAAAAACACATTCTAGAAAAAATTTTCGCCGCAGGTGGGATTAGAAACAAAATATTAAATTTTTCACTGAAAATTAAATAAAAAAAATTGTCGAAGTATGGAAGAGGGCCAAGTATTAGTTTTAAAATTTAAGATTTAAATGGAACAGGTTGCGAGTCTGGAAGACGGAATTACCTGATGGGAGGCCTCTTTGTTGGACAGCAGCTGTGTCAGGATCTGCCGCACTGTCTTCTTGTCTCCCTTTTCTTCGTCCTCCTCGCCACCTAGCATTTACATATCGATCACACTCTACACTAATTAATAACATATGCAAAATGTTAGTTTACCTTATCACCGCACGACGTTAGTATAGGTATATTGTTAGGGCAGTGGTACAGACCGCCGAGAAATTAGTCTACCACTTTTCGACTATTAAACGTTAAGGTGTTAAGGTTCAAAAGTGGTATACCAATTTCATGGTTGTACTGTACAGGATAACGTAAGTAGATAGTATATTTACTAAGTAGAAGTGCCATTAAAGCCTACTTGGAGAATAAAGTTCATTTATTACAGCTCATACCCGTATGTTCTTTTTCGTCTTTAGCCGCCGACTCTGCGAAAACATAAATGGTTCCTTCGTTAATGTTGTAGTACACTTCTGTTGTTCAGTTCTAGTTAGAGAATGATAGTTACCTGAGTTTTCGCTTTCTCCTGTGGACTCTTCTAATTCCGATTTTTCTTCAGCTGTAAGATAACAATAGATCAGTATTAATGACATAAAAACAAAAAGGCAAAATTAGTAAAAAACCTAAGTTAAACAAAAAAGCTCTCAAAGGTACCTTATATAAAACTCTCGTGAGTTTCAGAAATATAATAAACGGGTCACTAGTCGTCACCCGAATTTTAATATTGTGGATGATCGGTACCGCCCAGCTAGAGAACTGTTTCGAATACTTTACCTGTGTGGACGAGACTTTAGCATGTGACGTTGAGAGTGTTGTGTGTAACCCGACATTGAATGATAGTGACGAAAATTAGGGTGGATTCTCGCCTTCTTGACTGCTAGTTATATGTATGAGTGTGTACATACGTGGGTCAGCAGTCTTGGTAGGCTTGGGCGCGGGCGAGGCCCACGTGTCCTGTGCATCACGCAGCATGCGCTCGCCCACGATGAGCGCGTCCGACACCAGCCAGAGCGACCGGACCACTCCTGCGCACACACAATCAGGGACATCGTCATTTTATTTTTTCTTTAATTTATTCCATAAAGATATGGTACTTTTTATCATTAATTTCACCAAACAATGTTTATTGGTGAATATTGCACTAACTTTGAGGAAAACAAGAAGAAAGGAATGTACATATGTGAATCTTAAATGTTAAAATCGTCACGGAAGATATTTTTGAGGCTAAAGTTTTACGTAATCCATCAGATCGGAACCATTTCCCATATTTACCTGCGGTGGTGGTGTTTTCCTTTGCCTGGGTGAGCGCGAGCGAGATCTGCTCAGTGTGGTGCTTGAACGCCTGGTAGTCCTGCTCCGCGCCCGCATCCGCTACCGCGCTCAACGTCTCATGACCTGCAACAACAGACAATACTAATATGTTACGAATTACGTCCAGCCTCTAGTTGCAATCACTAGTATCTTTAAATTGAATTAATCAAGAGCTTAAGCTGAGTGACAGCCAAGCAGTTATAATCACGAAATTAATAATTACGGGGTGTTTAGGTTCTGTTCAGCTTTTGTAGGAGGCGTCAAAAACAACGCAAGATTGAGTGGACTCCTTGTCGTCGAAAATCATTGCATGGTTAATTACTGTGTGGTGTGGTAAGTTTATTAGGTTCTGGTGAGCCCTTATACAACACGTCAAAAACAACGCGAGATTCATTGGTCTCCTTATCTGATTAAATACTGCGTCGTGTGGTAAGTTTATTAAGGTTCTGGTGAGCCCTTATAAAACGAGTCAAAAACAACGCGAGATTGATTGGCCTCCTTATCTGGTTAATTACTGCGTGGTGTGGTAAGTTTATTAGGTTCTGGTGAGCCCTTATAGAACGCGTCAAAAACAACGTGAGATTGATTGGTCTCCATATCTGGGAGAATTACTGCGTGGTGTGGTAAGTTTCTTAAGTTCTGGCAAGCCTTTATAGGAAGTGTTAAAAACAAACGAGTTTGAATGATCTCCTTGTTTTGGAGATTTACTGCGGGGTTGTTATTTATCGTATGACAATTATTTCCAACCGTGAGATCTTTGAGAAGACTACTGTTTGTTGCGCTTTTAGCACCACACGGGTCACGGGTAGGGTCAGGTGGGTACTCCCTACGAACGTGGTGCAACTTAGACCGCCCACTGCGTGGTGTGGTAAGTAGACTGATTTATCTACTCTTATTAGGGTACAACTTGGTGTCTTTATTACAGGTAGTCACCGTTGCGCTTTCAGGTTCGGCGTAATCATTAAGCATAGGTTTAAGTAGGATTATCTTTTAAACGTGTGTCGCTGTCGAGCGAGTACCTTTGAGCACGAGCTCGTTGAGTTGAGCGATGAGCGCATCCCGCATGGCCCGCGTGTCGTAGTTGGTGGAGATCATGTCGGGCGGCAGCTCGATCTCGTACGGTGTGATTTTCATGTACCTGGGAATATTGAGTAAGGTTGGGCTAGTAGAAAACACGTACAAGAGTAATTAATGTATATATATACTAGCTTTTGCCCGCGGCTTCGCCCGCGTACTAAAAGTAATTTTTAACCGTCTACAAAAAAGAAGGTTCTCAGTTTGACCTTCATGCAGATATGTATTGGATGTCATTTTCGTAATCGGCACCCAGAGGAACCTCGAAAATGACACCCATATTGATTTTTAAGAAAATAAATGTCGGCCTTCTTGGATTTGAAAATGGATGTCATTTTTGTAATTTGCACCCCTAGGAACCTCGAAGATGACACCTATATTGATTTTTAAGAAAAATAAATCTCAGCCATCTTTGATTTGAAAATGCATGCCATTTTCGTAATCGGCACCACGAGGAACCTCGAAGACGACACCCATATCGATTTTTAAGAAAAATAAATGTCCGCCATCTTGAATTTGAAAATGAATGTCATTTTTGTAATCTGCACCCCGAGAAACTTCGAAGATGACACCCATATCGATTTTTAAGAAAAATAAATGTCCGCCATCTTGGATTTAAAAATGAATGTCATTTTTGTAATCTGCACCCCGAGAAACTTCGAAGATGACACCCATATTGATTTTTAAGAAAAATAAATCTCCGCCATCTTTGATTTGAAAATGCATGCCAATTTCGTAATCGGCACCACGAGGAACCTCGAAGACGACACCCATATCGATTTTATAAAAATAAATATCCGCCATCTTTGATTTGAAAATGAGTGTCATTTTCGTAATCGGCACCCAGAGGAACCTCGAAAATGACACCCATATTGATTTTTAAGAAAAATAAATGCCCGCCATCTTTGATTTGAAACTGGATGTCATTTTTGTAATTTGCACCCCGAGGAACCTCGAATGTGACACCCATATTGATTTTTAAGAAAAATAAATGTCTACCATCTTTGATTTGAAACTGGATGTCATTTTCGTAATCGGTACCCAGAGCAACCTCGAAGATGACACTCAAATTGATAATTAAGAAAAATAAATCTCCGCCTTCTTTGATTTGAAAATGCATGCCATTTTCGTAACCGGCACCACGAGGAACCTCGAAGACGACACCCATATCGATTATTAAGAAAAATAAATGTCCGCCATCTTGGATTTGAAAATGGATGTCATTTTTGTAATCTGCACCCCGAGGAACCTCGAAGATGACACCCATATTGATTTTTAAGAAAAATAAATCTCCGCCATCTTTGATTTGAAAATGCATGCCATTTTCGTAATCGGCACCACGAGGAACCTCGAAGACGACACCCATATCGATTATTAAGAAAAATAAATGTCCGCCATCTTGGATTTGAAAATGGATGTCATTTTTGTAATCTGCACCCCGAGGAACCTCGAAGATGACACCCATATTGATTTTTAAGAAAAATAAATCTCCGCCATCTTTGATTTGAAAATGCATGCCATTTTCGTAATTGGCACCACGAGGAACCTCGAAGACGACACCCATATCGATTATTAAGAAAAATAAATGTCCGCCATCTTGGATTTGAAAATGGATGTCATTTTTGTAATCTGCACCCCGAGGAACCTCGAAGATGACACCCATATTGATTTTTAAGAAAAATAAATCTCCGCCATCTTTGATTTGAAAATGCATGCCATTTTCGTAATCGGCACCACGAGGAACCTCGAATACGACACCCATATCGATTATTAAGAAAAATAAATGTCCGCCATCTTGGATTTGAAAATGGATGTCATTTTTGTAATCTGCACCCCGAGGAACCTCGAAGATGACACCCATATTGATTTTTAAGAAAAATAAATCTCCGCCATGTTTGATTTGAAAATGCATGCCATTTTCGTAATCGGCACCACGAGGAACCTCGAAGACGACACCCATATCGATTATTAAGAAAAATAAATGTCCGCCATCTTGGATTTGAAAATGGATGTCATTTTTGTAATCTGCACCCCGAGGAACCTCGAAGATGACACCCATATTGATTTTTAAGAAAAATAAATCTCAGCCATCTTTGATTTGAAAATGCATGCCATTTTCGTAATCGGCACCACGAGGAACCTCGAAGACGACACCCATATCGATTTTTAAGAAAAATAAATGTCCGCCATCTTGGATTTGAAAATGAATGTCATTTTTGTAATCTGCACCCCGAGAAACTTCGAAGATGACACCCATATCGTTTATAAGACAAATAAATGTCCGCCATCTTGGATTTGAAAATGCATGTCATTTTCGTAATCCGCACCCCGAGGAACCTCGGAGATGACACCCATATCGATTTTTAGGAAAAAAAATGACCGTATATCCATTATATAACGTCATCATATTTGAAAATGGTTGTCATTTTCGTAATTGGCACCTCGAGGAACAACAAAAATGACAACCATATAGATTTTTAAGAAAAAGAAATGTCCGCCATCTTGGATTTGAAAATGCATGCCATTTTCGTAATCGGCACCCCGAAGAACCTCGAATATGACACCCATATTACTGCTCCCCGCACAAACTTGAAACCCCTTTTTCACCCCTTTAGGGGAGCAATTCCGAAAAACGCTGAAACGAGTTTTGCTGTATTTAAACAGAGTCCATATACGAAGTTTGAAATCTCTCGTTTCAAAAAGATTTGCTTCCCGTACAAATTTGGACCCCCTTTTCACCCCTTTAGGGAAGAAATTTCAAAAAACGCTGAAATATGGTTTGTTGTATTTTAACACAGTCTATACACTCCCCGTACAAACACCACATGGAACCACCTTTTCATACCTTTAGGGGAGTAATTTCAAAAAATGCCGAGTAATTTTTTGTTGCATTTAAACAGAAAGTCTATATACGAAGTTCTAAATCTCTCACTTCAAAAAAGATTTGCTCCCTGTACAAACTTGGAACCCCTTTTCACCCCTTTAGGGGAGCAATTTAGAAACACGCTGAAATACGCCATTAATGTATTTAAACAGAGAGTCTTTATACAAAGTTTCAACGTTTTTTCCCGCGGCTTCGCCCGCGTACTAAGAGTAATTTTTAACCGTCTACAAAAAAGGAGGTTCTCAGTTTGACCTGCATGCAGATATGTACTGGATGTCATTTTCGTAATCGGCACCCCGAGGAACCACAAAGATGAAACCCATATCGATTTTTAAGAAAAATAAATGTCTGCCATCTTTGATTTGAAAATGCATGCCATTTTCGTAATCGGCACCCAGAGGAACCTCGAAAATGACACCCATATTGATTTTTAAGAAAAATAAATGTCCGCCATGTTGGATTTGAAAATGGATGTCATTTTTGTAATCTGCACCCCGAGGAACCTCGAAGATGACACCCATATTGATTTTTAAGAAAAATAAATCTCCGCCATATTTGATTTCAAAATGCATGCCATTTTCGTAATCGGCACCACGAGGAACCTCGAAGACGACACCCATATCGATTTTTATAAAAATAAATATTCGCCATCTTTGATCTGAAAATAAGTGTCATTTTCGTAATCGGCACCCAGAGGAATCTCTAAAATGACACCCATATTGATTGTTAAGAAAAATAAATCTCCGCCATCTTTGATTTGAAAATGCATGCCATTTTCGTAATCGGCACCACGAGGAACCTCGAAGACGACACCCATATCGATTTTTATAAAAATAAATATCCGCCATCTTTGATCTGAAAATGAGTGTCATTTTCGTAATCGGCACCCAGAGGAACCTCGAAAATGACACCCATATTGATTTTTAAGAAAAATAAATGTCCGCCATCTTGGATTTGAAAATGGATGTCATTTTTGTAATCTGCATCCCGAGGAACCTCGAAGATGACACCCATATTGATTTTTAAGCAAAATAAATGTCCGCCATCTTTAATTTGAAAATGAATGTCATTTTCGTAATCGGCACCCAGAGGAACCTCGAAAATGACGCCCATATTGTTTTTTAAGAAAACTAAATGTCCGCCATCTTGGATTTGAAAATGGATGTCATTTTTGTAATTTGCACCCCGAGGAACCTCGAAGATGACACCCATATTGATTTTTAAGAAAAATAAATGTCCGCCATCTTTAATTTGAAAATGAATGTCATTTTCGTAATTGGCACCCCGAGGAATCTCGAAAATGACACCCATATCGATTTTTAAGAAAAGGAAAAATTTGCTCCCCGCTCAAACTTGGAACCCTCTTTTCACCCCTTAAAGGGAGAAATTCCGAAAAACGCTGAAACACGTTTTGTTGTATTTAAACAAAGAGTCTATATACGAAGTTTTAAATCTCTCACTTCAAAAAAGATTTGCTCTCCGTACAAACTTGGAACCCCCTTTTGAACCCTTTAGGGGAGCAATTTCAAAAAACGCTTAAATATGTTTTGTTGTATTTAAACATAGAGTCTATGTACGAAGTTTTAAATCTCTCACTTAAAAAAAGATTTGCTCCCCGTACATACTTGAAACCCCCTTTTCACCCTTTTAGGGGAGTAATTTCGAAAGACGCTTATATACGTTTTGTTTTATTTAAACAGAGAGTCTATATACAAAGTTTCAAATATCTCATTTTAAAAAAGATTTTCTTCCCGTACAAATTTTGAACCCCCTTTTCACCCCTTTAGTGGAGCAAATTAGAAAAACGCTGAAATACGCCATTAATATATTTAAACACAGACTCTATGTACAAAGTTTCATGTCTCTCACTTTAATAAATACGGTTTTTCATACAAACTTTGGACCCCCGTTTCACCCCTTTAGGGGGTGAATTTTGAAAAATCCTTTCTTAGTGCACCCCTAGACCTTATAAGGAACCTACGTGCCAAATTTGGAATCTCTAGAACCAGCGGTTTGGGCTGTGCGTTGATAGATCAGTCAGTCAGTCAGTCAGTCAGTCAGTCAGTCAGTCAGTCAGTCAATCAGTCAGTCAGTTTCTTCTTTTATATATTTAGATTACAGATACCTGCAGCACGCGGCCGCCGTGTGGCGCGCGAACACGTGCGCGTGCGCGCGCAGCGGGTGGCGGCAGCAGCGCGCGCGCAGCGGCCGCGCGGCGGCGGCGGCGGCGGCCATGCGCGCGCGCAGGTGCGCGGCCAGCGACAGGCTGAGAGCGGCGCGAGAGAGGCGGCGCGCGCGCCCCGACGCGCCGCACTGCTCGCAGCGCGACCAGAACATCACCTGCCCGACACATTTATATACAAAAAAATCCGAGCGTATTGCAGAAAACGTCATTTTCTCTTTTTGAATGTAAGTATTACTTGTTTGCTCTGCTCCTCCTTAGCCTTGTCGACGGCGCTGTGCTGGATCACGTTGCACGTGACGGTAATGCACGCGTCACCGTGCACGAACCTACCAGAACCGAACAATGCCCATTATAATACAATACAATACAATACAAATACTCTTTATTGCACACCTCAATCAAAGGATACAGTATAGTACAAAAAACACAATGAGAAGAGGCAAACAACAGGCGGTCTTATCGCTAAAGAGCGATTTCTTCCAGACAACCTTAGGGTAGCGGAAATCTAAACAGAACGATTCATAGCAGGTGGTGCAGAGTTAATACAACATAATAACAATAATAATAATTTTAAGACCATCACTGAAAATGAGCGTCACGGCTCGCGTGACAACGTGCTGAGTAAGTTTCCTATTCAGATGAACAATACAATAAATTTAACCCATAACTTGACGATGTAAATTTCCTTGATCAACAAAGTTCGGTGATGCAAAAAATCTCGGTCATAAATAAGGTATAGGTGCAATAAAAGTGTTAAGAGATGTAAAAGGTTGTGGGGTAGCCAGCGTCCATAGACTAGGGTGTGTGGGAGACCTGCGCACGTGCTGGTTGACGGGCACGGAGCAGGAGCCGGAGGGGCACTTGGACTCGCTGTTGAAGCAGTACTTGTCCAGGAACGCGCCCAGCGTGATGTCGTTCCGCCCGTACATCTCCATCGTCACGATCCTGCCGTAATACATTCCTTTGTCAGGGATGGCGCAGCAGGATGTCATTTGGAGCAGCCCAATAGGGTTGTTGGGTTGTTGTAGGGTTCTCCCCCACGGGACAGGCCATGCCTAGTGTGGGGGTCAGTATTAATCTACCAGAGCATGTTTATTATCTGTAAATAAACTATTTGTATTTGTATTTCTATTTGTACTCAAAATTTAACTACTCCAAAAGACTACTAGAAAAGAAATAAGGCAAGAAAATATACAATATGGTGAAAATCCTATTCAAATATGTCAAAAAGTAACGAAAGAAAGTGCGACAGATCAGTGATGTCATTGACCACGAGCGCCATAGCAAATGACGAACGTTCCAATACAAAGGTGTGTTTTGCGAAAAAGGGACAGACTATGCTCCCTTTGAAGACTATGTAATTATTTATTCTTTTGAGTTACTTTATTCGCCATTTGATTAAGAAATTGATCCTTTTTCGAAAAGTTTATAATTTATTAATGTATGCCATGTAAATTGTGGGAATGAATAAAGTGTTCATCTATTGATTTTCTTATTTGGAGTCAACATCCCTATTGGGAAAGTGTCTACAGTAAGGTATTACTGTAGACACTACTTGCTCTGTAGGTAGGTATGTGGTGTTGTTTAAGGTCACTATTAGATCTATAAAAATAGTGGTACAAAGACATGTAGGATGTAAATAAGCATCCCCACAGGAGTTCAGAAGTCGGCGCTCGTCAGACCATGTATCCGCTGAAGCAGTTGAACGATGTAATCATATGTAGATCCGGGGCGTAATCGTGAAGGGCAGCGCTGCAGACGTGAACTCACCAAGGGTTGACGCAGAAGTCGGGCTTGTTGGGCGACTTGGAGCTGTAGCTGTAGAGCAGCACGCTGAGCTGCTGGTGGTGCTCCGGCGACAGCGGGTCGCGCTGCTCCGCCGGCTCGGGCTCCGGCCCCGGCTCCGGCGACGGCGCGCTCCGCTTTACCACCGATGGCTTGTACATGGGGCACTCCGCTGGAAATAATGCTTTGTGACTTAACCTGCGCTTATGCGTGGCAAGCAATCCCTGTTATAGCCGAGGCATGTATAGTGCGTTTCTTAAAATGAGCGATGGTATTTAACTATAAGAATTCTTCAATAAAATTCTTAAAATTGAGTAATAAAAACACGCGCTACAGCAGCTGGTGCCGGCGAGCCCGGCGATATCCTCTAGTAACTGTCAAAGTCCGGCAAAAACAGGTTTCGCAGCGTACGAGTATTATCGCTCCTACGAGCAACATGTACGTGCACTTACGCCTGTGCTTGTCGCCGAGCTGGCAGCCGGTGGCGCGGTAGTGCGCGAGCGCGGCCTTCAGCGCGGGCTCCTCCGCCGTCGCCGTGATCGGGGTTGTCACGAATGGGTGCAGTTCCTACAAACAACATTGACGTTATGAAAGAAGTGTATGGTGCGCGGAGCTGGGGTAGAGGGGGCGCTGACCTTGAGCTCGACGACGCTGTGGCGGGCGCGGGAGGTAGCTACGACACGTTCTGTACTACACTAGCGCTGACCTTGAGCTCGACGACGCTGTGGCGGGCGCGGGAGGTAGCTACGACACGTTCTGTACTACACTAGCGCTGACCTTGAGCTCGACGACGCTGTGGCGGGCGCGGGAGGTAGCTACGACACGTTCTGTACTACACTAGCGCTGACCTTGAGCTCGACGACGCTGTGGCGGGCGCGGGAGGTAGCTACGACACGTTCTGTACTACACTAGCGCTGACCTTGAGCTCGACGACGCTGTGGCGGGCGCGGGAGGTAGCTACGACACGTTCTGTACTACACTAGCGCTGACCTTGAGCTCGACGACGCTGTGGCGGGCGCGGCTGCGGGGCGGGGGCAGCAGCGGGCGCGGGAGGTGGCTGCGACACGTCCTGTGCTACACTAGCGCTGACCTTGAGCTCGACGACGCTGTGGCGGGCGCGGGAGGTAGCTACGACACGTTCTGTACTACACTAGCGCTGACCTTGAGCTCGACGACGCTGTGGCGGGCGCGGCTGCGGGGCGGGGGCAGCAGCGGGCGCGGGAGGTGGCTGCGACACGTCCTGTGCTACACTAGCGCTGACCTTGAGCTCGACGACGCTGTGGCGGGCGCGGCTGCGGGGCGGGGCAGCAGCGGGCGCGGGAGGTGGCTGCGACACGTCCTGTGCTACACTAGCGCTGACCTTGAGCTCGACGACGCTGTGGCGGGCGCGGCCGCGGGGCGGGGCAGCAGCGGGCGCGGGAGGTGGCTGCGACACGTCCTGTGCTACACTAGCGCTGACCTTGAGCTCGACGACGCTGTGGCGGGCGCGGCTGCGGGGCGGGGCAGCAGCGGGCGCGGGAGGTGGCTGCGACACGTCCTGTGCTACACTAGCGCTGACCTTGAGCTCGACGACGCTGTGGCGGGCGCGGCTGCGGGGCGGGGGCAGCAGCGGGCGCGGGAGGTAGCTGCGACACGTCCTGTGCTACACTAGCGCTGACCTTGAGCTCGACGACGCTGTGGCGGGCGCGGCTGAGGGCGCGGGAGGTAGCTGCGGCACGTCCTGTACTGCACTAGCGCTGACCTTGAGCTCGACGACGCTGTGGCGGGCGCGGCTGAGGGCGCGGGAGGTAGCTGCGGCACGTCCTGTACTGCACTAGCGCTGACCTTGAGCTCGATGACGCTGTGGCGGGCGCGGCTGCGGGGCGGGGCAGCAGCGGGCGCGGGAGGTGGCTGCAACACGTCCTGTGCTACACTAGCGCTGACCTTGAGCTCGACGACGCTGTGGCGGGCGCGGGAGGTAGCTGCGACACGTCCTGTACTGCACTAGCGCTGACCTTGAGCTCGACGACGCTGTGGCGGGCGCGGGAGGTAGCTGCGACACGTCCTGTACTGCACTAGCGCTGACCTTGAGCTCGACGACGCTGTGGCGGGCGCGGCTGCGGGGCGGGGCAGCAGCGGGCGCGGGAGGTGGCTGCGACACGTCCTGTGCTACACTAGCGCTGACCTTGAGCTCGACGACGCTGTGGCGGGCGCGGCTGCGGGGCGGGGCAGCAGCGGGCGCGGGAGGTGGCTGCGACACGTCCTGTGCTACACTAGCGCTGACCTTGAGCTCGACGACGCTGTGGCGGGCGCGGCTGCGGGGCGGGGGCAGCAGCGGGCGCGGGAGGTAGCTGCGACACGTCCTGTACTGCACTAGCGCTGACCTTGAGCTCGACGACGCTGTGGCGGGCGCGGCTGCGGGGCGGGGCAGCAGCGGGCGCGGGAGGTAGCTGCGACACGTCCTGTGCTACACTAGCGCTGACCTTGAGCTCGACGACGCTGTGGCGGGCGCGGGAGGTAGCTGCGACACGTCCTGTACTGCACTAGCGCTGACCTTGAGCTCGACGACGCTGTGGCGGGCGCGGGAGGTAGCTGCGACACGTCCTGTACTGCACTAGCGCTGACCTTGAGCTCGACGACGCTGTGGCGGGCGCGGGAGGTAGCTGCGACACGTCCTGTACTGCACTAGCGCTGACCTTGAGCTCGACGACGCTGTGGCGGGCGCGGCTGAGGGCGCGGGAGGTAGCTGCGGCACGTCCTGTACTGCACTAGCGCTGACCTTGAGCTCGATGACGCTGTGGCGGGCGCGGCTGCGGGGCGGGGCAGCAGCGGGCGCGGGAGGTGGCTGCAACACGTCCTGTGCTACACTAGCGCTGACCTTGAGCTCGACGACGCTGTGGCGGGCGCGGGAGGTAGCTGCGACACGTCCTGTACTGCACTAGCGCTGACCTTGAGCTCGACGACGCTGTGGCGGGCGCGGGAGGTAGCTGCGACACGTCCTGTACTGCACTAGCGCTGACCTTGAGCTCGACGACGCTGTGGCGGGCGCGGCTGCGGGGCGGGGCAGCAGCGGGCGCGGGAGGTGGCTGCGACACGTCCTGTGCTACACTAGCGCTGACCTTGAGCTCGACGACGCTGTGGCGGGCGCGGCTGCGGGGCGGGGGCAGCAGCGGGCGCGGGAGGTAGCTGCGACACGTCCTGTACTGCACTAGCGCTGACCTTGAGCTCGACGACGCTGTGGCGGGCGCGGCTGCGGGGCGGGGCAGCAGCGGGCGCGGGAGGTAGCTGCGACACGTCCTGTGCTACACTAGCGCTGACCTTGAGCTCGACGACGCTGTGGCGGGCGCGGGAGGTAGCTGCGACACGTCCTGTACTGCACTAGCGCTGACCTTGAGCTCGACGACGCTGTGGCGGGCGCGGGAGGTAGCTGCGACACGTCCTGTACTGCACTAGCGCTGACCTTGAGCTCGACGACGCTGTGGCGGGCGCGGGAGGTAGCTGCGACACGTCCTGTACTGCACTAGCGCTGACCTTGAGCTCGACGACGCTGTGGCGGGCGCGGCTGGCGCGGCGCGCGCGGGGCGTGTGCGGCGCGCGGGGCGGGGGCAGCAGCGGGCGCGGAAGGTGGCTGCGACACGTCCTGTACTGCACTAGCGCTGACCTTGAGCTCGACGACGCTGTGGCGGGCGCGGCTGGCGCGGCGCGCGCGCGGCGTGTGCGGCGCGCGGGGCGGGGGCAGCAGCGGGCGCGGAAGGTGGCTGCGACACGTCCTGTACTGCACTAGCGCTGACCTTGAGCTCGACGACGCTGTGGCGGGCGCGGCTGGCGCGGCGCGCGCGCGGCGTGTGCGGCGCGCGGGGCGGGGGCAGCAGCGGGCGCGGAAGGTGGCTGCGACACGTCCTGTACTGCACTAGCGCTGACCTTGAGCTCGACGACGCTGTGGCGGGCGCGGCTGGCGCGGCGCGCGCGCGGCGTGTGCGGCGCGCGGGGCGGGGGCAGCAGCGGGCGCGGAAGGTGGCTGCGACACGTCCTGTACTGCACTAGCGCTGACCTTGAGCTCGACGACGCTGTGGCGGGCGCGGCTGGCGCGGCGCGAGTTAAGGGTGCCTCCACCCCCAATATCTGCTTCATCAGCAGAAACTAACGCATCTTCAGCATTTACCAATTGAGGGCATTGCGTCAATGCTGAATTGCATTAATTTAGTATATATACTAGTTATTAATTATTTTTAAGTTAGAATTCTCTTGATTGTAAGCTACACTGTTACTCTGTCGGATTTAATAAAGATTTTTTTTAACTAAAGTTCATGTCGTTATCTTAATTGGCGCTGAGGACAGGATTCCCGTCGTTATCCTTGCACGTTCAGTGGCCGATAAAAATCTCGCGATCACACCGTGTCGGGCAACGTACGTTTCTACGTTTCAACGGGAAGCCGAACAAATAAATTTATTAAGTAACGTCCAGAGAACCTGCCGCAGAAGTATCCAGTCAACACTAGCTGATCCAGAAAGCTGTCCAACTCCAGCCAACCGGAAACAATCCAGGAGATTCCAGCCAGCCGTAAGGACTCGTGAAAGCGACCAGGGGGAATGTGAGTCAATCTTTTTCATCATCCTTTCTTTTCCTTTTATACGTGTCCTTACTTGCAATAAATATATGTGTGTTATTGTGGATTAGAAAACGCCGTAATAACATTAATTCTAACGTCATAGAAGGTGTCCAATTCCACTTTCAATTGACCTACTTATTGTGTAATCGTATAGTTTATTTTAGTCGTGTGTAAATTATATTGCATTTATAATGGAAGGCATTAACCGGGTTCCTGCGGACATTGTCAAAATGATCCCGATTTTCAATGGGGATGCTAGGGAGCTACCGGGATATATTAATAAATGCGAATATGTTATTACGCAATTCGCCGGTGGACCCGAACAAAATGAATATTTATTCCACGTATTAACCAGTAGACTAGCGGGGCCCGCAGCAATTTTATTCGGAGAAAGAGAGGGTACTACAACATGGGGCGGACTTAAGGTTTTGCTGAAGGAACACTTCGGGGACCCCAGGTCCGAGAAATGCCTACTATTAGAATTGCAAGCGTTAAAATTAAATAAGGGCGAAAGTTATTTAGAGTTCTGTCACAGGATTCAACATTTTAGAAATCTTTTGTTAGTAAAGGTCGCCGAAACGGTTGATGATGCCGCATTGCGAACGGCAAAACACGAAATCTATACTCATACCTCCTTCGATGTATTCCTGTATAACTTGCCCCCATACTTAGTTAAAATGATTCGTTTAAGGAATGTTACCACGTTAGAAGGTGCCCTTAAAACCGTCCTGGAAGAAGAAAACTTCAATATGGTTTATAATATGAAGAACCCTTTTAGGAATAACGCGAATAATAGGCAGAACCCTAACAATAACGGGTTCGGACCCCAAATTAGGCAGGATAGATTCCCGAATAGTAACAATTATTCACCTAGACAGAATTTTAACCAAAGGCCATTTAATAATATAAATTCACCAAGCGGTTCCCAACAATTCAGGAATAATTCGATGCAAAATCGTAATTATTCCAATACGCGATACCAAGGGCAACAAGTAACTGGGCCACCACAATTGCAGTCGCAGCAACAAGCGGGTTATTCACCGCAGTATCAGCACGTGCCGCCTCGCAACGTGACGTCGGGTTCTAATACCGATGTCACTATGAGAACTGCTAGTGCGAGACGCGTTAATTACACGGAAAATAATGATGTGGATCCCATGTACTTCGAGCCAAGGGACGAATCAACCCCGGGACCATCCTATAGGAACGATAACGAAGTAGAAAATTTTCTCATAATGGCCTCAAGCAAAGGACTCGAATAGAGTTAAATTGTAATAAAATATTAAGATTGCCGCACATTTTAGTTCCTGAATTACAGGCGGTTTTCATGATCGATACGGGATCAACTAGATCATTCATTAGTCCGCAAAAGGTAGAAAAATATTTTAGTAATTACAAACAGCGAGAAAGTTTCGAAGTCGTAAGTACCCACGCATCTAGTAAACATGATACAGTTGTTTACGTTCCATTGCCTAAGATTTTTAACAGTCCAGAACGTCATAAGTTCTATGTATATAGTGTGGATAATAGATATGACGGTTTAATAGGAAGCGATTTATTAAAACAATTGGAAGCGAATATTGACATGAAAAATCAAACTTTGATTACAAAAACGGCGCGAATACCTATTGTTTATACGCCACCTATGAGAGAGACATTCGAGCTGCCGGCTCGTAGCGAACTTAGGGTTAGGTTACCGGTCAACTTGTTAAATGGCGAGGCAATATTAGGATTTAAGAAATTTACGGAAGGTATAAGAATGCCTGACGCATTAGTGAATTGCGTCAATGGATATGCAACCACTATAATTCAGAATTGCAAGTTTGAACCCATGACTTTAGTAGTCACGGCACCTTTCCAGGTCCAACCATACAGCAGCGAAAAAATTGACGTGAATTTTTCCGAGGATGTAGCCTCGACAGATAAACTTTTAACTGAAAATCTCTCCAAATTGAGATTAGACGACCTAAACGAAGAAGAAAGAAAGGCTATTGGTAAACTATGTGAGGAATATAAGGATATATTTTATTGCGAACATATCCCATTATCTTTTACGAACCAAGTAAAGCATAAGATTCGCACGGTCAACGAGGACCCTGTTTTCATTAGAGCCCATAGGATGCCCCCTGTTCAAACGCAGGAAATAAAAAAACAAATAGATAAAATGTTAAAGGACAATGTTATTCAGGAGTCACATTCTCCTTGGAGTGCCCCAGTCCACCTCGTCCCAAAGAAGATGGATATGTCAGGTGAACAAAAGTGGCGTATGGTGATCGACTACAGACGTCTTAATGACATCACAGTTGACGATAAGTACCCCCTACCAAACATAAACGACCTGTTTGATATGTTGGGGAAAAGTACATACTTCACGACATTAGACCTGGCTAGTGGATATCACCAAATAGAAGTCGATGAGCAGGATAGGGCCAAAACAGGATTCAGTACAGCCTTTGGACATTTTGAATTTAATAGAATGCCTTTTGGACTTAAAACAGCACCAGCTACCTTTCAGAGAGCCATGGACAACGTCCTTAGGGGTTTACAAGGGATACACTGTCTAGTGTACCTTGATGACGTCATTATATTTTCTAAAAGTCTACAAGAACACGTTCAGAAGCTTAAAGCTGTATTCGATCGATTTAGGGAAACAAATTTAAAAGTCCAACTGGACAAGTCCCATTTCCTCAGGAAGGAAGTCCTCTACCTTGGACACACCATCACAAGTGAAGGGCTCAAACCAAATAACGACAAGATTAATGCCGTACTAAATTATCCCATTCCGAAAACAACAAGCGAAATTAAAAGCTTTCTGGGACTCATAGGATATTATAGAAAGTTTATTAAAGATTTTGCGAAAATAACTAGACCAATGACTGCATGCCTGAAGAAAGGGAGAAAAGTAGTATTGAATGACGAATATAAAGAAAGTTTTGAGCTTTGTAAAAAGATTTTAACTAATGCACCGCTGCTACAGTTTCCAGATTTTAAGAAACCTTTCATTTTGACGACCGATGCCTCTAATTACGCTATAGGAGCAGTATTGTCCCAGGGACAAATCGGGTCCGACAAACCTGTAGCCTATTTCAGCAAAACACTAAGCAATACACAGGTAAAATACAGCACAATAGAGAAAGAACTATTAGCTGTACTAGAAGGTGTAAAGCACTTTAGACCTTATTTGTATGGGAACAAATTCTTCATTTACACCGACCATCGACCACTTGCCTGGCTTTACTCTTTGAAAGAACCAAATAGTAAACTCACGAGATGGCGATTAAGATTACAAGAATATGATTTCGAAATTTATTACAAAAAGGGTAACCAAAACACTAATGCAGACGCAATGTCGCGTATAAGACTTAATATGACAAACGACGACAATGAGTCAATGGCCGTTAATGTAGACGAGAAAGAGGAGAAGCTGATAAAATACGTAGAATCTTTAACGGACCAGATTGCTAAGTTGAGTAGGCCGGAATCTGAACCAGAAATAGAAACAGTAGAAATTTCCGATTCTGATGATGGAGCCACAGCTCATTCTATTTCAAATCGAGAACATGAAGGTATCCCAATATTAAAAGAAGCCATAGACTCAAAACCTAAACAAATATTAGTCTATACATGGTTCAAAAATGAAGTTAGCGTCAAAGACATTTCTCATAAAAAACAAAAAATCCTTGAAGTACACATGCCGGTTGATAATGAAGGCTTAGTGAATAAATTTCTAAAGGAATATGTAAACATGAAAAATAAATACTTCATCCATTTCGAAACACCGGAACTTAGAAGAGTATTTAGTAACGTCGTAACTAAACTCTATAAGAAAGGGACAAATAACTTGATAGAATGCACAGAACGAATTATAAATATAACGGACGAAGATGATATGAGAGAATTAGTTAAGAGATACCATGAAGGGAAAACATGCCATAGGGGTATTAATGAAACCCTTGCTAAACTCAAAAGAGATTATTGGTGGAGCAATATGAAAGAAACAATTTCAGCCATAATAAATGCATGTACACAGTGCCGCAAGATGAAGTATGAGAGAAAGCCCATCAAACCATTTATCCAACTAACTCAGAGTCAGGAATCACCATTCCAGGAAATATTTATAGACCTTCTGTTTATTGAGGGCAAGTACTATTTGACAGCAGTAGACGCATTTAGCAAGTTGGGACAGGCTATAGACATACCTAATCGAAGCACACCGGAAGTAGTTCGAGCTTTGATCAAATACTTTAGCATGTATGGCATCCCTAGGAAAATCAGCTGCGACTCTGGGTCAGAGTTTAATAACGAACTCATGAAGGAATTATTAAGTTTATATAAAATAGATTTGCACATAGGAACACCGAATAACCCAAATTCAATGGCCATAGTAGAACGATTCCATTCTACTATAATAGAAATTTACCGTTTAGCGAAATACGACAGGAGCGAGCAAGATGCCGCAGCAGTAATGACGTATGCCATAATGGCCTATAATAACTCAATACACAGTGCAACAACTTTTACACCTTTTGAGATTGTCTTTGGACATACAGACACGGGAAACCCGTTCGACATAGATAGGGAACGAAACATGATGCAGAAACTACTTATAGATCATAGAAGACGGTTAAAAGTGTTGTATGAATATGTTAGCGAGAAACTAGTTAACGATAAAGTTAAAGTTAGAAACAAGAAAGGTGGTGAAGTTCCACCGGAAATTAAAGAAGGCGATACAATTTACATGAAAGATACTAGAATACGTAAAGCAAAGGAACTACCCAGGTACGAGAAAGCCAAAGTTATTGGCAAACCGGAAAAGAACATAATTCCCGTACAAGTTAAGAAAAGGAATACTCGAGTAGCTCTCAAAAATATCAAACGACCTCCACAGGTGGCGTGTGATATTACTGATGGCCCTGGCACATCAGGGACGCAGCCTCAACATCCAAAACCTCGAGCGGAGTCCAGGGATAGCTCCAGTCAGGATGGGTACAGCTCTGATGAGGACTAGCTCCTGGAGCATAATTAAGATTATAGATTTAGAATCGGTTAAGTCATTATTAGAAATAAATTTAGAACAATACGATAAGTTAAAACTGTTAGTTAATAGTAAAATAAATTTACGAAAAGAACTAATGGGTTTAGAAGTACAAATAAATTCTTTTGCAGACCTCTCTAGAAATAGACTATTACAAATTCTACCAACGGTAAGAACTAGACGAGCTATTCTCAACCCATTAGGATCTATAATTAAGGTTATAACGGGAAACTTGGATAATGAAGACGCCGTTCGATACGATTCAGTTATTGAAAATATGAAGCATAAGGAGGTATCAGTAGAGAATAAAGTAACATTACTTCAAAAAGCCCTTGACAAGTTAACTAACGTTTCAAGCGACATCAACCTAAATGTTAAGCACTTGGGTAACAAAACTAAAGAACTAGAAAACATTAAAGAAGATGAACATAAACTTTTTAACTTGATATCTGTAATGAACAGCATGTATCAGATCCTAAATAACTTCCGCACCATTTATAATATTATACAAGAGATAGAAACAGCTATTGCCTTCAGCAAGCTATCCACATTACACCAATCTGTAATAAATTCAACGGAATTAATTAACATTCTTTTAGAAGTAGAAAAACATGCCACTTTAATTTACCCTGTATCAAAGGCAAACCTAATTAAATTAGAACGTAGTATAGACTTAAAATCCTTTATTAGTAATAATCGCTTAACTTTTGTATTAGATATTCCATTAATTGAAAGAAGCACATATATTTATTACAAAATTATCCCCATCCCGATTTATAACCCCCAAACCGACAAAACCTTAACCATTATCCCCAAATACCCCTACCTTATGATGAACAGATTGAAATTCAGACCCATAGCAAAACACTGCGAAGAAATAGAAGAAGATAGATACATCTGCACAGATGACGACATAGCCCAGCATCCAATAACAACATGCATCGAACAACTTATGTTATTGAAAGAAAACCTTTCCAAATGCAACCAACAAGCAATCAAGACAGAAGACACAGTCATTCAGAAAATTACACCAGACCATTGGCTCCTTTACACTAGAAAAAGAGCAATAATAACCGAAACCTGCGGAGACGAAGTCTCTAAACATAATTTAGAGGGAACATATATAGTAACTCCGTCAAAACATTGCGAGACGCAAGTAGAAGACGTCACCATAAAAGCAGTCAGCAACACCACAGTAACGAGCTATACATTGCCTCCTGTTGTACTACCGGAACTACGACTAGAGATCCAGCAGAACGAGAACGAGTTAGATCTACGAGGTGTGGATTTCAGCGACGTGAAGGACATCCTCAACAGTGTTAAATACAATAGTGAAAGTGATAACAGTGATAACTTCGTTATTAGCAATAGAGTCAGTGTTTGGACCCTAATCTTATATGTTTTCCTAATTTCACTATTACTTGTATACATAACACGTAAACTACGCCCCTTATTTCTAAAACGAAATTCTCTGAAGCCAGCTACGCCACCTTCAGATAATTTCTCTCTTGAGGAGGGAGGAGTTAAGGGTGCCTCCACCCCCAATATCTGCTTCATCAGCAGAAACTAACGCATCTTCAGCATTTACCAATTGAGGGCATTGCGTCAATGCTGAATTGCATTAATTTAGTATATATACTAGTTATTAATTATTTTTAAGTTAGAATTCTCTTGATTGTAAGCTACACTGTTACTCTGTCGGATTTAATAAAGATTTTTTTTAACTAAAGTTCATGTCGTTATCTTAATTCGCGCGCGGGGCGTGTGCGGCGCGCGGGGCGGGGGCAGCAGCGGGCGCGGAAGGTGGCTGCGACACGTCCTGTACTGCACTAGCGCTGACCTTGAGCTCGACGACGCTGTGGCGGGCGCGGCTGGCGCGGCGCGCGCGCGGCGTGTGCGGCGCGCGGGGCGGGGGCAGCAGCGGGCGCGGAAGGTGGCTGCGACACGTCCTGTACTGCACTAGCGCTGACCTTGAGCTCGACGACGCTGTGGCGGGCGCGGCTGGCGCGGCGCGCGCGCGGCGTGTGCGGCGCGCGGGGCGGGGGCAGCAGCGGGCGCGGAAGGTGGCTGCGACACGTCCTGTACTGCACTAGCGCTGACCTTGAGCTCGACGACGCTGTGGCGGGCGCGGCTGGCGCGGCGCGCGCGGGGCGTGTGCGGCGCGCGGGGCGGGGGCAGCAGCGGGCGCGGAAGGTGGCTGCGACACGTCCTGTACTGCACTAGCGCTGACCTTGAGCTCGACGACGCTGTGGCGGGCGCGGCTGGCGCGGCGCGCGCGGGGCGTGTGCGGCGCGCGGGGCGGGGGCAGCAGCGGGCGCGGAAGGTGGCTGCGACACGTCCTGTACTGCACTAGCGCTGACCTTGAGCTCGACGACGCTGTGGCGGGCGCGGCTGGCGCGGCGCGCGCGGGGCGTGTGCGGCGCGCGGGGCGGGGGCAGCAGCGGGCGCGGAAGGTGGCTGCGACACGTCCTGTACTGCACTAGCGCTGACCTTGAGCTCGACGACGCTGTGGCGGGCGCGGCTGGCGCGGCGCGCGCGGGGCGTGTGCGGCGCGCGGGGCGGGGGCAGCAGCGGGCGCGGGAGGTGGCTGCGACACGTCCTGTACTGCACTAGCGCTGACCTTGAGCTCGACGACGCTGTGGCGGGCGCGGCTGGCGCGGCGCGCGCGCGGCGTGTGCGGCGCGCGGGGCGGGGGCAGCAGCGGGCGCGGAAGGTGGCTGCGACACGTCCTGTACTGCACTAGCGCTGACCTTGAGCTCGACGACGCTGTGGCGGGCGCGGCTGGCGCGGCGCGCGCGGGGCGTGTGCGGCGCGCGGGGCGGGGGCAGCAGCGGGCGCGGGAAGTAGCGCCGCAGCGCGCAGCGCCGCCCCGCCTCCGTGTCCAGGTACGGTGCAGGAATCAGCACGTTCGGGGACATGGACAACACCGTGTCGTCCGTCGACCATCTGCCGTGGTTCCGAACGTCACGTAGAACACATGGAAAACGACCAGGTAACGTGGGCTACTTTTGAAGAGTGAACAAGTAAAAGAAGAATTCTTCGCGACATGCAAATAAACATTTCGATTCTATTCTATTCTATTCATGAGTGACGAATGATTGCTCAGTTGGCAAGAGCAATGCACAGAATGTAAAGATCGCGAAACCGTATTGGATTGGAACGGCTTTAAATTCAATCAATTTTATCAACATGCACGCCACGTTTGTCCCGTCCCATTTGATTCACACCACCCTATCAGCTGAATCGGCTGCGGGATCGGCTGAAGAGTCGGCGGCCCGGGTGAAACATGTAAAATACCTAGTCTGCCTTGGAACCCATGTACGACTTCGTGCCAGTGGCGGTGGAGACTGAGGGACTGCGGGACCTCGGAGCACGGAGGCCAGGGACTTTGTAAAGGGTTCGGGTCGACGGCTGGGAGAGAATGGTTGCAATCCTCGGTCCGGATCGTTCTTGGCTCAACAGACCTCGTTGGCCATTTAGTGCGGCACCGCCGCCAGTATTATAGGAACATTTGAGCCATCTAGGATCCGGAGTGGTCCTTTATGTTAAGTTCATTTGCCTTTGCGTTTTTGCATTTGCCTGTACGAAGCCTGTTGCTGATTTCATCTCTGGTGGCTCTGATTTATGACCGTTATATACGTTCTGCACGCACCGGACGAAGCCTACGTTTCGGATTAGAACTGTGGACTGTACTTACTTTGTTTAGTTGTAATAAACAACTATTTTATCAACTCAATTATAAACTTCAGAACTATTTTAATGAATTGTCGGGAGAGCTGAAGGAATACACTTTTTGCTATTTATTTCTCGGTCGTGAAGCATCAGAAGTGGAGCTTGCGTTGCGACAAAGAACTCGGTACGGTCGGTAAGAAATGAAGCGAGAATGAAAAATATATAATTTATTTTTATTTACGTCACAATTTTATTTCCAAAAGCATTTTATAAAAATCATAGACGGAAACATACTGAATGTGTAAACCTAAGTAACCTTGATAAGATTAGCTAGAATTTTGACTGACCTGTCTGCATGTGTGTCCGCCTGCAGGCTATCCTCGGCGGGCAGGAACACGTCGTCATCGGCGGCGGCCCGCAGCGGGTCGCTGAAGTCTCTGATGGGCACGCCGCTCGCGCGCTCGCCCTCCTGCCGGCCAACCTTAGTCTGCAGCGGATCCGCAAACTTCCCATCTTCAACTTTATCATCAGGTTCGTTTTCACTAGAAATTGACGCTTTATCAGGAGCTAACGCATCGTCCCCAGCTAATTGTTTATCGGCAGTCGTATTTCTTTCATCACTAGCTGACCCTACATCGGGACCTAATAACATATCACTGGCTACTTTCTCAACTTCTAACACATTATCATCACCGGCTTTATCATCTGCAACAGCTTCATTGTTATCATCGGGAGCTTCATCATTGGTATCGTCAGCCGCATCTAGCTTGGCATCATTATCGTCGTCGTCGTGGAAGGCGCCGGGCGCGGGCAGCACGGCCTCCACGTCGCCGAGGAAGGCGCGCTCGAGCCGCCAGTTGTAGCAGGCGAGCAGCATGAAGCGCACGACGCGCTTGACGCGCGCCAGCTCCGCCGCCGGAGCCCCGCGCACCACGATGCAGCACCCCAGCTGCGGCTCCGCGCAGCCTTCCAGCGACATCAGCGTCTTGCTGGGATCTGCGGACCGATTTCTCTTCGCTAACGTTCTCGTATTAGGTTGAATGGAGATAGAGAGATAGGTGGTGTTTTATTTAGTTTTTCATGTAATATGATTCATTAAACGGGTCGGACGAGAGTACATTTAAGGACTTGCGTATTAGATGGATCTCTATGGAGTATAAAATCGTCATAAAATGTATTTATAAACAAACTCTTTGAAATCATGTCTTCCGTGGAGCCTGTTTTTTAAGTGTATTAAATTTTAAAATAGAATTAGTACTCGTTAGACGGTAAAAAAAAAATAGTAAGTTCATCTAGAATATCCTAGATTTACTCCCAAAAGCGGGGACGGGACCTCCCGCGTCTAGAATAAAGATCAAGAAAGTCCTTCAAGTTTCCTATGAAGGACGAAACTAAGGTAAGTTTAGAGGAAGCGTCCTCACAGGTGGTGACCGTGAACCGGCGACACGAGCCCAGCCGCGGCACCGCGATGCGCGCGTCCACGGAGGCCACGAGGTCGGCGCGCAGGCAGCGCGCGAGGCGGCGCAGCGCGCGCGCGCCCAGCGCCGTGGCCAGCGCCACGCCGGCGCCGCGCAGCGCGTCCTGCACGCGCCGCGCCACCGCGCCGCGCACCAGCACCACGCCCGGCCGCAGCGCCGTGATGCGCGCCGCGCAGCGCACCAGGTACTCCTGCTCCTGATCATAATCATAATACCGACTCTTGTATTATCTTCCGGGCACATCATTTTTGTTTTCGTTGGGAACGGACGGGTCTAGTATTTCATTTTACCTATTTGCAGTACGCTAGGCTGAGCTGTCCCGCGAAGTCGGTTACGTTACTAACAGACGCTCCCGAACACGTCACCAGCGAGTTACCTGCAGCAGCACGGGCTCGAGCGAGGTCAGCTTGCCCTCGACGCGCTGGTAGGCGACGGAGCAGTCCAGCAGCAGCACGGTCGGGTTCTCGATATCCTGCGGCATCCCTCTAGCACACACAGAATTAGTATACATAATAGTGTTTTTATTTATTCATATAAGAAGAAGCAACAGCAATAAAACGAAGTAAAAACATGAATCAATTACAATATCTCACAGATAACGCTAGTGTGTACATATGCCACTGTACAAGCCGAATAAGATAAATCTTACCAGTTGTTATTAAAACCATAGCACCCGGTAAATCTTAACTGACTGTATATGGTAAAAGTCTGAAATATTTTGCAATCATCAACCGCCGTTCACTTGGTAAATCTTAGCATTTACCGCGAGCGGTGTGCTTGGTAGTGAACTCACCTGTGGACCACGTTGCTCACCTGTGGACCACGTCGCTCACCTGTGGACCACGTCGCTCACCTGTGGACCACGTCGCTCACCTGTGGACCACGTCGCTCACCTGTGGACCACGTCGCTCACCTGTGGACCACGTCGCTCACCTGTGGGCCACGTCGCTCACCTGTGGAGCACGTCGCTCACCTGTGGGCCACGTTGCTCACCTGTGGGCCACGTCGCTCACCTGTGGAGCACGTCGCTCACCTGTGGGCCACGTTCTTGGTGAGCACGACGCCGGGCACGAGGCAGCTGTCGCGCGGGCTGCCGTCGCGCAGCTTCTTCACCTGCACGTAGTTGCGGATGTCGATGTCGTTGCTGTGCATGTCTGAGAACATTCAGTATTTTTTGTAGCTAGTATAGCCAATACTGAGTCCGTTCCGCACGTCCATCATATCAATTTCGACGAAAAAGCGTTCATGACATGAGAATAAATGCAAAACAGCTGGAACATTCAAAACCAAGTTCACGTACATGCTCATCAAAGAAAGTTATGGTTGGCGTTGTCGGATCCTGTTACATACCGGGCATGGTAGCCTCGGCTGCCGCCTGACACAACGGCAGCAGAATGTCCAGCCAGCCCGCGCTCAGGCCTTCAGCCGAGAGCCACTGCCTCATCAGAAGCTGCAGGTGTTCCTGTCCCAGTGCCGCGATGTTTGGACACAACCCTGAAACCTCGTTGGGACCTAGTGGATCAACAAATTCAATAAGATTCATACAATCTCGAGTATATACTTAGTGATACTTAAGTGGACCAATTAAATCGATAATTATTGTTGGAAGAAGAGTTAAATTCTCGTTGGTATCTAAATGAACCATCAAAATCCCCGCTATGTACTAGCTACGGGGCCTTTGTGATTCTATGATACCAAAAAATGTACTAGAAAATGATCTATCTAAGCAGTTTCTAAGGCGTTCATTGGCCTTGTTCATCTATGGAAAGATGATAATGGGGCTAAGGCGTTAATGGGACTAAAAGGCGCTATTTATGTATCGACGTAGTGGACCAACAAAGTCTATAAGATTTATTGGTAAACGTGCTAAATACTCCATGTAAACTCGTAGTAAAGTATAAAGTATACATAAACTCACGCAAACAATTAACATAAACCAATATGGAAACCTCGGTCTCGTGCAAATAGATCCCGGGTGCCCCTGCATATGTTTGAAAAATGTAAACATTAAATAAAACACCCAATATAAATAAAGCCTTACCTTCCGTTTGTTCCAAATTAGGGGTTTCTTCCTCACTCGAGGGCGACGACTTCGGCTCTGCAGACAAACATGACCCCACATGATCCAGACAAGCACACGCACATGAATATGATACGGAGTATAGCGAAAAAAACCTTTTCCACAAGCCAGGTGAAATTCAATTTGCTAATTATCATAAAGACTGACATGGTATTTTTTTTTACTTTAACTGAAAGTACCCCTTCCATGACCAAAATGTTTCACAAATATATTAATTTCGCTTATTTTCACTTCCTGGATGATTTATTACTTTCCTTATTATATCTCTAATTGTTATTTAACATTGCATGATAAAATATCACCGTAAAGCCCAACCCAACGTAAACAAATCGTTTGGAGAACACGTTATGTCCAACATTAAACATCACATGCATACCAGCCCTGAGAAGAATAACGACAGATATTCACTATGTAATTACAGGTTAATCCACATTCATATTAGTCTGTTGTGACGTTTCGTGACGCGGGACAACGATGTCAGTGTTAGACATTGTCTACGGTTAGATAGATCTGATGCATTATGACTATGACATGACGAGCGACACGCTCACGCAGACCAGTATGAACCCGGCATAATGAATTCACGCATGATGAATGAACTTACTGTTATCGCACTCCCAATGTAAGTACATAATGGGTTCCCAATTTGCATAGATTACATAATGTACCCTTTTTTCAGGTTTAGGAATTACAATCCTGAGCGTTATATATGAATATGATTAATTTTTGCTAGATGAGCAATCAACGACGACGCCCGAAGCTCCTTTTACCACGAAGTGGCCACCAGTCGATTTTGGTCCACCTGACACATTTCTGCCTGGCAAGGTTGGGCAGGAGCCCAACTCCACTTGAGTTTTCTAATGACATCCCCTCATCACGGAGATGTCATTAGCAATCAATAGCCTGATAAAATTCAGATCTCACATCCCTCGTGTAATCAAGTTAAATGCCTATTTATTACTTTGAGACTGGTATCCATTACCTAAATACTTCAATAAAATATGTGTTTTTGTGTTTATGGAAATGTTTTTAGAATTTTGAAGCGAGTGTCAGTTACCTGGTGCCGCGGGCTTGGGCGTCTTGGTGAGGCGCGCCGAGCTCTCGCCCAGGTCCAGGTCCAGGCAGTACGAGGACACGCTCTCCACCAGCCGCGTGTGCTCCTCGTCCGCTGCAACACAAGTGCTCAGCATCAAAAGTTACTACGCAAATGACCGTACTCACTTCGTGTAGCTTGCAAGACAGCTTACCGAATTACGGATTCGACAGATTATCTTTGGAACAGGGGTAATGTTTACTTGGGTACATAAATAAGTTATAGATAAAAGATGGAAAGTGTAGGATATGTATAGATCGTTCAATCCAGATTGGACTTCCCAACCCATAAATCATTCAATGTGGATCTAGAGTATATTTGCCACAGACAGTAGTGATGGAGGCTGACTCACGCTCGGTGCCCCGGGCGCCCCGGGCCCCCGGCAGCGGCGGCGGCGCGGGCCGGTAGAGCGCGTACTCCTGGAAGCCGCTGGTGACGGCCAGCTCGGGCGCCGCCAGCAGCCAGCCGCCGGCCACCAGCGCGCCGCACGCCCCGCGCGCCTGCGCCCTGCGCACGCCCACACACCATTACTTCCCTATTCCTCCCGGTACCGGAGAATACCGGGCAGAGTCAGTCTAGGCTAGGTTTAATGAACTAGCCGATAAAACACCCAGTAGCAGCTCGATCCTACTCAATCCTCCGATTCGGTTGAATCCGCTCGACCGATCTCACTGGACCACAAACTCTTGGGGTATTCCAGTGTTTAAACCGCCGCCTTGGTCGTATCGGAAGTTTCCCATGCATCACTCCTCCCTCCTCAGACCACTCTCCAACCGCGCACTCCTATCGCTTTCTTGGGCCCGGCCTATAAAACCATAGTCAGGATCAAAAAAAGAAAGTACTTTACTGACCATTCTATCTTACGGCCAAACCACGAATTTGAGCGGCGGCGGTTTTCCTAATACATTACGTGTGATCCCAACTGACCGCAGTGCGTAGCGCGTCTCGACCGTGCAATGAATAAATAAATCATCGCACCGATATTCGGGCAAAATCGAACCTTTAGACGTTTTAGGCGACTATCTCACTGATGCGGTTTCCGCACGATTGAGACAACGCTATAGGCGTGCATAGCACTGTCTCATTGGCTCATCGGTCGGCGAGCCGTGCGGAAGCTGTGATAACCACATTAATACTAAAATGCTGCCGGAACTACGAAACGCGTCCCATGAAATTAAAGTGCAAGATTAAATTGAATTATGTTATGACGACTAAATTGTACTAAAATAAGAAACATGCAAACAAACAACAATATCTAAATAACTAGCCTCTGACCTGGTCTTGTGGCTGGTGTTGTCCATCACCCACTGCATGATGTCGGAGCCGCGCCACACGCCGTTGTACCGCACCAGTCGGTACCTGTTTAAAAAATTATGTACCTCTAATATTCTATACCAAAATTAAACTATTAATATGAATAGACGACCATATATCTAAGATATGGTCACCTGTATCTTCTATTCCTTCTTTCTCTCCTTAGCTCCTTATCCCGCTCGCCTATAAAAAAGTCCTTACGGTAGTTCCACTCCACATCTGTTGACCAGGGATATTCTTACCTGTTACCATGGGATATTTGCCCCCTCTGTTTTTTTTATTTTATTTTTATTTCGAAAGGTACATAAAATAGACAGTAATCGAAGTGAATAGAGAAATAATATATATAAAAAGACACACTTGATTAGATTACAGTCCAAAAATATATGTACACATCATGACTATGAGTTATAATTTAGAGAAAAAAAAGTAGTTTGAATTACATAGAAAGTGATAGCAAAAGGCGAACAAACAGTTATTGATTACCACTAAAGGTGAAGGGGCGATAATCCGATCTAATATCCGACCACGATGTTCCTCTGAGTAGCAACCACATGGCAGCCGACAGGGAGGAGTGGAGAGCAGATATTAATGTAAGGAGTTAATTATATCTGCTAACCTTACTATTTACTGTAATTATAAATTGGGTGTCTTTTAATAAAATAGTCTTTTGTCAGCATTCGTGTTCTTTACTTTACTCAATAATACCCCGCGTCACATGGCGACCCCGCCAGGATTCGAAGCTGGAATCTTCTGACGCACATCACATACGCACACATCAATCCCAATATTCATATTCATTTATTCATAATAATTCGTATTACTTGTCAATTTATATTTACTAGAGAGTAGGTATATTACAGTTAATACTATATTTAGAATAGATACAACGAATATTGTACAATAAATGATCTAGACGACAGGCTCACTAACGTCGGCAGAGCGACCAACTTAGGAGGATCACCAAAAGGAATTTACTTTACTGGTAACACATATTTCCCTCCCTGTCGCTCGAATATGCAAGTTGGACAGAGAGGGGGATATATAGTTTTCGGTGCGTGGTAGCCCCCAGTGGGAATAACCCGTTGACAACAGTGGCTTTATGTATAAAGGGAATGAGATGAGAACACTAACGTAGCGTATAATTGGTATAGTATTTTCGATTTCCAAGCTGCACGGATGAAATGAAATTCATATTTAGAATGAAGGAAAAATTGAAAAATTTAGGCACCGAGCAGGATTCGAACCTGCGACCTCCCGGCACTCGCGGCCAGTCGCTCTAGCCAACTGAGCTATAGGTGCAATCGCTACTCAGTTCCAAATTCATCAACCGTTCCTTCGTATTCATAAATGAGAAATTCATACATGAGAATTATGTCCGGAGTATAGACACTAAAAAAATAAAACAGTGATTACGACAATTACGCAGCATAGATGAAATTAGATTTTGCTTTTCGAATGTATCTATTATGTACAGATTGTAGAAGATATTTGCAATAAAATAGAGACACAAATTTGAAGCTTCAAAGCTTTTTTTCTAGCAAGTTGTGTATAAACATATGGAGGACCGGACACTCACACACCTTGGGAAAGGCCGAGAGTGCCTATCCACCAATGAGATGAAACTTTACACGATACTCTATAAACAAGTCATTTGTGTTAACGCCGATTGCATGGAATTCCAATACGATTCTCGCGCCTTGTCGGTGGAGAGTCGTAACATTGTGTGATTGGTCTACCATGAACATAACTACGTATAATAGTATATACATCCCCAACGGTCTAACATCAAAACAAACACTCACGACATGCGTTCCCAAATCTCAGAAACGTTCTCCAAAGACCTGAAACGATTAATCTCACTTTTACCTAATCTTTGCGAAATAGAAAGCAGACGGCTCGCTATGTACTGCGTCCTTTAATTGAGGTGTCTTGTGTGAGATCTTGTATTGTATTGTATGTAGACAAACTTTTCGTTTATCAGAAATCTCGTTTTCTTTAAGTATTAGTTTGAGCCAGTGGCCAGTAGTGTACTGGCCTACATAACTAATAAAATAAGTCAACTTTGTATGTATGTAAATACTTTATTGTACACAAAACACAGGTAAAAAAGCAGACAAATTCGGTTACATTGGTACAAAGGCGAACTTATCCCTTTAAGGGATCTATTCCAGTTAACCTTTGAGCAATTGAGTGGAGAACAGGAACCAGAAGTTAGACAAACTAACGCGCGTTTCAACGCATAGTACCAAATTCGCAAAGTGCTATTTGGCGTTTTGTACAATGACTAGACTTAGTATGTGTATCTTCTTTTCAGATGCCCTATTTTCCGGGACGTTACCAGAGTGAGACCTGTAGGACGTGTTACTGTGGAGACTCCTATGATGTGCGACCTTCCAGAACGTTCTATCCGTTCCCCTAACAACCCGTTCCAAAGTAACAGTTTCCTTAAATGCCAAAAGAACAGTTTCTAGTAACATTCATATGCTAAATGACCCGTTTCCCATAGAACCAATGGTCTTTTTCGAAACTCTGGGAACACAGCATCAGGAAGCTTCGGCTAGCCCGGCTTTATAGTGGCACGTGTTAGTGTTGTCGCGGCGCCGGGCCGGTGCCGGCAGGAGAGCCCCTACCTGTGCTGCTGCAGCGGCAGGGCGCGGCGCAGCGCCGGCAGGAGCTCCGCGAGGGGCTCCGCGCGGGCGCCTCCGCGCTCCTCCTCGCGCGCGAACATGTAGTTGTCACGCGTCTTCGCGCCGCCCGCCTTGTTGTCCGGGAACTTGGCCTGCAGGACACAATATGTGAGCCCAAACGCATTGATGTAAGTCATTCTGGTGCGTACCTTTCACATTTCTGTTGGACTCACTAAGATCGTGCGATCCCATGAAGACAATGCAATAGTAGTAAAAAAAAAGTTAATATATTTATAATACGCAAAAGCTAATTATATAATTATACACTATTTTTTTCTACGAGTTATCGGAAATTAATTAAACAAACTAGTCCTGCGGAAATGATTAGGCACATGGAGTAATTGCTCATTGACGTCTTTTGTTCTTGTTCAAAATCATAAAATTAAATAACGACGACAAGAGATTGGCCAATTTTATTATAGTTCACTAACGGACACGTGATTGGTCTATTTCACAAGAGTTCACTTGCAGGGAGCTCCATAGAGAAAAGTATGTGATTTTAATTTCGTCCACGATATCTTAATTCAAACATTAAAGTCGACGAGTAGAAAAACTATGCTACGATACGGACTTCCCAACGTTTATTGCCGTGCTGTCTACTGTGATTGTGATCTAACGCGGCACGAAGGGTAGTGGAGAGACGAGCTACTCGTACCTGCAGGCTCTCCTGCAGCGAGCGCAGGTCGGGCGAGATGTCCCCGGCCTCGTTCTCGCGCAGGTAGCTCAGCACCACGTTGCAGCAGTAGTTGCACACGCGCAGCCCGCCCGCGCACCCGAAGATCTGGCCTGTACATGAATACTGACATTATTTGTTTGAAATGAAATGAAATGAATTGAAATCATTTATTCTTCAATTTAGGCATGTTACATGCACTTATGAATGTCAAAAAACTACCACCGGTTCATAAAATAAACCTCTGCCTCGAGAAGAACCGGCGTAAGAAACTCGGCGAGGTGTCATTTTTTCAAAACAATACACCATGTATATAAAATAACAGTAAAAATAGTACAAAATTCAAATGCTACCTACAGTATAAACATACATACATATTTTTTAATACTAAGGACAAAATATTTCTGTGTTAGATTACTTGTGCGGGATGCTATCATTGCCAAACATCCCTATCCATGATATAATCGTTTATCTTATAATATGCTTTTGAAATAAGTGTCTGTTTCACAACAGATTTAAATTTAGAATCCGTAAGTTCAGTAATGTGTCTCGGAATTTTATTGTAGAATTTTATACAATTTCCCAAGAACGACTTTTTCGCCTTCACTAGCCTATAAAAAGTTATTTTGAGTTTCCCAGTGTTTCTTGTAGTTATTAACTTATCAGTATTCGTTGGGAAATTGTATAAATTCTTCCTAACATACATGATTATTTCAAATATGTTTGGAAGTACAACTGCTGTGGGAACTGAGGGTCGGCTTGCTTCCTTGTGTTTTACAGAGATGTGGACCAGTCCGGCTAGTTAACTAAGGCAGTAGTTGACCTGGCACGCGCTGGCTGCAGCAGCGGCCGCAGAACACCTGTCCGCAGACGCGGCAGTGGTGGCGCCTCCTCAGGGTGCCGAAGCGCGCCGCGCACTCGTAGCACTCGCGCGAGATGTCGTCCGGCATCCAGTAGCGCGCCAGCTCCGTGTCCGAGTATTTTGTGCCGCTCTGTAACTGTCAGTAAATTGTATACAATTCTAAAACACATTCATCATCATCATCATCATCATCATCATCATCATTTCAGCCGAAAGACGTCCAGTGCTGAACATAGGCCTCCCCCAAGGCTCGCCATTTAGACCGGTTCTAAACACATTACCAATTCTAAATTCAAATCAGTTGTAAAACAAATTATGTCACAGCTTACAATGTAAATAATTATAATCATGGATGGGGAATATTTGAGATGTTTAATGCAGGCGCGGATCCAGGATTTAGTTCAGGGGGGGGCACTTTCGAACTTTCCGAAAATAAAACTGACTTGATAACTGTTTTTATTGTCAGAACATATTTCCTACGTCAGGACATAGGCAATTGCCCTCCCCTGACACAGGCTTCAGGGGGGGGGGGGGCGCCTGGTTTAATGGGGACTTGGTCTCCTAACACTTTAGCGTCCCTTTGGTACATTTTGCCTTGTTTATGAAGGTCACAAGTCACAGTCCTTTGTTGCACTTACTCGCGATTACCACAATCACGACTGGCAGGATCGCCATGTGATGTGGGAGATGATTGAAACGAGTTAATAGTTCCACGACATTTATTAGAGAGCTACAGATGTATAGTGCATTACAGGGTGTATATACACTTGAGGTCAAAAAATTGGTTTACCTACATTAAATAACCGCAATAGGTTTTTTCTGCACAAGTTTTAATTACATACTACATTATTCTTCGTAATACCCAACAGTATTAGCAATTCCGGGGATCTTATCATAAAAATATCAATCTCCATAACTGATGATTAAAAATACCGATAACTCGCTCCGTTAACATTGTTTTTTCATGAGTTTTCAGGAGTCCGTATAAATATGGAAACTAATTTTTTAACTGTTATTTTTGCGGCTTAGATGTAAAATTAAATAAAGATCATGACAGGATTAAGAAACTGTCCTAGTTTGCAATACTTTAGGAAATATGACAGTATTTTATCGACCCATATTCTTTGTCTTTGAGTGTATTAGATATCATAGAGTAGTCATATAACTCATATACTAGAGAGTATACAAAGAGTGTAAATGCAAATATGTGAGAGGGGTTTATCACTTATCACACTACAGGTTTTGTCCCACAGCCCAAGTGACATTGAATGTTGAAATTTAATTTTATAAAATAAGAAGTTGCCTATTTTAAATACATGACATAAGATTAAATAATAGTGACCATAGTGATAATTTTTCTTTAAAATGAATATAATATCAAATGTTCAAATACTCAAGAGATGCCCTATCATTAACTAGGTCTCTGTCATAAAACTCATGTCCACTAAACAGACAATGTATAAATTACTTAACCAATACATTTTGTTTAAGTTGCTGAAGTCCAGTAACTAACTAAAATCAACAATTATTGTAAATGTTGATTGTCGCTGTTATGTTATTATAAGTTTAGTCAACTCCATCAATGATGGGCGTAATTCACTGCACACAAGCATGTAATTTGAAACTGACTGTGCTGTCCCTTTCACTCGATAATTTTGCTGCTATCAAGTGACATCGCGCGCCTTTACAAACATTAACAAGTATCGTGCAATGCCCCCACTATATTGTTTACAAACTATGTCAAGGGAATAAAAGAATATAGCATAAGAAGAACTTGTCAAAATGGAATTAGATTCAATTATTTATACTCACGCTCGACCCTAACGCCACAAGGCTGCTGATTCTTCTCAAAACATTCTGTAAACTGCGTCCCTCGACCGCGTACGCTTGCTCGGGCTTATCGTCATATTCCTGTTTACTCCCATCTTCACTCGGAGCAGGATCTTCTTTACCGTCCGCCAGGGCTTTGTTCTGACTGTTCTCGCCCGCTTCGCCAGGGGAAAAGATTGGGAACTTCCACAACTTGTTGAAGAACGTCGACACTCCGCTTTGCGTCGTTTCAGACTCGAAGCGCGGAAACTCCGTGAGTTGCGATGTGTCGTACTTATCCATACTGGATTCGACAACGGTTTAATTATTTATTGAATATGTTACATGAATATCAACGTCTGTTTTCGCTGAAGCGAGATGAAAACGAAGTCGAAATAATCGAATTCGACCAAATGAGTGAGATCACGAGTTGTCACTGTCAGTGTCAGTGTCAATCAGCTGCAACGAAAATGTCCAATTGCCAGTAAAAAAAAAAGCAACTCCCGAATACTGTGGAGTCCAGCATTTTTTTTTTCACATTCTTTAAATGGTAATTACTTAACAATACAAATAAGCTGTTAGTCCGTTAAAATAAACACAAGCAGACTCTAAAGTATACCTGTACTGTCCACTCAGTCCACTTCAAAAATTGTAATGATTTTACCAATACAGCGGGGATAAAAAAACTGGTCATATCTGTGCCATTCCAGTTAAATGTAAAAACGTTGTATATTTTATAATCTGCAAGTAAAGAGATGACAATTCAATTCTAATTGACAAATCCATCATCCATCGTATAGTCTGTGGTGTGGTTGTAATTTACGTGTAATTTACCAATTGGATAAAGTACCGAAATATTTAATCACATAAGAATATCGTAATTAATATACATTCAAACATGGGTGAGGTGTCGTTCGAAACTATAGCATACGCTAAAATCATACTACACGCTGCTAAATACCCCCATTGTGCCGTTAACGGGGTGCTCCTAGCCGATGCCACAAAAATTCGAGATGGGGCTAAAAACCAGGACCTGGATATTGTGGACACCGTGCCCCTGTTCCATCACAGCCATTATGTGTCGCCCATGTCTGAATTTGCTCTGACACAGGTATTGAACATGTTCTTTCATTATGCAGTATTAGTATACTGATACTAAGTACGTACGTAGCAGTTCTGAATATAAAGATGTAACTTTCTGTTATAATATGATGCTTATGGCTGTGTACCCCACGTGTTACATTTCCTGCCATGAAGGGTCATCAGTTGAGCTTTCTTTAATTTGTAGGTTATTATTGATCGGTCAAGTACACTTAATACCAGGGATTGTTACCGGTATTCTTACTACCAGTTTTAAATAAGGTATAACCGGTTATAAATGCATTTCACTATTTATATTGCTAAAGCTCTGATTACCGGTATAACCAAAACCAGTGTTCAAATAAATATATTAGCTGTTTCGCCAATTGACAACAATACCTCTATTTGACACTTTACCCATAAAAACCATTACCGGTAATAGCTGTCGGAGTCAATATACTCGATTATTTGTTTCTGCAAATTGGCATATTGTAAAAAGTAGGTATTTACACCTATTTGTTGCATTTTAGTAGTAATGTTTAATTGACAACTTACATTTCAAGTGCAATGAATAGTGGTTTTGAATTCATGTATTTAATATCCTAAATAGTCTCAGGCGCGGATCCAGGATTTTGTTCAGGGGGGGGCACTGCTGAACTTTCTGAAAATAAAACTGACTTTTGATAACTGTTGTCAGAACATATTTCCTACGTCAGGACATAGGCAATTGCTCTGCCCTGACACAGGCTTCAGGGGGGGGGCAATTGCCCCTGTTGCCCCCGCCTGTATCCGCGCCTGATAGTCTATACATAGAGGTATAGATAAAAGCGGAATGACAACAATACCTCTAATTAGAATATAGGTATTCTTTTATTAGTGGTAAAAGTTTGTCCACAAAATAAAACCAGTTTGACAATCCCTGCTTAATACTAGACATTCCAAAATATCTGCATAAACTCAATAGTCACTTTATATTTTACAAGTGCTTATGGCAAATTTTATGAAATGTTAGTAAGTAACCCAAAATGCCCAAGACTGAAGCAATTGCTGGACTTCCCTTGTGACACCGGTGTGCGATGAACATACAATTATTATTATATTAGCGACCTGCCCCGGCTTCGCACGGGTGCAATGCTGATCCATGTATTATACATAAAAACCTTCCCCTTGAGTCACTCTATTTATTAAAAAAACCGCATCAAAATCCGTTGCGTATTTTTAAAGATTTAAGCATACATAGGGATATAGGGACATAGGGACAGAGAAAGCGACTTTGTTTTATACTATGTAGTGATATAAAAATAATTGTATGTTCATCGCACACCAGTGTCACAAGGGAAGTCCAGCAATTGCTTCAGTCTTGGGCATTTTGGGTTCAATAAATCATTTTCTTTCTTTCTTTCAAATGGAGAGAGTTGATTGGCTATTGGGATAAAGAAGATTTTAAAGTTGAAGATAGTATTTCTTAAGTTAGTTATTTAATGTTTCAGATAGATACAGTTGCGCAAGCTGACAACCGCATAATCGCAGGCTACTATGCAGCATGCGAGAACTTCCATGACAACACGGTGGAGAAGTGTCCCGGACAGAAGATCGCAGAGAAGATTGTGGAGCACTTCCCTTCTGCTGTGTTCATAGTGGTATGTTACCCTAGTATTTCACTAAACACTTATAACCTTGAAAGGTGAAGCATTCATTTATGTTGGCTGATATTAATATACTACACTATGTGAAATGATGAACCTCCAGGTCTATTGTTTTCTTTTGTATAGGTACATTTCATGTACTGTCAATTTGGATACCTCTATGTGACTGTTTGTGTTCTAAATAAATTAAAAAAAGATCCCAGCCTTTCAGGTTTTCCTCTCTAATAGAATCTCACTGTTTGCACTGCTTCACCATCTTATCTGTTCCCACCCCACCTCACTCACACATTCATCCTACCCTCTCTCTTTCCTTGCTGAATTCACTTTCAAGCAAATGCAAAACCACTAGAACTACGGTAGAATCCGCTTATTCCGACTCTGCATGTAACATTTTACCGCTTTTAACGATGTCGAATCTCCTCATGTTAGGTTTGTATACAAAACATTTTCTAAGCAAATCAGTCCATTTTTTGCGACGTAATATTACCGGTCCCTGAATCCGGACTGTTGCTGAATCCGGATTGTACTGTAAGTTATACTAAATCAGTAATGTATACGGTCATTAGAAAAATATGAAATAAAGTGACATCGCCAGTATTCAGAATAGGGATAATGACTCACGTTACGATTTATCCCTCAAAAGGTTAGCTGAGAGAGATCCCTAATAGGGATAAGTTCGCCTTTGTACTCTAATCTTATGTTGTATATATAATGTGATGTCAAACTAACATAGTAATTAAGGCTTTTTTACTGGACTGGAACATTTTTTATGGACATTGTCTGAATTAAAATAAATGTTTTAATCTGTTATTAAATAAACAAGTGCACTAAAGTGTTTTTTGTTTATAGGCCAAAAGTAAAATGAAAGTTAGCAATAGAATTTTCATGATTCAATAAAAAAGATATTGTAGGAACTATGTAACAACAACAACAACAAGAATATGTAATCTCATTTTCGTCTTTTGTGTTGCTCTAATTGTAGTTGGTCTCATACAAACATTTGATCATCTGTAAAAACTGGTTAAAAAGGCATGAAAAAATTGTTTGTGTCATCATGCCTGTTCTTTAACTACTATGCCAAAACTATAAGGTAATGTGTGGCTATGATTCCAGGTGGACAACAGGAAAATGGTGCCGCACTTGGAGACGCCGGCCATCAAACTGCACAAGTACGTGGACGGCAAGTGGAAGCTGCAGGACGCCTCCAAAGTGCTCTTCCGTAAGTGTGCCACTCGAGATAATATATGCTGGATAAATTATCTGTTTTCTACCAGAATGTGCCAAAAATGCATGCTGCTTATGAAATGTGATAATCCACATCGAAAGGGACCTTATGGCGGCCGGCACTTACGCCTTTATTGCCGCTGTTCCAATACAATAGTGAATAGGTGTAACGTAAGCGCCTGCCGCCATAAGGTCCCTTTCGATGTGGATTATCACAAATTATTAAAAAGCCATCTTAAATGTCAACATAACCCCTTATTCACAAAATTTAACAAACCTGCCGACTAAAATGTTTTGTCCCTTTCTCACAAATATAAATGTCAAAGTGACATAAGGGTTGATGAACGATTAGTAAGTACATTTCAAATGATAGATTGCAGGGTAGGGTGTCCCTTATTTTGCATTTTTTTTAATTAACGAACCACACCCCCTAAATATACTGACACCAAGCCTGAAAAACAATTTCAGTATATTCCTGTAACAGGAACCTGTGTCAACTTGCAACTGTAATTTCCATTCAAATTACTATGGAGAAATTTGGCCAGACAGGAATTTGATAATTTTTCAATGGTTTTGTGTTTGCATCGAGAGTTTTTTGTTTAATTATGTTTATATGGCAGTATTGTATATTGATTGATTGTTGATATGAAAAAAAAATTGGCCACTTTCATATATTGCATGGGAGAATCGCCTGAAAGTTGGCAAGGGTTACAGTTCACGAATGCCTTGAAATTTATTTAAGTCCTTATATGTTAAAAAAACGCTCATATATTTAGACGATTTTCTGATTGAATAGACACGTATCTTGACATTTTCTCGGTGTTACTATTTAGAGCAGGACTATTGCGACTTAATGTCATAAATTAAAAAAAAATTTTTTGGATTTCACATTAAGATATATCGTTTCCAACATCAGTCCAAATCGACCATTTTCAAGCTAAATACTGTGTTTTTCCGCTTAAAATCCAATGCACACAATAAAATAAATAAATGCTTATGTTACTATCTAAAACTTTAATAAAATCATCGTGTACTTTAATTACTTTATTGGTATTTCAATACTTTTGTCATAATTTGAAATCACAACATTTAAAAAATCATAAGGTCTCTTAATAAGTGTTTTGAGATAAAAGAAACCGATTTAGGGGGTGTGCGTAATTAATTTCTGACCATCGTAAAATGAGGGACACTATTGCGGGGCCGTATTGCACACTAGTCTTTGATGTGGCATGAGACGAGGCCTCGGCCCTCGGGTAACGCTCTGACGCGCTCGGGGCCTCACACCTCAGATTCGGTTGAAACCGCTCAACCAATCTCACTGGAGCGCAAACTCTTACCCCCGTATTCATAAAACTTAACAAACCTCTGCTAACTATAAAATTCTTTGACCCATTCTCACAAACGTCAATGTCGAAGTGACAGATAAGGACAAACGAACTTTAGCGGCTAGTTAACTAGTATAGGTTTGACAGACGTTTATGAATAAGGGGGTTAGAGTATTCCAGTGTTCCAAACCACACGCGTGGTCGGGCCGGAGGTTTTTCCCTGGATTTTCCCCAGGCTACTCTCCAACGCACTCCTATCGCTTTATTGGGCCCGGCCTATAAAGCCACAGTCAGGTTCCAAAAAAAAAACGCTCGTGGGCTGCAGAGGTGAGTTATAATGTACGACCATGATAATGTCCAGCCACAAGAATGTCCGGCCCAGTAATCCGCGTCCAATGTACATGGATTACTGGGACATTACTCGGCCGTGCATTAATATGTCTGAGCAATCTTGGTCCGGGGCAGTAATCGGAATCCACGTTTGTTCGGGCTGATAATGCTCGGCCCAGTAATCCGCGTACAAAAAAGTGGACGCGGATTCTCGGGCCGGGAATTATTTGAACATCAACATCAACATCAAACATTTATTCTGTAAGTAGGCCTCACTCAAGGGCTCTTTTACAAGTCAAAAACATAGTTAGTACCTATAGTGAAAGCACACAGCAATAAGTGAACAATACATTAGACGAATAACCTGGGCACGCGTTTGCAGAGAGATGTATAGAGTCTCAGGGTCTATAATAACTTTTTATAGTATAAACTTAACCTATAACTAAGAGATGTAAAGAGTCTCGGGTGTCAAATTAAAATATGATTACAAAAGAAAATAAAAGGATATGTCAAAAGTCTCCATGGTCAAAACTTCAGAAGAAAATTAATTAAGAGATGTATAAGGTCTCTGGTCAAAACGAAGAAGTTAAAGTTAAAGTTTTGGAGATGTATAAGGTCTCTAAGTCAAAAAATTTGGTCGTGCATTCGTGTCTCCCGGCCGCAGAGAGCGCGTGCGCGCTGGAGACGGTGTCGGCGCTGCTGCAGAGCGAGCTGCAGCGCGCGCTCGTGGACTTCGACAACTACCTGGACGAGCCGGCGCAGGACTGGGGCAACCGCGGCGTGGCCCGCCTCGCCGCCAGCCTCGACGCCAGCGGCGGCGGCGGGGACCAGCCGGAGGGGGACTACCGGTAGGCGAACCCCATCATTATCATTGTAAGGCTGGGTTGCACCAAACAGTCTCTAATCGTAAGCGGTGCTCGTTCAAATCTGATTGTATGGTAAGTTTGACAAGTTTCTATGGGACAACAGCTGCCGGCGCCATATTTGACGATGACCGGTGATCGTACGTTAGTGCAACCGACCCTTAGAGTGCCTTTCCACCAGAGAGATGTGCTATGCTACAATACAGTATTGTATAAATACTTTATTGTTCACCAGAAGATACATTGAAAACAAGATTAAAAATTAAACATGTTTATGGTAAACAACAGGCGGTGTTATCCCTAAAAAGCGATCTTAAAGTCAACATTTGGGTGGTGGAGACATAAGAGAAAAAATTAACATGAGTAGATGAAACAGATATTAAGTAGTATAAACAATCGAACCATAAGAAAGATCATACACTTACATAAATACATACATATATAAACCTACATAAACATACAAACTACAAATTAAGATATAAATATATAGCAGAGTACCGTCTATACACCTACATAATTAACTAACAATGTCATATTAATATTATATACAAAACAGACTACTTACTTAACTCAAAAATCTTTTTAATTTAAGATTAGTGGTTAAGTTGGAATGTAATTAACTAGATACAATTCTTTTTTTAATGAAATAAGCAGTTCAAAAAAAAAGTATGCTACGTTAGTATGGATGCGTTAATATCCACCAATGAGATTATTTGGTCCACATATCATAGCGCTGGTGGAAACGGATAGCTTCCACCTATCACAGCGCTGGTGGAAACGGATAGCTTCCACCTATCACAGCGCTAGTGGAAACGGATAGCTTCCACCTATCACAGCGCTGGTGGAAACGGATAGCTTCCACCTATCACAGCGCTGGTGGAAACGGATAGCTTCCACCTATCACAGCGCTGGTGGAAACGGATAGCTTCCACCTATCACAGCGCTGGTGGAAACGGATAGCTTCCACCTATCACAGCGCTGGTGGAAACGGATAGCTTCCACCTATCACAGCGCTGGTGGAAACGGATAGCTTCCACCTATCACAGCGCTGGTGGAAACGGATAGCTTCCACCTATCACAGCGCTGGTGGAAACGGATAGCTTCCACCTATCACAGCGCTGGTGGAAACGGATAGCTTCCACCTATCACAGCGCTGGTGGAAACGGATAGCTTCCACCTATCACAGCGCTGGTGGAATCGGATAGCTTCCACCTATCACAGCGCTGGTGGAAACAGATAGCTTCCACCTATCACAGCGCTGGTGGAAACGGATAGCTTCCACATATCATAGCGCTGGTGGAAACGGATAGCTTTCACACAGTATAGCTGCATTGCACATCTCTTGGTGGAAAGGCACCTTTATAGGTAAATTCACAAAAGTTGGACAATGGACGAAGTTTTCAGATGATAGCACTACTGCAAGAAAAACGTAACTGATAGAGGACTGCCAAAGACTAATAGCCAACCCTGGGATTAGTTTACGAACGGAATAATTATCATTTCATGTACTTACGTACATTCCAATCAATAAAATACAATATCTACCCACTATCGAGTGTCATACTGTATACATGTAAAAATAAGAAGTTACCTATTTTATATTTAGCAAATTATTTAGGAATCTATTTTGGTATTTGGTTGTATAGTCAATTTATGTTATTTATGTGAATCATAGATAGTTTTGTTGAAAAGGAAGTTTCAATGAAGTATGAATTGACTAATTAATGTTGGTGACTTGTAATTTGATTGACGGCGCGCGTCGCTCATAATATGGACTATGCTCATGCAGATGTAGTGGGGGAAGCTTTTACACAGTCCAGGTGAAATGCAACCTTATATCAATGCCATTAAGATTGAGAAGAAAAACTTTTCTCACTATCTGTGATGAGTTTTATGTTTTACCATAAAACTAGTATTTGATAATGTTTTTTAGAGATGCGCTGAATATATGTATATGGGTTGGACCGAATACGAACATTCGGCCGAATATTAGGTCCAGCTGTTGCCGAACCGAATATTCGGCCGAATTATTCGGTTCAACGTAATTCCTTCATCTATTGTTGTAAAACAGACTAATTGAATGGTAAAATTTTTGTTCATTATAAAAGCGAAATATTGTCAAAAAATAAGTTAAATCACTGTTAATGATGGGTCAAGTATTAATTTCACGAAGCAGTAACACATTCTATTGTAACTTGTAACAAAATCCTTTCAAAATTATTCGGTAAATATTCGAATACCGAATAATAACCGAATATTCGGCACATCCCTAATGTTTTTATTAATTTGTAAAACTGCCCTTGTGGCATTTGCAGAATAAGCGTTTAGATTTCAATAAGACGCATAACGATCCAATTAAACATAGCCCTTATTGACACTGAGAAATCGTTTATTTTTGCCTAGCAAGGGCGCAGATTATACATATACCTATCATTATTAAGAAATTTATTGATTTGAATACAAGATAGAAAATCAAATGAAATGAACCATCGGTTGAAGGTTCCCTTTATTTACCGAATTATGTTTATTAGAGATCAAATGTATAATAAAATAAAACAAATGAACTTGTATGTAAAATGTATATTAAGAAAGGTTATTAAAGTAATCTTCTAATAATTTGTTGCATTTATTGAGACCGCTGAGGTCGCCTGCCTTTCCTTGGAACTTCCCGTTTTTGAACGCTCCCTTGCATTTAAGTAGCTCTGTTATTCTGCAGGAAGAAATACAATTATATACACTAAGTTACATACATACATACATATACTCAAGCCCGTATCACATTGGGGTAGGCAGTGACTAAAGAACGCCAAATACTACACTAGTTATTAGAACAATATATAAGATTTCAAGCTTACATGGTCATTTACATTAGAATTACGATTTGAAACGGGATATTATAGAACAATATATACTTTTTCTAAAGAAAGTGGTCGTATTTAATATTAGCGATCGAGAAAATTGAATCATGACCCACCATAATAAAGGTCATTTTGCTAAGTCATCTAAATACTAGTAGGTTGAAATTCAAGAGTTAGGTTCTTTAGTATAAATGACAACTTATTCGACATTCAAAACATAACTGTTTCATTTAAAATAGCTTTTGCAGTGATAACAAAGTTAAAATTGCATAAATCTCCGACTCGTATTGACGCAACATGTTAATATTTAAAACGACCTAAGTGCTACATAGTGCGAGACATGTAAACCCTATTGTTTTGACGGTTCCAAGCCATTTGTAGGCCAAGTGGCTCATGAATCAGTTGGTTCGACTGTACCTATATCGCTAGCTGAATATAAGGTTCTATGTTACATTCTCAGGGTGGTCTATTGTATTTGCAAGCACGCGTGACCGTTACAATATTGTTCCTGAAAGTCATCATGGAATCCCACAAAGTAAGACCCGATTCCAACACTTATATATTACTATGACTAGTGTCTCTGTGAGCTGTAGACCTCGTGAGTGAGTTTTTTTATCATTTCCAAAATCTGACATTATAAAAAACATGAATATCGAACCTGCTAACAAAATTTCACGAGAAGCGGTTGAGAAATGCGACCTGTCTGTAGAGGAGAACAAACCGAAATTCGGACGCAGAAACTTACAAAATCTTTGAAATAAAAATTGTTTTTGAAAATTTCCAAAAACTGATTCGACAAAAAGATTCTATATAATTACTGGACCTGCACACAAAATTTCACGAGAATCGCGACCTGTAGAGGAGAACAAACCGTTGAACAAATTTTTTTCTTAATTCCAAAAACTTATTCGACAAAAAAAATCTGTATATTTATCCAACCTGCTCACAAAATTTCTCGAGAATTGGTTGAGAAATGCGACCTATAGAGGAGAACAAACCGAAATTCGCCCGCAGAAACTTACAAAATCATTGATAAAAAAATTGTTTTTGGAAATTTCCAAAACCCTTCACAAAAAAAATCTATATAACTGTTGAACCTGCTCACAAAATTTCACGAGAATCGGTTGAGAATTGCGACCCTGTAGACGAGAACAAACGGAAATCCGGACATACGAAAGCATTTTTGTCGAAGCTGAAGCAGAGACCTTCGTTTCACTCGGTCAAAGAGGTAAGGTTTGTGGCCTTGCAATTGCCAGCGCGGCTTCAAGTTCAAATTGTGTATTGCGTTTCATGTGTACAGGGCATCTTATAAACTAAGTACAGTCTCAACATGAACTCTGAGGCCATAGCAACATAGACAACACGAAGCTTAATATCTAAGTACCAACTGATTCAAACTTTTGAATCAGTTGTTGTTTCGCGTGTTACGAGGAACGCAGGCGGAACCGCGGGATCATATTCATATTTATTTATTCATAAAATATGCAAAAATTTTACATATCAGAAGATTGTTACAATAATTTAATTATGTCGTATAAATAAAAAATAAAAATTTCAATTAGATTAGGTACAATCGAATCGAATATAGCCTATCAGTCTGAGTCTACTCACTGAGTGCCCACGGCGTGGCAATGTTCCTCCGGGCCCTGCATGAGCAGCTGGCCCTCCTTGGGCCGCTCCGGGTCCTCCGCGGCCAGGCACAGGAACACTTCAGTCCCTTCCAACGCTTTGCAGATGGCTCTGGGGGTGTTATTGTTCATATTCATACAATACAATAATTTATTGATAACACCATAGTTACAAATCAAATATTTACATTAATAATATGAATTATACCACATATTATTATTATTTATTGATAACATTTAGGTGTAAGGTAATTTTAAAAACTCCTCTACACTGTACAGTGTTAAATCCAGTAGCCATTTTCGTAGCCCATTCTTAAAAGCAGCAGTGGAAGTTGCATCCCTAACCGTTGCGGGCAGTCTGTTATAGATCGAGGGTCCCATAATATAATACTTCGACATTCATCAGTCAGGCATTTTTAGGGTTCCGTAAACAAGGAAGTCTTATGGTTTCGCCATGTCCGTCCGTTCGCGGCTTAGCTCAGTAACCGTTAATATAAGAGTGGTGTAATTTGGCATGGGTACATATTATACATATCAAAAGTTTGAAGCCCTCCATCCGAACTTTTAAGTTCACATAATGTAACGGGTAGACTACGGAACCCTAGGTTGCGCGTGGCCCGACACGCATATGGCCGGTTTTACAAAATGCTATTTCCAATGTAAAGCCTGACCGGAAATATATGAACGTGCGCCATGTTGCGGAATTTCGTTGCAACTAATTTCTTACACTGGCAATATTTTTTATGATAGGTTGTCAGACTTGTTTGTCAGTGTCACAGTTGCCGTTTATTTCAATTATAGTAGTGTCGAAAATTAAATGGTAAATACAGTGGAATCCGGATAAAGCGACAATCAAGGGACCGGTGATATTACGTCGCACTAACAGGACGTCGCACAAAACGGACTGATTTACTTTGAAAATGTTTGATATCAAATCTAATGTGTGGTGATTGCGAAGTCGTTAAAAGCTGTCAAATGTTATAAGCGGAGTCGTTATAAGCGGATTCTACTATAACAATAAATGCCCACAACGATTCCTAGAGTCCGACCACGCTAACTCTGCAAGGGATAATTTGGCAACACTGGATTATACGTCATATTTGTATGACAATGTGACGTTTGAGGTAGTGTTGCCAAATTATTTCAATGCAGAGTTAGCGTGGTCGGACTCTAGTCAAGAGCGTAACATTATTATATTAATAAAATATATAATAGACTGCTAAAAAACGCTTGGGAAATGAAACTATATCGCTGCAAAATATGTCATTATTAACATCAGAGCTGACAGGTGAACAAGTCAAAATGTCATTCAGTCTGTTGCCATATAAATCAAAATAATAGCGCGCTCTTGACAATGAAGGAGAGGAAGAGGAAGGCCGGGGATTAGTTATTTGGACCAGATAAAGAAAATGGTAGACGTCCAGTCGTATCGAGAAGTCAAAGAACTGGCGTTAAGTAGAACGGACTGGAGGGAACTGCACCGACAGGAGTAATTGGCTTTTCTGTTAATATGAGTGTTGTTATATTGTTGTTACTGCTGTTGGTTCTCCTAATATAAGTAAATAAAATATCTTGACAATGCTGATATATTTCTGGTGGGCGTCACCTACCTGTTGAACTCGGGCGTGGCCTCCTTCTTGCAGAGGAGCAGGTAGCGCGGCCGCTCGCGCCGCACCCGCTCGGCCTCCAGCTGCGCCAGCTCGGAGAGGACACTCTGCAAGTTCTTGTTACTAATCTTGAGGTTTTTCTGCAGTTTCTGGACCAGTTCCGCGTGTTTTTTTGGTTCGTTCCTACAGAGGGAGTTTGAAATATTTAAATGTATTAAACGTGTCACAGCGGCGATCGATTTTTAAGAAAAATAAATGTCCGCCATCTTGGATTTGAAAATGGATGTCATTTTCGTAATCGGCACCCCAAGGAACCTCGAAAATGACACCCATATCGATTCTTAAGAAAAATAATTGTCCGCCATCTTGGATTTGCAAATGCATGTCATTTTCGTAATCGGCACCCCGAGGAACCTCGAAGATGACACCTATAGGTATCGATTTTAGCTAAAAAGTAAAGATTTGTTCCCCTCACAAACTCGGAACCCCCTTTTTACCCCATTAGGGGAACAATTTAGAAAAAGGCTGAAACATGTTTTGTTATATTTAAACAGAGAGTCTATATACGAAGTTTTAAATCTCTCACTTCAAAAAAGATTTGCGCCGCGTACGAACTTGTAAACCCCTTTTCACCCCTTTAGGGGAGCAATTTCAAAAAACGCTGATGTACCTTTTTTTTGTATTTAAACAAAGTCTATTTACGAAGTTTTAAATATCTCACTTCAAAAAATATTTGCTCCCCGTACAAACTTGGAACCCCCTTTTCATCCCTTTAGAGGTGCAATTTCAAAAAACGCTGAAATATGTTTTGTTGTATTTAAACAGAGAGTCTATATACGAAGTTTTAAATATCTCACTTCAAAAAAGATTTGCTCCCCATACAAACTTTGCACCCCTATTTTACCCTCTTATGGTTAGAATTTTGTGACCCATGGGAGAAATTTTGAAAAACACTGAAATACGTTTTGTTGTATTTAAACATAGTCTATTTACGAAGTTTCAAATTTCTTACTTTAAAAAAGAATTGCTCCCCGTACAAACTTGGAACCCCCTTTTCACCCCTTTAGAGGAGCAATTGCAAAAAACGCTGAAATATGTTTTGTTTTATTCAAACAGAGAGTCTATATACGAAGTTTTAAATTTCTCACTTCAAAAAAGAGTTGCTCCCCATACAAACTTTGCACCCCTATTTTACCCTCTTATGGTTAGAATTTTGTAAAATGCTGAAAATACTTTCGTTGGATTTAAGTTCGTAACCTTTTTACGAATTTGTAAGTCTTCAGCTCAAAAAAAAATTTTTCTCCCATACAAACTTTGCACCCCTATTTGATCCCCTTAGGGGTGGAATATCCAAAAATCCCGTCTTATCCCTTGCATACGTCATAAAAGTAAGCTCTGGACCAAATTTGAAGTTTCTAGTTCCAGTAGTTTCGGCTGTGCGTTGATGGTAGATCAGGACTTCTTCTTTCTTTTATATATTTAGATGAACATGAGTAGTGTGTGCACTTGCACGTACTTGAGCAGCGTGGTGAGCGCGCGCTCGCGCGCCAGCGCCGCGCCCAGCAGCCGCAGCGCGCGCGCGCCCACCACGAAGCGCACGTTGGTCTTGTCCTTCTTGCCGGCCTCCGCGCCCAGCAGCTTTATCACCTGCAGCTCACTGCAACCATCACACCACTTTTATCTCGCCTGTTATAAATATTAATAAATAAATAAATAAATATTAGAGGACAATCTTGCACAAATCGAGTACACCCCACAGTAAGCTCAAGAAGGCTTGTGTTATAGGTACTAGACGACGATATATTTAATAGATATAAATACTTAAATACATAGAAAACAACCAAGACTCAGAAACAAATATTCATGCTCATCACACAAATATTTGCCCTGACCGGGATTCGAACCCAGGACCGTCAGCTTCACAGGCAGGTGCACTACCCACTAGGCTAAACCGGTCGCGGCGCGGTATATAATGTTAAAACACATAACCCACAATTTTATTTCGTACTTAAGTATAAGAAATCAATCTTCGAGCACTAGCGCCGTACCGGAGCCTGGCTAGACGCTACGTTGCGAATTCCATGAGATAACTCGCCCGGCGACGGCACCTCTGCACGATTCTTAGAGCTAAGTTTTATTCAGTTATTAAAACTCATTAAGTCGGTTCGGACACAACAAATATTGTATTAAATTGACGGTTAAACTTTATTTTTAAGAGCTTTATTACATTGACCGTGAACTTTATTCTTGAAAGCTTTGTGAAAATTTACTGTAACTTTGTTGAGTGAACTTTATGAACAATTATACAATTAAACAAGAACCAAGTGATTTTAATTAATTCAAACATCCGAACCGCATAATTCGCCGGAGAACCACGGCTGTGTTGATATATATATATACATGAACGTTCTCTATGTGTGCGTCAGCGTGGAAACTCCGAGTTCACATTGTCTGTGTGTGTTCGTATTTGTCACAAATACAAATATGACTAATTCGCGCTCATGACTTAAAGAACTGTATCATTTGGTGGTCAATAGTTAACAGCTTATGTACATGTAACATGTTTTTATTACATGGATTTATAGTTACGGAAACACCGTTTCTGCGGGTTAATAGACCAATCCAAAATTAAGCTTTGTAGCCCTTAACTTTTGATATGTCCACCGAAAAGACGCGCACCTAAATCTGACAGTGACCCATTTATTTAGATTTTGGCTGATAGTTAATTAAGCTCCAACTGAATCCTTATTACAAAAAAAAATCAGGAAATTAAACGAACGAACCCTTTGGACGCCATTTTCAGACACCTGCGTACAAACTGCAAGCTAAGTATTTTTCCATAGAACATTGAATATGTGTGTAGTGTAAAGAAAGTAACTGACAAGTACGTCCCAACATCACAAGTGTTAACACACTAAGGGTCGACTGCCCCAAACCAGAGTTCGTAAAATTTTGGCCAGCGCCATATTAAACGATGATCTGTCTGTAAAATAGTTGCTGCAGCTTGGCCTAAGGGTGGGTTGCACCATATCGTCTGTAATCGTGAGCGGTGTTCATCAAAATCTGATTATATGGAAAGTTTGACATGTTTCTATGGGATGACAGCTGCCGGCGCCATATTTAACGATGTTCTGTCTGTAATAGTTGATGCAATTAGCCCAAGGGTGGGTTGCATCAAACCGTCGGTAATCGTAAGCGGTGTTCGTCAAAATCTGATTGTAACTTTCCAAGTTTGACAAGTTTCTATGGGATGACAGCTGACGATGACCGGCCTGTGATCGTGTGTTGGTGCAAGTGTTTGTGTGTGCGTCGTCGGTCGTCGTTACCTGAGGTTGGCGACGTGCGTGCCGCAGCACATGTTGTCGTCGACGCCGCGGATGCGCACGACGCGCAGTACGCGCGCGCAGTCGGCCGGCAGGCCGCGCGTGTGCGCCTGCGACATGCCCACGTTACGTTACCTTGTAGCGGGGACTCTTACCCGCTTCATAAAACTTAACAAACCTCTGCTAACTAAAATGTTCTTTGTCCCATTCTCACAAACGTCAATGTCAAAGTGACAAATAAGGACAAACGAACTTTATAGGCTAGTTAACTAATATAGGTCTGATAGACGTTTATGAATAAGGGGGTTAGAGTATAAATATTTCTAAAGATATCCTATACGCGGGCAACCAAGAGTGACGGAAAAGCTCTTATGCAGATAAATTGAGAATTGGTTTAAAATGGCTGCCGGTTTACCATAAATTACTTCCTTCCTTGGGCGGATAAATCGCTTGTGTGACGTTTTTCGGCACAACTGTCATATAAAATAAGTGCTCGACAAAAAAAAGTGAAACTGTGACAGGGACAACAAATGATATGTAACTCTCTGTCGCTCTTTTACAAAAATGTATATGACTGTCTCGCTTGGTCGTGGTATTATTATTTGCCTGTCGCGTCTAGTAAGTCTGTGCAGGGACTGCATATCCGGAAAATGTAGGTAGCGTTTTAAAACGGTATGACGTCATACCATTTCGTTTCGGTTAGGTTTCGATACCGCAAAAGATTTTTTTCGGTAGCGGAATATAACGGTACCGCTATTTTTTTCGATACCTGAACTGTTTTCGTTTGGGCTTTGAGAGGGTGCCGCCAACGACGCCAACCAATCAGCGCTATTATTATTGGGTGAATGCCAAAAATACCCCTTTTTATTCAATTTCGTTCGGCGCGATAGATTACTGACTTAGTCGCTGTTCGCTGTTGGTCGCGCTTATGTACCCATCGTAAAAGTTACGTTCGAAATTTTACGGTACCGAAATAATACCGGTTGGCTACCGTTATTATCTCGGTTTTAGTACACCTATGAAAAATAGCGATATCGTTATTTCATACCGGTAGCGTACCTTTATATTTCAACCGGTATAGTTCTACCTTTATAACGAAGCGGTATCGATATCCAGTACCGCTTATACCGTACCGAAAACACGCACAATTCTAGACCACTCTTAATATATAAGCTGATATTTAACCATGTTTAGAGAGAACCTATCATACTTCCAACAGCTACTTATGAGGTCAGCTGTTTGAGTTTATCCTTACATGGCGATCCTGCCAGTGCGTGCAGTGCAGTGGGTACGGGTGTGTGCTACATATATTTAAACACTAGGCTTGCTGCAAGCCTAGTGTTTAACCCCCTTATTCATAAACGTCTGTCAAACCTATATTAGTTAACTAGCCGCTAAAGTTCGTTTGTCCTTATCTGTCACTTTGACATTGACGTTTGTGAGAATGGGACAAAGAACTTTTTAGTTAGCAGACGTTTGTTAAGTTTTATGGATACGGGGGTAAATCTTTGCAAGCCGCTAGCTAATATTTGGTGGCCAGCTGGGGTAGACTCGTACCGGAACTTAGAGACCAGACCCTGAGACATTTCGGGTGCCTCCCCATCTCGAAACCATTCCATTTTGGAAATTTTCCGCTGCTATTTTTTTACTACTGCTTTATTTGGCTTCTGTGATGCAGTGTATAGAGATAGTGCTAATCACCCTTTGTTCTTAGCTATTGTGTTGTTACTGGTGTGAACCTGTAATTGGCAGTAGTGATAGCTAAGTTATGACAAGGTTATATCACTGTTAAATTTTCCAAAGTGTTTTAACCCCACACCAATTATATCATTGTCATGGAACAGAATACCTGCATTGGTCCTGATAAAATATGACAAAACAAACCTCATCCAAGTCCTCGTCACCCTTGCTGCACACGCTGACGGTCACGGGGCGCGCCTCCCGGATGAGCTGGTTGCAGCGCGCCTCCGCGGCCCGCAGCGCAGCCTCCGCCACGCCCCCGGCCGCGCTGCCCAGCTCCACGTGGCACTCCTCCGCCCCCAGCCACCAGCTCGTCGTGGGCAGGCTGTGCTCCCGCTCCAGAATCGCCGAGAGGAGGTGCTGGCCTGATACTCTCAACCAATTTTATTTATGGGCTCGTTGTACCATGTCACAGAGAAAATTAATATGAAAGCGGCTAGAGATTTACAAACTGGTTGAGTGTACAGACGGCCTCATAAGTGGCTGGACACCTTAGTACTTTGTTGTTTTCACCCATTTACAAATTTAGTAAGACAGTTCAGTTCAAATGACATGAGTTTAGTTGAAGTGGCAAGAGGATATACGTCTCCACACTTTGCTGGCCCTAAGTCTGTATGCCTAAGGGGATACACACTCTCAAGCCCCCTTATTCGTAAAACTTAATAAACAAATCCAAATATGTTTTGTAAATCCCTTTCTCATAAACATAAATGTCAAAGTAACAGATAAGGACAAACAAATTTTAGCGGAATTTAATTAAAATAAGTTTAATAAACAATTCATCATCATCCCCTAGCCATGTTCGGCCACAGTGACTAATATTTTACAGTTGAGAAGTCGCCGATGTGCTCTCTGGTGACTGATGTAGCTGATTTTAGCAGTGAATGTGCGTCCACACTCTCACACTCGTCAGCACCTCTCTGACATAATTACATATATTGAATGGCCTGGCTATTACCAATAAGGGGGAGAGTGTCACAGACCTGAGTGCTGCTGCATGTGGTCGAACCTCCGCTCCCAGTCCAGGTACTGTGTGACGGTGCTGCCCACCTCCAGGGGCTCCTGCGTGAAGTGCACTGCCTCCTCACCCCTCCGCAGCACTTGCAGCACTTCCACATTATTCAACCGACCAGTATCATGAGGCTACAAAATTGTAATATGGTAATTGACTAATTTACTGCAATCTGAGTACAATATTTGATATTTTGTAAATGTAATACACTGAGTTTGTAAATGTAATACAGGACCCTCAAATGGAGATGGACTGGACATATGATGCGGTCTAAAAAGGACAAATGGACCCGAGAAGTCACAGAGTGGTACCCACGGAACGAAAAAAGAAATAGAGGTAGACCACATAAAAGATGGGAAGATGACTTTCCAAAAAATTTGAGAAGAATTTCAAAAAACCGAGAAGAGTGGCGCAGCCTGGAGGAGGCCTATGTCAAAGACAGCTTGACCAAATAAAATATACCTATTAGAAAAACACAAACAGATGTTAATTTAAGTCAAGAATAAAGGCTATTTTTATTTTATTTTATTTTAATACACTGAGTATGACAATACATAAGCTATCTACATTAACCTCTCATACTTTCATTAAATTTACAGTGCACCTAAACCTAATTGGACTTTATATTTTATATATCACATAAAAGGTAATTTTTTTTTAAGTGGCATGGGATAGCAAATTATATCTGCAAATTCCTAAATCTTGTAAACTAGAACTATTACAAGTTGCACTGAACATTAAATTTCAAGGGCTTTCCCTCGCTTAGGCGTGAGTTTATTTTGAGAATGTAGTGAGTATGAGCACTGACCTGGCCTCCTCCGGCGGGGAACAGTATGGTGTCTTCTAGAGTGACCGCATATCCCTCGAACTTAGATGTCTTCCCGTATTCTGTTATTGGTTCTTTGGTCTTCACGCACGATACCACTTTTGTTGTGAACTGAAGATATTGCACACAAATGTCAGAATATTACATTTCAATATAAACGTAATATTAATATTTTTTATTAAATATACCTCCTTTAGGAAACTATCTTCCTGGCATTTGAAGACCATTTTAACGTCCCTTCTAAACGAAGTAACAATTAAGTTATCTCACTTCTAACGAATAGTGCCGATTACGAATGCCGACTTTGACAACAATGAATGATAAGTTCTCTACTGTCAGCTGTTATTGACGTTTGATTGACAATTCGGTTTAGAAATGATTACAAATTATTACAAAATGTTCTTGATTTATTCCGATGACATGTACATTTGTAAATGTAAAAATTAATCAATTACGTGTTATATAATTTAAGGGAAAGATATTGTACATACATGTATTTCTTAATTAGTACAGGCAAACATTTTCTTAGCATGTCGAGAGGATGTGTGAAAGCAGAATGACTAAGAGGATTTTTGATCTGAGATGGAAGGGTCGGAAGGGGGCGACCAAGGCGCTGCCGCTCTCAAACTAAAAGGACGCTAAATGCCTTCAAAATAAAACAATTTGGCGGCCTTTTAGTTTGGCACGGCAGGGCGAGGGTATCTTGATCAAATTTCTGTTTTACTTAAAACAGGCCAGAGATTTCGACGTTCGGAGTAGATCCTCAGGGCTTCTACCGCAAACAGCATTCTAAGTTTTCCCTCTCCGTCGCACTTGCAAGTTTGCACATAAGTACGACAGAGAGAGAAAACTTCGTTTGTGGTTCGCGGTAGCACTCCAGGTTAGAAGTTCCCGCAACCGACGCGCATGTATGAAGAGATGTATGGATGTGATCGAAGCAAAAGAAGTATGTAAGGAAGGATCGTAGTATTTGGCGTTCTTTGATATCTGCCTACCCCAATGGGAGACGGGCGTGAGTATATGTATGTAAACATCAGAATAGTGATAGTGATGCGAAAAACCGGTAAATAAAACGATGATACATTTATTGAATAAAAATATAACCGTTTTACAAAACAATAAAACGATTATTATATGCCGAGAGAAAACACAGCGTCGCATTATGAAGAAGCAATGTGTCAACTCACCTGTTGTCTGATTCATACTTACGATTGCTGAACGAATCTCTAGTTTCTGAACGTGTCTTGCCTGTCACCGCTAGGCGGGAATCCGCTCTGACTTGTCATGTCATTGATGTCTTCACCAGGAAGAAACTTACTGCGACGCTGTGTTTTCTCTCGGCATATAATAATCGTTTTATTGTTTTGTAAAACGGTTATATTATATGCCTGTCGGAAAACACAGCGTCGCATTATGAAGACGTGTTTGTTATCTGCTGGTGACCATTACACACGCAATGATGACTAGAATAAATATAAGCTGATTAGAAAGGAAATTATTTATTAAAGTATAGGCGTCCAAAGGCCCCCAACTTTAAGCACGAGTTTATACGTAACATAACCTAAATCAACCTCTTGACAGTCTAATCAGTCTTCTTTCTCATATTTCTTAATATAATTATAAATTATAATTAATAATATTTCTTATAACATGGAAATTAGCTTTAGCTGAGATCAATTAATTAAATGCTAACAAAGTTCTCAAACAAATTAATACTTGTAATGTCGCGTTCCTGTGTCATTGAAATTTCTCGACAATAATGTTTGGTAAAAGTATTTGGGCTACGCCAGTTACCCCTTTGGAGAATCTCTTCTATGGGTCGTTCTTCCAGCCAGCCCAAGGACGCTACTGCTGAGCGGCAGCTACCCGGCGGGGCATCTATGCCTGCATCTCTTAACACTGAACGTACCCATCCTCCAATTAAAGTTCTGGATGCTGGTCTGACTGTACCTCTAATGCTAATAAATAAATTGTTGACATCTTTACTTCCCCTTCTATCTTGACTCTTTTCCACGTACCGACGGGTCCACGTTACCGGACATATACCCTCACAAATATGGCGTCTCAATTCCCATCCTGATTGCCGGTGTGTACCTCGGTCGGTCTTGGAGCCAAATGAAGGCCAGATGTGTATTGTCTCTCCCAAATCTCTATACTGGTTGTCCGATATGTTCAGAAGTGTCAAATCATGTATCCTGCGCCCAGAGGCTAATAGCAATATAGTAGCAGCTCTGCGCGCTGCCTCAAATAAGGTGTCATCGGCCGGAGTGTTACTAAGCCAATCTAAAACTCGTCTGCAGTCCCAAATCGGTGCTTTATGTGGTATAGGCTTAACATTCTGGATAGCTTTCAAGGTAGTTTTGACTAAAAAACTAGAGAAAACCTCCTCCGACTGACCACAATAGGTAGAAATTGCTGATTTCTGTAATAACATGGAGTTGTAAGAGAGGCCCTCTTCTGTATAGGTTCTGGCTAAAAATCGGGCCACCTCTTCTGCTCTTGGTGATTTACTGTCAACCTTGTTGTTGGTGCACCACCTCTCCCACCGTCTAATGGCGGGCATATATGTATTGATAGTAGACTTTCTCCAGCCCTTCTTCAGTAACTCCTTCTCCTCTTCTGACCATGTCGCTATCATCCGGCCCCACCCCCAACTTTCCAGATCTGAAGTGCTAGCTTCTCTACCATTGGTGGGGTTCGGCCTGTTGTTATATCCACCAGTACCTCCTGCAACCTCCGTATGTTGTGAGGCTTGACTCTTGTTCGTGATTGGACATCCGCCCTCCAGAACGGTTGATGCCAATTCGGCGTTACTAATAAGTACGTTCCCCGGGCACTGTTTAGGTGTGTCAACACACGTGGTATCAAGCTTGGAGGAGGGAAGAGCCATGCTAAGTTGTAGTCCCAGTCCCGACTGAATGCGTCTGTGAAGTCTGCTCCACAATCGGCTGGGTCGATACTGGCATAAACTGGGACGACAGCCGACCTTTCGGACGCGAAGAGGTCGATCTCGGGTTCTCCCCACAGCCTGAACACCTCCGAGGTTGCTGCAGGGAGTAGGTGCCACTCTGGCAGCGGTTGTCTCCGAGACAGCCGATCTGCTATCGTATTGAACCTGCCCGGTAGATATTGGGCTGAGAGAGTTATATTCCAACGGTCTGCCGCTGATAGCAGTTGGAATGTGAGGCTCAGTAGACCTATTGATTTGGTTCCCCCCTCTTTTCGAATGTAGGCGATCAGTGTCCGATTGTCTGTCTGTAACAACACATGCGAGCTTTTCAGGGTCCGCCCCTGAGCTTTTATCGCAGAAAGCACTGCATACATCTCTTTTTTGTTGCTGTGCCAACGCCTTTGATTTCGATTCCAGGTGCCTGCTAATGTCATCTGATCCAAGTGTGCCCCCCACCCTATGTCTGACGCGTCTGTCGATAAGAAATGGTTTACAGGGGGTAGACGCATTGGCACCTTCGCCCCTCTTATGGCTTTGATCCACCATTCCATGGCTTCTAAAGCCAGCTGGGGGATCTCTCGCGTCCGCTGTCCGTCTTTCCTGCATAGGCGAGAGAATATTTGCAGGTGGCGGCAATGGAGCCTTCCTCTTGGAACTACGTAGCAGGCGAAGTTGAGAAGCCCCAAAAGGCGTTGTAACTGCCGAAGCTTGCAAGCTCTCCGAGAGCTCATCACCTCTAGAAGATGAGCAATTGTACCCTCCTTCTTTTCTGTTAGGCTCATTTGGTTCAGGGTGGTGTTCCAACAAATTCCCAAGTACTCTACCGACTGGGTAGGTATTAGTACAGACTTTTGGAAATTGACCTGCCAGCCAAGCGACCCCAGGAGCTCCACAGCCTCCGCGGCTTGGAGGGACAATAAAGTCCGATCCTGGTGGGCCAAGAGGAAATCGTCTAGGTAGACTAGCACTCGATAACCTCTCCTGCGTAGGGTTTCTGCAACCCAGCAAGTTATGCCTGCAAAAAGGCGAGGTGCTGACGACAGCCCGAAAGGCAGGCAGGTCATTTGGAGGATTTCTCTTAGATAACTGACACATAAAAATGGCCGGTGCGACTGAGCTATCGGGACATGAAGGTATGCCTGTGAAATGTCTATTTTTATAAGCCAATCCGCTGGCTGCAGGAAGTCTGGTACGGAAGAATGTGAGATCAGGTAGAAATGTTTGGTCAGTACAAACCTGTTCAGTCCTCGGAGATCGAATATTGGTCTTACTCCGCCATCTCCCTTCCTCACTAAGAACATTTTTGAGAGGAAACATGGCGCCAGCTGGTCGGGCCTTACTTTTAACACTCCTAACTTCTTTAACTTCTCGATCTCCTCTGACATTTGTTTTGACGGTTTGGTGGCGAATCTCTGTATTATGGCCTGTGATGGGAAAATCAATGGAGGCTTCTTTATGAAGGGGATGCGTGAAGCCGTTATAGCTCTCATTATGAATTTGTTGGCTCCTAACTCTCTCCATCTTTCTTGGTACTTTGCTAGGCACCCCCCTCTGAAAGCTGTCATATAGTCACTTGGGGGTATGATTTCGCTGCTGAGCGCGGTAGTTGGACCTCTTTCCTCTGCCCTTTCCTTTTTCGGCACTGTCCTTGCGAAAAAACTTCCTAGGTTTTTTATTGTAAGGACCCTCATGCTGCTGCCCATTTTCAGTAAATGTTACCCTTCTCTTGAGGGATGGTTTTTTGTTTTGCACTGCAGGCACATTGAGCCAAGCGGCAGGGCCCCCAAGCGACTGTACTATATGAGATAGCTTTTGTTGGTCAAAGAGGTGCTCTTCTGACGGAGGAATGTCCCGGATTGCCCGCTGTAAATTTTTATCATTCATCTCCTGGAGAAGCCGTTCCCTTCTTGATCCAATACATTCACCTCTCTTACCGCATATCACCTTCAGACACTCTTCAACATTCTTCTCATAGCTGGATCCTGCGCTAAATCTATCCGATAATCTTTTAAATAATGCTTCAGGATTCAAGTCCTGAGGAGCGCTAAATGCCCAGTCTATAACCTCCTGGAGGCTCTTTTGCACCAATTCCCTTTGCTCCAACAATGCGTTCGATAGCCCTGCCATTACCTTCTCTGTCCCTAGCAGGTAGTCTTTTTCTTTAGCAAAGCGGCAGAGCTCCTCATTTATTTTTAATTCCGTAAAAGCCGGTGTTGCGGTAAAATTAAGCAACGCTTTAGAGTATTTAACCTCTTTCCAGGAGGGAAGACCGAAATGTTGCAATTCCTTAATAGTCTGCACCCTCTCCGGCACTGCAGCCTTCAATATTTTATCCTTATCCACATCCGAGTGCAACTTCCCCAGAACAATGGTTTTTGCCCCAGGGTATGTTAGGAATGTGTTCGAGGAAGACGCCACCGGCTGCAGAGGCGGCGGAGCAAGAGGCTGTACTAGCGCAGGTGCGGTACAATACGAGCCGCTCACTTGTTGGATATATTGAGCTAGGAACCCTACCTGGTTAACTAGAGCATCAACCCGGGGGTCTGCATCACCTGCATCCCTGGATCTCTTCTTATGGGACGGCCTCTCCGACTCCGAGTCGGAAGAAGAGTCCAGCGAGGATGATCTCGGGGAAGCGTCCGATTCTGTGCCTCCCTGTCGGTTTTCCACCTCATCTGGTTCCGCACCACTCATTATCACTTTTAAAAACTCACTTTTAAAACAAAATACTAGAAAAATGTACTTTAATTCCACTTATTTAGATTTTGACAACAACTAAGGCGGCGAGTAACACACGCAATGACATGACAAGTCAGAGCGGATTCCCGCCTAGCGGTGACAGGCAAGACACGTTCAGAAACTAGAGATTCGTTCAGCAATCGTAAGTATGAATCAGACAACAGGTGAGTTGACACATTGCTTCTTCATAATGCGACGCTGTGTTTTCCGACAGGCATATAATAAACAAATCATAAAAATGACACGAGAAACTACAAGCAAACAGGGTAGATAAGTTATTTATTTGAAAATTGCTTCAGAGTCGTATCCAGCACTGAAATTGTGAAATCCACGTCACTTCTTGTTATGCACATAGGTGGTTTTATTCTCAATACCTGCAAGAAAAGATTAAGTAACTGTTAATTATTTTTTTTGTAAATATGTTCTTCCGGCGTTTAGTTGTATTATTAATTATGTATATTTTTAATTATTATTTATTTCGGTTGTTTTTGTGCTATTTTTATATTATCATTATGTTACTTTCATTTCAATCACTTCATCTGAATAAATGAGGTGATGGTTAATAATTACATGAATTAAAGCAACATTTACAATACCTCCATAAAATGACTTACATTATTATATCTTCCACCACGCCCAATCAAAATCCCATAATCCTTAATATTTTCCTGTATTTCAGAAACGTTATCTACATTCAAAGGCTCTTTTGTTCCAGCCTTTACCAGTTCGATTCCAAGCATCAAACCTTTACCACGCACATCACCAATTACAGGGTATGTTTTTTGAAGATCCATTAAATTTTCAATGAGATATTGGCCAATTTTCTTACTATTTTCTTGCAATTTTTCTTCCTCGATTACCTGAAGAACATAATTTAGCTTTGATGCGAGTCGAAAGATGTAACTTTATATTGATTTAAACTTACACGATTTCCAAACATTATTATTGGTCCGACTTACTGGCGTACAATTGAAAGCAATTCATCTAGCTTTGAGTCAGCTCGCGAATAAGGACGTTGTGATACATTTTAAACCTCATAAAGGTGAATAAATTTTAATTGTACGCGGTTAAGTCCCTTTTTACCAATAATAATAAAATGTAAATTAAATATGGTGTTATGCTCACGTCTAAAACAGCTTCACCAACAGTTGAAGCGAGAGGATTTCCTCCGAATGTATTGAAATAACTAGCACGCATGTGAGCGTCTGCTATTTCCTTAGTTGTAACCACGGCGGCCATTGGGAAGCCATTACCAATGCCTTTGGCCATAGTTACTATATCGGGAACAACCTCGTGGTTCTCGAAACCCCAAAATGCATCACCCGTTCGACCAAAACCAGTCTGAACCTATAATAAAATTTAACATAAAATGATAATGTAAACTACCAAAAATATATTGTATTATTTGTGTACCTGTTCATTTAATAACATTATTACCTCATCAGCAATATAAACGCCACCGTTTTTGCGTATTAGTTCAGCAGCTTTTTTCAAATATCCTTTGGGAAACTGAACAGTGCCATTCACTCCTTGAATTGATTCTGCGATAAAACCCGCTACTTTTCCTTTGGGGATTGAGTTTTCTATGAGCTGGAATAATATTAAGAAGTATAGAGGTGGTGTAGGACTAAAGGAGACAGTGAGACACGTTTCAAGAGAACGATTGATGTTTTATTTAATTTTCGATCAAGATAAAAAATAGTAAAAATTCTTATTGTAATGTGAATTATCTCACCTCACTAAGCTGGTGGACGTATTTATCAGCAGTGACACATTCGTGCGGACAGGAACAGGACCCTGGGACCTGAGATAGAGAGTCCCTGCATCCACCCCATACACCACGTAGCGGGTCTGGTAACATAGCCTGTAGAAACATAAAGACGTCATGAATATATCTTAATATCCTAATTCTAATCCTAATAATGTTATAAACGTGAAAGTTTGTACCGATGTATTTATTTGCTGCTATCAAGTAAGATCGCGCGCCTTTACAAACAAGTCTCATACTATGCTTCCACTATACTGTTTACAAACTGTGTCAAGGAAATAAAGAATCCTAATCCTAATATATCTCTATCTCGTGTGATGCCAGTTTAGAAGAGCATTTCCCCCTTTCTTTCCGTGGGCGTCGTAAGAGTCGACTATGGGGACGGACCGGGTTTGTAGTGTGTTGTGGGCGATGGGCTAGCAACCTAGCTAGATATTCGTATGTTTTGTTAATTGAACATTTTAACTTGATTAGCATTGTAATTCTACACTCGTAATAGTGGGAACCACGGGGAAACTACTTTGAATCTCCACTTTTACTGCCCCTTGACAGAATAAACGGCTAGTATTTACCTTTAACCCAGATATTGGTGTATTTGCATTTGTAAATTTTATAACATCTACAGTAAAACGATGATTAAAAAAAAGTAAAGGTATTTCAAAAACTTATAATCGATGCTACTCTCGAAAATGAACAAAGTACTTTCAGGTTTTCAGTTAATTTATATCTTCTTTCTTTATGAATTACTGTATTTTTATTACCCAAGTGCTTGGAACAGTGGAACTCATCGGATTTTAAACATTATGCTAAAACAAGTTTTCTATTAAAATGCTAGAGATACGGCACCGTTTAGTGAACTAGACTTACGGAAATGAATATTCATTTGACTAGTTATGATGTAAAATGTCTTTCAATCAAGTGTAATGGTTTTATATGTCAAGATATAATAAAAAGGAAAATCTTGCTTAGATACACTTACATGGTGTATCCCAGTAGGGACTGGTATTGGCATACGGTAGTATTGAGTTGCAGTCAACCCTTGTATGAAGTTAGAATAGCCGTGGTAGCTGCCCTGCAGCGAGATGATGTCGTTGTTGCCTGTATAGGATTTAGCGAGCAGAGTCGCTAATTCATTCGCTTCCGTTCCGCTATTTACTAAGTAAACCACCTAAAATAGGGAAATATACGAAAGTTGTACAATAGCTAATTTTATGTGGTTGCAATTTTGCAACGATAAGTGAATGCTAAGATTTTTGCGCATAATTATCATTAGATTATTACATGCAATAGAATGATATAGGTATTAATTATCAAATGAATGAATTGCACCTTAAGATTGCCACTAAATTTTGAAGCTAACTTTTCAACGTAGTCGTATATTTTCGGATGCCTGTAAAGATTTGTCGTGTGCCATAGTTTATTTGCTTGTTCAGTCAATGCTGCTACCACTTTTCTGTAAAAAAATGAATGTCCTTGTTAGTAAGTTATCAATATATTAAATAACGACAAGATAAGATTGTGTTCTATGTTTAGCTAGTCAATTTGTTTCTATTGTGTGATTACATACGTGACCTCGTGACCATGAAATTCAACAATAACTTATTTACTTATCGTCGTAGTTATAGATAGTGAGCGGCGTTATTACAATTTAAATAACTCCCAGCTTAGGTATAAATATTTGTTATTTTTCCTAGGTTTTGCCTGCGACCTTACCGTAGGAATAATTTTGCTAACCTTCATACCAATTTCATCCGTTTGAGAGATGATTTTCGCAATAAAAACTACATACCTAGAGTGTGGTAAATGAAAGATGAGAATGAGTTTTTTATGGAACTTTTTATATAACAACAAAACCTGAATTCTCAAACGTCATTTTTCTATGAAATATCATTTTTGATACTTAGGTTTATCTTATAAATTTACTCGTCGCTAATCATTATCTTATACGAGTATAATAAAATTACGCGCGGACTTGTTTCAGGTTAACTTATTATTTTTATTTGGCATGAAATTTGATATGGGGATCGATTATAACACGGGTCAACATTTAGGGTTCTTTCTAACTCCTGAATCTAATCGGTCAAGTTCACATGTGTCATGCGGACGAACTCGCAGGGCACAGATAGCTTATAATATTAGTTTTTATTGTACTGTGTACAGGTAAATTAATAACTTCGTTTTAAATGTTTGATGTATAACAAGTATCAAGACTGCTTTTCGCCTTCCAGGTCAGACTTCAGAGATACCCTACTCAGAATTTTTGAATTTGCCGCAGTTTCTCATTCTTATCTTTCATTTGCCAGACTCTATCTTATGTTTGAATACAGAGTACTTATAGACTAATTGTGGGTAGATTTAACAAACTCAATTTCAATGGAATATACTGTTATTGATAAAAAAAATATTTCTGCTCCCACACAAATTTAATATATCCTTATTATTGATTAAATTAATCCAAACTTTCATATTTACAATAAAACTAGCATATAGCGAACTTGGATCTGTGATTGAAAAGGATTGTTTTTTCTAAAATGTCCAGATTCATAATTTAGATTGAAATATCGACGCTGGAAAGGCAAAATGGGATAACCGACATTTTTGGCGATATTGAGTTATACACACCGTTGAAATCGGCAGAATCTGCCACTGAACTCAATATCGCCAAAAATGTCGGTTATCCCATTTTGCCTTTCCAGCGTCGATATAATGATTAAAAGTCAGTCTATATAACAAAAAGTATCCACCACAGGTTTCGTATACTACGATACTCCATATAACATACCAAGAACGGGACACTCGTAGTTAGAGGCATTTTTCCGAACTTCCTAAAAAAGTATTTTTATTTATTTATTCATATCAACCATTCTTAGAATATTCAAATAATTTTGTATTCTTAACTAATGTAACTTATTATAACACAAGGTGTTAATTTAGTAGTTCAGTCATCTCCTGCCAAAACATGGAAGACTTGAATGCTAAAACAAGAAATTGTATTGAAGCATGCTCATACTGGTTCTCGGCAACTAGTCTAATTCTAAACAACAGCAAAACTTATACTCTTGATATTAAGATTAAGGATATAAAGATTCTAGGAGTACTTATATACTGACAATAAATTAAACTGGAAAGAAGAGTTCAAAATTTGGTTGAAAGTTCAATTTCCTTCAGTTGCGATGCTCTGCGCAGTCTCAGATAAGTTAGAAACCAGTTAAACACTGAGCAATTAAAACTAGTTTATTACGTCGTTATTGAATCTAAGTTACGGTATAGCATTAAACTTTGGGGAAGTAGCTATTAATATGATACCAAGCGGATATTTACTGCTTAAAAACAAGCAATACGCACGTGTATTCGACAATGAGGTAAGATAATTTCAAGACAAGAAGCTTAACATGCTCACTGTACCCTGTCTTTATATTTTAGTTCTTATCGCAGTAATTTTGAATCGGATGAGGAATTGGAACTGAGATTAAGTTATAGAACAAAAAAAAAGTAGCCTTTGTACATGATTGATCTGTTTTTTTTTATGTATAATTTATTTTACTTGTCTTGTGTACAATAAAGTATTTACATACATACATAAAAGTGTGTGTCAGCTCCGACGCACGACTGGAGTTTACTCTTTACGAACGATTATAAAATATATTAGTAAAGATTAGCAAGGGGCCCCACTTTACAGTACTGAAATCATGCATGTTATATTTATTTATATGAATAAAGACTTAGCGCGTAGACGTTATCGATATCGATAAATGTTGACCAGAGGGCCTACTCCGAACTTCGAAATCCGAACTTCGTATCGTGCCATCCCTTTCGCTCTCGTGTTATACACTATATGAGTGAAAGGGACGTCAGTTCGGAGTAGGCCCTCAGTGCCTTTACATGACCGTACTCGCTAGCGAGTAGCGACTGCGTAAACGATTTAGTATGCCGATATAATAAATAGAACTAACTATTGCGTAACCGCCAGGCGCTATATTTATGCCTATACAAATTTTTACGCAGTCGCTAGCGAGTACGGTCATGTATACTCATGGTAAAGGCACAGGGACGTCCGCCGCGAGATCGCGACACCACAGACACTTTTAGCCTCAATTCGTCCCGGTACCCCCGCATATCGGGTAGTCAGTCCGACCCAAAACGGACCTAGCCGAGTTTCTTGCTGGACTCTTCTCAGCTAGGCTAGGTTTAGTGAACCAGCGACAAAACTCCCAGTAGCTCGATTCCACTCACACCTCAGGGCCTTTACTCCGAAGTTCGAAGTCTGACTTCGTATCGCACCGTGCGTTTTTCGCATTTTCATTCTCGTATTATACACTATATGAGTTAAAGGGCCGGCATGACACGAAGTTCGGATTTCGTTTTTTTTTAATACAACGCCGGTGGCAAACAGGCGTACGGTCTAGCTGATGGTAAGCGGCCACCGCAGCCTATAGACGCCCGCAACTCCAAAGGAGTCACGTGCGCGTTACCGATCCTTTATAATATTTGAGGATGCACTGTGTTGACAGCAGAAGGAACACATTTAGGTTCCTCGCTCTCAACACAGTGAATCCTCGGGAGCTCTGGCAACCTTGCTCACCTCCAGGAACACAACACTACATACTTGTATAGTAAATAATGAATTTCGGAGTAGCCCCTCAAATTTGGTTGAAGCCGCTGAACCAATCTCACTGGAGCGCAAACTCTTAGAGTATTCCAGTGTTTAAACCGCTCTCGTGGTCGTTTCGGAGGTTTCCCTTGAATGTTCCTCAGCCCAATCTCCAACCGCGCACTCCTATTGTTTTATTGTACCCGGTCTATAAAGACACAGTCAGGTTCAAAAAAAAAAACAAAAAACATAACCAGGGATAACCCTGCATCTACACGGAGAAAGAAAAAATATAAAAAATAACGTAATAGGCGGCGTGCTGTCTCCCTTGTCTCTATTTTTATAAATTCAATCACAAATAATCTCTCTTCTCACTTTCACCTCTATGCCGATGATCTTCAGATTTATTCGCAGGGTGTACTCTATGATCTGCCATCTGTTATCGGCACTGTAAATAATGACCTGGTGCGTATCCTAAATTAGAGTCATAGTTTTGGTCTTAAGGTTAACCCCTCTAAAACACAGGTTATCATAATTGGGAGCTCAAAATTTGTCCCAAGAATCGATTTTAATAGTGTTTCACCGATTTACTTCGATAACGTCTTAATCCCTTTTTCTTCACAAGTAAAAAAATTAGGCATTATTATGGATAGGACTTTATCTTGGGTACCTCATCAACGAGGTCAGTAGGAAGATGTTTTCGGCAGTAGCTTCTCTGAGAAGGCTACGTAATTTCCTGCCCATTGCCACTAAAATTGCGCTTACTCAAACATATCTTATCTGTCTTGGATTATGCTGATATTTCCTATATTGTCCTCAATGAGGAGCAATTTCAGGGACGAGCTTTCTACTATTTCTAGCGCGTACCGGCTAGGTTTCAAGCAGTAAAGCTGTTCAATAAACTGCCTAATGAGTACAAAACTATTATATGTCGTGAGCAATTTAAAAATCCTGTTATAGTATGGAGGAATTATTAGGTTTAATGAATGTGTTTTTCGCAATCAATATCAATCTATAGTTAATTTGCCTTTGACATTATTTTACCAGTATTGTTTTATAGTTAACTACTTTATGTATTATTTTATTTTAGTGTTAAGGTGCGTCTACGCTAGACGAACCGAGCACGAGCGAAGCACGAGCAGAGCCGTTCTCGGGTTCGTCGTTCGCGGTGTCAAGCCTGGACGTACAACGAACCTACAACGAGCATTTACCTCAATCGTAGTTTTCCACAGTGTGCTCGCGGCTTTTGGCTAACATGGACGATATCAGTAATATTGCAGCAGCCGCTGCTGTGGCAGCGATTATTATAGCGGTAGTCAGTAAAAAAGGAAAAAGGCCAAGACGATGGGGATCTACAAATCTATATAAAATGAGATCCAATCAACAACACTTGCTAACTATTTTGAGAGGACAAGAAGCAACTGGCCAGTTTAAGAACTTTCTTCGAATGACATCGACGAACTTTGAGAATTTAGTACGCTCAATTGGACCGCACATTGCAAAACAAAATACCAGATTTCAGGAGGCTATATCCATTCAGCAGAGGTTGGCGTTGACGTTCCGTTTTCTGGCAAGTGGCGATTCGTTGTTGTTTTGGGTCCCATATCAATGGATTATTTTGATATAACTCAATTAATCTCAAGGATGCATCTTCAGTCCACGCGTCCATGATGCTCAGCTCGAGCGACCGACATCTGTCACTAAACACGTCCAGGAGCGCACTGCGAGCGCGAAGCGAATCCCTTTGTGTTCGTCAAAAAACCGACAACTGGCGGAACGCAGCCGAGCACGAGCAAAACGTTCGGAGCGCGCTCGTTCGAGGCTCGTAAGTCGGTCCACTCTAGACGAATTGTGTTCGGCTCGTGCTCTGCTCGTGCTTCGCTCGTGCTCGGTTCGTCTAGCGTAGACGCACCTTTAGATCTAGTGTAATGTTCAAACACAATGTATTATTTCCTATGAATAAATGAATTAAATTGAATTTAACTCACGGATGACAGTGCCCCACTGAAACTGTAACGATGCCACCAATGAGGTCCATGTATCTCCTCCCTTTGTGATCAAAGAGATATTGCATATGTCCTTGATGTATTAAAAGAGGATTCTTATAGACATTGTATAATGCTGGTGGTATGTGAGCTTCTTTTAAAGTACTCGTTTTCTCATAAGTTGGACCCTGTGAACGAACTTACTCTTGAAATTCCCGTTTTATAAATCAGTAATGTAAATGTTTTGATTCACGAAGAAAAACTAAGTTATTTTATTGGTTGAATCAACTAACATTAAGATAAAGTAAATTGTGTAATGGTATACAACCCGTATCATAATTTTTTGTTGCACAGTTTGTATAGGACACAGAAAACAAGAAACGCAATTTTTTTAAAAACTTACTTCATAATTCTTAGGTTGAAAGTTATACGCTGGCACCGGAGCACTGCTATGTCGCCTAATCAAAGTGTGATAGCAAAGCGATCCCACTGAAAGCATTTTTTTTAAATTAAGTTCATTTAAAAATACTGCCTTCTTTACAAGGATGTAAATGTAACGTATATATTAATTTTGATTTTAATAACAATCATATATATTTAGTAGAAACGGTCAAAAATCGGGGAATTATTATTCGGAAAAATCTATTTCTGTTGTTGTTCTGAATTCCTTTTGATTGATTTTACGCTCAAGGGAAATTGCGAACGAAAGAATGCAATAAAAAAAATCAATAATGTTTTCTACATCCATCTGTGGAAAAATGATAAACGAAAACTTAATAACCTAGACATCTTAACTGTGACCCGTAAAACTATTAAGAAAATTTATTACCTCTGCTAGCCATTATCGAATTAAAAAAGTCACTACTATTCCAATGGATCTTAGAAATGCGACTGAATTAAAGCAGTTGTATTCAAATACTGAATGACCATTGACTTTAGTGAATCTATTTGTATAATTTGCATGTTTACGTTATTTTAACGTAATCTTATCTTATATTGTTTCTATGTTTCGTAATTCTAATTATTTAACACGAATAACGATCTTTAGTAAAATTAAATTTACTACAGACGTTTAAGATTAAAAAAATATCAGAGATGATACTAATTTCATTATATTTTGCCAAATTTTTCACCAATGTTCCGTTTCAATAACATGTACCTAGCAGTCGGTATCGCGGCCACATGAGAAAGACCATTAATTTAGAGATTTCATATTAACAAAATAAATAGAAACTGTATAAACGTAATTTTTAGGTTTTTGAAGAGTTTTCGGCTCGCACAAGGGCTTTCGATAAAAAATTAGCATAAGCACAGAAACTCGCAGAAAGACCACAGGAAATCAAAAGAAATATGAATGAGAAAAAATCATCATAAATAAACTGCGCCTTTAATACAAATAAACTTAACAAAAAATGCATTACATTATACACTATATGGTGAAACAGGCCACCCGTCGTCACAAACCGACTCGTGGTCGATTGATAGCGTTTCCGCTATTTTCTAACGTTTTTTCTAACAATTTATTATAGAAAAGCGGTGTTAAGCGGGATATTAATATTATGATGACAATTGTAAGTTTTACAGGCTACGCATATACGGGGTGCAGGCATGTATCCAGACTTTTGGTTCGGGGGGGGGGGGGGGGGGTGTGAACTGTGTAAAAATCGCTGTAATCACTGTAAACAGACGGCTTAAAACGTTTTCGGAGGGGGGGGGGGGGGGGGGGGGCGGGGATAAAACCCTACTATCCCCCCTCTGGATACGTGCCTGACAGGGTGTCCCATTACTATTTCAATTATTTTTTAAATAAAAATTACGTCTTCTTTCAGTAAAGTTACCCTGTCGTCAATATTTAAAGTACTTTCCCTGTATAGTGCAGAGACCGGAACGAAACAAAGTAGGCACTTGTCAAATGAGCTGTCAAATAAATGACAGCAATATCTTTTATTTATTTATAATCATGATACAATTCGTTACAAATCTTTATACTTATGAACAACCTATGAATTACATCATGAAACCGTGTAGGTTTGTCTTGATGTACGTACGATTCTGTACGAAATGTTTATTACCAATTAAGATTAATACAAATATAATATTATGATACACACAAATTATTTTGTAAGAAACGCTGTTTTTTTTGTTTATATATAGTGTTGTCCTGTAACTATGTGACAGTACATGTGCAGTAGATACACCTGCTATCAGGTTATACTCGTATCTCAGGTTATACTCGTTATATAGTTTAACATGTACAGATAAGTCGAAAATGTTAGCGAATATCTATACTTAATGATAACATTTTTGATTTACTTTCATATTAAAAAAAATATTGTTCATAATATTTAAAAATATATTTATTGTAATAGTCACAAAACCGGTTTTTGAATCGTAACCTTTAGACAGGGCAGCACTAGTGACAAAACATTCCACGTCAATCGAGTTGGAGAGAAAATTGGCATTTTGCCTCGAATGTCTTGCGGTTTTCGTCTGGTAGAAGTGAATGGCCTGTGATCTTTACTGTCGGACACCGTCGAATTTCTCCATTTGTAACAACAGAAGATCTCAAAAGTCAAGATGAAACTGTTGTATTTAACATTGTTGGTGCTTCCCGCCGCATTACTGTGTTTCCAGAGTGGTAAGTTTCTTTGATATTTTATTCAAAATCTGGTATGGACGTGGCAACTTATATCACGGTTTATGAGTGAAAGCTTTATTATCTTGCAAATAGTTACCTCCTATTATCAAGCATATATGCTGTTAAAGTGATTTAAAGCTTGCCTTTAGTTAAATATGCACAGATTTTTTAACTAATAGGTCGGTTCCATAACCTTGCTGATTTGCCCTAGTTTACAAAGCTCTAGGTCACTAAGTTATTTAATGTCACATTTATTTTGTGTGCAGGCCTTTAAACTGCCAAATGAGTATTGTAATATGCGAAACAGTGCCTACCATTTTCTTGTATGGTCCATTTATTTGAAATTCTTACCAAGTATACCTGTACATTTCCTTTAACTTGTAAAGCCACATGGGATTCATAACTGTAATGGTGAGATGCTTATGTATACAATGACCATGATGACCATTCATTGAAATGACCATTTTTTATAAAATGATCTGTAAAAGATCAAATTGTTACCATATTGTAGATAAGCTATTATCATTTGTTCATGAAGTCAGATTTTCTATTCCATGTATATATTTCTTATTATTCTGAAATTGACAATATTATAGCTATGGATACTTAAGGCTCTTAAGTTCATTAAGCCGTTGTCTCCCGGCGAAAGAAATAAACAATAGCATTCTTTTGTTATGATCCCTGGGATCCCAGGGACCAGTAGAGGTTAATAGATTATACTACTTACTACACGATTTTCATTATTGGAATTGAATTGGTACTTTGGTACCTACTAAAAAGTAGTTTAAAACAATTATTATGTATAGTTAATCTCCGTGAGCTATCACATATACCTCAAAGTCATATCAAATTATTTGATGCAACCGAAAAGGTGAAACGAGAACAAAGAAATTCTGTTTCTCTGTTATTCTCATTGAAATTTGTATGCAAACAACTTGCTCTGTAGTTGTACTAATATTTGATGTCTATTTTGGTTACTCTGAGCTCAAAGCGTAGCTAAGCTTTGGAGGAAATGGGGCTGCGATGTCCACTTGACATTGACATAAGATAGAATTTCTCTTAGCTACGAAAAATGTTTTTCCAGGGAACCTGTGGTAACAAAATCTATGAAAAATCTGTTTAACCATAAAGTGTGAATGTTTCAGCGAACATCTTCGCGCGAGCGGAGGAAGATGAGCTCGATGACGTGGTGGACATAGAGGGGGAGGACAACCAGGTGGTCGGAGACGATGTGAGCGAAGATGACGACTCAGTGGTCAAGTCCTCGCAGTATGTGGATACTACCATATTGTTTACCAAGCCCGTGCCCAACCAAGGAGACTCTGCATTTGGTGAGAATTGTTCTATTTTGCAATCATTCTCTTTTTCTGATCTTGGTTTATTTATACATAATTGACGACCGGTTTAGCCTAGTGGGTAGTGCACCTGCCTGTGAAGCTGACGGTCCTGGGTTCGAATCCCGGTTAGGGCAAATATTTGTGTGATGAGCATGAATATTTGTTTCTGAGTCTTGGATGTTTTCTATGTATTTAAGTATTTATATCTATTAAATATATCGTCGTCTAGTAGCCATAACACAAGCCTTCTTGAGCTTACTGTGGGGCTAGTTCGATTTGTGTAAGATTGTCCTCTAATATTTATTTATTTATTTATTTATAATTAAAGTGTGACAAGAGTGAATGGATTTAGTAAAGTATTAGGTATTGGCCAGTACTAAAGTGATATTACGTAGTTGGACGTTATTGTGTTCATATTCAACCTTTCTTATTTTATCCTGACTGCCAGTATCCAATTGTTGTCTTTTTGTTTTTTTTCTGGGTTGTAAGCCTGTATGTTTGCAATAACAGTGTCCATCTCTCTCTTCTTTAGAACCGTTATATTGAACATTAATAGTTCTACAGTAAGATGCTAGTTTCATTAGTCATTACATTGAAAGAAAGAAAGAAAGAAAAAAATGATTTATTCTATAAAACACACAAAACAAGACTTTTATACAGATATATGTAGTATAAAAATAGAATAATTGTAGGTTCATCCACAAAGAGGTCACAGGGGAAGTCCAACAATGTCTTGTGCAGTGGCGGATTTACCAATAGGCTGAGTAGGCTGGAGCCTAGGGCGGCAGATTTTAGGGGGCGGCAAATTTGCCTCGATTTTTTTTGTCGTACAAAAAAAATCTAAATGTTACTATGTCCGCTCACACAATTCAATCAACGTGTAATATCTTTCACCACTTAAATATGTTTTATACCGTAAATTGAGGTTCCTTTGCTCCCCATTGGATAACTATGCCCCAACTGTTTATTTGGTTTTATAGCGTTATAACCAAAAGTAATATATTCCCATTTGATAGAAAATATGTTTAAAATGTACTTTGTCTGTTCTTAACTCTGTAAAACAGCAATTGTTGTACATACGCAAAATTTGTATGTAGCAGAATATTTGACAACGGGGTAAAATGGCTAGTTTTGACACATTTTTCATACTGGATCACAGTTACCCAAACATTGGCTTACGCTTGTAGGTTGTAGGTAGGCTTCAAAGTGTTTAAATTGACTAAAACATTATTTTGATGCCTAGTAAGTGTTATAACAGGATCCATATGGTCATTCTACTACCAAGTTTTTAATACCTATGCCTATAAAAATCTACATACCGCATTATGATAAATTTTAAAATAATTCACTACTTAATTTAAATTTTTGAAGGCGTGTTTAGAGCAAAGAAGCCTCGTTTTACGATCTTCATAGTGTGTCTGTAATTTTAGACATACATTACCACACCTTATAAGTAGTATGTAAGAGTAATTGTAGGTGAACTAAAAAGAAAAAACCGGCCAAGTGTGTGTCGGACCACGCACAATGAAGGGTTCCGTACCAACACCTACTAGTCCACATTTAAAACCACTACCCAATACATTGAACCTAAAAAAAAATCGTATCTTCATAGGGAACTCACGGCACTTACGACCTTTAGTTTGGGCAAGTCAGTTTTTAAGTGAAAACTCAAAAACCGTAAAACCTATTTTGTTCAAACCAAAAGTCTTTGAAAGTATTTATTAATGCACACCACCTCAATTTTTTTCGGTATTTTAAACTTCATAGTTTGGAAATTCTTTATTTTGATTTTTTTTTTCTTTTTAGTTCTTTTATCCACTGCAGTCATGTTTTTAAATTTTAATTATTATTTTATTTCGCAATTTTTGATTTTCATTTTAAAGAATCGTTGCCGTAAAATCATGTTTTAAATTTTTGGTTAGAACACACAAAATATAGATAAATAGCCATATTGTTTTTATTGCGACGTCACATCCTATGTAACAAAGAATCTCACATACATACAGACATGAACCCTGCAAACATTACACTCCTTTTTTTGGGCCGTCGTGTAAAAATGATGTGAAATTACGAAAAAATATTTTTAATTTTGGAAGTTACGACTTTTTTAGATTCAATGTATTGGATAGTGGTTATAAATGTAGACTAGTAGGTGTTGGTACGGAACCCTTCATTGTGAAAAAAAGAAAGAAAAATGGTTTATTCTATAAAAGACACAAAACAAGACTTTATACAGACATATGTCCTACAACTATGCACAACTGCGCGTGTGATCCGACACGCACTTGGCCGGTTTTTTTTATTCAATGTATTAGCAAGTGGTTTTAAATGTCCGTCCGTACCGACACCTACTAGTGTAGGTGTCGGTACGGAACCCTTCATTGTCCGTGATCCGAAACGCATTTGACCAGTTTATTTTTTATTTTTTCAGTATCTCAATTTTATTTTTGAATTTTATTTTTCTTCTGCCCGAAACCGGACGAAAAATGACCGCATTTTCACATTTTACCGATTTTCGAAAAAGAGTTTTAGTCGAGCAGAAAAGTACATCTTCTGACAAACCCATCAGTGATCGGCATGGCACCTCCAATATTTTTTTAAATATATCGCAGTCATTTCTAGGCCTTTTTTCGGTATAGGAAATAAGTCATTTTTGAAATATGATTTTTTTTCTGACTGAAATCGGGCGACAGATGACCGCATTGCTCACTTATTACTGATTTTTCAAAAATGTTTTCGAGATTTCAATTTTTTTTTTTCTGTTTTGAAGCCTTCGTCGAGACCAGTTTTTGACACCCCATTTAGCCACTTACTGCCAAAACCCACAACACCAGGGCGATGTTCCGCTTTCACTGAAAATGGGACCTGAAGGCCTACTCCGAATTTGGAAATCTGAACTTCGTATCGTGCCGTCCCTTTCACTCATACAGTGAAAGGGACGGCACGATACGCAGTTCGGATTTCGAAGTTCGGAGTAGGCCCTTTGATGCCAAAGCGGCAAAAACTAGGGTATCGAATTGCAGTAGAGGTCAATAGGGGCGGCAAAATTTGAATAGCCTAGTGGCGGCAAAAGTGTAAATCCGCCACTGGTCTTGTGTGCAATAAAGAAAAGGCTAGGACTCAGCAAGAAATTGCAATTTGCTAGAAATGCAAGTCGCAACGCTGTTATTTTTAAGTACATTGCAGGTTTAATGAGTCCAATCGAACTATTCAGCCCCGCAATGTAGTTACAATTGGATGCCGTTCTTGCTTGTATGTGGTTGGGACTTAGTTCATAGAGCTGCCTCGCATGCTACTGTCCACATCCATCATCGCACATTGTTGTTTAATATATCTACAATAGTTCGAGAAATAGGCCGTCGACTTAGGCAAAGAGGAGAGGACTCCCGCTCCGAATCGTTTCTGGTGCAAAGACTCTCCGTCGCTATTCAGCGCGGAAATGCTGCTAGCGTTGTGGGCACTTTTGCACCGAGACGATGAGGGGCGGATTATATGACTAAATTGTTATTTAGATGTAATAACTGTAAATTAAACTTATTTATAAATGATACTTTTTTCAAAACTATATATATTGCTTAAAACAAATTTCGCAAAAAAAAAATTCAAACCTGCCTATGTTCAGCAGTGGACGTCTTTCGGCTGAAATGATGATGATGATGATGATGAAAAAAAAAATACGCCTGCGTGCCGAACCCAGTTATATCAATTATTCTTGTCCCTAATCCCTAATACATGTGTGTACTACAATAGTATTCGATGCGTGTTCGTCGTGGTCTGGTTGCATAGGACATGCATGTATAATAAATTGCATGTGACAAGAGGTCATTTTCATTATAATCACTAACTATAATATAGCTCCTTATATTATAGAGTACTTCTACTGAACTCAAATCATTAACTAATTATAAGTCTCTATGTATTAGTCTAATGACAAAAACTCTACACTATAATTAGGCGAAAGTAACTACACTTAGTGTAGTCAAATCAAAAGTTTGCATGATTAGATAGTAAATATAGAAAAGCAAAGGTTTTTAGTTAGTGCATTGATGGTGGCAGTTCAAACATTTCAAGCATAAAATTTGGGTATTAATTCTTTATATACGCATTGCCGTCCGATAACAGTCACAAAATAAATTAGCGATGTGACAGACAGACGACAAAGTGAAACCATAAGGGTTCCCTTTTTATCATTTTGGTGCGGAACCCTAATAAGTAATCCAAGTAGAGTACTACCCCCTTCTTCATAATCGTGGAGCAAAGCTATTTTAGCTAAATTCCTGCTAAAATTCGTTTGTCCTTAGAGTTTATTCAGTACTCACGCGAGGCTCCGATGGGGGAGGGGGGCTGACGAAAACCTGATCTTTATAAGTGGTCACTGAAATTTACTGGGAAGCGGCAAAACCCTTTTTAGTTAGAATAAGGGTGGGTTGCACCAAACCGTCTGTAATCGTAAGCGGTGTTCGTTAAAATCTGATTGTATGGAAAGTTTGACAAGTTTCTATGGGATGACAGCTGCCGGCGCCATATTTGACGGTGATCGGCCTGTGACCGTATGTTGGTGCAACCGACCCTAAGGCTCGGTTTTATAAAGATCCGTTAGACGTTATGTCGCTTTGTTAGTCAAAAAATGTACTGAGTTACTGAAATTTGATCTGACATTTGGTCTTCGGACATCTTGGGACAACGGATCTTTATAAAACCCGGCCTAATGGGCCTAAGTATAAGGTAAACTTTATCAATGTATTTGTAAAACGCCAGACCTGCAAGCCGGCTTCCCCGTCGAGTTCCTGGTGGGCTTCATCAACAAGGGCTCCGAGGACTACGTGGTGGAGACGATGGAGGCCTCGTTCCGCTACCCCATGGACTACACGTACTACATCCAGAACTTCACGGCGCTGCCGTACCACCGCGAGGTGAAGCCGCAGCAGGAGGCCACGTTCGCGTACTCCTTCATCCCGAACGAGGCCTTCGCGGGCCGCCCCTTCGGCCTCAACGTGCAGTTGAACTACAGGGATGCTAGCGGGAACTATTACCAGGTAACACTATTCTTTTCTATTTTATTCAGCACTATCCTGACTCGCACACAGGGCCGTCTTTCCCACTGGGCACTAAGGGCACTTGCCCAGGGCCCCGCGATCGATAGGGGCCCGCTACTTACTGCCAGATCACCAAATTCTCTGCCGGCGCTTGTTTCCGAGCTCATATAACCTAGACCTTTTTAAGGCACGAGTGAATAGGCACCTTCTGGGTGAGCTCGCTTCATCGTCGGCCTCATCTTTGTCCCCTGGCTAGATGCTGGCCAAGAGCGATCCCATTTTTAATAATAAAAAAAAAAAACGATAACCAATATTTAGTGTTCTGTCAAGGGCATAGGGGCCCCATTACCCTAGTGTGCCCAGGGCTTCCAATTGGTTAAAGTCGGCCTGCCTCGCACAACCAAACTATGGAATGAACTGTCGCCTGCGGTATTTCCGGACCGATATGACCTTCAAACCTTCAAGAATAGAGCGTATTCCCTTCTGAAAGGCCGGCAATGCACTTGCGACTCCTCTGGTGTTGCAGGTGTTTATTGGCGATGGTAATTGCTTACCATCAGGCGATCCGTCTGCTCGTTTGCCCCCTATAACATAAAAAAAAACGCTCGTTCGTCGCAATAATGGCATTGCTATTAATTTATTCCAGGCGCTTACCTAGTTATCGCTCTTTTATACAAACTTCCACCCCCTTAAAGGATTATTTCCGGGATAAAAAGTATCCTATGTCCTTCCCCAGGACTCAAACTATCTCCATACCAAATTTCATCTAAATCGGTTCAGCGGTTTAAGCATCAAGAGGTAACAGACAGACAGACACAATTTTGCATTTTTAATATTAGTATGGATTAATAACTTCATCAATTAGGATTACTTTATTTTTCACTTCTCATGCTCGAAAAGTGTGTCATATTAGGCTTATCAAGCGGGGCTAAAGTAGTACATTTAGCCCCTAGGGAAAATATGAATACATATTTATGATTTACAGAACATTCAAATTTGACCAATCAAAACACTACCATATTAAATCCACCAATCAGACAACACGTCAGCAGCCAATCGGAACGTTGGGTTCTTTTTGGTACATACTTTGTTCTACTAAATTAATTATTAAAAACATAGGTCTTTTTTCGTCCCTATTTCAACTAGTATGTATCTAAGGCAAAACAGTTTAAAAAAAAAAGATGCCACCATGTTCTCATTGTAATTTATTATTAACTAGCGACCCGCCCCGGCTTCGCACGGGTGCAATGCTGATACTAATACTAATTATACATATAAACCTTCCTTTTCAATCACTCTATCTATTAAAAAAAACCGCATCAAAATCCGTTGCGTAGTTTTAAAGATTTAAGCATACATAGGGATATATGCAGTGGCGGATTTACCAATAGGCTGAGTAGGCTGGAGCCTAGGGCGGCAGATTTTAGGGGGCGGCAAATTTGCCTCGATTTTTTTTGTCGTACAAAAAAAATCTAAATGTTACTATGTCCGCTCACACAATTCAATCAACGTGTAATATCTTTCACCACTTAAATATGTTTTATACCGTAAATTGAGGTTCCTTTGCTCCCCATTGGATAACTATGCCCCAACTGTTTATTTGGTTTTATAGCGTTATAACCAAAAGTAATATATTCCCATTTGATAGAAAATATGTTTAAAATGTACTTTGTCTGTTCTTAACTCTGTAAAACAGCAATTGTTGTACATACGCAAAATTTGTATGTAGCAGAATATTTGACAACGGGGTAAAATGGCTAGTTTTGACACATTTTTCATACTGGATCACAGTTACCCAAACATTGGCTTACGCTTGTAGGTTGTAGGTAGGCTTCAAAGTGTTTAAATTGACTAAAACATTATTTTGATGCCTAGTAAGTGTTATAACAGGATCCATATGGTCATTCTACTACCAAGTTTTTAATACCTATGCCTATAAAAATCTACATACCGCATTATGATAAATTTTAAAATAATTCACTACTTAATTTAAATTTTTGAAGGCGTGTTTAGAGCAAAGAAGCCTCGTTTTACGATCTTCATAGTGTGTCTGTAATTTTAGACATACATTACCACACCTTATAAGTAGTATGTAAGAGTAATTGTAGGTGAACTAAAAAGAAAAAACCGGCCAAGTGTGTGTCGGACCACGCACAATGAAGGGTTCCGTACCAACACCTACTAGTCCACATTTAAAACCACTACCCAATACATTGAACCTAAAAAAAAATCGTATCTTCATAGGGAACTCACGGCACTTACGACCTTTAGTTTGGGCAAGTCAGTTTTTAAGTGAAAACTCAAAAACCGTAAAACCTATTTTGTTCAAACCAAAAGTCTTTGAAAGTATTTATTAATGCACACCACCTCAATTTTTTTCGGTATTTTAAACTTCATAGTTTGGAAATTCTTTATTTTGATTTTTTTTTTCTTTTTAGTTCTTTTATCCACTGCAGTCATGTTTTTAAATTTTAATTATTATTTTATTTCGCAATTTTTGATTTTCATTTTAAAGAATCGTTGCCGTAAAATCATGTTTTAAATTTTTGGTTAGAACACACAAAATATAGATAAATAGCCATATTGTTTTTATTGCGACGTCACATCCTATGTAACAAAGAATCTCACATACATACAGACATGAACCCTGCAAACATTACACTCCTTTTTTTGGGCCGTCGTGTAAAAATGATGTGAAATTACGAAAAAATATTTTTAATTTTGGAAGTTACGACTTTTTTAGATTCAATGTATTGGATAGTGGTTATAAATGTAGACTAGTAGGTGTTGGTACGGAACCCTTCATTGTGAAAAAAAGAAAGAAAAATGGTTTATTCTATAAAAGACACAAAACAAGACTTTATACAGACATATGTCCTACAACTATGCACAACTGCGCGTGTGATCCGACACGCACTTGGCCGGTTTTTTTTATTCAATGTATTAGCAAGTGGTTTTAAATGTCCGTCCGTACCGACACCTACTAGTGTAGGTGTCGGTACGGAACCCTTCATTGTCCGTGATCCGAAACGCATTTGACCAGTTTATTTTTTATTTTTTCAGTATCTCAATTTTATTTTTGAATTTTATTTTTCTTCTGCCCGAAACCGGACGAAAAATGACCGCATTTTCACATTTTACCGATTTTCGAAAAAGAGTTTTAGTCGAGCAGAAAAGTACATCTTCTGACAAACCCATCAGTGATCGGCATGGCACCTCCAATATTTTTTTAAATATATCGCAGTCATTTCTAGGCCTTTTTTCGGTATAGGAAATAAGTCATTTTTGAAATATGATTTTTTTTCTGACTGAAATCGGGCGACAGATGACCGCATTGCTCACTTATTACTGATTTTTCAAAAATGTTTTCGAGATTTCAATTTTTTTTTTTCTGTTTTGAAGCCTTCGTCGAGACCAGTTTTTGACACCCCATTTAGCCACTTACTGCCAAAACCCACAACACCAGGGCGATGTTCCGCTTTCACTGAAAATGGGACCTGAAGGCCTACTCCGAATTTGGAAATCTGAACTTCGTATCGTGCCGTCCCTTTCACTCATACAGTGAAAGGGACGGCACGATACGCAGTTCGGATTTCGAAGTTCGGAGTAGGCCCTTTGATGCCAAAGCGGCAAAAACTAGGGTATCGAATTGCAGTAGAGGTCAATAGGGGCGGCAAAATTTGAATAGCCTAGTGGCGGCAAAAGTGTAAATCCGCCACTGGATATATGCGTGGATAGATGATAGCTGCATACCCTTATTTAAAAAGCTAAACATACTCCCATTACCGTGCTTATATATAAGAGATGTATGTGTTTTTGTCTGCAATAATCGGTCATACTTCAACAAACGTGCTGAAGTCATGCACAGGCAGACCAGACCGAGAATTATGAACCTGTTGCATAAACCTCGCGCTCGTAAGGCGATGTACGGCAGAAATGTGTATAAAACTATTTAATAATTTACCTGACGAAATAAAGTTACTACAGGGCAATAGTTTTAAACACAGGTTGTCCATTTGGCTTTTAGACAAATGCTTCTATAGTGTAAAAAGCTATTTAAATCAAAGTTGACATAGAAGCTGTAATTTTTGACTCTGTGGGTATTTTGACATTTGACATTTATTTTTATAATTATTACTTTTTGGGAATTCTATTATTTAATTTTTTTTAATATATTTTTTTAAATTATTGTATTCTTTGCTAATTTATTATTGTTGACATATTATATCGTAACGTACGCAGCACTCGCAAATGTTTGCATGCCTGCGTGCAGGCTGAATACATGGAACTGTATTATAATGTATAAGACCTATTTGTACTTACTGTATTCCAGAAAATAAACGATTTGATTGATTGATTGATTGATATAGGGACAGAGAAAGCGACTTTGTTTTATACTATGTAGTGATTCACTGAGTTGTCCCCGCAGGAGGCAGTCTACAACCAGACCGTGAACATCGTGGAGGTGTCGGAGGGGCTGGACGGCGAGACGTTCTTCCTGTACGTGTTCCTCGGCGCGGCGCTGGTGCTGGCGCTGGTGGCCGGCCAGCAGGCGCTGGCGTCGCTGGCGAGGCGCCGCGCGCCGCGCGCCGCGCACAGGCCGCTCGAGACCGGCACCGCCAACGACGTGGACTACGACTGGCTGCCCAAGGAGGTCGTCAACCAACTCAGTAAGACAAGTTCCCTTTACAAACCGTGCTCCAAAACTTCAAAAGAAAAGGAAATCTATAGGAAATCTAGATATAATTGCTAATCAAATCTGTATCGCTATAGGAGTCAATGTATGGCGGGAAAGAAGTACGAGTAAATAATAAATATTAGAGGACAATCTTACACAAATCGAACTAGCCCCACAGTAAGCTCAAGAAGGCTTGTGTTATGGGTACTAGACGACGATATATTTAATAGATATAAATACTTAAATACATAGAAAACATCCAAAACTCAGAAACAAATATTCATGCTCATCACACAAATATTATGAAAATATTATGAATAAGGACCTCAGGCCCGCCACATGCAGGCTGAATTCCGTTTCGCGATTCCGCTAGGGCCGCCTCGTGCGAGCGAAATTGTCCGCCTATCAGTGATACGACCATAGATTTTCTATGGAGCAGCTGTGTGCGGAATCCATTTGCGAAACTCCCAAACAATAATCATATTGTTGAGCTGAAATAGATAATCATGCTTGTCTAATTCTAATTTAACTATTTGACAACCGCTTTAGGGAGGGTCACTACCAACTGGACTGGACCTCCAGCCCAGATACGAATCCCAGTCAGGGAATTCATTTGTGTGTTGTCACGAATATTTGTTCTTGAGTTTTTGATGTTTTCTATATATTTATCTATTTACCTATATGTATATCATCGCCTACATATAGTACCCACAGTACAAACTTTGCTTAATTCGGGACTAAGTCGATTTATGTAAGTTTGTTCACAAATATTATTATTAAAAATAGTAAAATACATTCAAAAATTTGTTACAGAAAAATCCCCCAAGACGCCGAAGCAGTCGCCACGCTTGAGGAAAGCGAAGAGGTCCGCCGGTGACGACTAAACGCGTCGCGGCGGCGCCGAGGCGCGGCTCGCGCGAGAAACGCCCTGGCCCTGGGCCACCTTGAAAGGCCTACAAGTGCCTTCACAACCTTTTGAGATACATTTTATGAGCGTTTTTTTACACGCCGAGAAAAGCAATCACCGCTGGCAACCCTAATTTAAGTACAGTTTTCATCGATAGTCGCCAGGGTTTTTCTCGTTTGAGTCGATTACAGACTGTGTGGTTTAAGTTGCGAAGTGTGTTGTGCGTAAATTATGGAACAAAATAATGTGTGAGGTTTGTAACAGCGCGCGATTATGAGAAGACATTATTTAATAAAATGTTAAATTTTTAATTTTGTTTTTATTTTAAGTTTATAAAGTGTATAAGTGTACCTTGCTAATGCCACAGAAAATAACTAGAATTATGAGGTATGTACAACCAATATGAAGAAATGAATTCACTGTTTTGTAGGACTGCTTCACTCGTGCCTGCTCGGAGCGGTTATCGATTATTAGATATTTGTGTAGAATAATTACCCTACTTTGCGTGGCTCAGTCGGGTAAAAAGATACAATCTGCTATAAGTTACCAAAAAAGTTTTTTTATGAATATTGCAGTGTAGGTAGAATCTTAAATTTCACTTCGACGGTAAATTCTCTATTTTATGCTCGTGATGATAAAAAATCGATTAAATCGAATCGAATATGCTTACAACAATTAGATCAATATTAATTTTAACATTGGCAACACTTAATCGATAATCGAGAAAAAAGATTGCTTATGGCAATAATTTCGCTGTCAAATTCTTTTTCGTACACGCCACCGAGCGCGCACGTGTAAATTCCCGAGGTTTGCTCGATAATCCAAGTAAAATGGACAAGCCCAACGTTCTCGCCCGCGTCGTAAAGGTACTGGGCCGCACCGGGTCCCAGGGGCAGTGTACCCAGGTCAAGGTCGAGTTCATCGGAGAGACCAGCCGTCAGATCATCAGGAACGTGAAGGGACCGGTCCGCGATGGTGACATCCTTACGCTCCTCGAGTCCGAGCGTGAAGCCAGGAGGCTGAGATAAATGGTAACAACACTATTTTGTAAAAAAAACATTTCAGTGTGTCCGGTTCGGTTTGATGATGTTAAGCTTCGGTATTGATTTTTGAGGTTATTTCGTTTTATTTAAGAATGAATTAGTCTTGAAATTTCCAACTACGATCAAAGAGTCATGTGCGGCTCAGTTTTCCCATTGAGTTCATGATATACCCAGGTATTTCAGTTTGTAATTACTTGAATGACAGTAAAGTTAATTTGAAAGTGTTATGTTTACCATTAAACCTGGTAGGTACCTGGTGTTTGCTATGAATTCTATCACCACACCTCTAGCTCTCAGGAGAGTTTACTCACCACTAGGAACACAGCATCATATCTTTTACATTTATGTATGCAGCTTGTGTAATAAAATGACTAATGATGAAATGTCTCTTGTTGCAGGTCTTGCACCGCTTCTAGGTTAAGTTCCATATAACCAATGTTTACACTATGTTATCCTACATAATATGAAACCGTCAAAGATGAACATCTCAACAGCTCGTAATACATACTTTAACATTTCTTGCTTGTTTTATTTCTATCATGTTACTAGCTAGGTCCTCCCTTTCCCTCCTATTTCAAAGAACGCAAAAGATGCTGAAAATATAGCCTCTGTTCATATTCAAAGTCCATTCTATAGAAACTAATGTTTAACACCATCTTATAGATTTTACGGTCAAGTTTTGCAGCCGAAATCGCCTAAAGCCACACTTTGTAATAAAACATGAACATAAAATGTAACATGCTATGCACAACAACAGCTAAGTAACAGTAAATTTTCGTATCTTCATTATTATTTAGAACATTTAAGGGGGTGAGATAGGAAAATCTAGTCAAAAAAACACTTATTTCTTTTTAAAAATAATTATGATTATAAAGATTTTTTAATATAAATATGCTAGCTACACTTGGCATTTGAAATGGCTAAAAAAGAAAAAAAAACGGTAAAGGCTTTTTTTTCTATTTTTTTCGGTTTTTTTAGATAAATGATTTTACTAGTCATACATACAGCAAGGACTACTAAAAATGTGTCATCTATGTTGTCTACTTGGTAGTCCTCTTGTCCAGGATGGCATTTTGGTTCGTGCAAGTTGCGGTAATGACCTCCTCCTTCCCTAATTTAGGCTGGTTTTCATGGCTAAGCATGTAACGGCTGCAGATATAGGTCTGTGGTTATGTCTGTTTTCATACAAACTGACCACTTGGCTTGAATTGAACCGGTCACCATCGAAATTTCGATGCCAGTCACATGTGTGGGAAACGTAACTTATATTGTTATTATTTTATTGTTTTTTTTGTTTTACTTATATTGTTGTTATTTTTATACTATATTTATGTATGTTTATTATCCTTAATTAAATGTTATTGTTGTAATTATTAGTAGGCTTCATATGTATTAACTCTGCACCACCTGCTGTGAATCGTTCTGAATAGATTTCATTTCCGCTACCCTAAGGTTGTCTGGAAGAAATCGCTCTTTAGCGATAAGACCGCCTGTTGTTTGCCTCTTCTCATTGTGTTTTTGTACTGTACTGTATCCTTTGATTAAGGTGTGCAATAAAGAGTGTTTGTATTGTATTGTATTGTTATGATTGGCAGTATGGGGTTCTTCGAGAAGAGTGTATGTATTTTTAAAGAGCAATTATGTGTCAACCCTGGAGTTGCAAGCGTCCATAGCCTGTGCGACTGGTGGACTGCATGCCATCAGACGGGTCGTACGCTTGTTTACCACCGACTTAGTATTAAAAACGAATTTTCAAGTCTTCTCCTTTTGCAAGTCACAGGCTGTAAAGGTCTTGAGTCTGTTGACTTAACATGTTTAACAAACAATCTTGTTATAACAACTATCAAGATAATAAAGTAATTATAATTATTCTGGTACTGATTAGATGATGGTTTTGCAAAACCTTAATAAACAATTTTATTTATCATTGCGTGTAAATTGAAGGGTTCATTTTAGTTGTTTTTATAAAACCCACATTCTCTTCGTCGCTATCTCAAGGCTGAGGGTCGTGACCATCATAGCAGCAGTTCTTCACCACGCTCTCCAAACCCCTCTATTTTGAGCTAGTTGTATTTGCACCCTGGGGCGCTACCGCGAACGCAAACGAAGTTTTCCCTCTCTGTCGCACTTGCAAGTTTGCATATAAGTGAGACAGAGGGAAAACTTCGTTTGTGGTCGCGGTAGCTCCTCTGGCCCTGTACTGCGAACTTCGTATCGCGCCGTCCCTTTCACTCATATAGACACACGAGAGTATAACAAGGGACGGCACGATACGATGTTCAGATTTCGAAGTTCGTAGTAGCCCCGCTGGGGCGCTACCGCGACAGCAAACGAAGTTTTCCCTCTCTGTCGCACTTACGTCCGAACGTGCAAGTGCGACAGAGAGCGAAAATTTCGTTTGCTGTCGCGGTAGCGCCCCTGGATGTTGACCCCCGTGGCATCGGTCCATCGTGTGGGTGCCCTGCCTCTTCTCGTCTCCTTCAACGCAGCCTATCATCATCAATTCAATTCTAACATTAACATTTAAGTGTTGTCGGACCCAACCTGTATAACTGTGTGCCGCTTGAGATTAAAGACTCAACAAGCAATACAATTTTTGTAAAGAAATTAAAAAATATGCTCACTGAACTGGCATGTTATAATATTTAAACGAATTTCTGCAAAGAAATCACTGACTGTAACATATGCGTACTTACTAACAAATTTTAAATACTTGTGTCTGTTTAGTTATTGTATTCATGGTTTGTGAATGTTTTTATTTTTACCAATAAATAATCTGAATCTGAATTGTAATAATGTAATTTATTTAACCTTTTGGAAGCCAGGGACCGAGCCATAAAATAAAGTAATAATGCCTCGACCGTGTACTGGACGATGCAGCTTTGGATTGGATTCCACTAGATGTGGGCAGCCCATGACTGACCCTTCTGGCATTTTGGAGGAAGCCTATGTTCAGCACTGGACATCTTTCGGCTGCTCATCATTTTTCTCATAGCTACATATGAACTATGTCTCTGTTGTATGATTGTTCACAGATTCCTTGCACCTGCCAGATTATACTATTATATGTTGTTCTTATTTTGTTGTCCTAGGGCTCGGGTGTACCTGTTTGCCACAACTTCCCTTGTAACACTCAGCTGTAGGACGGCACTGAAGCAAGGCCAATAAAATGATCTACAAATGTTTAAAAAGATGTTTTACTTAGAAAAAAAATCTTATTTTTTGATGCATGTTAAAATTAATTATATGTTAGTAATAGTAGTTTTTTGATTAAGTAATGTTGTTGCACATACATGTTCAATTAGATTTTGACATAATAAGAAAAAGGTGAGGACCAAATTTTTGGCCCAAAGTTCTTAAATAATTTGACTAAAATTTAATTGATTTGTGAGTCATATGCATAACGGAATCACTTACTTTTTAGTTGAATTAAAAGCCTTAACTTAACTAAGGTCCAGAAATTAGGTCCTCACCCAAAAGCTTGTTTATTTTGTTATGGTACAATTTCAGTATCTCGGATTGTGCACATATGGAACTTTATAAGACAAACACATTTATCAATGTTATTGAAGAATGGTTATCTTTATTTGGGATCATTAAAAAATGCCATTAGTCCCAAGTTATATTTCAAAGTAATCAATATGTCATATCTACTAACAACAACTGTACATTAATTATAATATGTCAATAACCAACTCAACAGAGATACATAAGTACAGATCATACAGGCCGCCGCTACATGTAGCCATAACAAAAACATTAAAAATTAAAATACATTTTATATACAAAAATGTACAAAAAATGGAGACATTCACATTTTGAAGGCATTTCCAGGCCTTTGGAGCGGGATTTTCCCGCGATCGCGGCAGGAACACTTGCGTTGAGCACTCTGGTTGACTGTGGAAGGCTAGGTGTCGTTCTCCGCGTCGCACGCCGCCCAGAAGACACAGTTGCCGATGCCGCTATAACAGATGAGTATGACGGCCGCCAGGAACACCACGCTGCACACCGTACACGGCTTCCGCTCCAGGAAGAAACCGATCAGGTACAGAACCATGAACATGACGTGCGTGTTGACGAGCGCCGGGTTTACGGGCTTCGGTATCAAGAGCACGGGAATCAGCCATTGCAAACAATACATTTTGGGGCGCGACTATCTTGTGAGAACGTTGGTCACTGACAGTGTTGCAATCGACATGTTGCAAACGTGTTTATCTTCATTATCAAGCTGGGTATTTATTTAATTTGATAACGAGGAAAGAGCACGAACATAAATGGAAATTGCGAATTAGTTTTTGACACTATACAGTTCGTGTTGCCATATTTGACGTATGTTTTGTCATTATTTATTTCTGTGCTGGTAACAATAATCCCAGGAGCTCGGGATATTTTAGTAATTTAAATATATTTTTTAACCGAATTATTACTATAATTGACCGAGTGAAACGAAGGTCTCTGCTTCAGCTTCGACAAAAATGCTTTCGTATGTCCAGATTCCGAATTTCCGTTTGTTCTCGTCTACAGGTTGCAATTCTGAACCGATTCTCGTGCGTGAGCAGGTTCGATATTTACCTATATAGAATTTTTTTGTCGAGACGATTTTTGGATATTTTAAAAACAATTTTTTTATCAATGATTTTGTAAGTTTCTGCGGGCGAATTTCGGTTTGTTTGTTCTCCCCTACAGGTCGCATTTCTCAACCGATTCTCGTGAAATTTTGTGAGCAGGTTGGATAAATATACAGATTTTAGAATTCTTCAAAAACAATTTTTATTTCAAAGATTTTGTTAGTTTCTGCGTCCGAATTTCGGTTTGTTGTCCTCTACAGGTCGCATTTCTCAACCGCTTCTCGTGAAATTTTGTTAGCAGGTTCGATATTCATAATTGATCTTTTTTATAATGTCAGCTTTTGGAAATGATAAAAAAACTCACTCACGAGGTCTACAGCTCACAGAGCCACTAGTTATTAATTATCAACCTATAAAGCTAAATAGCTAAAGCAGTTCTCTTATATGTCTGTAAGCATTTTTTTGAATGGTGAAAGAACTAGAATAAATAGGTACCTATCTAATAGAAAAATATTTTAATTTTGTGCTACTTTTCAGGATTCAGATGGGTTGTAGGTAACACAGTGTCAGAGAAGAACAATAGATATAAAAAAGGATATGTCTAGGTCAGGTGAAACACAGCACCTAATATAAGTAAACTAGGTACTATTTTGTGTGATCTCCAGCAAGGACCCTCTTTGTCCGTGGCAATAAGGATCATTTTCTATGTCCGTCAGTGAAGCTGTTAAACGGTACAGCCTACGCTTTTTCTTGAGAATTACACATACTTATGATTTAATTAATTCAAATCATTTATTTCAGACTATGTCCATTAATAGGTAATAAAACTCGTATGACAGTCGCAAACAGACTAATTTATTTATTTTTGAATATACCGTTAGTACGATAGGAGTTGTCGCTAAGAAACTAAGAGATGGCAGTAGTGGTATCTAAATATCGAATTTTGTTACATTTCCTACAATAGGTAAAGGTAATATTAGCATGTACCTATAGATGACGGATTCTAAAATGTTACAGTATATAAAATATTCGTCATCTACCCAGCCCGATAATTACCGTCCATATATGTTATTGTTATGTAGGTATTGTTCTTTTTTTGGTAGACGACGGGACGTGACGTGACTTACAGGGGCTATCATCATTTCGTCTACAACGCAACTAGTACAAGCGGTAACAGGTCTAAAACGCTGCTAGTCTAAAACGCATCTCGTCTAAACTGCAACTGGTCTAAGTAGCTACCAGTCTACGTCGCTACTGGTCTAAACAGTAAGTGGTCTAAAACACAGCTGGCCTAAGAGTACGTGGTCTAAGCCTTAGCTGGTCTAAGTAGTAAAGGGTCTAAGCCACAACTGACCTAAGTTGTGTCTCGGCTAAAATGCAGTTGGTTTAAGTAGTCATTTGACTAAACATTTGCTGTCTTAAGCAGGAAGTTTTAGACTACTAAAACTCGACATAAAAAAATAATTGTCTGTACGTGATTAAATAACAACGTCCAAACTTTCACGTTTATTTCATAAATAAGTGTAGGATATTATGTTACTATTTATTAACAGTATTTAGGATTAACAGGAACAGTACTATCACGTAATATATCGTATAATATATTGACCTGACCGGAAACAAGTTGCACTCTGAGGGGTTACCGCGAACTGAAAACGAACGAAGTTCGAATATCTCCCTCTCTGCTGCACGAATAAGCAAGTGCGACAGAGAGGGAGATATTCGAACTTCGTTCGTTTTCGGTTCCCGGTAGCCCCTCTGGCTAGGGTAGTGGAAATTTGGCTGCGAGCCAGCCTCGTCCAGTAGGTCACGTCACTGGTCGCACCTGCAGCTGGCTTTATCTAACCCATTTTTCAGGGTCATGATTTTTAATTAAAAAAGAGGGAGAGGGGTTGCGATCCTCGGTCCGGATCGTTCTTGGCTCAACAGATCTCTTTGGCCATTCAGCGTGGCAACGCCGCCGGGGTTATGGGAACTTTCGAGCCATCTACGATCCGGGGCGGTCCTTTATGTTAAGTTAATTTGACGAAGCATGTTGCGGATTTCATTTTTGGATTAATAGTACATAAGTTAATTAATAAATTCAATATACATTAAACAAGTAAGTTGCATTAAGGGCTTTGTTCAGTAGCTCAATGTTTCATTAATATAACCGTTTATTATGGTATGAATATATTTTAACACAATATAAATGAATAACACGACTTTCGTATAAAAACATAACAATCATGGATACCTAACTATATAGTGTTAGTTTATTTAGTAACTTAGCAATTAATTATCTTCGATGAATTTTCTTATACGTTATCATCATTTTCGTCAGAAGTATTATCATTGGAAGGGGGATCATCTATCTCGATTCCATGGAACGTGTCAAGTTTCTTGGTAATACAAATTAATACCAACTCCTCATCTTTCCCCGTTCTTCTGTTAACGTAGGTCGCTATCTGCGTTATTGCATTCTGATCCAAGGCTGGTCTTTGTGATCTGGAACGAGTGCCAGTCCGCGAGCACACATGCAGTGCCCTGCTGAGGAAGACTGCTCTAAGGAGAGTTTCTGTCAAAGTTGTATAATAAGTCGGGGTTAAAGTCAAATTCACATTCGGTCTCAAGTCGGTATTGCTATTAATATATATTGGAATGTCTGCTTCCGGCAGTAGCATTATGAGACCCTCACGATGCCTTCGGTATCTCAAAGTCCTTCTGGAATTCGCTCGGTAATATGCGTAAAGCTGGTTTCCTGCAGCGGCGTATACATGCGGTATGCTAGTTGCATCTCCTGCAGCGGTGTTTGCCTGCGGTGTGTTAGTCACATTTCTTGCAGCCGCTCTTGCCCGTGGTGTGTTAACCGCGCTTCCTGCAACCGTGCTTGCATTTGCTTCTTCACCAAGAGTATTGTCAACAGTCTCATCGAGATTTAGTGATGAGTCGTTTGCTTCTTCACGTGTGTTGTCATCAGCGAAACCGAGATTAGATGAGGAAACATGAGCTTCTTCACTTCTATCTGCATCAATAGTGTCATTAACTTCATCGAGGTTTGAGGAAGGAAGAGTACTATCACCAGCCACACCGTGAGTAGATGAGGAAACTGTTTCTTCACGTGTATTGCCGTCTTCGCGTCCTATTTGCAAGACATTCAGTCGAGAGCCAGCGGCCTCGATATCATGTTCGACGGTGGATGATGTTGATGCGTTAGTTGCCATTCCACAAACTGCGCACTCGCAGGATTCTGTAATCAGTTAAAAATAAACATTAGTTTCAATATATATGTTTGGCACTGATAGCGTCCCGCACAAGTAATCTAACACAGAAATATTTTGTCCTTAATATTAAAAAATATGTATGTATGTTTATATTGTAGCATTTGAATTCTGTAGTATTATGATACTGTTATTTTATATACATTGTATATTGTTTTGAAAAAATGACACCTCGCCGAGTTTCTTACGCCGGTTCTTCTCGAGGCAGAGGTTTATTTTATGAACCGGTGGTAGTTTTTTGACATTCATAAGTGCATGTAACATGCCTAAATTGAAGAATAAATGATTTCATTTCATTTCATATATCACGTTTAAATTCTTTCTAATCTGGAATTAAGGCCGCTTTCAACTTGAAATTTGCTACTAAATTCGATAATTCACCTTTCATCAATTCTTACTCTGGTGCTTTTAATACAATTTATATGGTCGGTAGGTGGGTTTATGGCTTGTTAATTTGATGCGCCAGTTTGCGGCCACTTGGATGAGTTGATAAACTGAAAGGTGATTATTCTTGCTCTTTTTAATATATTCCCATTCAATAGCTACTAATTAAAACGCATACGACTCACTACAGGCACGTATCCAGACTTTTGGTTCGGGGGGGACAAACATTGAAACAACCATGTGAAAATGATGAATGTTATTGAAAGAACATGCAAGCGAATAAATAAACAGACGGCTAAAAACGTATCCAGAGGGGGGGGATAGTTGGGATTTATCCCCCCCCCCCCTCTGGATACGTGCCTGACTCACTATGTCTTTAGGGCATGTAAGAATGTAAATATCTTTGATTGAAAAAAACTTTGTTATTCAGGAGGCCGCAAACGGACGCAGGCCGCGTAACTGGCCTGGCGACCCTATATACAATGTATATATCTTTGTCTTTTGTATGTATAATATACGACGTTACCTGGGTTCGGCGTTTTTACTAATAGAAGACTGACGCAATCACACGCCAACAACACTGTTTTACAATAAACAAAGCAGAGGGGCTACCGCGAACCACAAACGAAGTTTTCCCTCTCTGTCTCACTTATGTGCAAACTTGCAAGTGCGACAGAGAGGGAAAACTTCGTTTGCTGTCGCGGTAGCGCCCCTGAGCTTTGACCGAACTTGGATCACTTATGTATCGCGTACGTGTATAGGCGATGATTTCCGAATGACGTCTGTCCCACGTATCCTAGTCCTGACTCATTCGGTTCTAGTCGGCATCGTTCGGGCGCCTTCGCGGCTCGCGCGATAAAGAACATGAAAAAGAAGGATCTTTGTTAGGGAAAAGGGATCATAATGCGATTGGCGCTTAACTCATTATTAAATATGATCCAATACAATTGCGCGGATTCATGGTGTAATAATTGCGCAAGAGCCGAACGCACAAAGTCCCTTTTAGGTATTTGAGACCGGCACATATAACCACAACTGAACACAGAGAGATAACAGTGTGACCACTTGCATTCGATTACTACTTTTTTGTTAATTATTATATTATATTAAGTAGCCTTTATTATGTTATTCCTTTTAATTTTATTGAATCTATCTATTATAACCCCACTAACATAGATGTAAGTACAATAATGTTACTAACCATATATGGATTTTATCCGAAATAAAATTATTTGAATTTGAATTTGAATTTGTTAGGCTCCGGTATTTGACATCAGTAAAAAATATTTATTTTTACATTACCTCCAGACCAACCTAACAATGCTTATAGGATAGGTACTCGGTAAATATCATACTTATTTTTGTTATTTGAAAGATTACTCACCCACGAGGGATCGCCACGATAGCTCAACCAACTGAGCTATCGTGAGAAGAGCACCCCGGAATGTATGTAGAAATACCTATAGTCCCATTCATGGCCAACAATTATTCAGTATTATTTTGAAATTGTAAAATACAACCTAAAGGTCCAAAATTGGACGCCGTGACCATAGAAAATCATAAGTTTTTGTACATAAAAATATATGGATATTACCAATATGGGTGGCATATACGAGGTTTCTCGGGGCGCCGATTACGAAAATGACATGCATTTTCAAATACAAGATGCAAAACATTTATTTTTCTTTAAAATCGAAAAGGGTGCATATTAGGAAACAGACATGCATTTTCAAATCCAAGATGGCGGACATATGTTTTTCTTTAAAATCGATATGGGTGTCATCATCGAGGTTCCTCGGGGAGCCGATTACGAAAATGACACCCATACATACCTACATACAAACATACGGGTCAAACTGAGAACCTTTTTTAAGAACCTCAAGCGCGTTGCTGACCCAGTTTTGATTCGAGGGTGCGTTATATTGACAGCTAGAGACCAACGCTGCCGTCCTATGTCTAAAACTGATCAAAGCTGCTTTATAGCAGTTTTCTGTAGTTTACATGGGCTAAAAGAGAAAGAAAAGCTCTATCGAATGGTCTTGGAATCATATTTTTATCATTTGTAGTTGCGAAGATACTGAGTCGACCTACCACGCTAAGTGCATGATAGTTTGAGACTTTACAATACTATATAATCGCAAACCAACATTACTACACTATAAGTAGTCTAAAAGCCCCTAGTTGTTGTTTAATTTAATAAATCACTAGCATGATTCACAGCTAAAAAACCGTTATTAGACAAAAACTTCATAAAGCGCCGTTAAAGTCCTTTTACCTTTTTCTTACCTTCTTTTATACATATAATTTCTTATCAAATACTACACAAAAAAACAGTTACTACGCTTATACACGGCAAAACACCCTTAGCCCTGTATTTGTAAAACTTTGCTTGCGATTCCTATTGCAAATACAACACTAAAACCTAGTAACTGTAACTAATCCGTGACTACCTACATTTAAAAACATAATAATGCAACTCTTAAACCCGGCTAACCAGCAATGCTACGCTAAAACCTAGCTATACGCAAAATATTATCCCTCCGATTTTACGGCATGCGGCCAGTCAGCCGAGCGGCGCGTGCGCAGGACGTTGTGTCTAGTTGTGTAGTGAGTGATGATATTAATTATCGTCACAAAATGTCAGGAAACCATCCTTCAAACCGTTTCATAGCCAGCTACCATATGGAAATATAAAATCCCGTTTAGTAGGTAGATACGAAACGAGACTTTCTTTACCATTTTGTAGCCAGCAACCGTATGGGAATTTAAAATCCTGTTTAGTAGCTGGATACGGAACGGTGATTGCCGATTTTGTACCCACTGAAAATTGTAACGTTTCAAATTCAAAACTCAGATAGGACCTCAGAACTCAGGTCAGATTCTAGACTTGTTTAGATGAATTTAGGAGGTAAAACTCTAAATACCAAATTTTATCAAAATCGTTAGCCCTGTTTTTGAGATAGCTGGGTATCTAATATACAAGATTATCTGGTTAAAAGTACTGTTAGTTGAATTTACCTATGCTATTTTGCCAAAGAGTAGTCGAAATATTTATGCTGATCACACAAAAAATAAATGTCTTTATTTGATATGTATACATTTCATTACTATACGTTACAATTTGTCGTGGACCCTCTGGTCCTATCGCCGAACATAATCGACGGTCTTCTTTATAGTAATTGAACCTATTTGAATGCATCGCAATAAAATAGGAAAAAAATGCAGTAGATATGAGTTTTCAACGCTGTCTTGCTATCATATCATCAGAAGTTTTAGATTGGATATTGATATTCTAATTTTCATTGCTTATTTGAGTTAATTGCTGAGAACAATATAACAATGCATTATTCATATGAATATTGTGAGCCGCCTACTTCATCAAGCGTGTTAGAAGATGATTTAAACAAATTACAGCTTATTCCTTCTAAAAGAGGAGCATAAATACTGTTAATCAATGGCCGTAAATATTACCGGAAAAAAGTGTACAGAAAATACTCCCAATCTTTGTGGATATGTGGTAGTACACCAGCGTGCAAGGGAAATGTTACACAGGACTTCGGCTGGAAAGGTATTATAAAAAGCAAATACCATGTAACGTAATGCATAACAAATATAACAAAAGACAAAAGAAGTAGTAATAAAAAGAGATTGCTGGTTTTAAAAAAGATGTGCAAATAATTACGAACCAATCCAGTAGCAGTATACTTAAATGATATGATCTTCAGAAAAAAACATTCATCTTCACTATTAACTTCCAAAATTCAATATTGATAAATCTTCGGCATATCGACAGAGAAAAAAGAATCTAGAAGTCTACTTTTTTATTTAAGAGTTGACTATAATTACTCTTGTCGATTGACTAGGTACTCTATAAGAATTAAAATTAAAATGTTGTACGCCCGAAGATTGTCAAATACTAAGGCAATTTGCCGATTTCCTACTCGTTGACGACAACTGTGATGGAAAAACGGTATTATTGGTGTTTGCTTAAAGTGATTGTAAAATCCAGATAAACAAAATACACCACTTCACTGCGGATGGTACTTTCAAGTCTTGTCCTCCTCCATTTTCACAAATTTACAGTTTGCACGGCTTAAATGAACAAACATAACATAGGTATAACCCTATTGATTTATGCATTTTTGCATAACAAGAACATAAAAACGTATGAAATTTTGCTGAGTGTAATAAAATCACAAAGGTCGGATTGAAATCCCAATAAAACAACTTTAGACTTCGAAAGCTCTGTAATGAAATCTTTCACTTATATATTTCCCGATATTGTTGTTAAGGCTGTTGGTTTTACTTCACTTAAATAAAAATCTTTGAAAAAAAGCACGAGATCTAAAACTTAAATTGAGACTAGGCCGAAGACATGACTGTAGCACGGTGTGCTTCAATAGCCTAGTTACCCATGAGTTAGATCTATGAAGGATTCCGATATATATATTAAACATAACTAAGACAACGACGGAGACAAATAAATTTCGTATCTACTAAACGAGATTGTATATTCCGATAAAGCTGGCTATGAAACGGTTCGAAGAGGATTTGTTTCTTTTTTTGTAAACAAATAGATAAATCTATACAGATTTTATATATTTATTAAAAATATTGAATTACTTTTAAAACTTACTTCTATAACAGTGTGGATTAACGTGGTTTTGCCAAAAAACTAAAACTTTTTTCCACAAGATTACACGACTAAAACCCAGTTAGAGGCGATGGTTCGTTATCTAACGTGTTTTTAAATTAGGAACGCATACAACTTGCTTGAATATTTGCAGTTATTGCAAAGCTACAAAACGGTTACAGTCCAATAACGTGCTTATTTAAAGTTTTTCAGTGTAATCTGCTCACAACTACAAATACTATAAAATTGTTAAGTGACTTAGCCGTTATTTAGCTATGTTCTGTTTGTTATGCAATGCTAAAGAACGGCTAAGGTATACTTAACGGTGTTTTAAGTGTAATATCGTTGGTAGTTTAGTAATTATTTGCAACAGTAAAACACAAAAACCTTATTATCAAAATAAATATTCATTCTTTTACGGAGTAATGAAATAAAAAAGCAAGTATAAATTTAGTTTTAATTTTTACTTAAAAGAAATCTGGAATAAATATACACATTTCCTAGAAATTTTTATTTTAACGTTTTTTGCTCATATCTCAAAACTATAATTTGTGGGTTAGTTTGGTTTTAGACATAGGACGGCAGAACGTCCCTCACTCTACTCTATAGACAGAACAGCCTTTTCTTTAATTAATGAATCAATTAATGAATGCATTTATTTTATAATAAGATTACATTATAAATTACAATTTACTTGAAGACTTGTTATGTGGGTCATTTATTGTCAGTTGTAAAAACAAAAGTTGTCTACCCGGTAGTCAATAGTTAAAGGCTTATGTATAAGTTATGTTTTTATTACATGTATTTATAGTTACGGAAACACCGTTTATGCGGGTTAGTAGACCAATCCAAAATTAAGCTTTTGGACCTTAACTTTTGATATCTCCACCGAAAACACGCGAACTCAGATCTGACAATGACCCATGCCCTTAATCTGATGGTTTATGATGAGATGCTCTATCCGGCCTTAGATTTTGAAATTGGTTTTAGGGACACCTTTTTTTTATATGAACCTGACTGTGGCTTTATAGGCCGGGCCCAATAAAGCGATAAGAGTGCGCGGTTGGAGAGTAGCCTGGGGAAAATCCAGGGGAAAACCTCCGGCACGACCACGCGTGTGGTTTGGAACATTGGTATACTCTAAGAGTTTGCGCTCCAGTGAGATTGGTTGAGCAGTTTCAACCGAATCTGAGGTGTGAGTGGAATCGAGCTACTGGGAGTTTTGTCGCTGGTACACTAAACCTAGCCTAGCTGAGAAGAGTCCAGCAAGAAACTCAGCTAGGCCCGACCTGGGTCGGACTGACTAGGGACACCATGTTTCATTTTATCTGGACCTAATAGGTAGGCCCAAAACTAAAACAACGTATTTAAAAAATGGACCCCAAATGAGTCAAACTTGGCTTTGCCAACGCGGTAGCTCAAGTATTTACCGATGGCTGCCCAACGCTCGGAACAGCCGTAGGAATCATAAATTATACCTAACTTGAAATTCGTTTAACATTTGACAGTTTTTCGATAGTTTAGTATCACAGTGATGGATGAAACCATGGATCAGGATATATGATATAGGAGCAGGTCTTTATCTATACTAACTAGCATGAATATTGTGTAGTCGTTAATAAATCGATATAGGTATTGTACACTTTGAGAAATAACCCCGGCATTGTCCCGATATAAATCAATGCCGCATGACTGGCCACATAGTACCTACATTTAGTTTTCTTTCAGTTTAGAGGCAGGGAAATAAAGTCTTTATTATTATTGTAATAGAGGCGCTATTGTGAAGCTACGCCTAGCAAATTGAATCATATCTTTCTGATTTATAGCCTAATCTAATAGATATCCATTATTCTTCTAATTTCTTTTTAGTAATAGCTTAGAGTTGCGATTATAAATTAATACTGAAAATATGATATCTCTTAATAAATCGTAAAGAAATCTTTAGTGGATATTTTAAATTAAATTCTTTTCGAAGCAAATATCCTTTTTAATCTCGGCCTTTTGTAAAAGGAAGCTTTCAGCGCATGCCCAATCAAGATGGCGTAGCCCCCGCGAGTTTCCCGCCAGTGCTGCCTCGCGACCGCGCCGGGCACCATTCGCTGCCCTAGCTTAGGTTAAATAAAAATAAATTTAAAAAAAACGCGATTAGCATCGATTAAAAAACGCCAGTGATTAAATAGCGTTAAAAATAAAAATGTACCGTAGCTCTGTAACAATGTCTAAGCGCATAATAAATGCGATTACAATTACCTGTTATTTATTGTTCATCATTATGTGCCATGACGGCGAGAATGACTCCGTATAAATAGTTTAATTTAGTCTAAATACGATGACAATAAAATAAATTAAGTCGACAATAATTCTACAATAAAATTGTTAATACGTAAGTGATATAATAAAGCAAAATAAAATGGCGAACCCAGCGCACCTGATGAGGCGGCAGAGTTCTCGAGACCTTTACGCCCAGAGGTCCATAGATCGGATGGAAATGAAAGAGCTGAGGGGTAGACTGGTAACTATGGAAAACGGGCATACGACTCACAACCGGCCGATCATGTACGGAGCGACAAACGAGGCGTTTGAAGACACGAGCCCTAATCGGCGTTCCTCAGAGACTCCTACTAGCAAAGCCAGCTCTGTCGAGAGAGGCGTGAAGCCCGCAGGAGGCGAAGGGGAGCGAGAGTCCTGGGACAGCAAGCTAACGTTCCTACTAGCCACGGTGGGGTATGCTGTAGGCTTAGGTAACGTGTGGCGATTCCCCTACCTAGCACAAAAGAACGGAGGCGGAGCGTTCCTTATTCCCTATTTCGTGATGCTGGCGATTGAGGGCATTCCAATCTTCTACTTGGAGCTGGCGATCGGGCAGCGGCTGAGGAAGGGCGCTATCGGTGTGTGGCACCAGGTGTCTCCGTACCTCGGCGGCATCGGGATCAGCTCGGCGGTGGTGTCGTTCAACGTGGCGCTGTACTACAACTCCATCATCGCCTGGTGTCTGTTTTACTTCGCGCAGAGCTTCCAGGCGGAGCTGCCGTGGTCGGAGTGCCCGAAGAAGTTCCTGCCCAATGGCTCTTACATCACGGAGCCAGAGTGTGCTGTAAGTATCACTAAATAATATATCATCCGTATAATCTGCTCAACTATCAGTGGAGAAGCGTCTATAGAACTCGATTTCCACCCGCTTGTCCATTGCAACTTCGTCGTCTACCGGTCCCTGGGATCCCGGGATCATGACAAAAGAATGCTATTGTTTTTTTTTTTCACCGGGAGACGACGGCTAAATTCAGTGGACACAGTACAAGATGTCCTAAATAGATAGATAGATAGTTATATACAAAAATGTCTAGGATTTTATAAAAAGCTGGGCTCCTTTTGACTGCAATCTAGACAAGATTAGCAGGAGCAGGTATCCAAATATCCAGATATTTCATTTAAACAATGTCCACCAACCTAAAATATGCGGAGAGCTGTTAGAATGTGTTAATAATAAGTAGTAAGTAATTATTAAAGAAAGCTGTTCAACGTTTCGGATGTGTACGTCTAAATAATAAAATATAGCCTCACTCTGCATTTTCTATCGCTTGTATCACTGGGACTGCTCGGAGGAATTGTTTGGAATGATCCCTGCCGCATCTTTTCGTCATCGTCCTACGCGTCAGCATTTCCATCCTCACCATTTAGATGGTTGGCAGTCCAAAACTGTGCGTTTCTCAAGAAATTTCCGGCCTCGCACAACCAAGCTATGGAATGAACTGTCGCCTGCGGTATTTCCGGACCGATATGACCTTCAAACCTTCAAGAAAAGAGCGTATTCCCTTCTGAAAGGCCGGCAACGCACTTGCGACTCTTCTGGTGTTGCAGGTGTTTATGAGCGACGGCAATTGCTTACCATCAGGCGATCCGTCTGCTCGTTTGTCCCCTATAACATAAAAAAAAAAAAATAATAAAAACATGTATGCTCCAGTTTTCCAATTATCAGATTATTTTCCTATTCACATGCACATGCCAAAAAGCTTATGTGGTAGTTATCTACAGTGCCGGATTAAGCTCGCGCGGGGCCTGTAGCGAATTCTATCAAGGGGCCCTTGGTTTGTTTTAGGTTTTCAAGTCTATGGTATTAAAATGAAACAAAACTGTTACAAACAAACCTTTTTGGATTTAATTTGGGCAAATACGAGTGGGACCTGACTACGACCTGTAGGGAAGTTCGCGTATGGAGATATTTTTTCGGGAAAGGTGTCTTAGTAAGTACTCGTATGTTAGTCGTCACCTGGTTACAACCCAGTCGAGGAAGCAAAACCTCGAAACGTTCGTAACTTTTTCATGGCCTAGTTTTCGTCCCCAAGCCCCCAGGCCAAGACCTTCTAGAGCCGCTATCTTGGAAAATATACTCCATCCAGAAAATATTTGTATTCATAATACTTAGATATTTTTTTAATAATAGGGTCAGAAAGCGTGGGTGCGCGGGGCCCGTAGTAGCATTTGCTATATGGGTAATCCGCCACTGGTTATTTACAAAGGAAGGAAGGTTTGTCTGGTAAGCCAAGGATGTTTGTTTGACGGGTTAGACTTGTTTGTTTCACCAACGAATAAATTTTTTGTCCAGAGGTCTCATAACTGCACACCTAGACAATTTTGAAATGTTTGCGAATAGAACACCCTATTTAATTGATTTGATGACGATTGCATTTTATGTACCTAAACTTGTACAGGTGGTTAGTTAACGAATCAAATAGCGTGCAATGTGACACCCCAGGAGTTGCAAGCGTCCATAGGCTACGGTGACAGCTTACCATCAGGCGGGCCGTACGTTTGTTTGCCACCGACGTGGTATAAAAAAATATATTAAAGCGCAATCTTAGGCAAGGCTCATTCAGAGATCTGACGAAAATACTGAAGTATGAGCTTCCAAGGTGAAGAAAATGTAGAATTACAACTACACTGAAATTAATGTGGATTGAAAAAGTAACAAAGAAATGAAATAACCGGAAAATATATTGAAAAATGCCTTGGCAACTCTGTCAAATGGGTCGTCAGTTGTAAAAACAAAAGTTGTCCAACCGGTGGTCAATAGTTAACGGCTTATGTACATGTAAGTTATGTTTTTATTACATGGATTTATAGTTACGGAAACATCGTTTGTGCGGGTTATTAGAACAATCCACAATTAAGCTTTGTGGCCCTTAACTTTTGATATGTCCACCGAAAAGACGCGAACCTAAATCTGACAATGACCCAAATACATTATAAATATCATCGTAAATGCTTATTGTCAGATTCAGATTCAAACATTTATTCATGACAGACAAGTACATAATAATGGGACAGAATACAGAAACAGTCGTGTCACGAAATGGACCCAACTAAGCATAATGCCGGCATTACCGCCGGCGCTGGTCTTCCGTTGGACCCATTAGGTGTCGGCACGGTGGGTAACACACAATAAACCAAAAAATAAATACTTATTTTCTCAGCGCTGTATAAACACATAACAAAAATAACAAATAACAAATGTTTCAATTAGTTGAATTAATAGTAGAATACATATGGTAAATTCTGCAGATTTCGTAATTATCAACGACAGTGATATGTTTTTTAAATCGTGATACCTTTTCATTTACAGTGATACATTTTTTGATTCTAATGAGGTAACCCGATAGATTTTGAGTTTTCTGTTAAAAATTTATTAAAATATACTAAATATTTACCAAATTACGCTCAGAGCTTCCGCAGAGAGCGGGATGGTTAATTACAAACTCACGCGTGTTAGAGGAGGCTATATGTATCTTTCATGTTTATGTGTCAGCGCTCGCGCAGGCCGAGATTATTAATTAGCGTAGATGTAGATCAACCCTCAACTGTTATGTTGTGATTCATTCATTACTAAGAATACCCGCATGATAAAAAAATAAAAAATATGTATTTTTAAGTAAGGTGAAATAAGTAGGTAAAATAATGTTACTAACATATTTAGATGGCTGAGTAAAAAATAAAGAGTGTTTATTTCGCCAACAAACTGTGATGCAGTTTGGCGAAGTTATAGTGTAAACGAATGTAAACTTTTTTTTTGTAAGAAATAAATTAAAAAAAAAAAGGTAATTTGCACTGGAATGGCCTTGCCATAAACAGGCTTGGCACAAACGGCACATCCCTTTGGGTGGGTTGCAACAAACCGTCTGTGATCCTAACCGGTGGTTAAAATCTGATTGTGTGGAAAGTTTGACATGAATGACAGCTGCAGGCGCCATATTTAATGTTGATTGGTCGGTAATCGTAACTTGGTGCAGCCCGCTCATAATTTATCTATTATAAAGTTTATAAACTATATTATAGAGCGCTCGTGGCCCAGCGGCGCCCGCGTACCGCGTGCGGTATGCGAGGTTAAGCAACGTCGGCCCAGGTCAGTTATTGGATGCGTGACCGCTCTGAGTGGTTATTAACTGAGCGCTCCCGTGCTTTGGAAGGCACGTTAAGCCGTTGATTCCGGCTGCTGTCTATGATAGTGGTTAAGCCAAGTAAGAGGCCTCCGGGCGGCTTGAGAACTTCTAACAGTCAAGTAATTCCAATAAGGTCTGGTTTCCCCTCGGGTTGGAAGGTCAGATGGCAGTCGCTTCCATAAAAACTAGTGCCTACGCTAACTCTTCGGATTAGGTAGCGGGCCCAGGGCATCCTTTAGGATGCAACTGTACCGGGATAACGTTAGTATGATGATGATGATGAAACTATATTATAATAGTAGATTGTGTCTCAAGGGAGCAAAATGATATATTTACGGCGAGGGCGGTATATTGAATTCTGAATGAAGCGAAAGATTCTACAATAGAATCCTGAGCGTAGTGAGGGATTCTAAAGTAGAATCTTGAGCGGAGCGAGGGACTCAGTGTTTACACCCAAGACGGAAATAATTTTGCTACCGTGTGACACATACTGCTTTTCACACCGTCTATGAGGCCCGCTGCTAAAAACATGAAATATCTTACAAATGATTTTACTACAGAGTGTCACATACTGCTATTCACACCTTCTATGAGGAAAAGAGTCATTGTTGCCCTCAAATGAGCGAAGAAAAGTACAACTTTGATCCCTCATTCGAAGGCAACAATAACTCTTTTCTGAATGGGTCATTGTCAGATTTAGGTTCGCGTATTTTCGGTGGACATATCAAAAGTTGAGGGCCATAAAGCTTAATTTTGGATTGGTCTAGTAACCCGCATAAACGGTGTCTCCATAACATAAATCCATGTAATAAAAACATAACTGGCATGTATATAAGCCGTTAACTATTGACCACCGGGTGGACGACTTTTGTTTTTACAACTGACAATGGTCCATATTACATATTTCATTTCATTTCATTTAATCATTGCCTTGTGTGTACAAAAAAAGATTTTATAACAATTTGTAAGTTTCAACACAACCCTGTTAGGGCACTGCAATACAATTATTCTACTTAACATAGTTTTAACATAACTATTTCGCATTTTATCATAGGAACAAAGTACAAAAATCAAAAATCATGCATTTACAAATTTTAACAAATCAAATTAAAATAACATATCATTAATAAGAATTTCATTGGGTAATTTATAGTAAAATATGAATTAATATTGCACAGTCGTATATAATATTAAAATCGATTTAAAATAATTGATTGTATTATATCATAGTTTTAAATTTAAATTAATTTATTCAGGTATGTTAAGGTATTTTATACTAAAATAAATAATAAAATAAATTTAAAATAATTGATTGCATATATCACAGTTTTAAATGTAAATTAATTTAATCAGATAATTTATGGTATTTTATAGTAAAGTATTTTTAAATGAATCGTTATTTGAAGCATCATAGAAAGCTCGAGACCCGAGAATGACAACTTCACGGTTCCTTTAATGAGTTGAACGGGTCGCTGTTACAGAAATCGCTGGCTTAGGGCAACCATTGAAAGGGTATTGGAGGCTCAAGATGAGCGCCTACGTTTACCAGTTTCTTTAATAAATGGGACATGACCGTTTTTTACAGGATTGACCCAAAAAAGGGGGGTTTACACCACCGCCTAAAAAAGGTTTGATTTACAGGGTTTATGTTTGTACCAGGGATCGGATACCGGTATTTTCTCCATAGAAAAATACCGGTATTATTATGGTCACCGGTTCATTATTTCGTTTTTAATAGAACAATCTAATAATACGACGTCGTTACCTAAATACATGATTCAGCCCTACGTAAAGAGCAAAAAATAATAAAATATTGGGCTAATTCAGGGTTTTTTTAAAATACCGGTATCGGTCCCTGGTTTGTACTCGTATGTATTTTTTGTTGAAGGAAGTACTTAATTCAAGTATCGTACTTAAGTGCAACTATAACAGATACGAAACTGGGTCCTGTAACACAGGGTTTCCTAGCTCAGGACGCAGGGTCGTGATACATCTAATGTGAACAATAAACTTTTTTCATTTTTTTCATTTTTTTTTCATCATTAATTCTTTGTTTCCGTTTCAATCAGAACTTAAATAGAAACAAAAACTAGGTAATGAGTCCAGTGTAGTATCATATGAAAAGGCTTGGAATACACAATCTAAACTCATTTATCTCACATAAACTCATTCCGTCCCCTTTACTCTGAAGTTTAACAAGCTATGAAAATATTACTTACCTACAAAATGATTCATATCGATGTAAATGTTACAAAAATATGTATTATCCAGGAAGGAAATTTATTTACAAAACAATAATTAATTATTTAAAGTTAATTTAGTTATAAATTAACGTTAATTATATAAAATAAATGAAATATGAAAACACTAAATGAAATAAATTAAATAAATGAACTTTATCCTGCAAGTAGGCACTTTTACAAGTCAAAAACTACTAGTGTTTCTCATGAGACCACTGCCGAGAAGAAACGCCGAAAGAAACTCGACAGTCAGTCATTTTCTCCAAAATATGCTTATTACAATGATACTACTTAACCTACTTAAGTAAATGTAAGTGGTAAACAACAAAAGAGAATTGAAAGAAAAACGAGGAAAAAATAACAATAGGTATTTACTAGACATCGTCCCCAAGGTATCCAGATTATTTTTTATCATCAAAAAACTTTTTTAAACTAAATTGATACGGAACTCCTGGCACGCGATACAGCCTCGAAAATAAAACGCTTTTTTAATCTCTCGATAATGTACATATTGTACATATACTAAGTCCGTCATTTATGAATTTATTGATTTAGCTACACGGTCCAATAATGTTATTACTCTTATATATTACTCTCCACAGCTGAGAAGGAATGGGGTGTAATATCGGGGGCGGCCGCCCGCCCTAACTCAATTCACAATACGGTATATTTTACTGGCAGTCAAATCAGTAATTTTTTATGAAACGTCTAAATCACTCGGTTAGTATGAAGTTCGTGGGTAAATATTGTCGAATGATGTCATAATTTTCTATGTTCACACTGCGTCTTTGTTTTTATCTTTATGTATTTGAAAATAGATGAAAACTTTATTGACGGATATGACAATTTAGAAAACTACTCTCACAATACTCACACTTATATAATAAAAACTGTAGAAATGGACACAAAACTATACTAATAAAATAAAAAAAATTAAATTTTTAAGCTGTTTATTTCAGTGAATTTTTTTACATAATTTTATAATCACTTACTTAACTATTAATCTTAAATTACAAAAGATTTTTTAATTTAAGGAGTTGCGGAGATACATTTTTATTAATCAGTATACATTGTTGTTTTATTTTAAGTAACTAAGAATATTTTAACTGCTTGATTTTTTTAACAAATATAGCATAATGGCATTTCTGAATCTTTTGGCTTTTTTGTTATTCAGATCTAGTAACAACTGTTTAGGGAATTTATTACATGTGCGTGGGAGAACACATGACCAGGCTCTCTGACCGTAGGTATTTCTACATCGGGGTACTACAAATGATGGTAAATTTAACATATATAGTCAGGATAATGACAAGTATTGTCATGACATAGCCGCGAGGTGTTAACTCAGCATGTGCTGTGATTGCTGTCACAGCGCTGGTATTCTGCCGGACCAGACAGAGTGTGCGCGGGGTTTTTAGTTTGAACGTTACGTTTTCACGTTACATGGTGATTATACATTTTTTTTTATACAACGCCGGTGGCAAACAAGCGTACGGTCCACTTGATGGTAAGCGGCCACCGCAGCCTATAGACGCCCGCAACTCCAAAGGAGTCACGTACGCATTGCCGACCCTTTATAAAATTTGAGGATGTACTGTGTTGACAGAGCAGAAGGGACAAATTTAGGTCCCTCGCTCTCAACACAGTGCATCCTCGGGAGCTCTGGCAACCTTGCTCACGTCCAGGAACACAACACTACATACGTGTATAGTAGATAATGTTATTATGGCTGTAGTCTTCTCCAAGGGGGAGGTAATTCCCCAGTTGGGCTGCTCCAATTTCGAGAAAGATGACATTTTTCTGTGCCCTACCTCTCTTAATATACATAATACGTTCTAAACAAATTATAAATTATATATACACAAAGGCTTACAACTAACTTAACGTTAATTTTATAGCTAATATCTGACATAATATGCACCTATTACCACTTTCCATGGGTGTCCTAAGATTTTTTTTGTGGCTATGTCGATTGATCAGCCAGTGTCATGTCGATTAAGTGTAAAATAAAAATTAAGCCTAAACGAGATTTCAGTTACTATTCCTGAAAAACAAAAAAGTTTTAATCTATGAGTATCATCACCACACAGTTCTGAGTAACGAGACACAACTACTTTGTTAGTGGCTTAAAAAGTAACACGTATAAGAAGAAATTAACACAAATCCAGAATTTATATTTGACTACGAGATTGGATTGATGTCTGTTGTGGGCGCCACATTTACATCTCGCAGTCTTTATATTTAAACTTCAATTACTAGAAGTGGTACAATAGTACAAACGTACGTGTAACATGTGTATTCTAAACATGTGTACATAATATTGCTTTGTCGGATTAACTTTCCCATATTCACCCTCCGACGTAATATACTTATCAAAAGCCGCAATTTGCGGGGTGCCTCGGCAAGTCGCAGCGCAAGCTATAGCTACCACAAATACCGCTTTGGGATTTGCCACATTCAATAGCGTTTACGTTTGAGATTTAACGACAATAATCTAGATACGCAATGTACAGCATACAATATATGTATTACAAGTATAAGGCAATGTGAGCGGAACGCGGATGCGAGAAGGAACTTTGCAAATGATATTTTGTTCGATGTAGGGGGGTGTAACCAAATTTTGACACATCCGCTATCTGATGATGCAACATCGTTGTATAAATTGGTAACGATTGGATTAAGTAGAAGATAGTATTTTTGTTAATGTTAAATGACGTAATCACAAAGTGACTAAGCTCTTTAAATAAAGACAAAAAAGTTATAAGGCAATAATACGCTCGTGTAATTTTTATGGTAAAACATTTTTGGTTCCCAAGATACAGGCACGGCCTAGTTTGGGATCCACTGACTATCTTTTCGTGTAAAATGTGTTCAAGTTAAATAAATTATTATTATTAATAATAATAATAAAAGAGAGGAAGGTAGGGCACAGCGGATAACACACACATTGCAAGATTAAATGGGTGATTCACATCGTTACAGTTAGCTTATAGGTGAGCGGTGAGGTGAACAGTGATTTTAACATTGCAAATACCAACCGAGTACTCCGGCGATGTCGGCTGTGTTAAGCGTGTCACACACTACGCAAATACGATAATATTTTATCTGCGTATAATAACTTAATGATCTGAAACTATCACACACTACGCAGATACGATAATATACGAGACGATACATTCAGTCTCACATCAACCTGTCATCATCATCATCATTACAGCCGAAAGACGTTCACTGCTGAACATAGGCCTCCCCCATTTTGGGGGGGGATTTGCCATAGTCGCCACGCTTGGCAAGCGGGTTGGCGACCGCAGTTTGATGGTGGTAATGATCGAAGGATGCTGCTGCCCATCCTCCGATTTTCCCTTATTCGCCTCCTACACAACCTGTAACCTGTATTTATCTGCAGATAAAATACTATACCATATTTATATCGGCAGATATTATACGCAGATCAATTTATATACGCAGATAATATCTTTGCCATCTTTCGATATATGTCGGTGCCCACAGATACTTCACGATAAAATATAAGTTATCTGCGCTGTGTGTGTTAGGTCATTGAATTGTATAGGGAGCGATATTGACAGATATGCGTTCAGATACAGGTATCTTATCGTATCTGCTTAGTGTGTGACACGCTTTATGAATATTATATAGATTTTAGTAAAATTTAGCGTCCTTGATTTCGCTGTGTCACAGTAAATATATTAGCTAAGCAGTATCTCAACTAGAATGTCTACAGACTTTTTAGACGCTCCATTGAGCTAGTTCTACGCACACATGCGCGGAACACGAGGCTGATGCACCGCCGCGTTCTACTGATGACGTCTGGGGTCCGCGAACCATACACGAAGTTTTCCCTCTCTGTCGCACTTGAAAGTCTGTACGTAAGAGCGAAAGAGAGGGAAAACTTCGATTATGGTTCGCGGTAGCCCCTCTGCTTAACCATACGCAAATTCCAGTGCCAGGGAGCCTGCTAGGCGAGCCCTTTCTCGTATGCGCTTTTCTTTATGTATACACACATGTCTTACGGCCTTAAAATAAGTAGGTAACTATAGTTTAGTTTACTAACGTATTAGTTTTATAAGTGTTTTATAACGAACAATCTCTATGGATTTTCGAAATCTGAAAATAAATCATTTTTATTTTTTTTATTTTTATACGGTACTTTGTATGTTATTGGCTAAGTATAGCAATGGCAGTGATAAGCTAGTGATTAAGTTTGTTGTAGCGACGGGTGACTATGTGGGTGCGTCAAATCGGGCGTTTGTATGGATTGTAAATACCTATTGTTATTTTTTCCTCGTTTTTCTTTCAATTCTCTTTCGTTGTTTACCACTTACATTTATTTAAGTAGATTAAGTAGTATCATTGTAATAAGCATATTTTGGAGAAAATGACTGACTGTCGAGTTTCTTTCGGCGTTTCTTCTCGGCAGTGGTCTCATGAGAAACGCTAGTAGTTTTTGACTTGTAAAAGTGCCTTTGCGACCTACTTGCAAAATATTTTTTTTTTATTTCATTTATTTATTTATTTCATTTGTTTTACTGCTTCAATATATCCACTGTGGCTGTATAACTATGTTTAACTCGGAAACCTCCCCATTCATTACTTCCACGCAATTCACTGCTACTTAATCCTGCCTTAATTTCTTATCTTGGCACTCGAGCTCACGTTACACTTGAGTTAAATGAGGAAAGTATGCTTCTCCGTAAAATGGGGTGAGTAGGGACTGCGGGGGAGTAGGGATGCGAATCCAGAATTTCTTTTTAGTAGCTACTTTAATTTTCGGGCACAGGTTGCTCTTAAAGTAATTTGATTATATTTTTAGACATATTTTTTCTTTTGGCAACACTTAGTTGGCAAACAACAATTTTAAAACACAAATTCACTATCAAAGTCGATGCTCGAAAGCGGCGGATTTTTGTTTGAATTTATCTTCGTGAAATTCGCTGAAGTAAGTGTTCTTCAACCTTTCGGATATTGTTTATATACTTACGAGGCTTATTGAAACGGAAAAACATAAGTTATGTTTTCCTTATTTATAATTGTTTTAAACATAGAAAACAATTCAGCCGCATTTGAGGATTTTTATGGGATGAGTTTGGACGGCAACGGGGACAGTTGGGTCATGAATGGGGAGAGTTGGTGTTACGAATGAGGTGTACCGGGATGATAGACAACAATTTTAAAACACAAATTCACTGTTAGAGTTGATGCTCGAAAGCGGCGGATTTTTGTTTGAATTTAACTTCGTTTTTATGTGAAATTCGCCGAAGTAAGTGTTCTTCAAGCTTTCGGATATCGTTTATATACTTACGAGGCTTATTGAAAACAGAAAAAAATAAGTTATATTTTCCTTATTTATAATTGCTTTAACATACTTAGAAAGCGATTCAAACGCAGTTTAGGATTTTATGGGGTGAGTTGGGACGACGACGGGGACAGTTGGATCATGAATGGGGAGAGTTGGTGTTACGAACGGGGTGTACCGGGATGATACAGGGGGAGTTGGTATTTGTAGTTCAGGGTTGTCAATTTAGACAAATATTTATAGGTAGCATGTACCTGAAAACTATTAATAGCCAAGTCGAATCTTGAGCTTTAAATATATCCATACCTCGGGGTTTCGGTGCAGGAATGAATTGAGAAAGAGTAGACTGCTGGTTGATGCTGCGCGTGTTTTTACTACTAAATCCTCAGAATATCATTTACTATTACTGTTATTTCTCATTTACTTTCCGAAATGAAAAGTAGAGCGTTTAACTCGGGTGAAAGCACCCATTTCACCCTTGAACTCACGCTCTCACTTCATTCGAGTTTATTTTTAACAATGCTACCATCTATTGTACCACATATTATGCAGAAGAAAGATATCTGTATTTGAATGAGCCTAAAAGCGAAGTAATAAGAGCCATTGTCTAGTCTGAGAATAAAAAGCCATATCCCTGTACGTGAGCATAATATGATATCGACATACTTGATTGGACTGGAGGCCCACTAAGTTGTTTCCATTTCATTACACATTGTTGACGTTAGATTCCCGTATTTGTTTTACCCAATCCATACGTCAAATGGCGTGGAAACGACTATCGTACAATTCACAATACTACGTCCGCTACGTCAGTACATATGTGACCTCCGTTTACGTATATCAGTTACTAATCCAGGGGTCTAATTATGCTTGGAGGTGGTCATGACCGAGTAAAAACGTTTTGAATAGATAGGGGCCTATGTAAATAGTAAATATAATAAATACAGTCGTATTAAACAGTTATTGTCTAAACTTGGGGTCTAGTGACCAACACGGTATTAATCCGTCGTCTACCGGTCCCTGGGATGCAAGGGCTCATTACAAATAAATAAAATAAATAAATAAATATTTTTGGACAATCTTACACAAACCAACCTAGTCTCAAACTAAGCAAAGCTTGTACTATGGGTACCAAGTGACGATATACATACTTATATAGATAAATAGATACTTAAATACATAGAAAACATTCAAGACTCAGGAACAAATATTCGTGTTCATCACACAAATGCATGCCCTGACCGGGATTCGAACCCGGGACCTCTAGCTTCGAAGGCAGGGTCACTACCAACTAGGCTAAAGCGGTCGTCGAAACAAAATAATGCTGATGTTGTTTATTTTTTTCGCAGGGAGACGACGGCTGCAACAGTAAAACTTATATATTTTTACGTTACTAATAAGCAAAATTTACGAAAGTAAAGATCAAAATTCAACCTATTGTAAAGATTTTTAAGTACATTAAGATGAATATAAATAAATAAATAAATAAATATTAGAGGACAATCTGACACAAATCGAACTAGCCCCACAGTAAGCTCAAGAAGGCTTGTGTTATGGGTACTAGACGACGATATATTTAATAGATATAAATACTTAAATACATAGAAAACATCCAAGACTCAGAAACAAATATTCATGCTCATCACACAAATATTTGCCCTGACCGGGATTCGAACCCAGGACCGTCAGCTTCACAGGCAGGTGCACTACCCACTAGGCTAAACCGGTCGTCAGAATAGAATGTAGTTTGACCATAGACAGATAGATATAAACTGTAACTGTTCCCTAAAGAGGGCAATGATGTACGTTTAACATCAGACAGGCCGTATGCTTGTTTGCGACCTTCGTAGCATAAATAAATGAGTCCAAAGTGGGCAATTTCAAAGGGAAGGGGAGGGAATTTATTGAATGCCTTGTTTCATGTTGTATTTTGGTACAATATAGTTATTATGAATAAAATAATAGTAGATTGTATGACAAGGGTCTAAAATGAGCCATAGTAAGAACCACGAAATAGTTATATTCCCGAACAAAGTGAGGGAAAATAGTTTGAAGGGTAATATGCCCTTTAGACCAGAGTTATACCGTTCACTTCGATTGCGAGAAAATAAATAAACAAAGGTCACCCAAAATTAATAATAAATTCTACGGCGACCATATGTATGTGGCGGCATGTTTTTTTCTAAACTGCTTTGACACACAAAACATAGACACCGCGGTTTGCGCGCAACATTCACGCGCTAATAAAAGCTACTGACCTTCCTCATTCAGCGCTTCAAAGCGTTGCTCTAATGATTTAATCACTTTTTTAATTATTGTGCAATAAGGACTACTACAAACTTACTATTTAGAGCAATTAATCTTTCCTGATTGGTCGACTTTATTAAAGCTCGCTTCTGGTTGGTTGACCCAATACGAAATATTTTTTAAAGAATTAAATTAGTGTTCTGTGATTGGTGGATTTAATAGGTGAAGCATTTTGATTGGACAAATTAAAATATTTTGTAAATTATATATATGTATTCATATTTTCCCTAGGGGCTAAGTGTACTTTAGCCCTGCTTGACAAGTCTAATATGACACACTTTTCGAGCATGAGAAGCGAAAATATTCATATCATTCAGCAAGATACGATAATACTCACAAACTTTTTTAAACACGATAAATGGCATTGAAATTTAAAAATACAATACGAAAAAGATAACATTACAGAAGGTCATTTATTATCGGTCGGCGGAATATAATTTTCCTTCCATTTTTCCCCCTTTACGTACCGAAGTTCGCACAAAATATCTCGCGCAAGGGGAAAACATTTTCAATACCTATTCAAATTAGCTTTTTCACGAGTTTAACACCTTCTACTTCGCGAGACTTGTACACTTAAAGCTACAGAATTTTAAAATATACGAATTCGGGCTTATGTATGGGAAATAGAATTCAAAATTGTATACTTATTTTGAGGCTGTAGGTATAATAAAGTTGCCCGTCCCGGGAAGGTTTCAGCTACAAACTTCGCTTTTTGCTCCGCGAACTTCGAGTCAGTTTTATATTTCCATTAAAAATTAACAAGTTTTGATTTATAGCTGTAACATAAATGTATACGGGCTACGCAATGATATTGTCATGTACAGTCAGCATCATAAAATGTATACACTGTTCGACCTTTGTCTTTACCATGAGTTTGCATGACCGTATTCGCTGGCGACTGCGTAAACGATTTAGTATGCCGATTCATAGTCCTATTGCGTAACCCTCTGGCGCTGTTCTTTTGCCCAAAATAAAATCAAAATAGGCTACATTGGCCATCTTCGGGCGCATGAGCGCCGGGGCACTGATTAGGAGTCGAAGTGGTCGCCATGGCCGAAACCGGTCGGACTCATCATCATCATCATCACTTTTGCCCATACAAATTTTTACGCAGTCGCTAGCGAGTACGGTCATGTAAACTCATGGTAAAGGCACCTATTCTCAAACAGGAAAATGCTATAGTGTTCACAGATTATACTGACGAGGACATAATAGGTTTTTTTGAGCGAGTGAAACGAAGGTTTCTGCTTCAGCTTCGATAAGAAAGTTTTCGTGTGTCCGGACGGGGGATTTCCCGGAGCTCAATTTAGACCGCTATCTTGTTTACATCCACTTACGGACTTCTGGTTATCAAAATCGAGTTCAGCGACTCCCAAAGCCTACTCTAGGACACCTCAGACGAGTTATAATATGGATTTTTTAGGACCGCTCAACCAATCTCACTGGAGCGCAAACTCTTAGAGTATACCCGTGTTCCAAACCACACGCGTGGTCGTGCCGGAGGTTTTCCCCTGGATTTTCCCCAGGCTACTCTCCAACCGCGCACTCCTATCGCTTTATTGGGCCCGTTCTATAAAGCCACAGTCAGGTTCAAAAAAAAGATGGTCACAATACTAATGAAGCGTCAGTTATAACATTATTAGAAGAGTAAACTGATTGAATGATGTGTCACTACGAGGCGGCAACCGGTTCAAAAAAAGGATGTTTTAGGTTTTTTTTGCCTCTTTGGCCGCCATCTTGAATAAGCAAGGAGCCCAAATTCAGCTTGTCAACATTCAGAATCGGATTCAGCAGGCTTTTTTACTTCGGAAAAGTCGTTGCCAAAATGGCTCACAAAATGCCACTGACATTGAAAAGGAGAAGGATTTTTATAAATAACAACCGGTCTACAAACACCGAAATAACGAATTCGCTCTGAAGAAGCATTTAAATCTCGGGATTAAATACGGTTTTTGTGAGCGGCAGATTGTAGCAAAAGAAAAGCAATTAAAAAGTTGTTTGCGCGGGATTGTCCAATCCTTTCTTCACGTGCCGCCAAAGTAAGAGATTACTTACAGAAAACGCGAAATGTTTTCAAAAATCAAAATCAAAATAAAACATTTATTCTGTGAAGGAAATTGTTTCCCTTTTATAAAAACATGAGAAATCTTCATGAATTTTACTTTATTATCGATTTACAATATTAATCCTATTAATCCATCAAGGAGCCGTCTATATCGTTTCGCCATTTTCAAGAGAGAGCGAGAGCGCGAGATCGCCCTGCCTGTTCTAGGAACGCGGGTTCCTGTTGATAAAGCAGCGCGATCCCAGCGCCGCCTAGCGGGTACGGCCCGAATCACCGCTCAATTGTATGGGTAATCGAAGCCTGTGGTTTCAGGCCGCGCCACTAGGTGTCGCTTGTGACATTCTGCAAATATGCATCAAGGGCACTTTTACAAGTCAAAATCTATCTAGGTACATCAAATAAAAATAATACAATAATCAAAGTATCATTAATTAAATGTAGTGTTACATGTCAAAAATAAGACTAAGAAACTAATAACAATCGAGATTTGTTAGAGATGTATAAGGTCTCTAAGCGTCAAGATAAAAGGTAATAAAGTAGGTACACTAATCATAATAAAATGTTTTGAGCTATATCTATAACACGTCAACATGAAAATAATAAAATCTAATAAATAAATATCCTTAGAGATGTATAAGGTCTCTGAGCGTCAGTCTAAAAAAATAAAATCAAATGAGACCAGTGAAGTCTCTCATCATGTCAATTCCAGTTTATAAATAAGACAAGGCCATTCCAGTGAAACAGACCCCCTCCCTCTAACACGCGTGAGTTTGCAATTAACCATCCCGCTCTCTATGGAAGCTCTCTACGGAAGAAATTTTTTTTTCATCCACCGGTTACATGTATGGAGTGCCCCCCCCCCTAATTTAATATTTTTTTTGTAATTTCACATCACTTTTATGTAGCGGTTCATAGAATACACCTTCCTACTAAATTTCATAATTGTAGTGCTTATATTCATATTAATTTATTTATAATATCATTAATATTACAAATATTTGTGTGATGAGCATGAATATTTGTTTCCGAGTCTTGGATGTTTTCTATGTATTTAAGTATTTATATCTATTAAATATATCGTCGTCTAGTACCCATAACACAAGCCTTCTTGAGCTTACTGTGGGGCTAGTTCGATTTGTGTAAGATTGTCCTCTAATATTTATTTATTTATTTTATTTATTTACATGTCAACTTATTTAATAATACATTTATTTTATAGTCTCCGAGTAAATCGGCTGTGACATACGGACGGACGGACAGACATGACGAATCTATAAGGGTTCCGTTTTTGCCATTTTGGCTGCGGAACCCTAAAAAAGTGTCTGAAAATTATGTACATGATAAAGTAGAATGGCCCATTAGCTAAATAAGTGAAGTCGATCTGAAATGATGGCAAGAAACGAGGTGGCGCTATTCTAACCAGAACCTCCTTTGTTCTTATTTGTATAGCTTGTAAACGTTTTAAGGGTCCTTATCAGTTAAAAACGCTCATCTATTTACGGCATTTTCTGTTTGAATGGGGGCTATCGTTTTTGTGCTCACCAGTTGGCGCCACTGTCGAGTAAGGTCCAGCTGTCAAAAATTGTTATTGGTTATTATGGACATGAGAACGAAGTTTACATTTAAATCATATTCAATACATTAAAACCGTACCGTAAAAATATCGAACATACCGCATTGTACCGCAGTCCCGTTTTGTTCGGAAAAAAGGAGGAAATAAGTTTCCGAAAGACAAAATTGTCTCAAAGCCCTAACAGTCATTGACCCCTAACTCATATTTGCCATAATCAAGCTCAGGTATTGCAAAATAGTCACCATATTGTTCCAATTAGATATTAACCCGCGTAGCGCAACCACAAAGAGTGACATTTGACGTTTCGGAGACCCCACGCTACACTAGCGCCTCTAGCGGCGAATTCATACGCGATAGCTCTCATTGACAACGTAATGCCGCCAGCGTCCTAGGGACCATGCCTCAAGCGGGTGAACTGGGTGGGGTATTTTATATATAGATAGGTAGTTAGTGTTTCTTTTAATTATAGATGTGTCATATCTAAGTGTAAGTATGATGTTGGTGACTTTATAATGTATTTATATACAATGTATGTAAAATAACAGTATCATAATACTACAGAATTAATATGACACGTATCTAGAACAGGACTAATGCGACCTTATGTCATCAACTTTAAATGTATTTTTGGATTTTTCATTAAGAAATATTCTTTCAAACATCACTCCAAATCGATCATTTGCAAGCTAAATACTTATATATATTTTTTTTGGTTGGTGAATTTGGAACTGGGTAGTGATTGCACCTATAGCTCAGTTGGCTAGAGCGACTGGCCGCGAGTGCCGGGAGGTCGTAGGTTTGAATCCTGCTCGGTGCCTAAACTTTTAAATTTTTCCTTCATTCTAAATTTGAGCTAAATACTTGTATTTTCCGCTTAAATTCTACGACACACAATAACATCAAAAAATGGCTATGTTACTATCTAAAATCATCGTAGCCTTTAATAACTTTATTGGTGTAATCAAAACAGTTTTAAACTTATAAGGCCTCTTAAATCAACTCTGGGTTTGATTAAAAACACGACAATGTAGAAAGGTTGTCTCTAAATACAGAAGAACCTTTTTGCGTTTGTTTTTTCTTTTGTGTATCGGAATGTCAGGAGCGGCGGGCCTAGACCGCTTTCATGTCTGTGGGTATTAAAAATAGAGCGACTTTCTTTTGTTATCCACTGATGCCGTACCAGGTTAGGTGATAAACACAATACACAGTTGAAAAAACTAAAATCGTTACTCACTTGTCAAATTTAACAGTTTATATTTCGCATATGTGTGTGTAAGTTATATTTTTTCCGTAGATTTAATAGAAATGAAGACACCGATTACTCGGATTATGAGTAACTAGCGACCCGCCCCGGCTTCGCACGGGGCAATGCTGATACTAATACTAATTATACATATAAACCTTCCTCTTCAATCACTCTATCTATTAAAAAAAACCGCATCAAAATTCGTTGCGTAGTTTTAAAGATTTAAGCATACATAGGGATATAGGGACAGAGAAAGCGACTTTGTTTTATACTTACTATGTAGTGAAGACAAAAATTTGATTTTATACGCCTTAGGAAAGACACGAACCAAATCTGTGTGTGACCCGAGGCGCGGAACTGATTGGTATTAAATTGAAATGGGAAATGTGAATGATCGACTCGGATCATATTAGAAATTAATGCTGTATCTAACGGTACCATATCTAAAAAATCGGCCGAGTACGTGTCTAAATTCGCACATTTAGGATTCCGAACCAACAGCAAAATTAACTTGGTTTTAATCGGAAAAAATAAGGGAATTTCAAATAAAAGTTGATTTACATATGTATTGGTTTTTGTTGGTAAAATATACGTAACTAGCGACCCGCCCCGGCTTCGCAAGGGTGCACTATTTAATGGATGTTATTATACATATAAACCTTCTCTTCAATCACTCTATCTATTAAAAACCGCATCAAAATCCGTTGCGTAGTTTTAAAGATTTAAGCATACATAGGGATATAGGGACAGAGAAAGCTACTTTGTTTTATACTATGTAGTGATAATAAACATCATAACCAAATTTCGAGTTCATAGGTCAATGGGAAGTTAAACGACCGGAGCGTCCGTGGGAGGAAATTCCTCTGAAACCGTACCGTACGCGACCATTGCGGTCTTAGGGTGGGTTGCACCAAACCGTCTGTAATCGTAAGCGGTGTTCGTTAAAATTTCACTGTACAGAAAGTTTGACAAGTTTCTATGGGATGAAAGCTGCCGGCGCCATATTTGACAATGACCGGCCTGTGATCGTATGTTGGTGCAACCGACCCTTAAGGTGTGAGGATGAATGCCGACGGCGAGCGGTGCGATGGTAGACAGAGGACGGCGAAATTGGAGCACAACCAATTTGTCCCTTCTGTTGTCAACACAGCGCATCCTCAAATTTTATAAAGGGTCGGCAAAGCGTACGTGACTCCTTTGGAGTTGCGGGCGTCTATAGGCTGCGGTGGCCGCGTACCATCAGGTGGACCGTAAGCTTGTTTACCACTGGCGTTGTATAAAAAAAAATCCTCTATACAAGCGATAAAACATGCATGAGGAGGAAACGTCTCTCCACAAAGTTTGGGATCGTGTGGGGTGGAATTTCTTTAAATATTTGAATGAACCGACGTTAACCGACCTAGTCCCAAACTAACAAAGCTTGTACTATCGATACTAGGCGACGACATACATACTCATACAGTGTGTTACCGAAATGCAGGTTTTTCTTTATTATTATACTAGCGGCCGCCCGCGATTACGTCCGCGTAGATTTTAGATGGTAACAAAGATATAAATGAGGTTTATTTTTTTCTGTCAGTTGTCTGATGCTATTAATCCATTGTGAAAAATTACTCAAATGATAAAATAATGTCCGCCATCTTGGATTTGAAAATGGATGTCATTTTCGTAATCGGCACTGGGCTCATGCTCCCCGTACAAACTTGGAACCCCTTTTTACCCCATTAGGGGAACAATTTAGAAAAACGCTGAACCATGTTTTGTTGTATTTAAAAAGAGAGTCTGTATACGAAGTATTAAATCTCGCATTTCAAAAAAGATTTGCTCTCCGTACGAAATTGTAACTCCCTTTTCACCCCTTTAGGGGAGCAATTTCAAAAAACGCTTAAGTATGTTTTGTTGTATTTAAACAGAGAGTCTATATACGTAGTTTTAAATCTCTCACTTCAAAAAAGATTTGCTCCTTTACAAACTTGCAACCGTCTTTTCACCCCTTTAGGGGAGCAATTTTGAAAAACGCTGAAATACGTTTTGTTGTATTTAAATATAGAGTCTATTTACGAAGATTCAAATCTCTTACTTCAAAAAAGATTTGCTCCTTTACAAACTTGGAACCCCCTTTCACCCCTTTAGAGGAGCAATTTCAAAAAACGCTGAATCTAAAACAGGCCCTTGCGGTATTGTACCGAGGATGCTGGCAGCATTTCCTCTCTGTCACCATGCGCTTAAATTTATTTTAAAACTAAAATTTCGACTTCACTTAATATCTAACTTAAATGAAATTACCAGCAATGTACAGCAAAGCAAATTGACAACGCAGTACAAGTGACAGCCCTTAATGTTCTGTTTACTACGACGTTATCTTAAACATTAACATTAAATTGAGGGTGCGGAGTTAGAAAATTTAATTTTGCTGTTAAGGGTCCTCATCAGTTAAAAAACGCTCATCTATTTACTCTATTTTCTGTTTGAATTGACACGTATCTCGACATTTTCTCAATGTTACTATCTAGAACAGGACTATTGCGACCTTACGTCATAAACTTTAAATGTTATTTTTTGGATTTTTCATTAAGAAATATCGTTTCAAACATCATTCCAAATCGACCATTTTCAGGCTAAAAACTTGTTTTTTGCGTTTAAATTCTACTACACACAATATTAAAATCATAAAATGGCTATGTTACTATCTAAAACTTTAATAAAATCATCGTAGCCTTTAAACACAATTTGAAATTAAAACATTTTAAAACTTATAAGGCCTCTTAATGCTAATGGGACATATTATTATAAGTTTAAATAAATGCCCGCGTGTCGGTAACACACTGCATAGATAAATATATACTTAAATATATAGAAAACATCCAAGACTCAGCGACAAATATTCGTGCTCATCACACAAATAAATTCCCTGACCGGGATTCGAACCCGGGCCCTCCACCTTCGTAGGCAGGGTCACTACCAAGTACCAACTAGGCTAAAGCGGTCGCCATCAAGCGGCGGTCGGTCCTTTTGTTCTAAAATAATGACTGAAATAAGAGAAATGAGACTTTAATGCGTTTTTCCACTCCTGTACTTTTATCTGTCATTTGAGTGGATCAACTATTCTTTGTTGCTTGTTACCATGGTTACGTCTCCTGAGTCACTCTTTAAAACCGTGATTTTATACGGTTTAAATATACCAAACATGAGTTTTAGCTATAAGTATAAATCCATTTGGGCATGGGTCATATCCTGAGCATGCTTGAAGTCCATATTATATCATTTTTCTAAGAAACATGGTTACTGTTGTCTCCTCACCGACGGGAGTGACGGGACAGAGTAACAACAAGAAAAAGTTGATTGACCCATTTACATACATAGTCACGAACACTAATATAAAGACATACAGAATAAGTGTGCAGAAGTCTATAATCTCTATTCCCTGAAACGATACGCATAAGCGTGTCGTTTTTTCGCAAAAACGATGTGCCTGGGTGCCACGGAATACTACAGATACTAAGTTTAGTTTTAGTAGTCATTCTTTGGTGCGTTCAAATAAAACTTTTAATATTAATGTCACTGTTGCCAACTTAACGCAACTTCGCCATATATTTTTTTTATATTTTGTTATTTACTAATACAAATAAATAAATTTATCATCTTTTATGTTATAAATAGGGAATTTCTATCTATTTCCAGGTCGGATTTAGACCGGATTCGAAATTAGTTTAGTTCAGCTAATTTTAAAAACAAAAAGGTCGGATTTAGACCGATTCGAAATTAGTTTAGTCCAGCTAATTAAAAAAACAAACAGGTCGGATTTAGACCGAGTCGAAATTAGTTTAGTCCAGCTAATTTTAAAAACGAAACGGTCGGATTTAGACCGGATTCGAAATTAGTTTAGTCCAGCTAATTTTAAAAACGAAACGGTCGGATTTAGACCGGATTCGAAATTAGTTTAGTTCAGCTAATTTTAAAAACAAAAAGGTCGGTTTTAGACCGGATTCGAAATTAGTTTAGTTCAGCTAATTTTAAAAACAAAAAGGTCGGATTTAGACCGATTCGAAATTAGTTTAGTCCAGCTAATTAAAAAAACAAACAGGTCGGATTTAGACCGAGTCGAAATTAGTTTAGTCCAGCTAATTTTAAAAACGAAACGGTCGGATTTAGACCGGATTCGAAATTAGTTTAGTTCAGCTAATTTTAAAAACAAAAAGGTCGGGTTTAGACCGGATTCGAAATTAGTTTAGTCCAGCTAATTTTAAAAACAAAAAGGTCGGATTTAGACCGGATTCGAAATTAGTTTAGTCCAGCTAATTTTAAAAACGAAAAGGTCGGATTTAGACCGGATTCGAAATTAGTTTAGTCCAGCTAATTTTAAAAACAAACAGGTCGGATTTAGACCGATTCGAAATTAGTTTAGTCTAGCTAATTTTAAAAACAAACAGGTCGGATTTAGACCGATTCGAAATTAGTTTAGTCTAGCTAATTTTAAAAACAAACAGGTCGGATTTAGACCGATTCGAAATTAGTTTAGTCTAGCTAATTTTAAAAACAAACAGGTCGGATTTAGACCGATTCGAAATTAGTTTAGTCTAGCTAATTTTAAAAACAAACAGGTCGGATTTAGAACGATTCGAAATTAGTTTAGTCTAGCTAATTTTAAAAACAAACCATACAGAAAGTGTCATATTTTTGATTTCCCATTCAATTAGAACCCAAAAAATTCTGATAAACTATTACATCAAGTTGATAAATGATTAATATTATTTACATAAAACGATTTTATTTGTGTTCGTGCAGAGAATGTGTACGGTGTTGGGTAGACTCTTAGGGTCGAAGCGTTGATTCGTTTTGTGTGTTGTGGGAGAGATGCAGCAGCAGTAAAAGAGGATAATTTGTAGGAAACAATGTATTACGACTATAGGCTTGCACACCAAGTAGAGTATGGCGACAAGTGCCACAGATAATAATCCAGACAGGAAACACTGAATCTTAATAGTACGTTTAATCTAGAATATCAGTAGTACCAACTTAATGATTTAGGTATCTATTGTTGGACTCTCCAACATACGGTACGTTGATTCATTAAAAATTCAATGAAGTAAGTTACGTCATTCCTGAAGACATTGCGGAGATAAGCTTGCATAATTACTAAGGGAAAATATGGCGCCTGAAAAGGTTAACAATTATAACTGGTTCAAAAAGGCTCGTGGTGTCTTTACTTGCGATGTTCGCCAACGCTCACATCGCAACCCACACCACTCGACCTTTTTGGATCCTTTTTATACAACCGTTGTATTAAATTCCATGAAAACCGAGTCTAAGTACTTTTTATTGCACAGTGGGCGGCATGATCGATGATTTCACAATATAATATACAACACAATACCACAGACAATGCAAGTTTACTTTATTTAAAGTGGAGCTAAACAACTGGCGGTCATAAGACATACATTTTAGGCTTTAGCGGTAACGCTAAACAGCGATTTCTTCCAGACAACCTTTGGGTGGGTTTTGAAGATTTGACCTTTGTTTAACACTTTTAGTGCCAAGAACGTCCCTAGGGAGTTTTCTGCTCATGTATTTAGGTAACGTATTATTAGGTTGTCCCATTAAAAACGAAATAATGAACCGGTGACCGTAATAATACCGGTATTTTTCTATGGATAAAATACCGGTATCCGATCCCTGGTTGTGGACATTAGTTACTACGTCGGTTCGACTCGGGCGAGCGGCGATTGCAGTATTACTAATATTAGTCGAATGATTATGACATTAGTCAATTTATTCGAATATATAAATAAAATAAAATAAATAAATAAATATCAGAGGACAATCTTACACAAATCGAACTAGCCCCACAGTAAGCTCAAGAAGGCTCATGTTATGGGTACTAGACGACGATATATTTAATAGATATAAATACTTAAATACATCGAAAACATCCAAGACTCAGAAACAAATATTCATGCTCATCACACAAATATTAATGATAACAATAATCGATTAATCGACTTAGTATCATTCAAAGTCGCGCATCACTACTTCTGATACATTTCAATTTAGTCCGCCTATCATAAGTCCGTCCCCCTTGTGATTCGCTAATCCTCCGTCTAATGCTCTATCTACGTCTCGTCTATTCAGCGCTACGCCGTAGCAGTGCTAGACGATATAAATACTTATATAGATAAATAGATACTAAAATACATAGAAAGCTATAAGTCCACAGGAACAAATATTTGCTGACCGGGATTCGAACCCGGGACCTCCAGCTTCAAAGGCAGGGTCACTAACAATAGGGATGTAGACTCAAAAATTTTCTTATTTAGTGTCAATATCTCTATTAGTATATCTTGATGCCAGGACTCGTAATAACAACACGTAATCAGTTAAAACACTCATCCCATTAGGCTATTTCCTGTCTGAATTGACACGTATCTTGACTTTATATTTAGTTCTGGGGTATTGAGGCGTGAATAATAATACAAATACTATTTCAAATCAATAAATTTCTAGTTAAATCTGGTTCTTCCGAACTGTTTTTCCACTTAAATATTTCTACACAATCATCTTTTGAAATGAAATGAAATGAAATCATTTATTCTTCAATTTAGGCATGTTACATGCACTTATGAATGTCAAAACACTACCACCGGTTCATAAAATAAACCTCTGCCTCGAGAAGAACCGGCGTAAGAAACTCGGCGAGGTGTCATTTTTTCAAAACAATATACAATGTATATAAAATGCTTTCATTCCCTATTATTCCCGGTTGTGCTCTAAGGAGTCCGAGAAGCGCTTTGAAACCTAATACACAAAGTAAACGTAAAATATAACTCTGTTCCTATCTAAAACTTTAATGAAGGTGTCGTATTTTTTAAGGGCTCCACGCGTTGTTCGTCGAATTTTGAGTTTTTTACCGTGTTTCGAGTTGATATAGCTCCGTCAAAACTATAGATATGTTTACGGCACAAACGGTTATCGGTTCTTCAATCCTTTATCTATATTTGCAAGAGTCAAATTTTGAAAAAACTTACCTATACCTCTTTCTTTTATTTTTTATGATTTTATAAGCATGGTCCAAAAAAGCTCAATTTTTGATAAAGTATGTTATTTATGCACTTATGTATATGAAATGTACATGTAACTATTACTTATTGACCTCTCTATCAACGCAGGAGAGATTTCTATTTTCAACTCATCTTCACAAAAATTACGTCCAAAAAACTGGTTTTTTGGCCTAAACTTGCCAAAGTTTGATGCCATATATCTCGAAAACAGTGAATTTTACAGTAAACATGGTATACTTTTTCGGTAAACCTCGTTCTTAATACGATAAGGCAAAAAAAAAGCGAGAAAACGGAGAGTTACAGATCGAAGGTCATCGGGAGCTAGGAGCCCCTTAATATGATTTCTTTAATCACTTTATCGGTATTTGTGTTATGAATAAGGGGGTTAATCTATAACTTATCTTACGCACATAATATAATATTACCCTATCAATTTAGAATGATGTGTCTGGTCGGCACATCAATCATTATGGGTAGCGAGTAGCGGGGTTAAGAGCAGATCGTCTCGCACCGGATGTTGACCGTCCTTGTTCCTCCCAGGGACCGGAAAACCCGTTCATTCGCTTAACCCGTTCGAAAGGGTAACCCTTTCATATGATAACCCAATCGTTCGGGTTACCCGTTCATCGGCTTACCCGATAATAATGATAACCCGTATTATTCGGGTTAACCTAATCGTAACAAGAGGTTACCGCTTACCTCAACTTATTTGGTTTAGGTTTTCCGTGTATTAACCGCTTACCTTTCGGCTTAGGGATACCCTTATTCCCTCTCCCTTGTCCTTGGCCCAAGGCCATCGTCGCTTCATGTGACACGCGGTGCGTGGCCGGTACTTAATGTTTGTACTTTTCATTTGGCTTTGCTTTCGTTCGGGCGGGCACGGGTTCAAACAAGACACGTTTTTAATTTCTTCGACGTAGCAACTAATACTCATCCAATTTTTTTAATTGGAATTAATAATGACGTACCGATTGTGTCGGATTGGGGCATGTTCTTTTTGATGTCTTATGTACTTACCACTACACCTGGTTTCGAGGGTCTGATGATGCAGCCGGAAGAGAGGCACTGGACTGCGTATCGAAAAGTGCTAAGGCAGTCGAGTTTGGGCTTGTTCGTTTTGATGTCTTGAGCACTTACCACTACACCTGGTTTCGAGGGTCTGATGATGCAGCCGGAAGAGAAGCACTGGAAATGCCTAGCGGAAAGTGCTAAGGCAGTCGAGTTTGGGCTTATTCGTTTTGTTTTCTTGAGTACTTGCCACTACATCTGGTTTCGAGGGTCTGATGACGCAGCCAGAAGAGAGGCACTGGAACTGCCTAACGGAAAATGCTAAGGTAGTCGAGATTGGGCTTAGATAATTAAATTAATAGATAAATAAAATAAATAAATAAATATTAGAGGACAATCTTACACAAATCTAATTAGCCCCACAGTAAGCTCAAGAAGGCTTGTGTTATGGGTACTAGACGACGACATATTTAATAGATATAAATATTTAAATACATAGAAAACATCCAAGACTCAGAAACAAATATTCATGCTCATCACACAAATATTTGCCCTGACCGGGATTCGAACCCAGGACCGTCAGCTTCACAGGCAGGTGCACTACCCACTAGGCTAAACCGGTCGTCCGGTCGGTTATAGCTATTCTGTACAAACTTCCAGGCACGTATCCAGACTTTTGGTTCGGGAAGGGACAAACATTGAAACAACCATGTGAACTGTGTAAAAATCGCTGTAATCACTGTAAACAGACGGCTAAAAACGTTTTCGTGGATAAATCCCAACTATCCCTCCCTCTGGATACGTGTCTGCAAACTTCCACCCCGTTAGGGGATAATTTCCGGATAAAAAGTATCCTGTGTCGTTTCCCGAAGCTTAAACCATCTCCATGCAAAATTTCTTCTAAATCGGTTGAGCGGTTTAAGCGTGAAAAGGTAACAGACATACTTTCGCATTTTTAATATTGTATGGATGGATCGGAGACATTTTCACAGAAAGATAACACCATTTCATTTTTTAAAATAATTACAACTAAAACAGGTTTCCAGGAATCGAACTGAGTAAAATGTGTCGACTCTATTGCATCTTGTTCTATTTTCGTAGGTATTTGTTTTGGGATTATTTATCCGAGCTCTTCTAAGTCTTAGGCATATAAGCCCCCATCCTGACAAGCCGTGAGCTGCATACTTCGCTTTTCTGTGGATTGTTTTTTGAAAACAAAAATTTGTTTTTGAAAATTGCGGTTGAGACATGCGACCTGTATAAGAGAACAAACAATAAAAAAAAATAGTTTCCGAAAACTGACTCGGCAAAAAAATTCTATAGTTCTAAGGAAGGTTATCGAACTTGCTCACAAAATTTCACGAAAATCGGTTGAGAAATGCGAATCTAGAGAAGAAACCGATATCCGCTCGCAGAAACATACGAAATTATTGAAAAAAGATTTGTTTTAGATAATTACCAAAAACTGATTCAAAAAATCTATATAAGTACCGAATAACAAAATTTCACGAGAATCGGTTGAGAAATGAGACCTGTGTGTAGAGGAGAACAAACTTTTTGAAGCTGAAGAAGAGACCTTCGATGGCTTCGTTTCACTCGGTCAATAAAGGAAATCATTCGGCACAATAATTCGTAGTCAATCCTGAAAATGATCTGCCATTTTGTACCCTAATGTACATTTAATAGAGTTGAAAAGTGGTACCTATCCAATCTTTTGTTGGTGTGTATGAAAGTAAATTGAAACGGCCGAGCCAGAAGTGACAATAAAATAAACATCAGAAGATTGTGTTTGTTGTCGATCTCACGGTTTTACTGTGAAATAAAAAGCTGGCAATTTATTTTTTCATTATTGTTGCCGAATTACTACTTATTTTTATTAAAATAAAAAAAACTCAAAGAAATCAAAATCAAATCAAAATATTTTATTCAGGTAACAATATGAGTACAATCGTAGCAATTTTGGAATTTCCTAGTAAGTGAATAGATAGTAAGTAAGTGAATAACCTACCTGTGGCAGGAAATTCCGCTCCGTTTCGTATAGGTACAATTATTTTTTACCTAATTGATTGTACCAAATGTTTTATTACATTACATGTTTGCGTGTGTGTGCGTGCGTGCGTGCGTGCATGCGTGCGTGCGTTCGTGTGTGCGCGTATGATGTGGTACGCGTAGTATGCAAACAAGTATGATTTTTTCAAGGCGCATAAAAAAACCTAACACCAGGAGACAAAGGCGGGAGCTATCCGCTTCGTTTCGCTCCCGCCTCAGTCTTCTGAACCTAACAACATTAGTGTCGGTTTTGCTCGCTCGCTCGCCCAGTAGCCAAGTTTGTTTTATAAAAAAATGTTACAGAATACAATAATTTTATGACAACGAAGGTATTATGCGCAGGAAAAAAAAAATAATGAGCACAACCAAGCAACAACTTTATGGCGTGACGTGCGCTTTGACAATATACCTATACTAAAAGGTATTATGAGCATTATATATTATGTATATTATACGAATTGAAATTAGTCAATTTGAGTGTTATAGAAATAAAAAATATATAATATCAATATTACTTACATCAATTGACCGTTATTCTTAAAGTTGTTATAGCTATCGTTCGTTATGTCTTAAATGTTTTTATTATGAAGTTAGATAGATAGATAGATATATTCTTTAATTCTTTTCCACAACATACATGGTAAAAATTAAAAGTTAATATATATTGTTGTTATATCTCGTGAGACGCACCTTCCCCTCTATAGGCGGTGTCTGCTTAGCATCAGGCTGACCGTATGCGTATAAAAAAACTGGACAAGTGCGAGTCAGACTTTTTTTGATTTAGTAATTACAAATGTATAGTTTTCAGATTTTTCCCTATACTTTTAGTATAAGACTATATTACTTGCCAAATTTCATAGTTCTAGGTCAACGGAAAGTACCCTATACATTCTGATTCCCTTGAGAGTGTCGAAATATGTTTATTGCGGCATAAACGGCCGTATCTTTTACGTTAACTTAAAAGTTTTTTTTTTACGGCTTCAAGGGCTTCAACTTAGCTTCAGCAAATAATTATCGCATCGCGCATTTCAATATATGTACTATGTGTTCTTAGTGAGATATATCCAAGGAGACATCTGTATCTATTGTCTATTTTCTATTTGCTTACAAACATTGTATGATTGTTTCTGTGTTATCTCCGTAAATAAATAAATAAATAAGGGACTGTAGTAGACCTGAGTATATGATTTTAATTTCAACTCGATACCTTCACGCGTTCCCGAGATAAAGGGTCTTAACAGACAGACAACAAAGTGATCTTACGAGTGAGTGCTCCGTTTTGTTCCTTTAGAGGAGGACTGCGTAAACGATTTAGTATGCCGATTCTTAGTTCTATTCCGTAACCGTCAGAGGCGCTGTACTTTTGTCCATACAAAATTTTTACGCAGTCGCTAGCGAGTACGGTCATGTAAACTCATGGTAAAGGCACCGGACAATAAAGCAATAGGAAACCCTAAAATAAAAACGTAATCCGTGTGAGCACTCGTCTTGACTAGGAGGACTAAGGCTGTATAGCCAAGGACAGCAATATGTATACATTTTTTCACCTTATCCCATTGAAATAAGGTTTAAAAATGTATACATATTTATGCCCTCGATTGTACATTACTCTGATTACTCGCTCGACGGCTGTATACAATCTCCCTCATTATACAGCCTCTCTCTAATTACATTTCGTCTTGGCTTAATGGACATCAAACAACTTCTGAAGACTTGTTCTTTAAAAGCGTATTTGTATAAGGATGCTTTTTTTTTCTGAGTCTGACTGTGGCTTTATAGGAAAGGGCCTAATAATGCGATAAGAGTGCGCGGTTGGAGTGTAGCCTGGGGAAAATCCAGGGGAAAACCTCCGACACGACCACGCGTGTGGTTTGGAACACTGGAATACTCTAAAGGTTGATTTAAACGAAGATTATTTTCAGCCGCCTAAATTACGACGCCAGTGTCTACCGTCAGCACATCTTCAGACCGTTTAGACAATATTATCAGCCGCCTAAATCTCCGCCAGTGACCAGTAAACCGACACTAGTCGTTTACACGGTGCCTTTTCAGTACAAATAGGCGGGGGGCAGCGATAGACGCGGGCGCAGGTAGGCTAGCACAACATGCTGCCAAGTCGTATCTCGCGCGACTCAGCGATTCCTGTTTCACTCGAACTGTGCTAATTAGAAAGAGGAGGGTAGATTTGTGCTAGCCCGGCAGGTCACTGGCGCCAAATAGACGCGTGTTCTATTCAGTGCCAGCGCTGGCATGCCGCGAAAAAATGGCACCGAAAGTGTTTATACGGTGCGCTTTTTAGGAGCCGTAATTTAGGCGGCTGAAAATAGTCTTCGTCTAAATCGACCATAAGAGTCTGCGCTCCAGTGAGATTGGTTGAGCGGTTTCAACCGAATCTGAGGTGTGAGTGGAATCGAGCTACTGAGAGTCTTGTCGCTGGTTCACTAAACCTATCCTAGCTGAGAAGAGTCCAGCAAGAAACTCAGCTAGGCCCGACCTGGGTCGGACTGGCTCTACCCGGTGTGCGGCGGTACCGGGACGAATAGGGACTATCCCAAGTAACAGTCATTTTGAATAAAGTTTGAGTAAATGTCTATTCAGCTGTTATTCAAGCAATTTGGGCACATTTTTAAATGCTTTGGTAAGTAATAGCTTAGTAATACTGTGGTCTGATACCCACCTTAATTCAACTTTTACTAAGCTTAAAGAGGTATTAATTAAAGATCTAAAGAGAATATTATTCAGAATTTGGCTATATTAATAGTTTTTACTCACAGATTCTGGAGATTATTGCTGATAAGAGGTGTAAAAATTTGCGAATTGCTGTTACTCAAACTGTTTGGGACCTAGGTTCCTTTCTAGGTAATTCGGGAATGGCCTAGGTGGATTTTCAATGAAGATTGTTATTTCAAATAAAAAGTCGGATTTATTCCGAATACAAAAGTCAAATTTGACAGACAAGGCGTTCGTTCATTATAAGTTTTGAATGGTGATTGTCGTTGACAACTGTTGACGACCGTTAAGCAGTTATTACACTATCCTGAATCAGCCGTCCTAACTAGGACGCGAGGGAGGGGATAGGAAGGAAGCTTTTAGGATCCTTGCTTCCTGAATGCGATTACACGTTCCTGAATCTGCTTCCTAGCTCAGTCAGGATTCTGAATTCAGGATGGTGTAATAAGCGCTTTAGTTGCCGCGCGTCGCCGATCTTCGAATTTCGGGTGTTTTCGGAGACAAACGGCCGCCGGTGACGTCAGTTTGGATGCGTTCTGAACACAAACCTTATTCAGCATGCTGTGTTATTTGGGATATGTGAAAACTCAGTGCTCGCCAACTACTTGTTAGTTTCAATTGCAGTCGAAACGTCGGGTTGATGGTTATCTGAGGCCTAAACCTTTGTCTCGGAAGTGGGGCGCCGTTTAAGAGAGGGTGTGGACCCCTGTTCTGGGTCATTTCTGGTGTATAGGCTGACGGTCGATGTTAAACGGGGTAATGCCGTTAGGTTTTCATGGAATTTAATACAACTGTTGTATAAAAAGGATCCAAAAAGGTCGAGTGGTGTGGGTTGCGATGTGAGCGTTGGCGAACATCGCAAGTAAAGACACCACGAGCCTTTTTGAACCAGTTATAATTGTTAACCTTTTCAGGCGCCATATTTTCCCTTAGTAATTATGCAAGCTTATCTCCGCAATGTCTTCAGGAATGACGTAACTTACTTCATTGAATTTTTAATGAATCAACGTACCGTATGTTGGAGAGTCCAACAATAGATACCTAAATCATTAAGTTGGTACTACTGATATTCTAGATTAGGTTTGGTACTACTGATATTATAACGGGGTAATGCCGTTAGCGTAATGGGCACCTTTGCGCCGTGTGTGTTCGATTAGGCTAGTTTTTAGAGTAATAAGTTTAGTTTTAAGATTTATGGTGTAAATTTTGTTTTATATATTGTCATCAGGGATCGGATACCGGTATTTTCTCCTTAGAAAAATACCGGTATTATTACGGTCACCGGTTCATTATTCCGTTTTTAATGGGACAATATAATAATACGACGTTGTTACCTAAATACATGATTAAGCCCTACGTAAAGAGCAAAAAATAATCCAAAATATTGGGCTAATTCAGGGTTTTTTAAAAATACCGGTATCGGTCCCTGATTGTCATTTAATTTGTATTGAGTGTATTAAATAAAAATTATTTATTTACATTTACTTATGTATATTTTTAAACATATGCGTCAATTATTTAGGAGTTACGTTTCGTTACATTCATCAAAAAATTGTACAATAAAAAACCTAAAGAGGCAGAGATAGTAAAAGTTGGTTCGGGGTTGAAAAAAGTAATATGCCATAGTCGCCTACTGTCTGTTATTCTGATATTTCGTGCGAATAATGCGAATTTAATGTGTGTGTTTACAGCAACTGCTTCTTTGTTTAGCTTATTTCTAACCTATAAGAAACCAAGGTATATTTATTTATCGTATCGCAATTATTTCGAAACGTGAGATCTTCTAGAAGACAGTACGGTTGCCAGTTTTGTTGCACTTTAGGGCATAGGGTTGCCATAACTATGGGGACCAACAACGGGACAATGAAGGAGGACAAAGTAGGAATCAAAAAAAATCGAAGGGCATCAAGCGCTTGCCTCATCCTGAAAGTCAAAGCAGACAGAGCGGGACAGATCTCTCGTCTCGTCTAGTCCGACGGCACCCTTCATGTTCTCTGCGCCGCGCAGGCACTGTCTGTTTAAGCGGTAGGTTTATAGTCGTCCGTAATACGTACATGCATGTTTATTTACCTATCTAGTCCCTACTTATTAACTATGCTTTTCAAACCGGGACAATTTGCTTAATGTCCGGGACACCACGCTTCAAGCCGGGACATGTCCCGGCGTACCAGGACGTATGGCAACCCTATTTTAGCACCACCCAGGGGTCACGTGTAGGTAGGGAGTACCCTACGGATGTGGTGCAACTTCACTTTGTCAAGTGAGTGGGCAACTTGACTGTTAGAAGTTCTCAAGCCGCTCGGAGGCCTCTAACTCGGCTTAACGACTGCTATCATAGACAGCAGCCGGGATCAACGGCTTAACGTGCCTTCCAAAGCACGGGAGCGCTCAAATAATAACCACTCAAAGCGGTCACCCATCCAAGAACTGACCTGGCCCGACGTTGCTTAAACTCGCATACTGCGCGCGATACGCGGGCGCCGCTGGGCCACGAGCGCTCCGTACCTATACCAAGGTATAGGTATAGCTAAACATGAACTCTGTTGAGTATAGCAATTTGAAAATAAAAACTAAAATTTAAAATGTATGAGGTTCAGTATATGGGGTTCTTTAAGAAAGGAGTGTATAAAATTTTAAAGGGTCGGCAACGAGCATGTGACACCCCAGGAGCAAGCGTCCGTAGGTTACGGTGACCGCTTACCATCAGGCGGGCCGTACGCTTGTTTGCCACCGGCGTGGTATAAAAAAAATGTCAAAAAATTAATAACTCTCAGTGTGGTTGCCTCTGAGCTATGAGTCTCAAATCAAAAAAAATCTAAAATCAAACATTTATTCTGCAAATAGGCCACAAGGGCACTTTTACATGTCAAAATATTAATAAACAGTTTAAGAAGGAATAATAATTTCGAGTTTACAATTATAACAAAATTAATGTCATAAATAATTTTGCAAGTCAGTGTACCACGCATGCGTATACACTTGAGGCACAAAAAGGCTTACGTGTACACAGAGCATAATTTATATAACCTGTATAAAAGTGTGTTGAACATCCTCCATTCATCTCTGTCACACACAGCACCTTTTTGTGTGTGTCTGTGAATGATTGTGATTGCTTTATGGCTGGCCTTACCCAAAAGGACGTATCTTACTACGAGCTCATAATTAAACACGTCTTTTTGGCTTACGAACGCAGTTTAGGCAAGTAAGTTGTAATAATGTTTTTGAGGCCACCTGATGCTAAGTAGGCAATTGGATCTCAGTAACCTGTTACTTACATCCAATTGCCTACTTAGCATCAGGTGGTAACCCGTTATAATTGGGTCAATCAACTTTTTCTTGTTGTTATTCTGTCCCGTCAGCGAGGAGACAACAGCTACCATGTTTCTTAGAATTTATTTTATAACATGGAATCCAAGCATGCTCAGGAGATGAGCCATGTCCAAATGGATTTATACTTATCGCTAAAACTCATGTTTGGTGGATTTAAACCCTATAAAATCACACTTTTATAGAGTGACTCAGGAGACGTAACCATGGTAACAAGCAACAAAGAATAGTTGATCCACCCAATTTCATTTTCTGTATTTTTAGTAAAAACGCCTTAAGGGAGGCGTACAGCGACATCTACCAGAAGACTCATGCTTCATTAACGGCACTAACGTCTCAAATTATATTGAGAATCGTCAGTTGCGATGAGCCATCCCATACCCAAATCCTGCTCGGTGCCTAAATTTTTCAATTTTTCCTTTATTCTAAATTTTTTTTCATTTTCTGATTTTAAAACAGCCTGCAGGAGGTCTATTTTTGCGTATCGCATCCGATGTAAATCATATTTTTATCCGACTGAACTGACTGACTGAAAATTAGATGGAAATGTGAGAGTTCAACAAAAGCTGTCGTGCTAGCGGACCTGAAATATCTATTTTTTTAATATTATAGGGGGCAAACGAGCAGACGGATCGCCTGATGGTAAGCAATTACCGTCGCCCATAAACACCTGCAATACCAGAGGAGTCGCAAGTGCGTTGCCGGCCTTTCAGAAGGGAATACGCTCTTTTCTTGATGGAATACTAATTGGTTAAAGTGGCGGCTAATTGGTTAAAATGACCTTTCCAATACAAAGGTGTGTTTTACGGAAAAGAGACAGAATATATATACAATTAATTATTATTTTGAGTTACTTCTTTGCCGTTTGATTAAGAATTTTGATTTTGATTTTTTAAAGAGGTAGGGCACAGCAAAATGTCATCTTGCTCGAATTTGGAGCACCCCAACTGGGGAAGTATCTCCGCCTTGCAGAAGACCACAGCCATAATAACATTATCTACTATACAAGTATGTAGTGTTGTGTTCCTGGAGGTGAGCAAGGTTGCCAGAGCTCCCGAGGATGCACTGTATTGAGAACGAGGGACCTAAATTTGTCCCTTCTGCTGTCAACACAGTGAATTCTCAAATTTCATAAATGGTCAGCAACGCGTACGAGACTCCTTTGGAGTTGCGTGCGTCTATAGGCTGCGGTGGCCGCTTACCATCAGGTGAACCGTACGCTTGTTTACCACCGGCTTTGTATTAAAAAAAAGAATTTATTCCTTTTTCGACAAAATTCGAACTTCTTGATTTTCTTATTTGTTGTCAGCATCTGTATTTAGGATGTATCGCTAACATGGTTGCGTATTCTTAATTAGTCCCCTTTCTGTGCTGTAACATATTTTATCTACACCCATAAAGTAAATCCTCTTTTATGTGCTCAAAAAGTGTAGGTAAGGACCAACTTTACAATATCGCGCCGGTCCGGGGCGGAGATGACCATAACAGCATCAAAAACGGTATCGTTATGGCCATCTCCGCCCATAACGATACAGGCTCGTGCTCAAAAGACTTCAACGGGCTCACGCTCGACCTCACTACACTTGCAACGCAAAGGTTCCTGAACACATGAAAGAGTATTTAATGTAAGGATGTAGATAAAGTAGTGTATGCAACTGTACATAATTAGGCCTTGAAACACTCGTGTGATCCTATTATGAGACTCGCTGACGCTCGTTTCATAAAACCACTCTCGTGTTTTAAGACCTCTTATTATGCATTAGTTGCATAAACTACTATAATTATCTGAAAAATAAACTCCCTATCACTTGTTCCAGGTAAGCAGTCCAACCCAGTACTTCTGGTACAGAACGACGCTCCAAATCTCCGAAGACATCAACCACCCCCAGTCCTTCAACTACAAGATAGCCCTCGCCCTGGTCATCGCCTGGATCCTTGTCTACATGTGCATGATCAAGGGCATCGCGTCCTCCGGGAAAGTCGTCTACGTCACCGCCACCTTCCCCTACATAGTCCTAGTCATATTCTTCTTCAGAGGAATCACGCTTAAAGGCATGGGTGACGGTTTAATCCATCTATTCACTCCTAAATGGCACACGATTTTAGACCCAGTTGTCTGGTTAGAAGCAGGCACGCAAATCTTCTTTTCGCTTGGCCTCGCGTTCGGCGGTCTAATCGCCTTCTCATCATACAATCCCGTGGACAACAATTGCTACAGAGACGCGATTATGGTGTCTATGACGAACTGCTTAACGTCCATGTTCGCTGGGATCGTGGTGTTCTCGATTATAGGGTTCAAGGCGACGATGGTGTACGAGAAGTGCCTGGAAGTGAGGAATGAGACGCTGCTGGAGCTGTTCGGGTCTGGGTACCGGGCCATGAGGTTCCCTGAGCCCGGGCAGCTGGTGACGGTGGACCTCAACGGGAACCTCACGCAGCTGGTGATGCCGCATCTGCCGGTCTGCGACTTGCAGAAGGAACTTGACAATGTGAGTATCTGACACAATACAAATACTCTTTATTACGCAACCTCAACAAAAAGAAATACAGTACACAATCACAATGAGTAGAGGCAGAGTTAGAATAAAAGGCGGACTTATCGTTAAATAAATAAAAAATAAACAAATGAATTAATATAGTAAATGTCGCAGTGCCGAACATAGTCCACAATATAGTTTATGTGTGCTCAGAAAGATCATTGACCTTAATTTTAAAATAATTTACCATAATTAAATTAAATGTAATAAATAATAATATGACCTGTAAAATGTATTTTTACCAATAAAGACTGTATTCTGTATTCTGTATACAATATCACTTAAAATTACACATGGTCAATTTTTAAGGAACTGAAGTTATCTGAAGTTACCTTCAAGAAAAGAGCGTATTTCCTTCTGAAAGGCCGGCAACGCACTTGCGACTCCTCTGGTGTTGCAGGTGTTTATGGGCGACGGTAATTGCTTTCCATCAGGCGATCCGTCTGCTCGTTTGCCCCTTATACCATAAAATATATATATATATATATATATATTTTATCTTCTTATATATCATCTTAATCTTCAATCTTTATGTTGTATCTTGTTGACACTTTAATATACGTTATACTTGTAAAATATTGATAATTTTAATTAGCTTTGAAAATGTTATATATATATATATATAACATTTTCAAAGCTAATTAAAATTATTGTTGACACTTTAATATACGTTATACTTGTAAAATATTGATAATTTTAATTAGCTTTGAAAATGTTATATATATATATATATAACATTTTCAAAGCTTAGCATTAGCTTTGAAAATGTTATATATATATATATATAACATTTTCAAAGCTAATTAAAATTATCAATATTTTACAAGTATAACGTATATTAAAGTGTCAACAAGATACAACATAAAGATTGAAGATTAAGATGTCAATAAGCTAAAATTAAGATCGCCATTCACCATCTCTGGATCTTCAAGGTTTTGTCTATCCATCCCGAAGAGGCTATTGTTTATTTTTTTTCGTCGGTCGAGGACAGGTTAATCTTAAGACTTCCTGCATAATTCAAATAACTAAACAATTCGGATGTCATACGAATAAAATACAATATAATAAATTCAATCAGTAATGTTATAGTACTCATCTATCGAATATAATGGATTTAGTAAAAATATTCTTAGTACACTTAAGTTTTTGATTTGACGTTTCTTTTTTTAGTGCTTGGGGAGGCGCTCGTAAAATGTCGGACCAATGACACGTGGGTTTTTGGGCATTAAAAACGTCAAGATTTGGCACTTTTACTTTACAACTTTTCATGAAGTGTTTACCACATAGACTGGTTAATTAGTCAGTTAATATGTATAATCATATAGGCATTGAATAATTTTCAACTAATAATTTCATGACTGCACTGCAAGCATGCATTCCCACCAGTAGACATACTTCAGGCATTGCCGGCAAATTCCTGCTCGCAACAAATTAGCGGCACGTGTAGTGCATGCAGGGTTGCCATATGAACAAATTTAAAATCCTGATAAAAGTCCTGACATGGTCCAAAATTTTCTGATATTTCTCGTACTTTAAAAAATACGTTAGTCACGTCACGCTTAAAGTATCAAACGTGCTTTAACTCCTTTTTTTGTTTGGGTGAGGAAAAAGCGTTTTGGACGTTTTAATTGTAAGTACGCGTACGTGACTCCTTTGGAGTTGCGGGCGTCTATAGGCTGCGGTGGCCGCTTACTATCAGGTGGACCGTAAGCTTGTTTGACACCGGCGTTGTATAAAAAAAAAGTAAAAGAAAAGTTATATTCAATTCTGACTGCTTCTTGGCTTAAATCAATTCCATATTTTGATAGTCGCAGTCTAAAATTGGCGTAGCACTAAATAATATTTTAACTAAATTTATTATCCGATAACCGACAGTAGTTTTCTGAAGAGCGCGCGGCGTCTTAATTTGAGCGCCTAGAACTTTTAGAAATTACATGAAAAAAAATTTTTTTTTTTTTTACAACCGCCTATTTTCTTTTTTTGTAATTTGCAGTCTGAAATTGAGTCATTTAACAGAAACGACTTACAAAATCACGAAGATTAAGACTTAATCTTCGTTATTTTGTAAATCGTTCTTATTTATACCATGTTTTTCAAGAAACCTTACCGTGAACATAAGGTTTTTTTCATGATTGTTGAATTATTATGCACTGTACATTACAACTCAACTCATTAAATCAACAAAACTAATTTTAATAAATAAAAAAATGTATATTATCGGGCGCGTGTAAATCTCGACTTTCGACGATTCGGTGTTAGTGAAAAGGTCTCTTAAACCGTTCAGGTCCTACTCTTCCGTTTTCTACGCCGGTCCGCACTCCGCAACCAACTGCCTACAAGTATTTCGATACCGACAGCTTTGGTCAATTGCGACACGCGCGACGGGTCTCCAGAGTTCTTAAAATTTCAGTGTGACATCACACTTCACCACGTCACGGCTAGGGAATGCAATCCCGATCCCGCGAGATCCCGATCCCGCGAGATCTCGGGTAATTTTTCGGGATCAATCCCGACGCATCATATGACGAGATCCCGTTCGAGATTGACGGGATTGGGATACTATTAATACCCTTTGTTTTTTAAGGAGTCATTTTCAAAATCACTCGTCTTAGGTAACTACTTCCTAATTCCTTTGAAATATGTTTATTATTTTGATTACCTAATTTACCTATGTTAATTTCCTTAAAACCTGATAATTATTTTTGGTTGGTAAGATTAAAGAATAAAGGTTTTTATTTTCTTTCGAGTAATATGTTATTTTACTTAACCTCACTATCACAAACAAGCAGTTATTAGCTTTTTTAGTCATCCAAATTCATTATTTTTTTTAAATTAGACGGGATCCCGAAAGTTCCGGGATCCCGCGGGATTGATATTTCTAATCCTAATCTCGAATTTGCAATCTCGAGTCGGGATTGCATTCCCTAGTCACGGCTCGCCGTCAGCCCTTTGCGTCGGCCTACGTCACACCGCGTCATCAACATACGTAGTGTATCGGGCCACCGCCGAATACAGTGCTTGTGATTGTGTAATACCCAGTAACATTACGTATTAGGTCATTATTAACGCGTAGCGGTAACGAAGCATAGTAAATACAAATACAAATACAAACATTTATTCTGCAAATAGGCCACAAGGGCACTTTTACATGTCAAAATATTAATTTACAATTTAAGAAAATCTGACTATAATAAGTAATACATTTTTCATGTCAGAATATTAATTTACAGTTCAAGAAGGAATAATAATTTCGAGTTTACAATTATAACAAAATTAATGTCATACAGTGAAGATAAACTTGCAAAGTTATCTATTACAAATATTACAACATCAGTAAAGTTAGAGATGTATAAGGTCTCAAGATTAAACAAGGAGTATAATGAAATTAATATAATATCCCAGAGATGTACATGGTCTCTGAGCGTCAAAATTAAAATTAATTTAATATTGTTAGAGATGTATATGGTCTCTAAGTCACTGATAATAAAAACGAATCCACAACAGGATGATGTCTCTCGTCAATCCCCTATAAAAAGACACTAACATACAGTGCTTGTGATTGTGTAATACCCAGTAACATTACGTATTAGGTCATTATTAACGCATAGCGGTAACGAAGCATAGTATATATTTATTTCCACTTCTCCAATTGTCGCTTACTGTCACGCACACACACACATACGTAACTTCACAAACACTCTCAAACAATATACATTATCACCCACGCATCCCCACTCACACACTTTTTGTGCATATACTTAATGTTTCATTATTTTTTTTTTTTTGTTACCACTAAGTTGGTTTTGTTAATAGTATTTCTGTGGACATCTGTCATTGGCTATTGGTTTAGTTCTTTAAGTATGGTATTTTTGTATTGTATTGCTGTTGATGCCCCAAATAAAAATAAATAACATAAATAAATAAACATGAACAATAAAAGCAAATCGCCGCCAAGGCTCGCGGCCAATCTTTACTTCAAATTCAGTTAGGTTGGACACTTTAGTTAAGATATTATTGTAACCTTTTGTACCAATTATATTCTATTCCGTCGTACAGACCTTTATCATTTACCTCCTCCGCTGCTGCCACTCCCCTCACATAATTCACTTAAAATTCCGGCCGCATTCCTGACAATGACAAAGGCTCTAAAATCCTGATATGTCAGGAAACATCCTGACGTAGGGCAACCCTAAGTACATGAGCATTCACAAGAGTGAAATCACAGTAGAGATGTGTAACTCATGAAGGAGTGATTCAAATGAACTGCATCTTTTCGTATAATTCACTCGCTCACTCGCTCACTGAAGAACGAAACAACTCACTATATCCGTAACAATCACCAATTCCCAACACAACTGAGCCCGTGAGCCGAACTGACTGGTGTGATGCGAGTGTCTGAGCAGGTTGCGCTCTTCGCACTCACGAATCGAACGTATAAGCCCGTCTCACGCATGCACGTTTACGTACGATAGAAAAAGTAACCAATGTGTGAGTTGCTCCTTTCCACTCCTTTCGTATGTCGCGATTTAAAGAGTTGTTACGAGCTACAGATTCACTGAGCGAAATGAGCGAAAAGAGTGATGTATATCATTGTGACATAAAGATATGAATCGCTCCTTTCACTTCAGTGACACGTTTTGCGCATCTCTAAATCACAGGCGGCGCCTGTGCGGCTGCGGCGATCGATACGCAATCCTCATGATGCACCGGGCGAGGAAATACCACCCACGCTTTTAACATGCGTTGTGTTTGAAAGAGGCTCCTTGGCGATAAGACCAAATTAACTTTATAATCTAGATTTAGTTAGTATTGTCGTTTTATTTAATTTTATGCGCCGAATATGGGTTTGACCGAATGCGAACATTTGGTCGAATATTAGGTACGTAATTCCTTCATCTATTGTTGTAAAACAGACTAATTGAATGGTAAATTTTTTGCTAATTATCAAAACGTATCTCGTTTTGATAATTAACAAAAAATTAAAAATATATACTCCTGGCATACGCTGCCAATCGCTACAGCCAACTGAGCTACCTTCTCTTCTGTTCGGAACCCAAATTTATCGATTCTCCCCTTAATACAAAATTAATTGTCCCCAACTGTTTATTTTAGTCAGCTATAATCCAAAATAACCAGCGACCTCTTTCCAGACGGCCTCAGGCACCGGCCTCGCCTTCATCATCTTCACGGAAGCCATCAACCAGTTCCCCGGCGCCCAGTTCTGGTCCGTCCTCTTCTTCCTGATGCTGTTCACGCTCGGGATCGACTCCCAGTTCGGCACGCTCGAGGGCGTCGTCACGTCCATAGTGGACATGAAGCTGTTCCCGAACCTTCGGAAGGAGTACCTGACGGGAGGCATCTGCCTGATGTGCTGCTTGCTGTCCATGGCGTTCGCCCACGGTGCTGGCAGCTATATCTTCCTGCTGTTCGACATGTACAGCGGGAACTTTCCACTTCTGATCATCGCGTTTTGCGAGTGCATTGGAATTGCATACGTGTATGGAGTTAAGAGGTGAGTGAAACACGTTTTTAGGGGATGCCTCGATTCGTTCAGCAACACCCCGTAAAAGAGACATGCTTATGTCTTTCGCGCACGACAAAACGGGATGAAACACTTCGGGAATGGTTTTTTTTAAACAAATCTCTATAAAGTTAGTTCATGTGACCTTCCAACCCGAGGGAAAACCAGGCCTTACTGGATTTAGGTTTCTCAAATGAGTGGGCAACTTGACTGCTAGAAGTTCTCAAGACGCCCGAATGCCTGTAATTTGGCTTAACGACTGCTATCATAGACAGCAGCTCAGGATCAACGGCTTAACATACTAAATAAATAAATATTAGAGGACAATCCTACACAAATCGAACTAGCCCCACAGTAAGCTCAAGAAGGCTTGTGTTATGGGTACTAGACGACGACATATTTAATAGATATAAATACTTAAATACATAGAAAACATCCAAGACTCAGAAACAAATATTCATGCTCATCACACAAATCGCCCTGACCGGGATTCGAACCCAGGACCGTCAGCTTCACAGGCAGGTGCACTACCCACTAGGCTAAACCGGTCGTCTTAAACATAATACATAGGTATCAACACAACCCTGTGAGGACATTGCAATTTAATACAGTAATTTATTACATTGACATTAAATATTGATTACACAACAAAAAAAAGGGATTTTTAGGGGATGCCTCGATTCGTTCAGCAACACCCCGTAAAAGAGACACGCTTATGTACTTCGCGCACGACAAAACGGGATGAAACACTTCGGGAATGGTTTTTTTAAACAAATCTCGATTAAATGGTTTTCATTGAAATGTAACTACTTATTTAGCTTCTACGGATTATTTATTTATTTATTGTTCAGAACACATACAGTCATACATAAAAAGATAGAGGTAAGTTACAAATATGTATAAAAACAGACCTGGAGGTTCATAAATACAAACATTAAGCAAAAATATACAACAGCGTCTTAGCGAGTAGGAAAGTAAGTAGAACACTAAGTATTATTGATCAATAACAATTTGGATCTCGTACGTTCTTTTAGAATATCAAGGGAGTGCATAAATGGATCGATGTCACAGAAATACTCATTGTAGTTTTTTAGTACTCGTTTGGAAAATGTATGTCTAGAATAATTAGTACGTGCGAAACTCACATAAAACAAATTACGTGGACGTAAGGAGCGATGCGGTACATGAAACATTATATTTTGCAACAAGTTTGGGCAATTAATTTCGTTTTTTAAAATATAATATAAGCTACATTTAACAATACGTGTAATCATTATACATTAAATACATCTATCAAGTACCGTATTACTTCACAGCTTTCACAGGGTCACTGACATAATAGTCGTGTCGAACAGCCAACCAGCCCTAAAGCCCCCCGTGACCTGAAAAGGTCACACTACAATGTATGCCCGACATTGATTATATTACACGATGTGTACCCGACGCGCGTTAAACCTTTTGGGACATTGTGGCCCGTAGCAGGGATGTAACAGATGTGATTTTATCATAACCGGAAGCGGAACCAGATGTTTTAAATTCGGTATATCGGAACCAGAACCGGAATCGGAGCCGGAACTAAAAACGGATGCGGAGCCCGAGTGATAGAAGTAATAATAATAATAATAATAATAAGTTATCATGACGAACAACTACCGGAAATATATCCTGAAGGACGGTACGGTCGACATTTGTCGGGCATGCCGCCGTCCCGGAGAGTCACTCAGGCATATCATTTCCGGTTGTGGTCATCTTGCTAACGGCGAGTACTTGCACAGACATAACTTAGTAGCCAGAATCATTCACCAGCAACTTGCTCTTCTATACGGTCTTGTGAACTTCGAAGTGCCGTACTATAAGTATACACCTGCGCCAGTTCTCGAAAATGGTCGTGTCACGCTCTATTGGGATCGATCTGTCATCACGGACAGGACTATTGTAGCCAATAAACCTGATATCGTGCTGACAGATCGATCGAAGCGCCAGGCAGTGCTCGTTGACATCACCATCCCCCATGACGAGAACCTCGTGAAGGCCGAGAAGGACAAAGCCAGCAAGTACCTAGACTTGGCACACGAGGTGACCGCCATGTGGGATGTTGATTCAACGATCATTGTCCCGATAGTCGTCTCTGCGAACGGTCTAATAGCGAAGAGTCTCGACCAACACCTCAAGAGACTCTCGCTAGATGGCTGGGTCAAGGGTCAGATACAGAGGGCGGTACTCCTGGACACGGCGCGGATAGTCAGGAGGTTCCTCTCTCTGTCGCCCTAACCACCGGTAGCTTAGGCCCCGCCTCGCTGCCGGCGGCACCCTAGGTTAGGATTTTATAATATTTTTATGTTTTGTAAGTGTATTTTTATATTTTACTTTTTATAAAGATATTGTAAAAGCCTGACCTAAGAAGGAAAATAAATAAAGAGAATAATAATAATAAATAATAATAATAAATATTTGTGGACAATCTTACACAAATCAACCTGGTCCCAAACTAAGCAAAGCTTGTACTATGAAGTACTAGGCGACGATATACGTACTTATATATTAGATAAATATATACTTAAATACATAGAAAACATCCAAGACCCAGGAACAAATACTCGTGTTCATCACACAAATAAATGCCTTGACCGGGATTCGAACCCGGGACCTCCAGCTTCGAAGGCAGGGTCACTACCAACTAGGCTAAAGTGGTCGACAAAAAAGGATAAGATGTTAAGGGCAGGGCAGGTCTAAGTCTATTCTAAACAAAAATTATAAACCTGTTTGTTTTTGATGTACGCCGCTCATTTCTCCCCGCTGCACTGCTTTGACATCCGATATAACATCCGTTTTAAAAATAACAGAACCGGAACCGAAGCGGATGTTTAAAAACAATCGGAAGTTCCGACTTAAGAGCGCTTTAATAAAATGTAACAGGTCCACTAGCGCCACTCGTAAATAATTGTGATTGTTTAAATTTTACGATAGATATCTAAAAACGGGGGCCGCTACGTACTGTATTTTGTATTTAAGTACGTTTTGAATCCATCAAACTAGTTATTACGTTGCTAGATTCGTCAATCTATGCGTCCAAAGTTAAAACGGTCATTTTATTTTTGAGCTCATAGAGAGACCAATCTAGCAATGTAAAAACTAGTTTGATGGATTCAAAAAGTACTTAAATATAAAATACAGTACGTAGCGGCCCCCTTTTTTAGATAGCTATCGTTAAATTTAAACAATCACAATTATTTACGAGTGGCGCTAGTGGATTTGTTACATTTTATTAAAGCGCTCTTAACGGAATCGGAACCGAAGCTCTGTTACATCCCTAGCCCGTAGCTAATCGATGTTAGAATGAGACGGCGTTAAATATAGCGATATCATTATAAGCCTGTCACACACTGCAGCGGCCTGCGGTAGCGGCCAGCTGTCGCTATGACATTCAAGGCCGCATGTGTCTGAATGAATGTTAGGATTGTCATAGTGTACAACAGGCCGCTGCAGTCTTTTAGGAACAGAAAGTTGAATTCCTAAAATGTAGAATTCCCAAAATGTTGCATTCCCAGAAAGCTGAATATCAAAATGTTGAATTTGCATAAGGTTGAATTCTTTAAATGTTCAGATTGCAAAAAGTTGAACTTGCAGGATGTTGATTGTTAAAATGTTGAGTTCTTTAAATGTTGAGATTGCAAAAAGTTGAACTTGCAGGATGTTGATTATTAAAATGTTGAGTTCTTTAAACAGTGTGTGGCACGCTTCAAGCCGGATTCATAGTTCTAATGTGAGCTGTCGCCTCGGGACAGATTGATATTTATTTATTCATTAAACCAGATGACATTTATTACATGTAGAAAAGTTGATAATTCGAAGGTTCTGGTTGGGAATGCAAGCAACCTCCGATACGTTTTAAAAAGGAGCCAAAGAGAATTTAAAACTTACGACGGCGTAGCTGAAACTGTTTTATGTTATTGAAAGTAGCATACAATGTGTATCGAGAGGAGTCCAAATAATATTAACAGCGTATTCTCACGTAGACTCTGTTGTAGGTACTTCAGAGACAATAGTGTCTATATATTGGCAGCTTGTAAATACGTCCGATCCAACCTCCATCGATATAAAACCTATGGCGAAGGTAACCAGAGACCGTCGCGCAGGCAGCACCTCCTGGTGCCTCCTCGCCGACGACTAGCTAAGGCCCGTTCGGCGCTCAGTGTTGTCGGACCCAACCTGTATAACTGTGTGCCGCTTGAAATTAAAGCGAATACAAGCGATACAAATTTTGTAAAGAAATTAAAATATATGCTCACCGAACTGGCATGTTATAATGTAAACGAATTTCTGCAAAGAAATCACTGACTGTAACATATGCGTACTTACTAAGAAATTTTTAAATACTTGTGTCTGTTCAGTTATTATATTCATGACTTGTAAATGTTTTTATTTTTACCAATAAATAATCTGAATCTGAATCTGAATCTGAATATAGTTGTTCTGTGGATATTTCCGCATGTTAGTATTGCTGACTATAATCCACTATTGATTTGCTACAAACGTGGGCTCAAAAGAAATACAAAAGAATTTTTCCCAGAGTCGTGACACTCGACCCGAGCTAAGATTAAGACACTTATTTATTTTAGTCCTTATTTCTATAGTTTTAAGGTAGAAAATTGGATGGTATCTCACTTTGTATATCCGAAATCGTGCTTCCGTAGCGTTGCTAGAACGATTTACCGTCGTGTGTTAGGCTTATCCGACCTCTTTATGTTTCGTTTCGATAAAGATTTGATTCCTCCTAAGTATACTCGTACTGAAATACTTATCATAAACTCTCACTTCTGAATTCCCCAAACGGGTAGAGTAGGAGAGAGTGATAATTTAATAAACCGTTAGCTATTGACCTCAGTAAAGGCAGTTTTTGTTTCCTTCATTGTCTTCATATTCATTTATTCATTGCTTTGTGTGTACAAATAAGGTCTTAAACATAATACATAGGTGTCAACACAACCCTGTGAGGGCATTGCAATTTAATACAGTAATTTATTAGGTTGACATTAAATATTGATTACACAACAAAAAAAGATCACAGTAAAAAAATAAAATTTGTAAAAAAAAACGAAAAAATCAGTTATAATTATAATAATTAAACATTGATAATAATTAATAAATAATAATCATATACATTGATTGATAATAATTAATTAATAATAATAGTAATTCATTTATCAAAATAACATTTAAGTCATAATTATCATTATAAATAAATAAATAAATATTTTTTTGACAATCTTACACAAATCAACCTAGTCCCAAACTAAGCAAAGCTTGTACTATGGGTACCAAGTGACGATATACATACTTATATAGATAAATAAATACTTAAATACATAGAAAACATCCAAGACTCAGGAACAAATATTCGTGTTCATCACACAAATACATGCCCTGACCGGGATTCGAACCCGGGACCTCCAGCTTCGAAGGCAGGGTCACTACCAACTAGGCTAAAGCGGTCGTCAAATCGTATTCATTCACTGTATAATAAACATTTGCCACTAAAATTTTTTTAAGGGTCTTCTGAATCATACCTGCAGGTTCGCGGACGACATCGAGCTGATGACGGGCACGCGGCCGGGGATCTACTGGCTGATCTGCTGGAAGTACCTCTCGCCCCTCGCTATGCTCGCGATCCTCGTGTCCTCGTTCGTCGAGCTGGCTACTGAGGGCTCTGGGTAAGGCTCAGGTGACAATGAAAAGATTCATCATCATCATCATCAGTCTGTGTCAGTCCACTGCTGGACATAGGCCTCTCCCATGGCACGCCACTGAGCTCGGTCTTCAGCTCTTCTCCTCCAATCCCTGCTCACTGCTTTACGAATATCATCGCCCCACCTAGTTACAGGGCGTCCTACACTACGTTTGCCGACACGCGGTCTCCACTCAAGAACCAGTCTGCCCCAACGGCCATCGGTTCTGCGACATATGTGACCTGCCCACTGCCATGAAAAGATTAGTCCACTAAAAATAAACTCCAGTATTCATAGCACTAAACTGTAGCGTTTGTAAACTAAGTCAAATCTTTGGAATAATGTTTCAAGAACTCGACTAGTTTTTACAAGAATTAAAGAAAGAACGAAAGAAAGAAAGAAAAGAAGATTTATTTCGCAATCCTTAATCTAGGTACATATACATAATTACGCTAGTTACAGGTAGTGTTTTTTAAAGTGCGAAAAAGGAGTCCACTCAGCACAATGTCGGGCCACAGTAGATGAATCGACGCTGATATTATGTGGATCCTTTCCTTAGGTTGAGTGTCACATGACCGCATTTTGGTTAAATACATGTTTACTTATTACACTATAATATATATATATATATAACTAACCATAAACAATATTTACCCGAATTTCTACAGAAAGACTCAGGCCCCTAACCAGTTTTAAAAACTCTTACGATTAATTAACTAGTCTTATGATCGGTTGCACCAACGTACGATCACAGGCCGGCATCGTCAAATATGGCACCGGCAGCTGTCATCCCATAGAAACTTGTCAAACTTTCCATACAATCTTTTAACGAAGACCGCTTACTATTACAGACGGCTTGGTGCAACACACCCTTAACAACTAAGTCGCGTCAGGAACGAAGAGTCCAAAGACTGAGTCCAGTGTTGCCAACCTGTTTTAACAAATTCACCAAAAACAATTCTAAAAACCACTAGATTCTCTTAATTTGTATGAAAAAAAAATTCGTTTCCCACTAGACAGCTCTCAGAAAACGAAGTAGTCCGTTTTGTTCATCGATTTTGTTCACATCGTAGGACAAACCGGACAAAAAATTCCGTTTTGTTCACATCGTAGGACAAACCGGACAGAAAAATCCGTTTTGTTCTACGCGTAGAACAAAACGGACGTGAAAATTCGTTTTGTTTAAACCACTAAATTCACTCATTTTATATGAAAAAGAGTACAATTTTACTTACCGAATGAGAAGGCAAAACCACCAGATCTAGTGGAAAATCCACTGAGTTGGCAACACTGACTGAGTCTTTACCAACAATACTAAACTGTGGTGTGTTCGGCAGGTACGATGCGTGGGTCGGTGAGCTGGGCGGCACGGTGCGCAAGCCGTGGCCGGTGTGGGCGCTGCTGCTGGTGCTGCTGCTCGTGCTAGCCTCCGTGCTGTGGATCCCGGGCCTGGCCATCTGCAGGTAACTGGCTATGGGCAGGTACGACGTGTGTCGTCGAGCTTGGCGGCATAGTGCGCTAGTCGCGTTCGGTGTGGGCGGTGCTGCTTGTGCTAGCCTCCGTGCTGTGGATCCCGGGCCTGGCCATCTGCAGGTAACTGGCTATGGGCAGGTACGACGTGTGTCGTCGAGCTTGGCGGCATAGTGCGCTAGTCGCGTTCGGTGTGGGCGGTGCTGCTTGTGCTAGCCTCCGTGCTGTGGATCCCGGGCCTGGCCATCTGCAGGTAACTGGCTATGGGCAGGTACGACGTGTGTCGTCGAGCTTGGCGGCATAGTGCGCTAGTCGCGTTCGGTGTGGGCGGTGCTGCTTGTGCTAGCCTCCGTGCTGTGGATCCCGGGCCTGGCCATCTGCAGGTAACTGGCTATGGGCAGGTACGACGTGTGTCGTCGAGCTTGGCGGCATAGTGCGCTAGTCGCGTTCGGTGTGGGCGGTGCTGCTTGTGCTAGCCTCCGTGCTGTGGATCCCGGGCCTGGCCATCTGCAGGTAACTGGCTATTTTTTTTTATTAAAAATGGGATCGCTCTTGGCCAGCATCTAGCCAGGGGGCAAAGATGAGGCCGACGATGAAGCGAGCTCACCCAGAAGGTGCCTATTCACTCGTGCCTTAAAAAGGTCTAGGTTATATGAGCTCGGAAACACAAACGCCGGCAGAAAATTCCAAACCTTAGAAGTGCGCATTATAAAAGATGATGCAAAGCGCTTGGTTCGAATAAGAGGAATTTCGACCAAGTAAGGATGGTATCCAGCCGTACGTCTGGATGTCCGATAGAAGAAGGGGGAAGGCGGTATGAGCTCATGGAGCTCCTGAGCACACTCTCCGAAGTACAATTTGTAGAAGACGCACAGACATGCTACTATGGGCAGGTACGACGCGTGTCGTCGAGCTTGGCGGCATGGTGCGCTAGCCGTGTCCAGTATGGGCGCTGCTGCTCGTGCTAGCCTAAGTGCTGCGGATCCCAGAGGTAAGCTTCTTTTTAATTTGGTTGGGCATGGTCTGAAATACGCTTTTTTTTTCCCTCTGGTCAGATGGCAATTGATTCCATAAAACTACTGGCGACACGTTGGGATATGGTCCCAGGGACCCAGGGCTTCTTTTAGGATCAAACCGGGAAAATTTAGGAGTATGATCATATTGATCATTGCATGAAAGTCAACATATATACCGGTAATGTGTTGGCTTTATCTAAAAACGTTCTTATCCATTCTAACTAATATTATAAATGCGAAGTGTGTCTTGTCTGTTTGTTACCTCTTCACGCTTAAACCGCTACACCGATTTAGATGAAATTTGGTATGGAGATAGTTTGAGTCACGGGGAAGGACATAGGCTCCGTTTTATTCCGGAAATCATCCCTTAACAGAGTGGAAGTTTGTAAGGCAGATCGATGACCAGGTAAGCGCCTGATATAAAATGAAATAGCACTCGAATTCTATCGCGATTAATGAGTTCTACGGGGAAGTAGTAATAATAATAATAATAATGTTTTATTGCAGGCATAAAGAATCCCATATAAGTCTTAAAAACTAGCAAAACAAAAATATCTAAACTAAACTAAATTAACTACGTAAAGTCAAATTATTTCCGGTTCTCGTTGTGATGCACGGAAAGCCAGTGTCTAAATAAGTCTAATAATGATAATAAATTTGTATAATGTTAATGGCTTAGCTCCTATTAGTTTAGTTTGTATATTGCAATGCTCGAAAGAGCTCATGTTTAGAACTACACCTAACTTTAAGACCTAATTGTTACAACATGAATGCAATAAAGAATCTGAATCTGAATCTGAATCTAAAAATGTGACTGTCTGGGTTGTCACTGATAGTCTTTAGAATTTGGTTCTTGGAGCTTCTAATAGTCTCCCAGAAACCGGCTACCCTTGCCCTGAGGATCGCGAAGAAATCAGGTACTCTGTCCGCCGCGAACATGTTCGAGGCACTGCAATAACGTGGCATCCTCATCAGGATGCGATATGCATCATTATATTGCACCCTAATGCTGCTATAGTAGCGGGCAAAAGCTGTATATGAATACGAATGTTTCAGATATTTCGGCTTCCCCATAATCGAGGACGAGGAGCGCGCGTGGTTCCCGGCCGAGGACCTGCGCGACTTCCACGGCATCGAGCCGCGGCCCGTGTCGGCGGCGGAGGCGCTGCTGTTCTGCACGCGCCCGGACGGCCGCGAGGCCTGCTGCTGGCCCGGCTGCTGCGACACTGACGACGAGGAGTAGTTCCTCCATTCAATACATTCTAGACACACCAGAACACGAGTTGTAGATGTAGGTGTCAACACCGCCAAACTGAAGTGGGACTGGTCATTCCATTAAATACATTCTAGAAAGCTAAACACACCAGGGGCGCTACCGCGAACCAAAAACGAAGTTTTCCCGCTCTGTCGCACTTGCAAGTTTGCATATAAGTAAGACAGAGAGGGAAAACTTCATTTGTGGTTCGCGGTAGCCCCTCTGAACACGTGTTGTAGATGTAGGTGTCAACACCGCCAAACTGAACCGCAAGACTGGGACTGGGCCCGACATGTCTGCCGTATGCATCCGGAACATTAATAGTACATTACTTACCAAGGGCGTTAAAACAAAGAATGTCTCAGATCGCAGATATTTGATGCCCGAGCCGAAGGCAAGGGCGATAATTATGCGATCTGAGTCTTTCTTAATTACCGCCCGAGGTAAGTACAACATTTTATGTCACCCTCTGGCCAGGAAGTGGGATTTTCCGCGCGCGGAGCGTGCGGTAATTGCCACTTTATGGCCAGGTGTGACATAAATACATTTTAGACACACCAGAACACGAGTTGTAGATGTAGGTGTCAACACCGCCAAACTGATGTGGGACTGGGCCGGACATGTCTGCCGTATGCATCCGGAGCATTGAATACATTTAACACACCAGAACACGAGTTGTAGATGTAGGTGTCAACACCGCCAAACTGAAGTAGGACTGGGCCGGACATGTCTGCCGTATGCATCCGGAACATTAAATACATTTTAGACACACCAGAACACGAGTTGTAGGTGTAGGTGTCAACACCGCCAAACTGAAGTGGGACTGGGCCGGACATGTCTGCCGTATGCATCCGGAACATTAAATACATTTTAGACATACCAGAACACGAGTTGTAGATGTAGGTGTCAACACCGCCAAACTGAAGTGGGACTGGGCCGGACATGTCTGCCGTATGCATCCGGAACATTAAATACATTTTAGACACACCAGAACACGAGTTGTAGATGTAGGTGTCAACACCGCCAAACTGAAGTGGGACTGGGCCGGACATGTCCGCCGTATGCATCCGGAACATTAAATACATTTTAGACATACCAGAACACGAGTTGTAGATGTAGGTGTCAACACCGCCAAACTGAAGTGGGACTGGTCATTCCATTAAATACATTCTAGAAAGCTAAACACACCAGGGGCGCTACCGCGAACCAAAAACGAAGTTTTCCCGCTCTGTCGCACTTGCAAGTTTGCATATAAGTAAGACAGAGAGGGAAAACTTCGTTTGTGGTTCGCGGTAGCCCCTCTGAACACGTGTTGTAGATGTAGGTGTCAACACCGCCAAACTGAACCGCAAGACTGGGACTGGGCCCGACATGTCTGCCGTATGCATCCGGAACATTAATAGTACATTACTTACCAAGGGCGTTAAAACAAAGAATGTCTCAGATCGCAGATATTTGATGCCCGAGCCGAAGGCAAGGGCGATAATTATGCGATCTGAGTCTTTCTTAATTACCGCCCGAGGTAAGTACAACATTTTATGTCACCCTCTGGCCAGGAAGTGGGATTTTCCGCGCGCGGAGCGTGCGGTAATTGCCACTTTATGGCCAGGTGTGACATAAATACATTTTAGACACACCAGAACACGAGTTGTAGATGTAGGTGTCAACACCGCCAAACTGATGTGGGACTGGGCCGGACATGTCTGCCGTATGCATCCGGAGCATTGAATACATTTAACACACCAGAACACGAGTTGTAGATGTAGGTGTCAACACCGCCAAACTGAAGTAGGACTGGGCCGGACATGTCTGCCGTATGCATCCGGAACATTAAATACATTTTAGACACACCAGAACACGAGTTGTAGGTGTAGGTGTCAACACCGCCAAACTGAAGTGGGACTGGGCCGGACATGTCTGCCGTATGCATCCGGAACATTAAATACATTTTAGACATACCAGAACACGAGTTGTAGATGTAGGTGTCAACACCGCCAAACTGAAGTGGGACTGGGCCGGACATGTCCGCCGTATGCATCCGGAACATTAAATACATTTTAGACATACCAGAACACGAGTTGTAGATGTAGGTGTCAACACCGCCAAACTGAAGTGGGACTGGGCCGGACATGTCTGCCGTATGCATCCGGAACATTGAATACATTTAACACAGCAGAAAACGAGTTGTAGATGTAGGTGTCAACACCGCCAAACTGAAGTGGGACTGTGCCGGACATGTCTGCCGTATGCATCCGGAACATTAAATACATTTTAGACACACCAGAACACGAGTTGTAGATGTAGGTGTCAACACCGCCAAACTGAAGTGGGACTGGGCCGGACATGTCTGCCGTATGCATCCGGAACATTGAATACATTTAACACAGCAGAAAACGAGTTGTAGATGTAGGTGTCAACACCGCCAAACTGAAATGGGACTGGGCCAAACATGTCTGCCGTATGCATCCGGAACATTAAATACTTTTAGACACACCAGAACACGAGTTGTAGATGTAGGTGTCAACACCGCCAAACTGAAGTGGGACTGGGCCAAACATGTCTGCCGTATGCATCCGGAACATTGAATACATTTAACACAGCAGAAAACGAGTTGTAGATGTAGGTGTCAACACCGCCAAACTGAAGTGGGACTGGGCCGGACATGTCTGCCGTATGCAGCCAGAACATTGAATACATTTTAACACACCAGAACACGAGTTGTAGATGTAGGTGTCAACACCGCCAAACTTAAGTGGGACTGGGCCGGACATGTCTGCCGTATGCAGCCAGAACATTGAATACATTTTAACACACCAGAACACGAGTTGTAGATGTAGGTGTCAACACCGCCAAACTTAAGTGGGACTGGGCCGGACATGTCTGCCGTATGCATCCGGAACATTAAATACATTTTAACACACCAGAACACGAGTTGTAGATGTAGGTGTCAACACCGCCAAACTTAAGTGGGACTGGGCCGGACATGTCTGCCGTATGCATCCGAAAAGATGGGGGAAAACAACGCATTGGACCCCACAAGATGGCTACCGGAACATAGGCAGACCAAAAAGGAGATGACGGGACGACCTGCGGGGTAATCACGTAACTTTTGTACTACCGTTAGGTAGATTTTAATGTCAAATTTTAATTGCCAGCTCATACATTTATACTTCAAAATTGACAGTAAAATCTATCTACATAGTACATATAGTTACGTGATTCGCCTGCTGGATGCATTTTCCTTAACTTGGCGGGAACAAACTGACAATAGGGTCGAATGGAGGAAGAGAGGCGAGGCCTTTACCCAGCAGTGGGACACTCAGATAGCCTAGCCTCCTAAGACCCCGCGTCCTATATAAAGGACAAAATATGGTCAACGGAAAATAAGTTAAATTTTGAAGTGATAGAGTTGCATTTGTTTTGATTTGATTTGACATAAAATAAAATTCAAATTTGTAATCGGAACTGTTAGGTTCAAATTCGATTGTATTTTTATTTGTATGGTGGGCCTCAGGAGGCTAGAAAAAATAGGGCTCGGAAACCGGTTTCGTCTTCATACAATTAACCGGTTAAAAATTTCGGTTAATTGCGTTTTACGATATTATTTCGTACTTTAAAATATCGATCATTTATTTCATAGATGAAAGTTAACAAAAACAAATCTTACAATAAAAATTATGAGAAATAGTTTAGGAGATATTTCAAAAATAGTAAAAATCGGTTGCGGGCCCTGGAAAAAATGCTAATATAATACTTGATCTGCATACCTAGTCATGTATTAAGAGTCCTTATCAGTTAAAAATACTCATCTATTTGGCCATTTTCTGTTTGAATTGACACGCATCTTGACATTTTCTCAATGTTACTATCTAGAGCAGGACTATTGCGACCTTATGACATAAACTTTAAATGTATTTTTTGGATTTTTCATTATGAAATATCGTTTCAAACATCACTCCAAATCGACCATTTTCAAGCTAAAAACTTGTTTTTTTCTGCTTAAATTCTACTAAACACAATTAAATAAAAAATGGCTATGTTACTATCTAAAACTTTAATAAAATCATAGTAACCTTTAATTACTTTTTTGGTATTATCAATACCTTTGTCATAATTTGAAATCAAAACATTTTAAAACTTTTCTATTTAGATATCCTATTTTTGACATAATACCCGTCTGTTTTAATGACATGCTCTAATCAGTGCCGTTTTAGGGTTCCGTAACCAAAGCGTAAAACGGGACCCTATTATTAAGACTCCGCTGTCCGTCCGTCTGTCTTTCCGTCTGTCACCAGGCTTTATCTCATGAACCGTGATAGTTGGACAGTTGAAATTTTCACAGAAAGGGGGGCTCTCATACAACAAATGTGTTTTTTGGCGTTTTTATAGACAATGGTAGTGGACCCTTCGTGCGCGAGTCCGATTTGCTCTTGGCTGGTTATTATGTTTACATATATGTATAGACTCAGCATATAGGTAACTTATAAGGTTAATACTCATTCATAATATGTGATCTCCTAAATGAAACGTATCAAGTGTCTTGTCATATCTACTCCACACAATCATAGTCATTTTTCTAGTCTGCGTTTACATTACGAGTATTAATATTGTTATACGGTAATATTGTAGGATTTAAGTAATAGATCGCAGAAATGGTACGTTCTGACATTATTTACATAATGTTTTGTTACATTTTTTATATCGTAGTTGAAAAAGTTTTACAATTTAGGTATTAAGTATATATTTTACAGCTTGCACAAAATTATTGCACGAAACCGATATTATGCATTGATAGTGCATTTAAAGTAGCTTTTAGCGATCATAATTTTTAATTGTTATAATATTCAAAATATTTCCAAGTTGAAGAACAGTTGACAATAAAAATATACAAACCGAATATGACAATAATGGCAGCTATTTACTATATTAGTGTAGTTATTTAAACAGTTTGTTACATATTATTTATTACCGATAAAAAATTGTTATAGATTATGTTTTAATAAGACAATAAATACCTTCTTGGTCGCCAAAACTTTGATAATAATGTTGTATAAAACTGCTATAAAAACTGTATTATGTAATGTTACTAGCCATAAAGTCTATATTATGAAATGTTACCCGCTCTTGGTGTTTATCTTATTTATAGATATATAATGTAATATAGATATGTTCTTAGTAATTTATTGGAATTCTAAGACAATAATAATGTACGTCAGATGACTGCAGCGTAGTGTAGAGTTAAGATTTGATGTGATAATTATTGTTGTTATCTTTTTAACTATAGGTGGTCGATAATATCTTAGGTAACCATAAAACTAAAAGGATACGGCGCTTTTGACAAGACAGTAAGGAAACGGAGAGCTGGCCACTTATGATCGTAGTTATCCCGTGTTAATTCAATTCAATTCAATTCAAACATTTATTCTGTAACAAGGGCACTTTTACATGTCAAAATATTAATTTACAATTTAAGAAAGTCTGACTATAATAAGTAATACATTTTTCATGTCAAAATATTAATTTACAGTTCAAGAAGGAATAATAATTTCGATTTTACAATTATAACAAAATTAATGTCGTACAGTGAAGATAAACTTGCAAAGTTATCTATTACAAATATTACAACATCAGTAAAGTTAGAGATGTATAAGTTCTCAAGATTATACATATTCAAATTTTATACATAATTAGATATCATTCCAGACCAGAATTCCATAAATTGCACACCTTCAATTGCTTTTACCTCCCTTGTTGTCTGACTATACTCTCACCCCCACCGCTGAAAAGCTGCCAGTCGCCCGGATCAAATAATAACAGTACGGCACACTAAGAACTATACGGATTTCGTGTTCCTATGAATTGCAAACGGATGTCCGTAGCCAGTTCTCCGGCTATTCTTAGAAAGTGAAACATAATTCAATATATACGATAGATTAAGTGTTGAATTGCACTCAACATTTGAAGATATGATCTTGTTGTGTGTTTAACAAACAGACATCGTAGTTACCGAAGGGGCTACCGCGAACCACAAACGAAGTTTTTCCTCTCTGTCTCACTTATATGCAAACTTGCAAGTGCGACAGAGAGGGAAAACTTCGTTTGCTGTCGCGGTAGCGCCACGGACCACAAGCTCCACAACTGAGGGGCTACCGCGAACTGAAAACGAACGAAGTTCGAATATCTCCCTCTTTGCCGCACGAATTGGCAAGTGCAACAAAGAGGGAGATATTCGAACTTCGTTCGTTTTCGGTTCGCAGTAGACCCTCTGGGGTGCTACCGCGAACAGCAAACGAAGTTTTCCCTCTCTGTCTCACTTATATGCAAACTTGCAAGTGCGACAGAGAGGGAAAACTTCGTTTGCTGTCGCGGGAGCGCCACTGATTGTGAGCATATCGCTTACGTAGACATAACATTTAAGTCACTGATGAGTAGGTAGGTAGTTAGACACTATCTACTTATATGAAGCAGTGTTGCCAGATACCCCGATTTTCCGTCTTTTTCACGCGTTTTTGCCACTGGACCCGTTATATCCGCGTTTGGCTAATGCGGATCTGCTTTTTTAAAATGTTGTACTTTGCTCAGTAATAAAGGCGATAAATTCAAAACATCGAACGAATGGAACTAGCTACCAGCCAGGGCTCGGAAACCGGTTTCGTCTTCATACAATTAACCGGTTAAAAATTTCGGTTAATTGCGTTTTACGATATTTTTTCGTACTTTAAATCATTTATTCCATAGATGAAGGCTAACAAAAGCAAATCTTAAAATAAAAATGGAGATACGAGAAGTACTTTAGTGTTGTTTTGGAATCTTTTTTTCTCATTGTAATAGTTTATGCACCGCCTACTTTTCAGCTTTATATATCATTTCTCCACTACCCAAAGGTTGTCTGGAAGAGATCGCTCTTTAGCGATAAGACCGCCTGTTGTTCTGCCTCTGTCTCCCTGTATCTTTGTTTTTTGTTTTTTATGTGCTATTTTATTATGTGAGGTGTGCAATAAAGAGTATTTATATTGTATTGTATTGTACTTTAGGAAATATTTTCAAAATAGTAAAAATCGGTTCCGAGCCCTGGCTAGACATAACATTTATAACTTCACTGATAGTACATATGACGGCGTAAAGCACATTGTTTTCATTTGTAATATAAAAATAAAGATTATTAACAATATAGTATTCCGCATTTTCGTTCAAAAATCCGCATTTTTAAAGCGCGTCTTCCGCTTTTTATATTTCGGCATCTGGCAACATTGATATGAAGGTATAGCTCAATAGTATAGCGTCAAATTTAGATGACAGACGAGCTACCGCGACCCTAAAACGAACGAAGTTCGAATATCTCCCTCTCTGTCGCACTTGCTGATTCGTGAGACAGAGAGGGAGATATTCGAACTTCGTTCTTTTTCTATTCGCGGTAGCTTTTCAGCGTAATAAGAGGCCTAATAAGAAGACATTTAGGTAGATTCTATGATAGAAATGACAAAGTCTACATGCCTATAATAATCACTATAAATTACGATAAAGTAGCCTAAATTATACATAAGAATACGGCAAATCATAACATAGTTACTGTTGTATACTCGATATAATTTTAAGTGTATCATTGGCTTTTGATCTACCGCTCATTCGAGTCGACAAGCTAGTCTAGTCCAGTCTAGTCTAACTTAGTTCTTTGTTTCCATGTTAAGTACCTAAACTGTGCCTTTACCATGAGTTTACATGACCGTACTCGCTAGCGACTGCGTAACATTTTGTATGGGCAAAAGTACAGCGCCTCTGGCGGTTACGCAATAGAACTAAGAATCGGCATACTAAACAATTTACGCAGTCGCTAGCGAGTACGGTCATGCAAACTCATGGTAAAGGCACTGTGCCTAAGTCAATAAGCACCATTTTTTGTAAATCGGCTTTGAAGTTTTTGTTAAGTGTCCTAAAATTGCACAAAAGTTTTTTACGCATAAATTGACGTGAAAACGTATCCTGCAAGTGTCATAAATATATACCTAGAAGTCGGTATCTAAGATTTCATTTCTTACTGTGAAACAGTAATATAATTATCTTCTTGACATATCAGTTTCTATAAATTTTAAAGAACGAGATTTATAGCGAACGATTTTTTGTTCATAATTAGTAAAAGTACCTAAGTAGTAGTTTGTTTGTCTGACAGGTCTATTTTAATAATATATACCTATCAAAATTGACAAATAATTTCCTTGAAATGTCCATAACTTCTCTTTGCGATTTTTTAAATGAGTTGTACAATTGGTACAATATTCGAGTCAATTACTACATTTAAATGATTACCTAAACGCTGTTATCGGCATGAGCGCGTAATATCTTCTTTTTTCGAGCATACCAGAAACGATGCGAATTAATTATAGACGCGCACAGCCCTACCGCGAACTGAAAACGGACGAAGTTCGAATATCTCCCTCTCTGTCGCACTTGCTAATACGTGCCACAGAGAGGGAGATAATCGAACTTCGTTCGTTTTCGGTTCGCGGTAGCCCCTCTGAGACTATACGTTAGTAGTTAGTTACCAGAGGGGCTACCGCGACTGAAAACGAACGAAGTTCGAATATCTCCCTCTCTATCTCACGAATTGTCAGAGAGGGAGATATTCGAACTTCGTTCGTTTTCAGTCGCGGTAGCCCCTCTGTTACTAGCATTGGCGTACTACTGGGGTGCTACCGCGAACAGCAAACGAAGTTTTCCCTCTCTGTCGCACTTACGTCCGAACGTGCAAGTGCGACAGAGAGCGAAAACTTCGTTTGCTGTCGCGGTAGCGCCCCTGATTAGTTGTTTACCAACTCTGACCAGTGGGGCTACCGCGAACCACAAACGAAGTTTTCCCTCTCTGTCTCACTTATGTGCAAACTTGCAAGTGCGACAGATAGGGAAAACTTCGTTTGCTGTTCGCGGTAGCACTTCAGAGGGGCTACCACGAACTGAAAACGAACGAAGTTCGAATATCTCCCTCTCTGTTGCACTTGCTAATACGTGCCACAGAGAGGGAGATATACGAACTTCGTTCGTTTTCAGTCGCGGTAGCCCCTCTGGAGTGCTACCGCGAACGGCATTCGAAATTTTCCCTCTCTGTCGCACTTACATCCGCCGAACGTGCAAGTGCGACAGAGAGAGAAAACTTCGTCTGATGTTCGCGGTAGCGCCCCTGATATGTTATTTTCGAGACGTGTAGTCCGTCCTATATGGGTGTTGGATGCACCTACCCTCGTCTCGTGGTTTTCATAAAAAGAAATGTTCTTTAATGCAATCTAAGTGTAACTGTAAAGTACCTACCTACACTTGTAATCTAAACATATTTAAATACATATCTAAAAATGTTACAGACAACAGGCACGTACCCAGACTTTTGGTTCGGGGGGGACAAACATTTAAACATCTATATTTTTATTTACCTACATATTGAAAGAACACGCAAGCGAATAAATAAACAGACGGCTAAAAAAGTTTTCGGGGTGGGGGGGGGGGGGGGGGATAAATCCCAACTATCCCCCCCCTCTGGATACGTGCCTGACAGATAACTAAGCATATGAATCTGTAAACCGCTATGGAACCTTGTCTTAGCTAGCTACTCAGTCATTAACGATGTATTTCTTTTGGCTATGTATGTACTATAGTTAAAAACTAAGTACGACAGGGTTCTACAGAAGTCTACAGTTGGTTGTAGCGTACGAATATAGTCCGTTCGAAGTAAGACATGCCATTCGATAGTTAATCATATCTGTAGTGTTTAAAGTCGAAATTTGTATATCATTTTGTTTGCATCGACTCGTTGTTTCTGTGTATTATATATCTATTATATTAAAGTGTTGATGGTAAATAAACGTTCTGAAAAATACTTGCTGTCTTTATCAATTATAATACCTATATAACATTGCTACGTCTGTATTTCCTGGAGGGATAATAATAATATATACTTTTTCTACTCGTCGACTTCAATGTTTGAATTAAGATATCGTAGACGAAACTAAAATCACATACATTTCTCTATTGGTTCCCTTCAAGTGAACTCTTATGAAATAGACCAATCACGTGTCACCGTTACTATACTCTTATAAAATTGACAAATCATGTGATGCCGCGGACATAGAACAAAAGACATCAACGAGCGCCCGACCCATGCGCCTAATCTTCATTTGAGCAGGACTCGTTTGTTCAATTAATTCGGTTTGTTTAATTAATTTCCGTTGACTCGTAGAAAAAATAGTGTATGCAATAGTTATATAATTATCATTTTAAGTCTTACCTTACTCTAAACACAGTACTGCAGGCTGCGACCGAGCCTTGATTCTACTAATGTAAAGAAAGCGTATTACGGGTACTTCCACTCTGTCCTGAGCTACGGTGTAGACCTATGGACCTCGGCCGCGGAACGTGAAAGAGTTTTCAGGTTGCAGAAGAAGGCGGTGCGCGTCATCGCTGGTGTGAGCTGGGATCATCCTGCTAAAGACCTCTTCAGGATACAAAATCCTGACTTTACCTAGCCTGTACATCCTGGAGGTGGCTAAATATGTGAGGAGTCACATCCACCTTTTCCGCACTAACGCTGACGCGCATGGCTCAAACACCAGGCGGCGGCACGACCTGTGCATACCCCGCACTCGGCTAGCTAAGTCCAAGAAGTGCCTAAATATAATAGATCCAAAAGTATACAATATAATCCCTTCAGCCATTAAGCATGCTTCTAGTTACGCACTACTCGTACAAAAAATGAAAGCGAAGCTGTGCGAAGACGCGTTGTACTCGATTGACGAGTTTTTTCAGGGTTCGCTTTCAGCGCCGCAAACGCAGTTCTCTTATCTAAGTATAATATTATAATTTACTTACAACTTGACATCCTGATATTAAAAACATAGATATGTAATACAAAGTATAGTAGGTTAAGTTAATGACATGTAAAAGTTCCTTTTATGAATAAATTATTGAATTGAATTGAATTGAAAATACTCGACTAAAAAAGCATACATTATATAACGATTGCATAATAATAGTTTACTAGGCCGATTTCATAAGGGTACAGTAACGGCAACCCGAGATTGGCCAATCTCATTGAGTACAGAAACGGTAAAAGATAGTGAAGCGACTATGACGAAGCCAATTTAAATGTTCCTGATCCTGATGTAATAATAGGTCGCGTTCAATTTTTAGGCGAAGCGTGCTACACACACCGTCATTAACAACCAGGTTTCGCCGGAAGATCAGCGCCAGCTCCCCGAGTCGGCATTACGCTGAGGCGACACCTTTTTGTGGCGATTGCATGTTCTTTTAATTACATTTTATGTTTGTATCGTCACGAATAAATGTTTTTCTTTCTTTCTTTCTTTCTGATGTAATGTCACCATCAACCTGATCTGGTAATTGAAGCCGGAAGGTAGACAACGGAACCCCGTAATAAAACGGTGTAGCTTAACCGTGTTTTAGCTTATGGGAATTGTCATGATGTCCACTCTGGTAATGACTCACTAAAAAGTGTGACTGAAATAAAAAAAATGATAAAAAAACCGACTCCAAATAAATGGCTTTTCGGTGTTTTCTGTTCTCGGAGTTACTCGGCAAAGTATTAAATTGAAGTCGGTTTTTTTAAGTGTAAAAAAAAAATTGAACTATTTATTTGATAAAAAAAAAGTACATATAAAATTTTCTTCTTTTTGTTGCTAAATCTCTAATATTTGAGATTATGTGCGCGGTCACTCCGCTCAAAAAGAAAAAAAATAGAGTAAAAGAGAGTATTTAAAAATAAAAACATATCACTGTCGTCGATATTACGAAATCTGCAGTATTAAAGTTTATTTTTACGATGATATTTAGATTTTTTTTGACAGAGTCACAAAGGCATTTCTCAATATCTTGTTCGATTATTTTATTTCTTTTTCTATCCACAGTATTTTTTGTGTAGTGTAATTCTACGTTATTTATTCACACTGGATGCTTCAATCTTCAGTATTTTCGTCAGATCTGATGGGGCCTTGCCTTAAGGTAAACGTTCCCATGTTTAACACCTTAATTACCAATAAAATATAAATATTAGAGGACAATCTTACACAAATCGAACTAGCCCCACAGTAAGTTCAAGAAGGCTTGTGTTATGGGTACTAGACGACGATATATTTAATAGATATAAATACTTAAATACATAGAAAACATCCAAGACTCAGAAACAAATATTCATGCTCATCACACAAATATTTGCCATGACCGGGATTCGAACCCAGGACCGTCAGCTTCACAGGCATACTATGTATAGGGTAATAGTTCATACTACGTACTTGTTATTGAATTAAGGTTGAAAGTGTCTTAAGTATCGGGTGTGTCCAGCACTGGGACGTATTTTTTATTTTATACAACGCCGGTGGCAAACAAGCATAAGGTCCAGCTGATGGTAAGCGGCCACCGCAGCCTACCGACGCCCAAAGGAGTCACGTGCGCGTTGCCGTCCTTTATAAGATTTGAGGATGCACTGTGTTGACAGCAGAAGGAACACATTTAGGTCCCTCGCTCTCAACACAGCGCATCCTCGGGAGCTCTGGCAACCTTGCTCACCTCCAGGAACACAACACTACATACTTGTATAGTAGATAATGTTATTATGGCTGTGGTCTTCTGCAAGGCGGAGGTACTTCACGTGCGCGTTGCTGACCCTTTATAAGATTACGTTTAACTTACTTTCGTCATTTTAGTCTCACACTTATAAAATAGGGGTAGAAATAACAGAGCATTTCAATAGTAAATTATATTAGGTACGTTTCATAAGGTACAGCGCACAAATTATACTATACAAATTTAGTTTTTGTTTTAACAAACATCAACCCAGCTAGCATGATAACAGGGTACACATGATAAGAAGTTAGGCTCGGGGCGCTACCGCGAACACCAAACGAAGTTTTCCCTCTCTGTCGCACTTGCAAGTTTGCATATAAGTGAGACAGAGAGAAAACTTCGTTTGTGGTCGCGGTAGCCCCTCCGATTAGGACGGTTAAACAATGATTTGAGTAAGGCGGTTTCTGGGGCGCTACCGCGAACAGCAAACAAAGTTTTCGTTCTCTGTCGCACTTGCACGTTCGGACGTAAGTGCGACAGAGAGGGAAAATTTCGTTTGATGTTCAGGGTAGCACCCCTGAGGGGCTACCGCAAACCGAAAACGAACGAAGTTCGAATATCTCCCTCTCTGTCGGACTTGCTGATTCGTGCGACAGAGAGGGAGATACTCGAAAGTGGGGCATTACAGTCCGTCCGCTATAGACGTAATTGGGCATAGAAATGTCCTATTTAGTGATTACTGAAAATGTATACAGAGAAGCGCACTATTCGTGGTCGACATGAGTGGAACAAAGCTATAAGATAGAGCGAGATAGGCGATATGAAAGGCAGTTGGTACTGCTCGAGCCCACAGGAGGTGCGGTTGAGCGTTATTGTCAAAGGAGCTAAGGGGCTACCGCGAACTGAAACCAACGAAGTTCGAATATCTCCCTCTCTGCCGCACGAATTAGCGAGTGCGACAGAGAGGGAGATATTCGAAATTCGTTCGTTTTCGGTTCGCGGTAGCGCTTCTAACCTACAATTACAATGTTGCTATCTACAAATTATATCCAGTCTTATGTTACAGAGGGCGTACTGCCAACTTCGTATCGTGCAGTACCTTTCACTCATATAGAGTATAACACGGGAGTGAAAGGGACGGCACGATGCGAAGTTAGGAGTAGACCCTCAGGCACGTATAAAACTAACTACGTATTCCTTAAGGATGTTGACATCAATTATAATATATCGAGGGGTGAGTGGTCAAACCCGATAAATCGAGATAAATGTTTTTTGAAATAAGAACTTAACATCCATTACGCAGAGTTCTATTTTCAAAAAACCTTTTAGACGTCTTATCGGGTTTGACCACTCACCCCTCGAATGAGTGGTCAAACCCGATAAATCGAGATAAATGTTTTTTGAAATAAGAACTTAACATCCATTACGCAGAGTTCTATTTTCAAAAAACCTTTTAGACGACTTATCGGGTTTGACCACTCACCCCTCGAATGAGTGGTCAAACCCGATAAATCGAGATAATTGTTTTTTGAAATAAGAACTTAACATCCATTACGCAGAGTTCTATTTTCAAAAAACCTTTTAGACGACTTATCGGGTTTGACCACTCACCCCTCGAATGAGTGGTCAAACCCGATAAATCGAGATAATTGTTTTTTGAAATAAGAACTTAACATCCATTACGCGGAGTTCTATTTTCAAAAAACCTTTTAGACGACTTATCGGGTTTGACCACTCACCCCTCGTATATTTCCATTTTTCTAGAAAAATAATCAAATTGTTAATCAAATAGCGAAAAAGTAACTCAAAAGGATAAATAATTACATAATTATAAGTTACTAGTAAGGGGCATATGCTGGCCCTTTTCCGTAAAACGCACCTTTGTATTGGAACGATCGTCAATCACTATGGCACTCGAGGTCAATGCAGGGACCGATACCAGTATTTTTAAAAAACCCTGAATTAGCCCAATATTTTGGATTATCTTTTGCTCTTTACGTAGGGCTATTTCACATCAATTCCAATTATGTACCTAAAGATTATTGCATGTAAGTCGATTGCTCAGCTAAGTTAATATAATATAATTAGTAACGTGTTAAGGTTAGCGATTTCATTCCATAAAGGCTGTAAGATTACTTTCCCTTCGTGAAATGAATATGCTGCACCCTTGCCTAGTATGTAAGAAAATTGCAATGCAACGGGGTATCATGTACCGACTAACCAATAATACTAACAGACCAATGTAATGAACATGATGGCAATAAAGATATATGAATATGGCTGAATCATGTATTTAGGTAACAACGTCGTATTATTAGATTGTCCCATTAAAAACGAAATAATGAACCGCTGACCGTAATAATACCGGTATTTTTCTATGGAGAAAATACCGGTATCCGATCCCTGGGTCAATGACGTCACTGATCTGTCGCGCTTTCTCTCTCCAACCAGCAACATTAAAACGGTTGTAGCTTCGTTATTTTTACATATTTGAATAGTATTTTAAATTTCGCATATTTTTTGCCTTGTTTCGTTTGGAATATGTGGTCAAATTTTGATTGAACACGCGTCGCGTCGAGCGAGGCGTTATTCCTAGGTCTCTATGAGAGATTACATTACATGAGCGCGTACCGCGCCGCGCAACGCAACGCTGTAACGCCTGTAATATGTTTCTAGATTATTCCAAATCCTACAAGTCGAAAAATCCACATCAGAGGCCTATTGCATAATAAAGTACAAGCTAATACTATGTGGTTTTGGTTGTAACTTGTACTCACAGCTGGGCATCGTTAACTAAATAGTTAGCTTTGTTAATCGGTTAGAAAACAAGTTAACTTCGTTAAACGTTACATTCCGGGCCATTTAACGGAAGTTAACGTTATCGTTAACTTCTGCCGCGCCTCACTTGCATCGTCTGTCTCACTCAGCGCCTATAGCTCGCGCCTACGCCGCCCCGATCGAACGAACTTGTCAGAACCTGTTTTTCCTGGCGCGGCCGCGCGGTGTTCCTTTGATAAAATAGGTACTTAGTTAACGGATTAACTGAACTTTGGACAATTAGCGGAAGTTAATGAGTCCGTTAACAACTTTGCAAGTTAACTTAAAAGTTAATCCGATACACGGATGGTTAACTTCGTTAATTAACGATTTACGGATTAACGAGTTAATGCCTCTTGTATAACCTAAAAGAATTAAGTAATACAAAATTACACGATTAGTAAGTTGTTAACTAGTAATTTGTTTTATTTTCTAATATTATTAGTCTAATTATGCAATAGGCCGCAGATTATGAACAGATATTAATGTGACCAATACAGGATAACTTAAAATTAACGAACACTGCTTACGGTTACAAACGGTTTGGTCTAACACAACTAAGCCTGTACTCCGAACTTTGAAATCTGAACTTCGTATCGTGCCGTCCCTTTCACTCTCGTCTTATTTACTATACGAGTGAGAGGGACGGCACGATACGAAATTCGGATTACAAAGTTCGGAGTAGCCCCTCAGTAGTGCTACCGCGACTACAAACGAAGTTTTCCCTCTCTGTCGCGGTTATGTGCAAACTTGCAAGTGCGACGGTGAGGGTAAACTTCGAATGCCGTTCGCGGTAGCAGCCCTGGTGGGTTAAACTGTCACAATTACTTGGTAGCAATGACATAAAAAATTATGGTAATTTACAATTATAATGAAAGACATCGGTGACACATTCTGACAACTAATGGGTATTAAACTTATTTCTTTTGAACAAGTGAAAAAAAGTAGCTGAAAACAAAAGGCAATTTCTGTAGTAAGTAGCTGAAAACAGGAGACTTAGACCGGGTTTTATAAAGATCCGTTAGACCAAATGTCGGATCAAATTTCAGTAACTCAGTACATGTTTTGACATAACAAACCTACATAAGGTCTAACGGATCTTTATAAAACCGAGCCTTAGGCTCGGTTGCACCAACATACGATCACAGGCCGGTCATCGTCAAATATGGCGCCGGCAGCTGTCATCCCATAGAAACTTGTCAAACTTTCCACACAATCAGATTTTAACGAACACCGCTTACGATTACAGACGGTTTGGTGCAACCCACCCTGAATAATAAATATTTTTGGACAATCTTACACAAATCAACCTAGTCCCAAACTAAGCAAAGCTTTTACTATGGGTACCAAGTGACGATATACATACCTATATAGATAAATAGATACTTAAATACATAGAAAACATCCAAGACTCAGGAACAAATATTTGTGTTCATCACACAAATACATGCCCTGACCGGGATTCGAACCCGGGACCTCCAGCTTCGAAGGCAGGGTCACTACCAACTAGGCTAAAGCGGTCGTCAATAAATGTGATAATCCACATAGAAAGGGACCTTATGGCGGCAGGCGTTTACGTTACACCTATTCACTATTGTATTGGAACAGCGGCAATAAAGGCGTAAGTGCCGGCCGCCATAAGGTCCCTTTCGATGTGGATTATCACAAATGTTTGGTACTTATCAGGTATTTTTAGAAAGAGTGATGCTACTTTAACTGATATGGTGGGAACTAGTAGCATTATATGTTATTTTTATTAGCACCACAGCCCTGTTTACTTCAACCATACATTCAGCAAGTTATTGGACATTATTTCGTCAGTTAAAGCAGTTTCAATGTGTCCATTCACAGACGATTTTGGCGACCGGTTTAGCCTAGTGGGTAGTGCGCCTGCCTGTGAAGCTGACGGTCCTGGGTTCGAATCCCGGTCAGGGCAAATATTTGTGTGGTGAGCATGAATATTTGTTTCTGAGTCTTGGATGTTTTCTATGTATTTAAGTATTTATATCTATTAAATATATCGTCCTCTAGTACCCATAACACAAGCCTTCTTGAGCTTACTGTGGGGCTAGTTCGATTTGTGTAAGATTGTCCTCTAATATTTATTTATTTATTTATTCACAGACCAGTGTGTCCGTCCCAGGCACCGTTTTCGGTACGGTATAATAGCGGTATTGGATATCGATACCGCTTCATTATAAAGGTAGAACTATACCGGTTGAAATATAAAGGTACGCTACCGGTATAAAATAACGTTATCGCTATTTTTCATAGGTGTACTCAAACCTTTATTATAATGGTAGCCAACCGGTATTATTTCGGTACCGAAAAATTTCGATTGTAACTCTTACGATGGGTGCGTAAACGCGACCAACAGCGAATAGCGACTAAGTAAGTAATCTATCGCGCCAAACGAAATTTAAAAAAATGGGTATTTTAGGCGTACACCCAATAACTAGCGCTGATTGGTTGGCGCCGTTGCCGGCACCCTCGTAAAGCCCAAACGATACCTCAATGAAAACAGTTCAGGTATCGAAAAAAATAGCGGTACCGTCATATTCCGCTACCGAAAAATTTCTTTTGCGGTATCGAAACCTAACCGAAACGAAACGGTATGACGTCATACCGTTTTAAAACATTATGCAGTCCCTGGGGCGCTTCCGCGACAGCAAACGAAATTTTCTCTCTCTGTCGCATTTATGTGCAAACCTGCATGTGCGACAGAGAGGGAAAACTTCGTTTGCTGTTCGCGGTAGCCCCCTGGTCCGTCCAGCCAGTTTTGCTGACACTACAGAACATGTTTAAACATGACTGTATGGTTTTAAACTTAACATAAGGTTGAAAAAGAAATATACATACATACATGTATCAAATAAGCCTATTATTGCTTCAATCTTGCTTGATACAGGGTATTGCTATCAAATAAGTAATTTCTAGAAGCTGGCCATTAAGTTTGGGTATCCTCATTTGCCAAGTCTGCCTCTACCTTCTTCATCTTTTTGGCTTTAATATCCGCCATGGTCTGCTCTATGGAGCGCTGATCCTTCTTATTCTCGCTGGGAACTTCTCCGTAGCTCTTATTCATGTTTGTCTTCTGAGCGGCACCTAAAGCAGCATCTTGACCGATTAAGTGAGCGTACTTCTGTTTGTAAAAAGTACCGCTAAGCTCCTCTGGGCCTCGCTTCCGTTTCCTATTCTTCTCCTCCTCAGATTCTAAAGCTGCCATCTTCTGTTTATCAATACGCTCCTTAGCCATTTCGATAGCTTTCTCGTCATCCCAAACACCACCCGCTCTACGAACTGTCAACTCGTCCTCAGATGGCGGTCGTTCTTTGGTATATACGACAGAATATCTGTCAATTCCGTCTTGACCAAACGAGAATACTTGAAGCCCGGCAATTTCTGCTACATCCCTGATTATTGCTCTGTAGGTTTGTTCCATTGGTTGAAATGCTAGGTGTGGTTTGGACGTGTCCTTGACAAAATCACTTATTTTATCTTCCACTCTCTTTCTAAATCTGTTAAGCATATTTTTTTCTTCTTTCTGCTTGCGCTCAAAAGCTTCCTTTTGCTTTTTGGCAGCATTTTTTTGTGCCTCGCTAGCTGAAGGAGGTTTTTGCATGGAGTTCAAAATTGAACCTAATAAATCCATTGTTAAATCTGATTTTCAGCACAAAATGAGGTGTAAGCGAGTATTTCTGGTATGCGTCTGTTCCAGTCTTTTGAAATCTTGAAGTTGTCGACTAAAGAATCTGATTTCAAACCTTTATATGTAAGTACACTTAAGGAAGTTTCTATTTGTGCGCACACTTCACTTCCAAAAGTCAATGCATCATCAGCAAACTCAAGGAGTTGCTGCAACGGCGGCTGGAGAGGAGATCCCCTAACAAGTGTTGTCTGTTCGGTACTATCTAATTCTTCACAACTCTGACGGAAGACTTTATGCTTGTAGCACAGTTTGTCAAATAATTCTTCTACAATCGACCTGAAAAAGAATATGCAGATATTATATAGTGTACTAGCTACTTTTTATGGCAAGGCAAAATACATAACCTCACATGTAAGACGTAAGTTCTTATCTGTGGTACTTATGTATCCCATTTCTGGGTTTTGACCAAAATCAAAATCAAACATTTATTCTGCAAATAGGCCACGGGCACTTTTACATGTCAAAATATTAATTTACAATTTAAGAAAGTCTGACTATAATAAGTAATACATTTTTCATGTCAAAATATTAATTTACAGTTCAAGAAGGAATAATAATTTCGAGTTTACAATTATAACAAAATTAATGTCATACAGTGAAGATACAAAGTTACTCAACTTGCAAAGTTATCTATTGCAAATATTACAACATCAGTAAAGTTAGAGATGTATAAGGTCTCAAGATTAAACAAGGAGTATAATGAAATTAATATAATATCCCAGAGATGTACATGGTCTCTTGAGTGTCAAAATTAAAATTATTTAATATTGTTAGAGATGTATATGGTCTCTAAGTCACTGATAATAAAAACGAATCCACAACAGGATGATGTCTCTCGTCAATCCCCTATAAAAAGACACTAGTATTAACCGTAAACTCAGTTATGCTTAAAAAACAATGGGCCCCACTGAGAAAGGGATCTTTCATGATCACTGATGATGATAACAAATATAAATGTACAAAAAACTGTAAAAGAGTCCTTACAGAATAAAACTTAGATTTTGAATATTGCAGTTATCAAGCCACTTGTCTTATAATTTGGCTAATTTAAACAGTTAAGTGCTAGTATATTAATGTTCGAGCTTATTTTTATTTCCTTACATACATAAAAAAATTAATACATGTTATACAAATACAACTAACAAGTTTAAAGGACAATAGGTCATGTTTACAAGCAATACATTATGTTATATTAAACATGGCATACTTTTATTACATTAAAAAGGATTTTTTGGGGTGGTGTTTCTAGCCTGACCTATGCCGATGGAATATTCAGACATGGTAAGGTCACTAGGCCCGTTATGTGGCCTTCTAAAAATCAAAGTTAGTTCAATTAAACATATTTACATTTTTACATGCCCTAAAGAAATAGTGAGTCATATGTGTTTTAATTAGTAGCTATTGAATGGGAATATATTAAAAAAGCAAGAACATATCCTTTCAGTTCATCAACTCATGCAAATGGCCGCAAACTGGCACATCAAATTAACAGGCCGTAAACTCACCTACCGACACTGTGATGAAATAAAGAAAATGGCTATTCTTTTAGTCGCCTTGGAAACCTTGAGTAGGATTACCGTGAGGGTATAATACTTACAAATATCGTTTAATTTCAAGTATTTCTTCAGAAATAAGGTTATGTAGAGCCGCACATAGCTTGCCCTGCAGCCCCTCAAACTTCGTCAACGGCGTTCCAGTCACATCCGCACTGAGAAAAAAAACATAAGTTACACCCATTAATGCATATTCATTTACAATATGCATGAATTAAACTCACTCTCTAATGTTTTTGCACCGATTAATTAATTTATTTATAGTAACTGCGCACTTTTGGCAATCTTTCAAACACGTTTTGGAAACGGTGTGGAATTCCTCAAAGAAAGAAAAGAAGTCAATGATTTGCTTTTGTATTTTCGATTCCATGGCACGAATTATACATTTTAAGTGCGAAAACGATGGTTTTTATTGGTGCGAATTGTATTTGTATCAAAACAATTCAACACGAAATAAATACAAAATTCAAGAACTAAATAATACACAAACAAGCAATGCACAAGAACGATGGATGTATTATCAATTTATCAGTTTACGAAGAATGGAGGATATAATATGTCATACCTATCAATATATCATATTTTATCATGTATTTTAAATAACAATGGCTACGTATGCGTAACACATAACCCTAATTATATTTTCATAATTTATATCGTAATTATGTTTTATCAAATCCGAAATCAATGCAACATTCTAGACTTATTTTTATATAATTAAGGCTTCTCCACGCTCACGTGTAGCTAGTTTTGTAAACATAGCAACTAGTGTTGTCATATATGAATCGAAAAACCGATACTGACAGTCACAGATGACAAAAGACACGAACGACAGTGGCGCCCTCGCATCGCACTAGCCAAAAACTTCGATCTCTGCTTGGCTGTCACAGTCAGCTTCTTGTCAGAAGGTACCTATGAAAGGAAGTCATTTTCGTTTTTGTTCGGCAAGAGTCGGTTTCGTTCGGCCGCTGGTCGATTGCGGTGATGGTACTGTCAAATATTACCAATGACGGAGCTACCTTTTCTTGGCTGCCATTGGTGTGATCTCAAGTCAAGTAAATGACAATTGACAACCAGTATTTGCTTACTTTCGACGGGGAATGCACGTCCGCATTCATTGCAAATTATCTCGATAAAAACAAGTTATCTGCAAAATAGTACAATCGTGCAATTATTTAAGTAATATTCCGTTTATATGTGAAAGATGAGTGTAAATAGTGCGATTTGATTAAGTTCGTTAATATTAGAAAAATTGTGCAGCTTTTAGTGAAAATGAATGGCAAAATGCACAGTGAAACCGGCGCTTTCTCATCTGACAACATGCGTGCCGAAATATTGAACCCTTTTGTACACAAATTGGAATTAGATAACACATTTGATAAAATAAAGGTACAAAAACAAACGAAATATTTAGCTAATAAGCATGTGTTTGTAAATATTTTCAGTATTCAGCTATTCATGTAACTCTAAGGCGCAGGCTCGAAGATTTATCACGTTAGGGAAAAATTAAGGTATTTAAAATATTTGGAACACCACTGGACTGCTGATTATAAATTATGTACCGCATTAGCATTAGATAAGTAAAACGCTTTCTTTTATAGATTTCGCAATTCATGATTTGTACTGTAGCAGTGTTCAGCGACAGCTTTATAAATGTGTAGAACAACGTCACAATATCAAGGAAGAAGCGATTGCCAAATAACTATATCAAATAACGTGTTGCTTCTATCAGAAAAACCTTGAATTCTATTTAAATGGCATGCTAATGAAAAGTGTAATGAATCATATTGATTGTTGACAAGAAACACTAGCCTGATTAATCTCTGATTAAATTCTATCAAAGCAAAAACAAGCACATTTGTCTATTTTTTGCAAAATAGGAATATAAGGAAGATAATTTATTGTCTGTAAAAATACGCTTTCGTTTTTAGCATATAAGATACGATTTAACTAATCACTAGATGAATTATATCTAGCTCTAAAGTCACTATAAAGTACCTGCGCAAACAGTTATATTACTCTAACTCGAAGAGAAAGTTGTTCCGTACGCACTATTCTTTCCATCACCCCGGCCAAACATCGCATCGCCGCCTCTAGGCATCGCTAACATGTTAGGGAAGGTCGTTTGATCGATATAATCTTATTTCGTCCATTGCATTTTTTTAGAAATTTCTGTATTAGTTTCGTTCTGTTTAAGTTAATGGAGTCACACGGAGTTAATGTCTCACTTGTATTTATTTACGTCGTTTTAGTTTCACGTATTTTTGTTCGTTATTAATGATGTATATTTTTTGATAGCTTCACTCGTATGCCATTTTATTCCGCGTCAGTAGGCGATATTTTTAAACGAATTAATGACAATATAGTTCAGTCGTAACACCAATTAAGATGAAAATTTACAGCACACAAGATCAGACCAAACGGAATGGCATGCAATTCAAAAGACAAAAGTGAACGAATAAAGTTACCTAATGACAAATGATGAAAATAGAAGAGGTGACGTAACATAAATAATTACGAAGAAATATTGAAGAGAAAATTGAGAGAAAATGGTGGAAGAGGAACATGGAATTATTGGATTAAGACCATCAGAAAACTTACAGAATCACGGTCAAGTTTACCTGACGCCGCTTCAAGCATCGGGCAAACTTCTTCGTGTTTGGCATGTATTATGTATAGAAACACTTGTTGGACACCGGTATGGTGCCGTTACTATTCTTGTTATTGAATTATAATTTCAGAGTATTTTTAATATATTTATCTAAGCTTCCTAAAAAGAAAACCACACTCTTACTCGACTTTTTGTATAATTGACATAACTTCAAAGAAAAATCAATAGGAACCTTCAAATTCAATTTTAAATAAAAAAAAGGTATAAAAATGGACATGCACACAAGAAGAAGTTCTGTCGCCAACATGGCGCCCCGCGGTGCAAAGCAACCATAAAAGCAGTTAAGCGACAGACGGCATCAGCACCAGCTTCCTCACTGGGCGACGCAAGGTCCCTCCTTTCGTGGCAACGTCAGCGCACCGCACGACTCCTCTTGATCCGGGCCACACGGCGGTTACTCTGCCTCGCGGCCAGGTACCTCTGGGAAGGGTTCCATCACCAATCAGAACAAGATCACCAACTTTTAACTGGGTCTTGGGTTGCGGGGGTATGCTGCGCCTTGGTATTAATGTTGGAAGGTATTCGTCTACCCAACGCCTCCAAAAATGATCGGCCAATCTTAAACCTTTCTTCCACTGGGTGCGCCCCCAAAGGTCCGTTTCCGACACAGGACGCAGAGGTGGATCGTTCGAGGCTGTTCCAATCAGGAAATGAAATGGCGTCAATGCCTGATCTTCATGCGGTTCTATAGAAACGTGAGTAAGTGGACGAGAGTTCACCAATGCTTCTACCTCTAACAAAAGCGTATGAAGGGTCTCCTCGCGTGGAGACTGCCCCTTCAGCGTAACAGATAGCGCGGTCTTCACGGACCTCACAAGTCTCTCCCAGGCTCCTCCCATGGATGGAGATGCTGGCGGAATGAACTTCCAGACAATTTTGTGGCTAGCGGCGAAGTCGTATATTTCCGTTAGCTTATTGTTGGCTCCAACAAAGGCAGTCCCATTATCGGAGATGATGAGCGAAGGGCTGCCTCTCCTGGCTATAAATCGCCTCATAGCCATGATGGCAGAGTCGGTTGTGAGGCTTGCGACTATTTCTAGATGCACCGCTCGAACAGTTAGACACGTAAACAGAGCGACGTATCTCTTTTCAGTTCTTCTTCCGATGCTGATAGAAACCGGCCCAAAATAATCGAGACCCACATTTGAAAACGGTCTTTGATGATGTGCAAGTCTTGCCTCGGGGAGGTCTCCAGTCAAAGGTGTAAGTGGTTGAGCCTTTTTTATTCGACAGAAGAGACAAGAGCTAGCAGCTTTCTTCACGGAAGGCCTCAGGTGAAGGATAAAGTATTCACGTCTCAGCCTGTTTACCACAGTCTCATTATTGGCGTGGGCGGCCTGTTTATGAAAATGCATGATCATAAGTTGCACAATGTGATGTTTTCCATCTAATATGATGGGATTAGGTTCCGTATCCACGTTTTGAACACGATGAATTCTCCCGACGAGGCGGAGGAGGTTGTCTGAACGACAGATGTCAAGATTCTTTAATCTAGAGTTCGTTGAAAGAAGTTTCGGTTGTATTAACTCGTCAGGGAAACTGTCAACCTGACTCTTCAAGAACAGCCTTTTCTCGGCCTCTTTAATAAGATCCGCAGACAGAGGATGAAACTTTTTGATTCTTGAGAGTTCTTTCTTCGAAGTTAATTTTGGATTTTGACGTCTTAAATTCAATCTTAATCGAACCAAATGAATAAATTGTTGTACGCGGGCCGTGCTACGAGCTAATCGCAACCATTGAGAAAACCTCGAATGGTCCGCAACAACCGGTGAAGGTAGTTCATGCGGTTGAATGTTGATATGTCCCACTATTTCTGATGTAGCAGAACGTTTCACTTCGTCATCATGAAACAACGGGACCTTGCTCGACGGCTCACTAGGCCAATTACAAGGTGGTTCTAACAAAAATGAAGGTCCAGTGAACCAGCGAGCTGATGTGTCAAATTTTGAAGTATTAGGACGCGTAGCGTCATCCGCAACATTATCGGCAGTAGGCACAAAACGCCAATTAGAAACGTCTGAAATTTCTGTAATTTCACCAACTCTGTGCGCTACAAAAGGTTTAAAATTGCGGGCGTCGCTTCGCAACCATCTTAGCACCGTCATGGAATCTGACCAAAGAGTTACATAAACAGGTTTGTTTTTATGAGCTTGAATGATAAAATTTGCGAGCCGTGCAGCTATCAGAGCTGCTTGTAATTCAAGTCTTGGCATAGATACTGGTTTTAAAGGCGCAAGCCGAGCTTTTCCACTAATCAAAGCTAGTTGAATGTTGCCATTGCCAAAACTTAAACGCCAATACGCAACGCATGCGTACGCATGCTCACTCGCATCAGCAAAAATGTGTAACCCCACGTCAGGTTTCTGGTGATGAGGTAGTGCCTGATACCAACGTGGAATTGAACAGGTTTTGACTTCAGCGAGCCTTTGAAGCCATGATGACCAGTTCGACAAGGTGGGTTCAGAAACTGATTCGTCCCATGACACCCCTTTTCTCCACATGTCTTGGAACATTATACGCCCGTGGACCACGATTGGTGTAAGAAAACCAAGAGGGTCATACACTCTCATTAATAATGAGAGGACTGTTCGCTTTGTAAGCGGCGATGGAATTTCTTTGGGAATGTCAATGCGAAAATACAAGTTGTCTTCTACAATGTTCCAAGACAATCCCAAAATTTTAATGCAGTCGGATGAAGATGTGTTCGATGAGGAGGATGATGGGCCTAAGCCTACTTGTGATGTGGCAAGGTTACACAGCTCAGGAGATAGCAAGGACAATGCCTTCGGGTTATTGGATACCCACGATCTCATCTCGAAACCAGCTAAGCTATGTACCTTTACTATATCGGCTGCCAGACGAGCGGCCTCGTTGACGTCGTCTAGGCTTCCCAAATAGTCATCCATATAATGATTATCTACAATGGCTTGAGTAGCTTCAGGATATAGGTGACGATGATCCAGTGTATTTTTATTTGAGGGAACATTTCCCGTATATCTGCATTTAAAGCTACGCAGCCTTCCCGAAAACGCATCAAAAATGCTATTAAGTTTTGCAGTAGGTCAGGACCAGACAGAAGCATAGAATTAAAGCTTATTCCCAGAAACTTGGCTGCAGCATCGTGGACAATCCTTAACTTACGCTTCTGTGGATGAAACACCCCAAAATGAGGTAGATACCAAGTAATGCCTGTTGGTGGTTCCGTACAAATTTCCGCGTAGCCTTGGTCTAAAGTAGCCTGCATTTTCAGACGGTAAGCTTCTGCGTACTCGGGTTCTTTTTGAAACTTCCGTTCCAGGCTTTTAAAACGCGACAAGGCTATTTCAAAGTTATTTGGAACATCTTTTAAGTCGCTTCGCCACAGTAGACCAGTTTCAAATCGACCCCCGGGAAGACGCCGCGTGGTTTTCTCCAAAATATCTAAAGCGCGGGCTTCACTTTCACTACGATAATCTTTTTTTACAATTCCAATGGAATCCAGTTTGAAATTTTCCTTAATAAGGGCCTCCATGGATTCGCTTTCTTCAAGAACACAATGATTAACAAAATCAACCGGTTTTGTTTTACTGGAAGAGAATCCATACAGGACCCAGCCCAAAGGAGTGCGAGTGGCAACCGGCTGCGACTTAAAACCGTGACGCACTGCAAGAGGAACGCTCAGATGCCAGTTGTCTACTCCAATAATCAACGAGGGCTTTGCGTGTTCGTAACACAACTCTTCAGCCACATCAGATAAATATCCATATTGGAGGATATCGTCCGATGAAATAGACTGACAATTAGTAATATTCAATTTTGGCATGGCACGAACATTGGAAATTTCAAAAGATTTCTGACCATGTTTACCCTTAATACCCAATTTGACAAATGTGACTTCCGAGTTTTTATAAAGTCCCCCTATACAGTTTACCCTAATGTGCCCTTTCGGCCCTATGGCGCCGATGTCTTCAGCCACTTTCGAATCAATAATTGTCGCTGTTGATCCATCATCAAGAAGAGCATAAATATCCGCTGACCCAAGTGGACCACAGACAGTCACAGGAATCACCTTCAACAACGGACGACGACCAACAGACTGTTGTGAAGTTGTATGCGCAACCACCTCAGCGTCGGCAGCGCTCAGGTCGTGTTCGACGTCGTTATTGGGGTGTTCAGAAAGGGAATTAGCGTCCGCATTTACTGAAATAAGGTTGTTATGCTCTGGCGTTCTTGGCGAATGAAGCAAGGAATGGTGACTAAAACTACGGCTGCATGAAGGAGCGTCACATTTGGCTCTACATAGTTTGTATAAATGCGAGCCTTTCCGCAAACACTTTCTACAATATTTATTTTCAATAACCCATTGCCATCTATCATCTACATGTAGCGTTTGAAACTCTTTGCAACCTGATAATTCGTGGCTACCCTTTTGACAGAATTTGCAGGGAAGTTTTTCAGACACTAAATTAGATGGCGCTGGTTTAGGTGCCTGCTTTTTAGACACTGAGCTTTTTGCCAACGAAAACTCGTTTGACAAGTAAAAACCTTCTTCGTTGTCTATGCTATCTGTACAGGCCGCATACAATTGTTCTTTCATCGGTCTGTCTGGCAGTGACAATTTTATGTCAGGAATAAAGCCAAATTTTGAATGAATTTCACTTTCATGAGAAAGAAAATCTGCGAGAAGTTCGAGCCTGTACTTAGTATGACAACGAGAGAATGCGAAATCTGCCCATCGTGCTCTCAAAAGCGTGCTTAGCTTACTTATGATAGTATTACAGAGTTCCGGGGAAGCCAAATACTCTGCCTGGTTGAGTACGCGAATTGTTTCTACGCACCGGCGAACTCGACAGGCAAATTGGCACATGTCCCTACCACCATCAATGCTAGAAAGCCTGGGCAAAGCCTTGACTTGGGCTATTTCGTGCAGAACTATGAGTTCGGGACGGCCGAACCTAGCCTCCAAGGCGCTCATGACCACGTCTGGGTCTCGCGCAGAGGCTAAAAGCGCGCCTACTTCATCCCTAGCAGTGCCACGTAAAGCAAAATTAAGCCTGGCTTGGTTCTCTATAGGAGAAAACCCGGCTTTGGTGAAATTAAATGTATCTTTGAATAGTAGCCAGTCCTGGATTCGCCCATCAAATATAGGAAGCCTTAAGTCACTCACCCGCGGCTGCTGCTTCGACGCGGCGAGGCTCGTGATCGCTTCAGTTAGTTGTTGTATATGTGTGGGTGTAGGTTGGCTATTATAAGCTTTATTAGCATTGTTATAAACATTTTGCTGTGTATGTGTACCTAAATAAAGTGAATGTTTAGTTGGAATTTGAGTTTGTGGAAGCAGTATAGCAGGGGTAGATTCTGCAGTCAGGGGCGGTTCCATCCGCACGGTAGCCGGCGCGGCAACGCGTGTCGTTGCCTCCATAAGCGACGGCTGCCCCTGGTGCGGGGCCTGGTTAGCCTTAGACGGTGGAGGAGAAACCGTAACAGCAGCACCGGGAAATAGTACTCTCGTTGGTACCGGCACTGACGGTTTACACTCCTTGTCCTCATTATTATTAGGCCTAGGTTCCTGGAAATTTAAATCATTGTTATCACAGGAATCTACCCAATCCGCTGTTCGACTATACCGGTTGGAACCGCTGTGCGAATCGATTGCGGCTAGCTCGGCTTGCAGCTCCAAATCAGCTGCTACTTTTTCCTTTTCCAACGCAGCGCGCTCGAGCTCGGCGATTCGGCGAGCGTGCTCGGCCTGCACGGCGAGCCTTTGCGCTACGACGGTCGCGCTAGAGCGGCTAGAGCGGCCCGACACGGACGACCTGTGCGTGGTATGGGGCATTTGCTGCGAAGTTGAAGACGAGCGCGAACTCATTGGTTCTAAATTGGTAGCGGTTTGCTCTTCCATTTTCTTGTTACTCGTTTTACTTCTAGTAAGCATCATAAAGGTAAAATCTAGTACGATGCTTAGAAAAAAAAGGGTTAGTAATTATTAGAAAGGTAATCCATACAAATTGAATAAACTAGTTACTCACCTTATCGAAGGACCATTTGTTGGACACCGGTATGGTGCCGTTACTATTCTTGTTATTGAATTATAATTTCAGAGTATTTTTAATATATTTATCTAAGCTTCCTAAAAAGAAAACCACACTCTTACTCGACTTTTTGTATAATTGACATAACTTCAAAGAAAAATCAATAGGAACCTTCAAATTCAATTTTAAATAAAAAAAAGGTATAAAAATGGACATGCACACAAGAAGAAGTTCTGTCGCCAACAACACTCTTGTAGGAAACGGTGAACACCGTGTGAGCTACTGTATAAGAGAAAAGTGAAAACCATATTGATAAGTCTTTAGTTATCTGCTTATAAACATAAACTGTATTATGACTAAAGACTTGCCAGAGTTGATGGAAGGAGATATAGTGAAAATATAAAAAGAAACTAATGTTAAACATCTGCAGAGTGGTATTGTGATGGGAGAGGCTCCAGGTCCCACGTCATATCAGGTTAAAAATGAAGATGGACAACTGGACATGTAATCAAAAGAAATAAATATATGTTGATTAAAGGTGGAAATTATAAAGAAAACAATTATTATAACATTGTATTAAACAATTGAAAATATTGCAGAATGACAGTAACATAATAACACAGAATTTTGAAAATGTATCAGATAATTTTTCTCAACATAATTCTTAGAATAATATATTGCCCGCAACTTGTACGTATTGTATCTGGAAATTCTGGGGGACAGATCAAAAAACCATTTAACCTTAATACCTACCAAGTTGAATAACTACTTTACTTACAGTATTATCTTTTGAGTCATTCGTCTCAAATAAGAAGGGAAGGATGTTATATGTATGAATTGGATTTAATAACAGCCAAGTGATTGGGCGCTTTTATACTTTTCCACATCCACGATAATATTATGACGCTTTTATGTGTACCGTGACGGCAATTTTTTTTCCCACATTATACATAAATGTCGTTTTAAATCATTTCAACCTGTTTAATATTGACGTTAACCAAGCAAAGGTAAATATCCGAGCGAAAAAATTGAGTGTTCGCTGAAGACGCTGACAGTGACAGTGGCAGCACACACACACACACACGAACACAGCTACAATTTCGTATAACGCACAACACGCGCATTTATCGTCACGAATTCACGATATCGTGGGGAAGACATCGAGCCTACGGCATATCGTGGTCGTCCACGGCATGCCGTTACCGTCCACGGTTGAATAAACGCGTCTGCATACATTTTTAAACATTTTACTTCCCCTGTTTTATCGTGAGGGTAAATCGTGGACGTCCACGTTAAAGTATAAAAGCGGCCATTATATGTGCTTTTTTAGACTAGCCTGTAATAAATGGTGTGTAAGACATGACTCTTTTATTTAAATAATTATAAAATAGCTAAAAAACCAAATTGCTTAAAAACCAAGAATGCTACACCTATAGACACGTCAAAATTCACATACCTACAGTGAAACTTTAACTTTGAAGCTGCCGGCCTTAAGTCTGGCTTAGTCGATTAGGATATGTCGATTAGGAACGGGATGTTCAGGAATTATACGGTTTCAACGGTTCCTCCGAAGGCGCGACAAAATTTAAGGTTGAAGCAACCGGCCTTAATTCTGGCTTAGTCGTTTAATGTCGATTAGGAACGTAATGTCCAGAAATTGTAAGGTTTCAACGGTTTCCTCCGAAGGCGCGACTTCATGCTCGACTCGGCTCGATCGAAGTCATTTTCGCTTCAAGCGACGAGATTATTTGCAACGATACATGGATTACTGGCTGCTAGAGTAGTTTTCTCATTAAATTCATTTGAATAAACATCGGATTTGTTTATCAAACTCTCTTCCTATCTGATTTCTATTAGAGTTACTAGATCTCATAAACTGTCTTAAAAAATTTAATTCTTGGAGTATATTTAGGAATTTGTGACATATATACAGATATCAGGCAGGATTCGGGATAAAGCGGAGATTTGGTTTAAAAATAAACTAAATTCGGGAAATACTGACAGGTTCAAAATTATAAAGATTATTATGAATTTCATCATTTGTGACAGACCTCTCTCGAATGTTGCCATTGAGTACAACTATTGCACACATTAAACGGACATAAAAACTCGTTTGTATAGTTAATCTTCTCTATGCGTGAGATGCATTTTTTAAACTAAGCACTTATTTGACGAAAGCCTAGACACGCTCGATGTGGCATAAATACCGTTGTGTATGATATGTGTGCGTGTATGCGGCAGGGAACTTGTTGATTCTTCAAATAAACCGCAAAAGCTCTCACGTTCGCAACATAATGAATAGATTAAATTCGATTCTTTACTGCATGATAAAAAATACATTACAAATTTGCATACATTTCAAAATTATAAGAATAGTTATCATGATCGTCAAAACAATAAAAGTAACACAATGTCAACAAATAAACAATAATTAAAAAGAAAATCAGAATTAAATATAGGTATCTCAGACTAGGAATCGTCATTTACTTAATAATTTATGTCACGTCATAAAAGGCATTTCAGGCGGCGTCGAAATGCTTCGTCAGTGGGTTCTAGTCAGAGTCGTTAGTAGTAGGTAGGCCCGATGACACGTGGGTTTTTGTCTGCAAGTGCGATGCGACGGGGAACTGTTCTCAAACGCCCAGTGTGGAGGAGTGTGTTGCCTCTAATCAGGAGGAAGTGTCAGGCACACAATAAAAGCCATGAATCTATTTCTAGTCTTAATGCAAAAACGTCACATATTATTGTTAAACATGTCGATCCGTTATTGCGCTCTACAGTTATCAGTCTAGCTAGCATGATTTTGGATATATAGTCGTATTAAAGAGAAATTTATAGAACATAATAAAATAAGTTTTACATGGTAATAAAATAATCGTCGTTATCAGCTGCAGTAGTCGGAGACTGTCGCAGTGACTACGCCCACCTCAAGACACATTATTACATTACAGACCCTACATATATGAAAAACCGAAACAACAACCAAGACAAAAATCAAAAAACCGTATTGACTACTATAGGTATAACAATTTGTAGCTTTCTTAAGTTTTTTTTTACTACTAGTCGTTATTCGTCCCTTATTGGCAGGTGTAAAGAGCGAGCGAATAGCGACATAAACGAGATTACCCCAACTACGCAGAAATGTTGTAGACTATTGACTTTCACTAACAACTGCTCACCTTCTCAGTTGTTGTATAATGGTGCCAGTAAAAACAGGACTTCCATTAACACTGGTTCCGTTTGTTTCAGACGGCGATATTCACAGTGATACTGCTGCCTTTCCGAGTGATTGTCATATGCTACCTAATAGTGACCGCATGGTTCCTCGCGTGCATCGGCCTCTACGGCCTTAGCGAGGAAGACCTTAGGCGGAAACCTATGACTGGATGGAGAAGGTATAGTTGAACATTAAAAATAGCTTTATCAACTGTCATAATGTCTTCACATAGAAAAAACTGACAAAATTCCCGTACAATCACATTTTAAAAGACGTTACTTACGATTAGGGATTGAAACAACCAGCCCTAAAATAAAAGAAGACGATTGGTTCTCAATTCTTTATGATGTAAATGCCAATTCTGACAAAGTAATATAGGTTGTTGTGACGAGACTGGCGGTTACCTGTTTAGATTCCAGTCTAACGTTCGGTTTAAATCAGCATTAAGTCTATTTACAGATATTTAACAGAACTACAATAAAAAGAGATATAGCACAAAAACAGATAGAACATAATGATCACAGGTATTGAGAAATGCATGATAAAAAAACAGTTAATAACTTAGCCCAGTCCGTATTTTTTTGAAGTTACTGACCGTAGTTAGGCGCAGAGTTGGGCAAAAATTAACTTGAATAAGAATAAGAATAAAAACAGGAATTTTATTCTTATACCAATTGATTTGAATAAGAATAATTCTTGCACTCGTTATTTAAAATAAAATGAACGGGAATAAATCATGCAACTTTTATTTTAAATAAAGAATAAGAAACTGAATAATTATCTTAGAAAAGGGATTATTCTAAATAACTTTTTATTTAATTAAAATGTTATTTGGAATAAAGTTAACTGTGTAGTAAAATACAAAACTACTCTAGAAATTGAACAGCGGAACTCTTTGATTGCTAATTGCATATGTTTTGCGTATTAACTTATTTTTTTTGATTTGGCAAATATTTTAACTAAATTACACCTGGTATTATTATTTTGCATTTGTTTATCAAATTAAAAACAACAATTGTAACAAAACTACGTGACAGTGGTCTTGTGAGGACGTAATGTTGTCTTGTAATAATATAAAGGAGGTACTAGTATTAGACTACTATGTAGTACCTCTACCTTACCTACTAATTAATATATCGTATTTGTCCCGGGTACCTAGACTGCACTTTTATTCTTGCAATATTATTTAACATAAAAATTCATGATTAAATTTATTTGACTAAGAATAAGTTATCTTCATTCAATTTTCTCACGTACGAATTATTCCCGACCAAATTTATTTGAATAATTTCTATGGGAATAAAATCAATGTGATTTTATTCTTACCAATTCTTATTCAAATAAAGATTTTATTCTTGAGTGCCCAACACTTATTTTTGATACGATATAACTGCGGTAATGAGCATAATTTTCTCGCTGTCTTACTACTTTAGGCACGGCATTGAAGATCAACTTCAATTTTAACGATGACCATTATTCATTATGATGATTGCTACTTTACCAAAAGTTCTTGACTTTAATGTCATTGGAGAATGCAATTTGGAAATGTTTCAAGGTGCAGAATTAACAATAGTTCGCCCCACCATGAAGGTTGTCTGGCGGATTACTTCATGGAAATTTAGGCCAATCGGGAACCTTAAGTTTTTTGGAGTGGTCCATTTATATTTTTTATTGATAGTAGAATTATTATAGAGTTCAATACTGTTGCCGGTTTTTTAAATTAAGTATCGTTTTTATGATTTTTTTTATACCACACGTTTGGAGGGATTAATAGGATCGTGCCATGGTGTGCCGCGAACAAAAATCATAGATGTAACTGCCAAATTTGACATCTGTCTGCTGTCAAGGCGATATTTTATTTTGTTTCCCACCAAACGTGTCGTATGTCAAAGATAAGATTAAAAAAACAGTTTTGAACTCTATAATAAGTTTGCTGTCAACAAAAAAAAATGGACCACTGCCATTTGGATAGTCCGTGCAGTTTCATTTGAATAAGTAAAGAAAACTAACTTAACGGAAGTTCGTCATCAATCGAAGGCAATTATCTAAGCAGTTTTCTCCCAGCGAAAAAAATAGACGATACCATTATTTTGTAATAAGCCCTGGGATTTAAGCAAGCCGACTTTGAAAACGTTTACGCCTACGTATGTTAGTCAAGCCACCAAAACTTGATTTATGGCGCAGCTGTCTCGAACCATTCACAAATATGTGTGAACACAGATAATTCACACAGTTCCGTTTATTATTAAATTAATTCTTAGTTATTTTATAGCCTTTGAACATATACCAATATTTATTTCAATCGATAAACGTTTGTAAGAGTCTTAAGTATTATATTAGCATGTAGGTATGAAATAAAGTGGTCAAGACATTTTGATCCTATTGCGAGTAAAGTGAGGTTCGCATTAATTATCTAGTTCATTTATATATGTAAGTACGATCCTTGTTGCCTGATACAAATAAATAAAATTAATAAAAAATATATATCAAAGTGTATCTTCTTCTCTTTCACTTCTCTACAAGGTAAATAATTCTTATGAAAATGAATGTTTAAAGAAGCGTAGCCAACTCTCTGTGAAATTGAAATAAGTGTGGCTTCACGGCCGCCTATTTTCATACGACTTATGGGTTGTTCGTTATTTGTACCTATAACGTTTTAAAGTTATAGGTTACAATAACTTGCCATGTAAAACGAGTTTTACCTAAAATTCAAATAGGCTGCTGTGGTAGAATGCAGTTGTTGTAGTCAATAAAACCGTATTTTTCGGTAATAATCGGTTTTCTAGTCGCTGGTAATGTCGTAAAAGTAATGGCGGTAAATTGATAAAAATTAAATAACCTCAAAATTCACCGTTGTTGCCGTACCACTTTGTTGACATGCCATGATAATAAAACTAGTGCTAATTTCGAAATAATACTGTAAGTGTTAGCTCGCTCTGCGTTTCCCTATGCTGCTATATGCAACTGTGTGTTAAAACCGAGAACGCGTGTCCGTGCAATCTTTGGCAATCTCAATCTTTAGTTTGTTGTAAATTGCTGTCATTATTTAGAAATGTTATTTACATGCTTTAGTACATGCAGATGGATAGGCGGAGCAGTTGCAACAGTAATTGCGAAAATGCAGTGCATTGAGTGACTCCGTTCCGGGGCGCTACCGCGACAGCAAACGAAGTTTTCGCTCTCTGTCGCACTTGGACGTTCGGAAGTAAGTGTGACAGAGAGGGAAAGCTTACTTTGCTGTTCGCTTTAGCGCCCCCGTGCTTTATGAATCGTTTACGTATCGTAGGTACGCAATAAGTAAATATTTGCTTATTAAAGTGCCTGTGGGGCTACCGCGAACCACAAACGAAGTTTTCCCTCTCTGTCTCACTTATGTGCAAACTTGCAAGTGCGACAGAGAGGGAAAACTTCGTTTGCTGTCGCGGTAGCGCCTCTGTCGTTTAGCTGTCATCCCTCTTTTTACAATATATAACCTTAAAACGTGCCCCTGTGATGTGATTGTGAAGCTTGGCTCACTCCATTAGGCTAGTGTCAGTCATCACAATATGATCAGAGGGGCTACCGCGACTCAAAACGAACGAAGTTCGAACATCTCCCTCTCTGTCGTACTTGCTAATACGTGCCACAGAGAGGGAGATATTCGAACTTCGTTCGTTTTCGGTCGCGGTAGCCCCTCAAGGGCGCTACCGCGATAGCAAACGAAGTTTTCCCTCTCTGTCGCACTTGCAAGTTTGCACATAAGTGAGACAGAGAGGGAAAACTTCGTTTGTGGTTCGCGGTAGCACTTCAGAGGGGTTACCGCGATTGAAAACGAACGAAGTTCGAATATCTCCCTCTCTGCCGCACGAATCAGCAAGTGCGACAGAGAGGGAGATATTCGAACTTCGTTCGTTTTCGGTTCGCTGTAGCCCCTCAGAAGTCATTTTAGGTGAAGCAGTTTGACTTTCAATTACTTACGTGCAGTTATTATTGATTGTTAGAGACGAGTTATTAAAGAGCATTACCATCCCTAGACCCTGAGGGCGTACTTCGAACTTCGAAATCCGAAGTTCGTATCGTGCCATCCCTTTCACTCTCGTGTTATACGCTATATGAGTGAGAGAGACGGCACGATACGAAGTTCGGATTTCAAGGTTCGGAGTAGGCGAGTGGAGCGATTCATTGTGCGCCACTCAAAAGGCTCATCATCATCATCATTTCATCTTGACCTTGACTTTTTGGCATTGCACGTGGCGCCTAGAGCGGCCTGCTACACTACACTACCCAGAGAGGGCCTACAGCAAACCGCAGACGAAATATCTTCTCTCTCGCACGAATATGTAAGTGCGATAGAGAGGGAGATACTTCGTTTTCAGTTCGCGGTAGGCCCCATCGAAGTAGGATGTACCTAATCGCTACATTGTGCAGTATTTTTTATCAAAGTGAAAATTTTTAAAAACTATCGCCACAGGTGGGATATTTTAATTATTCACTTTCTGCCATAAAGCCCAGGGTCCGATTTTGCATCTAATCCCAAAACTTCGCGCGGGAACTAGTTTTACGAAAGCGACCGTCATCTGACATTCCAACCCTGAGGGAACTAGATCTTGTTGAGATTAGACCGGTTTGCTTACGATGTTTTCCTTCATCGAAAATTCACTGTCCATATAGTATTACTATAGCGTAAGAGCTTTTGACCACATTCGCACGCATATTTATTGAACTGTTAGTGAATTTACCTACATTATTACTAAACTTACTAAAGTCGGCCAAGAAAGTGGTTTACTGATTTTGAACCTTACTCACAAGCAACAGAGTTGAAAAGTGGTAGGTAGACCGCTTTCTGGGCTTACTGTACCTACCAAAACGAATTGGTATGACAAAATGTGATAATCCATATTGAAAGGGACCTTATGGCGGCCGGCACTTACGCCTTTATTGCCGCTGTTCCAATACAATAGTGAATAGGTGTAACGTAAGCGCCTGTCGCCATAAGGTCCCTTTCGATGTGGATTATCACAAATGATACAAACTATAGGTACATTAAATTACTTTTTTAAATTAAGGCTTTTTGTAAGCAGCCCTAATAAAAGCCATATTTTTATACCTATATTAGGAACAGGTTTGTAGCGCGTTGTGGCTGCTGTGGGTGGTGAGCTACAGTTAAAAATAAATAAATATTAGAGGACAATCTTACACAAATCGAACTAGCCCCACAGTAAGCTCAAGAAGGCTTGTGTTATGGGTACTAGACGACGATATATTTAATACATATAAATACTTAAATACATAGAAAACATCCAAGACTCAGAAACAAATATTCATGCTCATCACACAAACAACACAAACAACAACAACGACAACAACAACAGATACAGCAGATGATGGATGTTTGCAGGCAACAGTTGCCGGCAAACATCTTGAACCTGCGCAGTAGCCGATTTACGTAGAAATCAAGCTACTGCGCACTGAAGCTTAAGCTCAATATGTTTGCCGGCAACTGCAATAAACTATCACTGCAATATCGAGGGGTGAGTGGTCAAACCCGATAAATCGAGATAATTGTTTTTTGTAATAAGAACTCAACATCCATTACGCAGAGTTCTATTTTCAATAAACCTTTTATATGACTTATCTGGTTTGACCACTCACCCCTCGATATTATATCTTAGGTACCTTGTGAGTTAAGGTGCACTTTACAGATAATATCATTTATTATTAACTCCCGATGCACTACGGTAGAGAGCTTAGAGTATAAATATTTCTAAAGAGCTCCTATACGCGGGCCACCAAGAGTGACGGAAAAGGTCTTATGCAGATAAATTGATGGGTTTAAAATGGCTGCCGGTTTACCATAACTTGCTTCCTTAACTTGGGCGGGTAATAGCTTGTGTGACGTATTTGGGCACAACTGTCATATAAAATAAGTTGTGCTCGACAAAAAAAAGTGAAACTATGACAGGGACAACAAGATTTGTAACTCTCTGTCGCTCTTATCCAAAATGTATATGACTGTCTCGCTGGGTTGTGGTATTATTATTTGCGTGTCGGGTCTGGTAAGTCTGTGGGTAGAAAGGTATTATCTGGGGGCACGGCAGTGCCCCCGCCAAGTCGTCCAAAACAAAGGCACGGCTGTACCATTCTTTTCTCGAAGCCATTCTGGTCATTTTCAACATCGTGTAATTTTGTGCTTGTGTTAAGTATACCCCTGAATTTTCAGTAACCAGTTCAGTGTTACTGAGAATTATATGAATAAGATATTGTTAGTTATGGCCCTATAGTGGGTGGGTAGTGTGGACTGTATGGATTTTATATAGGCGGCGCCAGGGATAATGAAAAACACTTTTCTTCTTGGACAAGAGAGGCGAGATCGGAGGAGGCTTCTGAGAGATGTTATCGCTGTGGCTGCTGGTTGCGTAATCGTGATTATGCTTCTTCTTCTTCCGGTTTCTTCTGCACCCTCCTGGGTGCTAGGAGGCTCCGCCTGCGCTGGGCGCTTTGGGAGCTGTTGCGGGTCGCGTCACCGCTACGGCGGGACGGGCTTCTGGCCGTCATTTGGGGGACGGCGGATGCTGCTGGTGGTGTGCGAGCCCCCGGCCTGGGGGCCCGCTACGGTGTCTGCTGCTGGTGTTTTGTGATTATGCGGCGCGCGCCCCGCCTTTTATTCCTGCCGGGCGGCTGTATTTACGTACCTCGTCCCCCGGACCCCGCGCATTCCCCTACCTCGCCCGTCTTACTTTATTTCTGTTTATTTTGATATTTACACTTTGGATATTAATAAATCTAGTCTAATTAGTTTGTTTACTAACAGTCTTATTGGAATAACCGTCGGTGAGGTTGCGGGCATTCTTATTAGACCCAATTTTCGGAGTTACCTGAGCGGTAGCCCCCCGCACCCGGATTTTGATGCGGTTTTTTTAATAGATAAGAGTGATTGAAGAGGAAGGTTTATATGTATAATAACATCCATTAAATAGTGCACCCGTGCGAAGCCGGGGCGGGTCGCTAGTTTTAAATATTTTATTTAATTAACTTGTCCATCATAGTTAGACTACAATTACTAGCACTGACAATATCATTCTAGGGAGTGGGTGATTCTCATTCCGAAATTTAAAATTTTCTTAATGTCCTTACCGGGCCCGAATTGTTAACGACTCGTGAGTGATTATTTCTGACTTTAACTATTTTAACAGTTAGGGATCCAGGTATAGAGTAAACTGGAGTCAACAGTAAGTTTAAATTGCACTCTGATTTCCTTAACTTTCACTTAACGTTCGGACCGGTAAGGACATCAACTAACTTTAACGATGAGAATCACCCGAGTATAGTTCCAAATGTTTACATATTTTCGGAGTGGACAGTAGGTCACAGAGGGCCGATCTTCCAACCGTTATTCTATTGACCCACTTGTATCTGAATTAATGGAACTGTCCGTAAATATGTTTTAATAATCATTGTACAGTTACGTACTTGTATCTTTCTATTGATCAATTTCTGATTTCATATTAAGTTATTAAATAAAATGTTATACCATAACTGTTTATATTACGTGCATTTGAATTTCTGCTTCTGTTTGGATTCGGTGCGGATGAATGGAGTCCGAACACACCTTAAGGCCGTGTTTTATAAAGATCCGTTAGACCAAATGTCAGATCAAATTTCAGTAACTCAGTACATTTTTTGACATAACAAACCGACATAAGGTCTAACGGATCTTAATAAAACCGAGCCTAAGAGGCCTTATAAGTTTTAAAATATTGTTATTTCAAATTATGACAAAAGTATTGATAATACCAATAAAGTAATTAAGAGATACCATGATTTTATTAAAGTAATATAGCCGTTTTTGGATTTTATTGTGTGTATTAGAATTTTAGCCGAAAAACAGCTTTTTGCTTGAAAATGGTCGATTTGGAGTCATGTTTGAAAAGATATTTCTTAATGAAAAATCCAATAAATACGTTTAAAATTTATGACATTAGGTCGCAATAGTCCTGTTCTAGATGGTGACACTGAGAAAATGTCAAGATACGTGTAAATTCAATCAGAAAATTGTCTAAATGTTGTAATCCATATTGAAAGGAACCTTATGGCGGCAATACAATAGTGAATAGGTGCAACGTAAGTGCCTGCCGCCATAAGGTCCCTTTCGATGTGGATTATCACAAATAGATGAGCGTTTTTTTAACTGATAAGGACTAAAAAAAATGTAATAAATCCGTTCATCTGTTTGCGAGTTATGATGCGACAGACAGATAGTAAACGTGTCTTCGATTGCACAGGGGTTAAAAAGCGGTTTTATACGTAGTACTCCTACACTCGTCGTCTACCAGTCCCTGGGATCTCAGGGTTCATTACAAAAGGATGCTATTGTCTATTTTTTTCGCTGCGAGACGACGGCTTAAGGTTTTATATTATTATGTTCGAATCCCGGTCAGGGCATTTATTTGTGTGATGAACACGAATATTTGTTCCTGAGTCTTGGATGTTTTCTATGTTTTTAAGTATATATTGTGTGTAAGATTGTCCAAAAATATTTATTTATTTTATTATTTTATTTATGTATATCTTAGGCCAACTTATAGCCTGCAGTACTACATAACAGGTGACAAAAGCCTGCAATGTTAAATGAAAAATGCTGAGAAAATTGCAGTCTCGGTAGCATGATCGCGAAGGGGCTTATGTCGGACAAACAGCATTCGTCCCTCTCGCACTTACATACTAGCTAGTAAGGGACGAATGCTTTATGTAACGATCATGCTAGTTAGGCAGGGAGGGTTATTTTTGCGCGCACGTTCTGTAAGTCGTAGCAAACGCATATGCCCTTTACATATACATATCAATGGGTATCATAAATTCATCATCACAATAGCATCAAGCGTCAATCAAAATCAAAATCAAACATTTATTCTGCAAATAGGCCACAAGGGCACTTTTACATGTCAAAATATTAATTTACAATTTAAGAAAGTCTGACTATAATAATACATTTTTCATGTCAAATTATTAATTTACAGTTCAAGAAGGAATAATAATTTCGAGTTTACAATTATAACAAAATTAATGTCATACAGTGAAGATAAACTTGCAAAGTTATCTATTACAAATATTACAACATCAGTAAAGTTAGAGATGTATAAGGTCTCAAGATTAAACAAGGAGTATAATGAAATTAATATAATATCCCAGAAATGTACATGGTCTCTGAGCGTCAAAATTTAAATTAATTTAATATTGTTAGAGATGTATATGGCCTCTAAGTCACTAATAATAAAAACGAATCCACAACAGGATGATGTCTCTCGTCAATCCCCTATAAAAAGACACTAGTATTAACGTAGTCACTATGTCCTAGCAAGCATGAACAGACCGGACTCCACAAACAGCACCCGATCACGAGTATGACGCGTATCATCATCAATAAACAATAAATCCAATCAAAATTCCATCTCCCGCACGAAAAACCGCTTCACAAGCGTCCATAAGCCGTCTCAACTCATCTTACAACTTATTTATCACACAAACGGTTATCGGTTCTACAATATTTTATTTACATTTGCAATAGCCTTTCGAAAAAACCGACTACTTATTTTGTTAAATTATTTTTTCAAACATGGTCCAAAAAAGCTCTATTTTTGATATTAGTCTGTTTATGCACTTATATATATGAAATGTACATGTAACTGCTCTTAGTAACGCCTCTAACAACGCAAGAGAGATTTTTATTTTTAACCTATCTTCACAAAAGTTACGTCCAAAACACTGGTTTTTTGGCCTAAAACTGCTAAAGTTTGATGCCATATATCTCAAGACAGTGAGTTTTGAAGTAAATATGGTATACTATTTCAGTAAACCTCGTTCTTAATACGATAAGCCATAAAACACGAGAAAACGGAGAGTTACAGATCGAAGGTTATTGGGAGCTAGGAGCTCCTTAACATAGCTTGAGCTTGACACTCGTCGTTTAGCTGTCATCCCTCTTTTTACAATATATAACCTTAAAACGTCAAAGATGATATAATTTGTACTTCTATGGCCAGGCGCGGATCCAGGATTTAGTTCAGGGGGGGCACTTTCGAACTTTCCGAAAATAAAACTGACTTTTGATAACTGTTTTTATTGTCAGAACATATTTCCTACGTCAGGACATAGGCAATTGCCCTCCCCTGACACAGGCTTCAGGGGGGGGGCAATTGCCCCTGTTGCCCCCCCCTGTATCCGCGCCTGTCTATGGCGGCTTTTAACGTACCCAAACTATGTTTAAAAATACTATATACCAGGGCCAGGGCTCGGAACCGGCTTTTACTATTTTTGAAATATCTCCTAAAGTACTTCTCATATTACCATTTTTATTATAAGATTTGTTTTAATTAGCCTTCATCTATGAAATAAATGATTTAAAGTACGAATAAATATCGTAAAACGCAATTAACCGAAATTTTTAACCGGTTAATTGTATGGAGACGAAACCGGGCCTTTCCGAGCCCTGCTATATACATTATACAATAAAAGCGTCAACTGCAAATCGAATGTGTATCTATCTCCCTCTCTGTCGATGCGCAAGTGCGACAGAGAAATTATACACGAACGAACTTCATTTTCGATTCGCGGTGGCCGCTCATAGGTCCAACGTGCCTGGTTTTACTTATGTTGTCGGTAGGCGTTATGAATACACTGTCCATTCATCAGTTGCTTATTATTTTAGTTAGCGGTAACATCAATTCATATCGTTGTTTGACGTATAGTATAATATGATAGATTAATTACTATGCTATCAAAAAATAGTGTAACGGTACTTTTTGAAGTACAATTAAGTATGTCGATGAACAATTTCTTATTCATTCAACTCAATGTAGACGCCGGTGCCGCTGATGATGGAACTCGACGACTCAAATAAAACTTCGATGTAAAGTTGACTGTATAATTTCAATAGGTGCTGATTTATAAGATAGCTTGGCCAAAAGAGGTATGTGGAGAAGTGGTTGTATGTGAGAACAAAGAATAGGTAATATAATAACCAGCAAGATTTGATAATTTGAGTTAACGTGTTACAATGGTAGGGATACAGCGTGTGTGAAGAGTTGCTATTGGTGGCTTTAAAAAGCCGCTCTTACACTAACCGTGTCCGATGGGCGCGTTTTGCTACTGCTTACTAAGTTATTATATAGGTATAAATTAAATAAGAGTTGCGTTCGCAACACTCAATGAATAACAAAACCATTATTGTACGCTTTCATTATATACATAGAAATATAGGTCAAAAATAAGAAGGGGGGGGGGGGGCACTTTTTATGACTTTGACAGCTAATATCTCACCAACGGTTGACTTAAATGGAAAATTTTTAGAAACCTCCAAATCATTTTAAAGGCCTATCCATGGGTACCCCACACGACTATGTGCGTTGATTTTTTTCGTCCACCGCTAATATAATATTTTTTTGTAACTTCACATGACTTATGTAGCGGTTCATAGGATACACCTTTCATACCAAATTTCATAATTGTAGCGCTTATAGTCTCCGAGTAAATCGGCTGGGACATACGGACGGACACACCAGGGATCGGATACCGGTATTTTCTCCATAGAAAAATACCGGTATTATTACGGTCACCGGTTCATTATTTAGTTTTTAATGGGCCAATCTAATAATACGACGTTGTTACCTAAATACATGATTCAGCCCTACGTAAAGAGCAAAAAATTATCCAAAATATTGGGCTATTTCGGGGTTTTTTTAAAATACCGGTATCGGTCCCTGGGACAGACATGACGAAATTATAAGGGTTTCGTTTTCACCATTTTGGCTACAGAACCCTAAATGAGCGGAACAAAGTGAAGCAACCGCGTAGGGTCAATGTGACTTTGATGTCCAGTACTTACCCATTTTCCGGGACCGTTACTCTGTTGTTTACACGGACACGGCCCGAGCTTACCTACTTGCTTATTGCTGTGGCGGAAAGATCCGAAGCGAATCTTGGCCCCTGGCACCAAAAACCATATCGTCAAAATTTTGAAATTTCTTATAATTGTTATTAGTTTTGACATTGCTTAAATTATTATTGTATTGTAATTCTTTGGATTTTAATTATTTTTTGACATACAGTAATTCATGTCTTTTATTTAATTTAATATGCATCAGATTTTTTTTGACATACATTACAGTAATTCATGTCTTTTTTTAAATTTCATATGCATCAATAAATTGCTCTGAATAATTAGATTCAATTTATGTAATATATAACTGACGATTCAAAGGTGCTTGTTGCTAGGCCTATTTGAATAAACCAGGGATCGGATACCGGTATTTTCTCCATAGAAAAATACCGGTATTATTACAGTCACCGGTTCATTATTTCGTTTTTAATGGGCCAATCTAATAATACGACGTTGTTACCTAAATACATGATTTAGCCCTACGTAAAGAGCAAAAAATAATCCAAAATATTGGGCTAATTCGGGGTTTTTTTTAAATACCGGTATCGGTCCCTGGGACAGACATGACGAAATTATAAGGGTTTCGTTTTCACCATTTTGGCTACAGAACCCTACACAATACGTATGCGTATCGAAATGTTTATTTTCTTTAACTGACATTCCAGCTTCAGAATTTTATGTGCCCACCAGTTGGCGTCACTGTCGAGTGAGGTCCAGCTTGTTATTGGTTATTATGGACATGAGAACGAAGTTTACTTTTAAATCATATTCAATACCTTAAAACCGTACCGTAAAAATATCGAACATCCCGCATTGTAGCGCGGTCCCGTTTTGTTCGCAAAAAAGGAGGAAATAAGTTCCCGAAAGACGAAGACTGTCTCAAAGCACTGAGTCATTGACCCTTAACTCATTAAGCTCAGGTACTTATTGCAAAATAGTCATCATATTGTTCCATTTAGATATTAACCCGCGTAGCGTAACCACAAAGAGTGACATTTGACGTTTCGGAGACCCCATGCTACACTAGCGCCTCTAGAGGCGAATTCATACGCGAGAGCCCTCATTAAATGCACTTAATTATCGATCGAAAGGCGACAAAAACGTACTTAATGCTTTCTCCGTAATTGAAGTGCGATATACCTATATGTATGTGATAGTGTCCGACCGAAATTTCGGTTTCGGTTTCGGCCAGTTTCGGCCAAAAAATCAAGTTTCGGCCCGAGTTTCGGTTTCGGCCAAAAACGGCCGAACCCTTCGGCCGCGCCGAAACTGACAAAATCGCTAATTTTGTGTTACAAATAATGTATTTTTTTCACTTTATTTATAGGGTAGTTAAATTTTCAAACAGAACCTCTGTAACTGTGCTGAAATTTCATTGTGATAAATCTTTGAAAGTAGAAACCTGTAATTATAGGTCGGCGAGATATTAATTTTGGAAAAAAACTTACTAACATTTTTTCGACTTTTTAAGGACTTTTTTTTTTATAAAAGGTTCGGTTTCGGTTTCGGTTTCGGCCGAAACTACAATGAAACCGAACCTTCGGTTTCGGTTTCGGTTTCGGCAAAATAACATGTTTCGGTCGGTCACTAGTATGTGATAAATTGCCCTACTTATATGGCGGGCTTGCCAAATTGTGGATTTTGGAGCGAAAAGTCACTGCGCTCAGGACTGGTTTGGAAGAAATTGTGTATAATTTTAAATCCGTAAGTGTAACTGGACTGATGGTAAATGCTAAAAATGTCTCAATTTCAGATATTGGTGGTAAGAACAACGAAATGAGGGTACCTACACTTGATGCATTATGTATCTATGTAAATATGAAAAGAAATGAAATGAAATGAAACACGTTATCCACGTTAATCACCTGAGCTCGATCACCCAGGTGATTGTATTTGCCGATTATGTCTCCTGAGATCCCCCAGGTGATCCTATTGGACCACGTGTCTGTCATGCTCCCCCGGGTGATTACAGTGGACAAAATTATGTCCATTAGGATACCCCATAAAATAATATTTGAAATCTTTTATTTCAGGTCTTTATCGACCCATATTAATTTATGTTAGTAACATTAAAACTTATACTTAGGTTAGTAGACAAGGGTATTATTTAATATACTTAGCTACAAATTTTACTTGCCCAACTCAGTACTGAAACAATGCACAGTCAAATCTGTTAGCTACCATGTTCAGGATGCTGTTGTGACTTTTCCTAATCCATTAATGACACAATTTTGCAGCGCATTATAGCGTAAAAGTCATTGGTGTGTACCTCAGCAAACATGCCCGAGGCACTACTTACACCATTTAGGCAGTCCCAACAGCATCCTGAACGCATTATTATATTGCACGCGTAGGGCATTATAAGCTCGCTTCGTGTACTTAACCCACATGCCACTCGCATAAAAAATAGGCTTCAGTGCATTGAAAATAAGATTTTTCGTTCTGCCTACATTTTATGGGAATAGGTAATACAGGCATAATCTTACGCATGTAGGCAAGAATTATGTAGAGACGGGCAAGCGGAAGTAATAGTTAAATAACAATAACTTAAATAATATTACAACTAACTTAAATCTAAAACAGGCCCTTGGGGCATTGCACCGAGGATGCTGGCGGCATTTCCTCGCTGTACCGCAATGCTGATACGTTGTGCGAGGAAGTCGCTAGCTCTTCGGTCATCAGTTACATCAACCAAACGCTTCGCGAAGAAGTATATATATTGTCTATTCCATCAAAAACATTCTGTAAAAAATAGCCAAGTCGCGATCGGGGCTGCTTGTTTATCTCTAAAAAGTAATGAAATCTAGACAAAGTCTAAGGTTCCTTACTGCGATTTCTTTATTATTTATAGTTAATGTTGTGTGACTTGGCCGTTGACTTGTACCCACTAACGTATAAAGAATGTTCAAATTATATTCTCAACGAACATTCATACTACGTAATCCTCTGCGTACAAATGTGTTGAACATTCACCTTTATATTTGTGAGATATTTTGTAGTACCAAGTCTCAGGCATTCTTATTATTCTTTATTTGCTAACTAAATAAAATTTTGTGACTTGGCAATTACAATGCCTGAAGAATGCCTGAGACTTGGTAGGTATGTAGGTATGTTAGTAAATTATTAAATTCCCTGTACAACAATAATCATTTTACTATCAGCTTCTTCTTCAAGTGCCATCTCCTACCGGAGGTCGGCTATCATATGGGCTATACGGACTTTTGACACGACCGCGCCGAATAAATATCTCAGCTCAGGTTGAACCAGGCGCGAAGACTCTTCAGCCACGAGTGGCACCTTGGATGGTCTCCTTCCTTGGACCTTCCCTTGTATCATGAGTAGCAAGAGTTCATACTTCTCATTACGCATTTTATGGCCTAAATATTGGAGTTTGCGTTTTTTGATAGTTTTGAAATAAATAAATGAACTTTATTCTGCAAGTAGGCCGCAAAGGCACTCTTACAAGTCAAAAACTACTAGCGTTTCTCATGAGACCACTGCCGAGAAGAAACGCCAGAAGAAACTCGACAGTCAGTCATTTTCTCCAAAAATATGCTTAGTACAATAATACACAACAACTGCAGAACTCTTTCATTTGATACCCTATCTACCATCAGCTTATTAAAACTAAACTTATCTAAAATATCATCGTACTTAACTGCAGCAATAAAGTTAACGATAAAGTTTCTACATTGCATCGTATATTACGAAAGTTTGCGTTCTACCGCACCGCACAAAGATGGTATCTCTCGCCTCGTGCCATTCTTAAACATAACTGTTAAGTTTACATTAAACTTGTGTATATGTACATTAGTTCCTTACACTAGTAGGGCCGCTGTGGTCTAGCGGTGAAGCACTTGACTTTCAAACTCGGAGGTCTTGGGTTTGAAACCCAGCACGTACCACTGGGTTTATCAAAATATGAACGAGTTATCATTTGATATTTTATAATTTACGGACTTGGAGCCTATCACAACTACAAATAATTGACCGAGTGAAACGAAGGTCTCTGCTTCAGCTTCGACAAAAATGCTTTCGTATGTCCAGATTCCGGATTTCCGTTTGTTCTCGTCTACAGGTCGCAATTCTCAACCGATTCTCGTGAAATTTCGTGAGCAGGTTCGATAGTTATATAGATATACGGTTTTTGGTTTCCAATAACATTTTTTTTATTAATGATTTGGTAAGTTTCTGCGGGCGAATTTCGGTTTGTTCTTCTCGGTCGCATTTCTCAACAAATTCTAGTGAAATTTTGTGAGCAAGTTGGATAAATATATAGATTTTTTTTGTCGAATAAGTTTTTGGTAATAAAAAAATATATTTGTTCAACGGTTTGTTCTCCTCTACAAGCCGCATTTCGCAAACGATTCTCGTGACATTTTGATGTCCGGTAATTATATAGAATTTTTTTGTCGAGTCAGTTTTTGGAAATTTTCAAAAACAAATTTTATTTCAGTGATTTTGTGTCTGCGTCCGAATTTCGATTTGTTCTCCTCTACAAATTTTGTTAGCATGTTCGATATACATAATTGATCTTTTTTATGATGTCAGATTTTGGAAATGATAAAAAAACTCACTCACGAGGTCTACAGCTCACAGAGCCACTAGTATTAAATGAGTGGGTGCCTAAGAGAGTTACGTGGCGTAACAGTGGAGATACGCGCATGACACCTTGTACAGCTATGATGCTACGAATACGAGTATACTCTTTTTTTTTGAACCAGACTGTGGCTTTATAAGCCGGGCCCAATAAAGCGATAGGAGTGCAGGATATTTACCATGTATATTTGTATTTTACATACCTAGGTCGGTTAAGGAAGCCATTGAAATCCAAAGGCATAAGAAGATGTTTTTTTGTTTTTGAACCTGACTGTGGCTTTATAGGCCGGGCCCAATAAAGCGATAGGAGTGCGCGGTTGGAGAGTAGCCTGGGGAAAATCCAGGGGAAAACCTCCGGCACGATCACGCGTGTGGTTTGGAACACTGGAATACTCTAAGAGTTTGCTCTCCAGTGAGATTGGTTGAGCGGTTTCAACCGAAACTGAGGTGTGAGTGGAATCGAGTTACTGGGAGTTTTGTCGCTGGTTCACTAAACCTAGTCTAGCTGAGAAGAGTCCAGCAAGAAACTCAGCTAGGCTCGACCTGGGCCGGACTGACTACCCGGTGTGCGGTGGTACCGGGACGAATAGGGACTATATGTGTCACTTGTCGCGATCGCGCGGTGGGAGTATATTTACTCTCGTGACTATAATCTCATAATCGTGCCGCAATCATCATTGAGGCGGTTGTCAAATGGTGACAGTCAGCCACAACAATGCAGTGTAAATTCCTACACATTGACATTCATAGGCGAATTTGTTGTCATACTTGATCGTGCCATTACTAAATTTAGGAGACACTTGGCGATTATGGTTGTCCTCTTCTCTGCTCACCCTGAAAAAGTAAAAAGTAACGCTGCCCTGAATTATTTAATTCCGTTTCAGATGTTTCCAAAGTTCATTGATTTATTGTTGAGTTAGTACCTAAAAATGTATACATGGGCTCGTTTTTATAAATCTTTATCGGATCTCCGTTAGACCTTATGTCGGTTTATTATGTACTGAGTTACTGAAATTTGATCCGACATTTGGTCTTACGGATCTTTGTAAAACCAGGCTTTAATCTCCTTTAATTTTTACTTTTGTTTTCATGTACATCATTGGTTTGACCTGGCCGAAACAGTCATTGCGCGAATCTGTTATACTTATATCGAACTTGACTGAATTTAACTATATAATTAACCCTGCTCTGTGTTGGTCGACTTGACACCAGTGCTGTATATGTAATTGGTCCATTATGCGCTTATTTATTGATCATGCTGTGTGCACTTGCTTTGGATGTCATGCTGGTCTATGAGCTACTGATTTTGTGCAAACTTAACTGTATTATTTATTGATGTCTGTAAAGTGTACTTACTTTTTTTGCTATTCTTAATAACGGTATACCTATTTACTATGTTTGCCATTTCTCTTTTACAATATCAATAACGGCATTTTAGCTAAAAAAGGTTTGATAAACATGAATAACCAACGGTTCGGAACAACCGGCCCTTGCCTCCTAACCAATAATTTCGTACTTAAGTCTGTTGTAAATGAATAAATTGCTGTATAGCGTTTGTAAATAAATTGCTGTATTGCTTTGTTTAACGTCTCTATAATGAGTTTATTGCCTCTGGGATACTCTTGATCTCTTCGAGACTTTTCAATTATCTTCATAAGTATTGAGGCGGATCTTCAAAACATTAAAAACACTCAATCAAACATTAGACCATGATTTGTCAATCAGCAGAGTAAAAATGCCAGTTTCACCACAGACCAATGGTCATGGTGGTGGCATGGTCAGAGGTTGTGAGATGAAAAGAGAGGTAGGGCACAGGGGAACCTCATCTCGCTCATAATTGGAGTTGTTCAACTGGACAACCTTATCGAAGATTGCGCCTTACCATCAGGAACCCAACACGAGATACTTGAAGAGCAAGTAGTGGTGTTATTGTGGCTGCGGTCTTCTATAAAGTACTTCCCAGTTAGGCTGCCCCAAATATGAGTGAAAAGACATACCTACAGGCTTCATGAGCGTCACCAACACATAACTTCAGGAATTCCAAGGTCATCTGACGTGCCGTGTGGCGTGTAGATGGTAATTTTTGACTGCGAGTCAGAAAAGATCAAGACTTATTATCGCTACTGGTTACTACTTTATCATTCGGTTTGTGGAAATGCTGGAGAGCAGGTTGGAATATTAGGCATAAAGGAGGGGGAAATTGCACAAAAGATCCCACGGGTCGAAGTGCACCCGCAAGGGCCCTCATCTAAATAAGATAAAATCGCTACTGGTTCTGAATTACCCGAATATCCTGACCGCAATCCTGACATTCTTTAACTGTTTCCAGCAAGCTCCGTTTCTCGATCCTATCCCTGATGCGGCTGGTGGTGGTGGTGGCCGGTTTCCACCGGGTGAGGATCCTGGGCGCCCGGCACGCGCCCAGCGACCGCCGCGAGGCGCCGGTGGTCGTCATGGCGCCCCACTCGAGCTTCTTTGACGCTATCGCGATTGTCTGCCTCGGCGCACCGAGCGTCGTCGCCAAGGCGGATACCGCGAGGCTGCCTTTCATTGGACGTATGTTGTAGGCTGTGCTGTTTGTGTATTTTCGTGGCGATTTTACTAGGCTTTATACCGTTGCAATAAGTTTCATGGATAGATTAATGATGGGTCCTGCACTTAAGGGAGATTTAACAGTTAGGTTTATGATCAAAGTGATTGATTACGTAACGTTTTCAAGCGTGGGTTAATAGTAGTTTATGCAACTGATACATAATGAGAGGTGTTTTAAGGCTTAATTATGTACAGTTGCATACACTACTTTATCTACGTTCATATCATAATTCTACTTTCGTAAAAGCAATTTCAACCTCCGTCAACAAGATTTTTTAAAAATCATAGACAAACGAATGGAGTCCCTATTCTCATGTCACTTGAGATCAAATGTTGTGCGGTTTATATTAAAAAACATACTGGATTGACGTTTCGTATCGATAACTGTTTTAATATCTATGGACACTAGAATAGAGACCCACTTGAGTTTTGACAGCTGTTCCAAATTTAAACTCATAACCTTACAAAAATCTGTACTGTAATAACATTACAGTACAAATTTTATCTACTACCACAGATAAGAAAGTTCTCATAGTAAAATTGGTTGTCGTAATGCTGGTCATTTCCTACGGTTTCTGAACGCGTTTTAGAGCACTAATGATATGTGCGTAGATAAATGTCATTTTCCATAATAAAAATGTCAATTACAACTGTAAGTCCAACACATTACGTAATCAACAGGCAGGTCGTGGGCAGCTCATATCGACTGTTTAATTAATTAATCAGTTATAATATCTAATCGTTATCACCCCACGTCAAGATCCCTGTTAAATCTCTTAAGGAATCTAACACCCACTGCCCATTACTAATTCTGAAAGTTATGTGCTATTGATTGATTTTGTTTTGCTCATTGAAAAAGTATAGGCGCTTGCCACTACTGTAGCAACCGTTTCATACTATTACCAATACTGTAGCAGTAGCACTGCCAGAAAATGCACTGTAGCAAACATAAATAGATGGATTTACTGCATGACGAAAATGCCGCATGTTGAAATAGAAGACTTCTTAAAGTAGCACGAAGAATTTTTTACATTGTACACAATTATGTGCTTTAGAATTCAATTAATATTGATTTCATATCAATACATAGTTGGCGTACGCGGCCGCATTTCATATTGAACTTATTCAATAAAATGTAGCCTTATAAATTGAAAATGACAGTTGATTTGCTATCTGGATCTTTCTGAGGACCAGCTTAATAAATTCGAGCGCCTTCAAAATCTATGTATTAGATTTATATTCGGTTTATGCAAGTATGACCACGTTTCCTCTTTCCGTTGTCAGCTCAAATGGCTTCCAATTCGTCTCCGTCGTGATTCTCATATTCTTGCGTTACTCTATAGCTTACTTTTTATTCCCACAACTCCTCCATATCTCAAAGAGTAATTTAGACGTCTCACTTCGGTCAGATCTTCACAAAACCATCTTCTCGCTCCACCACCATCATCCATATAATTCTATAATAACTCATTCACCTTCCGGGCTGTTCGGCTGTGGAATGATTTGCCATTATCTATCAGATGTGCTAAATCTCTTCCCATCTTCAAAAATATTACTGAAACGATATTACTTGTCGCTCCCTTGAGCTGGCTTTTAGTATATATATATAAGTATGTATGTATAAATATATATTTTATCTACTTATATAAGCATATGTGTTTACGTGTTTTTATTGTATACTGTAATTATCTTTAATTTAGATGTATGTGTTATTTTCGCTTTTCTAGCTTTATACCTGCAGTGCCTGTTATAATTCTTGCAAAAATATTTCCTGCTACCCAAAGGTTGTCTGGAAGAAATCACTTTAAAGCGATCAGCGCCTGTTGTTACCATTATTAATGTTATCGAATCTATAAATGTACTCCTGTATTAGTGGTGCAATAAAGAATATTATTATTATTATGATAAATAATTCATTTTGTTAGAGGTGCTTGTGTGTAAGTCAAGACCAAGCCCCGCCCCTCAGGCGGCAATGTCATTTTGAATTTTGGCGCGTGCGGTTTAACGCTGAAACATGGCGGCTGTCAAATTTTGTGCGTAGGTCTAGCTGCTGCCCGATGGCTGAAAAGCACTATCCGCGTTATGGACAGAACTGATTGTATCCTTTTCTTACTCGCGTTGCAGCAAAAGACATAAAAAAGGATGAGTATCGCCGTCAAATATTCCCGTTTAATAAGCTTTTCCGCTGAGCATATTTACTGTGTTAAATTGATTTGTTCTTGCTACAAATTTCAATAAGCTAATTTTTTTCATGTATTGCTATTTTGATGTATGTATTCCGCTAGCTAATGTCAGACTGCGTATTTCATATCATGATACGCATTTTTCCTCCAAAAGCAATAATTATTGACTATCAATACTATCATACTTCCGCCGGAAATACTGTAGTTAGTAGAAATACGTAGTGGTTTTCCTGGATAAGTATATCTACTTTTATGGGCAGTAACTAAACCAGTGGTTTTGTGAGCCTGCAGACCTCGCGAATGATATTTTTTAGGTTTTCAGCCTCGTGATTTGAAAAATGACTAAAAACTGAATCAACAAATTAATTCGTTCAAATTAAAATATTTCGTTTCTCGACAGTTACAATTTGTATAATTATCGAACCTGCTAACAAAGTTTCAAGAGAATCGGTTTAGAAATTCGACCTAGTGTAGAAGGGGGCAACCTCATGGGCCTCCGTCGTTATATAAAACCTAAAAAATATTAGAATTACCATTTGAAACGGGATATTTACCATGTATATTTGTGTTTTTGAGTTCCCGATATTTCGGCACTGTTGCAAGCGCCATTATCAAGGATGGTATGTGGTCTACCTATACACACCATAGCGATCTACCCTCTTCCTGACCATAACTAAAACTCGCAGCACGTCAGTTAATCCTTGATAATGGCGCTTGCAACAGTGCCAACTCAAAAATACAAATATACATGGTAAATATCCCGTTTCAAATCGTAATTTTAATGTAAATTATCATGTAAGCTTGAAACCTAAAAAATAAACACTATACACAAACCTAAACGGATAACAAACGGATTCACAACACAACCGTCACCCGTTCATTGGTCTTGAGTGTAAATTCAACACAAATTAGTTACAGGGTAACAAAACAGACCGTTAACACTACAAGATAAGCAAATAATAATTTCCTGGTTAGTTCCTAAGTGCAGTACCAATATTTGAATTAACCGCTCAAATAGCGTTGAGTAAACTACACTGCGCCTGCGCATTTCTCGAGCCCTGTCAACTTATGAGAGAAAACACGCCAATATTACGACTTTCGGAATTATATGTACACTAGCAGCGCCCTGCGGTGTTACCCGCGGATAAAAGGTAGCCTATGTCCTATTCCGATGTCTAAGCTACAAAACTGGAAAGTTTCATAGAGATCCGTTCAGTAGTTTTTGAGATTAAGCGGAACGTACATCCATCCGCACAAACTTTCACGTTTATAATATTATTAGGATTGTATTGTATGTACGCGTCACTGCCTGGTTGCAACTCTAAAAGGATCAAAAAATCAATCAAAATCAAAACATTTATTCTGCAAATAGGCCTCAAGGGCACTTTTACAAGTCAAAATCTATCTAGGTACATAAAATAAAAATAATACAATAATCAAAGTATCATTAATTAAATGTAGTGTTACATGTCAAAAATAAGACTAATAACAATCGAGATTTGTTAGAGATGTATAAGGTCTCTAAGCGTCAAGATAAAAGGTAATAAAGTAGGTACACTAATCATAATAAAATGTTTTGAGCTATATCTATAACACGTCAACATGAAAATAATAAAATCTAATAAATAAATATCCTCAGAGATGTATAAGGTCTCAAAGCGTCAGTCTAAAAAAATAAAATCAAATGAGAACAGTGAAGTCTCTCATCATGTCATGATCAAATTCGCATTGGGTCAAGCCGCCTCGTGGGAAACCAGTCCTGTCAAGCTGGTCTAATTTGACAGACGTTCAGATGTACTCTTTGAGTAATGATTGCGAAGATAAACTCGCTAAACATTGCCGACCTTTTATTGATTTGAGGATTCATCGTGTTGTGTTGACAGTTAGACAAATGAAGGTACAGTCGCCATCAGATATATCGAAGCGAACAAGGTGTTCATAAATATCTGAACACGTCTCTATTACCATGGTGTTAGAGTGCACGTTCAGATATTTTTGATCACCCCGAAGAGTGCAGATATATTTGATGGCGACTGTACCTATCACCCCCAACACAGCGCATCCCCGGGCTGTCTGTGCTGACATTGGGGATGAATGATAAGGGACTTAAAAATAATAAAATATAATACTAGTAATTAGATTAAGTTCCTAATTCAACTGATAACGTAAAATAATGTATTCCCTTCTGAAAGGCCGGCAACGCACTTGCAACTCCTCTGGTGTTGCAGGTGTTTATGGGCGTCAGTAATTGCTTACCATCAGGCGATCCGTCTGCCCGTTTGCCCTCTATAACATAAAAACAAAAAAAAATCTGATATATTAGTCTCTTTGACGGTACTCCTCTGCGGTGGCAATACATCGAATCGAAAGGGACTACAGTAGAATCCTCTTATTACGACTCTGTATATAACGTTTTACCGCTTTTAGCGACGTCGAAATCAGTGTTGCCAGATGCCGAAATACAAAAGGCGAAGGCCGTTTGCCCCCTATAACATAAAAAAAAAAATTCAGGAGTAATCGCCACATAGTGCCAAGATTTTTTAAAATTCTGGTCGCACAAATAGCACATGCCTTAAAATTGGTCGTTCGTTGTCTTTCAATTGTTTTTCGATTTTTGTTTTGCATGGTATTCGCTTAGTCTTTTTTTGATTTTTCAGCCTCGCTGCTAGATAGATGATGCATCGTTTTGTTGCTGTTTCTAAATGTTCACATTTGAATAATTTTTCGTACTTTTGTATTTTATAACCTTGTTGAATGCGAGAGGGCGTTTAAAAAAAACCTTTATAATGGTAAAGAGCGTACGCTTATTAACAAGGTTTTTTTGAGAAAGTTATATTTCAATGGCTGTCGATGTAGGTACGGTCGGCCTCACAAGGGGCTTAACGTCTTTGCATCTGTCGTTTTAACGTCATGTTTCAACTGTCATACTAAATTTCCAACGAGAAAGCCACAAAGCACCAAAGTTTCCAGCTTATGGGGTCTGGTGATTCTCATTTCAAAATTTAACATTTTCTTAATTTGTCCTTACCGGGCCCGGATTGTCAACGACTCGCGACTGATTATTTCTGACTATTTTAAAGTTAGGGATCCAGAGGTATAAAGTAACTGGAGTCAACAATAAGTTTAAATTGCACTCTGATTTCCTTCACTTCGGGACCGGTAAGGACATCAATTAACTTTAACGATGAGAATCATCCGGCCGACTGTAAAACTAAACTGGAAAACATATGTTTGTTTTTGATAAAAAATTGCGTCGATCAATATTAACGTATATGCTCTTACCCCCTTATTCATAAACGTCTGTCAAACCTATATTAGTTAACTAGCCGCTAAAGTTCGTTTGTCCTTATCTGTCACTTTGACATTGACGTTTGTGAGAATGGGACAAAGAACTTTTTAGTTAGCAGAGGTTTGTTAAGTTTTATGAATACGGGGGTTAGTGTTTATATCAAGTCAGATATTTTCAAGGCACTAACTCAAACCGGCAGGGTAATTGCATAACTATTCGAAGACGCGCTAGGAGATTTAAACTGGAAAACGAAATTTGATATTCCCCAACGTTCGTTCGGAAAGTTGTACAATTATCTCGCAGCTCCAGTACGAAACATGAAAATACGTAAGGCCTGAAACGTGGTTTTTAGTAATTCATAATCTCCTTCCTTTGTTTTTTCGTAGTTATTTGTCGTCAGCGCGGCTAGATTGCTTGTTTTATTTAATTCTTGCATGGTGTTGCTAGCTCGTTTCCTTTTCAGGATTTTTCTTTATATCAGCGTCAGTTTCAGCAAAGCCTGTAGCTTTTTAATAAATAATTCCTACAGAAGGCGGTGCATACGATAAGGTAAACGTACCAAAATTCGACACTCTTGATTCACTTGTTTGATTCCTCTACTACTTTTATTCAAGATTGAAGGTAACGGGCACTTGGACGTTTAACCTCCTGAGGCCTGACCTTCAAACATTAACAAAATAATCTCGACCTTAATAAGTTTAGATATAGTTCAAAATCAATTGTGTTTTATGTAGTACCTATATGACACGGGGCCTCACGAGGTTAAGGGTGCTGGTTGGGTGAGCTAATGATTGTGGAATTAAACTGGCAGTGATTTCACAATAATAATAATGTATACACCTGCGCCAGTTCTCGAAAATGGTCGTGCCACGCTCTATTGGGATCGATCTGTCATCTCGGACAGGGCTATTGTAGCCAATAAGCCTGATATCGTGCTGACAGATCGATCGAAACGCCAGACAGTGCTCGTTGACATCACCATCCCCCATGACGAGAACCTCGTGAAGGCCGAGAAGGACAAAGTCAGCAAGTACCTAGACTTGGCACACGCGGTGACCGCCATGTGGGATGTTGATTCAACGGTCATTGTCCCGATAGTCGTTTCTGCGAACGGTCTCATAACGAAGAGTCTTGACCAACATCTCAAGAGACTCGCTAGATGGCTGGGTCAAGGGTCAGATACAGAAGACGGTACTCCTGGATACGGCGCGGATAGTCAGGAGGTTCCTCTCTCTGTCGCCCTAACGACAGAATGGTGGCACCCTAGGTTAGGATTTTATAATATTTTTATGTTTTGTAAGTGTATTTTTATATTTTACTTTTTATAAAGATATTGTAAAAACCTAACCTAAGAAGGAAAATAAATGAAGAGGTTAATAATGCATTATTCACTGCAGTATTTTTTTTAAAGAATGACTTAACATCTTAGTCTCGCCTGATGAAAATCGATGACAAGGCCTAAAATGTAATTCGCTGGTTCAGTAATAGCCTATTCACTCTTGCCTTTAAGAAGCTTGGATTATATTTAATCAGAAATACAAAACACGGGAGCGGGAGCAAGTACAGTTAATGACACCGGCAATGTAACAGATAAATGAAAGCACTTGATGATTCTCATCGTTAAAGTTAATTGGCGTCCTTACCGATCCAAACGTTAAGTGAAAGTTAAGGAAATCAGAGCAATTTAAACTTATTGTTGACTCCAGTTTACTCTATCCTCCTGGGGTTCAAAGTGATAATACTAGGACAAAATCAGTTTGCAGTGAAAGCCCAAGTATTTTAACAGAGAGTTGGAGCAATGACCCACTGTGATAGTACTAGAACAAAATATACGGTTAACCAGATATGAACAATTTTTGGTCCGGGCGTTCAGTACTTTATTAATTAGTTTTAATATTAGGACATTGGGTCTTCCTCGGAAGTACCGTCTTCGAAATTGGATCGTAGGAGGCTATACCTGGATCCCTAACTGTTAAAATAGTTAAAGTCAGAAACAATAACTCACGAGTCCTTAACGACTCGGACCCGGTAAGGACAGATTAAGAAAATGTTATATTTTGGAATGAGAATCACGCACTTCGTATTGTAAAATGTTGATGCCTACATTCGTCGGTGCTATATTACTAGCTGTGTTAAAGCGTTTTGAATGCGGCCTACGCTAAACCGGAGATACAATACAAGTCAGATGAATTAGATGATACTGCAAGTCCGCGCTAACGGAACTGCATTGTGTCCCTCATCATTGGTTGATTAGTTTTGAGTCTCGAGACCGAGTCACACCGGTTATCATAGTTTGTATCAGGGATCGGATACCGGTATTTTCTCCATAGAAAAATACCGGTATTATTACGGTCACCGGTTCATTATTTCGTTTTTAATGCGACAATCTAATAATACGACGTTGTTACCTAAATACATGATTCAGCCCTACGTAAAGAGCAAAAAATAATCCAAAATATTGGGCTAATTCAGGGTTTTTTAAAAATACCGGTATCGGTCCCTGGTTTGTATGGACACAGAAAAAGATTTAACTGTTAACATTTCAGTTAACTAGGTAGTCCCAAGAATAAAAGTCTGACTTCTGCTCACTGTATTTAGAATATGTGTTAGATTTATTTTATTATTAGGTAGTTGAAAAATTAGGTAAATACCTACTGTACAGAATTAAATAAAGACTACACAAAGAAACATTGGGTCTCTGGTCAGCTGACATGAAGTCATTCATGAAGGCAGTGTCTAAACGTCTCGTTGACGTTTCAGGGGACCATAGGGCTGGCGCTTACTCATACTCATAGGTACTCATACTCATTTTATTGATAAAATATAAAATTTTACATGTCAAACATTTTAAATTGAGTAGGTATGTCAAAGATTTAATTAAATACATTTTAAGATGATTATAAATAAAGTAGAATAATAATTATCAACTAAGAAGTCAGAATTAAAATGTTAATGAATTAGAATACAATCTCAAAAGAAATTGAATTATTGATTTTATATTAAATTTACATAATTATTCGTCTTATAAAATTCTGACATATTATAAAACGCCTGGGCGGTAAGCCATTTTTTCAATTTGTAACAAAAGGTTGTGTCATTTTCAATATTTTTTATGTCATTGGTTACTTTATTGTATACTTCAGGCCCTACAATAGACATAGTTTTAGAGGATTTAGCGAGTCGGTAACATGTGGTGGCCAATGTGTTTTTGTTCTTTTCCGCAATCCTTGTACTTGTACTTACCTCTCCCAACGTATTTCTTTGGCAATACAGAGAGGTAACGCCGCCAGCGTTATGGGCACCATGCCACAGACGGAACTCTTGGACGGGGTCTTTTTTATGACTTGGGCTGGGCAAGCTGGTTTTAGTTTTTAATTCATTTGAATATATTCTCCATTGCCATCTGGCCTTCCAACTTAGACAAAAATAGACCCTGTTGGGATTAAACTGCGGCGATAGTGGTAGGCAGGCATCGTGTAGAAATACACGATGCCTGCCTACCACTATCGCTATATCAAATGATATTTCGTCTATATTTTTTTTACCCGGTGGTAGGAGCCAGAGGGGCTACCGCGAACCACAAACGAAGTTTTCCCTCTCTGTCTCACTTATATGCAAACTTGCAAGTGCGACAGAGAGGGAAAACTTCGTTTGCTGTTCGCGGTAGCGCCCCAGGGTCCGAACGGGATTACAGTGGCTCAATGTGTCAATTTTATATCAAACAATCTTTCAAAGCATCCTAACCTCTTATGGACGACTTATAGAGTCTGGTTAATGAAAGCTGATACTAAAAAAACGGTAATTAAAAATCTACGTGGTGCAACACTGTGTATAATGCGATAAAACAATAATGATACTTGGGCAACAAAATAAAATGTTCGCACTACATAGTTCAGTATAAACAATGCGATAACATTACCAATAAGAAGATTTATGATATTTAAATATTAATTAGCAGTTCAAGCGGAATAATGTAGGTACTAAGTATGATACTATTTGCTGTATCCTGAGGGGCTACCGCGAACCACAAACGAAGTTTTCCCTCTCTGTCTCACTTATATGCAAACTTCCAAGTGCGACAGAGAGGGAAAACTTCGTTTGCTGTTCGCGGTAGCGCCCCTGTTTCTGACCCTTAAGGGTCCATCAGTTAAAAAACGCTCATCTATTTAGGCCATCATCTGTATTAATTGATACATATCTTGACATTTTCTCAATGTTACTATGTAGAACAGTACTATTGCGACCTAATGCCATACATTTTAAATGTATTTTTAGGACTTTTCATTAAGAAATACCGTTTCAAACACCACTCCAAATCGACCGTTTTCAAGCTATAAACTTTTTATTTTCCGCTTAACTTCTGTGATCAAAAAACGGTTTTATTACTATCTAAAACCTTAATAAAATCATGTTTGTCATAATTTGAAATCAAAACATTTTAACACTTGTAAGGCCTCTTAAAGGATCAAGCAATGTTTGCCTCCATTGACACGACAATTAAGTGACGTTTGACACATTTGATGCAGATATTATAGTTGCCATTTAAAAAAAAAAATAATCTCAGTCTAGCAGGCCTACTAAAATTGACAGCTATCGGTTATCAATAGGGTAGAGAGCCGCCTGTAATTAATCATCAGACGACCGCTTTAGCCTAGTTGGTAGTGACCCTGCCTTCGAAGCGGGTTCGAATCCCGGTCAGGGCATTTATTTGTGTGAAGAACACGAATATTTGTTCCTGAGTCTTGGATGTTTTCTATGTATTTAAGTATATATTTATCTATATAAGTATGTATATCGTCGCCTAGTACCCATAGTACAAGCTTTGCTTAGTTTGGGACACACAGGACAGGTTGATTTGTGTAAGATTGTCCACAAATATATAAAAAAAAAACAATAAATAAAAATAAATAAATAAAAAATCTGTGGTTTACAGTGAGCGGAGACAGGCCGCAAACGTACAGTTTGTTAACAATCGATGGTCGAGACGGTAAGCACTCGACCTGGTTACTGCATCCGGGTTTATTCATGTCAAATAATGACGGAAATGAGTCAATGAGGCTCCAAACCAATTTACTTTAGTGTACAATTTTTTTTAATTTAGTGTTTGAATCCAGTAAGGCTCGGTTTTATAAATAAATAAAATATTAGAGGACAATCTTACACAAATCGAACTAGTCCCACAGTAAGCTCAAGAAGGCTTGTGTTATGGGTACTAGACGACGATATTTTTAATAGATATAAATACTTAAATACATAGAAAACATCCAAGACTCAGAAACAAATATTCATGCTCATCACACAAATATTTGCCCTGACCGGGATTCGAACCCAGGACCGTCAGCTTCACAGGCAGGTGCACTGCACTACCCACTAGGCTAAACCGGTCGTTATAAAGATCCGTTAGACCTTATGTCGGTTTATTATGTCAAAAAATTTACTGAGTTACTGAAATTTGATATGACATTTGGTGTAACGGATCTTTATAAAACCCGGCCTTAGTCTATGCTTTGAGAATGGCAAGGACGCGTTCGGAACAATTATAGTCCGTCATATTAGTAATGTGGTGTATGTCTAGATAAGTCATGTATCATGCTATAATGAGTTAGTCTCTAAGAAGAGTTCGACGAGTAAACATGCAATCATCAATCGTATTTTATTATAAATACACCGATCCCTACATGGCGTCAGTAGGCGTTAGAGTTAGTCGGTATTTTCACGCTTACGACGTCCAACTAGACACGACGCGTACACTTACCCCCTTATTCATAAACGTCTAACAAACCTATATTAGTTAACTAGCCGCTTAAGTTCGTTTGTCCTTATCTGTCACTCTGACACATGTGCTTATGAGACAGTGACAACAGACATTTTAGTTAGCAGAGGTTTGTTAAGTTTTATGAATAAGGGGGTAAGGCATTCCCGCCCGCGGGGACGTCCACCGCGCGATCACGACAACACTGACACATAATCCCTATTCGTCCCAGTACCGTCGCACACCGGGAAGAGACAGTCCGACCCAGGTCGGACCTAGCTGAGTTTCTTGCTGGACTCTTCTCAGCTAGGCTAGGTTTAGTGAACCAGCGATAAAACTCCCAGTAGCTGGATTCCAACTCAGTTTCGGTTGCAACCGCTCAACCATTCTCACTGGAGCGCCTTAGAGTATTCCAGTGTTTCAAACCACACGCGTGGTCGTGTCGGAGGATTTCGCCTGGATTTTTCCCAGGCTATTACTCTCCAATCCCGCACTCCTTGGAGAGTGGCCTGGGGAAAATCCAGGGGAAACTTCCGACATGAACATGCGAGCGGTTTAAACACTGGAATACCTACTCTAAAAGTTTGCGCTCCAATGAGATTGGTTGAGCGGCTTCAACCAAATCTGAGGTGTGAGTGGAATCGGGCGTTTTCTGGCTGGTTCACTAAACCTGGCTTCGCTAAGAAGAGTCCATCAAGAAACTCAGCCAGGCCCGACCTGGGTCGAACTGACTACCCGATATGATTCAGATTCAGATTCAGATTCAGATTCAAACATTTATTCATGACAGACAAGTACATAATAATGGGACAGAATACAAAAACAGTCGTGTCACGAAATGGACCCAACTCAGCATAATGCCGGCATTACCGCCGGCGCTGGTCTTCCGTTGGACCCATTAGGTGTCGGCACGGTGGGTAACACACAATAATAAAAAAAAAAATAATAATAAAAGGATTACACAAATAAGCTAAAGTTTTACAAATAAACAATAGAATTGAAAGAAAACCAAACAAAAGTATAAACACATAACAAAAATAACAAATAGTTTGCGCAAACGCACCGACAAGTGGTTCGTCTGTGCGGGCCTTAAAATTGCGTTGACCATGAACGCAGCCGTTTTCGCTGCTACTAGCGCCAGTGATAATTTTAAGCAAACGAAACGTCAAACAAAGTGTATATATATATAATTTACTATATGCGGCGGTATCGGCACGAATTGACGACCGGTTTAGCCTAATGGGTAGTGCACCTGCCTGTGAAGCTGACGGTCCTGGGTTCGAATCCCGGTCAGGGCAAATATTTGTGTGATGAGCATGAATATTTGTTTCTGAGTCTTGGATGTTTCCTATGTATTTAAGTATTTATATCTATTAAATATATCGTCGTCTAGTACCCATAACACAAGGCTTCTTGAGCTTACTGTGGGGCTAGTTCGATTTGTATAAGATTGTCCTCTAATATTTATTTATTTATTTATTAATTGCTCAGTGTTGCTAGGGGCCCTGGAACGAAAATTACGTTTCTTTTTTTGAAAAGTTACATTTTTGATGCATAAGTTACATTTTTATAATTACTTATGAAAACGTAAGAAATGAATAGCCACATGCAGCTGCAATTCGGCGACTTCGGCTACAGAATTACGCCAGGCTGATGGACGGTACGGTATCTCAAATGGCATACATAGTTGCAACAGACAAACGGACAGACAAAATCGTAGGTTCCTGTGTCAACTTTTCTGTATGGAAACTTATAAATTGTTTCGCTTGGTCCCAGTTAGATACAATTGACCTTTCTTTTTAATTAGAGTATAACAGAAGTTACTTACATGTTACGCGAGCCCTTTAGAAGTTAAGAAAAATGTACGAAATGTAACCATCTGGCAACACTGACGAATAGGGACTATATGTGTCTGTGTCCGGCGGAAATAAGCGCAGCGTCCCATCTTCATTTCATTTAATTTAATTTCATTTATTTATTGCATCCATGGTATTACAGATCTTATACATAATATTTTCAGTCTCACATGGGCCCTGTTAGGGCATAGCAATCATAGCATTAGGTAATATTATTAACTAAGGTCATTTTAAATTACATAATCTATTAATCTATTATTAATCATTATTATTCTTTACATTATTTTATTTTATTTTTACATTATTTTATAACATTAATCAATATTTCAATATATAATGAATCTACCATTATTAATTACTTACAAAATGTTTTTAATCACAAATAAATCAAATATAAATACAACAAATAATTAAAAACGAAACTTAACCTATTCTAATCTAATAACCCACCCCGAGTCATTCCTGGTGCAAAGGTGCCCAAAACGCTTGCAGCGTTGCCGCGTTGGACTGCAATGGACAACCTTAATATATAATTAGGTTAAATGTAATTTTATTTATGTATACAGCAACATACATTTCAGTTACCTATTTAAAATATATTTGATCATTATTATTATTACCACATTTTCATTATTAATTATATTATTACACTACATTATTTTATTACATTAGTTTATACAATATTTTAATAAATACATATGTGAGATTAACTTTATACTTACATTGTAATTATAATTACCTACTCTAGGGATTCGTATGTCATAAATTCTTGATGTGAGTAAAATGTCTTATTTATGAGCCACACTTTAAGTTTGCTCCGGAATACATTATATGTCTCGACATCTTTCAACGTACGCTGTGATTACATCGTCCGGGTGTCCACCACCCAGGTTGAGTGTTTATTAAATACTTCTATTACCACACAACATGCGGTTTATAAAGTTCAAATTATATTTTTTGCGTACTACTCTTGCCTAAGCATGCCGGCTTTCAAACGGAATTCGGCCACATAAAGCCGATGAACTGAGATTTAAAAATAAACGAATAACTTAACTATTGAAAGTTTAATTTTACGCCATCTTTAGTTAGATGGGGTCGATTGTATCTTTAATACAATAACGATCAAAAAGGCCAAAGCTAAGAAGTTATTCAATTCTACTTATACATTTTCTTTTTCTAATTTCATAATCTAAATAACGCATTAATTGTAATTTTGCTGATATCGGAAACTTAAATTGTACTCTTGATTATTGTTATACTGACCTGGTATCTTAACTTAATGATGTTGCACGCCTGTTATTGAGATACAGGCAGGACTTGCGTCGTCTAACTTTATGTTCTTATTTAACGTATTCGTTTAGTATCTTGTTGTTGTGTCAAATAAAATAAATAAATAATAAATAACATCAATTTAGATGTTAGAATAGAGAGTGCGTATGCGAACCGACGAGATTCTCTAACAGAAATCGAGAACTGAACCTGTCACCGCATTATAACATTTTTCCATCATTACATTATCTACTTACCTACAATTACTGGAAGAGCCATTGAAAATTAAATTTCTTTCTGTCCATCAGGCACGTATCCACTTCAGGCACTTTTGGTTCGGGGGGGGCAAAAGTTGAAACAACCATGTGAACTGTGTAAAAATCGCTGTAATCACTACTGGCTAAAAACGTTTTCATTGGGGGGATAAATCCCAACTATCCCCCCCTCTGGATACGTGCCTGCTGTCTATCCCTCTTTGGAACACGGGCGTGATATATAATCGCTAATTGCCAATCGGACACGTAGTACCGAAGACCGAGGCCATTTTTATTTATAAGTTTTTATTTTATCACTTTTTTATGTGGTTTTTGGTTGTATTTTATATAAATCACCTGATGAGAACCGACTTAAAAAAAAAAAATTGAACTGTTTATTACATATATATTACATTGGAATTCATGTTCTTAACTACTAATCTTAACATTAAAGATTATTTGAGTTAAGGAGCCGCTTAGTAAATAGTGACACAACATATTAAATTAAGTAGGCACATTTAGGTTTAGGTATGTGCAGTTTTTTTTAACATTTCTCTCTTAAGGATATTGCGAATTTGTTTACTACTTTTATTACTAATATCTGTTAGGAGTTCTGTCGGAAACCTATTCAATATACTTGGGAGGATACTAGACCAGACCCTTTGTCCGTATTCATTATTAGTCCTTGGTGATTCATAGACAGGTAGATTTGCTAGGTTACGTAAGGTGTTCAATCTTATATTCATTTTTCGACTTACTATCTACATTTGTGCAATAACTGGATCCCGGTGGGCTTCGCTTTGGTAACAGAGCCATTCTACTTTTTCATGTACATAATTTTCGGGCATTAAAAAAATGCAGATTTTGGAATACTCGTGGTTATTTAGAAAGAGGTTTAATTGCAGTATCACTTCCGATAGTTTTGGCAATAGCCGAACCACAGCTAATATCTTAAATCGAGTAACTCAATGGTCCTTGTATGTTTCACCATTTGTATGAAAAAACGGTTTTTACAAGTGTGTTACCCACCTTTTACAGCGATGTGTTAATATGTGATAATCCACATCGAAAGGGACCTTATGGCGGCAGGCGCTTACGTTGCAGCTATTCACTATTGTATTGGAACAGCGGCAATAAAGGCGTAAGTGCCGGCCGCCATAAGGTTCCTTTCAATATGGATTATCACATATTATTTACGTATTTTTACCTATAAATTCCTTTTATTAGGTTCAGGTAGTATTTCGAAGTCCCATTTTTGTACACTAATTCAATACATATCATTTTTTTTTGTAACAGAAGGCTGGTCATGTAAAAGTAGAATGACCCAACATCATTATTGAATATACAAAAATGTGATTCTACTTCGTATATTAAGTACATATTGTATTCTTAGCTTGGGATTCTCTTAAGGTTCAACCATTATAAAAGTCTCGTACCTTTTGTGGAAAATTATATATCGAAGAGCTTGATTGAAATCATTCAAACGTGGCAACTCTTCTTACTTACGAATACAAATCTTGGTTCATTAGTGCTCATATCGAGCCCATTTTTTTGCAGAAAATTATTCATATCTGACATCACATATCTGTGTAGAATTGTAGACCAACTGAGAAATTCGAAATTGTATTTTATTAAGATTTATACATGAATGTCGAGGCCCGTTGTAAATCTGTTTTGAGAGTGAAATTTATCGTCTACTTTTTTGTAACGGCTATTTGAAAAGTGCGGAGTCATGGGCTCTCTCCTAATTTTTTAACAGCATATGATTTTAAACAAAGGTTAGATTAGCTATTTAGTGTTTTCTTAACAATATAAACAACAAAAATACTCGGAACTTCAAATTCAGGCACTTACCTTATTGTTTTTGACCAATTTGCATAGGTAACAGTTTTATTTATTTTATTCCCGAATAAAAAAATGAAACAAAATAATAAATATAACTATGTTCTATGCATCGAGGTTACCCTTTTTTATAATTGTTCCAAATTTCAATTCGATAGCATAAGTAGTTCTTGAGATATTTAGCGATGTGACATGTGAATAAAATATATACATATATATATTAAACCCATACAATATATCATGCCTAGTCACGTCCATATTTGCTCAGTTTTTTCGTAAATCTCTTAGACACACATACTTTTTTTCATATATAATTATTTTAATTGGTAGCCATCATTAACAATTTACCTGTTTCACTTTGACATTAATGGCCACTTGGCACAGAATCTGAGTCACAGAAATGCTGAGTCATGACTCATAATCAAAGAGCTGAACTCACTTGTAATCAGGTGTCAAAACTCTAGATTGGCATCTTAGTGTAATTGCTGAATAGGTAGAAAAAAGTAATTAGAACTGGTATTTAGAGATATCTGTAAACGCCACGGAATAATAAACTAAACGCAGTTAGTTTTGAATGTAGGGCACTTTATAGGTCTAGTGTACATCACTATCACTACATAGTATAAAACAAAGTCGCTTTCTCTGTCCCTATATCCCTATGTATGCTTAAATCTTTAAAACTACGCAACGGATTTTGATGCGGTTTTTTTAATAGATAGAGTGATTGAAGAGGAAGGTTTATATGTATAATAACACCCATTAAATAGTGCACCCGTGCGAAGTCGGGGCGGGTCGCTAGTATAGTATAATGTGTAAACTCATCTAAATGAAAGGAGACTAAATATTAAATATAATATAAGCTTAGCATCACAATCTTAAAATGTAAAAATTTAGCTAAGTAATTAACATGATATGTAATTTAATTTCCTTTTTTGAAATAAAGTTTAATTTTTTTTTGTATACATATAGAACAGTATATAGTGTGTGTGGGTAGTAACTAATATTAGTATATAGATATTTATATAGTGCCTTTTTTAATTTGTGACCCAATTAGCAATTTTTTTATTACACGACTCTATATCATGCATCCTCCACTAGCAAGTAAGTGCGAGAGGGACGAAAGCTATATACTTTCGACATAAACGAGATCATGCTAGGTTGAGAAACTGTCTAGATTATACTATTTTTTATGTTTTTATTTTACATATTGACGATCTTTTTGTGAATTTATTATACTCTCTTTTGACATACATTACAGTAATTCATGTCTTTTTTTAAATTTAATATGCATCAATAAATTGCTCTGAATAATTAGATTCAATTTATGTAATATATAACTGACGATTCAAAAGTGCTTGTTACTAGGCCTATTTGAATAAAGAATATTTTGAAATTTTGAATTTTGAAATTTTGTTGATTGATGTCTCTCGTCAATCCCCTATAAAAAGACACTAGTATTAACGTAGTCACTATGTCCTAGCAAGCATGAACAGACCGGACTCCACAAACAGCACCCGATCACGAGTATGACGCGTATCTCAGCCATCGCCTCCCTCGACCATCTGTTAGGGAAGGTGGCGACCCGATCAACGACGCCACCGTAGGCAAAGCCCTTAAAGCGAGCATGACATATTCAAGCTGGCGGACATTGATAATAACAACAAATTAGTATATAGATAATATTAGTATATAGATATTTCTATAGTGCCTTTTTTAATTTGTGACCCAATTAGTAAAATTTTTATTACACGACTCTATCATGCATCCTCCACTAGCAATTAAGTGCGAGAGGAATGAAAGCTATATACGTTCGACATAAACGAGATCATGCTAGGCTGATATAACTTAGGCTTGGTTTTATAAAGATCCGTTAGACCTTATGTCGGTTTGTTATGTCAAAAAATGTACTTGGTTCCTGAAATTTGATCTGACATTTGGTCTAACGGATCTTTATAAAACCCGGCCTTATTCGACCGAACTACAAGTGTATTTGCGCTAAACCAGATAGGTGACGCAACCGCGCCGTATCGATCAAACCTGCGGATTTCATGTCCGACACAAAGCTCCGTGTTACACAACTTCACCGTTCTTTGAGGTAAATGCGCTGATGCTTGACAACTTAATTTAAGGTTGTTAAAAAAAAAAACAAACATTCTGCAAATAGGCCACAAGGGAACTTTTACATGTCAAAATATTAATTTACAATTTAAGAAAGTCTAACTATAATAGTCTAATGTTTGCTGAGGCACGCACGGACGGTTTTCAAGCTATTATGCGCAAGAACATCGTTTCGTTGCTAAACCGCCTCAGGGGGAGTCCCAACAGACTTCTGAGTATCATTGTTGACAGGTTTGACTGTCCAATCTTGGAGCACTGGGTGGGTCAAATTAGGAGCTGCGCCCTATATAATTATAATTAATTTAATTTAATACTAATACGTAGGTGTAAGCTGTACTAACACGATATGGATAAACAAAGTCCGAAATAAAGATTTATTATTATTATAATAAGTAATACATTTTTAATGTCAAAATATTAATTTAAAGTTCAAGAAGGAATAATAATTTCGAGTTTACAATTATAATAAAATTAATGTCATACAGTGAAGATAAACTTGCAAAGTTAGAGATGTATACGGTCTCAAGATTAAACAAGGAGTATAATGAAATTAATATAATATCCCAGAGATGTACATGGTCTCTGAGCGTCAAAATTACAATTAATTTAATATTGTTAGAGATGTATAAGGTCTCAAGATTAAACAAGGAGTATAATGAAATTAATATAATATCCCAGAGATGTACATGGTCTCTGAGCGTCAAAATTAAAATTAATTTAATATTGTTAGAGATGTATATGGTCTCTAAGTCAATGATAATAAAAATGAATCAATGTAAAAGTGCCCTTGTGGCCTATTTGCAGAATAAATGTTTGATTTTGATTTTTGTTAAATTTTCGAGAAAATTCGAGCTTATTGATTTTTATATTTGGTATCAACATCTATATTAGGGAAGTAGGTACCTCCATCTTACAGAAGACTTCGGCCATAATATAACCATTACTTGCTCTGTGGACATGTAGTGTCTACCTGATTTAATTCGCCGGAGCTCCCCAGGCTACAGCGCCAATGGTGGAATTTTATACGTTTTGTAGTATGAGAAAATCTGACCTAAGTGGCATTTGCAGTAATTAGAATAAGTCAGACTGACTACCCTTAGGGTGGGTTGCACCAAACCGTCTGTGATCGTAAGCGGTGTTCGTTAAAATCTGATTGTATGGAAAGTTTGACAAGTTTCTATGGGATGACAGCTGCCGGCGCCATATTTGACGATGACCGGCCTGTGGTCGTATGTTGGTGCAACCAACCCTTAGTCCGTTTACTTCTCTGTCTACATCATTTTTAAACAAATTGAAACTTTATCTATAACATATAGTCTGATAAATGTAAAAGTATATAGTCATGTATTTGTTATAATAGTTTTAAAGCGTATTCTGTAATCAGAAATCTCTCGTCTGAAGTCTAGACTTCATTCAAGTCTTGGCTGCGAGCCAGGCGCAAAATGTACAACATGGTAACTCCGCTCTGAAAGCTTCGATGAATTATTAAAGCACTTGAGAACAAACTTAAATTTGTTTTTAAAACTGTCTTTACATCATCTTGTTGAGGGTTGGTTAAACAAGAATGGGCGTAGGTACAGATAAAAAAAAATGTCTGTACATGGCTAATAGTTAACGGCTTTTGAGTTTGAAGTTATATTTTATGAGCCCCCGCCCGCGGGAATATTGGCGCCAGAAACGGAGATGGCTGGCCCCCTCCATTTTTTCTTTTAAAATACTTATTAATTACTACTAAATAAAAATGTATGGCAGACGATTTCTATTGGCCCAATTCAGTGATCACGACTTTCGAACGGAAACGTATTAATTAACCTAGGTATAAATTAATCACTATCGCAATCAAAAAAAAACAAATTACTAAAGGTAAAGGTGTTTCTTACATCGCTCCATTTTTATCTTATCTTAATTTTGGAAAGTCGTTTAGTTTATATTAAAGGTTTAACCTTTCGATAAAAAAAAAACGTATTATTACGGAACATAAATTTATTGGCATTAAGCCTTATCAGTTTCAAAATATTTTGATTTCAAATTATGACAAAAGTATTGATTAAACCAATAAAGTTATTAAAGGCTACGATAGTTATATCAAAGTTTTAGATAGTAACACAGCTTATTTTTTATTTTATTGTGTGTAGTAGAATTTAAGCGGAAAAAACAAGTTTGAGCTTGGAAATGGTCGATTTGGAGTGATGTTTGAAACGATATTTCATAATGAAACATCCAAAAATTACATTTAAAGTTTGTGACATAAGGTCCCAATAGTCCTGTTCTAGATAGTAACATTGAGAAAATGTCAAGATACGTGTCAATTCAAATAGAAAATGGCGTAAATAGATTAACTGACACTGAAGTGTTTATTTCTACAGAGTTGGCATTGTTGAAGTAGCGCCGCTCGCTGATGTTTGGTTCAAATGTTTCTACGGAACCAACGGAACTGACACCCTTCGGTCAGGATTAAGGTTAAGCCCCAGAACAGCCATATTCACTTGGCTGATTGCATTTTAAAAAAGAGCGTTCAAAAACTTGGTTATATTTACTCATGCTGCAACTGACCAAACTGTTACTACGTTGTCAGAATAAAATATCTTTTTCACCTCACTAGCTCGGGAAGCCCTTTTTTATTCTTTATTTCACACCTGGCCATAAAGTGGCAATTACCGCACGCTCCGCGCGAGGAAAATCCCACTTCCTGGCCAGGGGGTGACATAAAATTTTGTACTTACCTCGGGCGGTAATTAAGAAAGCCTCAGATCGCATAATTATCGCCCTTGCCTTCGGCTCGGGCGTCAAACACCTGCGATCTGAGACATTCCTTGTTTTACCGCCCTTGGTAAGTAATGTACTATTAAAACCGGATAGCAAAACTGCGTTTTATCCACAAGTGTGCAAAAAATATTTGAAATCCGAATGTGCTATGTGTAACTTTTTTAAACATAATAAACAACATGTGAAGATTGTGAAGGCCTGTCCAGACAGTCCAGCACCGACAATTTTATATTGTGCTATTCTGTTAAAATAAACTGGTACCTACGCCAAATCTCGGGATTAGGTAGTGGACCCCGAGCATCCAACTATATTACGGATGCAACTGTACTAAAAAAAAAAAAAATTCTTTTCCTCGCTCTAGTGAGGTGAAAAGATTTGTGTTATACACGGCTGCAAAGTTATTTTACGTCTCGTGAGTTGCAACACTCGCTACGCTCAGGATTCTATTTTATATAGAATCCATTCGCTAGCTCGCAGTTCAACCCTAGAATCCATTCGCTAGCTCGTTCAATTCCACACTCGCAGTTAAAATACAACTTTGCACCCTTGTATAATAAATAACTATTGCGTTCATAATCCCTGTATGAATTCTTTAACCTTGTCCATAAAAAACAACCCGACCAAATGAAACCACATTTATTTATTTATTTTATTTATCGTATGGCAATTTTGTTGCCAGTTTTGTTGCACCGTTTACCACCACCCAGGGGTCACGTGTAGGGTAACGGTGGGTACTCCCTACGGACGTGGTGCAACTTCAACCCCCATTAAAACTACATTGTGCTTTGCCTAGACCATTAGGAAATCCAGCGAGGGTTTATGTATGTGGGTATGTAGGAGGGGCATTGTCAGTTGTAAAAACAAAAGTTGTCCACCCGATGGGCAATAGTTAACGGCTTATGTACGTATAAGTTATGTTTTTATTACATGGATTTATAGTTACGGAAACACCGTTTATGCGGGTTAGTAGACCAATCTAAAATTAAGCTTTGTGGCCCTTAACTTTTTACATGTCCACCGAAAAGAAGCGAACCTAAATCTGACAGTGACCCAGGAACGACCTGCCTGACTGTCTCCATCTTTTCTTTCTAGGGCTCTCAAGCCGCTAATATGTTTCATCGGCAAGATGTCGTACCTAGCCGGGGGCATGGCGATCAGCGTGCGGGGCCGACAGGCGTCCCGCCAGGAGGCCCCCATCCTCGTCGTGGCTCCCCACTCGTCGTTCCTTGACAGCTGTATCGTGTACGCCACGAGGATGTCGTCAGTCATTGTGAGGAAGGAATCCATGGACAACTATGTTGGAAGTACGTTTGGTGAAGGTTTGCTTGGTGGTGGTATTCTTATGGGGAAGAATAGTCGAGGTCTTTGTTAATTTACGTTTCGGTAATTTATGTCTGTGTTTCAATTGTATATATGCCTAATAGGTCCTTGAATACTGCGACTAAAAGTGATATAACCCTCTCATAACGTGGCGGTCATATAGATTGGATTCATCAACTGGTTGATTAACCAGTTCAAGTGACAAGGGGGCATCCATAAATTACGTGAGGTGTTTTTTTTTAATTTTCTGTCCCCCCCTCCCCCCTGGTGAGATGTCGTGAGATTTTATTCAACCACCTCCCCCATCCCTCAATCTTACGTGAGATTTTTTAAAAATGTGGGTTTCTTACGTAAACGCGTTGGGTTGTTATTGTAAAAAAAAAAATGCTTCGTGCTTTTATTTACGACTAGTTAAGACTAGTAATCAATATTGCTGAGAGTTAACGTCGAAGTATGAATGAAATTATTCTCTTTCGAACGAATTAGTGAATAATCTTAATCGTATTACGATTACGCTTAAGATTAAATCTTATAAGCGTGTAGAATCTGGATTGAATGGACCAAAATAGTATAATTTTTTTTTGTTTCAATCAGAAAAAAAATTGCGTGATATTTGCCGAGAACCCCCCTCTCTCCAACGTAAGATTCGATGAGATTTGACTCGACCCCCTTCCCCCCTTAAACATCTCACGTAATTTATGAACGCCCCCCAACTACATCATGAGAAGGTTAACAGCGCAAAATTTTGGGAGCAGAGTTCAAAACCTACGATCTAACTTAATTGGGAAAGAAGTGACGACTAAATTACTGCTTTGGTTTGCTTTTCTTCACTAAAATACCTACTAACGGACAAACTGTAATTTAAAACTTATTATAAGTTATTTTCCGCGCAATCTTCTTACTTCTTCTACCATTTATCTTCGATTGTATACGGTCATTCTGTCTTGACATGCTTTTGGGAATTATGATGGTTGCTAACGCATTGTCTTTCGCTGTTTTTCACAGCGCACGTAACTAACAGCTTTAGAAAAATGTTGACTTGAAATGTCTGTTCTGTTTTCTTGATCTATCTACAATTCTACACCTTTTGGAATATAAGAGTAATTCGATGCCAAAGATATGTAAAAAAATTTCGGCTTCTCACTATGGTACATGGTGCAGCAGTGTAGATATTTTACTATTTCTTGTTGTTAGCTGTTCTATTAGCCCAGAGACGTTATAAATGTTATAATAATGGCGACATCGCGGACCCCTATTCCAGAGGGCCCGTTTATGCGGTCCTTGCCTCTGTGCTTGCCTTAACCGGCCGGCTAGTGTGGGGTGCCAGAGCTATATGCTCGCAGGGTGAAAGTGTACTGCACATAATATCCCAGCAATAAAACCGGTGTAGTTTCCCATCTCTTCGCAATAGCCCTTGCACGTAGCTTTTTTTTTAACCTGACTGTGGCTTTATAGGCCGGGCCCAATGAAGCGATAGGAGTGCGCGGTTGAAGAGTAGCCTGGGGAAAATCCAGGGGAAAACCTCCGACACGACCACGCGTGTGGTTTGGAACACTGGAATACTCTAAGAGTTTGCGCTCCAGTGAGATTGGTTGAGCTGTTTCAACCGAATCTGAGGTGTGAGTGGAATCGAGTTACTGGGAGTTTTGTCGCTGGTTCACTAAACCTAGCCTAGCTGAGAAGAGTCCAGCAAGAAACTCAGCTAGGCCCGACCTGGGTCGGACTGACTCTACCCGGTGTGCGGCGGTACCGGGACGGATAGGGACTATATGTGTCACTGTTGTCGCGATCGCGCGGTGGTTGCACGTAGCGGGTGCTGTCTCTGGCTGTATTTCCTCAATAGTGCAGGCAGAGACCCGCTAGGTGTACAAATTACACTTTACAATAACAATTTAAGCTTATGTCGTATGTATGTATGTGTTATGTTATGTCCGATTTTCTTAAATAATGTTTTCACCGTGGACTTCTTCTAAGCGTGATGGCCCATAGTTTAGATTTAGATTTAGATAATTCATTTCATGATAAGGAATTACATTATAAATGTGCACACATGTCAAAATTACAAGAATTGTTATCCTGATCGTCGTAACAGAAAAAATAATGTCAACCAGAGTAATACAAAACACGATAAAAAGTAAACAGAAAAATAAATGCATCTTCCATTCGGAGTTTCGGAATAAAAATATGATTAATATTTACAACCAAATCCTACATTTGGTTGATTAATAACAGTTAAACTACAGTTTCTATTAAAATCTGACAAAATTTAATCATATTATTATAGTTTCTATTAAAATCTGACTAAGGAGACGTAGTCATGTCATGATAACTATAGCGACAGAAAAAAGAAGATTGGCTCTGTCCTTCAACTTTTTTTGTTAAAAAAATATCGCGTTTGACCTCCGTCTGACCTGATGGAAAGTTAAAACAAGGTCAGGGTTAGGTTAGAAGGATCGTTGACTACTATCCAGGATTGCGCTCACACCGAAGATACCACTTGAGGATATCCAGGTTGTGAATTTGTTGAACTGTATTTTGCATGGTCACATCGATTTTATTTTTCTATAAAAAAATTTGATTCTTTTTTTTCTCATTGTTTTCTTCTCATTTCACGAAATCGCGTAATCTGTCACTGTTTTAGTGGTTGTCCGCTGGCGCTAGTTGCGACTTGTGACAAACCATAGATATTTGAAGATTGTTTAAGGTCGCGTTCATGTTTATCTGTTCTTGTCTGTTTACATTGTGTTATGTTTGTTATGTTGTTTGTGACTTTAGTGTTTTTTGTCTTTCGTGGCTTCTCGTGGTCCCAAAGGAAGACCAGCGCTAGCCAATGGCACTATGCTGATTTAGGGCCATTTCGTGGCTATTTTCTGTATTTTGGTGTTATGTTAATTTGTACTGTGTCTGTGCCACGAATAAATGTTTTTTCTTTTCTTTCTTTTCATTGTAATAGTTTATGCACCACCTACTTTTCAACTTTATATTTCATTTCTCCACTACCCAAAGGTTGTCTGGAAGAGATCGCTCTTTAGCGATAAGACCGCCTGCTGTTCTGCCTCTGTCTCCCTGTATCTATGTTTTTTGTTTTTTATGTGCTATTTTATTATGTGAGGTGTGCAATAAAGAGTATTTGTATTGTATTGTATTGTTGATTTCACTTACAACAATTTGCTCTAAATACTGTCGGTTGACAAGCTTTGCTCAAGTCGCCATTATTGTTAAGCCTCGAGATTTCTCTAAAGCTTTATCCATTCAATTTCCTACGCATCTAGAAACACGTGTAGGTTCAATGGTTGAAAAGACACTTACTAGGGCCATTACAACTGTATTGTGCTGTTCTGGTTAAAGAGGATTGATGAATGAACAGCGTTGAAATGAACACGTGTGAGATGCTATTGAAGTGGTTGGAAAATACAGACTTGATGGATGGATGGTCGTTAAAGTCTTGCTTTGTACAGGACAGTTGTGTTTGGAAAAGTGTATTATTAAGGTTGTATATTGTCTTTGCTCTTTGAGTAATTGACACATGTTAAAATTTATTCCATAGTGTGGTTATATGTGTCATTCTACTTTTTCATGACCAGCAGGCGAATCATCTAACTTTATATACTAACGGTAGATAGATTTTGATGTCAATTTTGAAGTATAAATGTATGAGCTGAAAATTAAAATTTGACATTGAAATCTATCTCTAACGTTAGTACAAAAGTTACGTGATTACCTCGCAGTTTTCTACTACAAAAAATAACTATGACATGTAATGGATTAGTGTACAAAAATAGGATTTCGAAATAGTACCGGAACATAATAAAAGTATTTTATAGGTAAAAATACTTAAATATTAACATATTGCTGTAAAAGGGTAACACAGTGGTCAAAACCATTTTTTCATACAAATGGTGGGACGTCGAAGGACCACTGAGTTACTTGATTTATGGATATTAGCTGTAGTTCGTTAATTACCAAAACTATCGGAAGAGATACTGCAATTAAACCTCTCTCTAAATAACATTACAAAAATATGAAGAGAGGGCCAAGTATTCCAAAACCTGCATTAAAAAAAACTGTTTGAAAAACTAGAACGGCCCATATAGATAGAAAACCATCAAATTATCACAATAAATAGTTTAGACAAAATAATGAAAAGCATAAAAAGATATGGGACTTCAAAAATTCACAAAAATGTAGTTTTTTTTATAGTCCAAATGTAAATTGAAAATTATCAATAGAATTCTCATGTTTCAATAAAAAAGAAATTGTACAGCAACTATGTCCTTAAACGCAATATTTCACCACTAAAACGGCAATTTACTCGTTTTTCGTTACAAGACGCCATTACACCGTGACGTCACTTTTCACTGTCTATCTGTATACTTAAAGCGTTTGTAGTGCTCGTCAGCTCTGTGCCCTTACCATGAGTTTGCATGACCGTACTCGCTAGCGACTGCGTAAAGGATTTAGTGTGCCGATTCTTAGTTCTATTGCGTAACCGCCAGGGGAGCTGTACTTTTGCCCATACAATTTTTTACGCAGTCGCTAGCGAGTACGGTCATGTAAACTCATGGTAAAGGCACAGATCTATAAACTGTCTCGAATGACAGAAATGAGTCAAACAGCCTAGTGTACGAAGGCCCGAAGCAGCTGGCATGCACATGATGCACAGCGAGGCGGAAGCCCTACGCCTCGCGTGATTAGGCGGCAGGCGTGTATTTCTGGAGGTAGCCTTACTAATGTTATAAAAATACTGAACACCTATACAGGGTCACTCAGAATAATCCTATTCATGTAAATTGCATCGTTGATGGACCGTGTCAGAAATAGTCAAAACAGCATTTTGAAGGTGTTAGCTGAAAGGTACAACTGTCCCATTCTTTGTCACTGGGTGGCACAGATTAGGACACTTGTGAAATATATTAAATAGCCCTGATTGTGAATATTAAGTAGCCTTTATTATGTTATTCCTTTTAATTTTATTGAATTTATCTATTATGTAACCCCACTAACATAGACATAAGTAGGTACAATAATGTTACTAACCATATATGGATTTTATCCGAAATAAAATTATTTGAATTTTGAATTTGAAATTGATCGGTAAAAAACCTGTTATTAATCGATCGTAGAGAACTTCGTTAATATTTAAGGAGCAAAATATTAACGGAAAATTGGTAGGTGGGCTCACCATATTTTTCAAGCAATTAAAAAGTCATCGTTTGGGACTCAATCTTTTGGTTACTAATTTAGACTATTTACTATTCGAATTTTATATGACTCTTTGATTTAATAAATAATCGTAAGGTATCTTCTGGTAATTCCTTATGTCCGGTAATTCCGAAAATAACAAATTCTATTCTTTTTTTTATTCTATTTCGGTGCCTAAATTTTTCAATTTTTCCTTTATACTAAATTTGGGTATAGGATGGCGCATCGCAACTGACGATTCTCAATATGATTTGAGACGTTAGTGCCGTTAATGAAGCATGAGTCTTCTGGTAGATGTCGCTGTACGCCTCCCTTAAGGCGTTTGTATAAAATATAGTTTACGTTAGCAGCGGTACTGCTTAATACGAAGGAACGGTTGATGAATTTGGAACTGGGTAGCGATTGCACCTATAGCTCAGTTGGCTAGAGCGACTGGCCGCGAGTGCCAGGAGGTCGCAGGTTCGAATTCTGTTCGGTGCCTAAATTTTTCAATTTTTCCTTCATTCTAAATTCTAGTCTAACTAAGCAATTTTGTTGCACTACCAAACATCAACAAAAAAATCAATATTTCTTTTTGATGCTGATGACTATGAGATGCAATAAAATCGCTTAGTTAGGCTGGAATTTGTTATTTTACCTAGGAAATATTCAATAACGCACTAGCGACTCATTGAAGTCTCAGACGACCTTTTGTCGTCGATTGCCTACGGTGAGAAGGAGGTACTTTTTTATCGTATGGCAATTATTTCGAACTATGAGATCTTCTAGAAGACAGTACGGTTGCCAGTTTTGCACTGTTTAGCACCACCCACAGGGGCCACGTGTAACTCCCTACGGCCATGGTGCAACTTCGATCCCCAACATAAGGTCATCATCATCATCATCATCATAATTTCAGCCGAAAGACGTCCACTGCTGCTCCCCCAAGGCTCGCCATTTAGACCGGTCCTGTGCCGTTCGTTTCCACCGGATTCCCGCGACCTTCACCAGGTCATCACTCCACCTTGTCGGAGGCCTACCGACAGCTCGTCTTCCGGTGCGTGGACGCCACTCAAGCAGTTTCTGGCCCCATCGACCGTCAGTCCTGCGAGCAATGTGCCCTGCCCACTGCCACTTAAGTCTCGCAATTTTGAAGGCTATGTCGGTGACCCCAGTTCTGCTACGGATAGCTTCATTCCTAATTCTATCACGCAGAGAAACCCCGAGCATAGCTCTTTCTAACATAAGGTACTTTGACAGATTGTAAGTTTTCCCATCATCTTGAAAAAAAAATTTTATTTATGTCAGTACCGAGATAAGAGTTAAATAAGCACCTACTTACATGACATGTTATCTAAGCGAAGAAACTAAGACTTACGACAGTAGAATAACGGTAGCATAAAAATGTACCCTATTCTGTATAAAATAAAGTTTGTTTTATAGCAAGATATTCTGAAAGTAATCGTCGATAGGATGTGAAAGCGCGCTTTGATGGATTTATGTATGAAATAGGCTTAGGAAACTAGTTTACGAAATATACCATGATCATTGTGATGTATTATTACGTATTAGCACTGACATTTGACAGCGGAGTACAGTCGGCAACAGATATATAATCAGTTGATTTCGCTATTGCACCTTATCTCATTATTGACATTATGACATTAATTAATCTTATTATTATTTTTGAATTTGATATTTGACATCACCTAGGATATCCTAGTCATGTATACGAGTACATTTAGACATTTTTATTCAATTATTTCATTAACATGTGACATTTCTTAATGTATTATTATTGTTTTGAAGTTTTGAAATTATTATAGACAATCCTTTAATGAATCCATTTTATTTTATTTTGATGTAAAATAATAATGTTATTTTCTAAAGGAAATAAATGAATCTACCTATCTATCTATCTATTATACTCTTTGTTTAATCAGACTGAGACCTTATACATCTCTAACTTTACTGATGTCGTAATATTCGTAATAGATAACTTTGCAAGTATATTTTGACTGTCGGTATGACATTAATTTTGTTATATTTGTAATCTCGAAATTATTAATCTTTCTTGAACTGTAAATTAATATTCGGACATGAAAAATGTATTCTTATAGTCAGACTTTGTTAAATTTTAAATTAATATTTTGACATGTAAATGTGCCCTTGTGGCCTATTTGCAGAATAAATGTTTGATTTTTTTGATTTTTTTTTTTATAATAAAGGGAAAAATGGCCGACCGTAACGGCCGACTATAACATTCGTTCTCTATATTATGCCTAATATATTTCTTTGATTGATCTATTCGGTTGTAGATATCGTCTGATTAATATTTTATTTGTGAGCTAATTCATTCTCTTATTGTAGTCAATTAATTTCAATAAGATGAGGAATGGTGACGCAGGCGAGAGCCCTGCAAAGACCCTTTAAGTCACATTTATAAGATATATACAGACTATTACAGACATACATAAATAAAAAAAGCCTTTATTTTATTCAACGATTTTTGGTTTGAACAATTATAGGTTTTACGGTTTTTGAGTTTTCGCTTAATGTTGAAAGTATTTACTAATGCACATTTTTTTTCAGAATTTTAACTTTATAGTTTGGAAATTAGAGAAGGGGGGGGGGGGGCACACTTTCTATGACTTTGACAGCTAATATCTTACCAACGGTTGAATTAAATGGACAAGTTTTTTAGAAACCTCCATATCATTTTCAAAGGCCTATCCATCGATACCCAACTCGACTATGTGCGTTGAAAAAAACGGACGGACGGACGGACAGACAGACATGACGAATCTATAAATACACACCCTAAAAATCGTATGTTTGTAATAGAGACGCTATTACGTCAGTGTTAAAGTAGAATAATCCAACGGAATACGAGCATGATCAGTGTCAAATGTCAAACTCAAAGTAGGTAATAGTACTGTATCTTTCTATCTCCCCAAAGAAAATGTCTGGGAAACGTCTAACAGTTATTCAATTCAATCATTTATTTATAAAATTTTACATTTTACATGTCAAATAAATATTATGTGATTACATTTAATGTTACATTCATTAGGTACATTATCATAATACAGGTTAAAGGTTATAGTGCAAGGCTGGGCAAGCGAACCGATTTCATTTTGAAATTTAAAACCTACTTAGCGCAGGTGTTAGCTCTCGAAAAAGGCATCGAGTGTGTAGTAGGCGTTGGATGCCAGTTTCATTTTAAGTTTTTTACTGAAAGATCCATAGCTAGTAGCTTGTCTTATTTCCAGCGGGATTTTATTATTCCATTAAAAAAAATTTAAACATGAAATTGGCAGTAATAGGCCAATTTCCTATATATAATATTGTTCGTGAGGTCGTACTCTGACTAAGTAACGCGTTGCGTGCGACGTTAGAAAGTATTTTGTAATAAATGGCATGACCAATTTCTAATTACGTTCCATTTTATTTTAAAATGTGTGCGTGTTACAAGAAAGCGCTATTTGGATATCACTTGGATATCATCCTATACCGGTTTAGCCTATTCGTAAGTGAAAGAAAGAACATAGTTAATTACCGCATAAATAAAACTAGGGTCGGTAAGTGGGTTTATGGCCTGTTAATTTGATGCGCCAGTTTGCGGCCACTTGGATGAGTTGATGTAACTGAAAGGATATTTTCTTGCTTTTTTAATACATTTCCATTCAATAGCTACTAATTAAAACGCATTCGACTCACTAATTATTTAGGGCATGTAAAAATGTAAATATCTTCAATTGAAAAAACTTGGTTCTTCAGAAGGCCGCAAACTGACGCAGGCCGCGTAACTGGCCTAGCGACCCTACATGCAATCAGTGTTTCCAGATGGTTACATTTCTTACATTTTTCGTAACTTTTGACCGGCTCGCGTAACATGTAAGTAACTTCTGTTGTAAAGAAAATTTTCGTAACTTTTGAGAATAATGAAACTATTTAAAAAGAAAGATCAATTGTATCTAACCGGGACCAAGCGAGTCAATTTATAGGCTTCCATACAGAAAAGGTGACAAAGAAACCTACATGGTAGGACTCTGTCTGCCCGTCTGTTGCAACTCTATCTATGACATTTGAGATACCGCCCATCAGCCTGGCGTAATTCTGCGGCCGAACTCGCCGAATTGTAGCTGTACTTATATGGCTACTCATTTCTTAAAATCAAACATTTTGATAAGTAATTACGATAAATATAAAAAATTTAACTTTTGCATCAAAAATGTAACTTTTCAAGAAACGAAACGTAATTTTCGTCCAAAGGTCCCTGGCAACACTGCATGCAATTGAAGTTACATAAACTAGAGCTTGCCAAAGGGTCTTCACTCAGCTTGGCGTTAAGAAGCAAATCAGAAGATAAGTGAAGAAATTGCCAAGTATTGGTTAAGTTTCAAGTAACAGGACGTTTATAGTATTTGTGTTTTTTCTCGTGTCCACTTCATTGTTCTAATGTGCGGTTTGCTATTATCGTCCGTCATAAAAGATAAGCGGACTTCGTAAATAAAGACTGCACGTGCATTAACACTTTACCGGATTATCAACTCTAGGGTCTTTGAAAAAGCTTTAAATTTTTTTTTTTTTTTTAATTTATTTAGGCAACAAACAGTCAAATACAAAAATGATATTTTTACATATTGTGGTAAAAGACCTTGAGTGCCATATCTTAAGATTACATAAACATTTTAACTTAAAGTAGCTTATTGTAGGAGCGGTAAGAAGCGAAACAATTTGCAAAAGAGTGCATTATTGGGTATTTGCTACACAAGTCCATTGCTTTAATAATTAGAAATATGACGTTACACACATGGCCCGTATACCCGGCGGCACCTGAAATGAAATGAAATCATTTATTCTTCAATTTAGGCATGTTACATGCACTTATGAATGTCAAAAAACTACCACCGGTTCATAAAATAAACCTCTGCCTCGAGAAGAACCGGCGTGAGAAACTCGGCGAGGTGTCATTTTTTCAAAACAATATACAATGTATATAAAATAACAGTATCATAATACTACAGAATTCAAATGCTACAATATAAACATAGTGTCTGTTTCACGACAGACTTCAATTTAGTACCTGAATGCCTGACAATGGTACGAATAGAAGGCATCCGGACTGCCATTTTTCTATTAGTGCACTCGTAATCTTTTGCTTACGTCGGTAGAGTCCATAATCAATTGAACATTCAAGGCGGTTGTTATGACTTTTTGCCACGTGGTCATTAGTGTTTATTTGCGGTTACCTCAACAATACCATTGTTTTCTTTAAGTGGATCGGCCAAAATTGAAAAACAGACTATATAGTTGCCGGCAAACATCTTGAACCTGCGCAGTAGCCTATTTACGTAGAAATCAAGCTACTGCGCACTGAAGCTTAAGCTCAAGATGTTTGCCGGCAACTGTACCTATCTTAATAAAATAGACACCGCACGGACCCCAGCGGGGCTAGCACAACTGCCGCTGCGACGCGACGCGAGTAGAGAAAAATCTACGCTCCTCTTTCTATTCCGCACAGTTTGAGCGAGACAGGAATCGCCGAGTCGCGCGAGATACGACTTGGCGGCAAGTTGTGCTAGCCTATCAGTCTGCATGCAGTAAGGCGGTCGATGCGGCGAAACTGACCTGGGTGAACCCCACGCGACTGTGTCCCGGCGAAGTATATTTACATAAACACACATACTTTAATATTCGAGGAACACGATTTGGCTGGGAGCTATTCGCGGTCTTGCTCCCACGTGTGAAATGAAATGAAATGAAATTATTTATTCTTCAATTTAGGCATGTTACATGCACTTATGAATGTCAAAAAACTACCACCGGTTCATAAAATAAATCTCTGCCTCGAGAAGAACCAGCGTAAGAAACTCGGCGGTGTCATTTTTTCAAAACAATATACAATGTATATAATATAACAGTATCATAATACTACAGAATTCAAATGCTACAATATAAACATACATACATATTTTTTAATATTAAGGACAAAATATTTCTGTGTTAGATTACTTGTGCGGGACGCTATCACTGCCAAACATCCATATCCATGATATAATCGTTTATCTTATAATAAGCTTTTGAAATAAGTGTCTGTTTCACGACAGACTTAAATTTAGAATCCGTAAGTTCAAGTATCAAGCTATATGTCAGAACGAGAGCGCGATATACTCGGCGCCAGCCTGCATATTTATCATATTTTTTTAATTAAGAACAAAATGACATAAGAGGGTGTACCTAAGCTACAATTGAACGGATTTTTCAATCTACGAAGTCCACAAAATGCCAGTTTCTGTTTTGTCCCGAATCTCCAGTTAGGATAACAAATAGCCGCATGAAGATGTCAAAATTATGTGTACAAGTCTGTATTACTTAGATAATTTCGACTGTCTCCCTTATCAGGGGGAGGGATGGCACTACCAAGCTGGCAGTGGGGGGATATTATTGTTTTACTGCGGTAAGGCAGGGGGAGGCAATTAACCTTACTCTCCCCTGTAGCCTGAACACTTAGGAGTAATTAACAGGTTAATTTGTAAGGTAAATCGATACAAAGTGTACCAATCTTATTTGTTTTTGACCCACAACTACAAATGCAAGAATTTGCATGCAATTTTGATTACATTGCGGGCTGCGGGCTACCGAGGTAAGACAAGGCCGATAAAATCCCGTAATGTAATGAAAATCGCATGCAATTTCTTTCACAGTGTAAATGGGCCTTTACCGTGGCGTCGTGGGCGGTTATCTGACCGTATTTTTTGTCAATATTTTCGTAGTGCTATTCTGTATATATGCTTTGCTTTCGTAGTCGAATGGAAATGAGCATGATTCTTAGAATAAGTTGCTGTTGACACACTGTTGTTATTATATCCTAAAACTTGTACAAGTATTAGGCAGTGAAAATTTGGAGCCATGTATCTGGCTTTTTACGTGTTTTGTGAGCTTATTTTTGAAAAGTATATGGCTGTAATTATCTTCAATCTTTCTGCCTAGGTATACAGGTTGCAACAAAAATAGTGACGATGTATTTAAAGGCATATTCGGTAACGTGTTCCAACTTCCGATTAGGATAGGAAAAAATAGAAGAAATTTTTTTTTGACGCAGAAATTTTTGGCCTTTGTATGGAGTTGGCTGACTTGGACGACCTACCCCATAGAAAAAAAAAATTCTCGCGTCAAAATTTTTTTTTTGTACTTTTACTTAATCAGAACACGATACCGAATATGCCCTTAAAAGGATCGTCACTATTTTTGTTACACCCTGTATAAATATATATTTAAGGTTGTTTTTGTTTGTTTTTTCACGATAAAAGTTACAATATAAGGCGAACAGGTCAAAATTATAAAACGTGTTAAAAATTTCAATACACAGAATGGACATGTATCGTGTAAGGGATCAGTAACATATGGGTCATTGTCAGTTGTAAAAAAAAAGTTGTCCACCCGGTGGTCAATAATTAACGGCTTATGTACATATAAGTTACGTTTTTATTACATGGATTTACAGTTAAAGGAAACACCGTTTATTGCGGGTTACTAGACCAATCCAAAATTAAGCTTTGTGGCCCTCAACTTTTGATATGTCCACCGAAAATACGCGAACCTAAATCTGACAATGACCCATATCATAAAAATAAACAATATCAACTTAAACTATAAATTTATTTAGGTTCCTATTAAGTACAAATATATAATATAATTATTAATAAAAAATAACATTAAAACTAACCTATTACTAAATATAAACCTAATAAAGATCCCCAAAATCGATCCCCTGTGGCAGGCTGCCCACAAGGCTGGCTACATTACCCCGCTGGATCGCAATGCCTATCCTTTGGCAGAGGAATGAGCCAGCCCTGCGATCTGCTTAAACTTAAAATTGATCTTATTGCGGATGTAACAACCGTATTTTTCTCACTCTCTGTGTCTGTCTGTGTTCTAGAGCTGATAAACTACACGCAGCCGGTGTACGTGTGGCGAGACGATCCCAACTCAAGAGCTAACACGATCAAGGAGATCATACAGCGGGCTACTTCCAAGGAGGACTGGCCGCAGGTTTCACGATATTACACACTCATCATCCTGTAGTGTTTTCCCGGTTGTGCCCTAGCTCGGAGTCTACTTTGACACCTAATCACAAGATTTTGGCGAAAGCGACTGCCATCCACACGCACCTAACAATCCTAATATTTAAGCCTTTCATTTTAATTTCCATAATTTTTGACGAAGTATTTAATTTATTATTGTAATTATTATAAGTTTGAATAATGTTATTGACAGTAAAATGTATGATTAATACAAATAATATCATATCATAAAGACATATCATATCATCTGAGCATCTAACACAGAGGTAAAACTAGACGAAGTCGCCTCTGATTTCTGAAATACAATGTTTTAAGTGTTTGAGTGATATTATAGTCATGTCACCAGATTAGCGATATCACAATCTGTAGAAAAATATATCGAATGGCGGTTCGGATCACTACCGCCTCGGTAACATTCATTAGTGTTCGTTCCGCGGCTCCTAACGGTATTGCCAAGGTCATTCAGAACCTGTTTTTTACGCACTGAATCAAAACCTAATTAGGCACGTGCAAACTTAATATAGCATCGAATTCATATCCTATTGTAATGGCATAAGGTCTATATTATAGACGATACCTTAGTATTTTAGATGTAAGCGGTGAGCCACGATGTTGGTGTGACTGTAAAAGTATTATGGGGTCAATGGGCTAAAATTAAATATGGATCTCCGTCAACAACTCGTGCGCTGTCCAATTAGGCTGTCCATGTCGTAGGTAATTAACGGTTATTCATCTTCAATTACTGTTTTTTCATCTAAGCATCATACAATTGTCAAATCGACTGTGATGATGTGGGCCAACTAATGCTAATTATGTTCTAATAAATGTAAGTATGTTCTTCGATCTGTAACTATCCGTTTTCTCGCGATTTAAGGCTTATCGTATTAAAAACAACGAGTTTTACCGTAATAGTTTACCATATTTACTTCAAACATCACTGTCTTCGAAATATGTGGCATCAAACAATTTTAGGCCAAAAATTCAGTTTTTTGGACGTAATTTTTGTGAAGATAGGTTAAAAATAAAAATATCTCTTATGTTGATAGAGAGGTCATTAAGTAACAGTTACTTGTACATTTCATACATATAAGTGCATAAACAACATACTTATATAAAAAATTGAGCTTTTTTGTATTATGTTTAAAAAATCACAAAAAATAAGTAGTTTTTTTTTATTTGGCTCTTGCAAAAAGGATTGAAGAACCGATAACCGTTTGTTCCGTAAATATATCTATAGTTTTGACGGAGCTATATCAACTCAAAACAAGTCAAAAATCGATGAATAGCGCGTGGAGCCCCTTAACGCTTTGAACGTTTCTAAATTGTATCCATTTATATATACTTATATTCGGTATTTATATATTTATATACATATTTATTTATTTTTTCGTTTATATATACGTACATATATATATATATCTATCTATATATTATTGTGATGTTATTAAGATAATTTTGTGTTCGAATTGTACATGTTTCTCGGTTTGCCTATTAATCTTAATCTCCACTCAATTGCTCAAAGGTTAGCTGGAAGAAATCCCTTACAGGGATAAGCTTGCCTTTGTACATATATGTCAACTGTTCTTGTAATTTATGTTATGTTTTACTCATGTACAATAAAGAATTTTACATACATTTTTACATACAATTGTATAGGTGTATTGAGTTTTAAGTTACCAAATTCTAGTTTTATCAAATCCGGAATACCAGAAATCTGGTCACAGACACTACAATGAACAGATTTCTACGCCAAATTATACAACTCAAAGACATTGGGCAGATTGGGTACATTTAACATAACAAGTCTAATATGACACACTTTTCGAGCATGAGAAGTGAAAAATATTATTCTGTATGGCTACACATTTCCCACATGGTCAATGTCATGTTATATACGTTAAGGACAGCTCTCTCTCATGTTTATTGTTTTGTAATTTCATGTTGTTTCCTGGTTGCCCTGAAAATCAGCGTCATGATTTTCATGACACTATGCTGAGCGGCACCCATTTTGGTACTAAATAGGTACCTATTTACTATATCCTAGAATGTGTAAACAACTTGTACCAAATAAATATTTCTTTCTTTATTTATTTGGGCAGATTTCTTTATGGAAGCCGGTCGATTATACTCATAGCTGTATATTCATATTCATATTCATATTCATATGTTTTATTGCGATCATGTTCATTTTACATAGGATGGTATTAAAACATTATAAAGTAGGTACATGATACCCTGTTAGGGCATGGCAATAATCTTATTACTAATGCTAATGTCGACCATTTAAAAATAAGAGACTACACTAAACTGAGAATACATTGCAAAATAATTTTAATAAATAACAGAAAACTTAATTTAACATTCATGCGGAATTACTTATTCTATAATTGTATAATTCATCAATCATCATCATAATATCGTATAGTTCATCAATAGTCAATAATAAAATTACAATTTAAATGAAATGATTGAATGTCCTATTGATCCAATTTGGCAAAGCGTCATCATTTAAATATTCCTCAATGGTATAGTAACCTTTCTCTTGAAGTAGTTTATGTAAATTTCTTTTAAATACTTTGTCGTTTGTTTCCTGTAAAAGTTGTTGCGGTAGCTTGTTTGCTATGGTAACGCATCTACAATAGGGGCCGTTTCTGTACATGGCTAATTTTGAAATAGGTAAAAAGTATTGAATTTATATAATAACCAACACGCACAAAATTTCGTCTGTAGATCCTGATCTTCCCTGAAGGCACATGCACGAATCGCTCTTGCCTCATCACCTTCAAGTCGGGAGGCTTCTACCCTGGAGTGCCGGTCCAGCCAGTTACCATCCGCTACCCGAACGCGAGGGACACCGTCACCTGGACCTGGGAGGGTCCCGGCGCGTAAGTACCACTTGTAGCCTATCTGAGTCCACCCTGATAATGACGAGACTACTACTTATATGTTTGTGGGGTCCGGTCTGTTCATGTTTGAAAGGACTAGTAACTTCGTACTAGTGTTCAGTGGAATTAACATGATGAGAGACTTCGTTCTGTTCTCATTTGATTTTATTTTTAAACTGACGCTCAGAGACCTTATACATCTCTGAGGATATTTATTTATTAGATTTAATTTTTTTCATGTTGACGTTTAGAGATATATCTCACAATATTTTATACATCTCTAACAAATCTCGATTGTTATTAGTTTCTTAGTCTTATTTTTGACATGTAACACTACATTTAATAATTATGCATTGATTATTGTATTATTTTTATTTGATATAGATAGATTTTGACTTGTAAAAGTGCCCTTAAGGCCTATTTGCAGAATAAATGTTTTGATATTGATTTTTGATACAAAAAGTTGCCGTGTGACTTGGTTAATTTCGGCTGCACGAGGCCACGGTTACTTATAAATGTGTTTTGGAGTAGAATTCCAGCCAGGTCCTGGTATGAAGAGTAAAACTGTGGCTAAATATACGCGGCAGTTCGTTTTTGCCTTTCAGAAGATACCAATTTTCCAATAATTTGCATTTAGATTTTTTGCTAAGCTTGTAAACAACCTTGTCCGTTTCGTCGGGTGTAAAAATCTATGTTCATTTGTTTGATACCTTTTCCAGGCTGAAGCTGCTGTGGCTAACTCTGACGCAGGTCCACAGCTCGTGTGAAATCGAGTTCCTACCCGTGTACTACCCCAGCGAGGAGGAGAGACGCGACCCCAAGCTTTACGCCAGGAATGTTCGCGATGTTATGGCCAAGTAAGTACAGATTGTGGGCTACTTAGCACTTACCCACGTGTGGACGAGAGAAGTAACCTCAAGCTGTACGCCAGGTTGGCGATAATAATTCGCGATGTTATAGCGAAGTACACGCATGAACAAATGGTAAGCCTACTGGGGGTAAGTATACCATATCGGCGTTTTAGATGGTTTCGTTTGTCGCATGATATACGACTAGAGACTTAAGATAGACACAGAGATAGACTCAGGGAGAGGGGAGAGGTGTCAGAGAGAGACTTAAGTGGCAGTGGGCAGGGCACATTGCTCGCAGGACTGACGTCGATGGGGCCAGAAACTGCTTGAGTGGCGTCCACGCACCGGAAGACGAGCTGTCGGTAGGCCTCCGACAAGGTGGAGTGATGACCTGGTGAAGGTCGCGGGAATCCGGTGGAAACGAACGGCACAGGACCGGTCTAAATGGCGAGCCTTGGGGGAGGCCTATGTTCAGCAGTGGACGTCTTTCGGCTGAAATGATGATGATGATGATGATGATATACGACTAAATAAGGCATGTATCGATTTCAGACGCTCATCGAGAGACGGTGGCGAATGCTTTATGTTCTTAACAAAGACACAGTTACGGTCGGTGCAAGTTTCGTCGCGGCCATGAAACGTAGGTCAATGCTATTACTTAATTTTACGGCAACAATGGATGCTACTCATAATAGGCAGCTGATGGCCTTGCTTTGGAGTTATGAAATTTGACAGTCTGTTGAATTAGAAATCTAGGTACTACCTAAAGTGATTGTCTGTGAAGTCGGTTTACGGACGATAATTTTACGTGATAAGGCCCTCGCCCTTTGGGTACCTAAGGCAGGGCGAGCAACACGCCAAGAGCGAGTTCGCCAAAAAGGGCTTAAGTATGGCTAATTTCTGGCGCTTACGCGTTTTACCCTTTGATTCCTCAAGAAGAGAAACCGGTTTAGTTTAGTTTAGTTTAGTTTAGTTTATTTATCTCCATATACAAGGACAACTTTTCTTTCCCCCGGAGCCTTAGTGGTATGTAGTTTCATGCATTTCTCTGGGTCAAAAAAAAAAACCGGGTGGGGAACCGACAATGACCCTTATATGATGATGATGATCATATTTATGGGTATATTTCAGAGCCCTCGGCGTCCCGGTGCTGGACTACACGTACGACGACTGCCGGCTGATCGCGCGCGCCAAGCAGCTGGGCATCCCGGCCGCCGCCTGCGTGCGCGAGGTGGCCGAGCTGCGCGCGCTGCTGGGGTGAGGCTACGTCTCCCACGTGTCGAGCTGGTTCACTTCCAGAGTGTGGATGTTATAGTGATGCGAGTGGTTTGTGCGCAGCCTGGAGCGGTCGCAGGTGGAGCTGCAGCTGATCGCGCAGGGCGCGGCGCGGCGCGCGCGCTGGCTGGCGCCGGACGAGCTCGCGCGCCACCTGGGAGTTGCTGCGCCCGCGCACGCGCCCGCACTACAGCGCCTCACGCAGATCTTCACACAGGTATACACTCCACAGTAGCCAAAGCATCATCATCGTTGTGACATCACTCCATCGCGCTAACGTGTCAAGTCAGTTGGATAAATACAACTTCCAAACGGTTCCATTGGACTTCGGTCTCAGAGACATCTCTTGTCGTTTCTTGCTGTCTCTTATCTATTGTATAGAGAGAGAATACAGCTTTCCTGTATTCTGTTTGTACATTTATGCTACAATATTAAAACAATACTTTAAGTTTCATAATAAATAATAGCAAAAAAAGAAATAAATATGACTGCAATAGAAAAATAATACAAAAAGATAAAAACCTTTTACCACTTACATACAGATATCTGGGGTACCTACAAAAACAAAAGAACTAAAAAAATTAATAAACTAAAAAAACTATACGAGTTTTCTTAAACACTGTGGTATGGCAAACCTGACAATCCAACAACAGGTGCTTCTTTATTTAAAAAATATGAAAAAGATTAACCACCTTATTCATAAAAATTAACAAACCTCTGCTAACTAAAATATATTTTGTCCCTTACCCACAAACACAAATGTCAAAGTGACAGACGAAGACAAATGAATATTATCGCCATTTTAGCTAATATAGGTTTGATGAACGTTTATGAATCATATTGTTTCGTGATAGTGACGACGATACTGCGCATACTATTCCTCTATCACGGGCCGACGCCCTGTATCCATGATGATACTTTCCGGCTGATGTATGTGAACTCCTGGTTTCAGCCGTCCAGCGGGCTGCTGCTGTTCTCCGACTACCTGCTGTGCGCCGCCTTCCTCGAGCTCCAGCGCGAGCCCCTCGCGCACCTGCTGGCGCACGCCTTCCAGGTACTACCTGCCGAGCCCCAGGGCTACCGGCAACCACGTACCTCTACCTGCCGTGCGCCGCCTTCCTCGAGCTCCAGCGCGCGCCCCTCGCGCAGCTGCTGGCGCACGCCTTCCAGGTACTACCTGCCGAGCCCCAGGGCTACCGGCAACCACGTACCTCTACCTGCCGTGCGCCGCCTTCCTCGAGCTCCAGCGCGCGCCCCTCGCGCAGCTGCTGGCGCACGCCTTCCAGGTACTACCTGCCGAGCCCCAGGGCTACCGGCAACCACGTACCTCTACCTGCCGTGCGCCGCCTTCCTCGAGCTCCAGCGCGCGCCCCTCGCGCAGCTGCTGGCGCACGCCTTCCAGGTACTACCTGCCGAGCCCCAGGGCTACCGGCAACCACGTACCTCTACCTGCTGTGCGCCGCCTCCATGCCTCGTCTCACAGAAAGGATTTTGCATGCAGGGATCATAACAAAAGAACGCTAAACAGTGCCGGATTAAGCTAGCGCGGGGCCTGTAGCAAATTCTATCAAGGGGCCCTTGGTTTGTTTTAGGTTTTCAAGTTTATGGTATTAAAATGAAACAAAACTGTTACAAACAAACTTCTGGATTTAATTTGGGAAAATACGAGTGGGACTTGACTACTTCCTGTAGGGAAGTTCGCGTATCGAGATATTTTTTCGGGAAAGGTGAGTCTTTGTAAGTATTTTAGCCGTCACCTGGTTACAACCCAGTCTAGGAAGCAAAACCTCGAAACGTTCGTAACTTTGATGCAATTTGGTACGAATGTTCATTGATGGCCTTGTTTTCGTCCCCAAGTCCCCAGGCCAGGACCTTCTAGAGCCGCCGTTATCTTGGAAAATAGTACATAACAGTTACAACCTTTTAATTACTCGCCAAACTGCCATAACAGTTTGTTACATACAGCGAGGAAATGCTGCCAGCATTCTAGGAACCATGCCGCAGGGACCGTTTTTAGATTTTTATTAGTTTTTATTATTTATTAGTTCTACTTTAAGTTAGGTATTGTTATAATTTTTTATTTTATTGTATGTATTTAAAAATAATCTGGGATATTATATGAATTCACTTTTTAATAATAGGGTCAGAAAGCGTGGGTGCGCGGGGCCCGTAGCATTTGCTACTCTTGCTTATGGCTAATCCGCCACTGATGATAAATGGTGTGTTGTCAGTTGTACGACGTGTCGGGCGCGGCGGGGGCGGCGGGCGCGGCGCGCGTGGACGCCGCCGCCTTCGAGGCGCTCGCGGGCCGCTGCCTCGGCCTGTGCCAGGAGGACGCGCACAACACCTTCCGCCAGGCCGACCTCGACGAGAAAGGCTGGATCACATATGGTGAGCAACCATGCTTCTGTCCCTCTACGATCAAACCATCCCATCATCTTCTGTCCCTCTACGATCACTTTTGACAAAACAAAACAAACGAACGCGTTTGAGTTTAGTCTCAATTTGTATGACCAAAAATAGTTACCACCAAAAACCACCAGAGGCGCTGTAAGAAGAGCTAACAGCTAAGTACGTTCCAGGAAATCGGCTCCTTGATGCTTTTTTTACGGTGCCATTTGACCCAATTTTTAGAGACGATAAATAAAAATAAATAAAATAAATATTAAAGGACAATCTTACACAAATCGAACTAGCCCCACAGTAAGCTCAAGAAGGCTTGTGTTATGGGTACTAGACGACGATATATTTAATAGATATAAATACTTAAATACATAGAAAACATCCAAAACTCAGAAACAAATATTCATGCTCATCACACAAATATTTGCCCTGACCGGGATTCGAACCCAGGACCGTCGGCTTCACAGGCTAAACCGGTCGTCAAACGATATATGTATAATACTTATTCATTACTTATTTATTTTGCGAGATACATAAAATTGTCTAAATACAGTGGAATCCGGATAAAGCGACAGTCAAGGGACCGGTGATATTACGTCGCATTAACAGGACGTCGCACAAAACGGACTGATTTACTTTGAAAATGTTTGGTATGAAATCTAATGTGTAATGATTTCGAAGTCGTTAAAAACGGTCAAATGTTATAAGCGAAGTCGTTATAAGCGGATTCTACTGTAGTACCAACTACAATTAAAGCAAGAGCATTAAGCATAAACCTAGGTCGACACTAGCGGCTCCTGAAACGAAAGGAAAACTTTGCGTAAAGAGTCTAATATTTTCATTGTATCTAGTTGACACAGTTCTTGCAGGAAAGCATATCAAACGACATGTTTTGTTTTCTTGTGTAACTACACATTGTAAATACCTATTGTTATTTTTTCCTTATTTTCTTTCAATTCTCTTTTGTTTTTTACCACTTAGATTTACTTAAGTAGGTTAAGTAGTATCATTGTAATAAGCATATTTTGGAAAAAATGACTGACTGTCGAGTTTCTTTCGGCGTTTCTTCTCGGCAGTGGTCTCATGAGAAACGCTAGTAGTTTTTGTACTTGTAAAAGTGCCTTTGCGGCCTACTTGCAGAATAAACTTCATTTATTTCATTTGTAGTTTACCATTTATTGTGATATTTTGATGGTTGGCCGCTGTCTATTCCTCAAAGGGGTCGCGCACAATACCGTGGATGAAAATCAGTAGTTTCTTAATATAGCTAAAGAGAGAATCTCTCTTCCATAACTTTCTCTTTCTGACCCAAAAGCGCAACGCAAAAGAGATGTGTTGTAAGTTTATCACGGTTTATCTGTGTCTTGATGGCGAAGATTTCTTAGCTATATTTTCTGTCGGAGGTTTCTTATATTTTTAATTTAATTATTGTAATAGTAGTTTATGCAATCTTTATATAATGTATGCTTTTTTAGTCGAGAACTGCGTTTAGACCACGAGGCTTGCCGAGTGGTCTAAGTAAGGTTCGAGACTTAAAAAGCTAATTATATAACTATTGCATACACTACTTTTTCTACGAGTCAACGGAAATTAATTAAACAAACAGAAACTATCAAACAAACTAGTCCTGCGGCAATGAACATTAGGCACATGGGTCGGGCGCTCGTTGGTCTTTTGTTCTATGTCCGCGACGTCACGTGATTTGTCAATTTCATAAGAGTACTGTAATGGTGACACGTGATTGGCCAATTTCATAAGAGTACAGTAAGAGGCACCACGTGATTGGTCTATTTCATAAGAGTTCACTTGAAGGGAACCAATAGAGAAATGTATGTGATTTTAGTTTTGTCTACTATATCGTAATTCAAACATTGAAGTCGACGAGTAGAAAAACTATATTTTCACACCTGCTATTCAGAAAAGAGTTATTGTTGCCTTCGAATGAGGGATCAAAGTTGTACTTTTCTTCCCTCATTTGAGGGCAACAATGACTCTTTTTCTCATAGAAGGTGTGAAAAGCAGTATGTGACACTGTAGTAAAATCATTTGTAAGATATTTCATGTTTTTAGCAACGGGCCTCATAGACGGTGTGAAAAGCAGTATGTGTCACACGGTAGCAAAATTATTTTCGTCTTGGGCGTAAACACTTGAATCCCTCGCTACGCTCAAGATTCTACTTTAGAATCCCTCGCTACGCTCAGGATTCTATTGTAGAATCTTTCGCTTCACTCAGAATTCAACATACCGCCCTCGCCGTAAATATATCATTTTGCTCCCTTGAGACACAATCTACTATTGTTCACTTGGTCCTTAGAGACAATCCGTATGTAATTGTCGTAAAAATAACTCTACATTATGAGCGACTTTTTTCTTCATAATCTAATATCATTTTCCAGATGAGTTCATCTCTTTCGCTCAGAAGAAGCCTTTCTTCTCGTTCGTGTTCTCGAGCGAGTCCGCGACCAAACCGAAGTCGCAGTGATCCGCGCTGCGCACGCTCAGCGGCCACGTCGACGGCGCAGTGCCATAGCTCACCCATATACTGGTACTGGTATAGACGGGAGATATACTGGTATAGATGGGAGATATACTGGCATAGATGGGAGATATACTAATAGATTGGACATTGTCAGATTTAGGTTCGCGTCTTTTCGGTGGACATATCAAAAGTTAAGGGCCAAAAAGCTTAATTATGGATTGATCTAGAAACCCGCATAAACGGTGTTTCCGTAACTATAAATCCATGTAATAATAACATAACTTACATGCACTTAAGCCGTTAACTATTGACCTCTGGGTGGACAACTTTTGTGTTTACAACTGACAATGACCCAGATGGCAGATATACTGGTACAGATGGAATATATACTGGTACAGATGGGAGATATACTGGTATAGATGGGAGATATACTGGCATAATGATAGATATAATGGCATGGATGGGAAATATACTGGCATAGATAACAGATATACAACTATAGATGACAGATATACTGATATATATGCCAGATATACCTGATGGTTATTCGGATGACGATGAAAGTTAAAGTTAAATAATTTATTTTGTTTATTTATAAAAAAAATATTATTTATGAGTTATTGTTGGCGAACGACTGGCGATTTTTAAAATTGTTAGTTTGACATGAGAGATTCAGGATAAATGGGTGTTAAGGGTCGACCACACTGGAGCTCAATATTAATTGATGTTACGTTTACGCTGTGACGGAATTTACCCGTAAAAATACAATACAAATACTCTTTGTTGTATAAATCAATAAATAGAACTCATATAGAGTTTATACACTTAAAATCAAAGGCGGTCTTATCGCTAAAGAGCTATCTCTACCAGATCCAAACAACTTGCAAAAAACCTTGAGAATAAGAGGTAAGTAGGTTTCAATTTGACGCAGCTCATTTTCAACATACTTTGAACATCGGTATTGATGCTATCCATAATAAAATTATAAATGCGAAAGTGTCTGTCTGTCTGTCTATCTGTTTGTTACCTCTTCATGCTTAAACCGCTGAACCGATTGAAATTAAATTTGGTATGGAGGTAGTTTAAGTCCTGGGGAAGGACATAGGATACTTTTTATCCCGGAAATCATTCTTTAACGGGTGGAAGTACGTATGAAAGGGCACTAGGTAAGTGCCTGATATAAAAGAAAAGCAATAACATTGTAACTTGTAACCCGATGAACGAGTTCTATGTAGCCGGAGTCGCGGGAAAAAGCTAGTTTTAAATAATGAAGATAAAGACGTTTACGTATACGAGGTGTCAGCGTATTCTAAGTTTCAATTTGGTCGACCCTATTTATGGCTCATTCTACTTTTTCATGACCAGTTTTCTATTGCAAAAACAAAAACTATGATATGTATTGAATTAGTGTACAAAAATAGGATTTCGAAATAGTACCTGAACCTAATAAAAAGATTTTGTATGTAAAAATACTTAAATATTAACGCATTGCTGTAAAAGGTGGGTAACACAGTGGTAAAAACTATTTTCATATAAATGGTGAGACATCCAAGGACCACTGAGTTACTCGATTTATGGATATTAGCTGTGGTTCGTTAATTACCAAAACTATCGGAAGTGATACTGCAATTACACCTCTTTCTAAATAACAATTCAAAATGTAATTATGTAGGTACATGAAAAAGTAGAATGGCCCTTGTATGGTAAAATTTTTGTCAATCGGCATTAATTATAAGGTAAATATCCCAGTTCTCAACATTGATATAATACTTGCCCGTTCTATCCTTACCCATTTCATAATAATTGAGGCGAGTAGCAGTCAACTATTGGGTAAGGTGTCAGGTAGTGGTAAGTTTACCTTACCGTTTGGTACAAAAAGTGGATGTTCAAACATTGTAAATAAGTAACAGTTAGTTAGGATGCTTTGAGTTGAAAAAGTCTCGTTTATGGAAGCGAAGCGTTGGGCGGGGCGGTACCCAGCGTACAGGGAGTGTTTAACTCACCATATTACTGGAAACTGCGCTAATATTTCTCTAATTGTAATTAATTATTTTTTATTATTGTTCTCTTTATTTATTTTCCTTGTTAGGCTAGGTTTTTGCAATATCTTTATAAAAAGTGAAGAACTTACAAAAGATAAAAATATTACAAAATCCTAACCTAGGGTGCCGCCGGCAGCGAGGCGGGGCCTGAGCTACCGGTGGTGTAGGGCAACAGAGAGAGGAACCTCCTGACTATTATTACTATTATTATTTATTTCCCATGTTGCACAAAATACACTTTATTGTACAAATGGCGGGCTTAATGCCAATGGCATTCTCTATCAGCCAACCATGTTTTCCCTCACCTTCACTCATTCTTAAACATAAAATTATATTTCGAAAAAAAGTTTTTTGATAAATCTAAGAGTACAGGCCGGGGCTCGAACCCGCGACCTTCAGATCCAGTGTTTACGTACAAGTACTTTTTCATACGCGCTACACGCACCGCACCACGCGTATCTTCCATAAACAAGGCTAAAACACTCTTTGGCATGAAATATAAGACGCAAGTACAAGTTATTTCTAATGGCATAAAATATAATTTATTAAATAGTTTTAAACGATATGCAAGCAGGGCTCGGAAACCGGTTTCCTCATCATACAATTAACCGGTTAAAAATTTCGGTTAATTCAGTTTTACGATAGTTTTTCGTTAAGCAAGGCTAAAACACTCTTGGCATGAAATATAAGACGCAAGTACAAGTTATTGCTAATGGCATAAAATATAATTTATTAATAAAAATAGTTTTAAACGATATGCAAGCAGGGCTCGGAAACCGGTTTCCTCATCATACAATTAACCGGTTAAAAATTTCGGTTAATTCAGTTTTACGACACTTTTTCGTACTTTAAATCTATTTCAATAGATGAAGCGAGCAAGGACTCGCAGGACTGACGGTCGATGGGGCCAGAAACTGCTTGAGTGGCGTCCACGCACCGGAATACGAGCTGTCGGTAGGCCTCCGACGAGGTGGAGTGATGACCTGGTGAAGGTCGCGGGAATCCGGTGGAAACGAACGGCACAGGACCGGTCTAAATGGCGAGCCTTGGGGGAGGCCTATGTTCAGCAGTGGACGTCTTTCGGCTGAAATGATGATGATGATGATGATGAGATGAAGGATAACAAAACAAATCTTAAAATAAATATGGTTATTTTAGAAGTAAAAACCGGTTCCGAGCCCTGAGGGGCTACCGCGAACCGAAAACGTATGAAGTTGGAATATGTCCCTCTCTGTCGCACTTGCTAATTCGTGCGGCAGAGAGGGAGATATTCGAACTTCGTTCGTTTTCAGTTCGAGGTAACCCCTCTGTATGCAAGTAAGAATAATTATTGAAGTCATTCGGTCGAGGCTACTTATTTATTAGCATTATTTAATCAGTGCAGTAGAGATTCCATATTTTTTATAAAATGCTGTAAGGGTGCCTTTCCATCAGAGCTATACTCTATGTTGCTATGGATGCGTTGATATCCATCCACTACATAGTATAAAACAAAGTCGCTTTCTCTGTCCCTATATCGCTATGTATGCTTAAATCTTTAAAACTACGCAACGGATTTTGATGCGGTTTTTTTAATAGATAGAGTGATTGAAGAGAAAGGTTTATATGTATAATAACATCCATTAAATAGTGCACCCGTGCGAAGCCGGGGCATATTTTGTCATATAATACACAGTGTTGCAACACGTGGATTTTTTAAAATTTCCGCTCTTTTCTAGTCTCGGCTTTCATTAGCCAGACTACAACAAAATTGACTTAATATACATATTCTGTGACACAACGGACTAAAAACGCGATGACAACGTCCAATGAAATGGTCAATTAAGTTGTGAAATTATCATTTTAGAATGCATTACGTATGCCCGAAATCGACCAATGATGATAAAACTTAAATTTAGAATAAAGGAAAACTTGAAAAAACTTAGGCACCGAGCAGGATTCCAACCTGCGACCTCCCTTCCAAGGATTCCAACTCGCGGCCAGTCGCTCTAGCCAACTGAGCTATAGGTGCAATCGCCACCCAGTCCTAAATTCATTAACCATTCCTTCGTATTTAAGCAGTACCGCTGCTAACAACTAAAAAAAATAAAAAATAAATAAAGATGATACAACTGTTAAGAAATGCGAACTACATCAAACTTTTACACGAATCCAGTAAACTTTTTAAATGATGTCCTGTGACGTATAACCTCTAGGAGATTTTAATGTAAGTGACTTAACAATGCAAAATTAAATCACAACTTATGTCGCTGAGACTAAATATATATACTCTTTGTTACTAGAGGCTATTTTTAGTGAGATAATCGTGCATTAATTTTAATACAAAATAGAAACATAGTTGTCTTTCCATGTATTTATAGTTTAAAATGCTCATAGTATAGTAAGAATATTTTTAAGGAAGGAGATGTGTATAGTTTTGTAAAAAAGGTAGTTCAGTTGGGTCATTTAAAAATAATTGAGCAAAAAGTTAAATAATTACTGAATAATTGTATCTAGGTGTAGACATAGGAATAATGTTATAGGATAAGTAATATTTATTTATAGTAAAGTAGGGTAAATCGCCAATAACTGGCCACTTAAGAAAATTTCATTCAGTTACTATCCACCAAATTGTGTAGTGAAGACCGCCTTTAACAAAATACATGAAGTCTCTGAACCCAGTTATTTTAATTTTATTTATTTAATGAGGGCTATCGTTTTGTACTCACCAGTTGGCGCCACTGTCGAGTAAGGTCCAGCTGTCAAAAATTGTTATTGGTTATTATGGGCATGAGAACGAAGTTTACATTTAAACCATGTTGTTCTTAAAACCGTGTCGTAAAAATATTGGACATCCCGCATTGTAACGCAGTTCCGTTTTGTTCGAAAAACGAGGAAATAAGTTTCCGAAAGACAAAACTGTCTCAAAGCACTGACAGTCATTGACCCGTAACTCATATTTGTCATAATCAAGCTCAGGTATTGCAAAATAGTCACCATATGGTTCCATTTAGATATTAACCCGCGTCAGTGTTGCCAGTGTGGACTTATTGGTCCGATTTCGGATAATTCAGGCCTCTGGCGGATCTTGTGGGGTAAAATCGGACCGCGGATCAAATCGGATTGCGGATCAAATCGGATCGCGGATCAAATCGGACCGCGGATCAAATCGGACCGCGGATCAAATCGGACCGCGGATCAAATCGGACCGCGGATCAAATCGGACCGCGGATCAAATCGGACCGCGGATCAAATCGGACCGCGGATCAAATCGGACCGCGGATCAAATCGGACCGCTTCCCAATGTATGAGAAAATAATGGAATTTTACGAGGCGGATCCTCGCCACTGTTTTCGGATCTTTTCAAAACTGAAATCGGATAGAATCTAATTCCAGTCCTGGCATCACTGACCCGCTTAGCGCAACCACAAAGAGTGACATTTGACATGTCGGAGACCTCACGGTACACTCTCTAGCGGCGAATACATACGCAGTAGCCCTGATTGCAGGAATACCAACAATATTTTGTCAATAATATTAAAAAATATGTATGTATGTTTATACTGTAGCATTTGAGTTTTGTACTATTTTTACTGTTATTTTATATATATTGTAGGTATATTGTTTTGAAAAAATGACACCTCGCCGAGTTTCTTACGCCGGTTCTTCTCGAGGCAGAGGTTTATTTTATGAACCGGTGGTAGTTTTTTGACATTCATAAGTTCATGTAACATGCCTAAATTGAAGAATAAATGATTTCATTTCATTTCATTTCATTTCATTGGTTCTCTGTGCATATTTTTGCGAAGTGGCCAGTTATTGGCGGGGTGGCCAATAATAGGCAATGTACCCTACGTAGTGTTCACGTATATTTGCGGTTATTTGTAAATATTTGACAGACTTCATTCATGTGATGTCACGGGTAACTCTCGTGTTCAAGAGTCGACCGGTCCCGGGGATCCCCGGACTCATTACAAAGGAATGCTATTGCTTATTTTATTCGCCGTGAGACGACGGCTTAATAGTTATTTGTTATACAAGGGTGCAAAGTTGTATTTAAACCGCGAGTGTGGAATTGAAACACGAACTAGCGAACGGATTCTAGGCTTGAACTACGAGCTAGCGAATAGATTCTATGATTGAACCGCGAGCGAAACGAGTGGTTCGAAAATAGAATCCTGAGCGAAGCGAGTGGTTCAGAAATAGAATCCTGAGCGTAGCGAGTGTTGCAACATACGAGACGTAAAATAACTTTACAGCCGTCTATAATATAACACAAATCTTTTCACCTCACTAGAGCGAGGAATTTTTTTTTCGGTACATTTCCATCCTAAATGTAGATAAATGCTGAGATTTAGGTACTAGTTTTTTTTAACACAACATCACAATATAATTATTGTTGCTGGACTGTCTGGACTGGCCTTTACATGTTATTATGTTTAAAAAAGTTACAAATAGCGCGTTCGGATTTCAAATATTCTTTGCACTCTTGTGGATAAAACGCAGTTTTGCTATCTGTTTTTAAAGAATAAAAAAGGGCTTTCCGAGCTGGTGAGGTGAAAATAAATAAATGAACTTTACTCTGCAAGTAGGCCGCAATGTCACTTTTACAAGTCAAAATCTAATAGCGTTTTTTGAAAGACCACTGGCGAGAAGAGACGTCGAAAGAAACTCGACAGTCAGTCATTTTCTCCATTAAGCCGTTGTCTCTGGCGAAAAAAATAAACAATAGCATTCTTTTGTAATGATCCCTGGGATCCCAGGGACCGGTAGACGACGGGTCTATTTCTCCTTTAGAATACGCGCTTTATAATGTAGTATTAAGAGTAATTATAAATAAATTATTTGCAATTTTATATTGCTTGTAGATGCTGTGAATATTGCATTAGGATACGAAGATATTTAGTGATAGTTTTGCTGTAGAAAGCTTGTATTGTATAGTTTTCACTCCTTTCTCTACGCCACTTCCAAAGTCAGCCATTTTGATTATACATAGTTTATTCACTGTATTTTTTTAATACCACGTCGGTGGCAAACAAGCGTACGGCCCGCCCGATGGCAAGCGGTCAGCGTAGCCTATGGACGCTTGCAACTCCTGGGGTGTCACATGCGCGTTGCCGACTGTTAGGATAAATGCTCAAGCTTAGTGGAACTCTTATATAAGTATATAACTTTAAACTTTAAAGCTTTGTACACATATAAAAAGGTTAGTTGAGTTCTGCTTCGACCACGAGCAACCCGGTCGAAACGTAAAGGTAAATATATAAATATCGTGTTTGTAAACCAATCTTTTAACCACAAATTTAAAAATAAAGGAAAAATTTAAAAATTTAGGCACCGAACAGGATTTGAACCTACCTCCCGGCACTCGCGGCCAGTCGCTCTAGCCAACTGAGCTATCGGCGCAACTACCATCCGGCACCAAATTCTCCTCGGTGCCTAAATATTTAAATTTTTCCTTTACTGCTTAATACAAAATTAAATCTTTTAACTATTATACACTATGGCTTGATTTTCTACTATTATGCCGACGTCGGTCGCGCGCACGCAATAAATATAATGATCTATGGGGACCGACATCAGCGTGGCAGGAAATCAAGCCTTTAAGCGCTCCGACAAAGACGGAGTTTATTTTTTAAGTTATTACAATTCCCTTATATGATAAGACCACGATTATTACTTTGGGAATGGAATAGCTGTCATTTCATAATTTTCATATACACTTTGACGTATGTATATGGCAGAAACTGTCATTTCTAATCACATTCTAATCACGGCTAGTATAGATCAGGGACCGATACCGGTATTTCTAAAAAACCCCGAATTAGCCCAATATTTTGGATGATTTTTTGCTCTTTACATAGGCCTGAATCATGTATTTAGGTAACAACGTCGTATTATTAGATTATCCCATTAAAAACGAAATAATGAACCGGTGACCGTAATAATACCGGTATTTTTCTATGGAGAAAATACCGGTATCCGATCCCTGGTATAGATATCTCATAACAAGTAAAAAATATAGACGAACAACCTAGTTAAGCCGGTTTTCAACCACGCCCAAAGTACACGTGTGAAATCCAATGTTATTTAATATTATTTTGTTGACATTATTTAACTTATTACTATTTTTATATGGAGATTATTTTTGTGTAGAATTTTTTTGACTGTTTTGTTAGTTTGTAGTTTCCGACTCCACTCGTGTGTTTTATTAAGATACTTTACTAAGTACTAACCCCCTTATTCATAAAACTTAACAAACCTCTGCTAACTAAAATGTCTGTTGTCACTGTCTCACAAGCACGTGTGTCAAAGTGACAGATAAGGACAAACGAACTTTAGCGGCTAGTTAACTAATATAGGTTTGATAGACGTTTATGAATACGGGGGTTAATGTATAACTTCCAAGTATACTTCCATGTCGTAGTGTCAGTCGGATCGGGATCAGGATAAGACTACCTAACTCTAAAAATATCGAAAGGGTCATTCTACTTTTTCATTAATAGTTTTCTAATACCAAAAGAAAATCCATGATATGTATTGAATTAGTGTACAAAAATAGGAATTCGAACTGAACCTAATAAAAGGAATTTATAGGTGAAAATACTTAAATGTTAACATATTGCTGTAAAATGTTGTAACACAGTGGTAAAAATTTTTTCATACAAATGGTGAGACATCAAAGGACCACTGAGTTACTCGATTTATGGATGGCTGTGGTTCGTTAATTACCAAAACTATCGGAAGTGATACTGCAATTAAACTTTTCTAAATAACAATTCAAAAGTATGAAGTGAGGGACAAGTATTCCAAAATCTGCAATTTAAAAAAAGTATCTGTAAATTATGTACATGAAAAAGTAGAATGGCCAAGAACAAATATTAAGGACGATTTACATTTGCAAGAACTTACATGCGATTTTAATTACATTTCGGGGCTACGAGCTATCGAGGTAAGACGAGTAGTTAGGCTTAAATCCTGCAATGTTTTTTTTTTTCGGAACCTGACTGTGGTTTTACAGGCCGGGCCCAATAAAGCGATAGGAGTGCCCGGTCGGAGAGTAGCCTGGGGAAAATCCAGGGGAAAACCTCCGACACGACCACGCATGTGGTTTGGAACACTGGAATACTCTAACCCCCTAATGGTGGGTTGCACCAAACCGTCTGTAATCGTGTTCGTTAAAATCTGATTGTATGGACAGTTTGACAAGCTTCTATGGGATGACAGCTGCCGGCGCCATATTTAACTATGACCGGCCTGTGATCGTATGTTGGTGCAACCGACCCTTAATCGGATTGTAACTTTAATTTCGTTAATTATGAAATTATTTTACAATACATTTTTATTTATATAATCCTTATAATGATGATTATTAATATGTGAATATCGTTGTTTTTACATTATAATGTAGCATTATTTTCTAGCATTCCTTGTTATTGTTATATTATTTTAGGATCTATGTGTAAATTGCTCCATTTGAAAGAAATAAATAGACACTGTTTTAGTAACGTATTGTTTTATTTACGGAAACAATGGACGGATATTTTAGTGGATAGGCACGTTTATTCGACCAACCATAATTAGATATTAAGAGTAAATATGGAGAATGATCCATTAATTCATCAACTACAAGTAATTTTATAATACATAAATTTACACTAACGTGAGACATATTTACACTTAACCTCCTGACACCTGGCGTCCTTTAAAAAGTGCTAAATACACCTTACAGTAAAGTCCGAATATTTTTGAACTTCTTATTTGGCCAACAGACGGCCGACCTTTTGGTAGCATCAATTCCCGAGTGTTTGTTTTTTCCTAAAGTCCTTTATAAAAGATAAATAATACCTAAACAAAGAAAAGCTCAATGTCTTTGTCAAGTAATATTAAAAATGATTTGTTTTAGTGAAAACTCGAGAAAACCTTAGTTTATATTTTATTTAACAGAAAAGGTCTCGGACTTTACAACAAAAACAGTTTAATGCTTTGCAAAATACATTCGGCCGTAGTGGCAAGTGATTTCAGTAAATGCTCAGGGGTCAGGAGGTTAATAAGAGAACAACGGTTGAAACTCACTTGATAACACTCAATCTGATGAAGGACTCCAATTGTAGTCCGAAACTTGTCACAAATAGTGACTTTCCAAGTGAGTTTCAACCGTTGTTCTCTTATTAATTTTATAATAAAACATTAGATCCCCCAGATCGGAACCCTGGGGGATTGTACCGATATGGCTAGCTACGTTCCCCCGTTGGACGGCTATGCCAATTCGCTGGACAAGGAACGAGGTCCCCTACGGTCTCCGGAAACTTCAACTAGTAACTTTTAAATTTGTCCAAAAAGTTTGTGGGCACTTGAGCTCCAGGGCCCGAGGGTTTCGACAGCGAAAGGCACAAATATATATTGATCTGAAAGATCGATGTACTTAATAAATAATAATAAATACAAAATTTAAGGTCCTGGCAGAATACCAGCGATGTGGCTAGCCGCATCATTATGCTGAGCCAGCGCCTATTCTGTACCCCTACATGGTTTTGTATTTAATTTGTTTTTAACGTTAGTTCTAAGCTGCATGCCTCTCTTTGGTATTTTAACTTTTATTCTTGTGTTTCAATTTTTACCATGTATGTTGTGGAAAAGAATTAAAAAATTTATCTATCTATCTATCTATCTAAAATATTTTTTGGACAATCTTACACAAATCAACCTAGTCCCAAACTAAGCAAAGCTTGTACTATGGGTACCAAGTGACGATATACATACTTACATAGATAAATAGATACTTAAATACATAGAAAACATCCAAGACTCAGGAACAAATATTCATGTTCATCACACAAATACATGCCCTGACCGGGATTCGAACCCGGGACCTCCAGCTTCGAAGGCAGGGTCACTACCAACTAGGCTAAAGCGGTCGGCGCGCGGGGGCGGGGGTCGGCGTAAGAGTAAAGGGTGAATTGCAAAAAAATTGTACATTCCAAAAAATAAAATGTCTTCCTAATTCAAAAATCTGTAAAAAAATAAGTATTAGTGTAGTATATTTTTCGTTTTTGTTTTCACGTTGTCCAACTCATAGTTTTCTAGTATTTATAAAGTTTTATAGTATAAATTGGACACATTTATAAAAAAACTCAATTTCGAAAAAAAGTGTATTTCTGCTCCCATACAAATTTCATATGTCCTTTGTGTAACAGAGGGTATTCAAAAAATCATAACTTTGATTAAAACAGCCCGGGCCAAGAAATCTATTTAGGCTCCCGTTGTGTACAACGGGAATATATAGAAAATAGTTTGTCAGGTTTCTAGAACGAATATACTATATCAAAAAAAAATTCAAAGTTCGTGGAAAGATTTCGTTCCTGTCAGCTGTGTAACGCTATATTCTGCATTTTAACGTAGATAATTAACGTAGCTACAGCAGTTTTATCTCTGGCTATAAGTAGTCTATTACTAAAACAAGCGAATTTATCGATAGCCCTATTAGTTTTTGTGTAGTGGTACGATAAAGGGAAACGGAGCGTTTTTTCGCAAATATTGGTCAATTTTGTGTTATGCCTAAAATAGGTAATCTTATTGTTTTTTATTACTGTATTTACATAGTTGGATGGTGGAATTAATAGGTAAACGGCTTGGCATATACGAATGCTAGAATTTCTTACAGTTTTTTTTTAATACGAATCGACAAGTTTTTTGGACTCCAATTTCGCATCCTTTGTGTTACATTGTATCACATTGTGTAACGTTACACAATTTTTTCCCATACAAATTAGCTTTTAATTACTTTCCTTGTTTAACATTTTTGTGAATATGTGTGCTATGCGTTACGTACAATTTTTTTGCAATCCACCCTAAATTAATTCCAAAATTAGTTGTTCAACCCGCTCTTCTGCTGCTAGGAGAGAAGGGGAGAGAGATCAAGAGGCGGGGAGATAGAGGGAGAATAATGACATTAAGTCGTCGTCTCCCGGCGAAAAAAATTAAACAATAGCATTCTTATGATAAATAATAAAAAAAAATTGTTAACTTCTCACTAGATCCATTCTAGATTTCAATCTAATGAGAAATAAACTCTCACTAGATCCATTCTTCACAGCCCTCAGCTAAAATGTATGTAATGAAAGAAAACATCCCATTAGATCCATTATGAATTGCAATGTATCGGTAAAAAAAAATCTCATTATATACACAGTGGATCTACTGAATGGATCTAATGAGATAGATTCTTTTGTAATGAGCCTCGGGACCGGTAGACAACGGCTATATATATTTATTTATGTATATTAATTTAAATACGTATATATTTATAATATGTATTTATTATATGTTATAGTTGTTATACATTTATTTAGTTCTGGTTTTAGCTATAAGTTTCCTTATTGAAAAGTTTTATACACTGTGTAAGTTTGTCTATCTCATTCTCCCACTACACTCAATCCCTCAAAGGTTAGCTGGAAGAGATCCCTCATAGGGATAAGTTCGCCTTTGTACTATAAACTTATGTGACATGTATATTGTTTTAACCAGTTATTGTGTACAACATATATACAAACTAGAAATTTAATGATAATATTGATAATATGAATATATATTTTAATACATACACATGCTTATATATATTCGCAGGTCAAATAAAACAATACTTCTTCTTGTATTCCAAGTTAAACACACACCACACACAGAGGGACACACGCGCACACACCCACACACACACATACATACAAATACACACACGTTCCCGCGCGCACATATTTACACTATTCATTTATAAATGAGATGAGACACTTCGTTTCCGAACAATAGCGAGCAATGGATATTTTTTATTGTAGTTACCAGGGTCTGCCTGAAAACCAGCGTTGTAGTGAACTTGCTGCAACATTATGCTGAGGCAAGCCCCTTTTTAGCATCATATAATTATGTCCGTATGATTATTCTATGTTAACATGTTAAGTTTAATTTTAAGATATTTGTACATGTAACTGCTACTGTTATGTCATGCCTTGTGATGTTAAATAAAATATTTCTATGTCTATGTTTATGTCTATATTTAAACCTAATATTGTTGACATTGCATTGACTAACAAGAAATAAAAGGCTTTTATGTATTTATTTTTATTGTTTTCTTTTTTTTTTTTTGTGTACAATAAAGTGCATACATACATACATACATACATACATACGGGTACAGTAATTATCCTCCGGGGGGACTCTTGGGGTCCACGCTGGTGAGCTCCTCGGAGTCCACGGGCATGCTGTAGGAGCCGACCCGCCCCCTCATGCCCGCCAGGTGCATGAAGCCGTCCTTCAGCTTCTGGTTCAGCACGTAGATGAACTCCGTGTTGCTGGCCACGTCGTAAGCCATGTTCAGGAGCTTCGTGTAGTGGAACACGTACCTGGAAAAAAAAATCAGAACATTTTCACTTCTTATGCTCGAAAAGTGTGTCATATTAGACTTGTCAAGCGGGGCTAAAGTAGTACATTTAACCCCTAGGGAAAATATCAATACATATTTATGATATACAAAACATTAAATTTAGACCAATCATAATAATTCACCTATTAAATCCATCAATCACAAAACACTAATTTAACTCTTTAAAAATATTTGGTATTGGGTATTAACAAACCAGAATACAGCTTTACTAAAATCGACCAATCAGAAAACAGAATTCATTTCTCTAAAGAGTCTAAAGATTAAGTTTGTAGTAGTCCCTATTTCACAATAATTAAAAAAGTGATTAGTTCGTTCGAGCAACGCTTTGAAGCGCTCAATGGAAGGTGAGTTAGCTTTTTTGCGCGTGAATGTTGCGCGCGAACCGCGGTGTCTATTTTGTGTGTCAAAGCATGAAAGCAGTTTAGAAAAAAAAAACATGCTGCCAAATTACATATAAGTTCGCCGTGGAATTAATTGTTAATTTTGGATGGCTAACCTTTGTTTATTTATTTTCTCGCAATCGAAGTGAAAAGTAGAGTGTATAACTCTGGTCTAAAAGCCATATTACCCCTCGAAATAAATATCTCGTGGTGATGTGGCTCATTTTAGACCCTTGTCATACAATCTACTATTATTCTGCAAATAGGCCTTAAGGGCACTTTTACAAGTCAAAATCTGTCTAGGTACATCAAATAAAAATAATACAATAATCAAAGTATCATTAATTAAATGTAGTGTTACATGTCAAAAATAAGACTAAGAAACTAATAACAATCGAGATTTGTTAGATGTATAAGGTCTCTAAGCGTCAAGATAAAAGGTAATAAAGTAGGTACACTAATCATAATAAAATATTTTGAGCTATATCTATAACACGTCAACATGAAAATAATATAATCTAATAAATAAATATCCTCAGAGATGTATAAGGTCTCTGAGCGTCGGTCTAAAAATAAAATCAAATGAGAACAGTGAAGTCTCTCATGTCAATTCCACTGAACACTAGTACGAAGTTACTAGTCCTAGCAAACCTGAACAGACCGGACCCCACAAACAGCACCCGTTCACGAGTATGACGCGTATCGAAAGGCGGCTGGTGCACGATGGGGCTTTCTTAAAACCTGAATGTTATAGGCCAGGCTCAATAAAGGGATAGGAGTGCGCAGTTGGAGTGCCATGATGGCCAAATGCTTCGCAGTGTATTCTCGTCCAGTTTACCGCAGTGCCTCAAGTCAAAAGTCTTTGACCAGTGTGTGTTGCCAGTGATGACATATGGATCCGAGACATGGGCGCTAACGATGGGCCTCATAAGAAAGCTTAAGGTTACCCAAAGAGCAATGGAAAGAGCTATGCTCGGGGTTTCTCTGCGTGATAGAATTAGGAATGAAGCTATCCGTAGCAGAACTGGGGTCACCGACATAGCCTTCAAAATTGCGAGACTTAAGTGGCAGTGGGCAGGGCACATTGCTCGCAGGACTGACGGTCGATGGGGCCAGAAACTGCTTGAGTGGCGTCCACGCACCGGAAGACGAGCTGTCGGTAGGCCTCCGACAAGGTGGAGTGATGATCTGGTGAAGGTCGCGGGAATCCGGTGGAAACGAACGGCACAGGACCGGTCTAAATGGCGAGCCTTGGGGGAGGCCTATGTTCAGCAGTGGACGTCTTTCGGCTGAAATGATGATGATGATGATGGCCAAATGTACAGTGCGTTTACCATGAGTTTGCATGACCGTACTCGCTAGCGACTGCGTAAACGATTTAGTATGCCGATTCTTAGTTCTATCGCGTAACCGCCAGAGGCGCTGTACTTTTGGCCAGACAATTTTTTCCGCAGTCGCTAGCGAGTACGGTCAAGTAAACTCATGGTAAAGACACTGGACGCAGTTATGAGTTAACTATTATTATTATTTAAGAGTTTCGCTCTTGTCGGTGCAGTTTTCTCCAGTCGTTCTACTCAACGCCAGTTCTTTGACTTCTCGCTACGACTGGACGTCTACCTTTTTCTTTATCTGGTCCAAATAACGAATCCCCGGCCTTCCTCTTCCTCTCCTTCCCTCAATTTCCCTTTTTTACGAGTTAATAGTTAAATAAAATAAATAAATATTTGTGGACAATCTTACACAAATCGACCTAGTCCCAAACTAAGCAAAACTTGTACTATGGGTATTAGGCTACGATATACATACTTATACAGATAAACATATACTTAAATAGATAGAAAACATCCAAGACTCAGGAACAAATATTCGTGTTCATCACACAAATAAATGCCCTGACCGGGATTCGAACCCGGGACCTCCAGCTTCGAAGGCAGGGTCACTACAACTAGGCTAAAGCGGTCGTCAAGTTATTTGTTATACAAGGGTGCAAAGTTATATTTTAACCGCGAGTGTGGAATTGAAACACGAGCTAGCGAATGGATTCTAGGGTTGAACTACGAGCTAGCCAACTGATTCTATGGTTGAACCGCGAGCGAAACGAGTGGTTCGAAAATAAAATCCTGAGCGAAGCGAGTGGTTCAAAAATAGAATCCTGAGCGTAGCGAGTGTTCCAACACACGAGAATCTTTTCACCTTACTAGAGCGAGGATTTTTTTGCTCCTCGACCTAGTGTTATTCCCCTACAGTTGCATCCTAAATATAGTTGAATGCCCGGGGTCCACTACCTAATCCCGAAATTTGGCGTAGGTAGGTTTTTTTTAACACAGCACAATATAAAATTAAATTATGTTTAAAAAAAATTATAAATAGCACGTTCGGATTTCAAATATTCTTGCACTATTATGGATAAAATGCAGTTTTGTTATCTGTTTTTAAAGAATAAAAAAGGGTTTTCAGAGCTAGTGAGGTGAAAAGACATATTTTTATCTCATTTCATCGCTTAGCGCGTCCTGTCATGATGGCCCATTATGAATTCGGTATAATGGAACATGATACAACTCGATCCAATTAAATTTAATTACCATCGCGCCAACTTGCAGCAGTGCTACTGCGAACCACAAACGAAGTTTTCCCTACAAAAGGAAAATTGAAAAATTCAGGCACCGAACAGGATTTGAACCTGCGACCTCCCGGCACTCGCGGCCAGTCGCTTTAGCCAACTGAACTATAGGTGCAACTGTCACCCGGGCCGAAATTCCTCAATCATTCCTTCATTTATACAAACGCCTTAAGGGAGGCGTACAGCGACATCTACCAGAAGACTCAGGCTTCATTAACGGCACTAACCTCTCAAATCATGTTGGAAATCGTCAGTTTTCCCTCTCTGTCGCACTTGCAAGTTTGCACATAAGTGCGACAGAGAGGGAAGACTTCGTTTGTTGTTCGCGGTAGCAGCCCGGATAGGTACCACAGCATGGTAAAGGCGCGATTAAACGACGCGGGCTTCCCCGATCCTACGCGAGCCGAGCCGTCCGTGGAGATGCGGCTCGGCTAAATACGGACGCAAGCCTGCTCGTTTAAACGACGCGGGGTAGCCCGATCCTACGCGAGCCGAGCCGTCCGTGGAGATGCGGACAAAATAGGTCTTCCTTCGTCGCGTGCTCTGTGACATCTGTTTAGACGGCGCGTATTAACACAAGCCGAGCCGCAGATGGCGCGCGCGCCTTTGATCTGTGTCGAAAAAACCGACAAGTGATGGATCGTGCGAACTTTGCCGAGCCGCGCCGAGCGCAGTTGTTTACACAGCGCGTGGCGCGGCGAACCACGAGCGGAGCCAGGCTCGGCTCGCGTGTTTGCGCGCCGTTTAAACGTCGCATAACATTGGCCGGCATCCTCCCCCAAAAGATCTGCTATTGGAGCCTTACCACAGCATGGTGACATTCATAGGCATCCTCTGCATGGTGACGAAAATTGCGCCGGCGGTGGTCCGCTTCTCCAAGTTGGCGCCGTATAAGATTCCTATTTGGAAAACGGCGCTTCGGTTGTATCTGCAATAATCAGTATACTTTGCCATAGAAGGCTTGTAAACTAGTGGCTCTGTGAGCTGTAGACCTCGTGAGTGAGTTTTTTATCATTTCCAAAATCTGACATTATAAGAACGATCAATTATGAATACCGAACCTGCTAACAAAATTTCACGTGAAGCGGTTGAAAAATGCGACAAACCGAAATTCGGGCACAGAAACTTACAAAACCTTAACGGGGTTCCATTCCCGGTTCAGCCATAAAATTATTTAAATATGTGTGAATGCAGTTTCAATTGTTTTTTAAATTCAAATAATCTCTTCTTTCAGTAAAATGTTCCATCTACAATATTCAAGGTACTTTCCCTCCATGTGGCATAGCCGTGGGACGCCCTGTATAGACTGGACGTACCTCTTCCTAAGATTGTGTAACTTATGGATCTCGTATCGTGACGAGTATACAGAGTGTTCCATGAATTGGAATATTTTTTGACGTCTCTCCAAGGTCCAGGTCCACTGTAAGTTAAAAATATAATTTAACTAAAATTATTGGTATTTTTTAATTCCGAGTTTGGTTAGGTTAGCTGCTAGTAACAGAAAGATACCTCTTGAGACTAAGGCTCGGTTTTATAAAGATCCGTTAGACCTTATGTCGGTTTGTTATGTCAAAAAATGTACTGAGTTACTGAAATTTGATCTGACATTTGGTTTAACAGATCTTTATAAAACCCGGCCTAAGGTTCTTCATAGCTTTAGTCGCAGATATTGTATTATTTATTTATTTAAACTTTATTGCACAAAATACACAAATTGTACAAATGGCGGCCTTAATGCCAAATGGCATTCTCTACCAGCCAACCATTGGGCTAAACAGATATTTTATAAAAGGTGCAAAGAAAAAAAGAAAGAAAAATAGTATGAAAATGTATATCAGAATATCTAATAAAACATATAAACATAAAAAAATATGTATATACAGGTATACAAGATACATACATACAGGATTAGAATCAGAATCAGAATCAGAATCAGAATCAGAATATTTATTTTGTTAAACATAGGTAGAAAAAGATGGTACATAGACAGATACGGTTGAGCACTATGTTTTACCCGCAATGCAGGTGTACAAAAATTCATTTCATGCGATTATAATAAACATGTCATTCACTAATACAACTATCATTAATTTAATAAAACAATAAGCAAATTAAAGAAAAATAACTACTACATATTAATATAAAGCTGTGTTAGTAGTATCATTAAAAAAATCATTTATGGTATAGTAACATTTGTCAACAAGGAATAAAGTCAGCATTAGATATACTACTACATATTCAATACATACTATAATTATGATGATGATTGTATTGATTTGGATTGAACTCTGACATCATTCGTAATGTATAATTATTATTGTAATATTTCATTTAAATAGTTGTTAACATGTAAATTGGTTTTATGAGTAAATTGGATATGAATATGAATATGAATATGATGATGGATTTTATACGAATTCTTGTATTATATGTATTGTATGTATAAGTAGTTTATTGTGTCTTTGTTGTATTGTGTAATATTAATTATATAATAGTAGTTTATGCAATCGTTATATAACGTATGCTTTTTTAAAAAGACTTAAAAGGCTAATTATGTAACTATTGCATGATATTCTTTTGTCAACGGAAATTAATGAAACTAACCGAAATAATTAAACAAACTAGTCCTGCGGAAATGAAGACTAGGCACATGGGACGGGCGCTCGTTGATGTCTTTTGTTCTATGTCCGCGGCGTCACGTGATTCGTCAATTTCATACGAATACAGTAACGAAGATACGAGATTGGCCAATTTCATAAGAGTACAGTAACGGCGATATTGATTGGTCTATTTCATAACAGTACAGTAAACGGCGACACGTGATTGGCCAATTTCATAAGAGTACAGTAACGGCGTCACGTGATTGGTCTATTTCATAAGAGTTCACTTGAAGGGATCTCCGTAGAGGAAAGTATGTGATTTTAGTTTCGTCTACGATATCTTAATTCAAACATTGAATTCGACGAGTAGAAAAGGTATATTATATTTATAGGTATATTTAATTTTGACGACCGATTTAGCCTGGTGGGTAGTGCACCTGCCTGTGAAGCTGACAGTCCTGGGTTCGAATCCCGGTCAGGGTAAATATTTGTGTGATGAGCATGAATATTTGTTCCTGAGTCTTGGATGTTTTCTATGCATTTAAGTATTTATATCTATTAAATATATCGTCGTCTAGTACCCATAACACAAGCCTTCTTGAGCTTACTGTGGGGCTAGTTCGATTTGTGTAAGATTGTCCTCTAATATTTATTTATTTATTTATTATTTTATATTTTGTGTAATATACATACATGCATAATTCAATAATTTGTCGGCTTTTCCACATTTCTTTGTTTAGTCATTCATGTCTCGCACTTACTATGATTATTCTCTGTTTGGCCAATTAAGTTTGTCTTTTGTATCTATGACCTTTTACTGTGCAATAAATTTTAAATAAAAAAATAAAATATTAAGAGAATTATATAGTCTCTCATATGCTGTTACCTATGTAGTCAGAACGGCGGTTCAAAAAACGCGATACTTGTCATTGAACCTAATCTGTGTCCAACCTCTATGACGATTCAAAAGTGCTTGTTGCTAGGCCTATTTGAATAAAGAATATTTTGAGTTTGAGATTCAGTTTATGATACTTACAGAGAAATGTTTATAGTTGAATATTTCCGACTGCCTCCTGGCATTCTCGGCTGCGCTTGCGAGCTCCCTGTAGCGTTTTGCGTCCTCTGCCAACTTGACAGCGATCTCTAGGTTCTCAGAGTCTAGCACACCGAATTCTAATCTCTCAAGGGCCTTTGTTAGGTTCTCGTTGAGATCTGTAACAATTGTACTTAGACTAAGAAGATGAAAAAAAAAAACCGATCAAGAGGGTCACAGATGTGTACTGGTCCCGGCGCCATTAATAAATAATAATAAAAATAAATATTAGAGGACAATCTTACACAAATGGAACTAGCCCCACAGTAAGCTCAAGAAGGGTTGTGTAATGGGTACTAGACGACGATATATTTAATAGATATAAATACTTAAATACATAGAAAACATCCAAGACTCAGAAACAAATATTCATGCTCATCACATAAATATTTGCCCTGACCGGGATTCGAACCCAGGACCGTCAGCTTCACAGGCAGGTGCACTACCCACTGGGCTAAACCGGTCGTCAAATTCATTCGGCCATTAATTCAGGAAAATCTCAACAACATGGTGTTGTTTGAACGCCATGGGTACAGCGCCATCTATCGGCCAATTTTGTTACATATTTGAGCGACTGAATAACTTTGGGTGAATCAACTTTTTAGTGCCACTCGTTCCCGTGGTTACGTCTAGTTGTCCAGGGGAAAAAAATCGAATACAATCACGTATGTATGATAAACTTAAATAGCATAAATTCACATTTCTGGTACTTATAAGCTATTTCCATAATGGTCTATCTATTAAGCAATATAAAATTTCAAGCTTACATGGTCATTTACATTAGAATTACGATTTGAAACCAAAAAAAAAACAAACAACAAAAACAAAAACAAATCGAAAAGAGACTGTTTCCGGAAAGAATTCGCGGATTGATACTGTGAGTGTGGTGTGTCGTGAACGTAATCGAGTTTCAAGTGACAAGGGTGACGGTGAGACTGTGGGAAAAAAGCGAACCAGGAAGAGGGTAGATCGCTATGGTGTGTGGGTAGACCACAACTAAACTCGCAGCACGTCAGTTAATCCTTGATAATGGCGCTTGCAACAGTGCCGAAATATCGGGAACTCAGAAATACAAATATAATTGGTAAATATCCCGTTTCAAATCGTAATTCTAATATCTATTAAGCATGTTAATATTATAAACATTGTACCTAATTGCAGAATAAAGTTCATTTATTTCATTCAAAGCAACGTTAACGAAATGTCACAGGAATCTGTGAAATAGGTTCAGACATCATTGAGGAGTTCCATATATCATCTATAGCTATCACTATCAGTTCCACTTCATCTAATTTGTGATTAAAAGCGCCTATGATAAGGGCCCGGGGCGAGACGCTAATACAGCACTAGTGTCTTTACCATGAGTTTGCATGACTGTACTCGCTAGCGAACTACGTAAACGATTTAGTATGCCGATTCTTAATTCTATTGCGTAACCGCCAGAGGCGCTGTACTTTTGCCCATACAAATTTTTACGCAGTCGCTAGCGAGTACGGTCATGTAAACTCATGGTAAAGGCACAGGAGGGTAGCGGAGGTAGGCGGGTGATTCTCATTCCAAAATTTAACATTTTCTTAATTTGTCCTTACCGGACCCTGATTGTTTACGACTCGTGAGTGATTATTTTTGACTTTAACGGTTAGGGATCCAGGTATAGAGTAATCTAGAGTCAACAGTAAGTTAAAATTGCACTGATTTCCTTAACTTTCACTTAACGTTCGGACCGGTAAGGACATCAATTAACTTAACGATGAGAATCATCCAGGCGCTTGCTATGCCCTCCGTATAGGCTTTAAAAACCTGTGAAGTTCCCGAAGTACTCCCGGAAGGACATTTCCCTGGGCTTGTCAGGGAAGAGGCCGAGATGGATGATCTGCTCCATGCGTTCTGCGTACGGAAGCGGCTGCCCCCGCGGCGGCAGCGCGCCGGGGACCAGGGCAGCCAGCCCTGGAACATACTGAACTTGAACACAGCACCACGTAGCTAAAGTGTCGAGGACGGCGGACCGGCGGTTGTAATTTAAACAACAATTCAACATTCCAAGCTTACATGGTCATTTACATTAGAATTACGATTTGAAACGGGATATTTACCATGTATATTTGTACTGTGAGTGTGGTGTGTCGTGACCGTAATCGAGTTTCAAGTGACAAGGCGGACAGTGGTAGTGACGGTGACACTGTGCGAAAAAAGCGAACCAGGAAGAGGGTAGATTGCTATGGTGTGTGGGTAGACAACAACTAAAACTCGCAGCACGTCAGTTAATCCTTGATAATGGCGCTTGCAACAGTGCCGAAATATCGGGAATTCAAAAATACAAATATACATGGTAAATATCCCGTTTCAAATCGTAATTCTAATTCAACATATTCTCATATTATATATTCTCAATCGTACACAAAGCGATAATATGTAGACGACGTTTCTATTATAATTTTGTACATTAGCGTTAGGCTAGCGACAATGGAAGGAGTGGAATAACCGGGGCGAGCGAAAAGTGACCAGTCACTTGTCAAGTGCCAAATTACTCGACAAGTGGACGGAAACGCTAGTAACTTCCGGGTTCCAGAAACCTCTATCCAAGAAAGTTCTGGAATCCGGAAGCCCTCTAGCGTTGAGTGGCAGTAACCCCAATTTATGAATGATATTTTATCATTTTTATCGTTTAATGAAAACGTAGGCGCTCCATAGCGTCGAGCGGACGAACTACACAGCAACGCATTCTGGTCACTCGGTCTGAGATCCCCGCTACCGCTCACTAGAGGGCGATAGCAGTGACCTGTGCTCGATCTGATCCCTGCTATCGTCCACTAGAGGGCGCTTACATCGGTCACATAAAGAGCAAGTAGTGGTGTTATTATGAAAATGAACTCACATGCAGAAGCCACCATTGCGAAAGTCACTACTCTTCGCATAGGTGCAGCCAAATCAATTAAACATTTATACAATCCTCTTGCGAATCCCAATTATTTTCAATATAGTGTGTCAATAGTAAAACGGGTGAAATGTGATTAGCAATTATTATGGCAAAACGATATCGATTTCAATAGCAATTTTCCGTTTTAATTGGAATGTAATTACTAAACTTTATTTATATATGTTGATTAATACCATAATGGTAATTAACACATAAAATTAAATAAAAAATCGTAACAATACCTAACTATAAAAATAACATGAAAATATATGACTAAAAATTAAAACTGAACTAAACTAAAACTAAAATATATTTTAAAAATTTGGTCGCCTAGGCATAGTTCCTAAGATGCTGGCAGCATTTCCTCGCTGAATCGCTATGCTGATTCGTTGAGCGAGGAAGCTGCCAGCTCTATGACCCCCCGTGGAATCCACCAGCCTTTTGGAGAGGTCTTTAACTAGCTGACGGGCACTGGCACCCCACGGGCCAAGGGTCTCGACACCGAACGGGATAAGATAATTACTAAACTTATGGGTGAATCAACTTTTTAGTGCCACTTGTTGCTGTGGTTACGTCTAGTTGTCCAGGGGACAAAATTAGAATACAATTGTAATTTTATGCTACTTAAGTCTATCAAACTTACGTATTTGTGGTACCTAAAAGCTATTTCCATAATGGTCCATCTACTAAGCATGTTAGTAGAACTTAATTGAACATTTTTTTGAACAAAATGCGCCACTAGTGTGACTTGGACGACGGGTCAAGATAACAACACAAAAAAGTTGACCCACCGTTATATATTTGTTTTAAACTTTATTGTACGGTAATAAATTACTTATTTATTCAAATGTTTATGCCCGGAATAATTTGGCTACTGACTGGCACATACTGATTTTCACAGCCGTTTTCCTTGCCCAGCTAGCACGATAGGTTATATTATATATAAACTCACACCTGTATATTCCCAAAAGGTAGGCAGAACACATAAATTAAGTAGGTTTAAAGATGGAGTAAATGTGATATTTCAGTGATAGGTTACTAGCTCTTTGCCCACAACACACTACAACAACCCAGTTTCCAAAGTCGACTCTTATGATTCCCACGGGAAGAAAGGGAGAAGTGCTAGTCCACAGCCCGGCACCACACGGGGAGGTGGGGAGGTTATGTTATACCGTCGTATTATGTGACGTTTTACATGCATTCCTTTTTTCCATAAAACGTGATCTTATTGGATAAGTAAGGTCAGTTATTGGATGGGTGACCGCTTTGAGTGGTTATTAACTGAGCGCTCCCGTGATTTGGAAGGCACGTTAAGCCGTTGATCCCGGCTGCTGTTTAGAGGCCTTCGGGCGGCTCGAGAACTTCTAACAGACAAGTTGTCCACTCACTTGACAAGCCTAATTCCAATAAGGTCTGGTTTTCCCTCGGGTTGGAAGGTCAGATGGCAGTCCCTTCCGTAAAAACTAATGCCTACACCAACTCTTGGGATTAGGTAGCGGACCCCGGGCATCCTTTAGGTTTTTTTTTTTTTTTTTTTTAATACAACGCCGGTGGCAAACAAGCGTACGGTCCACCTGATGGTAAGCGGCCACCGCAGCCTATAGACGCTCACAACTCCAAAGGAATCACGTGCTCGTTGCCGACCCTTTATAAGAAACTAGCGACCCGCCCCGGCTTCGCATGGGTGCACTATTTAATGGATGTTATTATACATATAATTATACATATAAACCTTCCTCTTCAATCACTATCTATTAAAAAAAAACCGCATCAAAATCCGTTGCGTAGTTTTAAAGATTTAAGCATACATAGGGATACAGGGATATAGGGACAGAGAAAGCGACTTTGTTTTATACTATGCAGTGATGAGGATGCAATTGTACCGGGATAACGCTAGGATGACGATGATGATGCCACTTTCTGGGTTAGAAAAAAAAACAAAACCAACAAAAATAAAAGATAATGTTGTAGCTCAGTTGAGTGCCGTATCGTTTAATCACTTCCATAGAGGGTGCACTGTGGTTACGAGATATTCCGTGAGGAACATATGTCGCTTCCAGTACATCAACTTGATCATGCTCACAGTGTCCTTCATGTCTACGTCCAGCTGCACAGACAAACGTTCTATTAACCCTATGACCGCCACAGTCGGCTATACACGTCATGGAAAAAGCGTGACATGAAATGAAATGAAACGACATGAAATGAAATGACATGAAATGAAACGACACGAAATGAAATGAAGTGACATGAAATGAAATGAAGTGACATGAAATGAAATGAAGTGACATGAAATGAAATGACATGAAATAACATGAAATGAAACGACATGAAATGAAATGATATGAAATTAAATGACATGAAATGAAATGAAATGAAATGACATGAAATGAAATGAAATGACATGAAATGAAATGAAATGACATGAAATGAAATGAAATGACATGAAATGAAATGAAAACATTTATTCTTCAATTTAGGCATATTACATGCACTTATGAATATCAAGAAAACTACCACCGGTTCATAAAATAAACCTCTGCATCGAGAAGAGCCGGCGTAAGAAACTCGGCGAGGTGTCATTTTTTCAAAAATGGATGCTAACAATGGCTAGAGTCCGACCACGCTAACTCTGCAAGGAATAATTTGGCAACACTCGGCGACACGTGATTGGCCAATTTCATAAGAGTACAGTAAAGACGACACGTGATTGGCCAATTTCATAAGAGTACAGGAAAGACGACACGTGATTGGCCAATTTCATAAGAGTACAGTAAAGACGACACGCGATTGGTCAATTTCATAAGAATACAGTAAAAACGACACATCTATTTCATAAGAGTTCACTTGAAGGGACGTCCATTAAGAAAAGTATGTGATTTAAGTTTCGTCTACGATATCATAATTCAAATATTGTAGTCGACGAGTAGAAAAAATTCATTAAGAGGCCTTATACAGTATAAATATCAGTATACCTGCAGCATCTTTTCGTACAGTTGTAACATTAGCTTCAAGCTGTGCGTCTTCGTCCTCCAATTTAGACGATATTGTATACTTCTAAATATTTGAGACCTGTTTGAGAGAAAAAAACAAGAACATTTATGGGTCATACTTAGTTGAAAAACAAAAGTCGTCCCTCCTGTGGTCAATAGTTAACGGCTTATGTGCATGTTAGCTATGTTTTTATTACAGGGATTTATAGAAACGGAGACACTGTTTATGCGGGTTACTGGTTCAATCCAAAATGAAGCTTTGTAGCCCTTGATTTTTGGTATGTCCACAGAAAAGACGCGAACCTAAATCCGCGTATGACCCTTATAGCCAAGTCTGTCTTCTAAACAAGTGGCCAGAGAAATGAGCCCGGCTAAACTTACTTTTGCTGGACTTTTCTCAGCTAGGCTAGGTTTAGTGACCAGCGACAAAACTCCCAATAGCTCGATTGCACTCGCCCCTTAGATTGGGTCGAAACCGTTCAACCAATCTCACTGGAGCGCAAACTCTTAGAGTATTCCAGTGTTTAAACCACCCGCGTGGTCGTGTCGGAGGTTGCTCTGGATATCCCCGCCACTCTCCAACCGCGCACTCCTATCGCTTTATTGAGGTCGGCCTATAAAGCCACAGTCAGATTCAAAAAAAGGTATAAGTAAATTTTTATTTGTATGGAGGGTCTCAGGAGGATAAGTAAATTTTTATTTGTATGGTGGGTCTCAGGAGGATAAGTAAATTTTTATTTGTATGGTGGGTCTCAGGAGGATAAGTGAATTTTTATTTGTATGGTGGGTCGCAGGAGGATATGTAAATTTTAGGGTTCCATACCAAACTGTTAAAAAAGGAACCCTTATGGTTTCACTTTGTCTGATATATGTCTGTCTGTCACATCGCTAATTATCTCAAGAACTACTTATGCTATCGATTTGAATTTTGGAATATTTATGAAGACTATAACCCAGATGCATAGAAAATGATTTTTTTTTGTGAAAATTGACAAAATACAAATTTAGAAATAAAGGAAAAATTTAAAAATTTAGGCACCGAGCAGGATTTGAACCTGCGACTGCGACTTTGTGATTTTTTTGATGATTGAGGAATTCCGGACCGGGTGGCAGTTGCACCTATAGCTCAGTTGACTAGAGCGACTGGCCTCGAGTGCCGGGAGGTCGCAGGTTCAAATCCTGCTCGGTGCCTAAATTTTTCAATTTTTCCTTTATTTCTAAATTTGTAGTTTACGTTAGCAGCGGCACTGCTTAATACAAAATTAATGACAAAATACTTAAGTGGTTCATGATTTGGGCGCGGCCTATGGTATAAGAAACTTACTTCATGTTCTGGTACTCCTCCATGATTCGGTACATCTGCGACTTGATCCGCATCATCCGGTGGAACAAGTAGCCGATCTTGTACCCGGAGTGGAACTGGATGGCCCTAACATTCACGAACAACCATAAAGGCAATATAATACTCGCGTTTTGTACACATCATCATCATCATCATTTCAGCCGAAAGACGTCCACTGCTGAACATAGGCCTCCCCCAAGGCTCGCCATTTAGACCGGTCCTGTGCCGTTTGTTTCCACCGGATTCCCGCGACCTTCACCAGGTCATCACTCCGCCTTGTCGGAGGCCTACCGACAGCTCGTCTTCCGGTGCGTGGACGCCACTCAAGCAGTTTCTGGCCCCATCGACCGTCAGTCCTGCGAGCAATGTGCCCTGCCCACACACATACACCACACACTTTGTAGTCATCATCATTCATCATCATTTCAGCCGAAAGACGTCCACTGCTGAACATAGGCCTCCCCCAATTTATTTTTCCCTTGGGGGGGATTTGCCATAGTCGCCACGCTTGGCAAGCGGGTTGGCGACCGCAGTTTGATGGTGGTAATGATCGAAGGATGCTGCTGCCCACCCTCCGATTTTCCCTTATTCGCCTCCTACGAAACCCACGGGAAGAGATGGGGTGGCGCAATTCTTACCCGGCAACCACACGGATTCACTTTGTAGTACACATGTTTAAAAGATTTGTTTAAGCCGTCGTAAGACAAATAGCATTCTTGTGCAGTGAGCTCTGGGATCCCAGGGATCGGCAGACGACCGGTAACACAGGTCTAACGCGATATTTATATTTGACATCGCGACGCTTGACATAATTTTAAGATCTCTGTTAAGGATGATTCACATTAGACCGTTTCGTGTCCGGGCCGTTCCATAAATAAAAAATAAAATAAATAAATAAAGCATTTATTCACGAAAACAGTACTCTTTTACAACTTGTTATAACTTCCGCCAAACTGTATAACAGTTTGTTGGCAGAAATAAGCTCCCTTTCTTTACATTACTGTTTTAAGTTAGCTATTTAGTTAAGTACATCAACTGCTGTAGTAGTGCAAGTTACAAATTTAAGTTTTTTATAAGTGTTATAACATAAACTATTCTAATAATATTCGCTAATTAAGTCCATCTCCGGGCCGGTCCGTCTCCGAGCTTTTTTGTGTGTCAATGTGCTAACCGTTCCGCGTCCGGGCCGGGCCGGGACCGTGCCGTTTCCGAGCCTCGGACGTAGGTAGATCGGCCGTCAAACGTTTGCATTGATAATAGAGCGACCGTTCCGTGTCCGGGCCGGCCCGTTTCCGAGCGTCACCGGGCCCGTCCGTGGCCGGGCGGCCGTCGATTTTCTATCATAGAAAACGGGCCGGTCCGGACACGGAACGGTCTAGTGTGAATCATCCTTTACCCTACACGTGATCCCTGGGTGGTGCTAAACTGTGCAACAAAAGTGGCGATAAAATTGCCATACGATAAATAAGGCTTTATGAGGCATGTTAGGTACTCACATTTTCTTCCGATTGGCCGCGTCCACTTGGAATCTGATATGTATAAGATAAGTGAGAGTCAGCTTTATGTAATACCACTCCCTCAGCTTTATAGGGTCCTTCGCAAGCGTGTGTATCTGGTCGGGCAGGTCCATGTCTAGGTCTCTCCTGGTCTCCTTGCGCTCTTTCACGACTTCTTGGAGAGAACTCTTCACGTCGCGGAGAATTGTAGATGTGTCGCATAACTCCTTGATGTCGGGGTCTTGCGAGGTGGCGTTTAGTTGATGACCTAAAATGTTATATGAGGAATATTTATTTGGTGTGGTGTGAAAATGTTCGCTTTTGGATTTTATCGGAATTGACATATAGTTGTAATTTGAGGACCCTTATCATTTGCCATATACTTTTGTGTCTGCTGACCTAAGCTTGTATGCCGCCTGGGTGATTCTCATTCCAAAATTTAACATTTTCCTAATTTGTCCTTACCGGGCCCGGATTGTTAACGACTCGTGAGTGATTATTTCTGAATTTAACTATTTTAACAGTTAGGGATCCAGGTATAAAGTAAACTGGAGTCAACAATAAGTTTAAATTGCACTCTGATTTTCTTAAATTTCACTTAACGTTCGGACAGGGAAGGACATCAATAACTTTAACTTTGAAAATCGACCGTCTGTTCAGGCATTGTAATCTTTCATTATGAAGGTAGATTGCGACGCCTCGGGGTTCGGCGGATTTTGACGAGTAGACAAATAATAGGAGTCTTAACGTTGGGAGCGGCAAGGTTGGACGTTGGGCTGCCTCTTGCTGAATATCCTACTTAAACTCGGTGAATCTGTGTGATTTCGTGATTTTTATTATGTGTGTTGATAAATTGCATACTATAGTCTTCGTACGGAGAGCGTGGAATACGAAGCTGGCCAGCTTGCAGAAGCAGCAAGGATATTTTAGGGGAAGTTGGTTGAGGGAGTGCGGACTACATCCCAGAGGGGTTTATGGAACTCACACTCAGTGATACGCAGATGTAATCTGTACAACTGTGAATCTGTCTTTATTGATAATACTGCTTCCTTATATAAATAAATAATAAATAAATATTAGAGGACAATCTTACACAAATCGAACTAGCCCCACAGTAAGCTCAAGAAGGCTTGTGTTATGGGTACTAGACGACGATATATTTAATAGATATAAATACTTAAATACATAGAAAACATCCAAGACTCAGAAACAAATATTCATGCTCATCACACAAATATTTGCCCTGACCGGGATTCGAACCCAGGACCGTCAGCTTCACAGGCAGGTGCACTACCCACTAGGCTAAACCGGTCGTGAATAAATGTGATAATCCACATCGAAAGGGACCTTATGGCGGCAGGCGCTTACGTTACGTATACATACATAATCGTCCACATTTCGCACGCTCCTGATCTCTAACTTATCTTACTTAATATAAGATTACCCTATCAATTTAGAATTATGTGCCTGGTCGGCACAGATATCAAAGGTCTGCATCATATTGGTGGAATTAGCAGTTACTAGAATTCCGGGATCAGTAAAGCTATCGAAGGTTTGTTCTGTACACGAACCCCGTAGTAGTAAAAAAACCGGTCAAGTGCATCGCGGACCACGCACCTTGAAGAGTTCCGTGCCTTCGTAGGAAACTTACGGCACTTCCGTTTGTTTGGGCGAGGCAGTCTTTCAACGATAATTCAGAAACTGTTAGATCTCATCATCATCATCATTTCAGCCGAAAGACGTCCACTGCTGAACAAAGGCCTCCCCCAAGGCTCGCCATTTAGACCGGTCCTGTGCCGTTCGTTTCCACCGGATTCCCGCGACCTTCACCAGGTCATCACTCCACCTTGTCGGAGGCCTACCGACAGCTCGTCTTCCGGTGCGTGGACGCCACTCAAGCAGTTTCTGGCCCCATCGACCGTCAGACCTGCGAGCAATGTGCCCTGCCCACTGCCACTTAAGTCTCGCAATTTTGAAGGCTATGTCGGTGACCCCAGGAGGTTAGATCTACCTGGTTCAAAATAATTTTGTACAGTCGAGTACAAAGATATGTATACGCCTGAAAGTTACAAAATTATGTATCCATTTAAATTTGTAGCCATATTTGGTTACTTTAATATATACCCAAATAAGGTGACAGTACCGAGTTTACGCCCACTGTTCCAAATTTATGTATACACTAACAAGTAAACAATAATGTGCATGTCCAGTACAAAGATATGTATACGCCTAAAAGTTACAAAATTATGTATCCATTTAAATTTGTAGCCATATTTGGTTACTTTAATATATACCCAAATAAGGTGACAGTACCGAGTTTACGCCCACTGTTCCAAATTTATGTATACACTAACAAGTAAACAATAATGTGCATGTCCAGTACAAAGATATGTATACGCCTAAAAGTTACAAAATTATGTATCCATTTAAATTTGTAGCCATATTTGGTTACTTTAATATATACCCAAATAAGGTGACAGTACCGAGTTTACGCCCACTGTTCCAAATTTATGTATACACTAACAAGTAAACAATAATGTGCATGTCCAGTACAAAGATATGTATACGCCTAAAAGTTACAAAATTATGTATCCATTTAAATTTGTAGCCATATTTGGTTACTTTAATATATACCCAAATAAGGTGACAGTACCGAGTTTACGCCCAATGTTCCAAATTTATGTATACACTAACAAGTAAACAATAATGTGCACGTATTCATGCAGATTTATATGACTGCAGATACTGTTACAATTTTATGTATACACGACATAAAGGACAAGTATACAAACTGCTTCCTTTATACTTAAAGAGGTGGATAAGTCTATAAGTACTTCACAGTAGATAATATTTATGATTAATAAATGATGCATGACTTAATGTCATTAAGTGTTTCACTGTCATGCATGTGTGGCACTTACTAAAACTAAATACGCATATAAGACTACCGTTTTTAAAATACACCAGTTATGGCTTATCGTATCGATGAACACATGAAACACCGTATTGTTTCGATGCGTGAAAGTGGAGTATCTGTTACAGATATATCCGAGGAGTTAGGCATTACGGTAATTATTCTATTGGCAGATATTAATCGTTTTACGGAGATAGTAAATAGATTTTTGATTTTACCATTATTTTTATTACAGCGAAAAACGGTGTATCTCTGGATTGAGCGTTGGGCCAGTGATGGAAACGTTAAACATCGCGTTTCTAATGGACGACATAAAAAAACTTCCGCAGTCAGCGACAGGCGTTTGATCGAGGACGTGATGGTCCGACGTTTCGTGAGCATTCCAACTTACGCTGCAGAATTGAACGTTTGTCCAAATACAATACGAAGACGTCTGCGAAGTGTCGGATTGCGTCACAGAATTCCTGCCAGGAAACCCCATCTGACTGACCGTCACAAAAGAATGAGAATGAATTTCGCAACAAATTTTGTGGATTGGGACTTCGAGAATGTTATTTTTGTGGATGAAAAAACATTTACCACTAATGCGGACGGGCGTGTTTCCTTATACAGAGTCGAGAAAACGCGTTATGAAGAAAATAATGTGCTGCCGGACCGAAGGAGCGGCCGGCTGTCTTTAGGGTTTTGGGGATGGATTTCTAGTTCTGGACCCGGAGAACTGATTGAAATCACAACACGTTTGAATGCGAATGGGTATATAGATATATTAAAAGACGTTTTAGTGCCGACTGTTACAAATGTGTTTGGGGATGTAACAATTTTTCTTCTGCAGGACAACTCATCTGTCCACAACTCTCGGTTGGTGCAAGCTTGGATTGAGGAGCAACCCAACATTGAATTAATAAAATTGAGTCCTAAATCACCGGACCTCAATGTGATCGAAAATATGTGGGGCATGATGGTCCAAAATTGGGATTCGTCTGAAGTGAAAACCAAAAATAGTTTACGCGAACATGTTCATCAACTATGGGAATATTACAGAGGCACAAACTATTGTCAAAAACTCGTGAGTTCAATGAAAACTCGTCTAGAAGCCGTAATAGCAGCTGATGGCGGCTACACAAAGTATTGATTAAGCGATAGAGAAATACTAGTTAATTGGAGCACATAAGAGCTTGTAGTGATAGACCACCCAAAGCGCCAGCTGATCAGCTGAGCTAAAATAATAAATGATTTTCTATTTTATAACTTCCGAGAACAGCGCCATTAACCTTGACATTCCAATACTGGATGGAAAATAATAACACTTTCCTTTGTTCACTATTGCGCAATACGCATTCCTTGCATTCCAATCTTTCCTATAAAAGAAATGTATTTTACCTAATAAATCAGTTCGTCAGTATCGTCTCGAGTTTCGACTTGTCATTTATAATTCCCTACGCCGCACACTTCATGGCGACCTTGCCAGACGTATAGTCTTCATGGCATGTCATTTATAAGTCCCTAGTTCGCCACTTCATGGCGACTCTGCCAGTTGGGCTGCTCAAGGCAGCCTCAGCATAATCACCTACTGCGAACCATCTACATAGGGTCGTACTCTTCATGGCGACCCTTCCAGTTGGGCTGCACCAGGCAGCCTGATCCTGATATAATCACCTGGTATACTCCGCTGCAAGAATCACCGTATAGTCTCCAGCCAGCTCCACTGCGTCAACCAGCCAGCCAACCAACCAGAATGGAGCCTCCAACAACGCCAGCACGAAGCAAGTAGACAGCAACACAGCTGCATTATACATCACAACAGCTGTGTTCATAATCATCTGCATCATTTTTGCCTACGCCATATGGAAGAAGGTACATAAATGCCTAACAAGAAAAATCGAGCGACAAGCAGTAACGACGATGATGCGCAACACCAACAAAGCAGAGCAGGGTATCTAGCAAGATCACCTACAGCGCGTCACCAGCACCAGCCCGCCGCCGCCGCAACCCATCGAGCCCTCCCGCCCCGCATATGCGAGCCCAGCTGCCGCCTCCGCCTAGCACCCGCCGCTAGAATCATTATAAGCAACAGCCACGAAGAAGGCAATGATTTAAGGTACTTTAAAAATGTATCCTTTAATGTAGTTACGTAGTATAAAAAGGTAGCTATTATATTAGTAAAGTAATTTGTGAATTAATTTTATAATGCTTTAAGTAAATAAGTAACAATGCCGCTTGATGACGAGGCAATAACATACGTAATTTAAAACAAAAATAGAATTTTTAAATTACGCTGCATAAAATAAATAAAAATAAAACCAGATTTAAACCATGGAAAACCGAGCAATAAATATTTTAACAAAAAATAATATTCTATAAAATCATACGTATATCAAAATAAAAAAAAAATGCATAGAACTAACATTACGCCGATATCAAAATTTATAACTATGAAAAGGAAAATAAATGTGAAATAACGTTAAAATTAATAGTAGCGACTATTTAAAATTATAATAAAAAATATAACACGGTATATATTTCAAGTACAAATCAATAGCCAACTTTAATTCATATAAGTATTTCACTGGACGATTAGCCTGATCACCTAAAAGTTGATGAAATTCTTATATGTTGAAGAATTCAGGATATGTAACTCAAAAAAAAACAGAAAAAAATCTTACGAATACATAGGGACGTAAAAGTAAAAAAAAAAACATTAAGACGCAAACAATAAAAAAAGATATATAAATGCAAGTATAAATTATAACTTGTGATGAGCGAGTAAATACAAAATTATTAACAAGCTAGACAGAAAAACCTTGGACTATGGGATGCATAAATGTATTCTTTGAACCAGATTATGATTCAATCGACCATCAATCGTAAGGGGACCTTGGACGCATAGTGTCTCCGATTTAAAAAAAAAAATGTTAAAAAAACTGTCTAAACGATAAATAATTACCTATAAATGGTATTAGCAAGGTACACCAGGATTACAAGGTAGGCAGGAAATCCTTGAAACTTGACCATGATTCGATCGAGCATCACTCGTGGAGGTCCTTGGACACCTAATATATTACTATCTGATAGTATATAATTTGTTAAAAGAACTGCCTGAAAGGTATATACCTACCTTAACATGGTATTTATGCGCGCGTTTTTATATACGTTTATGTATAAAATCCTTGTAACCTGAGTAATAATTGAGGGTCGGCCGGCCATAAAATAATGCATACCGTGTACCTTTGCAACAAGTGATGCGCACTTGATGTCACAAGTAAAGTACTGTGACAAACACAAAAAAAAAGTAGATGACGTCAAAATAAATTTAATATAAAAAAAAACGTTTGTAAGTCACAATGAGTATTGTTAAATAAATATAAATATAAAAGTTAATAGCAAAAATACATGAACGTACGTAAACTAAAAAATAATAATAACAGAAATTAGCTATGACACAATTACCTAGCAAGTAAATAAACATACATTATACGTAGAAATTCACCACAAGCTATCACATGAAACTAAAAAAAACCAAAATAATTATTTTATAAAAATTAAAAATTTAAATAAGCGTCGTCATCAAAGCGTGCATTCAATTCCACATTATTATTATTTTTGTTAGTACAATATTTAATTTAATTTAATAAAATGAAAATAAAAAGAACAATTAATAATTTTAATATATAAATAATGATGCTTAAAGGCTATTCCAAATAACATATTTATTTTAATGAAAACACTACTTACGAGGATTATGTGTAATAATCTATAAAAAGACACATATACATATGTAAAACATTTAAATTGTTTTAATAACATAAAAAAATGTATATATCAACCAATAACTATTTACTATATTCTTAAGCCAAAAATTGTATCTACTAAGTTTTGTCTCAACAAGAAAAAAAACCCGTTAAAGAAGACATTGTGCATAAAAATAGAACATAACCTTATTACGAATAAATAAATCATAAAACTTAGCATCGTAAAGTAATAAGAAACCTATAACAAATCCATCTGATCGCATACCACCATCCATATAAGGAACACGTAATGTAAACATTCGAAGTAGCATCAAGATAGATTAAGAAACCATGTATACCATAGACTTAAGTTAATTAATTTATTTTAAGAAACTATGTAAACAATAAACATAAGTAATTTAAATTTAAGTAAGCCAAAAATGGTACATGTAATTACTATTTTTGTCTCAAAAAAAACGGGAAAGCTGTAGTGATAGACCACCCAAAGCGCCAGCTGATCAGCTGAGCTAAAATAATAAATGATTTTCTATTTTATAACTTCCGAGAACAGCGCCATTAACCTTGACATTCCAATACTGGATGGAAAATAATAACACTTTCCTTTGTTCACTATTGCGCAATACGCATTCCTTGCATTCCAATCTTTCCTATAAAAGAAATGTATTTTACCTAATAAATCAGTTCGTCAGTATCGTCTCGAGTTTCGACTTGTCATTTATAATTCCCTACGCCGCACACTTCAATTTTTATTTTTAAGGTAATAGGTCCTTTTAAGTTTTGATTCTAGTAGTAAAGTTACAAAGTTACCATATATTCGTGTTTTTTTTTCTTTTTTATTCTACAGTACTAGCTGTTGCCCGTGACTTCGTCCGCGTAGAACTTTTTATCATCTTAGAAAAGTGATTGCTCTTCATACAAACTTTGAACCCACTTTTAACGCCCTTAGTAGATTAAGCTCCCGTTGCACGAAACCCTACCTCACAAAGTGGCAGATCAGAAATGTAATACAGTGATAGATACCACTTAGGAACACTGGATTTCAGTGGGTTGCCATAGCATATCCTGGAAGAACTGTTATTTTTTTCGTTATCGTTTCGCTATTTTGATCGAAAATTACATCATAAGGTGGCAGATCGAAACGTTTACTCATCAAATTTGGAGATAACAACCCGCATTGGTTGCCAGCCCAAAGCCTGGCAGGTCTCAAGGTCAGCCATGTTTTATGAGCCCCATAAATGGGGTCAATTACCTCATCAGGTGGCACGATGAAACTGATGCAGATCGATTGCCCTAGACGTGCCGTTCACGAATATACAGGGTTACCTGCCTTCAGCTTGGCAGTATTTCTGGTCAGCCACCTCGAACAATATAGTGACAATCTTGGAATAACGAGAAATTCTTGTATTTATGCTATGATTCAGGGTATAATTTAATAATACTTACCAAGAACTATTTTTATGATTTTATTCATAATTTTCGATTCAGCGGTTTAGAAATTAGAGGGGGAAGGGGACACTTTTTACGTCTTTCGGAGCGATTATCTCTTCAACTATACGCTCTATAAAAAAACTTATTTATGAACCCCCTAATGATTTTTGAAGACTTATCCAACGATATGCAACACGTCTAGGTACGATGAAAAAAAAATTTTTCGCTCCATGTTATATGTATGGAGTGCCCCCCTTAAAAATACCTATTTTACCAATTAAACTCCGGAAATATGTGAAGGCACGCAAAATACGTCTGCTGTGAAAATTTCATTGATATAGGTCTTATAGTTTCGGAAAAAAGTGGCTGTGACATACGGACAGACAGACAGACAGACAGACAGACATGACGAATCTATAAGGGTTCTGTTTTTTGCCATTTGGCTACGGAACCCTAAAAACAGATCATAGGGTAAAGATTATTTAAAAAGTTTAATTCTTGTGCATTTTTGTATTTTATAAGTAGCTACTATTGTAATATAACATCATGGTTTGTAAACAATATAAAATAAAAATGCAAAAATAAATCTAACTGTAGGATTAGAACCCAGGACAACATATGACTCGACAGTTATGTTTCTAGACCACAGGGCCATGGTAGCTGACGTCCGCTTAGACGAAATATTGAAACGTATTAGGTAGCTAGTTTAAGTAAGCAGCTTCAATATTGCAAAATATGTTAAACACGCAATGCCAATAATGACGTGACAGGTAAAAACGAGACAAACATATGCAATGACAAGTCGGCACTCTTTTCGTGAATTGTCAAAACATTGTATTCAAATTTGTTTCGTGTGACAAGACTGTAAAGTTGATTTTCACAAATTTATATTTTGTATACATATTTCTGTAGCAGTCACTGAATCTATATTAAATGACATAAATATGAGTACAATATATTGCACCATTTTCAGGATACTAATAATGTAACTTTGATTGTATACAAGTTTCTGAATTTGCCTTATACATATTTATGTGGCCATTGAAGTTTGCATATTTATTAGCATTTGTATAAGTATATATCTTTTACTAGGGCGAGCAGAGCTCGGTTGCTCAGGGACTATACAATCAATATAATATATATACTATATTATATGTATATAGCTCTTAAGATAATAAAAGTACTTTTATTATCTTAAGAGGCTCGATATGAGATATGACATCGAACCTTTTTATAGTAATCGAGAATATTCAATGAGCACATTTGTATTAATTTAATATTTTATTGACTTTCAAAAGAAAAGACAAGATTATATGAAATGCGAAAATGTTATATTTCTTAGGGCCGATTTTTCTATTCCCAGATAAAATTATCTGTCAGATAAATGTTAGCACTGTCTTTTTCTTTCATATGACTTAAGAAAAAGATGGTGATATTTTTAACTGACGGATAATTTTATCTAGATTTAAAAATCGACCCTTTAAATCGGGTGTATGCACCAAGGTTGATACATCTTGAAGACGTTCATGCATGGACTCGAATAATTTTCTACAGGTATCGCTTCCCCGCATATCTTCCCAGACTTCTCTACAATGTAGTTCAACATTTTCTCGTGTCTGTAGTCCGTTCATTCCGATGCTCCCTTTGCACCATGAGACCCCATAGATTTTTCTATGGGGTTTAGTCTGCTGACTTAGCAGGCCACTGTATTTCCGTATAGGCTTATTCACCTCTTTAAGTATAAAGAAAGCAGTTTGTATATTTGTCCTTTATGTCGTCATTATCATCATCATCATGTCAGCCGATATACGTCCACTGCTGGACATAGGCCTCCCCAAGGCTCGCCACTGCGACCGCTCTTGTGCCGCTCGCCTCCACTGAACTCCCGCGACCTTCACCAGGTTGTCGCTCCACCTTGTTGGAGGCCTACCAACAGATCGTCTTCCGGTACGTGGACGCCACTCTAGAACCTTTTGGCCCCATCGGCCATCAGTTCTCCGAGCAATGTGCGTGTGTGTGTTTATGTCGTGTATACATAAAATTGTAACAGTATCTGCAGTCATATAAATCTGCATGAATACGTGCACATTATTGTTTACTTGTTAGTGTATACATAAATTTGGAACATTGGGCGTAAACTCGGTACTGTCACCTTATTTGGGTATATATTAAAGTAACCAAATATGGCTACAAATTTAAATGGATACATAATTTTGTAACTTTTAGGCGTATACATATCTTTGTACTGGACATGCACATTATTGTTTACTTGTTAGTGTATACATAAATTTGGAACAGTGGGCGTAAACTCGGTACTGTCACCTTATTTGGGTATATATTAAAGTAACCAAATATGGCTACAAATTTAAATGGATACATAATTTTGTAACTTGTAGGCGTATACATATCTTTGTACTGGACATGCACATTATTGTTTACTTGTTAGTGTATACATAAATTTGGAACAGTGGGCGTAAACTCGGTACTGTCACCTTATTTGGGTATATATTAAAGTAACCAAATATGGCTACAAATTTAAATGGATACATAATTTTGTAACTTTCAGGCGTATACATATCTTTGTACTCGACTGTACACAACCTCCACTTTATTCCGAATTTTAAACTTCGTGGTTTGGAAATTAGAGAGGGGTATATACTTTTTACAACAATGACAGTTGATATCTTACCAACGGTTGACTTAAATGGAAAAGTTTTTTAGAAACCTCTATATCATTTTTAAAGCCTATCCAGAAATCTTCGCGTCGCATTGAATTTTTTTGTCCCCCCTATTTTTTATTCACAATTTCATGTCACTTTTACTTTTAAGTAGCGGTTCATAGAATACTATGATATATATGTTAACCTTCTTGATGATAGTTGTAAACCTCTGCAAGCAGGTTCCTGTCACCTTTTGTGTCATTCTTAGTTTTGCAATAAATATGGTTGTATGAACATGTGTTTTCCTATCGCTGACCCATCCTCAAGTCTTCCTGGGTCAGGACTTATCACCAAATTTCATAATTGTAGTACTTATAGTTTCCGAGTCTGTGGCATACGGACGGGCAGACAGCGAAACTATAAGGGTTATTGTCAGTTGCAAAAACAAAAGTTGTCCCTTCGGTGGTCAATAGTTAACGGTTTGTGTGCATGTAAGCTATGTTTTTATTACATGGATCTATAGCAACGGAGACACTGTTTATGCGAGTTACTAGACCAATCCAAAATTAAGCTTTGTAGCCGTTAACTTTTGATATGTCAACCGAAAGGACGTGAACCTAAATCTGACAATGACCCATAAGAGTTCCGCACTGTGGCTACGGAACCCTAAAAATCGCACAGACGGGAACGCCCTCGCCTGCTTCAGGCAGTTACGCAATCAAGTCTTACTCCACTGCTCCATGCTCTCCACTTCATCCAAGAAATCCTGGAAGTCGGGGAGTTCCTCGTGAGCCCCATAAGTGAAGTCCATCTCCACATCGCCGTCGGCGCGCCGCGCTTCGGGTGGTAACCGCAGGTCCGTCGCTAATCCGATATCGCCGAACATCACCTTTAGGACTGACTTGCTGACTAGGAAGCGAGCGGTGGCGACCTGAACTGTTAGGTTAGGTTAGGTTAGGTTAAGTCATTTAAAAAATGTTAATGTTTATGTAATCTTAAGATATGGCACTCAAGGTCTTTTACCACAATATGTAAAAATATCATTTTTGTATTTGACTGTTTGTTGCCTAAATAAATTAAAAAAGAGAAAAAGTTACAGAAAAATGTGTTCAACGAGTAATACTATCATCATCATCCTCCTAGCGTTATCCCGGTACAGTTGCATCCTGAAGGATGCCCGGGGTCCGCTACCTAATCCCAATACTTGGCGTAGGCACTAGTTTTTACGGAAGCGACTGCCATCTGTTCCTCCAACCCGAGGGGAAACCAGACCTTATTGGAATTAGGCTTGTCAAGTGAGTGGGCAACTTGACTGTTAGAAGTTCTCAAGCCGCCCGAAGGCCTCTAACTTGGCTTAACGACTGCTATCATAGACAGCAGCCAGGATCAACGGCTTAACGTGCCTTCCAAAGCACGGGAGCGCTCAGTTAATAACCTCAAAGCGGTCAGCCATCCAATAACTGACCTGGGCCGACGTTGCTAACAACAACGAGTAATACTATACAGCGTGGAAATTAAATATGAACAAACATTCAGCAAAGGTCCTAAGAACTATATAACTTCTGATAAACTGTACAATGAAGTAATGAAACATACAAAATAATTCATCCCGCAATGTATCGCAAAAAATACAAGTCGCGCGACTAACTTAAATGTCGTGAGGCAGGTATTTACTTTGAAGAAACTCGTATCTATTAATGTCATAGTTTATAATGACACCATAATCAAAAAATATGCAAAAATATAACCTAAAAAAATCTAGGCAGTTGACATCCAGTGTACAACTGTTCAGTAGGATTGACTGTGTCAATTATTGATTCAGTATTAGACAGAAAGAAAATATGTTTATTTAGCATATACAAAATTAAATAATAATAAAACAATGGCGAATTTAAATACCACTAATACATGCCAAAATGGTCGCCACTCAGCTTAGTGCCACGAAATAAGCTATTAGGCATTAAGTCGTGGCGCTGATGTTCAGTGGCGCCTGGTAACCGGAGTAGCTGCCACTTATTTAGTGTACCACTTACTTAACGGTCCTTATCAGTCAATTCAATAATAATAATTTTGACGACCGGTTTAGCTTAGTGGGTAGTGCACCTGCCTGTGAAGCTGACGGTCCTGGGTTCGAATCCCGGTCAGGGCAAATATTTGTATGATGAGCATGAATATTTGTTTCTGAGTCTTGGATGTTTTCTATGTATTTAAGTATTTATATCTATTAAATATATCGTCGTCTAGTACCCATAACACAAGCCTTCTTGAGCTTACTGTGGGGCTAGTTCGATTTGTGTAAGATTGTCCTCTAATATTTATTTATTTTTATTTATTTACGCTATTTACTGTGTGACTTAACACTTATCTTGACATTTTTTCATCGTTATTATATTAGGTAACTTGTACAGGGTTTTTTCAAAAAAGTATCGCTACAACAACACTCCAAATCGCCAATTCCAGACCAAAAACTGATACTTTTCGCTTAGAAACTACTACAGAGAATAAAAGCAAACAAAAATAAAATAAAATATATATAAAATTGTCTATTGGAATAACACGAATTTGTTTACTATTCTATAAAAGAGTTTTTAGAGCCACCTTCAAGATGTTAATGTTCTTATTAATATATTGTTGTTAATATTTTATTAGGTATTGATATGTAATGACTTTCATGTGTATTAACTATTTCTACGCCAACACTGTCAGGATGTGCTGAACTAAATTATTATAAGACCCTAAATTGTTTGATTCATTGATTGATTGATTGATTTACCGCAAAATGGTACTTACGTGGAATAAAAAATATGAAGGCTAGCATTCCGCTGTATGCGTTTTTCCTTTGACCTCAGAACTTTGTCTTCATTGACTAATGTCTTCTGAAATCGTCATACTAGTTACATTCATTCAATTCTTGAAAAAGTGCCACACCCATTAAGGCAAGGCCATTCCAGTCCAAATGACCCCCTCTAACACGCGTGAGTTTGCAATTAACCATCCCGCTCTCTACGGAAGCTCTGCGCGTAATTTCGTAAATATTTAGTACATTTGTATTGATTGTTGGAACACTGAATCACTTATGAAAAATCTATCCGGTTATTTCCTTAAAACAATAAAAAGGTATCGTTTTGTAAAAAAAACTTATCACTGTTGTTGATAATTACGAGTTCTGCAGCATTAAAGTTTATTTTTACTATGATATTTAGGATTTTTTGACACAGTTACCAAGGCATTTTTCAATATTTTGTTCGGTTATATCTTTTCTTTGTTTCTTTTTAAGTCTACTGTAATTTTTGTATAGTGTAATTCTATATTATTTCTTCACACTGGAAGCTCAAACTTCAGTATTTTCGTCAGATCTGTGAATCGGCCTTGCCTTAAGAATGGAGCGTTTCTAAGCGCTTATAAAACAAATATTTACTTTCAAGAAACGGTTTGGTCATCCATTAAAAGCAGCGATTTGATTTAACCCATTCAGAAACTAGCATATTCAAACATCATAAATCAATTATAAAAGCTTAAGAATGAGATAAACAATTCCAACAAAATTGTTATCTGTTTTTACTTCACAATGTCGACGATAATAATACATATTTAGAAATAAAGGGAAAATTTAAAAATTTAGGCACCGAGCAGGATTTGAACCTGCGACCTCCCGGCACTCGCGGCCAGTCGCTCTAGCCAACTGAGCTATAGGTGCAACTGCCAATCGGCCCGAAATTCCTCAATCATTCCTTCATTTATACAAACGCCTTAAGAGTGCTTTAATGAAATGTAGTGGGTCCACAAGCGCCACTCGTAAATAATTGTAATTATTTAAATTTAACGATATATAACTAAAAAAGGGGGCCGCTACGTACTATAGTTTGTATTTAAGTACTTTTTAAATCCATGAAACTAGTTTTTACGTTGCTGGATTCGTCAATCTATGCGTCCAAAGTTAAAACGGCCGTTTTAATTTACAATTATTTACGAGTGGCGCTAGTGGACCCACTACATTTTATTAAAGCGCTCTTAAGAGAGGCGTACAGCGACATCTACCAGAAGACTCAGGCTTCATTAACGGCACTAATTCCTCAAATCATGTTAAAAATTACAACAATTTCTAAATTTGTAGTTTACGTTAGCAGCGGTACTGCTTAATACAAAATTAATTAAGATAATACATATGTAGGTAATACAGGCAATCGATGAAACCGTTATTTTTTCTTGTAAAAAACATCGTAGCTCAGTTTAGTTTTGTTTTATAATAGTGAAAGATTAAGGTAGGTACGGTTTGGAAAAAAAATTATATTGAGAAATAAAACTATCGCAATGAAACACTTTCAAAAAAATGTTTCTTCATTTGTACTTAAACAATACAATACAATTATAAAGATAGAATTATACTTATACTCCAATTTAATTGGGCTCAAATATGATTTTCACTGAACTACCGGATTCCCATACATTTTTTCTTAATAATAAATATTATTGAAATGAAATGAAATGATTTATTCTTCAATTTAGGCATGTTACATGCACTTATGAATGTCAAAAAACTACCACCGGTTCATAAAATAAACCTCTGCCTCGAGAAGAACCGGCGTAAGAAACTCGGCGAGGTGTCATTTTTATTTTTTCAAAACAATATACAATGTATATAAATTAACAGTAAAAATAGTACAAAATTCAAATGCTACAGTATAAACATACATACATACATTTATTATTAAGGACAAAATATTTCTGTGTTAGATTACTTGTGCGGGACGCTATCACTGCCAAACATCCCTATCCATGATGTAATCGTATATCTTATAATATGCTTTTGAAATAAGTGTCTGTTTCACGACAAATTTAAATTTAGAATCCGTAAGTCCAGTAATGTGTCTTGGAATTTTATTGTAATAATGTAATAATGTTTATTTCTAAATAAACATTATTTGACCACTATCTTACCCGTGGATAAGTGATGGTGAATGGTGGGGAGGGTACATGCGTACCCAGACAGTGACCATTTACTCTCGACTTGACCATCCAATGTAAGTAGCAGGAATTGCGGTAGTAATTACTAAATTCAATTAGAATCTCAGAATTTATCACATGTATTTTCTTGATAGGTAATTGGTATTGATAATAATCATGGGATTAGTTATTTACGGAACAGTTTCTATTTATAAGTGTTTCGTGTTATCTTCGAATAATCATTAAAACACCCATTTATGTGAACAATACTCAACTGGTACATTATTATTATTATTATTTATTTATTAAAACAGTTTACATAAACTTATACATAAATACCTCGTCCCACAAAACTGTTTTCACATTTTGTCTGTGGGATCCGTGAGTCAATTACATTATATAACTTAAAGGGCTAAAAAATTAAAATAAAAATTAAATTAAGTAAATGCTTGTGGCAAGATATTTAAATACTATCGAGGTAGTGTCGGAGCAAAGTTCTTTTAAATTTATTACATGTACAGGCATACATTTATCTAGGCAAACAAATGGCTTTAACTGAAACAAGACACAGAGGCGAAATAAATCGGAGAATAAATTTAACATGGAATAAATTCTGGAACTACAAAGAAGTACCTACTTAAAAATCTTTAAAAAAAATTTTAGATTCATATATACTCCCGTGTCTCTTATTAGGGCAGCTAAACATGTCAAAGAGCCATGGAACGAAGTATTTAAAAATAAAAAGGAAAGACAGAATACGAAATACAAACGTAATAGGCGCCTTACAACACTGTAAAAGCCTTAAATCGGAAATGGGCTGGATATACGATCCGGCGTCCTAGGCACACACTGACGGACCCGGACGACGTAATCACAGCGTCCATCGAAAGATGGAACGCTGCGCTTACGGCGTCCAAGTCTGACACGACGCGTACACTTAGGCATTCCCGCCAGCGGGGACGTCCACCGCGCGAACGCGACAACACTGACACATAATTATAGTCCCTATTCGTCCCGGTACTACCGCACACCGGGTAGTCACTTCGACCCAGGTCGGGTCTAGCTGAGTTTCTTGCTGGACTCTTTTCGGCTAGGCTAGGTTTAGTGAACCAGCGACAAAACTCCCAGTAGCTCGATTCCACTCACACCTCAGATTCGGTGGAAACCGCTCAACCAATCTCACTGGAGCGCAAACTCTTAGAGTATTCCAGTGTTCCAAACCACACGCGTGGTCGTGCCGGAGGTTTTCCCCTGGATTTTCCCCACGCTACTCTCCAACCGCGTACTCCTATCGCTTTATTGGGCCCAGCCTATAAAGCCAGTCAGGTTCAAAAAAAAAACTTAGTCAACGTGACTTGTAGTTTAGAAAAGGGTAGTTGCCAATGCATGTTTTAGCAAGTACCCGCATAGAACAAACGCAGACCACTCCCAAGCTATCACCGCTTGGCGTTTCCAACATTAAACTAAGTATTTTGTATAGTTGATCTGCTAAACAGGCCGTTATGTAATGTATCTCCGACAAATAATATTATTGTACAAATAATAATGTATATAATTATATATCAAGGCAAAAAAAAAACAGGCAAATAAAAATGATATTGTAAATGTTTTATTAATGAATAAAGAGGCAATATTATTATTTTTATTATGGTTTCAGTGGCAATAATCATTCTTAATCATACTTTAGCTTACTGGCATAACACTTCTGAAATAAGACAGCTCCCTAAGATAATTTTCAATTATCAAAGTTTTGTAGTGTTTAACAACTTAGATCTTGTAGAATAGTTAACATTACTTTATTAGAAAGTAATATAAAAAAAAAACAAAAGAAAACTAATTATCAAAGAAATAAATTAAGAAACTCAAATAATATTTAACATGAAGCATTACAAGTGTTTTTTCATTTGAGATGTTTCAAAGTTTAGGAAGATTATGAAATGTTTCAATATTGGCCATCACGGTTGCATATTAGGGTTTCTTAAATTATTTCACTGAAATCGAGCAAATGACTTTTATAATTCTTTTAAATAATTTTAGGTATATACATTTTTTAAAGTACTCGTTGCTTGAAGTACCACTAAAATCAAATGATATGTTTTTTGATACTACGTCGGTGGTAAACTGACTTGCAATCGGTGACTCGTGCCTTGTTTCTCTCCTTTCGGAATACAGGCGTTGATGATTGTTATGTTTGTATTTTAATCAACAAACATCTCATTAAAAGCTTCAACAACCATAGCGGGTGTTGTCAGATTCTTGTCCTTTAAGATTACTTTCCGGGCAATGTGATCATTAGAGCTTAGAACAGCTTTCAGCATATCCACATCGAACCATCTAGCCAGCAAGCGTTCGATATTATAAGCTATATCAATGAAATGGTGGAACAGACGGTATTGCCCGAATATTCGCTGTCGTATCATTGAGCAAGCTCTGTAAGATTTAAAGGCGAGCGAAGAGAAAATTTTACAAGCGTAGTCAGTTTTCGCAAAAAGGTATCCCATTTTGAACACTGCTTGCTTCTTGAATTCCTTTCTCATATGTTGCATTATGATCATCTTGTCTCTGGCCTGGTAGATGGTTTCTCTCATGAAGAGAAGGCTGTTAGCAATATCATCTGTCTTTACAATCTTCTCGTCGTTCTGTTCTGGACCTTGGGGTAGTTGCCATTGGCTATTCCACCAGCGTCGGCCGCTCCGCGGCACTTCGAGGCTTAACAGCTCATCTGTGGGGTCTAAATTGTTTAGTAAAGAGAAGAATCTGTGTGAGTGCGTTTCATTGCGGTTCTCAAATAGGTTTTCCTCGTTAACCTGCTCCCAAAACGTCATAGGCCGATATTTTTCTGTAAAGTCTTTGAACGTCCGTCCATTCGTAGGTTGTGAACTTTCCTTTTCTTCAATATCCTCTAAGGAATCCTCGAAGAGATACGGATGGAATAGTGAATTTTCTTTAGTTTCGATTAGGTTACTGATGGTCCAGTCATCAGGTGTTTTGTAATCACACGGTGTACTGATCAGGTAATTGTCTAAAAATATATCGAGGGACCAATTGGCCGGTGTTTGATTCCTCTCCCCCGTCTCCAGTCCCAGTATTTTGGTAAGTTTCTCACGGAGTATCTCTCGGCGGTCTTCTATGTTATACTTCCAATGCTCCACGAGAGGTTCGTCGGTCGCGATATGTTCGAGGACTGCGCCATAAGCGAAGAAGAAGACCACTGAAAATAAGGTCTTTCATAAGCATCACACATATTTGTGGGATTAAGGTCTTTCATAAGCATCACACATATTTGTGGGATTAAGGTCTTTCATAAGCATCACACATATTTGTGGGATTAAGGTCTTTCATAAGCATCACACATATTTGTGGGATTAAGGTCTTTCATTAGCATCACACATATTTGATAGGTTTAAAGGTCTTTCATAAGCATCACACATATTTGTGGGATTTTTTATTTTGTATTTGGGTCTAGACTTGTTCTGTCTTCGTAGTTTATCAATATTATCACGTTTTCATTAGAAACTATATACGAAAACTGACAGTTATGCCTCTTTAGTATTTAGGATGAAATCGGAGACGTAATCAGAGATCACTATCATGATCGTCTTTTCAATTAAATTCTCGTAATATTTCATCAAGCGTTTTCCTAAATGGTATCACTTAGTTTGTGGAACTCATCAGATTCATATTCTTTGTTCTCCATTTTACACATCATAATATAAACATTTAAAATTTAATGCTGCCAGCATCTTTGGCACTATGCCGCGGGGGACCCCTTATTTTAGATTATTTATTTTTAAGTTTTTATTTTAAGTTTAGTTTGTAGGCCTTTTATTATATTGTATATTATATTATGATATTATGATATGTTAGTTAGTTTTTATACTTATTATGAAATAAATATTGAAATAATAGTACCTATTATAAAAAAACATTTAAATAAATATGGTCATTAGTATAGGTTCCATGTTATTTATGTCAGATTAATAAATTAGTTATTCTTAAAAGAAATTACAAAAAATATTATGACATGAACATTCTCTTAGTATAAACTCGTTTACACTGTAACAAGCTTTATAGAAAACGTATTCAATTTATTTGTGAAAATTGTATCTTTCGCTGATTTCTAATTTCAACTGGGATACGATTATATATTTTGTGACTGAAGATGATGAGAGTTACACGAGACTTGGCCAGCCGCTGTCGCGGGGGCAAGAGGAGATTTTGCGCGACATCTCTCCTTTTAAGGCCATACCTCGGATTATTTATCTTGGTTAGCTCTTACGTATTGGCAAGCAGTTAGAATATACAAGCAGCACGACAATTATACAGGTTTTTGACAAAACGGTTGGTGACCGGGGACAGGAGAGTTGGCAGCTGCATCGCTCAGCGCTAGCATTGCGATTCAGCGGAGAAACGCTGCCAGCATCCTCGGCACTATGCCAGGGGCCTGTGTTAAGATATTTTTCACCTCACTAGCTCGAAAAGCCATTTTTTATTCTTTAAAAACAGATAGCAAAACTGCATTTTATCTACAAGAGTGCAAAGAATATTTGAAATCCCAACGTGCTATTTGTAACTTTTTTAAACATAATAACATGTAAAGCACAGTCCAGCAACAATAATTTTATATTGTGCTGTTGTGTTACTAGTACCTTCGCCAAATCTCGTGATTAGGTAGGCCCAACTATATTTAGGATGCAACTATACTGGAATAACATAACAAGGAGCAAAGAAAATCCTCGCTCTAGTGAGGTGAAAGGGTTATTTTACGTCTCGTGTGTTGCAACACTCACTACGCTCAGGATTCTATTATGACCACTCGCTTCGCTCAGGATTCTATTTTCGAACCACTCGCTAGCTCGTAGTTCAACCCTAGAATCCATTCGCTAGCTCGTGTTTCAATTTCACACTCGCGGTTAAAATACAACTTTGCACCCTTGTATAACAAATAACTATTAATCGATATGGTTCATGAGCGTTTCAATTTTTTTAAATCACTTAGATCATCTCATAACTTGCTCCTGCAACAGTACCCTCAACCTCGTCAAAATTTTATAATTGTTCATTTACATTCCGGGCTGTCCGACTCTGGAACTCCCTTCCAGTTGAATTAAGACGTGCTATATCGATTGCTATTTTTAAATCCCATCTTAAAGTATATTATTTGTCTCTCCCTTAAAATTTTTATTAATTGTTCTGGCTGACACTATTTTATTCTTACTATTCTATAGCAGTGATATATATAATTATATATTATTTAAGTATGTGTATTTAGATTGAATAGTTGTTTTGGAATCTTTTTTTCTCATTGTAATAGTTTATGCACCACCTACTTTTCAGCTTTATCTTTCATTTCTCCACTACCCAAAGGTTGTCTGGAAGAGATCGCTCTTTAGCGATAAGACCGCCTATTGTTCTGCCTCTGTCTCCCTGTATCTTTGTTTTTGTTTTTTATGTGCTATTTTATTATGTGAGGTGTGCAATAAAGAGTATTTGTATTGTATTGTATTGTTTATTATAGGCTAGTGAACAAAAAACATGCCTTTCGAGACAACTTTTAGAGACGATCAAATGTTAACCAACTACAAAGAGCAACACAAAAGACGAAAATGAGAGACAAAGTACAGCATAGTCGTCGAGCGAGGCCGCTCGGTGACCGCCAGGTGTGACATCACGGCGTTGTATGGAAAAGTGTGAGCTACTTGTCTTATTTGGTTAAAATTTATAACATGGTGTCACTATACGGATAGTAAATCATCAAATTATGGAATTAAATAGCAGTGTTGCCAGATGGTTACATTTCTTACATTTTTCGTAACTTTTGACCAGCTCTAGTAACATGTAAGTAACTTCTGTTGTAAGGGAAATTTTCGTAACTTTTAAGAACAATGAAACTATTTAAAAGAAAGGTCTTTTGTATCTAACCGGGACCAAGCGGGACTACTTATAAGCTTCCATACAGAAAAGGTGACAAAAGAAACCACATAATACGATTCTGTCTATTCGTCTGTTGTACGAGTAGTTAACTATGTATGACATTTGAGATATCCCCCATCAGCCCGGCGTAATTCTGTCGCCGAGCTCGCCGAATTCTAGCTGCATGTGGCTTCTAATTTCATAAAATCGGCAGTTTTGATCAGTAATTATGAGAAATAGGAAAAATTTAATTTTTGCATCAAAAATGTAACTTTTCAGGAAACGAAACGTAATTTACGTCCCAAGGGCCCTGGCAACACTGATAAATAGCCAATTATTATAGAATTTAAATACAGTTTATCAAAATCATAAAAAGATTATGCGTCTTCAAAATTTCGCACGCAAATTCCCTTCCTAGCCAGGGGGTGACATAAAACTTTGTATTTGCCACTAATTGCCACGGACGGTAATAAAGAAAACCTCAGATCGCATATTTATCGCCCTTGCCTTCGGCTCGGGCATCAAATACCGGCGATCTGAGACATTATTTGTTTTACCGCCCTTGGTAATGTACTATTGACTCAAGTAGCCAATTTCATACGTCTTCATCGAATACTATCCGGCACTATTTTTTTTCAACTGTGATTTATAGCTTAACTAGCGACCCGCCCCGGCTTCGCACGGATGCACTATTTAATGGATGTTATTATACATATAATTTGACGACCGGTTTAGCCTAGTGGGTAGTGCACCTGCCTGTGAAGCTGACGGTCCTGGGTTCGAATCCCGGTCAGGGCAAATATTTGTGTGATGAGCATGAATATTTGTTTCTGAGTCTTTGATGTTTTCTATGTATCTAAGTATTTATATCTATTAAATATATCGTCGTCTAGTACCCATAACACAAGCCTTCTTCAGCTTACTGTGGGGCTAGTTCGATTTGTGTAAGATTGTCCTCTAATATTTATTTATTCATTTATATAAACCTTCCTCTTCAACCATTCTATCTATTAAAAAAAACCGCATCAAAATCCGTTGCGTAGTTTTAAAGATTTAAGCATACATATGGATATAGGGACAGAGAAAGCGACTTTGTTTTATACTATGTAGTGATTACCAAAACATAGAACAAAAATAAAACAAGATCTTACTAACTACCTAAACCAAACCTAAACTAAAGCTCTAAGCTTTAATTCCTGTTTTGATATTTACTTTGACGATCATTACGAAATATTGATATTTAATTTCCTTGTTATCCGTTGAATAGCGACTGCCATCCGTGTTTAGAGTACCAAAAATATTAATATTCATGACGATCCTCTCAGGTGAATTTTATCATACTCATTGTATTATTTAACTGCTATTTTATTCATTGATTTTTAATTTATTTTGTTTTATTTAATGTTATTGACGATCACAATAGAGATTCCTGTAAATTGACATGTAATTTATATTGTAATCTTATATTGTGAATAAATGAATCTGAATCTGAATCTAAACTGTATGGGTATGGGTCGTCCAAGTTGCTGCCACTGGGCAGAGTTCCCATAAAGCTGGCCTCGCTGAATGGTGTGTCTCTATCTATTTGGTGCCACGTAGCTGCACAATTTAAGGAAGTTATTCTGTATCTAAAAAATAGTGATGACTGAGATACGCGTCATACTCGTGATCGGGTGCTGTTTGTGGAGTCCGGTCTGCTCATGCTTGCTAGGACATAGTGACTACGTTAATACTAGTGTCTTTTATAGGGGATTGACGTGAGACATCATCTTGTTGTGGATTCGTTTTTATTATCAGTGACTTAGAGACCATATACATCTCTAACAATATTAAATTAATTTTAATTTTGACGCTCAGAGACCATGTAAATCTCTGGGATTTCATTATACTCATTGTTTAATCTTGAGACCTTATACATCTCTAACTTAATATTTGTAATAGATAACTTTGCAAGTTTATCTTCACTGTATGACATTAATTTTGTTATAATTGTAAACCCGAAATTATTATTCCTTCTTGAACTGTAAATTAATATTTTGACATGAAAAATGTATTACTTATTATACTGATCAGACTTTCTTAAATTGTAAATTAATATTTTGACATGTAAAAGTGCCCTTGTGGCCTATTTGCAGAATTAAAAAAAAAAAGTGGCACTTATTGTTGTTGTGCTGAATACTTACATAATATCGTTTTCATCAAACTGTTTATTCCCTGCTACCTACGGAGTGTAGAAATTACTTTTTTGATTACTAATATTTTTATGATTTACGGTATTGGTTTGCCGATAGGAAATAATAGTTTTAGTTATTAAAATGTTCACAAATTAAATTTTATTAAACCTTATTAATTATTGTTTAATCCGTCATCTGCCGAGCCCGGTAATTCTCGTATATATAAATAAATATTAGAGGACAATCTTACACAAATCGAACTAGCCCCACAGTAAGCTCAAGAAGGCTTGTGTTAATATGGGTACTAGACGACGATATATTTAATAGATACAAATACTTAAATACATAGAAAACATCCCAGACTCAGAAACAAATATTCATGCTCATCACACAAATATTTGCCCTGACCGGGATTCGAACCCAGGAACGTCAGCTTCACAGGCAGGTGCACTACCCACTAGGTTAAACCGGTCGTCAAATATGCTATTGTTATGTACTATTATTTTTTTGGTAGAAGACGGCTTTACTTATTTTCTTTTTTTCTGTTTGAACCTGACTGTGGCTTTATAGGCTGGGTCCAATAAAGAGGTAGGAGTGCGCGGTTGGAGACTGGCATGGGGAAAATCCAGGGGAAACCTCCGATGCGATCACGCGGGCATTTTAAATACTGGAATACTCTAAGCGTTTGCGCTCCAGTGAGATTGGTTGAGCGGCTTCAACGAAATCTGAGGTGTGAATGCAATCGAGGTACTGGGAGTATTGTTGCTGGTTCACTAAACCTTGCCTAGCTGAGAAGAGTCCAGCAAGAAACTCAGCTAGGCCCGACCTGGGTCGGAAATATTCAAAATATTCAATGTTTTAATAAAGACAAGTTAATGGACCCCGTTGTACACTTGCCAATACCATCTAATACACCCCAGTGCCTTTACCATGAGTTTACATGACCGTACTCGCTAGCGACTGTGTAAAAAATTGTATGGGCTAAAGTACAGCGCCTCTGGCGGTTACGCAATAGAGCTAAGAATCGGCATACTAAATCGTTTACGCAGTCGCTAGCGAGTACGGTCATACAAACTCATGGTAAAGTCACTGTTGCTTTTATTGCGCCATCACCCTAATCATATTATCCGTGGCCATTATACAGGGTGTCCGGAAAGGCGTAACGGCGGCAAAAAGTTAATGTTTCGCATTGTACCATCCTGTGTGCCGATGACAGCATTTCCTATACGCTTGAAAGCGACCTTTAAGTGCTTTTAGTTTTGTCGCTGGTTAACTAAACCTAACCTAGCCGAGAAGAGTCCAGCAAGACCCTCAGCTAGGTCCGACCTGGGTCGGACTGACTGACCCGGTACGCTGCGATACCGGTACGAATAGGGTCTGTATGTCTTGTTATCGCGATCTCGCGGTGTACGTCCTCGCCGGCGGGAAAACCTATGTATTTTGTATGTTGTAATGTATATTGTATACTAATTTACGTTCACAGAACGTAGTAAACTCACATCAAGAATTTATGACATACGAATCCCTAGAGTCATCATCATCATCATCATCATTTCAGCCGAAAGACGTCCACTGCTGAACATAGGCCTCCCCCAAGGCTCGCCATTTAGACCGGTCCTGTGCCGTTCGTTTCCATCGGATTCCCGCGACCTTCACCAGGTCATCACTCCACCTTGTCGGAGGCCTACTGACAGCTCGTCTTCCGGTGCGTGGACGCCACTCAAGCAGTTTCTGGCCCCAACAACCGTCAGTCCTGCGAGCAATGTGCCCTGCCCACTGACACTTAAGTCTCGCAATATAACGAATCCCTAGAGTAGGTAATTATAATTACAATGTAAGTATAAAGTTAATCTTACGTATGTATTTATTAAACTATTGTATAATGTAATAAAATAATTTAGTGTAATAATAATAATTAATAATGGATAATGTGGTAATAATAATAATCAAATATATTTTTAATAGGTAACTAAAATGTAGGTTGCTATATACATAAATAAAAATTACATTTAACTTAATTATTATTTGAAATATTGTTTAATGTTATAAAATAAAATAATGTAAAGTATAATAATAATTAATAATAGATTATGTATTAATAATGACCTTAGTTAATAATATTATTCATATTCATTTATTCATCAACAATCAATATTGTGTTTGAACTTAATGTAAATACATAATATAACAAAAAATATATACATTGTTATAAGCCGCACTATACACCTTACCATATACATTACCTAATGCTATGCCCTAACAGGGCCCATGTGAGACTGAAAATATTATGTATAAGATCTGTAATACCATGGATGCAATAAATAAATAAAATAAAATAAATACAGAAGGAATTAAATACTTTTATTCAATGAACATTTCATTCAAAGCTCTCGATAGATCTCTAGGGGTCGTTAAAGAAGCGTTTTTGAATATTACGTTCTTTACCATGTTATCGTTCTGATTGATCAGGTCCGAGAGGAGATCGACATCAAACCATTTCGTCTCCATTCTTTCTATGGCATATACGATATCAATGTAGTGGATGAAAGGACGGTACACCCCCTGTATCCCCTGACGGAGCATGCTGCACATCCGGAACGCTTTCGAAGACACTGATCCGAAAACTTTCCCAGCTTGGTCAGCTTTTGCGAAAAGAAATCCCATCTTATACAATCCTGATGTTCTGTGCACGTTTCTAAGGTTTTGCATGAAAATCATCCTGTTTCTCGCCTGGTATATCGCTTGCTTCATCAGCTCGATGATATACTGGTGTATGAGCATGTAGTTGAACTGCACCAGGTTTCCCTGGTTGTCCATCTTGCTGGCCCGGAACCTTCGCCCGCTGATCGTTATCGGCAACTTCGGTTTGCCGTTTTCTACTGAAAGACTTAGGAGCTCGTCTGTGTTGTCGATTCCGTTAACAATGGAAACCATTTCTTCTCGCTGCGTGATCTTCTTGCCGGTTATTATTTTTTCTTTATCTATTTCCTCCCAAATTGTCGTTGGCTGATATTTATCTAAGAAGTCTTTAAACTGAGGTGTGGTTGTTTTACGAGGTGGCGTTGTTCCGTATTTCTCGTGAAAAGATTTGCGAGTCTCTTTAGTAGCCAAATTGGATGTTAGCTCGAGATGATATCTTTTTACTGCTTCAATACTTTCTTTAATCTCTACTTCTTCTTCATCAAGCAACAAGTCAAAATCCTCAAGTGCCGCTGGCATTTTAGCGTTGATATTTTTCTTTATCTTTGACTTAGTATTTGTGTTGTAGGGGTTCCTTGGTAATGGACTAGTTTGTCCGGTGTCATGTTTTGCGGTCCTGCGCATATCTGGAGTATTTTTGCCAGCGGGTAAGCTTTCAGTGTTGATAGTGAATAGGAGAGCAACTGGAAGTAATTTTGAATACTTAATGAGCAGATAAAGTCTTGGTGTGAATACGCGGTAATTAATTAATTGGCTTTGGCCCTTTTTAAACTTGATAATTATTAACACGAACAGAATTAAAATATTTATTGCTTACTATTATCAATACAAACTGCTTAAGCGTCACCTTTTGGGGCTTTTGGGGTCCATGGTATATATATATATACTATGGACTAAAAAAAAGTGGTTCCATTACCCACACTGACAATTTGGCTTTAGATTTCGAATGAATGAACATGGATATATATATATACATTGTGTTGTGAAAATGAGAACACATTTTAACAGACTAATAGTAGGAGATGCTTGATGAAACCTGATGCAAGCTGACGCCTGATGAAAATATGAAACCGAGTTGGAAAGAATCAAGTTATGGGATCCTTTGTTTATTTTTATGTAGCCAAAAAGTGTTCCAAGTATTTCCCACTATATTATTTCGTTGCCTGGCCTATCTACACAGGTATGTATATGCATTTTTTCCAGTCATTTAGAATGATTTAATGTGCATAAAACACTCAAGGGTAACTTGAAGAAATTGTGAAGGCTGGTTATACTAGTTACATTAGATTATTTGAAGTTGAACGCAATTATATGAGTCATTTTGGCAACACAACTTTTCCGAAGTAAAAAAGCTTATTGAAACAGATTCCGAATGTTGCCAAAACATCCAAGACTCAGGAACAAATTGTATTCATCACACAAATAAATGCCCTGATCGGGATTCGAACCCGGTACCTCCAGCTTCGACGGCAGGGCCACTATCAATTAGACTAAGGCGGTCGTCAACTTAATTCGTGAATTTGATGTTTGAGTTCACATTTCGTTTTTATTACTGAAAATATTGTTTTTTTTTGCACCTGACTGTGGCTTTTTAGGCCGGGCCCAATAAAGCGATAGGAGTGCGCGGTTGGAGAGTAGCCTGGGGAAAATCCAGGGGAAAACTTCCGGCACGACCGCGCATGTGGTTTGGAACACTGGAATACTCTAAGAGTTTGCGCTCCAGTGAGAGTGGTTGAGCGGTTTCAACCGAATCTGAGGTGTGAGTGGAATCGAGCTACTGGGAGTTTTGTCGCTGGTTCACTAAACCAAGCCTAGCTGAGAAGAGTCCAGCAACAAACTCAGCTAGGCCCGACCTGGGTCGGGCTGACTCTATACCCGGAGTGCGGCGGTACCGGGACTATATGTGTCAGTGTTGTCGCGATCGCGCGGTGGACGTCCCCGCCGGCGGGAATGCCTAAGTGTACGCGTATTGGACGCCGTAATTCTGAAAATATTGTGCAGAGCCTTGTGTAATGATTTTTATGTTATTGTAATGATTTTTATGTTATACTGTGTTAGGTTTCATTTAAGTTTCACTTTTTATTAAGTTTGAGGGTATTCCGCCGCCATTATGACTTAAAAAAGATTAACGGGTAGAAAAGAAGGCAGAGGGCGGAATGGTGAGAAGGTTAAAAAAAAAGGGGAACAAGGTGTTTCTGGGTACTTCTTTGTTAACGGTGCGAAAGAGCAGACGTGTAAAAGTAAACCTTAGACTTAAGACGAGTGTAATTGTGACTATTAGCGTTGTTTAATAAATTATTCAAAAGGATCCAGAGGAGTTTTACTACACTTCAGAAGTGGGCGTGTGCCTGCGCGCCATGGGAAACGGAGTTAAGTAATTTTGAATATCCTGTTTATTAGATAACTAGACCATTGATCGTAAGAGTAGGTACACGTACAAAATGAGATAGTGTTGCATTCACTGAGAGAATATTTTTGAGTAATCCTGACATAAGTAACGAATGATGGAATTTGATTGTAACGCTTGTACGTGTACCTCACTACATGAGATGGTTGGTACAATTTTATAGAGTTTGCTAACAGCCATGTAGGTGTGCTGTTTAGCATATGTGCAGCCATGTAGGTGTGCTGCTTATAGAGTGAGCTAACAGCCATGTAGGTGTGCTGTTTGGCATATATGCGGCCATGTAGGTGTGCTGCTTATAGAGTGAGCTAACAGCCATGTAGGTGTGCTGTTTAGCATATGTGCGGCCATGTAGGTGTGCTGCTTATTGAGTGAAGCTAACAGCCATGTAGGTGTGCTGTTTAGCATATGTGCGGTAGGGTGGGTCGAAAATCACGAATTTCGGAGTACCGTAATGTAATAGGGCTCAAAAGTTGCTGTGTATTCTGTAGATTACAGGAAAAATAATTTAAAAAATCTAGATTTAGACTTTTAACCCCCGCACAGCCGCCAAAGATCGATGTTAAGGCCTAGATTATGTAAGTACTTAAATAAAGTACGTGACAATTATGTTAATCATTTATCACTTAATAAAGTAAATTAAACTATAATAAAGCTAAATTATACTGGAACTTTTTTGTTATTTTCAAAATAGTCGACATTATAGCTTTTTGAAGTTTGATAACTTAAAATATTATGGCATAAATAAAGCGAAATGCTATATTTATATAATTTTTTACGACTATTTTTTAAAATACAAGCTTGAATGTAAGAGCTAATCTAAATATTACAGGAAAGATTTGTTTTCTTCAAAAACATACGGTATTTATATGTTTTTAATGGTACCCAATAGTACCAAATAGCCTTAAAATTGTGTTTTTCGAGCATTGTTTCTCGCCTCGTGTTGCTTTAATCGATATATTTTTCGTTTCTATTAGATCACTGATGATCCGTTAACAGCTTTAAATCATAATTTTACCGGTTTAAGCACATCAAAATGCATTTTACATAAAAGGCCAATTCTCTAGTTTGGCTACATGATGACAAAATATGATACATGAATAAAATATAATAAAAAATAAATAAGTTTGAAATACAATAGTGTTATTTAACGATTTAAATAGTTTGTATTTATATATTCAATATGGAGTGAAAATAAAAAATATAAATATTTTTTTATACTTAACAGCCCTGCGGGGGTTAAAAGTCTAAATCTAGATTTTTTTTATTATTTTTCCTGTAATCTACAGAATACACAGCAACTTTTGAGCCCTATTACATTACGATACTCCAAAATTCGTGAATTTCGACCCACCCTAATGTGCGGCCATGTAGGTGTGCTGCTTATAGAGTGAGCTAACAGCCATGTAGGTGTGCTGTTTAGCATATGTGCGGCCATGTAGGTGTGCTGCTTATAGAGTGAGCTAACAGCCATGTAGGTGTGCTGTTTAGCATATGTGCGGCCATGTAGGTGTGCTGCTTATAGAGTGAGCTAACAGCCATGTAGGTGTGCTGTTTAGCATGAGTGCGGCCATGTAGGTGTGCTGCTTATAGAGTGAGCTAACAACCATGTAGGTGTGCTGTTTAGCATATGTGCGGCCATGTAGGTGTGCTGCTTATAGAGTGAGCTAACAGCCATGTAGGTGTGCTGTTTAGCATGTGTGCGGCCATGTAGGTGTGCTGGGTATAGAGTGAGTTAACAGCCATGTAGATGTGCTGTTTGCTTAGCAAGTGTGCTGCTTATAAAATGGTGAACGGCCATGTAGTTATGCCGTATAAGCCTGTAGTGATACTTTGTCAACGTGTTTTGATGAGAGTCAGTTGAATGTCCAACTTCAATGTCCAAGTTCAATGTCCAAGTTCAACCAAAAGCAATGTCCAAGTTTAAAGCCTGAGTTCAATGTCCGAGTTCAATGTCCAAGTTCAATGTCCAAGTCCAATGCCCAAGTCCAATGTCCAAGGTCAATGTACAAGTTCAATGTCCAAGCGCAGTGACCAAGTTCACTCCAAGTTCAGTACCCAAGTTCAATGTGCGAGTCCAATGTGCGAGTCCAATGTGCGAGTCCAATGTGCGAGTCCAATGTCCGAGTCCAATGTCCGAGTCCAATGTCCGAGTCCAATGTCCAAGTCCAATGTCCAAGTCCAATGTCCAAGTCCAATGTCCAAGTCCAATGTCCAAGTCCAATGTCCAAGGTCAATGTCCAAGGTCAATGTCCAAGGTCAATGTCCAAGGTGAATGTCCAAGGTCAATGTACAAGTTTAATGTCCAAGCTCAATGTCTAAGTGCAATGTCATTTCAATGTCAAAGGTGAACAATGACCAGGTTCAAGCCCAAGTTCGATGTCCTAGTTCAATGTTGGACCAGTTTTAATTCCAAGTTCGAAGTTCAAGTTCAAAGTCCAAGTTCCAAAGTCCATGTTCAAAAGTCCAAGTACAAAGTCTAAGTACCAAACTACTAGTTCAAAAGTACAAGTTCAAAAGTCTTAGTTCAAGTCTTAGTTCAAAAGTCCAAGTTCTAAAGTCCAAGTTCAAAAGCAATTTCAAAGGTCCATGTTCGAAAGTCAAGTGAAGTCATGACAAGTTAGAAGTCCAAGTTAGAAGTCCATGTTAGAAGTCCATGTTAGAAGTCCATGTTAGAGGTCCATGATAGAGGTCCATGTTAGAAATCCATGTTGGAAGTCCATGTTGAAAGTCCATGTTGGAAGTCCATGTTGGAAGTCCATGTTGGAAGTCCATGTTGGAAGTCCATGTTGGAAGTCCATGTTGGAAGTCCATGTTGAAAGTCCATGTTGGAAGTCCATGTTGAAAGTCCATGTTGGAAGTCCATGTTGAAAGTCCAAGTTGGAAGTCCATGTTGAAAGTCCATGTTGGAAGTCCATGTTGAAAGTCCATGTTAGAAGTCCATGTTGGAAGTCCATGTTGGAAGCCCATGTTGGAAGTCCATGTTGGAAGTCCATGTTGGAAGTCCATGTTGGAAGTCCATGTTGGAAGTCCATGTTGGAAGTCCATGTTGGAAGTCCATGTTGGAAGTCCATGTTGGAAGTCCATGTTGGAAGTCCATGATAGAAGTCCATGATAGAAGTCCATGATAGAAGTCCAAGATCGAAGTCCAAGATCGAAGTCCAAGATCGAAGTCCAAGATCGAAGTCCAAGATCGAAGTCCAAGATCGAAGTCCAAGACGAAATTCAAGTTCATAGTTAAAGTTCAAAGTCGAAATAGTTATACGAAGTTCAGAGTTCAAGTTAAAAGTACTAGTTAAGAGTCCATGTTAAAAGATCAAGTTAAAAGTCCAAGTAAAAAGTCTACATTTAAAGTTCAAGGTCAAAGTTCAAGTCTAGGCTACACATGGTTCAGAGGAAGAACATTAAATGCGCTGTAAATTTCAGGTGATACAGAAAGCGAGAGTTACACTCAGACGGCCGAAGCGGTCGAAACGGAGGCGAAGAAGATCTTCATCGTAAAGTGAGGGTGAGAGAACACCTACCAAAGGAAACCGAGCTAACCGGCTATGTCAGCTGATGAATTGGTGAAGATAATATCTGCACTTCAAGGCGTACCAAGTAAGAGTAACTGAGGTCGACCCTAATTACGGAGTGCAGGACGTTGAGCGGTCGTTGAGAAGGCGACCGATTGTGCTGAGAATTACATTTGGAACGTCTGGTCTGGTAGAGTAAACTAAAGAAGGCTTTTTCAAACGATGTATATGACAAGCTATTAGATGAAATGTTGAACCGAAAATCTCGCGCATACGAAAAGTTAACTTAACGTTTCTACGACAGATTATGATTGTTACGTAGGTGCGAGATTGTCGGTCGTAAAGCGGTTAATTGCGTAATTTACTTACGGAATCACTGACAGTTCCGTCAGGAATGGGGGGCTCTTAAATGTGAGGAACCAGAGGATTTGTTGAACTATTTAGCATCAAAATAGCCCACGCAGTAAAAGGACACCGCGCCAGTCCAACCAGTAGTAGATGCTTTCAAGAGACGGGGTTTGCGCGGGATTATTCTCATAGAGACGGCATGAGTACTTAATAGGGGAACAGAAGCAGTATGTTTAAATTAAAAATTGTGGTCACATCTATCAGGATTGTAGAAAACCCATTACGAAATGCGAAAGGTGCCATAGGGTAGGGTCGAGCTTATGCTTACTGACAATTGCACTAAGAAGCCTTGGGTGCTTAAATTTATGTCATGGTGTGGTTCTGGACACAATCAGATTACGAATCCAAGAATATCACTTACACCAAGGTTGTTATGGGGTTAACAATGGGAAGGCAGTAATATTTGTCACTTCTTTGACTAGGTAATGCGCCTCTTTAATTCAAGGCGGGCGAGTTAATAGTTGCCAACGATACCAGAAGTGAAAGCTCTAGTCGTCCAGTTTGACCATAATGAAAACGAAGGAACACCTTTACATAAATGTGACGTTAGAGTGGATGAATAAACTGATTAGGGAAACCGGGCTCACGTTAGGAAGTCATTGATATTAAAAATAACTTCGTGATTAGGAATGCGTTACATAGGAAGAAGGACTACGGCTAGGTCGGCTAGTAATTTCTAAGGTAGCGAGGGACCGTTTGTAAAAAGCAAAGCTGGCTATAGTTAAATTCTAACCATAGGTGATGGCTTTACAAAATATGTCTTTGCAAGGCCGGTCAAAAACACAAAAACAAAAAAAAAAACATAGCTGGAGTATTGGACAGTTTATTCCATGACTTTGAGCTGCATTTCAGGACCTCTGTGTCAGTGAAGGCATTAAACATTTACCTACTAAATATAGTTTCTTGTCTGAGGGCGAATGCAGAAGCAAAGAAGTATAACCACAAGCATAACCAAACTATTCTTACCGCGTTATCCACTCATAATTTCGAGAATAACGAGCGTGATTGATATAAACAGCTGAGTGGAGTGCAGTGGAGTATTAATAATTACTGTTAATGCCGCAACTATGAAAAGCGCATCGAAATTACTATTTGGGGTTAGATTAAGTTGCCCCATCGATAATAAGTTGATAGCCAGTCTGTTTCAATTGCCAGTAAAGTTAAGGGTGACAATCGACTTACTCATATAGCAGACTTGACCAATGATGAGGATTTCGGTAGGATCTCATCCATCGATGCTCCTAATAGTGTTCCACATCACTTCCGATGAGCACTAACGGTAATCGGTTCGACGAAATTAGGAAAAAAGCTTCTGATAATATCAAGCTTCCTTTAGTTAGCTAATACGGCAAAGGAAAATATACTTATGGTTCAATAAGATTTTCTGCTCTGTTGGCGATTTAGTAAAACTTGGGAAGACTAATTTTTACAACGACGGGTAAATCAAAAAGGCTCTTAACTAAGTTCGTCGACCCGTAAAAAGCAAAGTAACGTGTTGTTTAGAAAATGTTCAGTGTTAGTGGAAATGTTTAGGAACCAATATAAAATAGTCAATGTACCAGGGTTCAGTGCTAGGAAGAAGGAGATCGTGGCAGTATCGGGTAGGCTGCGGTCTTGGATTAGCGTTCAGGCATTACAGATTAACAAGTCGTCTGGTTCCGAGCCTAATACATCTGATTCCTATAGCGATGCGGATTCCGAATGGGCGAAATTGTAGTAAAGATGTATGCAAATATATATTATGGATATTTATTTAAGTATGTTTGACTATGTATGTGTGTGTGTGTCTGTGTGTATATGCAAGGATAGCAAATCAGTTTAGATATATGTACGAAAACTGACTTATTGTTTGATATATGATTAAATGTGTAAATAATTTGATTACCATGAAATAAAAACCTGTTGGCCGGCATCATAAATTTGGTACAGAACAATTGATGACACTTTGAAACTGACGGAGGGTGTTGATCCATTTGAGATTCTGTCTTAGCATCAGTGTGATGGACTGTTTGTTACAAGTGTACGATTATTTTTCTTATTTTTTTTCGACTACTATATTGAGGAAACTCCATTAAATTGGTGTTGAGAAAGAAATTTCAATGGAATAGTAACATAATTATGTATTGTTAAAGTATTAGTTGGTAATAATGAGTGTAATGATTGTTTGCGTGCTCCGGAGATAGCACGCAGTCGGATGGCCGAGTGTAATGATTTTTATGTTATTGTAATGATTTTTATGTTATACTGTGTTAGGTTTCATTTAAGTTTCACTTTTTATTAAGTTTGAGGGTATTCCGCCGCCATTATGACTTAAAAAAGATTAACGGGTAGAAAAGAAGGCAGAGGGCGGAATGGTGAGAAGGTTAAAAAAAAAGGGGAACAAGGTGTTTCTGGGTACTTCTTTGTTAACGGTGCGAAAGAGCAGACGTGTAAAAGTAAACCTTAGACTTAAGACGAGTGTAATTGTGACTATTAGCGTTGTTTAATAAATTATTCAAAAGGATCCAGAGGAGTTTTACTACATTTGGAACAGTGGAATGCCAGCCGATAACAGTTCTTCGGAGACGAGGAGATCAGAGGTTAATGGGGATTCTGGGATATCTGATATTTTCCGTATTTATAGATTTGTTTAAACGGGTCTAACGCGATATTTATGCATTTACCTTTGTTACCGACGTTTCGACACGGGTTGCACCGGTCTTTGTCATTGTATAACCGCGACCAAGACCGGTGCAACCCGTGTCGAAACGTTGGTAACAAAGGTAAATACATAAATATCGCGTTAGACCCGTTTAAACAAATCTTTAAGTATGTTTACAAAGCGCGAGAGTTTAAGAAGAAACATTTATTCGTGGCACAGACACAGTACAAATTAACATAACATCAAAATACAGAAAATAGCCACGAAATGGCCCCAAATCAGCATAGTGCTAGCCATTGGCTGGCGCTGGTCTTCCTTTGGAACCACGAGAAGCCACGAAAGACAAAAAACACTAAAGTCACAAACAACATAACATTTAAATAAATGTCATAATTTACAATTTAAACAGACAAGAACAGATAAACATGAACGCGACCTTAAACAATCTTCAAATATCTGTGGTCTGTCACAAGTCGCAACTAGCGCCAGCGGACAACCACTAAAACAGTGATAGATTACGCGATTTCGTGAAATGAGAATGGAGGTATTAGGTTTAAAATGTTATATTTTCCGTATTTTCTGTAACTACCCAAACGGAAGGCTGGATTGTATCTGGCAAAGAGGGTCAGCATTGTTAGTTAACATGGCAATGCTGCCAGCCTTCTGACCTTCTTATGCTCGTACTCTCAGTTCTCTCAGAAGCCATTTTATTTTATTTACAATATTTTTTAGGAGCGCATAGTTTCAAATTTTAATGTAGTTTTTATTCACATAACATTTAATAGAAAATACCAGATCTATATTAACATAGAACAAATAAAATAAATTAAATTAAATTAAATTAAGACCTAACCTAGGTAAGGCTACGTTAGGTCCCCCAAGTCTGATCCCTGCGGAACGGTGCCCATAAGGCTGGCTGCATTCCCCCGTTGAATGGCGATGCCTATTCTTTGTCCGAGGAATGAGCCAGCCCTAGGGTCACGTGTTGTTTCCAAAAGTCTCTTTTTTAAGTTTTGGAACAGAGAATGGGCATCTCGACTCCACGGTCCTAAAGTCTCCACTGCGAAAGCCACAAATATGTGATTGTGCGTTAGATCAGCATACTTGCGGCGCTTAAGCGCCTCAGCCGCCGCCGCCGCCCCGCCAGCCCTTATTGAAGTGGAGGCTAAATGAGACGGCACTAAGGTGTCCACACAAGTGGCATCCCAAATGAGCGGCCGTCCCATTTGCCAGGGAATGAGAGTCTTTATTCTAATGTTTTTATTCTAATGTTTTATCTCCTTTATGTTTCTTAATTATGTAAAGTTCCATATCTTGGAAACTATTACATGTGAAGTTGTCGACTGTTGCGCAGTTGAAAGTAAACGTAGGACATGTGAGCATTTGGCAAAGTGAAGTAGTATTAAAGTCATTTTTGTAATGGTCGTGGTAATGGTTGTCCTAATTATGGTTTATATTGGGGAAGGTTCTTGTGAAACTAATTAATTTAATTAATAAACATTTTATTAAAAGAGTCTACAACCATTGCCGCTGATGTGAGATTGGTGTCCTTTAAAATCACTTTAGCGATAATATTGTTAGTTACCAGAAGGTCTTTTAATATGTCCACGTCAAACCATCTAGCCAACAAGCGCTCAATACTATAAGCTATGTCAATGTAATGGTGGTACAGCCGGTACTCCCCGTATATTCGCTGTCGTATCATTGAACAAGCTCTGTATGATTTAAAAGCGAGTGAAGAGAAAATTTTACAAGCGTAGTCAGTTTTCGCAAAGAGGTATCCCATTTTGTAAACCGCTTGCTTCTTGAATTCCTCTCTCATATGTTGCATTATGATCATCTTGTCTCTAGCCTGGTAGATGGTTTGTCTCATGAAGAGAAGGCTGTTAGCAATATCATCCGTCTTTACAATCTTATCGTTGTTTTGTTCAGGACCTTGGGGTAGTTGCCATTGGTCGTTCCACCACCGTCGGCCACTACGTGGGAGTTTGAGACTTAACAGCTCATCTGTGGGGTCTATATTGTTTAGTAATGAGATATTTTTGTAGTTCGTCACGTTCCGACCCTCGAACAGTCCCTCCTCTTTTATCCGTTGCAAAACCACCATAGGCCGATATTTCTCTATAAAATCTTTAAACGTCCATCCTTCCAATTGCTCTGAACTTTCGCTTTCTTCATCAGATTCCCATTTATTTTGAGGATCTGTGTCGTTCTTTTTAACATTTTCATCTGTTTCAGATTCGTTTTGGAAATCTCTGAAAACATTCTTTCCGAAGAATGTCTTATCAAGATTCCCTAATATGTTACTCATGGTCCAGTTATCAGGTGCCTTGCTGTTGTAATCAACGTCGGCGTCAGCTAAATACTTGTCTAAGAATTGTTCTAGAGACTCGTCTTTTCTCGATTTGAGAGGGCGACCAATCTCCGCTTCCATTTCAGCTAAACCTCTGGCAATTCTTTTATAGATAACCTCGAGGTGGTTCTCAGGGTCATACTTCCAGTACTCCACGGGGAAATCTATGGTTACAGTAGGCTCGGGTGTAACGGCGTAAGCGACGAAGAGGGACACTGAAAATAAGGATTTGTTTAAACACCATACGTATTTGGTTGGAAGCTTGTTTCTAAAAATCTCCCGATGTGTTTATTTAAGGTCGGCTGTTTGGTAAAGGAGCACTTGTAAGGAGTGCTCGGTTTTATAATTTCTACTCAACTCTATGGGGACTATTGGACTAGCAACATCCTTGTCAAAAACGTAAGTGGATCTATAAATTTCGTTACCTGTAAATCTAATTGAGATTTATGATTACTAGTTCTCTATTTTCTATAAAATTTATTAATCTGAAGGTTTGAGTGCTTTCTATGTGTATTTATGTATTTACTGTAGTTGTGAGGGTTAAGATTTTTAATGATTATGCTATTTCTTTGGTGCGCTCTGCAATTCAAACCAAACTGCTTGACGGATTGTGACACATAAGGAATCCTTAGATTAGCTGCGGTTAATTGCTAGTGACATTAAAAGTTTTATAAAGACCTGTTAGGTGAGTTCTTTATATTCGTGAACCCTGTTTGTGAAAAACAGAATTTTGTAGGGTTGCCAAAATAGACCAATTTCTGGCCTGAGTCATACAAAATTATATAAAAAACAATAACACAACTTTTTTATTGGCATCAAGTCCGTCTTTGTACGATAAGTTTTACTTGCGTGTAATAAATAATCAAATATCTATAAATAACGTTTCACATGTATCCCCACTTTTGAAAATCATCCACAATGCCTTTGATCCTTTCATCCATCTTAGAAGTTGGTGTTACAATGATTGTGCCTAAATCATCCTTATTCACATCGGGAATATCGTCGTCATCAGTAAATAATAGTGGCGATAATATCAGAGTCGTAATCAGACCGAAGTTAAGTCTTTTCTTGTACTCAGCTTCGAATTCTTCTCTCGGATACACTGCTTCAACATCCATGTCCATATTTTTTAAGAATTTTGCCAAACTGTCGTGATACAGATTTTTCAGCTCGTCAAGGTGTTTCCTTCTGAATTCTTGATCAGAGCAGGTGAAAATAAAGAATATGAAGTCCATGACTGGGCATCCGTAGTACATCAATTGGTAATCCACTGGTATGATTTTAGTTATAGTATCACCATCCTGCAACATGTACCTACGTAGCAATCAATCATAAAAAATGAACAAGATAGGTCAATAGAAAATTGATTTATACATAAAAAAAAACATAAATACACATAGAAAACACTCAAACCTTCAGATTAGTAGTTTATATTTGACGACCGGTTTAGCCTAGTGGGTAGTACACCTGCCTGTGAAGCTGACGGTTCTGGGTTCGAATCCCGGTCAGGACAAATATTTGTGTGATGAGCATGAATATTTATTTCTGAGCCTTGGATGTTTTCTATGTATTTAAGTATTTATATCTATTAAATATATCGTCGTCTAGTACCCATAACACAAGCCTTCTTGAGCTTACTGTGGGGCTAGTTCGATTTGCGTAAGATTGTTCTCTAATATTTATTTTATTATTTATTTATTTGTTATAGAAAATAGAGAACTAGTAATCAGAAATCTCAATTAGATTTACAGGTAACGAAATTTATAGATCTACTTACTTTTTTGATAAGGATGTTGCTAGTCCAATAGTCCCCATGGCACAAGCAGCATCTCGTCCCAGAGTTTTCAAAATAGTACTTCTTTAGAGTCTGGAGCATACGCGGCTTAAAGTTCCCCAGTTTAAGTCTCACCCCCTCATCCACACATTTGTCTGTGTATGTGCCCATATTTTCAATGACCCGTTGGTAATCGTTGCCAAATTTAAAATTCGTTTTCAACTCCTTAATTTTCATTGAAAAGAATTCTGGATACTGTTTCTCCAAGGCCCAGGATAAACCGTGGAACTTCGCTAGCTGCTGCACCGCAAGCCGCGCAAACTCTATTGGAGCCACCTCCATTCGGTGAATAGTTGTGTAACCCTTTCTAGTAGCATTCTCCAGAATTATAGCATCAGGATACGCTGTATCATAACTTTTCACCGTAGCGTACCTTTCTTCTACAGGAATATTGGCTTTATTTTGTATGTCATCATACAGTTTCGAAAGTTCACGGTAAAAGAAATTCTCCCTGCCGTAAGATTTTTCAACGTCAACAATAGTATTCAACTGTGAATCTTCGACTTTGTTCTTGATAAAGATATTTATCTGTCGGTCACCTTCCGCTGTTATCCCTTTTATATCAACTTCGTATAATTTTGCCATGAAGTTTCTGCCGCCTGACGAAACTGACCTGTTGCAGAGTTTGTGTGTTACAAAGCCTTCTTTTTTGACGATTTCGTCCACGGATGTTTGTAATGGCGGTGGCAGGTCATAAGACGATGGACCCTTCAATTGTATATAGCACTTTTCTTGGGTATCCATTATATTTAACGATTAAGATTTTCTTTGTAATATTAAATGCTCAAAAAAAATTTAGGTTTGTTTTGGCTTTTCTTCCGCCCAAGAATATAATATAATACTGGTGACGGATTCCATTAACATATTAAATGAATAAGAGCTGTAATCTATTATTTATGTTATATAGAGAACATAACTTTATGATTACAGCTCTTAAGGCAAGTTCACATGCACCGATTTTTGACCAAAAAATATGTCACGTCTATGAAGTCAGGGACACAATGACTCTATTCCTCATAGGTGTGAAAAGCAGTATTTGCCACTCTGTAACTAAATTATTTATATGACTTTTTTTAGTAGCGGACTACATATGTAGGCGGTGTAAAAAGCAGTATGTGTCACACGGTAGGATAATTATTCCCATCTGGGGCGTAAACACTTGAATCCTATTGTAGAATCTATTACTTTAATCAGGGCCCAATATAGCATCCTCTAAATACATAGTATATCGTTTTGCTCACACAATCTACTATTTTAGCTCTGGGTCAGGTACTTCAATGTGTACAGTCCTTAACCAAGTTTAGAATAAAATCATAGTCAAATGAATGAAATCTTATGTAGTATATACCAATTAAATAAAATACAAAGTATCCGCTATAATAACGGCCAATTATGACTTTAAAGTTTCCAATATAAGGACTAGATTGCTTTGCGTTGTTCCTATCAAGTACATTTGATATTTTCCTATTTGAATGTAATTCTTGTTTAATATTGTTTATGCAGAGATTAGTTGCGTTATTTAATATTGATATCGTCAGTCTTGCCACATAGACTAGGCTCATTTGCCATATTGCAAGTAGGTCCACTAAATATATTGCTATAGATTTACCTCCCTATTCATAAAAATTAACAAACCTCTGCTAACTAAAATTAATCCGGTATATTAACTAACCCCCTCATTCATAAACGTTTATCAAACCTACTTTAGCTAAAATGCCGTTAATATTCGTTTGTCTTTATCTGTCACATTGAAATTTGTATTTGTACGAAAAAGACAAAACACATTTTACTTAGCAGAGGTCTGTTAATTTTTATGAATAAGGGGGTAACTCTGTTCCAAATTTCATCCAAATCCACCAAGCCGTTCGTGATTGCTTAGCAGAGGTCTGTTAATTTTTATGAATAAGGGGGTAACTCTGTTCCAAATTGCATCCAAATCCACCAAGCCGTTCGTGATTGCTTAGCAGAGGTCTGTTAATTTTTATGAATAAGGGGGTAACTCTGTTCCAAATTGCATCCAAATCCACCAAGTCGTTCGTGATTGTAAGAAACATCTGAACATCCAGATTTTTAGAAGTATTTATTAGGTATTGTTCTGAATAGCAGCACTTAAAATCTCACCAGTGACCCGTTTTATCGCAATATGGACTGTATAGGCAATATTACGAACTGTCACTGTAACGTTTTGAATACGGTTCCCATTTACTTGATGATGTAATTAGGTAAATAAATAGCATCTTAATTGCGTTACATTGTAAAGAGTAAATAGTAATATTTGTTAGGTAGTCTGTATAAATAATTTTAGCGCAGACAATTAATTTAGACGTTACAATCATACGATGCTTAATATGACATGGTCTAAGTAGCTATGTACGTACAAAACAAATGTGCAAAAAAATCGGCCAAGTGCAGTATGGGGTTCTTCAAGAAAGGAGTGTATACATTTTTATACAAAAATGTTTTAGTTTAAGGGATTATTTTGAGGATATTCAATTTAATTTAATTTTGTAAATTAGTTAAATTTCGAAAATTTTTCAAAATGTATTTAGAATAAGCACTAGTATTTAGTTTAGCCCTCTCATGTTTGCTATGCCCTTGCAGGGCGTCACATGTATACCTGTATTATTATTATTTTTTTCCACCTATAACCTGTAATGTGACATGCAATAAAAAAATCTATTCTATTCTATTCTATTCTATTCTAAAAGGTCGGCAACGCGCATGTGACACCCACGGGAGTTGCAAGCGTCCATAGGCTACGGTGTTCGCTTACCATCAGGCGGGCCGTACGCCTGTTTGCCACCGACGTGGTATAAAAAAATAAGGTGCGAGTCGGACTAGCGCAAAAAGGGTTCCGTAACGTTATCTATTAAAACGGCAAAAAGTCACGTTTGTTGTATGGGGTCACCTTAAATATTCATTTGTGGATCTTAATATTAGAATGAAGGAAAAATTGAAAAATTTAGGCACCGAGCAGGATTTGAATCTGCGACCTCCCGGCACTCGCGGCCAGTCGCTCTAGCCAACAGAGCTATAGGTGCAATCGCTACCCAGTTCCAAATTCATCAACCGTTCCTTCGTATTAAGCAGTACCGCTGCTAACGTAAACTATTTTTTTGTACGCGTTTTAAGGCGTTTGTATAAAAAAAGTGGATCTAACACAGCGACACTAGTTGACGCAGAGCACTGCGCAACGACCGAACGACGTCGACCGCTTAACTGAGACCGGATCAGGGACCGATACCGGTATTTTTAAAAAACCCTGAATTAGCCCAATATTTTGGATTATTTTTTGCTCTTTACGTAGGGCTGAATCATGTATTTAGGTAACAACGTCGTATTATTAGATTGTTCCATTAAAAACGTAATAATGAACCGGTGACCGTAATAATACCGGTATTTTTCTATGGAGAAAATACCGGTATCCGATCCCTGGACCGGATGCGACTTCAGTCTTGAAAAATCGGTTATAACATAATCGATTATGTTGCTCCAAATTAAAATCGATTAAAAGACGATTGACTTTTGAAGAAATTATAATCGATTTTGCAATAATCGATTTTTTTATTTCTTTTTCCTATGGGGCCGGTTATACGGTGTTTATTATCAGGCGATACGATACAGTCATATGATGATCAGTATTATTAACGAGTATTGCAGTATTGTGATAATATTAGAACAAATCCGGATATTTAGAAACCCGCGATACCTAAGCGACGTGGTTCCAATAAATAAATATTTTTGGACAATGTTACACGAATCAACGTAGTCCCAAACTAAGCAAAGCTTGTACTATGGGTACCAAGTGACGATATACATTATATAGATAAATAGATACTTAAATACATAGAAAACATCCAAGACTCAGGAACAAATATTCGAGTTCATCACACAAATAAATGCCCTGACCGGGATAAAACGGATACGGGATTCAATATTAGCTTCATTGATAGAAATGTTCTGATAATGAAGGGTGTTTACTAGTTTAGTTGCCATCCAATATTCTCATGTCCAACGTGGTCGATTCAATCGATTTTTTAATAAATGAATATTTTTTCCCATCCCTGCCGCGCGGCAGGAAAGTGGGAGGCAGGAGTGCTACCGCAAACAGCAAACGAAGTTTTCCCTCTCTGTCGCACTTGCAAGTTTGCACATAAGTGAGACAGAGAGGGAAAACTTCGTTTGTGGTTCGCGGTAGCCCCTCAGGGCCCGTCGCCCGCTACCCTTTCCCGTCACAGAGTGCCTACTCCGAACTTCGTATCATGCCGTCTCTTTCACTCATATAGTGTTTAATACGAGAGTGAAAGGGACGGCACTATACGGAGTTCATATTTCGAAGTTCGGAGTACAGGGCCAGGGGCGCTACCGCGAACAGCAAACGAAGTTTTCCCTCTCTGTCGCACTTGCAAGTTTGCACGTAAGTGAGACAGAGAGGGAAAACTTCGTTTGTGGTTCGCGGTAGCCCCTCAGGCGCGGTCTCAGTTAAGCGGTCGACTTATAGTCGGTACGAGATTTCGCTGAGAAACATACACTGGGGCGCTACCGAGACAGCAAACGAAGATTTCCCTCTCTGTCGCACTTGCAAGTTTGCATATAAGTGAGACAGAGAGGGAAAACTTCGTTTGTGGTTCGCAGTAGCCCCTCTGTAATATGAACCTGAAATTGACACACTATGCTGACGCTGCGCAGCGCAGTGTAATTGGGTCAATCAACTTTTTCTTGTTGTTATTCTGTCCCGTTACCGTGGAGACAACAGTAACCATTTTTTTTAATGTTTATAATATGGACTTCAAGCAAGCTCAAGACCCATGTTCAAATAAATAAATAAATAAATATTAGAGGACAATCTTACACAAATCGAACTAGCCCCCCAGTAAGCTCAAGAAGGCTTGTGTTATGGGTACTAGACGACGATATATTTAATAGATATAAATACTTAAATACATAGAAAACATCCAAGACTCATAAACAAATATACATACTCATCACACAAATATTTGCCCTGACCGGGATTCGAACCCAGGACCGTCAGCTTCACAGGCAGGTGCACTACCCACTAGACTAAACCGGTCGTCATAATCAAATGGATTTATGCTTATCGCTAAAACTCATGTGTGGTAGATTTAAACCCTATAAAATCAGTTTTAAAGAGTGACTCAGGAGACGTGACTATAGTAATGAGCAACGAAGAATAGCTGATCCACCCAATTACTATTTTCGTCGTGGACATAAGGTATAAATAAATATACTCACTAGTGATAGCGGACAACATTTTCCAATGATGGATTTGGATGAAATGCGCGGAATAGCCATTTTACGCAATTTAAACGTGTAAAATTTTAATTATAATCATTTATGTGGTACTTTATTGTGCATAGTTTCAGAAGCACACTGCTAAACTACTGTAACGTGTGCGGGAATCCATCATTTTACCGAAAATCGATTATTGTTTTTTTTTTTTTATTCAAAATAAACTTATGTGGTAGGTATACAAATAGTTTCGCCAAACTGAGGTCAGTTTGTTGGCGAATAGTGCGCTCACTTTAACAACATTTTCTGTTATACCTACTATATAAACTAAATACTAAGTTACTAATCTACTCTGATCTAAACTTGGTTACAAGACTAAAGTGTGAGTACTATGTATTTATTATGTTAAGTACAGTAAGACGTATGCATTTGCTACCCTCTTCATCCCACGAAGGCAATGACCCTGGCCAATGTTATTGTTATGATATTACGTTTAATGATTACCTACTCTGAGTAAATCACCTTCGATTCGCCTTTTCCTATAACACTGTTCGCAGAATTTTATTATCACTTAGGAATCATTCATCGAACTTCGCTAGATCGCTCAAACATTTGCTCGAATTAGCTTTTACACAAGAATCAACTCATCGAATTTTAATTCAGTATTTCATTTGTTCATCGACGTAGTCGTTCATCGAATGGCCTTTAGTATAATTTTGGTTTAACGAAGGTTTCAGTTCCCAAAATTCGAAAAGATATTTCGATAAAATGATAGACACCCAATGTGTGCACAATATTTAGTTATGTAGCTTATTATAATACAATATTTAGGTACACTAGTGGCGATGATTTATGTTGCAAAGCAAATCCATCCTTACTAGAGTCTAGTTAATAAAAGTTGAGATTGACATTTATTTAAAACTTTTTAACTGGCAACTATAATATCTACGTCAAATGTGTCAAACGTCACTTAATTGCAGTGTCAATGGAGACAAACATTGCTTGATCCTTTGCGAATCAGAAAAAGGATACACCAAATCTTATTATAATACATTATTTCGCTTGAATTGATACTTCCATAACAGACCCGGAATATTTAAATAGGTATAATAAATCTTCTTCTTGTTATCACATAGTATGTACTGAATTATGTAGTCCGAACATTTTATTTTGTTGCCCAAGTATCCTTTTTTTTTTAGTTTGGAGGAACATTATTTATTGTAAATGTACAAACAGACGACGGCAGTGAGGGACAACAACAAAAACTGTGGGGCGGAGGGGGAGGTTAAATAAAATAAATAAATAAATATTAGAGGACAATCTTACACAAATCGAACTAGCCCCACAGTAAGCTCAAGAAGGCTTGTGTTATGGGTACTAGACGACGATATATTTAATAGATATAAATACTTAAATACATAGAAGACATCCAAGACTCAGAAACAAATACTCATGCTCATCACACAAATATTTGCCCTGACCGGGATTCGAACCCAGGACCGTCAGCTTCACAGGCAGGTGCACTACCCACTAGGCTAAACCGGTCGTCAAAATCTTGCTTAGTGTAGGATTCCTGCTCCGTCTTCGCAACCGAAGGCCTTGATGTGTCTTCTGGTGCCTCTCAACCCTCATGGAGACAGCTCGTATGACTGATATTTGTACTTTAACGTTTAGCCAGAAAATTATTTGTGAGTATGGTTTTTCCCATTTTGATGATAATTTGGATGCTGTTTTATTGTTTTGTCACATTATACACAATGTTGCAACACGTGTAATTTTTTTAAATTTGCCGCTCTGTTCTAGTGTCAGCTTTTATTAGCCAGACTCTAGTATTTATTTATACAGGGCGTCCCACGGCTATGCCACATGGAGGGAAAGTAACTTGAATATTGTAAATGGAACATTTTACTGAAAGAAGACATTATTTGAATTTAAAAAACAATTTTAACTGCATTTACAGATATTTAAATAATTTTATGGTTGAACCGGGAATCGAACCGTCACACGTGGTAAATTTATTAATTTTGTATTAAAAATGTAAAAATTCATGGTCTTCCTTTTATTTTTGACACTATGTTATTTAGTAAAAAAAAATCCTTATGATGAAGCCTTTCGATCGGTATGATAAAGCTACAGGGTAATTATTTTATTTTCGACTCCCGGTTCAACCATAAAATTATTTAAATATCTGTCAATGCAGTTTAATTTGTTTTTGAAATTCAAATAATGTCTTCTTTCAGTAAAATGTTCCATCTACAATATTCAAGTTACTTTCCCTTCATGTGGCATAGCCGTGGCCATATTAAAATTTATGTTATGACGATCCTTATTCGGTGAATATGTTTAAATCCTGTTCCATTATTATTATTTATATCTTAATTGACGATCATGATGTGAATTCGTATACTTTTGTCATCAATGCAAATTTATATTGTAATTTACATCTATGAAATAAATGAATCTGAATCTGAATTTAAGGTACTTTCCCTCCATGTGGCATAGCCGTGGGACACCCTGTATACTAGTATTATAAGTGCGAAAGTAACTTTGGCTGTTTGTTACAGTATTTTTATCTTACAAACGCGGGCTAGCCATAGTTTGTAGTTGTGACACACACGAACACAGACAATGTGAACTCATAGTTCGTACGCTGACGCACACATGGACAATGTTCATTAATTGATGAACACACATTGCTCACCCGCGCTCTAGATATGAAAGTACAGTACCTGTTCACGCTTAAACCGCTGACCGATTTAGATGAAATTTGATACGAAGATAGTTTGAGATCCCGAGAGCGAAATAAAGTCAGTTCATTGCGCGCGGGCGAATATTCAGCGTTTTGACGGCGGTTATTTTACGTCATTGTCGTTTCATTAAATATTGTTAAAATAGACGGTGATCTGTGTAAACTTTTGTCAAAAGTGTAAACCAATGTCGGGTCCGAGTCTTATTTGATCAATGTTTTCGCCGGTTTATCCCAACAATACAATACAATACAAATACTCTTTATTGCACACCTCAATCAAAGGATACAGTACAGTACAAAAACACAATGAGAAGAGGCAAACAACAGGCGGTCTTATCGCTAAAGAGCGATTTCTTCCAGACAACCTTAGGGTACTACCTACCTACTTCCTACCTACCTTCCTTCCTTTCTACCTACTTTGGGTAGATAATCTTGAGTCGAGAATGACTTTAGAAACGAGCGTTTCAAACGCTCGGAGAATCGCCCGCGCGTGCTTTTAGCGAGAATTATTACTATGTAAACAACAACAACAAAATGTTTTGTTATCCGGACGTAATGGGGAGTGGAAGTTTTTATGGAGAAAATAGTAAAATATATATGTAGGAGAAAGGCCATTACGAGGCGGTGAATCGTGGTCGGGATGATCTTCATCACTGTCCATATTTTTCGTAATTTAGGACAAAAAAAACGCACTCGAACACTTCAACTGTCCTTTAATTCGATCCACTTATCAGATTACAAAAGTATACAGTGATTGATTTAGTATTCACGGATAGAATCGCATAAGGTGTGCACTCAACGGGCATTGAATCAGAAGTGTCAGGTCTGGCGGCTCTGTCCCCTGCCTCCAGACCTGTCAGTTCATCCAACTGTCCGACCGTACCAACTTAACAATATTGATTTAGTGTTGCCTTTAATAAAAATAAAGTAACGTTCCTTTACAATTCAAATGACAGACTAAACGAACGAGTGATTGAATGAACAATTAACTGTTGGTGCATTTTGTGAACGCAATCCAACTGTCATTGTGACAGCGTCACTCCGACATATTTATGACCATCATCATCATCAATATTAAGAGGGCCTGGTCCTCTGTCGTTGCAGCATTCTCCATTCCAATCTATCTTGGGCCTTCGTCTTCATTTCCTGGTATGTGTGGCTACAGCATATGACCAATAGACGATTATTGAAGATAAATATATCATAACACCCTCTTTTAAAGATCCGAATATAACTAGGTTCTGTTTATCTGTTACCTTTCCACCCTTAAACCACTAAACTTAAACGCGGATAAATTCGCGGCCTAAACATATGTCGTGGATTATGTATATATGTTATTGAAACACTATATTTTCACTGGTTCATGGTTTGTATTAAAAATTACAATGTATTTTTTACGGATATAGATTTCATATAGATTTTATTTTTGGTAGGGCACAGCAAAATGTCATCTTGCTCGAATTTGGAGCAGCCCAACTGGGGAAGTACCTCCACCTTGCAGAAGACTACAGCCATAATAACATTACCTACTATACAAGTATATAGTGTTGTGTTCCTGGAGGTGAGCAAGGTTGCCAGAGCTCCCGAGGATGCACTGTGTTGAGAGCGAGGGACCTAAATTTGTCTCTTCTGCTGTCAACACAGTGAATTCTCAAATTTCATAAAGGGTCGGCAACGAGTACGTGACTCCTTTGGAGTTGCGGGCGTCTATAGGCTGCGTTGGCCGCTTACCATCAGGTGGACCGTACGCTTGTTTGCCACCGGCGTTGTATAAAAAAAGTATAAAAAAATAGAAGTCTAGTTTGACACGAAGTAGGTAACTGAAAATCAAAACCGCTTTCAGCCAGTTAATGCACAAATAAGGTTCTAAGGTTCTAATACGGAACAACATACTTCGTATATATTGCATAAATATAATAATCGCCTGCCGCAGGCGAATCACGAAACTTTATGTACTAACGGTAGATAAATTTTACTGTCAATTTTGAAGGTTAAATGTATGAGCTGCAGGCGAATCACGTAACTTTATGTACTAACGGTAGATAGATTTTACTGTCAATTTTGAAGTATAAATGTATGAGGTGACAATTAAAATTTGACATTAAAATCTACCTAACGGTAGTAAAAAAGTTACGTGATTACCCCGCTGACAATTAAAATTTGACATTAAAATCTATCTAACGGTAGTACAAAAGTTACGTGATTACCCCGCTGGACAACAGAGCTTAGTATAGTATACAGAATATAAACTTTGTACCTACTAAATATAATATTGTACCTATAATAAACTACTTACCTATTTATAATGACATACATGACATTTTGACATGATATTTTGACAATTTGATATTCCAACCCAGGTCGGGCCTAACTGAGTTTCTTGTTGGACTCTTCTCAGCTAGGCTAGGTTTAGTGAACCAGCGACAAAACTCCCATTACCTCCATTCTACTCACACCTCAGATTCGGTTGAAACCGCTCAACCAATCTCACTGGAGCGCAAACTCTTAGAGTATTCCAGTGTTCCAAACCGCGCGCGTAGTCGTGTCGGAGGTTTTCCCTTGGATTTCCCCCAGGCTACTCTCCATCCGCGCACTCTTATCGCTTTATTGGGCCCGGCCTATAAAGTCACAGTCTGGCTAAAAAAAAAGACAATTTCATACTTTTAAATTCTCATTGAATATGTTTTTCTTTTTTGAGATCCGACGCACACCTCGAACTCATTTGTTTTACTGACTGCTCTAACATCATTGTTAATGTTATATATTAAATTCACAATATTGACTTTGCATGCCACCAGTTGTCTGAATGTATATGGCTCGTTTTGTATAACAGTTACCATTTTGTACCTACATTCTACCAAATAAATGTATTTCTATTTCCAAATTTAATGATATCCAAGCGAGCTGTATTTAAATTATATACAAAAAAGCTCCAGCTTTTTTACATGTACCGAATTCGTCATCGTAAGCTCAGCTTTCATATTTTATTTCCCACGGAAAGTTGGTCATAACACCGGCGTTGCGGAGACTCGCCTGGCGAGCCTATATCGTATCGCCGACCCGCTCGCACAGCCTAAACTTGCCAAAGATTATTCGGATGCTGAGACATGCCTAACACTTAGAGTTTCTAAGAGGAAAGGGTCATTCTACTTTTTCGTGACCAGTTTTCTATTACCTAAAAGAATATAGGATTTCGAGATAGTACCTGAACCTAATAAAAGGAATTTATTGGTAAAAATACTTAAATATTAACATATTGCTGTAAAAAGTGGGTAACACAGTGGTAAAAACCATTTTTTCACATAAATAGTGAGACATCCAAGGACCACTGAGTTACTCGATTTATGGATATTAGCTGTGGTTCGTTAATTACCTAAACTATCCTGCAATTAAACCTCTTTCTAAATTACAATACAAAAATATAAAGTGAGGGCCAAGTATTCCAAAATCTGCATTTAAAGAAAAAGTGTCTGAAAATTATGTACATGAAAAAGTAGAATGGCCCGAAATCAGAAATTTTATTTGTGTAACATAGGCACAATAAAGATGGCATTGCATATAGCTTATTTCAAAATTCATTGTTTCAGTTAAAATATTTGCAAAGCAACTTCAGTACATTCATCCCTTAAGGGTGTAAAAAGAGGGTTGCATGTTTGTATCATCATCATCATCATCATCATCATCATTTCAGCCGAAAGACGTCCACTGCTGAACATAGGCCTCCCCCAAGGCTCGCCATTTAGACCGGTCCTGTGCCGTTCGTTTCCACCGGATTCCCGCGACCTTCACCAGGTCATCACTCGTTCATCACTGTTTGTATGCAAAGCGAGTAATTTTCAAAGTGAAGGACTAGAGAAATTTACTTTTATTGAAAAACGGGACTTAATGTGTGAAAATCGTTTTTTTTTAACCTGACTGTGGCTTTATAGGCCAGGCCCAATAAAGCGATAGGAGTGCGCGATTGGAGAGTAGCCTGGGGAAAATCCAGGGGAAAACCTCCGGCACGACCACGCGTGTGGTTTGGAACACTGGAATACTCTAAGAGTTTGACCGAATTCTGTATTTTAGCCAGAGGCCCCGGGCACTAGCACCTTCGATCGCACCCTGTCCCGTCTGCCCCGGTACTCTGTGCCGCGTAGTATCGTGGGGTGTCCGCCCCAGTAGTCCGCGCCGCGTCCCGCCGGCCGCACGCCGCCCGCCGCCACGCCGCGACTGTGGTTCAGTGTTTGTGATGTGTGTCACTGTACGCCTCAGTGGTTTGTATGGTAAGTTTGCCATGAGTTCATGTAATGTGGTTTAATTAAGGTAAGTTGAAATATGATAAAATACGACGGTAATGTATGACTCGCATAGTTTTGCTTTGTTGTTAAGACTATGCAAAAAGTAATTTCAATGAATTGCAGCAAGTAGTTATATGGGCCAAATTACTTTTTCATGCATATAATTTTCAGACACTTTTTTTTAAATGCAGATTTTGGAATACTTGGCCCTCACTTCATATTTTTGTTTTGTTATTTAGAAAGAGGTTTAATTGCAGTATCACTTCCGATAGTTTTGGTAATTAACGAATCACAGCTAATATCCATAAATCGAATAACTCAGAGGTTCTTGGATGTCTCACCATTTGTATGAACAATGGTTTTTATCACTGTGTTACCCACCTTTTACAACAATAAGTTAACATTTATGTATTTTTACCTATAAATTCCTTTTATTAGGTTCAGGTACTATTTCGAAATCCTAATTCAATACATATCATATTTGTATGAATGGTGAGACATCCAAGGACCACTGAGTTACTCGATTTATGGATATTGGCTGTGGTTCGTTAATTACCAAAACTATCGGAAGTGATACTGCAATTAAACCTCTTTCTAAATAACAAAACAAAAATATTAAGTGAGGGCAAAGTATTTCAAAATCTGCATTTTAAAAAAAGTGTCCGAAAATTATGTATGAATTAATATGGTTTTTACCGATGTGTTACCCACCTTTTACAGGTTTATGTATTCCTTTTATTAGGTTTATGTACTATTTCCAAATCCTGTTTTTCTACACTAATTCAATACATACCATAGATTTTTTTTGGGAATAGAAAATTATTCATGAAAAAGTAGAATGACCCATAAGCGATATGTTGAGTAAGTTTCTCAATACCACTGTGTCTGCCTGGAACTTTACTTAAACGGAATGACAGTAAACTATGTAATGATTTTGATCATCTCTATATACATCTTATCTTATCTTATTTAGATGAGGGCCCTAACGGATGCACTTCGACCCAGTGGGATCTTTTGTGCAGTTGCCCCCTCCATATACATACTTCAATGTTATTTTGTTATACTTGATAATTTTAAAATGTTGTACTTGCGATTTCTCAAATTTGAAATATAAGCTTATACGTGTGTGTTGAAATAATAAATGGTAATACCTGAAAAGCGACTCAAGGTGGTATACAGACAATTTAACATTATTAGGGCTATTTAAAAAAAACATAAAACATTTATTTCATTTCTTTACATATTCTAATTTAGTTTACATTCTAATTAGCCGAAATATACATTTAGAATCTGCAAAGATTTCGTTTGCGCTAATTCCAGAGTTATGCATGGTTCCTACACTAGGCAAAGCCTGTCCCGTAGGAAACCAGATTACATCCAGGTTTTCAAATTAAGCGCGAATTGGCCAAGTTATTATTCTGTAGGTATTATTTTACAGCAAACTACAATAGTACGAACAGTTTTACAATAAGTCTAAGGCACTTGTCCCACCGCCGGCGAGTAGCGAGTAATCTCATAGTAATTCCACTCGCTTGAGCGAGAAAACGAGTAGAATTACTATGACAGTACTCGCTGCTCGCCGGCGGTGGAACCAGTGCCTAATGCATATTGCATTAAATGTTAAAATAATTATGAATTACAGTACTATTAGAAACTAAGCATACCAATCGTCTACCGGTCCCTGGGATCCCCGGGATCATTACAAAAGAATGCTATTGTTTATTTTTTTGGCCAAAGACGATGGCTTAATTTAATAATAATTCATTATTGTCTAATATCGCAAAATGGAAAATGTGTATAAAAAACGTGAAAAAGAGCATCAAACATTGGTACCTCACAGGTGAAAAAGGGTTTATTTACTTTAACACAAATTATGATGCTATTGGTAACATAAAACTAGTTCATACCGTACCTGTAGCATGAGTAACTTCCCATAACAAAGAAAAATATTCAATAACATGACAAAAATATATACAAGGTGGTATCCAGTAAATAATGGACAAGCTTCTAACCACCGATAGAGCACCTGAGGCTGGTCCAGAAAAAGGACTTGCAGGTTTAGTAAAAGTCCCTTGGTTTTCTAGATAATCGAACTTTTCCATTTTCTTAATAAAGGGACTTTTACTAAACCTGAAAGTCCTTTTTCTGGACCAGCCTCAGGTGCTCTATCGGTGGTTAGAAGCTTGTTCATTATTTACTGGACACCCTGTATGTAATACGTAGTGCAAACTTCTGCCGAATTCTTTGCTCTTCAAACGTAACACCTTCCTACATAGAGAATATGTATCATTTTTTTTTATGATGCCATTCGAACCAGTTTTTAACCGACTTCAAAAAAGGAGGTGGTTCTCAATTCGGTTGTATGTTCTTTTTTCACTCCGTCGTTTATGAACCGATTTAAAAATTACAATACAAAACAATACAAACACTCTTTATTGCACACCTCAATTGAAGGATATAGTACAGTACAAAAACAATGAGTAGAAGCAAACAACAGGCGGTCTTACCGCTAAAGAGCGATTTCTAAATTTTTTTCTTCTTAAAGCATATGCTTGGTTAGTCCCGTTGTTACCAGAATCTAGTTCTGATGATGGGATCCATGAGGAATTGAGGGAACTCCTCAAAAAATCAAGGGATTTTAGTATTTTCGGTAATAAATCAAGCATTTGCATTCAGAAAGTAGCATTTGATGAACGAAAACTGATGAAGAAGACCACGGATGGTCATCCAAAACTCCTAGTGCTTTATCGGTGGTATTAAGATATTTCGATCAAGATACGGAAGCGACTATGACGAAGTCAATTTAAATGGTCCTGATGTAATGTCACCAACAACCTGATGTGGTAATTGAAGCCGGAAGGTAGGCAACGGAACTCCGTAATAAAACGGTGTAGCTTATCCGTGTTTGAGCTTATTGGAATCGTTATGAGATGCACTCTGGTAGTGAAATGAATAATATTTTTAATAAAAAAATAAAACCGACTCCAAAAACACTAAATAATTGTTTCATTATCATCATGGACAAGAGGGCCCATTACATTTGCTAATTATTATATTTATGTAAATTAGAACTTTGTAAGGTTGTAACTTTGAGATGTAAAAAAGTTGGAGTAAATTTTGAATGAGTCACTCAAAGTTAAGTACTTTATAACCTAACCGGCATTTATCTACTAAGGGCAAGGAATAGTCAGTAGAAGTTCACGCGAACGAAGTCGCGGGCAAAAGCTAGTATAAAATAAAGAGTAAAGAGTAATTAGAGTAAATTTATTGATTCAAACACAAATGATACAACAGGTTACACGGGATTTCTGGTGCAGTCCAAACTAGGCGAGCCTGTATCTTGGAATGCACGATTTGTAGCAGTTACGAGTATAAAACATGAAAATTAATAAACTAAGTATAAGTGTTTGTGTGTAATATGTGTGAAGGTGTGTGAGTGTGTATGTGAGTAGGGGTGTGGTGTGTGCGTGTGTGACGTGAATGAGTGCGAGTAGCTTAGCTGATAATTGATAAATAATTGCGTTACTTCTAATTTGAGACTTTACGCTTCTTATTGAACAATGTACACGTACAGTCGCCATCAGATATATCGGAGCGAACAAGGTGCTCACAAATATCTGAACACGACTCTATTGTGAAGGCGTTAAAGTGCATGTTCAGATATTTTTGAGCACCCTGAAGAGTATAGATATATTTGATGGCGACTGTACCTATTGTAATTTTTGTAGTCGGTATCATTTCGTCAACTTTAGGCAATTTCTTTGGATGGCACCGGCTTCAAAAATTACAATAGGTACAGTCGCCATCAAATATATCTGTACTCTTCAGGGTGTTCAAAAATATCTGAACATGCACTTTAACGCCTTGACAATAGAGTCGTGTTCAGATATTTGTGAGCACCTTGTTCGCTCCGATATATCTGATGGCGACTGTATGTCTATTGTTCAATACTAATACGGGCAATCAACGCCTTGCGCGTGCAGTATAATAATACGCTTAGGATGCTGTTGGGCCTCCCTAGATACTGCAGCGCGTCGGGAATGTTCATGGAGACACGAGTTGACGGTTTCCACGCCATCATGCGGAAACGGTTCGCCGCCCTTAAGCACCGTGTACGGGATAGCTCCAACAGCCTCCTAAATATTGTGGCGAATAGACTGGACTGTCCCATTATGAAGCACTGGGACAACTCCATGTTTACCAGCCAGGTTAGAAACTATACTAACACTAGTTTTAGGTAAGAAAAATTGAACTAACATATTATTATTCTTATTTATATTAACTAATTTAATTCAATTTTAATTTAATTTGTCTGTGTATGGATCCATGTTACCCGAAATAAATGATTTATTATTATTATTAATAAGAAGCGTAAAGTCTCATGTTAGAAGTAAGGCAATTATTTTTAACTTTTTAGTGTTTTTTGGGATCAGCTTATTTTTTTTTTCTACTCGTCGATTTCAATGTTTGAATTAAGATATCGTAGTGAAACTAAAATCACATACATTTCTCTATTGGTTCCCTTCAAGTTAACTCTTATGAAATATACCAATCACGTGTCGCCTTTTACTGTACTCTTATGAAATTGGCCAATCACGTGTCGCCATTACAGTACTCTTATGTAATTGACCAATCACTTGACGCCGCGGCATAGAACAAAAGACATCAACGAGCGTCCGACCCATGTGCCTAAACTTCATTTTCGCAGGACTAGTCTGTTTAATTGTTTCGATTTGTTTAATTAATTTCCGTTGACTCGTAGAAAAAATTGTGTATGCAAAAGTTTTATAATTAGCTTTTTAAGTCTCGAGCCTTACTTAGACAACTCGGCAAGCCTCGTGATCTAATCGCGGTTCTTGACTAAAAAAGCATAATACATTATATAACGATTACATAAACTACTATTATTATTCCAACTAAAAAATATTTTTTTATCATTAATTCGCTTATCGAATTTCACGTTGTTTCGATCGAATATATATAAATATATGCGCTCGTTAACACAGCTACCAAGATTTTCGTAGCGATAAACAATTTACTCTTCATACGGGGAAACGCATGGTATCGGTTACGCGCCAGTAAGTGAATGGTGTATGGGTGTATGGGTTCCAGAGGGCCTACTTCGAACTTCGAAATTCGAACTTCGTATCGTGCCGTTTCTTTCACTCTCATGTTATACACCATATGAGTGAAAGGGACGGCGCGTTACGAAGTTTCGATTTCTCTTAAGTGCTGCCGTGTCGCTACGCCGTAGTCCGCGGCGTAGACCCTCTACGCCGTAGACATCTAAGTCGTAATAGTGTAGTTAATGGAGCTACATCACTGTTTATTGTAATAACTAGACTCCGTTATCTTGTCGCACAGAAATTGTTTTTCAGTAGAGCGTGAATCTTTTTTTTTTCGACCTTTATATCGATGTTTCATCATCATCATCCTAGCGTTATCCCGGTACAGTTGCATCCTAAAGGATGCCCGGGGTCCGCTACCTAATTCCAAGAGTTGGCGTAGGCACTAGTTTTTACGAAAGCGACTGCCATCTGACCTCCCAACCCGAGGGGAAACCATATCTTATTGGAATTAGGCTTGTCAAGTGAGTGGGCAACTTGACTGTTAGAAGTTCTCTAGCCGCCCGAAGGACGGACATGACGAATCTATAAGGGTTCCGTTTTTGCCATTTTGGCTACGGAACCCTAAAAATGTATTTACCTTTGATATACTTTAATTATTTTAAAATATTTGACATATAACATTTTAATATTTTATCAATGAAATGAGTATGTGTATGAGTATGAGTATGTTAGGTGAGCGTTTTCGTTCATGCAAGTGATCTGTTCCTTCGTGGGCCAGACTGGGGTGTATAAATGGGTTTTTGGTAATAATAATATGCGTCAAAAATCAAAATTCAATTTATTCTGCAAATAGGCCACAAGGGCACTTTTACATGTCAAAATATTAATTTACAATTTAAGAAAGTCTGACTATAATAAGTAATACATTTTTCATGTCAAAATATTAAATTACAGTTCAAGAAGGAATAATAATTTCGAGTTTACAATTATAACAAAATTAATGTCATACAGTGAAGATAAACTTGCAAAGTTATCTATTACAAATATTACAACATCAATAAAGTTAGAGATGTATTTGTATATGTGTGTGTTGATTCTATCGTGTCTATTTGGAAAGAGAGCTGGGGCGCTACCGCGAACAGCAAACGAAGTTTTCCCTCTCTGTCGCACTTGCAAGTTTGCACATAAGTAAGACAGAGAGGGAAAACTTCGTTTGTGGTTCTCGGTAGCCCCTCGGGTTAGAGCGACATTCGTTTATACTTAAATTCAATACATTAATAACAGCGCCCACTATCGGTGGAGCTGTGAACTATGCGGTAAGTTAGATAGCCTTATGATCTAAATATGTCGATAATAACCATGCCATCGAGGTCCCGGGTCCAATTGCCGTGATCTAGATGGCGCTTGTTCCACATTTGGACATGATCTATTGCAAAATTAAGGCTTGTTCTATATTGTAACACTTAAAAAGAACTTTAGATTCAAGATTCAAACATTTATTCACGACAGACAAGTACATAATGATGGGACAGAATACAAAAACAGTCGTGTTACGAAATGGACCCAACTCAGCATAATACTACTACTCTACTTTAGATGGATAGCTGTAATTTTCTACTCAAAAACGAAAGGATCTATACCTAACGTGTTCTAATCGTTAGGTAATCACTTAAGTAATTAGTGGCAACTACGAAGCTATTTGGTAAATTAGAATATTGATTCAGTGTTTCGGCTTACCGCCCATTAATATATAAGGCTCAGGATGTTATCCTCAATAGGTTCATGACATACGATCCTTTGAGAGATTGAGAGATTGAGATATTTAGTAATTAAAATTATAAGTAATTTTACATCTCAATTATAAGTAATATTTACATGTAAATTGTAAGTAATTTTACATGTTATTTTTATATTAACTTGCTTACTGTTGTATTATTTATTTATTTATTACATGTCATTTAATTATCAATGCCTAGAGGCCTATGTTCAGCAGTGGACGTCTTTCGGCTGAAATGATGATGAATGATTTAATTATCAATAGTTAGATGGCCTCAACGTAAACTCATTTATGTTGTAACAAGCCAGTTAAGCTTTGACACAATATAATAATAATAAATAATTTAATAAATATTTTTGGACAATACAATACAATACAATACAAATACTCTTTATTGCACACCTCAATCAAAGGATACAGTACAGTACAAAAACACAATGAGAAGAGGCAAACAACAGGCGGTCTTATATAGATAAATATACATACTTAAATACATAGAAAACATCCAAGACTCAGGAACAAATATTCGCGTTCATCACACAAATGCATGCCCTGACCGGGATTCGAACCCGGGACCTCCAGCTTCGAAGGCAGGGTCACTACCAACTAGGCTAAAGCGGTCGTGAATATATTATTAGGACTCAATACATACTAACATTATAAATGAGAAAGCGTGTTTGTCTGTTTGTTACCCCTTCACGCTTAAATCCCTGAAGCGATTTAGATGAAATTTGGTATGGAAATAGTTTGGGTCCCGCGGAAGGACATAGGTTACTTTTTTTATCCCGGAAATCATCACTTAAGCCGTCGTCTTCCGGAAGGAAAAATAAACAATAGCATTATTTTGTAATGAACCCTGGGATCCCAGGGACCGGTAGACGACGGGTTAGGGAGAGGAAGTTTGTATGGGAAGCCATGGATAGGTCAGCGCCCGATATAATAATGCAATAAAATTCTATCGCGATGAATGAATTCTACGCAGACGAAGTCGCGGGCAAAAGCTAGTATTATTAATGAGAAAGTAACTGTCTATCTTTACCTCTTCATGCTTAAACCACTTAACGGATTTAAATGAGGAATGAAGTTAGTTTGACACCCTGGGGGTGCCATAGGATAGTTTTTATGAAATGGGAGGTTGACGACCGCTTTAGCCTAGTTGGTAGTGACCCTGCCTACGGAGCTGGAGGTCCCGGGTTCGAATCCCGGTCAGGGCATTTATTTGTGTGATGAACACGAATATTTGTTCCTGAGTCTTGGATGTTTTCTATGTATTTAGGTATATATTTCTTTATATAAGTATGTATATCGTCGCCTGGTACCCATAGTACAAGCTTTGCTTAATTTGGGATTAGGTCGATTTGTGCAAGATTGTCAACAAAATATTTATATTTAGTTCGTATGGAAATACGAAATAAATGGGCAATAGGTAGTATAATATGTGATTACATGTAATGTACGGTAACATAGTGTATATTTTACGTTATTATTTTTTTTTTTTATTAAATATAGCCGTGTCAAAATTCATGTGCGAATTTTTCTGTTTAGTTATTTGTAATATGTCACTATAGTTCGTTTTTGTTTATGTGTTACCCGCCGTGAATTTCACCGGTTGGCTCCGACGGAAGACCAGCGTCGACCAGTTAGTTTGCCAAATGCTGAGTCGGGAACATTTCGTGGCATTATTGATTGTTTCCTTTTTGTGTTACACCTTTTTCACTTTAATCCTTTTTCAACTTTAATCCTTGGTATGTGTATTACTCTTGTGCCACGAATAAATGTTTTTTCTTTCGTTCTTTCTTTCTTTCTTTCTTTCTTTCTCATACGTATATGCAGTGTTATAATATAATGTGACCACGTACCTGGGTTGGCATACGTCAGGATTTTTGAGAAAGGGCCAAAGCACGTTTGATGCTTTAACCGTGACGTGACTAATGTATTTTTCACTTCTCATGCTCGAAAAGTGTGTCATAATATTAGACTTGTCAAGCGGGGCTAAAGTAGTACAGTCGCCATCAAATATATCTGTACTCTTCAGGGTGCTCAAAAGTATCTGAACATGCACTTTAACGCCTTGACAATAGAGTCGTGTTTAGATATTTGTGAGCACCTTGTTCGCTCCGATATATCTGATGGCGACTATATATTTAACCCATAGGGAAAATATGAATACAGATTTATGATTTACAATACATTTGATTGACTAATCAAAATACTTCACCTATTAAATCCACCAATTACAGAATACTAATTTAATTTTTTACAAATATTTGGAATTGGGTATTAACCAACCAGAATACTTACAGCTTTACTAAAATCGACTAATCAGGAAACAGTATTAATTTTTGTAAGAATCTAAAGATTACGTTTTTAGTAGTCCCTATTTCACAATAATTAAAAAGTGATTAAATCGTTCGAGCAACGCTTTGAAGCGCTCAATGGAAGGTCAGTTAGCTATTTTCGCACGTGAATGTTGCGCGCGAACCGCGGCAACCGGGTTTTGTGTGTCAAAGCAGTTTAGAATAAAAAAACATGTTGCCAAATTATATGTTCGACGTGGAATTTATTGTTAATTTTGGGTGGTTAACCTTTGTTCATTTATTTTCTCGCAATCGAAGAGAAAAGTGGAGTGTATAACTCTGGTCTAAAAGCCATATTACCCCTCGAATTATTTTTATAACTATCTCTTGGCCATATGGCTCATTTTAGATCTTTATCATACAATCTATTCTTTTTAACGTGCGAGAAATATCAGGAAAATTAAAGCCATGTCAGGACTTTTATCAGGGTTTTAAATTTGTTCCTGTGGTAACCCTATACGTACCGGACGACGCAGCGTTGCCCCCCACGAGGTGGGCTGATGACCTGGGAGTCCGCTGGATGTGGACAGCCTTTGTCCGATAGTGGCATTATTTGGGGAGGCCTATGTCCAGCAGTGGACGTCTTTCGGCTGATGATGATGATGAATGTGATGTGAATGTCGGGTAATTGTTTGTCACAACCTCGTCTTATTAAATCGATCGTGGATGGCAAAAAGTGAAACTATGACAAAGACAAAAAAAAATCGGTCGCTTTTAATCTGTACGTATGTGTGTGTGTTTTTTTTAACCTGACTGTGGCTTTATAGGCCGGGCCCAATAAAGCGATAGGAGTGCGCGGTTGGAGAGTAACCTGATGGGGAAAATCCAGGGGAATACCTCCGACACGACCACGCGTGTGGTGTGGAACACTGGAATACTCTAAGGGTTTGCGCTCCAGTGAGATTGGTTGAGCGGTTTCAATCGAATCTGAGGTGTGAGTGGAATCGAGCTACTGGAAGTTTTGTCGCTGGTTCACTAAACCTAGCCTAGCTGAGAAGAGTTTAGCATGAAACTCAGCTAGGCCCGACCTGGGTCGGACTGACTCCGGTGTGCGGCGGTACCGGGACGAATAGGGACTATATGTATGAGAACAACGGTTGGAACTCACTTGGAAAGTCACTATTTGCGACATGTTTCGTTGTTCAACACTGTTGCGCGGTCGGTTGCCTTGATAACACTCAACCTGATGAAGGACTCCAATTGTAGTCCGAAACATGTCGCAAATAGTGACTTTCCAAGTGAGTTCCAACCGTTGTTCTCTTATTAAGTGTAAATATGTCTCACGTTAGTGTAAATTTATGTAGGGACTATATGTGTCAGTGTTGTCGCGATCGCGCGGTGGACGTCCCCGCCTGCGGGATATGTGTGTTATTTGTGTCTATAAATGTGGACGTAAATGTCGATCCCGGATTGGACTATATAGTGACGAGAAGCGTTGTTTCTCACTCACAGACGCTGTTTAAATCATCTGTCAAGATGCATAGGCCGATGAATTGTTGATCAACTCATTCGGTACTACAGTTAGTTTTTATTTATTTATTTAAACTTTATTGCACAAAAAGAATATAAGTACAAATAGCTCAAGAAAATTAGATTCAAATGTATGGAAAATTTGGCAAAATTAATGGAGAACTTTTATCTATCAGGATATGTAGGTTATAGGACAAAGTTCAATTTTATCTACTCTCCCCCCCCCCCCCCTCCGGGGCGAGCGTCACCCACCCCCCCCCACCCGTGAAAGTGTCCCGGAGCGCGGTATTTTCCATTTTAAAAGAAAACCGTACACGATACATAAAAAGTGTACAGGAACGAAATAATCCTTGATAAATTAGCTATAAACCTCTACTACATACAAAAGCGATATCACTCATAGTTTCAGCGCAATCTGCCACCAAATACGAACGTTTTCAAAAAATTATCGATATTTTTTGCTGTAAGTTTAGTTTTCTCAAAAACTTCACACATTACCGCCAAAATATGTATGACTAAAGTAAAGAATAGAATATGCTCTTTATAAAAAGGTATAATTCATTTCTAAGCACTTTCATTTACCGTTGCTGTGCTTCTTTTTTAAATTTAATTCATTCGGCCATACAGCGAAATATAAATATTCATACTAGTTCAACGGTGGTACTAAAATACCATATTCTTCTTATATATTTTCCTGTAATCTGTAGGTATAGGACTATTTTCTGTATTTTTTATATATTTTTATGGCCAGTACTTTAGAAGATAAGAGGGGGGCGGAGAAATGGTCAATTTTCGCCTATTTTCTTAAATAACTTCAAAAATGTTTATTTTAAAATTATGAAAAAAATATATTTGATATCCTTATAATGAACCCTTTCATTTGATATGTCACACAATATAGTTCGCAATATATATATATTTTTTATATTATTTACACCCCACAAGTACCTCCCATGTTTAAAAAATTATTTATTTACGTAACACATCCGTATTTGGGACACCGATTTACATATGTTTGCCAAATTTCAACTCAATCAGTCCAGTAGTTTTGGAGAAAATTGACTGTAATAAACGGACTCGACTAATTCGACTGTGTGTATCCGTCCGTTTATCACAGTCAATTTTCTCCAAAACTACTGGACTGATTGAGTTGAAATTTGGCACACATATGTAAATCGGTGTCCCAAATACGGATGTGTTACGTAAATAAATAAATTTTTAAACATGGGAGGTACTTGTGGGGTGTAAATAATATAAAATATATATATATATCGCGAACTATATTGTGTGACATATCAAATGAAAGTGTTCATTATAAGGATATCAAATATATTTTTTTCATAATTTTAAAATAAACATTTTTGAAGTTATTTAAGAAAATAGGCGAAAATTGACCATTTCTCCGCCCCCCTCTTATCTCCTAAAGTACTGGCCATAAAAATATATAAAAAATACAGAAAATAGTCCTATATCTACAGATTACAGGAAAACATATAAGAAGAATATGGTATTTTAGTACCACCGTTGAACTAGTATGAATATTTATATTTCGCTGTATGGCCGAATGAATTAAATTTAAAAAAGAAGCACAGCAACGGTAAATGAAAGTGCTTAGAAATGAATTATACCTTTTTATAAAGAGCATATTCTATTCTTTACTTTAGTCGTACATATTTTGGCGGTAATGTGTGAAGTTTTTGAGAAAACTAAACTTACAGCAAAAAATATCGATAATTTTTTGAAAACGTTCGTTTTTGGTGGCAGATTGCGCTGAAACTATGAGTGATATCGCTTTTGTATGTAGTAGAGGTTTATAGCTAATTTATCAAAGATTATTTCGTTCCTGTACACTTTTTATGTATCGTGTACGGTTTTCTTTTAAAATGGAAAATACCGCGCTCCGGGACACTTTCACGGGTGGGGGGGGGTGACGCTCGCCCCGGAGGGGGGGGAGAGTAGATAAAATTGAACTTTGTCCTATAACCTACATATCCTGATAGATAAAAGTTCTCCATTAATTTTGCCAAATTTTCAGCTAATTTCACTGAACTAAAAGGGCGGACTTAATGCTATGAGCCATTCTCTACCAGTCGACCATAGGACCAAACAGAAACTAGCAAATGTGGGTGTAATGAGAAAATAATTCATAAAAGTTAAACGATTTCGAAAGAATAAACATACATATGTATTTGTATATACACGGAATTATATATACAAATACACGTTTTTCGTTGACGTTGTATTTTATCTTTGTTTGAGTAATGTATATAACCTCAAGTATTTAATAATCCTGTCAATTCTCTTCCATATCAGTACAATATCTAATTAAAAGAAGTTATTATCTGAAGTGTATCTCGAGTCTGAAGCGAGCAAAGTTAGATGGAGTGGAGGCTGCGGGCCGACCAACTTCGATTAGCCTTTATGATGAACAAACATACTTGAACACAGACTGTATATTCGGTTTTACTCAAAGATATCAATAGATATCCTAACCCTGCCGTCGCTGTACATATTTGAATAATCATGTATGTTAGGAAGAATTTATATAATTTCCCAACGAATACTGATAACTACAAGAAACACTGGGAAACTCAAAATAACTTTTTATAGACTAGTGAAGGCGAAAAAGTCGTTCTTGGGAAATTGTATAAAATTCTACAATAAAATTCCAAGACACATTACTGAACTTACGGATTCTAAATTTAAATCTGTCGTGAAAAAACCACTTATTTCAAAAGCATATTTATAAGATAAACGATTACATCATGGATAGGGATGTTTGGCAGTGATAGCGTCCCGCAAAAGTAATCTAACACAGAAATATTTTGTCCTAAATATTAAAGAATATATAAGTACATACGTTTTATATTGTATCATTTGAATTCTGTAGTATTATGATACTGTTATTTTATATACATTGGTTATTGTATTGAAAAAAATGACTCGTCGCCGAGTTTCTTACGTCGGTTCTTCTCGAGGTTTATTTTATGAACCGGTGGTAATTTTTTGACATTCATAAGTGCATGTAATATGCCTAAATTGAAGAATAAATTATATCATTTCATTTCATACTTGTATTCTCTCAAAATGGTTTTTTAAACATTCGGCAAGTAAATATTTGTTTAATTTTAGATTTTCTAATTCAAATACCTACTTTCCTTATATGTATAATAAATAATAATAAATATTAGAGGTAAATCTTACACAAATCGAACTAGCCCCACAGTAAGCTCAATAAGGCTTGTGTTATTAGACGACGATATATTTAATAGACATAAATACTTAAATACATAGAAAACATCTAAGACTCAGAAACAAATGTTCATGCTCATCACACAAATATTTGCCCTGACCGGGATTCGAACCCAGGACCGTCAGCTTCACAGGCAGGTGCCACTACCCACTAGGCTAAACCGGTCGTCATGTATGTTTAAAAATAGGTTGGATGTAATCTTCATTCAGCTTAGTTTTTGCCTTTTGGGTAAAATTGTCTTCTCTGTTAAACGCCTGATGCTAATGCAATAGCAACATTTTATAGAAATGTGTATAGCTATCTCACGTTTGCGTTGCGAATGCGTTATGTCGGTTATACGCACAGACTTACCAGACGCGACACGCGAATAATAATACCACAAACGAGCGAGCCAGTCGTACAAATTTTCGATAAGATCAACAGTAATCTTATAAAGGGTCGGCAACGCGCACGTGACTCCTTTGGTGTCAAAACATCAAACATCAAACATTTATTCTGTAAGTAGGCCTCACTCAAGGGCTCTTTTACAAGTCAAAAACATAGTTAGTACATATAGTGAAAGCACACAGCAATAAGTGAACAATACATCAGACGAATAACCTGGGCACGCGTTTGCAGAGAGATGTATTGAGTTTCAGGGTCTATAATAACTTTTTATAGTATAAACTTAACTTGTGTTGCGGGCGTCTATAGGCTGCGATGGCCGCTTACCATCAGATGGACCGTACGCTTGTTTGCCACCGGCGTTGTATAAAAAAAAGTAAGTTACTTATCATTTGTTGTCCCTGTCATAGTTTCACTTTTTTGTCGAGCACAACTTATTTTATACGACAGTTGTGCCCAAATACGTCACACAAGCGATTACCCGCCCAAGTTAAGGAAGTACTTTATGATAAACCCGCAGCCATTTTAAATAGGATTTCTTTAGAATTATTTATACTCTAAGGTTATTCGCGTGATTACCTTTTTAACAAAACCGATGTTTAACTGCTAAAACTCAAATCATCGTATCCCATTTTACCGCATTGCACGGGCGCTTTTGCAGTAGAATAGTTTTTTATTTTGCAAAAACAACATAATAAATTACATTACAAAAGTCTTAAATCTAAAAGATATACAGTGTTGTCACAAAAAAGGAGTCCACTCAGCATGTGTCGAGGCACAGGGTGCAGTAGTCTGAGTCGTTATTTATGAATCACATCTATCACGTCTGTAAGGTCGAATATCGCTTGACATATTTCAAACCTGTGCACGGTCCTGAATTTAGTCCCTATTAATAGTCCCTATTCGTCCCGGTACCGCCGCACACCGGGTAGAGTATGTCCGACCCAGGTCGGGCCTAGCTGAGTTTCTTGCTGGACTCTTCTCAGCTAGGCTAGGTTTAGTGAACCAGCGACAAACCTCCCAGTAGCTCGATTCCACTCACACCTCAGATTCGGTTGAAACCGCTGAACCAATCTCACTGGAGCGCAAACTTTTAGAGTATTCCAGTGTTCCAAACCACACGCGTGGTCGTGCCGGAGGTTTTCCCCTGGATTTTCCCCAGGCTACTCTCCAACCGCGCACTCCTATCGCTTTATTGGGCCCGGCCTATAAAGCCACAGTCAGGTTCAAAAAAAAAGGTCCTGAATTATGAGCACTCGTCCTGGCGGCGCCACAGTCAGCATATCATAGCGTTTAATTGTCTGAGATGTATGGGAGTTTTCTATATTCAAAATACGCCCGCCGTTCAGAAAACAGGATCTGAAACGATCTCATTGAAAGAAATAATAGCGGCCTGCATAAAGTCCCGGGACGGTTTCAAGCTGTCGTTCCCTTGCCATTAGGACATTTACAATGCCCGGGTAATCTGGTCATTTACATTGTCCGGGTAATCTGTTCATTTCCATGCCATTTTTAAGTGTATTTTAGGCTACATTCTTATAAAAATTTTGAAAATGATAAGATTTCCTCAATACAACGCAGTCTCTGAATTAGGGATTATTTTCGGTACGGTATAAACGGTATGGTAGCGGTATTGGATATCGATACCTCTTCGTTATAAAGGTAGAACTATACCGGTTGAAATATAAATTTACGCTACCGGTATAAAATAAAGACATGGCTATTTTTCATAGGTGTACCTACTCAAATCTTTATTATAACGGTAGCCAACCGGTATTATTTCGGTACCGAAAAATTTCGATCCGTACGATGGGTACGTAAACGCGACCAACAGCAAACAGCGACTAAGAGTGGGTTGCACCAAACCGTCTGTAATCGTAAACGGTGTTCGTTAAAATCTGATTGATTGAAAGTTTGACAAGTTTCTATGGATTGACAGCTGCCGGCGCCATATTTGACGATGACCGGCCTGTGATGGTATGTTGGTGCAACCGACCCTAAGTCAGGAATCTATAGCGCCGAACGATATTTAAAAATAGTGGGTATTTTAGGCGTACACCCAATAACTAGCGCTGATTGGTTGGCGCCGTTGGCGGCACCCTCGTAAAGCCCAAACGAAATCTTAGTGAAAACGGTTTTGTGCCTTTACCATGAGTTTACATGACCGTACTCGCTAGCGACTTAGCGACTGCGTAAAAATTTATATGGGCAAAAGTACAGCGCCTCTGGTTACGCAATAGAACTAAGAATCGGCATACTAAATCGTTTACGCTGTCGCTAGCGAGTACGGTTATGCAAACTCATGGTAAAGGCACAGGTATCGAAAAAAATAGCGGTACCGTTATATTCCGTTACCGAAAAATTTCTTTTGCGGTATCGAAACCTAACCGACACTAAACAGTATGACGTAATACCGTTTTAAAAAGCTACCTTTATTTTCCGGTAATGCAGTCCCTGCTCTGGATTTCTGGCGACCTTCCCCACACAAGGCAGGGACGCTACCGCGAACAGCAAACGAAGTTTTCCCTCTCTGTCGCACTTGCAAGTTTGCACATAAGTGAGACAGAGAGGGGAAACTTCGTTTGTGGTTCGCGGTAGCCCCTCAGCATACCTATAGAGCAAGCAGTGGTGTGAAAACAGCAAACTTCTATTTTCAAGTTTGAATTGACCATTTAACTATACAAAGTTGCTTCGTCAACTGTTAGGTACGATCGTAATTAGAATGTTTATTGGTATTCCTGTTATTCAAACGCAGTAGAAATATTACGGCCAGTATGTACACTTCTCGCAAAGATATGTGTATATTTTTAAGATTGTTAGAGATGACTTATTTAAGGCAAGTCCATTCCAGTGCAAATGACCCCTCTAACACGTGTGAGTTTGCAATTAACCATCCCGCTCTCTACGGAGCTCTGCGCTTAATTTCGTAAATATTTAGCACATTTTTACTGATTGTTGGAACACTGAATCACTTATGAAAATTTTATCCGGTTATTTCCTGAGAACAAAACTATCGTTTTGTTAAAAAAAAACGTATAACTGTCGTTGATAATTATGAAATCTGCAGCATTAAAGTTTATTTTTACTACGATATTTAGGATTTTTTGACAGAGTTACCAAGGCATTTTTCAATATTTTGTTCAGTTATTTATTTTCTTTGTTTCTTTTTCAGTCTACTGTAATTTTTGTGTAGTGTAATTCTACATTATTTCTTCACACTGGAAGCTCAATCTTCAGTATTTTCGTCAGATCTGTGAATGGGCCCTGCCTTAATTTTGCATGCCAGAACATTTAAAATCCAATAACAGTGTTAACATGTCGGCCAACACAAAAGATCTCAATTATAGGTACAGAGAGTCTACTCCGAACATCGAAATTCGAACTTCGTACCGTGCCGTCCCTTTCACTCATATAGTGTATAATACGAGAGTGAAAGGGACGGCACGATACGTGCAAATGTGCATTATGAGCAAACTTGTAAGTGCGACAGAGAGGGAAAACTTCGTTTGCTGTTCGCGGTAGCGCCCAAGAACTACATTTAGATCATTTTAATTTTTGATAAATGGGAAATCTTCCTGATTTGCGATCTTAATGCAACTACAGATACTGTTTTTTACTTTGGGTTAGAAGGTAATTTTGACAGTCTTTTCGTAAACCGAGAAAGAGAGCTGTACAAGTACGACGGCAATAAGTAGCTCCTAACGATAAGATGTGCGGTCATTATACTGTCACAGAATTTTAGTTGCGCGCCGAAGCCATACATGCACACAACCTGTACTATGTAGTTTATATAAAAGCCATTTACCTCAATACTATACCCCATGTACTAGTCGATTGTGTGCTTGTGGTTACGGGTCAGTATCGTATATTACTGTCTGTAACCTATAATTATTTTTTATCAGCATAATATTTAAGAGCTTGGTTCTTGTCGGTGGAGTAATTGCCAGCTTATTCTACATTCAGATTTGTCCTTCATTTCTTTGTATATAATTATTTTTATCGATTAAAAAGTAGAATGACCTACACATTTATTCGTAATATCTATACAGCTCGTGGCCCAGCGGCGCCCGCGTTCCGCGTGCGGTATGCGAGGTTAAGCAACATGGGCCGTGGTTAGTTTTTGGATGGGTGACCGCTTTGAGTGGTTACTAACTGAGCGCGCCCGTGCTTTGGGAGCCATAATAACACTGCAGGGACTAGAAAGCGAGGCAGACCTGTAACAAGATGGGCTGACGACATCACGCAAATAGGAGGAAAAGACTGGATAGAAACTGCAAAAGATAGAGAGAAATGGTCACCACTGGAGGAGGCCTATACAGGAGGGGTTATCACAGAAACCTGATTAATTAATTGCATGAAAAAATTCATTATATATAAATAATAATAATAGGATAGAATAAGGTAAATAGTAATGTAATTTTCTTTTTGTAATGCGTGAGAAATAAAAAGGCTATTTAATTTAATTTAATAACACTACTTGCCCTGTATTAGTTATGTGGTGCTGTTCCAGGTGGTAAGGTCAGAACATTCACCCAAAGTATTTTTTCCTGTAGCGTAACTTCTGTTAAACAAATTAATTGCATTCATTACTTACTTTGAAAGACACGTTCAGCCATTGATCCTGGCTGCTGGCTATGGCAGAGGCCTTATAAGTTTTAAAATGTTTTTCTTTGAAATTGACATAAGAATTGATAATACCAATAAAGTTATTAAAGGCTACGATGACTTTATTAAAGTTTTAGATAGTAACAGTAAGTATTTTATTGTGTGTAATAGAATTTGAGCGGTTTAAACAAGTATTTAGCTTGAAAATGATCGATTTGGAGTGATGTTTGAAACGATATTTCTTAATAAAAAATTCAAAAAATACATTTAAAGTTTGTGACATAAGGTCGGAATAGTCCAGCAGGCGAATCACGTAACCTTACGTACTAACGGTAGATAGATTTTACTGTCAATTTTGAAGTATAAATGTATGAGCTGACAATTAGAATTTGACATTAAATTCTAACTAACGGTAGAATAAAAGTTACGTGATTACCCCGCTGTTCTAGATAGTTATATTGAGAAAATGTCAAGATACGTGTCAGTTCAAACAGAAAATGGCGTAAATAGACGAGAGTTTTTTAACTGATAAGGACTCTTAAGCCAAGTTGGAGGCCTTCGGGCGAAGAATTTCTAACAGTCAATTTGTCCACTCACTGACAAAGGGGAGTTGAAGTTGCACCGTCCGTAGGGAGTACCCACCGTTACCCTACACGTGACCCCTGGGTGGTGCTAAAAGTGCAACATAATTGGTATTCTTAGCATATTGTGTTATTTTGAAGTTTCGGTTTTTGGTCTGAGCAACAGATTTTGTATTAGTCAGTAGTGGAAACTGTCTGGCTTATGTTATGTTTATTATGATTAACTTGATGTTATTCCTTACAATACAATACAATAAAAATACAAGATCTATATTAACATAGAACTAACAAAAATAAATTAAATTAAGACCTAACCTAGGTAAGGCTACGTTAGGTCCCCCAAGTCTGATCCCTGCGGAACGGTGCCCATAAGGCTGGCTGCATTCCCCCGTTGAATGGCGATGCCTATATTCTTTGTCCGAGGAATGAGCCAGCCCTAGGGTCACGTGTTGTTTCCAAAAGTCTCTTTTTTAAGTCTTGGAACAGAGAATGGGCATCTCGACTCCACGGTCCTAAAGTCTCCACTGCGAAAGCCGCAAATATGTGATTGTGCGTTAGATAATGTAATAACTTGATGTAATGTTTTTGCCTGTTTGTTTCCCAAATAAAAAAATAAAAAAACTGTAATGTCTTCTCGAAGATCTCACGGTTCGAAATAATTGCCATTACGATAAATACCCACCCACCCTTACCTGGTCGGAATTCCTCTTTTACGAACCAAGCGCTTTTCATCATCTTTTATGATGCGCACTGCTAAGGTTCAGAATTCCCTGCCGGCGTCTGTATTTCCGAGTTCGTATACCCTAGACCTTTTGAAGGCACGAGTGAATAGGCATCTTCTGGGTGAGCTCGCTTCACCGTCGGCCTCATCTTTGCCCCCTGGCTAGATACTGGCCAAGAGCGATCCCATTTTTGATTTAAAAAAAATGGGAAAATTTCTGCATCTGTATTTCCGAGCAGGATTTTAACGCTATCTATATTACCGTAGTACCCAACTGATAAGGCGCGTCGTGAATCTTCGTTCGCGCAGAAAAGAAAGTATCGCTCCGAAGATTAACGTAAGAATGCTTAAAACTTACAATTAACCTTAGATCACTACTATAAGGTTCATAATACACTGTTCATAATGCGCGTGCACTCGATCAGAAGTATGGCGGCTGACTAACATGCCACGTGGCGCGCGCTAACATGGCGGCAGCTGCGGACCAATAGCGGTACAGGAAAGAGAAGCGCGATGCGTGGAGCGTGCCGATTGGTCAATAGCATTTCCCGCGCTTTAAAAATTCATCTTCTGCGCAGATACATCGGTAAGCCATATCCGTTGGGTACTACTGTAACAGCACTACCCTACACGTGTGAGTGGTGCAACAAAATTGGCAACTGTACTGTCTTCTCGAAGTTCCCACGGTTTTAGATAAACAAATCTATGCACAGGTTGTTCTCAAAGACAGCCGCTATGTTAAATATTATTCTCTTTGGGTATCTTTTTATCACGCCCTAATAGACTCTAAAAGCACTTTAAGTCCGCTTTCGTAAGCGTAAAGGAAACGCCGACTCATCGGCACACAGGATGGTATAATGCGAACCATTAACTTTTTGCCGCCGTTACGCCTTTCCGGACACCCTGTATAATGGCCTCGGCTAATATGGTTAGGGTGATGGCGCAATAAAAGCAACAGTGCCTTTACCATGAGTTTGCATGACCGCACTCGCTAGCGACTGCGTAAACGATTTATGCCGATTCTTAGCTCTATTGCGTAACCGCCAGAGGTGCTGTACTTTAGCCCATAAATTTTTTTACACAGTCACTAGCGAGTACGGCCATGCAAACTCATGGTAAAGCCACTGGGGTGTATTAGATGGTATTGGCAAGTCAAAATCAAAATAAAAATCAAACATTTATTCTGCAAATAGGCCACAAGGGCACTTTTACATGTCAAAATATTAATTTACAATTTAATAAAGTTTAACTATAATAAGTAACACATTTTTAATGTCCAAATATTAATTTACAGTTCAAGAAGGAATAATAATTTCGAGTTTAAAATTATAACAAAATTAATGTCATACAGTGAAGATAAACTTGCAAAGTTATCTATTACAAATATTACAACATCAGTAAAGTTAGAGATGTATAAGGTCTCAAGACACACAAGTGTACAACGGGGTCCATTGACTCGTCTTTATTAAAACATTAAATACTTTGAATATTTCCGACCCAGGTCGGGCCTAGCTGAGTTTCTTGCTGGACTCTTCTCAGCTAGGTAAGGTTTAGTGAACCAGCGACAAAATTCCCAGAACGATTCCACTCACACCTCGATAAGATTCGGTTGAAACCGCTCAACCAATCTCACTGGAGCGCAAACTCTGGAATACTATGCAGTGTTCCAAACCACACGCGTGGTCGTGCCGGAGGTTTTCCCCTGGATTTTCCCCAGGCTACTCTCCAATCGCGCACTCCTATCGCTTTATTGGGCCCGGACTATATAGCAAAGTTTCAGGTTCAAAAAAATCTTATAATGAAATGTATGTATGGAACATTTTATAAATATCGTTCATCATAATTTACAATGAAGGAAAAATTGAAAAATTTATGCACCGAGCAGGATTCGAACCTGCGACCTCCCGGCACTCGCGGCCAGTCGCTCTAGCCAACTGAGCTATAGGTGCAATCGCTACCCAGTTCCAAATTCATCAACCGTTCCTTCGTGTTAAGCAGTACCGCTGCTAACGTAAACTATTTATTTGAGACGTTAGTGCCGTTAATGAAGCATGAGTCTTCTGGTAGATGTCGCTGTACGCCTCCCTTAAGGCGTTTGTTTGTATAAAAATCGTTCATCATCATCATCATCATCAGCCTTTGTCAGTCCACTGTTGGGCTCCCACGCCACGCTATAGAGCTCATTCTTCAGCCCTTCTCCTACTTTACGAATATCAACACCCCACATAATAGAGTTAATTAGTTCGAGAGACTTTAGGACCGTGGAGTCGAGAGACTTTAGGACCGTGGAGTCAAGAGACTTTAGGACCGTGGAGTCGAGAGACTTTAGGACCGTGGAGTCGAGATGCCCATTCTCTGTTCCAAAACTTAAAAAAGAGACTTTGGAAACAACACGTGACCCTAGGGCTGGCTCATTCCTCGGACAAAGAATAGGCATCGCCATTCAACGGGGGAATGCAGCCAGCCTTATGGGCACCGTTCCGCAGGGATCAGACTTGGGGGACCTAACGTAGCCTTACCTAGATTAGGCTAGATACGTTTTAATTTAAAGAAAGAAAGAAGAAGAAAGAAGAATATTTATTGCCACACAACACAGATAATTACAAAAGAAACAGGTACATGCCTTATTATATATTTGTATGTGACAAAAGGAGCGGACTCAGCATGTGCTGTGTCAGCCAGTACGGCTGCTCAGCGCCGGTTTTCTGCTCGCCCCTTTTTTGGTACATTCACTAACTTTATTTTATTTATTTTTTTATTTTTATTAGTTTTATATTATTAACCGGATCGAATTAAATAAACGTTTTTACTATAATAGGACCAAATATTATTTAATATGAGTCAAACTCAAAACTCAAACTCAAAATATTCTTTATTTAAATAGGCCTAGCAACAAGCACTTTTGAATCGTCAGTTATATATTACATAAATTGAATCGAATTATTCAGAGCAATTTATTGATGCATATGAAATTTTAAAAAAGACATGAATTATTATAATGTATGTCAAAAGAGAGTATAATAAATTCACAAAAAGATCGTCAATATGTAAAATAAAAACATAAAAAATTGTATTAATCTAAACAGTTTCTAGAATAAAATCTGAATGATATTAGATTATAATATTTAGAATATTAGTTTCTGTTAAACGAAATTATATAGTTAATTGAATTTGTTTATCGCTAAATGCAGTCCCTCGTTTACTGGTGTACTAACTAGCGTGTAACCGTGTCGCTACAAGCTAAGTGGCCAACTTTTAGATGTACTGCCCGTTGTTTGGGCGGCGGCCAACCGCTATCAACTTGGCCAGTAGACTCATGTTAAACAGCGGCTATTTACAAGTTAAGATGTCCTCTCTCGGCGGAAAAAATAAACAATAGCATTCTTTTATGATCCTGGGGATCCCAGGGACCGGTAGACGATTAAAATATATATACTTTGGCGACCGGTTTAGCCTAGTGGGTAGTGAACCTGCCTTTGAAGCTGGCGGTCCTGGGTTCGAATCCCGGTCAGGGCAAATATTTGTGTGATGAGCATTGTAATGGGACGTCCTGCCCATTCATATATATTTATGACATTATCTAGTCATAGATTATCCTTTGATTTTATTTTTATGTCTTTGGATAGAAACTGCAATAACAGAGTCAGTCTTAGAAACGACCATGCATCACAGACCTAATTGGAATCTATACCTGAAAATAATTAACGCAAACTATTACCGAGTTATGTGACCCTAGTACTTTTCTTCACAAATCGTATCAATTCTAATCGCTGTTCAGTTGTTCCTATATGGAACCTAACTGGAAGCCGAAGGCATAAATGTACCAAAATACTTATTATAGTTAAGTTATAGTGTTGTTTCCTATTTTTATTTTTATTTTTATTTGTTTTTTAACTGTTGTCATTAGTCGTAAGTTAGTGTATGCAAAAAAGGGGCGAACTGAAAACCAGCGCTGAGCAGCCGTACTGGCTGACACAGCACATGCTGAGTCCGCTCCTTTTGCCACATAGACATATATAATAAGGCATGTACCTATTTCTTTTTTGTAATTATCTGTGTTGTGTGGCAATAAATATTCTTCTTTCTTTCTTTCTTTTCTTTCTTTCTATATATTCTAACTTTGAAATAGTCTTATCTTACAATAATTAACGCAAGCTACTATTAACTTATGTAACCCTAGTACATTATTTCACAAACCGTAATAAATTTTATAGTTCAAAAAGGTCGTATCAAATAAAGTTTAAAACCAACTGTTGGATTTCACGATACCTTGGTACTATAATTCACAAAACAGATCAGGTGAAACAGCGATCAATAGTTTTGACATATGTTAACTTTGAAAAAGTCATATCGAACAAGAATCTAATATAAACTACTAGTTTGATATGTTATCCTAGTGCTATATTTTAAAAGACGCAGAACGTCCTCAACAATTTTGACACATTCTAACTTTAAATTTAATACAAACTATTATCTTTTGCATTTGTTTAGAATATGTTTGAAAATGTCTCGCGATTAATGCAGACTGTTATCTTTTATGTTAACTTGGTACATTAATTACAATCAAGTCGTGCATTTGTCGAGTATTTTCTAGAATTTGCTTTTCATTTGTTTAGAATATGTTTGAAAATGTCTCGTATTTGTCTCGCATTTAATGCAGACTGTTATCTTTTATGTTAACCTGGTACATTAGTTACAGTCATGTCACGTATTTGTCGCGTATTTATTTTTAAAATATTTGTTTGCATTTGTTTAGAATACGTTTCGAATATGTTTGAAAATGTCCCGAGTTTGTCCCGAGTTTTTGGGTATAAATAGGAAGGGAAACGTCTACAGAGGCACTTAGATTCCGACATTCAGACTGACAAGGTCTCTGGTTTACATAGTGGAAACATTGGTGGGTGATTCTCTTAACATAAGGGTGGTTCGTCATATTGGGGAGATTCTCTTCATAATGAGGGATCACTTTTAAATATTTTATTCAATAACTTCGGGGTTTTTAAGTAATTTTTCAGTAATCTAAAAACCAGAATCTTGTCCAGGTTGACAGTTTACCTGAGGAGTCATTCCCGCCTTGCGGTGTTAATGGGCATGACTCAGAGTCTTTAGCTACCAGATCTAAGGGTGGTCTGGCGTCTTCCTTTTTACCAACACAGGAGACGATTAAATCCCTTACGCTTCCTCAATGCCCAACTGACAACGTAAACGAGGCTGCCATAGTTTGGGTCAGCATAGAGGGGTAATCCTCGCTCGTTGAAATTGTGCAGTAGTTGAGAGGTGGTCTTGTTAAATATATTTATATATTACCTTTATATACATAATAGGGCGTCTTACTCACTGTACCCTGTCTTCGGACCAGTGGGGGGAGACAACCTACATAGGCTGATAGTATTGCAATCCTCAGTTTAGCCGACTGAACTCTTACAGCTTAGCTAGGGACTTCACATTCCTTGAAACTGGATCTGGTAAGAGATCTTGGTTTCAATAGTTTAGATCTATGTGGGATAGTGTTAGGATAACTTCATACACAAATAATAGTTGGTTTGTTTCAATTGGGCCAGATTCTGGCGGGAAAACTTCAGAGTTTCGCCCACTTCCGAAGATGAGGTCTTGCGGCGTTTCTCCTCATTTTGCGGCGCGGTTTTCGAAGCGCTAGTAGGTTCACTTGCTAAAAGGAGCCATATTCGTATGGTTCATTCTTTTGTTAAACCTAATTTTATGCCCGAGTATTCCTAAGGGTAATCTAATCACTACATTCCAGAACTCATGGTTGTACCTTCCAGTCTTTCAAGGAAGCACGGAAGTCTTTAGTTAGCAACTGTGGATCTGACTACGAAACGGGTCAGAGTCACTTATTCTTATTCTTCGGAACCTCTCAAGGGAGCTACCGATCCTTCAACTAAGAACTACAATATGGGTTCTTTTCGTCTCTTTACTTCTATGAATGCTGGAACAATATGATCAGATATACTTGGCTGAATTCTCCTATAGTTTAATAATTTAAGTTATTTTGACATTTGTCATCACACTCCGTACAGTGTTTTAAAAATATATATATTGGAGGGGGCTTGTCCAGTAAGGGTCGAGAGCCACTGGTCTCTGGTTAGTACCGGAGGAGGATAGCAATCCTTCGGGCGGACGGAGGGGCCCGGCCTCAAACCAATAAAAATAATAACTTAATAAAATCTACAAACTTATTAAATGATCCTAAGGCGCATTTCATTATACTAGATTTTCCTTCTTAGGCTAGGCATTATTGAATAGGATATATTTCTCTATGAATTAAACAAAACCTCTAATAAAACTAATTAAGGCTCGTCACTGGTTTCATTCATGCTAGAAGAACTTGGATACTATTAAACAACGTAGGTACCTACCTTCTCAACTAGACGATCACATGGCCTTATCACTTAGTGTATTCCAAGACATATAGCATTATTAGGCTTAAGTTAGGTAAAGTAGGAGGCTATCATTAAAGAGGGGGGGGGGGGACGTTACAGCATGAATATTTGTTTCTGAGTCTTGGATGTTTTCTATGTATTTAAGTATTTATATCTATTAAATATATCATCGTCTAGTACCCATAACACAAGCCTTCTTGAGCTTACTGTAGGGCTAGTTCGATTTGTGTAAGATTGTCCTCTAATATTTATTTATTTATTTATTGTTACGATCCCGGGGATCCCAGGGACCGGTAGACGATTAAAATATATATACTTTACCTCATTTATTTAGATATAATATACACTCTAGCTCTACCTGTCTTCTTCTTTCTCGTGTGAAGGGATCAAATAACTTAAACTAAATCTTGTTTTGCCAATTTAGTGTATAGCGCTTATCACAATCTGCTCTTTGCTATTGTGTTGTTATTGGTGTGAACCAACTTTAAAAGGCGCAAACTAGCCTGTATAAAGTATTTATAGCCTAAATTTTCGTATGTAAGTGATTGTATTATTGTACTTACATTGTATTAGTTGCTTATGACAAATAAAGACATATTACAAAACAAAACAAAACAAACATTGTAATAATAGTAGCTGCTGGTTCACCGAAAAATAAATATATAAATATTTTGCCACCTCTATTCCTCGGGGTGTAGCTTTCATGAGGTCTTCCGTAGTGCATAGTGTAGCTCTACCTGTGAAATACTGTTATTGGCATTACGATTTGAAACGGGATATTTACCATGTATGTTTGTTAATCCTTGATAATGGCGCTTGCAACAGCGCCGAAATATCGGGAACTCATAAATACAAATATACATGGTAAATATCCCGTTTCAAATCGTAATTCTAATGTAAATGACCATGTGAGCTTGAAATCTTATACTGTTATTGGCTCTGCTCTTAATACTCATGTTTGTTACATTGTTTTACTACTACTTGTTCTTCTAATATTTTTATTGTATACAAAATAAACCCCTTAAAGTGACTCCAAATGAGGGTAGTGAGGCATTTTAATGCATAAACCAAATTATTGCCAAACAGCTTGATTAAAATGGAATTACACTCTGATGCATTCATAAATGGGAACATTAAACCGTAATCGAGTTTACGAGTGAAACCTCCCGATTTACGTGCCTCGAATAGAGATAGTAATAAAATTGACATCGAATAGCTATTTAGAATATACTCACGTTTATAAACATTTATACGATTCGGAACTTATGCCCGAGGAACAAGGTACAATATTTGATTTTAGGAGTTGATCGGCTGCTTTGGAATATATTGTTGTTTTAAAATAAAAACTACCCTACTTATAATATATAGCAATTGTGTTATTTCACGTATTTAAATAAATAAATATTAGAGGACAATCTTACACAAATCGAACTAGCCCCACAGTAAGCTCAAGAAGGCTTGTGTTATGGGTACTAGACGACGATATATTTAATAGATATAAATACTTAAATACATAGAAAACATCCAAGACTCAGAAACAAATATTCATGCTCATCACACAAATATTTGCCCTGACCGGGATTCGAACCCAGGACCGTCAGTTTCACAGGCAGGTGCACTACCCACTAGGCTAAACCGGTCGTCAAAATGGAATATATTGTTGTTTTAAAATTAATTTATTTATTTATTTATTTCGTTGTTAAGTCATGTACATTTCAATTAAGGTGTAATTACACAATTAAAGTCAGACCATGACGCCCTGAAAGGGCACACAACTATACCTTAAAAAATAGTTACTAAAACAATACACATTTTCTAAAAATATAATATCATGAAATTTTATAAACTAACATCATTTAAAAAATCCTTTACAGAGTAATAGCATCTGTCGATTAACAGTTTTTCTAGTTTGTTTTTAAATAGTGTATTTTGTGGTTCCTGTTTAATTGAATTTGGGATTTTATTAGTTATTAAAATACATCTATTATGTGGACTATTTCTACACATTTCTAGGTTAGTCTTTGGTACCAATAATTTATTTCTGTACCGTGTTCGAGTCTTTTCCTTGTCCTGTTTTATTTCAAATAGATGAGGGTTTTCACGTACAAAAATCGTAGCTTGTAATATATAAATACAGGGCAATGTTAATAATCTGTATTTGATAAAATATGGGCAACAACTGTTTGGTATGCGTACGTTGACTAGGACACACAAAATGAAAACTACCCTACTTATAATATATAGCAATTGTGTTAATTCACGTATTTATTACATATCTTTTTCAACCATGCAGGCGTTATCATCATGAATTATAATTTTGAGTAGGCAAAACGAATTACTTAATTAATATGTCGGACATATTCATTAGTCCTTCTCGCACTTATAATTTTAGATTTCAAAATTTGACTAGATAAATCTATTGAATAGTTTAAAGTTTCAGTGTTTTTTTTAGTATTTAGATTTTATTGACACTATATTTTATAAGTATTTAAATAAATTATGTGACAATTATATTGAGAACTTATCATTTACAAATAAAATAGTCATTAATCATATTGTAGCTATGAAATCAAAAAAATCAAAATCAAACATTTATTCTGCAAATAGGCCACAAGGGCACTTTTACATGTCAAAATATTAATTTACAATTTAAGAAAGTCTGACTATAATAAGTAATACATTTTTCATGTCAAAATATTAATTTACAGTTCAAGAAAGAATAATAATTTCGAGTTTACAATTATAACAAAATTAATGTCATACAGTGAAGATAAACTTGCAAAGTTATCTATTACAAATATTATAACATCAGTAAAGTTAGAGATGTATAAGGTCTCAAGATTAAACAAGGAGTATAATGAAATTAATATAATATCCCAGAGATGTACATGGTCTCTGAGCGTCAAAATTAAAATTAATTTAATATTGTTAGAGATGTATATGGTCTCTAAGTCACTGTTAATAAAAACGATTCCAGAGCAATTAATAATTGAATAACTAAAAAAATTAGTTTAAATGCTAACAGATTTATTAATACGAATGGTACCATAGACAAATGAGCGACCATCGTTGTCTATGCTCGGCAAATTAGGGCTTGCAGTATCGGACGGTTATTAAATTCCGGAACAGTTTTCGATATACGACTCCACTTCCGGAATTCCGGGTCTGGTTCCGAAATTGGGATATACCATGTTGCAATTAAATTTATGTCACAAAAATTAATTAAAAGTAATAAATTAATAATGAGTATCGTTTCATAGGCAATATTCAGCCAGATACGGTAGCCTACAATGCAATATTTGTACAAAAGAAAAATATTTGGGCCAGTTTTTTACTTGTGAATATTTGGATTTATTTTATTTTAGTTTATAGTTAGGTTAATTTTGTTATGCTCCTATTTGTTTTTTTTTAAAGGATGTAATTATTCTTAAATAATATAATACTTCACTTATGATGTGTTACCTGAATAAATATTATTCTATTCTAAAAATTTTGTATTTTGATGTATTTTGTATTACTTTCCATATTAACGGCTTTTCGGGAACAAATGCGCTGAGTGCTAAATGTGTTCCATAGGTCATGTGGTCAATATTATCAGTAAACTCGTGGTTTTCACAAAGAAATACGTCATAGCTATTAAAATAAATACTGAAATCTCCATAAGCGTGCTTATTACATTTGAGGAGATCCCTCAATTTCTAAACATAGGTTGAACAGGGTCTTACAATAATTTTAGGTAGGTATCGCTATGTTTTGCCTTTCGGCATACAAACGTTGTAGTCCAGATCTTGCATGCATGTCTATACTAAAACTAATTTACTAATTTAAATAACAAATCACATTTAAAATGTATTACTTAAATTAGTGTCGCTTAAATATTCATCTACAGAATAATATGCTTTTTCTACCAGGAATTTATACAGTCTCTTTTTAAATTCTGATAACTCATCTATTCTAATTAAATTTATTGGTAATTTGTTATAAATTTTTGGCGCCATTCCAAAAATACTTTTACTAAGCAGAGCAGTTTTGAATGGCCCTGTATAAATTTTATCCTTCTGCCTACAGCTGTTAAAAAGAGAAAATTGGCTTAAGTTGCTTTTAACATATACTCCTATCTCGTATATGTAAAGGCATGGTAGAGCACTTTACCAAATTAATATTAAAATCTGTTATAAAAAAATGGAATTCAGGAAACTGGAATCAATGTATGTATTACTTGGTTGACTGGATAATGGTGATGGTTAGAGAAGAACCACCTCAAAAGGAAAATCATATTCGTTTCCGCACTGGTGGCAACTTCTTCAACCTAGAAAGAAAGAAAGAAATTTTTATTGCAAGAACAGTATACAATAGGCGGTAATAACAAGAAGAAGTTCCATGTTCGACCTAAAATAGGTATGCAATATAATTAGAAAGAAAGAAAGAAAAAACATTTATTCGTGGCACAGACACAGTACAAATTAACATAACACCAAAATACAGAAAATAGTCACGAAATGGCCCCAAATCAGCATAGTGCTAGCCATTGGCTAGCGCTGGTCTTCCTTTGGGACCACGAGAAGCCACGAAAGACAAAAAACACTAAAGTCACAAACAACATAACAAACATAACACAATTTAAACAGACAAGAACAGATAAACATGAACGCGACCTTAAACAAAATTCAAACATCTGTGGTCTGTCACAAGTCGCAACTAGCGCCAGCGGACAACCACTAAAACAGTTATGTTTTATTCGTTCTATACAATAATTATAAACCACTTACCTAAAATGTCACAGTTTCTATAAATGACAAATCAATAATAAAATCAGGTATATTATTATGTCGTTCATTTAGAAAGTCCTGAATGGACTAGTAACATTTTCCAAGAAGCCAACTTGTTATAACTTTGCCAAATTGATTTTGGGGGCATTCCTTTATATAAGTCGGTAAATTATTGAAAGTTTTAATTGCCATACAATACGAATTATTGCTAAAAACATTCGTTTTGGATCGAGGCAAGAATAATTTATCTAGTTGACCTACTGAAAACTTGAGCGTGTTTAGTAAAATATTCTGGATATCGCTTTACAAATTTAACAAAATTGTGCAATCTGTTTAATGTACATGCAAGGTAAAGGTAAGACCCCCGTAGCCTGGAATAGAGGTTTACAATGGGCCAGGTAGTGGGTATTACACACAGCTCTTATGTACTTCTATTGTGCCAAAACTTATTCATTACAAAGTTACGGAAATGGTTGATAGAGAAATGTTTTTATAGGATACTAGCGACCCGCCCCGGCTTCGCACGGGTGCACTATTTAATGGATGTTATTATACATATAAACCTTCCTCTTCAATCACTCTATTAAAAAAAACCGCATCAAAATCCGTTGCGTAGTTTTAAAGATTTAAGCATACATAGGGATATAGGGATATAGGGACAGAGAAAGCGACGTTGTTTTATACTATGTAGTGAAGAGAGTTTTTAGAATATAATGAATAATAATATGATAGACATAATAACAGTTGACGTAATAATTAACTTAATGTAAATAATGTAGCATGTATGACAGCTGAATAGAAATATTTTTATAGACTGTACAATTATAAGAACAACTTGACATTATTATTATTATTTGTATTTTAAAATAAACTATTTAATGTAATGTAATTAATTTAATTGCTCATATGTGATATAAAATAGTGTAATGAATTATTGTGAAAAAAGTATAATTTGCATGCCATGATCGGCTAAACATGTGAAACGAATAATTATAATACCCCCACATACATGTACTTACCATGTTTAAGCAAATATATATTCTTATTCTTAAAAATACATTTTTCACGTCTACTGAATTACCCCATATAAATAATCCGTAATCCAACATAGAAGAAACATAACCATGATACCATGATTGTCCTCTAATATTTATTATATGCTGTAAGTGCAACCTCTCTGGAGCTGGTACAGGTAATCTTCTTAATGCAAATACAAATTTATGAAGTTTAGTACAAAATTCAGAAATATGGGTTCCCAAAGGAAGACCAGCGCTAGCCAATGGCACTATGCTGATTTGGGGCCATTTCGTGGCTATTTTCTGTATTTTGGTGTTATGTTAATTTGTACTGTGTCTGTGCCACGAATAAATGTTTTTTCTTTTCTTTTTTTTTCAGAAGTGTGGGTTTATCTATATCTAAGGTGTGGATACAAGTGTCGTATGTGCTATAGTGTAGGCAGACGACTTGTGCTTCATTGCAATTCCTAGACGCTCTTCAGTAGCTTGTGACTGACTTTCAAGACTCCTAAAAATCAATCACTCACAAGAGGAGGACATATGATACGATATAGGTGATGGTAAAACAATAACATTTTGAATTTCTACTCACAGAATAGTTATGAGTCTGGCCACATGCAACCAAAAGGGGCGCTTTAAAATGATAATTAATACCTAAAATTTGATCAGGGCCTAAAATTTTATATATTTTTTTAATTTCTTTATTAATAATAATACAATGGTTTACTTACGTATCTAGTGTACATTTGGATCCTAGAAAGTAAAAACATAGAACACAAACAGTTTAGTGAACTAATGCGCTTATTTTAAACTTTTTTGCACAGCCATCCAGGCCTTGAACATTTTTTTTTCTAAACAAGTTGTAATTTACTCTCTAGGTATAACAAGGAATTCCTTTTATATGTTAGCTTATATTTGATTAATTTTATAATTGATTACTATTAGTTTCTCAGTTTTATTGTGAACTTTAAAAATAAACGCCCAAAAAACTAGAACTTCATCAAAATCCGATTCCGGAATTTTCGATATTTCGAGTGTATCAATTCAGGAGTTGTAATACTGGAAATTCCGGAATTCCGGAATGCAAGCCCTACGGCCAATTGATTTATCGTCTGTGGCCGCTTGATGGATGAGACCGCATTTGTCTCCGAGAAGGTTCACAAAAACTCACCACTTATTTCATCGATTTTTCTTTCTCTATACGTAGCATCTCAGAGGGCAATGGAGAGGGCTATGATTTGAGTTTTTCTGCATGATCTCGTATCAGAAATGAAGCCATCCGTAGCAGAACCAAAGTAACCGATATAGCCTTTCGAATCGCTAAACTTAAGTGGCAGTGGGCGGGGCACATTGCACGTAGAACCGATGGCCGTTGGGGCCGGAAGGTTCTCGAGTGGCGACCACGGACCAGAAGGCGCAGTGTGGGTAGGCCCCCCACAAGGTGGACTGATGACCTGGTAAAGGTCATGGGAGTCCGCTGGATGCGGGTGGCGCAGGACCGGTCATTATGGCACTCTTTATATAGGCCTATGTCCAGCAGTGGACGTCTTTCGGCTGATATGATGATGATGATACGTAGCATACAAAGTAATACACTTGAAATACCTTTCTATATATTTTTAAGTCAGACTTGGCCATGAAGTGGCGAATACCACACGCTATGCGTACTTCGTGGCCAGAGGGAGACAGGCGCAATGTACTATTTCTTACCACGATGTGTACTTTAAAGAGTTTAAAGTATATCATGTATGGCTGAGCATTGCACGTTCTCGGCAAAGTGAGGTATATACGACTTTCTAGCTAATTATCTCTCGCTCCGAAATGAAATCCTAAATATGACAGGATTAATCCTGGTGCTTGTTGAATAGATGCCAATCAATACTGAATGACTCGTTATTTAGGACTTCATTAGAACCAGCGAAATTCAATCACTCCTACGTATTGATTAATAACCTTGCATCATAATTGGAGGTATATTTGGTGCGACAATTAACTTCCATGCTCGGGTTAACTATCAGAACGAGTGCGTGGCATGTCAGGGTCGTTCTAAATTGATCTGGTGGGCCCCATTTTTGAATACGTTTCAGACGAGTGTTGTTGATAGACGTTCTTGTTGTTTGTTTGTGGTTCAGTGTTTTCCTTTTTTTTTTTAATTTATTTCTTACAAAAAAAGTTTACATTCGTTTACACTATAACTTCGCCAAACTGCATCACAGTTTTTTGGCGAAAGAAACACTCTTTATTTTTTACTCAGCCATCTAAATATGTTAGTAACATTATTTTACCTACTTATTTCACCTTAATTAAAAATACATACATATTTTTTATTTTTTTATCATGCGGGTATTCTTAGTAATGAATGAATCACAACATAACAGTTGAGGGTTGATCTACGCTAATTAATAATCTCGGCCTGCGCGAGCGCTGACACATAAACGTGAAAGATACATATAGCTACAATAACTAACCTAAAGTTAAGTTAGTAATTAGTTCGTCTGACGAAGGGTACAAATATGGCTCTTATTATTATGTCACTAATGACCATTTCAAACATGTCCTTCGTAGGATGATATTAATGATATTAACTATCTACTTTTATTAGACCGACCGAAAAGCTATTAAATATTAATTATAGCATTTTGTACTTACTTTTTGAAAATACCAGTGCGATCGGGGTTCGAACCCACGATCTGCAGATATAGTCATAACTGTCACAAGTCGCGTGGTTTACCGCTAGGCTAAAGTGGCTTGCTAGCTAGGCTGGCAGCTCCAAATATCCCAGGCCTTTCATCATCATCATCATCTTCTAATCACCTACTGCTGAGCATCTCTTTCTCTTCTACGTACGCCACTCATCCAGGTCCCTTGCTAGTCTCATCCAGGAGTCAGCCGCGGTCTTTTAATGTCTTCAACTCATCGTGCCGGCCATTATTTAGGCCAGGTCCTTACCCAACATTATTCCTAGAGCTGCTCTAGTTCTGGTAATTGCAGAAGCACGTAATCTGGAGCTAATATAGTCACGATCGATAGGGGCCGCTTCAGGCCGCTATTTTCAGGCTCACCCCAGATTTGAGGCTGAATGTTTAGAGTACCTAGTCAAGTGTTACATATGGGAGTTCTCAAGCCGCCCGGAGGCCTTTAACTCGGCTTAACGACTGCTACCATAGACAGCAGCTGTGATCAACGGCTTAATGTGCCTTCCAAAGCACGGGAGCGCTCAGATAATAACCGCTCAAACCGGTCACTCATCTAAGAACCGACCTGGCCCGACGTTGCTTAACTGCCTGCTGCTTAACCTGCTTAACGGTACGCGGGCGCCGCTGGGCCACGAGCGCTCCACTGAACTTGTTACAGTCAAGTTGCCCACTCACTTGACAAGGGGGACCCGACACGTGACCCCTGGGTGGTGCTAAAAGTGCAACAAAAACTGGCAACCGTACTGTCTTCTCAAAGATCTCACGGTTCGAAAATAATTGCCATACGATAAATACATAAATAACCTATGGGAGTTGAAGATTTTAATGTCTACGTACGGTCGGATTCACAAGGGGATTGACATCTTTGTATAGTGTCTACGTATACTAGCATAGTGACTACGTTAATACTAGTGTCTTTTTATAGGGGATTGACGAGAGACATCCTGTTGTGGATTCGTTTTTATTATCAGCGACTTAGAGGCCATATACATCTCTAACAATATTAAATTAATTTTAATTTTGACGCTCAGAGACCATGTATATCTCTGGGATATTATATTAATTTCATTATACTCCTTGTTTAATCTTGAGACCTTATACATCTCTAACTTTAACTGATGTTGTAATATTTGTAATAGATAACTTTGCAAGTTTATCTTCACTGTATGACATTAATTTTGTTATAATTGTAAACTCGAAATTATTATTCCTTCTTGAACTGTAAATTAATATTTTGACATTAAAAATGTATTACTTATTATTGTTAGACTTTCTTAAATTGTAAATTAATATTTTGACATGTAAAAGTGCCCTTGTGGCCTATTTGCAGAATAAATGTTTGATTTTGATTTTTTGATTTTAAAATATGCTTGTTTACCAACGTCCAAATAAAAAAAAAACTACCCTACTTAGTTTTAAGGCAACTTCCACTGGGTAAAATGTAGTGTTTATACTCTCTTTGCCACTATGTAAAGTTATAGTTATGTTTGCAAGTTAGAACATTCCAGTAATTGCAAGCAGGTAAGTGAAGAATCTTATTACGTATTAGCGACCCGTCCCGGCTTCGCACGGGTGCAATGCTGATGCATGTATTATACATATAAACCTTCCCCTTGAATCACTCTATCTATTAAAAAAACCGCATCAAAATCCGTTGCGTAGTTTTAAATATTTAAGCATACATAGGGATATAGGGACATAGGGACAGAGAAAGCGACTTTGTTTTATACTATGTAGTGATTAGATGGGATCTGTTTCTTTATGTATGTATTATATAATTTATTTATTAATTTATTTATTTATTATCTAGGATCACCAACAGTGGCAACAACAGTCATTAGCACTATACACAGAAAAGTACATGGTTTACATTTAATTGCGCCACCAATTACAGGTGAACACAGCATGCATTACAGGAAGCGTCGACTTTAGAAAAACTTAAGAAAACATCTACATAATGATAATTAGTTAATAGTACGTAATATGTTTAAAAATAAACTAGGAACAAGAGGGTCCAAACTCTAATGACGAATGGCTATGGTTATTGGGGCACTTCAACCGAAAATAATTAAATTAAATTGACAAATAAGCTTACAGTACACACAACATAGATTATAAGTAGAAACTACTGAAATAAATTGACAAATAAGCTTACAGTACACACAACATAGATTATAAGTAGAAACTACTGAAATAAATTGACAAATAAGCTTACAGTACACACAACATAGATTATAAGTAGAAACTACTGAAATAAATTGACAAATAAGCTTACAGTACACACAACATAGATTATAAGTAGAAACTACTGAAAGTTGGTGCCTGCCTACGAAGCTGGAAGTCCAAGGTTCGAATCCCGGTCAAAGTATTTATTTGTGTGAGCACGAATATTTGTTCCTGAGTTTTGGATGTTTTATATGTATTTACGTATATACTTCACTATGTAAATACTATGTATATCGTCGCCTAGTACTCATACAAGCTTAGTTAGGGGCTGGGTCGATTTGTGTAAGATGCCCCCAAAGTACTTATTTTATTTATTTACTTAAATATTCGTGCTACTTAAATATTGCGATCTCGCCAACAAACTGTTATGGCAGTTTGGTGAGCAATTAGAAGGTTGTAACTGTTATGTACTTTTTTGATAAATAAAAAAAACAGGTCCAGAGTTGAATCTTTACACGGTTTGGTGTAAGTATTTGCCATTCACTCCGACTAGTTTTAGAAATATCCGTTAGATCATATTGACAATAATGTAGGTACTAAGTTACCGAAATTTGATCTGATGATATTATTTTAACTTTTTATATAACTTAAGCCTGACACGTGTGGAGAGAGTATACTAATTTGATTTCAATTTATTTGTGGGCCATTCTACTTTTTCATGTACATAATTTTCAGACACTTTTTATTTAAATGCAGATTTTGGAATACTTTGCCCTCACTTCATATTTTTGTATTATTATTTAGAAAAAGGTTTAATTGCAGTATCATTTCCGATAGTTTTCGTAATTAACGAACCACAGTTAACATCCATAAATCGAGCAACTCAGTGGTCCTTGGATGTCTCACCATTTGTATGAAAAAATGGTTTTTACCACTGTGTTACCCAGCTTTTACAGCAATATATTTATAGTCAAGTATTTTTAATTATAAATTCCTCTTATTAGTTTCAGGCACTATTTCGAAATCTTATATATATATTTTTTTTTGATATGAAAATAATAATTATTAAATGAATTAAAATAAAAACTATACCTAACTAAAAACTTTGATCAGACTTGGGGGACCTTACCTAGGTTAGGTCTTAATTTAATTTAATTTATTTTTATTAGTTCTATGTTAATATACATCATTAATATGAAAATAATTATACATTATTTTGTAATGTATAAATATATGTAAGACCTACAACCATTCCGATTATTACTAAAAACTAAATATCAAAAATTAATATCAAAATTAGGTCCCCTCAGGATGGTGCCCATTACGCAGGCAGCATTCCCGCGCTGGATTGCGATGGCAATTCTTTGCGCGAGAAAGCTGCCTGCGCGTGGTTCACCTGTCGCCTCCATAAGCCGCTTACTAAGCTCCCTAATTCAATACATATCATAGTTTTTTTTTGTAACAGAAAACTGGTCATGAAAAAGTAGAATGAACCTTGTCTGTCCAACAAACCTCAGTTCGTGTTGTTTAGGGCAGCCCGAATAACTTCGAAAACTTCCACCGTTTGAGCCCGAGCCACAAAACTCAGGACTTTGAAAAATACATTCCAACCTACCGTTAACGAATAACGAAGCCGTTAGTACTTTATAATAGCTTCGTTATTCTGTATTTTATAAGCAAATAGATAGGTGTTTTTGATTCAGATGTTTTCATTTTATATGCCGAGCCGAGTTTCTTACGCCGGTTTTTCTCGAGGCAGAGGTTTATTTTATGAACCGGTGGTAGTTTTTTGACATTCATAAGTGCATGTAACATGCCTAAAATGAAGAATAAATGATTTCATTTCATGTCATTGATTTTTTTGTGTAGGAAAGAATTGTTTTCGATGATTTTCATGCTGTATTATTAAGGTTTTGGGCATTCAAATTATTCATATTCTTAGTAAGGGTTGTGTTATATTCATTAAACCGGGAGAATATATTTTACCTTACAGGGATACGAACCTAGGACCTCCGGTTTCATAGGCAAGGTCACTAATCATCAGGCCCCTATTTCACCAAGTTGACATATGTATGTATTTGACATATGTAGGCTGACAAATCGACAATTTTCTAGTGAAAACTATTTCACCAACTACAATTGTAATGTTTTTTGACAATTGTCGCGTCTGTCAGCTTTGGTGAAGTAAGGGCCAGCGGGGTAATCACGTAACTTTTTTACTACCGTTAGGCAGATTTTAATGTCAAATTTTAATTGTCATCTCATACATTTATACGTCAAAATTGTCAGTAAAATCTATCTACCGTTAGTACATAAAGTTACGTGATTAGCCTGCAGGCCCCTATTTCACCAAGTTGACATATGTAGGCTGACAAATCGACAATTTTCATGTGAAAACTATTTTACCAACTACAAATTGTAATGTTTTTTGACAATTGCCACGTCTGTCAGCTTTGGTGAAATAGGGCCCCTAAACCGGTAATCAAGCCGATCGTTAAATACAAGTCTACTTTCTAAACCTTATTACTTCAATATAATCCCGAGTCGAATCGAACAGCGTTCACAATAAATCTAAAGGCCAAAATATATTACTTCGCAAAACGGCTTGCGAACTCTTTTAAGCAGACATAAAGTCGTCTTTAAAGAAAATCCAATAAAACTGTGAGTGGAATAAAGAAAAGTTTAAAGAGGTGAGGGTTCATTTTATAAATTTGTAACGACTATAGAAAGAAAGAAAAACATTTATTCGTGACGATACAAACATAAAATATAGATAAATAAATGTAATTGGGTCATTGACAGATTTAGGTTCGCGTCTTTTCGGTGGACACATCCGAAGTTAAGGGCCATAAAGCTTAATTTTGGATTGGTCTAGTAACCCGCATAAACGGTGTCTCCGTAACTATAAATCCATGTAATAAAAACATAACTTGCATGTTCATAAGCCGTTAACTGTTGACCACCGGGTGGAGGACTTTTGTTTTTACAACTGACAATGGCCCTATTAAAAGAACATGGAATCGCCACAAAAAGGTTTCGCCTCAGCGTAATGCCGACTCAGGGAGCTGGCGCTGATCTTCCGGCGAAACCTAGGTTGTTAATAACGGTGTGTGTACGCATCGCCTAAACATTGAACGCGACCTATTACAACTTGACACCGCCGTCTTGTCACGTCGGGCCGTGACAAGACAGCGGTGTCAAGTCAATTATCATTTTGTTTTACATTTTGCTTCTGCTAGTGTAGGCCTTGAGTTTCTTTTTGGGACCGAACACTGGCATTCGTAATAATAGTAATCTCATATTAATTATACTTGCTAGAGTGAAAAAACGAATAGAATTACTATGACAGTACTCGCTGCTCGCCGGCGGTGGGACCAGTGCCTAACATTATACTCGTGAATGAAAAAATAACTCGTCTATTTGTTACCATTTCAAGCTTAGGCCGCTGAATAGATTTTGAGTTTTGGTATGCGAGGTTAAGCAATGTCGGCTCAGGTCAGTTATTGGATCATAACGAGGACTTCCGGGTGGCAGTCACGGGGGCGTCTGCCACCTGTAGGAGAGAGGTCCTCGAGTTGGAGGGCGTGTCAAGTGTCCTGACACGCTAGTAATGGTGCCTGGGGGATCAGAAAAATCCGCCTGTGACGGGCCCAGAAGGGCAGCTGCTGGCGGGGTTGCGGACGTATAGCAGTTCCCGTGGCCCCGCCGATACGCAGAGCGAGGCACACCGTGGGGTTTTAGACGGTAGTCCGGGTGGTTCCCGGGAGTCCGTCATACCCGCCCTGGCTTCCCCGGCAGGGCGGGATGCGTAAAGGCATTTCCCCACGTAAAAAAAAAGGTCAGTTATTGGATGGGTGACCGCTTTGAGTGGTTATGTGGTGGTTATTAACTGAGAGATCCCGTTCTTCGGAAGGCACGTAACGCCCGTTGATCCCGGCTGCTGTCATATTCATATTCATATTCATATTTATTTATTCATAAAATATACAAAAAATTTACATGTCAGAAGATTGTTACAATAATTTAATTATGTCGATTAAATAAAAAATAAAAATTTCAATTAGATTAGGTACATTATTTAAATTATTACATAGTGAATTTAAATGTCAAAAAAAAAAATTACAATTACAAAGGCATGCAACAAATTTAATTTACATATTCATCTATGTCATAGAAGGCCTTCGCCGTTAGCCATTTTTTTAAATTATTTATAAATGTCACGTCACTCTCAATATTTTTAATTGTTTCGGGTAGTTTATTATAAAATCCTGGCCCCACAATAGACACCGTTTTATTAGATTTTGCAAGTCGACAACATGTTGTGGCCAACATATTTTTGTTTTTTTGTGCAATACGTGAGCTTTTTGATGTCTTTGTTGGAAATTGGTTGTTTGTTTTGTTGTCTATGATAGCAGTCGTTAAGCTAGGTTAGAGGCCTTCGGGTGGCTCGAGAACTAACAGTCAAGTTGCCCACTCACTTGACAAGCCCAATTTCAATAAGGTCTGGTTTCCCCTCGGGTTGGAAGGTCAGGTGGCAGTCGCTTCCGTAAAAACTAGTGGCTTTGCCAAATCTTGGGATTAGGTAACGGACCCCGGGCATCCTTCAGGATGCAACAGTACCGGGATAACGCTGGGAGGATGATGATGAACGAGTTCTATGCGACTTTAAGTCGCGGGCAAAAGCTAGTTTCTTTTGGCACCGTTAGGAACTTCTTTCAACACTCTATGATGTGACGCCAATGGATCTCTAAAAAAGCCAATGAACTCGAGGGTCCATTCTAAAATTAATTGAAACAGCAAACGGACCGGGATTTCGGGAATTTGTTACGGAATGTTTCGTTTCAGAACAAGGGGGAAATGAACGATTTCGTTCAACTTTATGCTCGTATATATATGTATACAATCCACGACGATTTCGGTTCGGCGACAGCTACGCCCTCAGTTGGATCATTATACTTTTTCATGACCAGTTTTCTATTACAAAAAAAATCTATTATGTGTATACAATTAGAGTACAAAAATAGGATTTCGATATATTACCTGAACCTAATAAAAGGAATTTATAGGTAAAAATACTTAAATATTAACATATTTATGTAAAAGGTGGGTCACAGTGGTAAAAACCATATTGTCATACAAATGGTGAGACGTCCAAGGATCACTGAATTACTCGATTATTGGATACTAGCTTTTGCCCGCGACTTCGTTCGCGTGAACGTCTACTGACTATTCCTTCCCCTTGGTAGATATATTCTGCAGGTTAGGTTATAAACTTCGTAACTTTGACTGACTCACTCAAAATGTACTGAAACGTTTTTACGTCTCAAAGTTACAACCTTACAAAGTTTCTTATTCATATAAATATATTAGTAAGTGAAATGGGCCCCCTTGTTCATGAAAGGAGGCATGTGTCTTGAAGTAGGGTGTAATAGGCGGATAATGAAACAAAATGGGTAATATGATTTTTCAATAGGTACTGGTCAAGGGTACTGGCCAGGAAATTCAGACATTAAATATACATTTCATTCCAGCCCAGAGAACGCCGTCGACTCGATCCCATATAGTATATATACGTACAAATCATTTATATGGTTTCTTATACTACGTAACGAAACACAATGTGTGCTAAGAAACTACGTCATCAAATCCATGTAGCATATGGTGTCATGGTTCGATGTTGCGTACGTATACACATTCGTTCGCTTCTTCTATGAAGTTTCCCAATTCCCTACTTTCCGAGCCTTAGTACTGACATGCTCGATGTAGCGACTACAGGGGAAAACATATTATGATTGAATACAACAAAAACTTCTGTTTCTCGACTTGTAACGTGTTAGGAGTCCTACATTATAACCCAAGATCTGTAATGACCTACAACAATATGACACGCTCTACTTGCAGTGAACACCGGTCACCTTGGGCACATGTCTCTACGCATTATCCCTCTGTATGAAGCTTTATTTAATACTTCTAGTTTACTAAGATTTTTTTTTCATATGTACTTGTAGTTGACTAAGACAAACACGTTTACAAAAGTGTTAAATTTTCTCCCTTAATCATAGGTATTTTTCTAGTGAAGAAACACTTTCCAAAACGTACAATCGAACCGGTGACATCCTGACATACGCAGCCAATCACTTTAAAGAATCTGTCTGCATGAAAAATCAGTCATCACACTCGGTTACCAAATCCTTCAACCAGTTCTTTCTTCTCTTCTTCAAAGCCTTGGGGATCCGTACTCAGAGTGACATCTACCAAAAAGACTCGCGCTTCCTTAACTTGAACTTGTAATTTAAAACAGTAGTAATATTTTTAACTACCTACGCGCATATTATCGTTTTACAATTATGTATAAACTAATCAGTCAAGTAATCCATGTTTTCATATTACCTACATTGAATAAGTATTTTGGATAAGCTGGCCTATAGTAACCAAAAAGATTTGTAACGGTTTTTATGGGTCCTTAGAATAGACACAAAATTACCCTGCCGGCGGGGATGTCCACCGCACGATCGCGATGTCGTAGACACATAATTATAGTCCCTATTCATCCCGATACCTCTGCATACCGGGTAGAGTCAGTCCGATCCAGGTCGGGCCTGGCTGAGTTCCTAGCTGGCCTCTTCTCAGCTAGGATTGGTCTAGTGAAACAGCGAAAAAACTCCCAGTAGTTTGATTCCACCCACACCTCAGATTTGGTTGAGGCCGCTCAACCAATCTCACTGGAGCGCATACTCTTAGAGTATTCCAGTTGCAGTGTTTAAACCCCCGTGTGGTCGCGTTGGAGGTTTCTCCTGGATTTTCCCCAGGCCACTTTCCAAACAAACGCGCACTCACTATCGCTTTATTGGGCCCGGCCTGTAAAGCTAGTCAGGTTCAAGAAAAAAAAACTGTTTTACATTTCTCAACCATCCATTTTTTTTTCAATAAAAAGAATAGAGTGGAGTGGAATTTCTATAATTTTTATGCAGGCATATATCAAATCGCTGGTCAGTCAATGCTGACAACAATCGTCTACGGCCAATCTATTTAATCTCCAATTTTATAAACAGTAAAGTTATTTAGGCTCAATGGGTCAGCAAGTTTTGATTTAAAACGCAATGGCTTTAAAGGCTGTAAGTCAGTAACTAAATAACGCAAATCTAAAACATAATAGATTTGCGTTATTTAGGTACTGCTTACAATTATGCATGTAAGTAATTAATAGAACTTCAGGTAAGTACTGAAATGCGGTAAACATTCACATTCACATGAGTCGCTTTGGTTTTGAGATAATTAAGCTCTAAGAGCCACAAAGATCCGAAATCTTTCATAATAATAGCTCATCATAATCAATTGGTAGCGACATTTATCAGTTTATAACTACGATGGTAAAACTAAAAACTTTACATGAAAATACGTACTTTATCTTAGCAACTATAAGACTCAAATTATTGAATTCTGCAAGTAGTAAATAATCTACATTAACTTCGATTCGACTTGAACGAATGACATCTGTGTAATGGCACGTCTTTGACACGCCAAACGTCAAATATCGTGAATTTACAACATTCTACACTCGCCTCACGATACGTCCTTACTGTATCTTGACCCTACGATTCGTGGCAACTATGTGCATATTTGGAGCTCAGACTTACACTGGTTCATCTGAGTCGAATTTTCGTAAGTCAGCGGGTATTGTAAATATTCTACATGATTCTGGATCTATGAAATTCAACTTCCACCCCCGAATTTATCTATTTGAGGGATGATGAAGGGATAAAAAGTATCCTATATGTTAATCCAGGCTATAAACTCGTGGTATGCCAAGTTTCATCATAATCAGGTCAGCCGTTTTTGCGGGATTGAGTAACAAATACCCAAACATCTAAACATCCGAACTTTCACATTTATAATATTAATGGGAATAGTAGGAATTTGCTGTATTTTGTAGGCCCTCAGATGACACCATTATCACACTCGACCACTCTAACAACGAAGATATATCAATTATAGGTAGACGAAGTTCACGGCACTGGTTTGACGTTGATAACAACTGACTAACATAATTAAATCTCTAATTTCAAACAGTCACTATGGGTTGAGAGATTTTTGGTTATTTGTCGGTAGTCCCCTTTTTTACCCTCCATTTTTTCACATATTATCTGTTCATTGTACAATTTTTGAATAAGATTATTTTTATTTTGCTTGCAATTATATGCTTACCAATTTTCAAGCCTTTATGTCACGAATTGAAGGAATTCCCATACAAAGTTCAACCCTTCTTTTCGCCCCCTTTCATTCCCAATCTGTATGATTTTTATAGCCTATAACCCGTCCGAAGATCAATTAAAAGTATTAGTGAAGGTTGTATTGAAATCTATTGGCTAGTTTTCGCGTGATAGTGAGACAAATAAACAGACAGACAAACAGACACAAATTCTAAAAACCGTTGAAATGTGTTCTGTTATCGATTCTAAGACCCCTCCATCGATTTTTTTGCTAATATCTTCTATGTACAGACTTTCGAACCTCTACAGCTTTATTATATGTATAGATTAGCTGTAGTTCGTTAATTATCAAAACTATCGGAAGTGATACTGCAATTAAACCTCTTTCTAAATAACAATACAAAAATATGAAGTGAAGGCCAAAGTATCCGAAAATTATGTACATGAAAATGTAGAATGATAAAAGATAAAAAATTCTTTATTGCACACAAAAACATAAAGTTATATAAAAGGAGTTTTAAAACAGAACATGTGGTGCATGACATTTGAATTACACAGATATTCCAGGAGTCCCCGCACTAGGCTACGCCTGTTTCGCGGGAGACCAGCTATACATTTATAAGTCATGCATAAAAGAATGGCTCAGTTATTCTTATTAGGATTATGGAATGCCCCAATGTGCCTCGCAAAACCAATTTCTGTTTTTATCGAGGCCTTACAAATTACATAATGTTTTGTACTCAAATTATGATGAAAGTATAATCCAATAAAGTTTTAGATAGTAATTGAGCCATTTATTTCATACTAGCGACCCGCCCCGGCTTCGCACGGGTGCACTATTTAATGGATGTTAGTATACATATAAACCTTCTTCAATCACTCTATCTATTAAAAAAAACCGCATCGAAATCCGTTGTGTAGTTTTAAAGATTTAAGCATACATAGGGATATAGGGACAGAGAAAGCGACTTTGTTTTATACTATGTAGTGATTCTATTTATTTTATTTATTTATTTACGGAGATAATACAGAAACAATCATACAATGTGTGTAAGCAATAGACAATAGATACAGATGTCTCCTTGGATATATCTCACTATATATATATATATATATATATCACTATATATTCATATTTATTTATTGGTAATATTTCATTACATGTGATAATTTGACATTTATAAATGTCTTACTTAATTCATAAAGTAATATTTTCATTATAGTACAATTGAGTATTATAGAAAATAATGATTGTACATGGAATGTACAGTTTAAATAATATTAGTTTCATAGAGCATACTATAATCGTAAAACGCATGCGCGACAAGCCACTTCTTGAGCTTGAATTTAAGGCTGTGCAACGAGAAATATCGCGTTTTTTGAAACGCTGTTCTGCCTAGACGAGGAAACAATAAGGATTGATTTTCAGATATATGATTCTTGACTATATGGCTGTTTCTGGCTATAGCCGAAACATGTTCCCTTAAAATTTTCTCTATAGAAAAAAAATCCAAAGTTGAGTCTTTATTTTCCTTTTTTACTCAGCCTACTAAAACAACGCATTATTAAACGACACAATTAAATTAAAACCATGGTATTTTATGTCATCTAAACACTGTCAAGAGGAAATTTAATAAAACTGCACACAGTCAGATATTTATCGAGATTTGTCTAAAAATGCCATTCCCGAAGAGTGCTGCATCCCGTTTTGACGTGCGCGAAAGACATAAGCGTGTCTCTTTCACGGGGGCGTGGCTGACCGAATCGAGGCATCCCCTTAAATAGATACGTTTTTATAGAATAGAATAGAATATAAACACATTTATTGATAAACCAAACATACAGCACCACATGAAAATATTAAAACAAATAGAACAAAGTAAAAAAGTAACACATTTTGAATTATAAAACAGACAAAAAGAACTTATACCTATTTGGTGCTGTTATGGTGGCTACAAAAGGACACCACTCAGCATATGCTGTGGCATACATAATTATACCACAGCGCTGGTCTTCCGTGGGGCCCGGGCCCGGAAAGATAACTCAGAACGGACACACTAGTGACGAGCATATTATGATTGTGTAACATGTAAGTATACACTATCATTTTACCAGTTATACAATTACAATGTTTAAGCTTTAGGACAGGGGATGGGGACGATTTAAAAAAGAGAATGGTAGGTGTATAAAACAAAAAAAAATTATTGCTGCAACTATGTCATGAGGTATGTGGATATACCTTTGGGCCCTTGACATGAATGAGTTTGTCGGACTTGGCATTTAGATTTTGTTGTTTAAACATTTCTCAGAATATATAAAATCTTGATATCAGGCCGCAATAATCCTCTACTAACCTCCTAAGACCCCGCGTCCTATATAAAGGACAAAATATGGTCAACGGAAAATAAGTAAAATTTTGAAGTGATAGAGTTGCATTTGTTTTGGTTTGATTGATTTGACATAAAATAAAATTCAAATTTGTAATCGGAACTGTTAGGTTCAAATTCGATTGTATTTTTATTTGTATGGTGGGTCTCAGGAGGCTATTATAGAAGTAGCATTGCAATGAACAAAAGTTTTTAGTTGCAAATAGACCCTCTGACTATTTGCGTAAGCATTTTAGGAATACAACTTTTTGCTTAGTAACATTTACTGCTCTGGGAGCTATTTAATTGCGTAGCTCTGTTCTACAGTTATTTTCATTAAACAGGTTTTGAAATGCAGTTTCATTTCTGTTAGGTATCTGTCCGGGTGTTTCTTTGTAGTCATGTAGGGATTAAAAGTTGTTGGCCCATTTACGATTTGATATGGGACACCGTAGCCTATGGACGCGTGTAACGCCGTAACTAACATACGAAGTGTTAATTGTACATGTATTAGTTCAAGTTCAAGTTTCTTTATTTGGCCAAGCAACAAAGTCACGTTACATCTAGCAAGTCATCTTACATATTTTTCTTAACTTTTATCATGCACATATTATTACATTGGTTCAAAATATTTCCTTTAACACCTACATTTATTCCAATTTATACATAGTGTGTCTGTTCATTATAGCGATTTCTCTTGTCTTAACTTTTCCTTAAATTCATTGACTGAGTAAAATGGATTACATTGAAAAAAACGTTTGAGGTTACTCTTAAATTCTAAAAATGACATGTTTCTTATATGAGATGGTTTATTTAAGTTTGACATCATTTTCAGTGCAAGGAAGCCTAGGTGCTTATCTCTTAGGCATTTTTAAATACATACGATTTTCACTTGTTATTCGCTATGAGCGTAGTGCCGTGTAGTGAAAGTGTTCAATTGTTATATTATTATTATTTTTATACCACGTCGGTGGCAAACAAGCTGACAGCCCGCCTGATGGTAAGTGGTTATTACACGTGGGAACGTGCATACCCGATATATAATTTGGAAAGAATATTGCCAATAAGATTTAATAAATAAATAAATAAAATAAATAAATAAATATTAGAGGACAATCTTACACGAATCGAACTAGCCCCACAGTAAGCTCAAGAAGGCTTGTGTTATGGGTACTAGACGACGATATATTTAATAGATATAAATACTTAAATACATAGAAAACATCCAAGACTCAGAAACAAATATTCATGCTCATCACACAAATATTTGCCCTGACCGGGACCCTTAATAAGAGAACAACGGTTGAAACTCACTTGGAAAGTCACTATTTGCGACATGTTTCGGACTACAATTGGAGTCCTTCATCAGGTTGAGTGTTATCAAGGCAACCGACCGCGCAACACTGCCCTCCGACGCGCGCGGAGCTCGCGGGCGGAGGCGGGCGGGGGCGGGGGCGGGGCGGCGCAGTCCTGTGTTAGAGTTGACTTAACAACACTGACTTTTGTTACTTTCCAAGTGAGTTTCAACCGTTGTTGTCTTATTAAGCGTAAATATGTCTCACGTTAGTGTAAATTTATGTATTGCCAATTAGCTTACTAATTCGCTGAGCTATGTCGGTAACCTTTGTTCTCTGACGAATAACTGTGGGCTGTGAGCCTTGGCGAGCCTTGGGGGAGGCCTATGTTCAGCAGTGGACGTCTTTCGGCTGAAATGATGATGATGATGATGATGAATAACTGTGGCTGTGGCGGCAGTGGGCAGGGATTGGAGGAGAATAGCTGAAGACCGAGCTCAGTGGCGTGCCATGGGAGAGGCCTATGTCCAGCAGTGGACTGACACAGGCTGATGATGGCTGATGATGATTGCCAAATAGACCTCATTAAGTCGGAAAGCCCTTTCTCATTTTTTAAAAACAGACAGCAAAATTGCATTTTATCCACAAGTAAAAAAAAAGAAAAAACATTTATTCGTGGCACAGACACAGTACAAATTAACATAACTATATATACAGAAAATAGCCACGAAATGGCCCCAAATCAGCATAGTGCTAGCCATTGGCTAGCGCTGGTCTTCCTTTGGGACCACGAGAAGCCATGAAAGACAAAAACATAACAATTAAATAAATGTCATAATTTACAATTTAAACAGACAAGAACAGATAAACATGAACCCAAGCCAAGAAACTTTTTGAAACCCTAACGTTTTATTAGTAACGTTTTTAAATCATAATAACTTGTAAAGGCCAGTCCATCTGATTTAATTATCTGATCAAATCGGGTGGTGTGGACGCAAAAATAATTTTATATTGAATCTCATTCAATTAAAACATACAGTGAATAAAAGAGCACGTGATTACATATTTCAGTTGTATCTTATGTATTTTCCTCGCTTTAGTGAAGTGGTGGTGGTGGTTTCAATTTTCGAACCACTCGCTTCAACCATAGATACCATTCGCTAGCTCGTAGTTTAACCCTAGAATCGATTCGCTAGCTCGTAGTTTAACCCTAGAATCGATTTGCTAGCTCGTAGTTTAAACCTAGAATCGATTCGCTAACTCGTAGTTTAACCCTAGAATCGATTCGCTAGCTCGTAGTTTAACCCTAGAATCGATTCGCTAGCTTGTAGTTTAACCCTAATATTGATTCGCTAGCTCGTAGTTTAACCCTAGAATCGATTCGCTAGCTCGTAGTTTAACCCTAGGATCGATTCGCTAGCTCGTGTTTCAATTCCACTCTCGCGGTTAAAATACAATTTTATACTCTTTACAAACAATTAACTATTGGACAGTATTAGTTTCATTATTTTCTTAGTCGTTATACGTCAAACAAGAACGTATGTGTAGACGTGTGTAACTTCGAACAATGACACCACTATGATACGTGGATGTGATGAGGTAGTTTCTTAGCAGACATTAGTGTTCTGTTACATGGTATAAGAAATCATCAAAAATAATTCGTACGTATAAATGCTATATGGGATCGAGTGGACGCCGTTCTCCGGGCTGGAATGAAATATGTATTTAACGTCTGACTTACTTAGCCAGTACCTATTACCAACATACATATATATAATATAGGTATTCATAAATCATATCCATTGTGTATCATTATCGACCTATTACATCTTACTTCAGGACACATGCCTCCTTTCATGGACAAGAGGGCCCATTTCACTTGCTATAATATATAATATATTTATATAAATAAGAAACTTTGAAACGTAAAAACGTTTCAGTACATTCTGAGTGAGTCACTCAAAGTTAAGTAGTTTATAACCTAAGCTGCAGAATTTATCTACCAAGGGGAAGGAATAGTTAGTAGAAGTTCACGCGAAAGAAGTCGCGGGCAAAAGCTAGTTTCGCAATAAAACAGACATGGCGAGACACAGGGTGAGTTGCACCAACTTACGATTACAGACCGATTAACGTTACGTTGCCGGCAGCTGTCATCCCATAGAAACTTGTCAAACTTTCCATACAATCAGATTTTAACGAACACCGCTTACGATTACAGACGGTTTGGCGCAACCCAGCCTTATACTCATACTTAGATGAGGGCCCTAGCGGATGCACTTATACTCATACCTACTCCGCAGCCGGTAAACTCCCCCTAGTGCCCCACAAACTCGCAAAATCTCGGAAACTCAGCCACGTCATGGGTCGTAGGGTCTATAATCACCTTCTAGGTGACATTACCACAACCAAATACCTAAATAGCGTAAAGAGTCTAATATTTTCATTGTATCTAGTTGACACAGTTCTTGCAGGAAAGCATATCAAACGATTCGACATGTTTTGTTTTCTTGTGTAACTACACATTGTAAATACCTATTGTTATTTTTTCCTTATTTTCTTTCAATTCTCTTTTGTTTTTTACCACTTACATTTACTTAAGTAGGTTAAGTAGTATCATTGTAATAAGCATATTTTGGAGAAAATGACTGACTGTTGAGTTTCTTTCGGCGTTTCTTCTCGGCAGTGGTCTCATGAGAAACGCTAGTAGTTTTTGACTTGTAAAAGTGCCTTTGCGGCCTACTTGTAGAATAAAGTTCATTTATTTCATTTATTTCATTTATTACCGCTTCACAAAGTGATCCAATATTTAAAGTCAAACTAAAAAAAATAGCTTCTCGAGCAGGCGTTCTATTACCATAAAGAGTTATTTTATAGAATTTAAGATAATGACATGACCTGTATTTGACATGTAATCGGATATTATCAATAAAAATGAATATGAATACTCAAATCGCTCCACACCCGCAACCAGCTTGACTACGACCAAGACGTATTTATAATCACAATTCGGCAAACACCGAGACATTAAGGGTCGTTTTCCCTGCCGTACCTACCTAAGGGTGTGCCAAGGACGAAACGCGAAAACAAAATACGTAATACTCTAACATTAATCAAGGAACGATCAACTTTCTAGTTAATTAATTTTGAAAGACGCTTTATAAATTACGGGATTTAATTTCAGCGGTGTCGGGTTCATGTTTTGGTATGCTCTCAAAAAGATTACACTTAAAAATTACGTAATTTTTTATTATTAACTAAAGGTAAATTAAAAACCACCATCAGGATTTTTATGTAATAACAAACCAAAAATTGTACTTCAACAATGTACCAAAGAAACAAATAAAACCAATTACAAAAAAAACACTCCACCTAAAAGTTACAATGTATATTTTACTATTATATGCAATATTTGTGTATTAAATGCAATATTTGTGTATTAAATGCAATATTTTACTAACAAAACAGCAAATTACTCGTTTTTCCATACAAAAATTACACTTAAAAGTTTCGAAAAATGACGTAATTATTTTTATCGATTAATAGTAAATTAAAAACCACCACCAGGACTTTTATGTTGCAATAACCAAAAAATTGTACTCCAACAGTGTACCTGAACGCAATATTTTACTAACAAAACAGCAAATCAACAGCAGGCTGGACTTGTTCCTGTTACCGAATGGCTCAATTATTGTTTAAATTTTATTTTTTATTTTTATAATATTGACATGTTAATTGTTTATATTTTTATGATTCGATTTTTATAATTTAATGTGAAACAATAATTTGCATGTTGACATATATGTCGACTGAATACTGATTCTTTAACTATAATAAGACCTTATATGTAACGTATTCTAGCAAATTAATATTTCTATTTCTAAATTACTCGTTTTTCCATACAATGGTAGTACGGACGCATATATGACGCCACACACTATGCTCAATTATTGTGGGACGTTTTGAAGACTCGGATTTTATGCTGTACTTTGAAATCCATTTTTGCCTTTTGTGTTGTTCTAATTGTACTTGGTCCATAGTGAGGAGGATCCGCTCATATAGCTTTCCTAGAGAGATAAGTAAGCTGATCGGCCTATAAGAAATAAGAAATATTAATTAGAGACAAAAACAACAATTCATACAGCAAAATAAAATAAACAAAAAATAAAAGGTGTTATCTCGAAACGGTACGATGATATATGTAAGGCGAGCAAATGTAATTTATTATTAGACAAGAATACAGGTACTGTATAATTCAAAATAGTTTCATTACTACACTATCTACTTCACAATATACCCCAAATTTGGAAATCATCTACCAGACCTCTGACCCTCTCATACATTTTTAGATCCGGAGTGACGGAAATCGTGGCCAAGTCATTTTTACTAAAGTCCGGAACATCACAGTCGTCAGTGAACAGTATTGGTGTTATCATCAGAGACACAATCAAACCAAAGTCTAATCTTTTTTTATACTCTGCTTCAAATTCATGTCTCGGATACACTGAATTGACATCCATGTCGAAATAATTCAAGAATTTAGCCAAACTGTCATAGTACAGGTCTTTTAGATCGCTAAGATGTTTTCTCCTGAACTCTTGATCGGTGCAAGGGAAAATGAAATAGATGAAGTCCATGGCTGGGCATCCGTAGTACATCAATTGGTAGTCCACTGGAATTACTTCAGTGACGTTATCGCCATCCTGAAATCGATACAACAGTTGAACCATGCACAAATTACACTACGTAAACAAGGTGACATCGGAGACACGATCAGAAACTATTGGACATTGTGAAGTATTGAAAGAAACTAAATATCGACGTTAGCAACGTTTCTACCAGTAATATTGACTATTATTTTTTAAACTGTTAACAGGAAAAAATAATATTTCCTACAAATAGGGCACCCCACACCACACGATGTTCTTTCACCATGCTTCAAGTATTGAGTTATTACTTTTTTGGTTTTGTGGTGTGGTGTTTTGGTAAAGAGTTGGCGACTTCCTCACACAACGTATCAGCATTGCGATACAGCGAGGAAATGCCGCCACCATTCTCGGTACAATGCCCCAAGGGCATGTTTCAGATTTAGGTTACTTTGAAAATAATAAATACTTATTAAAACTTCTCAAACAGCGAAATTGACAGTGACAATGATCGAGTCACTTGTATATAATTAGGTGTTCAAATGTCGTCGAACTAATACAAAAACATGAAATAGTGAAACGTGAAACATCTCATGAACTTCCTGCGCAATCACCATTTAACGATCATAGCTAGTGTCTTACAACTGTGTGAGCAAGAACGAAGTAAATCTGAGGAGTACTTACTTTTCTCACGAGAATGTTATTAGCTCTGTAATCTCCATGGCACAAGCAGCACCTGACTCCAACTTTTTTATTAATATCATAATAGTCCCTCATAGTTTCCATCGTTCTTGATGAGAATGCGTTCAGCTTTGCCTTTTTTTCTTCATCCACACATTTTTCCGCATAAGAGTTCATGTTCTCAATTAATTTTTGGTAGTCGTCGCCGAGTTGTAGACTCGAGGTCAGACTTTTAATTTTTTTTGCAAAGTACTCTGGATGTTTTTTCTCCAGGACCCAGGACAAGCCGTGGAACCTGGCGAGCTGCTGGACTGATAGTTCAGCAAACTTCAGTGGAGCCACTTCCATGCGATGGACAGTAGTGAAACCTTTTTTGGCCAGGTTCTCCAGAATGATAGCATTAGGATTAGTCGCTTCGTAACTTTTCACCAAAGTGTACCTTTCTTCTGCAGGAATGTTGGCTTTATTTTGCATATCGTCGTAAATTTGGGAAAGCTGTCCGTAAAAGAAATTCTCAACGCTGTAGCATGCCTCGACGTTTATGATGGATGTGGTAAAGTCTTCCGCTTTGCTTTTGATGAAAATATTTGTTTCCTTGTCACCATCAGCAGTCTTGCCTTTTATGTCGACTTCAAACAATTCAGCCAAGAAGTTTCCACCGTTTGTAGAAATCGACCTGCTACAGATTTTGTGGTTTATGTAGCCTTCTTTTTCTACAATTTTATCTATGGTTGCTTGCAGTGGCGGTGGCAGAATATAGTCACCGGTAGACAGGACTTTGAATTGTATATCGCAGCATTTTTCTGCTGAAGCCATTTTTTTTAATATTTAGAGGTGAATTAAATTCAACACTGATAAGGAGTGGCGTAGTTATAGTAAATGAAAAAAAGTGGCGGTCTCCTATATACTGACTGAGTCATACGGGCGGCTTCACATTGGCTCTTCAAGAGACCAATTCAAATACTTTTGTACTCAAAAATTCGCGCTCGCGTTTTACGAAATGGAATCTGTTCTAGATTTAAGTTAGTTGTAATATTATTTAAATTCTTGTAATTTAACTCTTATTACCGCCTGTAAATCAATAAATGTTGATTACAGTGTTGTATGGATAATTTATTTCGGAAACGATTTCATATACATTATGCTTTTATTATTAATAATAAGTGCTTCTGGGCATGTTTATTATTTTTCCCTTGGGGGGGACTTGCCATAGTCGCCACGCTTGGCAAGCGGGTTGGCGACCGCAGTTTGATGGTGGTAATGATCGAAGGATGCTGCTGACCACCCTCCGATTTTCCCTTATTCGCCTCCTGCGAAACCCACGGGAAGAGATGGGGTGGCGCAATTCTTACCCGGCAACCACACGGGAAGTCACACACAAATTGGCCCCTTATTTGTGTGTTGGTGTCAATTGTGAGAGGGAATTCCGTAATAAAGTTCTAGTGTTAATTTTTCTATCTATGCGAACCCCACGCTCGTAACACTATTTTGTGGCCTATTGCGAACCTAAAAAATCTCTTCTTAGTAATTCGTTTACCCTCCTCTCGTTCCTTGGCCCTTGTACTTAATTCCTTTTTATTGCTGTTACATTCTATTTCTTGTACCACAAAACATACAGAAGTACGCAATTCGTCCTAACTCGTTATGTATTAGCCCTTATGTAATTAACTCATTGAATTGCCATCGTGTTAGCTTGACATTTTAATTATAGTATCTACAATTTTATTGTATTGTTTTAGCTTGACATTTAAATATGATTAATTATAGTATTATACTGTTTTAGAATGACCGCTTTCCTGTTTTCATGACATTGGTTTACTATTTATATATATATAGATTTTCTCCATATTTTTGGTCTGACATTCTTTTATATTGATTATTTTTCATTGCTTTATTATTATTATTTTCACTTATTTAAATCGACCTTAATATAATAGTAATCACATAATTCCAATGACATGCATACTGAGAATTAAACTAATGTACGCTAAATTTTGGCTGATTGTGATGTAACCAAATTATTATGTCTAAACTGCCTGCCATGCAAAAAAGAAATTTTTATTTCCTGCAATAAAGTGTTCATCACGACCTTAACGCGTCCATTTCTTTTAACATTTTCTGTCATAAAACAAAAATGACTCAAAGTAAAACAATGTTGCAGCCCAAGCCCTTTCATATGACACTCGACATATTCACTAGACTTTCAAATTTTTCACTAAATAAAAAAAAAATATTTTAAAAAGTCATGTTCGATGTATGTAGGTTAGCCTTCTTTATAACTGTTCCAAATTTCAAATCGACAGCATAAGTAGTTCTTGAGATATTTAGCGATGTGACAGAGAGAAACCATAAGGGTTTCTTTTTTACCATTTTGATACAGAACCCTAAAAAAATTGAAGTGAAATAATAATTTAAATACTTGTAGAAATGAAATGACATGTAAAATTACTTAAAGGTTAAGTTATTTGCTTATCCGGTCCTCAGGTGACCGTAGGGCTGGCTCGTTCCTCGCGCAGCGAATTGGCAGTGCCATTCAGCGAGGCAACGCGGCCAGCCTTTTAGGAACTCTGGCCAGTGGCAGCGACTTGGGTGACCCATGCCCATACAGTTTAGGGTAGGTTTAGGTAGTTAGTAAGATCTTGTTTTGTTTTTATTCTATATTTTAATTATTTATATTCTGAATAAATATGATAAATTGAAAAAATATATATATCTCAATCTCAATACGCGAACGGTACGGCACGCGGGTTTCAAACTGCCGAATTACCGGGTTTCTCATGAAACTTATGTATAAACAAAATATCATTTGATAATAGGTTTCTCTCTGTGTTGGAAATTAGCTAAAGAATCCTCGGAGTCTTCGATGGTCGCGTTATAGACGATGAGATAAAACATCTGTCACTACTACAACTATGACATTTGATGTTGACTTTAAATTTTCCTCTTGACATTCAGATTTCATTCTAGAAACTGTCTAGATTATACTATTTTTTATGTTTCTATTTTACATATTGACGATCTTTTTGTGAATTTATTATACTCTCTTTTGACTTACATTACAGTAATTCATGTCTTTTTTAATTTCATATGCATTAATAAATTGCTCTGAATAATTAGATTCAATTTATGTAATATATAACTGACGATTCAAAAGTGCTTGTTGCTAGGCCTATTTGAATAAAGAATATTTTGAGTTTGAGTCACTTTCTGTCGAGAGGTATCAGAAAGTGACGGCTGCGTTATCTTATCGTCTATCACGTACTATTATAGACCCCCCGGAGTTTACTTTGGCGCGATTGTGAAAAGTGCTTTGTTGCCAATCGTGTTTTCGTAATTGGCTACAAAAGAGGAAACTAATAAAATCATCATATCTTTTAATCACTTTCTAGCTTTCTAGCGATTGCCCGAATTATGCTGAGATGGTACCGTTTCGAGATAACACAACTTTTTTGTTTATTTTTATATTCTATTTTTTGCTGTATTAATTGTTGTCTTTGTCTCGAATAAATATTTCTTATTTCTTATTTCTTAAAAACTTATTTTTTCCGCTTAAATTCTACTACACAATAAAATCAAAAATTAGCTATGATACTATCTAAAACGTTAATAAAATCATCGTAACTTTCAATAACTTTATTGGTATTATCAATAATTTTGTCATAATTTGAAATAAAAACATTTAAAAACTTCTATGGCCTCTTAAAGCTATTTTATAAATTGTTACATGATTGATCATCCCTTATCCATTTACGTTCGTGAACCTTATTGGGACGAGATAAAGTCTACCAATAGTCAGGTAGTGATGCGGATAGTATAAAATTGGAAAGAAATACGGTATTTAGAGAAACATGTTTAGAATATTCTTTCACGGCTCAACCTTCTCAGGCTTTCTCTAATCGAGTTGGGATTCCCGTCGCGCGGAGGTGACACTGCCTCACGATCGGACCCTTTCACTGCTAAAAGGTAACTCGATCGATTGAGCGTTCAGTCGACGACGTGACTTTGTAAGTGGCCTACTCGACTTTGTACAGCCAGAAATACGTAGGATGTTCCATAAGTCTTGCAAAAATCTAACTATTTATTAAACTTTTTCAAAATAAGAACCACCACTGTTAATACACTTATACATGCGTTCAAACCACGTATTAAACATAATCTCCCACTGATCCTTTGTGACACTGGCGCAGGCCTCATCCCATGCACTTATTAATTCGTCATCAGTTGCAAATCGCCGTCATTTCAGCTGGCTCTTGATCAGCGGAAAGAGACCAAAAGCACACGGCGCGAGGTCGTGGCTATAAGGAGGGTGGTCCAGCACAGTAAGCCCCGATCGCTTCAAAAACTCCTGAGTAATGGTCGCTCGATGAGCAGGAGCGTTATCATGGTGCAAGTGCCAACTGCCCAGACGCGAGTTTGGTCGCAGTTTCTTCAGCTCGCGGATAACTTGCGGCAAACAAACATCAGTGTACCAGGTAGCATTGACAGTCTAATACAATTCTAGCGACAATGCCTTTCTCTCTAAAGAAAACTGCGATGTTCAAACTTGTTACATTCTTTCTATTGCAACACTTATGGAACAGCCTACGTATAAATGAAATAAATGATCTTTATTCTGCTAGTAGACCGCAAAGGCAAAATCAAAATCAAAACATTTATTCTGCAAATAGGCCTCAAGGGCACTTTTACAAGTCAAAATCTGTCTAGGTACATCAAATAAAATTAGTACAATAATCAAAGTATCATTAATTAAATGTGGTGTTACATGTCAAAAATAAGACTAAGAAACTAATAACAATCGAGATTTGTTAGAGATGTATAAGGTCTCTAAGCGTCAAGATAAAATGTAATAAAGTAGGTACACTAATCATAATAAAATATGTTGAGCTATATCTATGTATAACACGTCAACATGAAAATAATAAGATCTATTAAATAAATATCCTCAGAGATGTATAAGGTCTCTGAGCGTCAGTCTAAAAATAAAATCAAATGAGAACAGAGCGAAGTCTCTCATCATGTCAATTCCACTGAACACTAGTAAAAGTCAAAAACTACTAGCGTTTCTCATGAGACCACTGCCGGGAAGAAACGCCGAAAGAAACTCGACAGTCAGTCATTTTCTCCAAAATATGCTTATTACAATGATACTACTTAACCTACTTAAGTAAATGTAAGTGGAAAAAAACAAAAGAGAATTGAAAGGAGAACGAGGAAAACATAACAATAGGTATTTACAATGTGTAGTTACACAAGAAAACAAAACATGTCGAATCGTTTGATATGCTTTCCTGCAAGAACTGTGGCAACCCTGCATAGAAATTTACCAATGATATCAGTGGACCAGTGAGTCCAGGCCTAGGGCGGCCAGATACTAGGGAAAATCGTGACAAAAATAACTAAGTGCTGAGAAAGGGCGGCTGGTACTTACTTACTACATGGCTCGGGGCCAAGGGCAGTCAAGACAGCAAATACGCCGCTGAATGATATGATAATAATATGCAATCAAAGTGAAAAAATAAAAAATGAATTGCCACAGGTTTTTTCAAGATCCAAGATTCAAACACACACACACATTTATTCATGAGTCATGACAAACAAGTACATAATAATGGGACAGAAGCATAATACAAAAACAGTCGTGTCACCAAATGGACCCGACTCAGCATAATGCCGGCATTACAGCCGGCGCTGGTCTTCCGTTGGACCTATTAGGTGTCGGCACGGTGGGTAACACACAATAATAGAAAACAAAAAGGTTACACAAATAAGCTAAAGGTGGAATTTGAACCCAAGACATCTGGAACCCATCCATTGTTCTTCACCAACTGAGCTACCGTGGGTATCCCTTGTGGTGACGAATCATATAATAATAATTCAATTTCAATTATTAAAAATAAAAACTATAATGATAATGACATTGCATCGCCAAATATCTACCTAATTCAAATATGTAAATAGGCTCGTAATATGTAGGTAAACACTGTGTGTTTTTTATGCAATAAGGATGATAACAAAATAAAATCATGCCATTCGCACCAGTTATTAATAACGATCAAATATTTGTACGGGTAAAGTTGACATAGAAGCTGTAATTTTTGACTCCGTGGGTATTTTGACATTTATTTTTATAATAATGATTTTTTGTGAATTCTATTATTTAATTTTTTATTGTTATTTTTTTTAATTATTGTATTCTTTGCTAATTTATTATTGTTGATATATTATATCGTAACGTACGCAGCGCTCGTAAATGTTTGCACGCCTGCGTGCAGGCTGAATATATGGAACTGTATTGTAATGCATAAGACCTATTTGTACTTACTGTATTCCAGCAAATAAACGATTTGATTGATTGATTGATTGGGACCAACTAAAATCAGAGCAACACAAAAAACGAAAATGAGAGACGAACAGAATAACTAACAAGCACTGAAAACGCTCCATACTAATTCACAAGTGACGTCACGCCTGCGTGGCCTCGTCCTACGTTGTATGGATGAAAGGAATTTTACTACGGTGGCAAAAAAGCTTCCGACCTGCTTGATGGTGAGCAAGATCTACCTTAATCCATTATTTATTATTATTACTAGCAGCGTTGCCCCGTTGTGTTACTCGCCAGACCTGCAAAGTCGGGCGAGTCGAGAGAGTTTTTTTTTAAATATAACGCTGGTGGCAAACAAGCGTACGGTCCACCTGATGGTAAGCATCCCACCGCAGCCTATAGACGCCCGCAACTCCAAAGTAGTCACGTACGCGTTGCCAACCCTTCATGAAATTTGAGAATTCACTGTGTTGACAGCAGAAGGGACAAATTTAGGTCAAAGTGGAATGCGCCAAGCGAACCTTTGGTTCCCTGGACAGGGCCCGGAAACCGGTAAATTTTTCAAACTGTTATCATGTACTTGCCGCAAACCTTTTTATTTCTGTTTAAGTACATAGAAATACCGGTTTATTTAAACCGGTTTACGGAGGAGCTTTATAAAAAGGTTTTGTTCGGATAAACCGGTTTAGACGATATAAACCGGTTCATGCGGGCGCACGATTAGGATTGAAATTATTTGAGTTGGCATATTATTTGGGTTGGGTTGCATAAACTTAATTTCTTTAAAAAGTTATTTTACTGTTCAAACAATAAGGTTCATAATCCAATAACATATTCATAGAAATTCGGTCAACGAAAAAAAATTGAACTATGCCTACATATCGTAATACCTACAGACGTGAGCCCCACTAGTACGCCCGCCGGATCTCGTCAAATAAACCGGTTAATATAGAGTTCTTAAAACGTTCGCGAAAAGTTAGAAGCTAAACAGAAATAAACCGGTTTTTACCGGTATATTAAAAACCGGTTAAGAGCCTTGTACCTACCTGGAAGCGATGTCGTCGGACAATCGTTGGTTCATTGGGGGTTTAGCGTCTGGGTCTTCTGTCCCGTCCGTTTTTGATGCTGTAATGGCCATCTCCGCCCCGGACCGGCGAGATATTGTAAAGCTGATCCTTACATACGCTTTTTAAGCATATAAAAGATGTATATATTATATGTGTAGATAAAAGTTATAAAATTATGCCTTCGTAACTAAGTGCAAACTAAATCAGGCTATCACTGCATATATCATAACTAATCGGTACCTACATGCATAAAACGAAAAGTAAACTTAAACTCCATTGATCCGATCAATAATCCATTAGCCCGTGCTCTTCCACTTTGAACTCTAACCCTCTAACATAGAGATCAATTATATAAACGGCTGGGTGCAAGCTTAAGTCGTTGATAGTGTAACATAATTCAGTAGTCGGCGCGGCCTTGTAGGACGGTCGATCGGTGGAGTCTATACTTACCCTACAATGGGGTAAATTACCGCGGCGTGTTGGAGGTAAGAAGACGAATTGTCAACAGAACGAATCGTCAAATCATTATATGGTCGGCACCTAGCTTGTTTTTATAATCTGACGATATTAAGATAACGTTTTAAGAGTCATGTATAATATTTTCATTGTTTAGTTGACACAGTTCTTGCAGGAAAGCATATCAAACGATTCGACATGTTTTCTTGGTACACATTGTAAATACCTATTGTTATTTTTTCCTCATTTTTCTTTTTCTCTTTTGTTGTTTACCACTTAGATTTAAGTAGGTTAAGTAGTATCATTGTAATAAGCATATTTTTGAAGAAAATGTCTGACTGTCGAGTTTCTTTCGGCGTTTCTTCTCGGCAGTGGTCTCATGAGAAAAGCTAGTAGTTTTTGACTTGTAAAAGTGCCTTTGCGGCCTACTTGCAGAATAAAGTTCATTTAGGCTCGGTTTTATAAAGATCCGTTAGACCTGATGTCGGTTTGATATGTCAAAAAATGTACTGAGTTACTGAAATTTGATCTGACATTTGGTCTAACGGATCTTTTTAAAACCTGGCCTTAGTTCATTTCTTTAGATAGTATTATTTTTCAAACGTTCCAGACACCAATCTTTCCCGTTCCATATATGGTACTCCATTCACTGACATTCATATTGCTGACACACACAAAATTAACTCTTGCGCAGTCTTCGTGGCATTGGCATTAGGTCTAATTTTGTCTACTCGGCTGTCATCGTTTTGGATTTAGTTTCGTCTAACTAGTACCTTCACCTTCCATAGGACTACAGCCATAATAACACTTTCCGCGTGGTCGTGTCGGAGGTTTCCATTGGACATTCTACAGGCTACTCTCCGACCGCGCACTCCTATCGCTTTATTGGGCCCGGCCTATAGCCACAGTCAGGTTAAAAAAAAAGATAGATAGATAGATAGAAATCGTTTATTCACGTAAAAACAATTACATAATACAGTTCACAAAATGCGCCAAACTGTAGCGAACAGTTGGCGCGTCGCGCTCAGTTTACTTTTTAACATAAGGTAATTGTTGTTTACAAATGTGAGTTATCTTATTCTATTTTATTAGGTACTAATAAATTTACGAGGGCATGCAAGTTACAAGACGTTGGAAACTTTAAATATTTTTGCTACTGTATAATTCTAATAATATATTTTTAATCTCTTTTTAAAGACTGCTTTACTTATAATATAATTTTCAGACAGAAAATTTATGTTATTAAAATTCGAGGAGTTAAATAACACTACTACTGATTTCGGCAGGCATATGGTGGACCTACATAATACATTGTATGAACCATCTAGGAAGACCAGCTATGTTATCTGACTTCAGTTGTCGCTTTCATGACTTTTAGGTGATTATAAAGTTTGAGTAAAAAGGAAAAGAGAAGATTTCCGTTTGTTCTCGTCTACTGGGTCTGGTAATTACATAGAATTTGTATAGTCAGTTTTTGGAAATTTTTATAAACAATTTTTATTTCTTTTTTTTTAGAAAAATTTTGGCACCGAGCAGGATTCGAATCTGCGACCTCCCGGCACTCGCGGCCGGTCGCTCTAGCCAACTGAGCTATAGGTGCAATCACTACCCAGTCCTAAATTCATCAACCGTTCCTTCGTATTAAGTACCGCTGCTAACGTAACCTATATTTTTATACAAACGCCTTAAGACGACGAAGAGACGTTAGTGCCGTTAATGAAGCATGAGTCTTCTGGTAGATGTCGCTGTACGCCTCCCTTAATGCGTTTGTATAAAAATATAATTTTTATTTCAAAGATTTTGTAAGTTTCTGCGTCCGAATTTCGGTTTGTTGTCCTCTACGGGTCGCATTTCTCAACCGATTCTAGTGAAATTTTGTTAGCAGGTTCGATATTTATAATTAATCTTTTTTATAATGTCAGATTTTTGAAATGATAAAATAACTCACTCACGAGTTCTACAGCTCACAGAGCCACTAGTAATCGCCATTTTGAGTGTTCCATTGTTGGGCCAAGGCCTCCCCTCTTTTCCTCCATTCAGCCCTATTGTTCGTTTTTTCACGCCAACAAACGACGCGCATTTAAACCCCTTTTTAGGGTTCCGTAGCCAAAATGGCAAAAACGGAACCTTTATAGATTCGTCATGTCTGTCCGTCCGTATGTCACAGCCGATTTACTCGGAGACTATAAGCACTACAATTATGAAATTTGGTAGGAAGGTGTATTCTATGAACCGCTACATAAAAGTGATGTGAAATTACAAAAAAATATTAAATTAGGGGGGGCACTCCCTACATGTAACCGGTGGATGAAAAAAAAATTCAACGCACGTAGTCGTGTGGGGTATCAATAGGATAGGCCTTTAAAAATGATATGGAGGTTTCTAAAAAAACTTGTCCATTTAAGTCAACCATTGGTGAGATATTAGCTGTCAAAGTCATAGAAAGTGTGTCCCCCCCCATCTAATTTCCAAACTATAAAGTTTAAAATTCTGAAAAAAATTGAGGTGGTATGCATTAGTAAATACTTTCAGATTTTTAGTTGGAACAATATAGGTTTTATGGTTTTTGAGTTTTCGTTTAAAAACTGGATTGCCCAAACAAAAGGTCGTAAGTGCCGTGAGTTCCCTATAAAGATACGACTTTTTTAGATTCAATACAATACAATACAAATATTCTTTATTGCTCACCAAACGAAGTACATTCAAAGAACAACAGAAATTAAAATACATGTAACAGTGGTAGACAACTGGCGGTCTTATCGCTAACAAGCGATCTCTTCCAGACAACCTTCAATGTATTGGATAGTGATTTTAAATGTAGACTAGGAGGTGTTGGTATGGAACCCTTCATTGTGCGTGGTCCGACACGCACTTGGCCGTTTTTTTACATATGAGTAGAATAATGTATCACAGAATTTAGACCCTATAGAGAGCTCAGGAGAGTGTACGAAGTGTGTATCGAATGTATATGAAATGATATAATAACAGGGTGGGTGTGCCGGAAGTCGGCAAACGATCGATCATACCAAGGGCGAGCCGAGTTAAGTACTTCAGTTACAACTTGCCAGTTAAGTCCAGTCAAATTAGTCCAATTTTCCTCCAAACCCATCACCCAGACCTCCCGACCCACACAAGTGTCACATCTTTTGATACTTATCTCCGTTCCGTTAGGTCCTCCCGAAACTTGCTTCTCACTGTTCCATCTTCCTCATCAAAATTTTATAATTCTTCTTTCACTTTCCGAGCTATTCGGCTTTGGAATTCTTTGCGTTGTTGCACTCTGTGCCTCAACACATGCTGAGTGGACTCCTTTTTTGTGACAACACTGTATATCTCTTAGATTTAAGCCTTTTGTAATGTATTTTATTATGTTGTTGTTGCAAAATAAATGTATTCTATTCTATTCTATCTCCTGATTTGAGGCGTGCTGAATCTCTTGCTGTCTTCAAAAAACAGCTTTAAGATCACTATTTGTCTCTCTCATGACACACTTAAGACTTAGCTCCTTTAGACTATGTGGCTGACTATATTATTTGTATATGTTTATGTACGTATATTTTTATACTATATTTATGTATGTTTATTTATCCTTAATTAAATGTTATTGTTGTAATTATTAGTAGGCTTCATATGTATTAACTCTGCACCACCTGCTATGAATCGTTCTGTTTAGATTTCCGCTACCCTAAGGTTGTCTGGAAGAAATCGCTCTTTAGCGATAAGACCGCCTGTTGTTTGCCTCTTCTCATTGTGTTTTTTGTACTGTACTGTATCCTTTGATTGAGGTGTGCAATAAAGAGTATTTGTATTGTATTGTATCTTTTTTCTTTTCATTTCTCTAGGGAAGTGTAAAGCTGTCGTCGTCCGGCGAAAAAAAACAATAGAATTCTTTTGTAATCAGCCCTGGTATCCTAGGGACCGTTAGACGATGGGTTAAATAAAATAAATCTAAATATATAAAAGAAGAAACTGACTGACTGACTGACTGACTGATTGACTGACTGACTGACTGACTGATCTATCAACGCACAGCCCAAACCGCTGGTTCTAGAGATTCCAAATTTGGCACGTAGGTTCCTTATAAGGTCTAGGGGTGCACTAAGAAAGGATTTTTCAAAATTCAACCCCTAAAGGGGTGAAACGGGGGTCCAAAGTTTGTATGAAAAACCGGATTTATTAAAGTGAGAGACATGAAACTTTGTATATAGAGTCTGTATTTAAATATATTAATGCCGCATTTCAGCGTTTTTCTAAATTGCTCCACTAAAGGGGTGAAAAGGGGGTTCAAAGTTTGTACGGGGAGAAAATCTTTTTTAAAGTGAGATATCTGAAACTTCGTATATAGACTCTCTGTTTAAATACAACAAAACATATATAAGCGTCTTTCGAAATTGCTCCCCTAAAAGGGTGAAAAGGGGGTTTCAAGTATGTACGGGGAGCAAATCTTTTTTGAAGTGAGAGATTTAAAACTTCGTACATAGACTCTATGTTTAAATACAACAAAAAATGTTTAAGCGTTTTTCGAAATTGCTCCCCTAAAGGGTTCAAAAGGGGGTTCCAAGTTTGTACGGAGAGCAAACCTTTTTTGAAGTGAGAGATTTAAAACTTTGTACGTAGACTCTGTTTAAATACAACAAAACACATTTAAGCGTTTTTTGAAATTGCTCCCCTAAAGGGTTCAAAAGGGGGTTCCAAGTTTGTATGGAGAGCAAATCTTTTTTGAAGTGAGAGATTTAAAACTTCGTATATAGACTCTTTGTTTAAATACAACAAAACATGTTTCAGCGTTTTTCGAAATTGCTCCCTTTAAGGGGTGAAAAGAGGGTTGAGCGGGGAGCAAATTTTTCCTTTTCTTAAAAATCGATATGGGTGTCATTTTCGAGATTCCTCGGGGTGCCGATTACGAAAATGACATTAATTTACAAATTAAAGATGGCGGACATTTATTTTTCTTAAAAATCAATATGGCTGTCATTTTCGAGGTTCCTCTGGGTGCCGATTACGAAAATGACACTCATTTTCAAATCAAAGATGGCGGATATTTATTTTTACAAAAATCGATATGGGTGTCGTCTTCGAGGTTCCTCGTGGTGCCGATTACAAAAATGACATCGATTTTCAAATCCAAGACGGCGGACATTTATTTTCTTAAAAATCAATATGGGTGTCATCTTCTAGGTTCCTCGGGGTGCAGGTTACAAAAATGTCATCCATTTTCAAATCAAAGATGGCGGAGACTTATTTTTCTTAAAAATCAATATGGATGTCATCTTCGAGGTTCCTCGGGGTGCCAATTACAAAAATGACATCCATTTTCAAATCCAAGATGGCGGACATTTATTTTCTTAAAAATCAATATGGGTGTCATTTTCGAGGTTCCTCTGTGTGCCGATTATGAAAATGACACTCATTTTCAGATCAAAGATGGCGGATATTTATATTTATAAAAATCGATATGGGTGTCGTCTTCGAGGTTCCTCGTGGTGCCAATTACGAAAATGGCATGCATTTTCAAATCAAAGATGGCGGAGATTTATTTTTCTTAAAAATCAATATGGGTGTCATCTTCGAGGTTCCTCGGGGTGCAGATTACAAAAATGACATCCATTTTCAAATCCAAGATGGCGGAAATTAATTTATCTTAAAAATTTATATAGGTGTCGTTTTTATGGTTCCACGGGGTGCCGATTACGGAAATAACATCCATACGTATCTACATACATACATACAAACATACGGATCAAACTGAGAACCTCCTTTTTTGTAGACGGTTAAAATTTACTTTTATTACGCGGGCGAAGCCGCGGGTAAAAGCTAGTAAATAAATATTAGAGGAAAATCTTACACAAATCAAACTAGCCCCACAGTAAGCTCAAGAAGGCTTGTGTTATGAGTACTAGACGACGATATATTTAATAGATATAAATACTTAAATACATAGAAAACATCCAAGACTCAGGAACACCACACAAATAAATGCCCTGACCGTGATTCGAACCCGGGACCTCCAGCTTCGAAGGCAGGGAAAAAAGCAAAGATATATTAGATACAACGTTCTAAAATTGCTACTAAAACACTCCAACATACCAAAACATGAATCCGACACCGCTGAAATTAAATCCCGTAATTTATAAAGCGTCTTTCAAAATTAATTAACTAGAAAGTTGATCGTTCCTTGATTAATGTTAGTGTATTATTTTGTTTTTGCGTTTCGTCCTTGGCACACCCTTAGGTAATAGGTACGTCAGGGAAAACGACCCTTAATAAAAATAAATAAATATTAGAGGACAATCTTACACAAATCGAACTAGCCCCACAGTAAGCTCAAGAAGGCTTGTGTTATGGGTACTAGACGACGATATATTTAATAGATATAAATACTTAAATAGATAGAAAAAATCCAAGACTCAGAAACAAATATTCATGCTCATCACACAAATATTGGCCTGACCGGGATTCGAACCCAGGACCGTCAGCTTCACAGACCGGTGCACTACCCGCTAGGCCGCTAAACCGGTCGTCTTAATATTTCGGTATTTGCCGAATTGTGACTATAAATATGTCTTGGACGTAAATGTGTTCCTTCTGCTGTGAACACAGTGCATCCTTAAATCTTATAAAGAGTCGGCAACGAGCACGTGACTCCTTTGGAGTTGCGGGCGTCTATAGGCTACGGTGGCCGCTTACTATCAGGTGGACAGTAAGCTTGTTTGCCACCGGCGTTATATAAAAAAAAATCTTTACTCAAATACGCTTAACAACAAGCACTTTTGAATCGCGCCAAAGTAAACTCCGGGGGGTTATGATAGTCGCATGACAGTGACAGACGATAAGATAACGCAGCCGTCACTTTCTGATACCTCTCGATAGAAAGTGACAAATGCTTTATGCAAGCAACATGAACCTGCGACCTCCCGGCACTCGCGGCCAATCGCTCTAGCCAACTGAGCTATAGATGGTTTCAAATCCTGCTCGGTGCCAAAATTTTTCAATTTTTCCTTTATTTATAAATTTGTAGTTTACGTTAGCAGCGGTACTGCTTAATACAAAATAAATTTAGTATGGGATGGCGCATCGTATTATCGTAACTGACGAGTCTTGAGTCTTCTGGTAGATGTCGCTGTACGCCTCCCTTAAGGCATTTGTATAAATGAAGGAATTATTGAGGAATTTCGGCCCGAGTGGCGGTTGCACTTATAGCTCAGTTGGCTAGAGCGACTGGCCGCGAGTGCCGGGAGGTCGCAGGTTCAAATCTTGCTCGGTGCCTAAATTTTTAATTTTTTCCTTTTTTTCTAAATTTTTACCTTTGTTTTTTGGAAATTCCACCCCTAAGGGGATCCAAAAGGGTTGCAAAGTTTGTATGGGAGAAAAATTTTTTTGGAGCTAAAGCCTTAAAAATTCGTAAAAAGGTTACTAACTGAAATCCAAAGAAAGTGTTTCCAGCGCTTTTCAAAATTCCAACCCTAAGAGGGTAACATAGGGGTGCTAAGTTTGTATGGGAGAAACTTCTGTTTTAGAGTTAGAGACTTAAAACTTCGTATATGGACTCTCTGTTTAAATAAAACAAAACTTATTCCAGCGTTTTTCGAAGTAGCTCCCCTAAAGGGGTGAAGAGTTTGTAAAGGAGAAAGTCTTTGATGAAGCGAGAGATTTCAAACTTTGTATATAGACTCTTTGTTTGAATACAATAAATCTTATTTCAACGTTCTTCGAAATTGCTCCCCTAAAGGCGTGAAAAGGGGGTTCCAAGTTCGTACGGGGAGCAAATCTTTTTTGAAGTGAGAGATTTAAAACTTTGTACATATCCTCTCTGTTTAAATACAAGAAAACGTATTTCAGCGTTTTTCAAAATTGCTTCCCTAAAGGGGTGAAAAGGGGGTTCCAAGTTTTTGCGGGGAGCAAATTTTTACTTTTCTTAAAAATCGATATGGGTGTCGTTTTCGAGGTTCCTTGAGGCGCCGATTACGAAAATGACACGCATTTTCAAATCCAAGACGGTGGACTTTTATTTTTCTTAATAATTGATACGGGTGTCATTTTTGTAGTTTCTCGGGATGCCGATTACGAAAAGAACATCCGTACATACCTACATACGTAGGTGCAACTGAAAATCTCCATTTTTGTATAAGATTAAAAATTACGCTTACTACGCGGGCGAAGCCGGGGGAAAAAGCTGGTCTCCCTATAAACGAAGAGATCCCTATTTTTTTTTTATGGTCTACAAACTAGATGTTACAAGTTTTGAACACTCATGGTCTTCAAAACTTGTAACATCTAGTTTGTAGACCATACAGTGGCTAGTTACACTCTTGTACATCCTAAAAAAGTACACATCATGCATAGAATATGCGTGCAGGTTTTACAAAAACAAAATATCCCTATGCAAACAACGGTTTCAATGTCAATACGCACGCATAATAAGATAAGAACAGTGTTGTGCTATATAACTACTTCGCTCATGGGACTCGGGCAATGAAAAGTGGTCTTTAACATGGACGCGTTAAGGTCGTGATAAACACTTTACTGTAGAAAAAAATATTCTTTTATTGAATGACAGGCAGTTTGGACAACGCTACCTCAGATGACGATGTCGGTTCAATGAGTTAATTACATAAGGGCTAATACATAGCGAGCTAGGATGAATTGCGTACTTCTATTTTTTGTAGTACAAGAAATAGAACGTAACAGCAATAAAAAGGAATTAAGTACAAGACCAGAGGGCTGAGGAACGAGAGGAGGGAAAACGAATTACTAAGAAGAGACATTTAAATAATACTGCAACTAATTTAAATCTCGAACAGGGCCTTGGGTAAATTCTTGGGCATAAAATTTCCAAGCTTGATTCTGGAACAAGCTTTAGTAAAATTAGGCGTGTAATCTAATAATCCTAAATACAATGCCTTATCAAACCAAATACTAAACAAGAATGCAAAGGCTAAATAATGAAACACAATAATTACATTTAAACAGATTCCATTCCATAAAACGCGTGCGTGAATTTAATGGAGTAAGTGAATTGGTCTCTTGAAGAGCCAATGTGAAGCCGCCCGTATAACTCAGTCAGTATATAAGAGACCGCCACATTTTTCATTTACTATAACTACGCCACTCTTTATCAGTGTTGAATTTAATTCACCTCTAAATATTAAAAAAAAAATGGCTGCATCAGAAAAATGCTGCGATACACAATTCAAAGTCCTGTCTACCGGTGACTATATTCTGCCACCGCCACTGCAAGCATCCATAGATAAAATTGTAGAAAAAGAAGGCTACATAAGCCACAAAACCTTTAACAGGTCGGTTTCTACAAGCGGTGGAAACTTCTTGGGTGAATTGTTTGAAGTCGACATAAAAGGCAAGACTGCTAATGGTGACAAGGAGACAAATATATTCATCAAAAGCAAAGCGGAAGACTTTCCCGCGTCCATTATAAATATCGAGGAATGCTACAGCATTGAGAATTTCTTCTACGGACAGCTTTCCCAAATTTATGACGATATGCAAAATAAAGCCAACATTCCTGCAGAAGAAAGGTACACTTTGGTGAAAAGTTACGAAGCGACTAATCCTAATGCTATCATTCTGGAGAACCTGGCCAAAAAAGGTTTCACTACTGTCCATCGCATGGAAGTGGCTCCCCTGAAGTTTGCTGAACTATCAGTCCAGCAGCTCGCCAGGTTCCACGGCTTGTCCTGGGTCCTGGAGAAAAAACATCCAGAATACTATGCAAAAAAAATTAAAAGTATGGCCTCGAGTCTCCATTTCGGCGACGACTACCAAAAATGCATTGAGAACATGAGCTCTTATGCGGAAAAATGTGTGGATGAAGAAAAAAAGGCAAAGCTGAACGCATTCACATCAAGAGTGATGGAAACTTCGAGGGACTATTATGATATTAATAAAAATGTTGGAGTCAGGTGCTGCTTGTGCCATGGAGATTACAGAGCTAATAATATGCTCGTGAGAAAAGTAAGTACTCCTCGGATTTACTCAGTTCTTGCTCACACTGTTGTAAAACACTAGCTATGTTCGTTAAATGGTGATTGCGCAGGAACCATGAACCCAGGAACAGGTTTCACCATTTCATGTTTTTGTATTTGTTCGATGAAATTTCAACAACTAATTATAAACAAGTGACTCGATCATCGTCAGTGTCAATTTCGCTATTTGGGAACTTTTATAAGTATTTATTTATTTTCAAGCGGTAATAATGGTTATATTAAAAATAACTTAAACTGAAACACGCCCTTGGGGCATTGTACCTAGGATGGTGGCAGCATTTCCTCGCTGTATCGTAATGCTGATTGATACATTATGCGAGGAAGTCGCCAGTTATTCGGTCAATTTGAAGAAATGTAAGCGATGAAAGTCTCGATCTTGGATGTTAGGCGTTTTTCGTTCATTTCGGTAGACACGAGTTTATTTTCTCAACATTTTACCAGGAAAATAATAAATCAATACTAAAAGCACGGTGAAAGAACATCGTGTGTGGTGTGGGGTGCCTAACTTGTAGGAAATTTTATTTTTAGTTCCAAAAATAATAGTCAATATTACTAGTAGAAACGTTGCTATCATCTCTATTCAGTTTCTTTCAACACTTCACTATGTCCAGTAGTTTCTGATCATGTCTCCGATATCACCTTATTTATGTAGTGTAATTTGTGCATGGTTCAACTGTTGTATCGATTTCAGGATGGCGATAACGTCACTGAAGTAATTCCAGTGGACTACCAATTGATGTACTACGGATGCCCAGCCCTGGACTTCATCTATTTCATTTTCCCTTGCACCGATCAAGAGTTCAGGAGAAAACATCTTAGGGATCTAAAAGACCTGTACTATGACAGTTTGGCTAAATTCTTGAATTATTTCGACATGGATGTCAATTCAGTGTATCCGAGACATGAATTCGAAGCAGAGTATAAAAAAAGATTAGACTTTGGTTTGATTGTGTCTCTGATGTTAACACCAATACTGTTCACTGACGACTGTGATGTTCCGGACTTTAGTAAAGATGACTTGACCACGATTTCCGTCACTCCGGATCCAAAAATGGATGAGAGGGTCAGAGGTCTGGTGGATGATTTCCAAAATTGGGGCATATTGTGAAGTAGATAGTGTAGTAATGAAACTGTTTTGAATTATAAAGTACCTGTATTGTTGTCTAATAAAACTTACATTTGCTCGCCTTACATATATCATCGTATCCAACAGTATTTTTAATAACATGTTTTATGTTCTAACTGAAAAACAAACAAACCAACCAAACATGAGCACCATCGGTGCGAGTTATGTGTTATCTCTTTTTTATTTATTTATTGGCTGACAGTAATATAGCGAAAGGAAAAGGCGTGTCATTGGCGAGCAACTGTGACGACGCCTCCGCGTATTATCATTAAACAGAAGGAGACGAGTGTATAGGCTTCAACCTCTTCTCCACTGACACGGTTGGTCTCAAGTCTTTGTTCCAGTAACTCCCACAACGGTGGCTGTTATAGATACCATAATAAAATAAATGAAGCTAACAATATATTATATACATGACGTTTTGACGCCATGTTGCAGTTTAATATTCATTTAGTTAATTCAGTTGCCGCCTGCCATTCCTTGGCCATTCCAACTGTCATTGGCGCTAGTTTAGCTGGAACAGATAGCGCAGGCTAAATATGCTGCGTTTACATTTCACATATTTTAAATGTCAAACTTTGTTTTTAATGTCCGTCTTGTGTAATTTTAAGTGAAATGTATTATTATTTATTCTTTTTCTTTCTTTTCTTTATTTCATGTTAATCATTCTTTATTTACTTTTTTTCGTACGGTTACTCACCGTAAAATTACTCGGCGGTCCCATCGGAAGACAAAGACAGAGAAATCATTGACCAGCGATCTCTCCTTCTTCTCCATCACTAAGTTAAGCTGGGTAGTTTAGTTAAGATGTGTTATTAGTTAAGTTTATCTTTGTATCTCTCTTAGGGTGCCCTGAAAACCAGTGGTATCCTTTTTGGTGTTTTGATTTAGTGTTTATTTCATCTTATTTCATTTTTGTGTATTGTGTAATGATTTAACATCAAATAAATATTTCTTTTTTTCTTTCTTTCTTTCTCCTGCCAGTTGGCGAGAAAGGCGTCTAAGTCATCCCGCCATCTCCGGTTAGGCCGGCCTCGTCTGCGTCGCTCTTGTGGCATCCACTTGGTAGCTATATTAGCACACCTGTCCGGGTGCATGCGACAGACAGACAGAAGTTCATTACCTACTAAATATAATTTTAATATGTTTAAGTTTTTCTTATCTGTGACTAAAATGATCGAAACGACGCCATGTTGCTAGTGACGTCATACCACTACAAACAGCTGCTTTCAAAACCGTTTATGCTAGTTGAATATAATTCTTCGAAATGTCACGCGAAGGGGTTAGTTCATTCATAGCAGTGTGACGTCGTGAAAATTTAAATGATATTAAAAAATATGGATTTCACAATAAGTAAGAAAGGAAAGAAAGAAAGAAACATTTATTCACAGACACAGAAGACACACATATTACAAAAAAAAAACACTATAGAAGGAACCAAACCACAACATGTGTGTCCCTGCGGCAGTGAATCGGACACTGGCTGAGCATTATGCTGAGGTGTCAGACACCTAAGCATAATAAGTAAGATAAAATATGTTGTTTTGATAGCTAAAACGTTTAATTTACTTACGATATTTTTACATATTAAAACAGATTATAAGAAATTGTCCCAATAATAAGTACCCAATATCAATCAATAAACGCTTCACACTGCCAACCAATTTCACTGGAGCGCAAACTCTTAGAGTATTCCAGTGTTCTAAACCACACGCGTGGTCGTGTCGGAGGTTTTCCCCTGGATTTTCCACAGGCTACTCTCCAACCGCGCACTCCTACAGCATTTAATATTATTCTTGAGACAAATGCTTTTTTCTCATATTCTTTTTTTAATACACTCATTTTATTATATAGTAAAAAAAACATAATATTTGAAACAAAAACTAAAATGATATTAAAAAAGGTCTCCAAGGTCGGAGCGCTGTGGAATGGTACCCAAAAGGCTGGCAGCCTTCCCCCTTTGGATGGCTATGCTGATCCGCTGGCCAAGGAACGAGCCAGCCCTACGGTCCTTAATCATATTAACATAGAGTTTACTTCAATATCTTCTGTCTTTTAAGCTTTTAGATCCTATACCTTCGCAAACTTAGGTAGGACTAATGTCATAAAAAGCTAACGGTTTCATATCATAGTTATGTCATGTTACCCAAGTTTGCCATTGCCAAGGCTGGCACGAGCAAAAACACCGTATCACTTCAACACTTACAGGTCACGTGTCGATAAATACATACATTTCAAATAAATTATATGTAATCAACTAATCTCGTATACCTTGTCACTTGTAAGATTATTTGATTGTATTTAAACGGTGAATTACTGTGTAATTTAGCAAGTATGCATTAGAGGCTACGTGATCTTTGAAAATAACGGTATATGTGGATTACGTTATACCGTTTTTTTTAATTAGAAATATGGTAAGCAAAGAAGCAGTGACCGTAAACACATACACACATTGAATTCGTACGAAAAATCAGAATAAGTGACAGTTAGTGAATATGACGAAATATTTTTAAAACCCGAATAGACTTCTTGCAAACTCCGCCTATTTGTATTTTTATTTGCACAAATTTTAGATGAAATGAAAGAAACGTAACGTAATTAAAAAAAATATTTGACAGCTTTGTTATTTAAAAATATATACAAGTAAACAGAAATAAATATATATATTATATAATTCCCGTGGAAAACAAGCGTACGGTCCACCTCACGTGCGCGTTGCTGACCCTTTATGAAATTTGGGGATTCACTGTGTTGACAGCAGAAGGGACAAATTTAGGTCCGTCGCTCGCAACACAGTGCGTCCTCGGGATTTTGTTATTTTTGAATAACAAAATTTATTGAAATAACGGTTATATTCATTGAGTTTATTTGACAATGCAGAAAGTGCTTGATAAAAAACGTAGTAAGTCGTTTTCTGTTATTCTTTCTAATGCTAAAAAAAACGGCCAAGTGCGTGTCGGGCCACGCACAGTGTGGGTTTCCGTAGTTGTCCGTCCATCACGTCACCGGTCATATGCGGAATTACAGACCCGTTGAAGGGTTTTTACTGATCTTCAAAAATCAAAATAGTTTATTAGACAGTGATACAACTTGCAAACAATCAATCATCCTTTCTTTAACATAGTTGGTTGCATAACACTGTAATATAATGTAACAACATAGATTGCCCGTGACACCTGCACTAGGCAATGCCTGTCTCGCAGGATGGCACTTTGCATTTGATTACCCGTTATACTATTGTTAAGCGCTAAAGAACTTTACATGTTTAAATAAGAGTAAGTACAATGATAATTAAATAATATGCATATTAATGATGTTTCCTAGAAATTAAATCAAATGTTGCTGGTAGTTCCTGGACTTTGGGGTACCCATATGTTTGTATGAAAATGTGCATTTGAGTAGGTGAGATTGTGTGTGTGTGTGTGTGTGTGTGTGTGTGTCTGTGTGTGAGTGTGTGTACGTACGAGTCTATTGTTATGATACTATATCTTCTGTTTCACTATAATTCAAAGTGCTTAACCAAACTCTAACTTTATATTTAACCTCTCCAATAGAACAAGTTTTTATGTTGCAGCTTTTATTTACTTTCTTGTATATGGATAAGTGCCTGTATAACCCGAATCTTTTAGCAAAATGTGGCTTAAGTGCTGGTAAAGGAAACGAAAAGGTACGCTTGTTCAGTAATTGTTCGTAATTTGGCATATTTAGGATGTGATTTTGAGCTATGACAGAACTTCGAAGGATAAACAGCTGACGGACAGTTAGAACTTCACTCTCTTTATAAAGGCAGTAAGTTGAAAATCTTCTTGGTTTTGAGAGCATCACCTTAAGTAACGACCGTTGCGATCTCTCTAGGGGTATTATATGTGTGCGGGCCGCACTTCCCCACACTGAAATGCAGTAGGTAACAACAAATTGAGCCAGGGCAATGTAGGTTGTTTTGAGAAGCGGTTTATCCATAACAACACGCAATTTTTTAAACATGTATATTAATTTTCTGATCCTACTGGCTGTAATTCTTAAATGCTCTGCAAAGGTGAGGTTTTCATCCAATACAACCCCCAGATACTTCACAGAAGATATCCTTTCTATACTGTTACAGCTGCATGAAGCCAGGTTCCCAGTGCATGAATGAACTTTTAGCACACCTAGGGAGCACGGGGCGGAAGCAGCCGTTTTATGGAAACACACATATTTAGTTTTGTCTGCGTTCAGGGTTAACAAATTGCTTTGAAGCCAGTTTCCTACCAAGGCTAACCCGCTTTCGGTGGAGGCTCTTACTGCATCCCACGAAGGACCGTGAAATAGGATTGCCGTATCGTCTGCATAGCACACAATGTCTGCCTTGGTCAGCATTGGTCATCTTAGTACTAATGATGTACTTTTTTGAGATGTGCTGTATACGTATGTTTGCCCTTTACGGTAACGTTTACTTAGCTGTGATAGTTTGTTACTTTTTTTTAAAAATCGATGTGGGTGTCGTTTTCGAGGTTCCTTGAAGCGCCGATTACGAAAATGACACGCATTTCCAAATCAAAGATGGTGGACTTTTGTTTTTCTTAAAAATTGATATGGGTGTCATTTTTGTAGTTTCTCGGGGTGCCGATTACGAAAATGACATCCGTACATACCTACATACGTAGGTGCAATTGAAAATCTCCATCCTCCAGATTAAAAATTACGCTTACTACGCGGGCGAAGCCGGGGGAAAAAGCTGGTCTCCCTATAAACGAAGAGATCCCTATGCAAACAACGGATTCTATGTCAATACGTACGCATAATAAGATAAGAATAGTTTTGTGCTATACAACTACTTCGCTCATGGGTCTCAGGCAATGAAAAGTGGTCTTTAACATGGACGCGTTAAGGTCGTGATAAACACTTTATTGTAGAAAAATATATTCTTTTATTGCATGACCAGTTTGGACAACGCTACCTTAGATGACGATGTCAGTTCAGTGAGTTAATTACATAAGGGCTAATACATAGCGAGCTAGGACGAATTGCGTACTTCTGTATTTTTTGTAGTACAAGAAATAGAACGTAACAGCAATAAAAAGGAATTAAGTACAAGAACAGAGGAACCGAGGAACGAGAGGAGGGAAAACGAATTACTAAGAAGAGATTTTTTAGGTTCGCAATAGGCCACAAAATAGTGTTACGAGCATGGGGTTCGCGTAGATAGAAAAATGGACAAATTAACACTAGAACTTTATTACGGAATTCACACTCACAATTGACACCAACACACACAAATAGGGGGCCGATTTTTGAGTGTCGAACGCTCGACTTTTTACTCTACTTCTGTTAAATCATCAGTTTTTTGACAGATCGTTCGATTTTCAAAAATCGGCCCAGTACTTAAAACAACGTCACTGGTCGCACTAAATTAAGACTCAGAATCAGAACTAACCTCCGGCGTAACAATAGTAACTATATTATTTTTTTCATAAAATGACACTTTAAAACGCGCTCCTGTAAAATTCAAAAAATATCGCTTCAGGAATTTCTCATTTCCACCATCGATATGCTTATTTGGTTATCCCTAATAAGGGGCTTGTTTCAGCTAAACTTTGAACAATTGATTGATTTGAGAACGTCATGTTAATCATAAGCAAAGATCAGAAATAATAACTGAAACTGATTAGTTAACGACTGAAATCTATGTAACATGAAGAATATTTATTAAACTTGCTTACATTCCGTCATTTATAAAAACATACTGACACGTCGTAGTATATCAATTAAGAGCAGTTATTGTCGAGATTAATTTAAATTTTTTCATTTGAAAAAACAATAAATATTTGACTCATATATTTGGTCATTTTATACCTCCTCCTTTCAATAATCATAATATGTGATTAAGCTCTTATTATTGATAATAAAAACATAATATACATACATACGAAATAGTTTCCGAAATAAATTATCCATACAATTGGAATACTTGAAACATTTATTGATTTACAGGCGGTAATAATAGTTAAATAACAATAATTTTAATAATATTGCAACTTATTTAAATCTCGAACAGGGCCTTGGGGAAATTCTTGGGCATAAAATTTACAAGCTTGATTCTGGAACAAGCTTTAAAATTAGCCGTGTAATCTAATAATCCAATGCCTAAATTTCAAACCAAATACACACAAAGAACAAGAATGCAAAGGCTAAATAAATTTGAAACACAATAATTACATTTAAACAGATGCCATTCCATAAAACGCGTGCGTGAATTTATTTGAGTAAGTATTTGAATTGGTCTCTTGAAGAGCTAATGTGAAGCCGCCCGTATGACTCAGTCAGTATATAAGAGACCGCCACATTTTTCATTTACTATAACTACGCCACTCCTTATCAGTGTTGAATTTAATACACCTCTCAATATTAAAAAAAAATGGCTGCAGCAGAAAAATGCTGTGATACACAATTCAAAGTCCTGTCTACCGGTGACTATATTCTGCCACCGCCACTGCAAGCATCCATAGATAAAATTGTAGAAAAAGAAGGCTACATAAGCCACAAAACCTTTAACAGGTCGATTTCTACAAGCGGTGGAAACTTCTTGGCTGAATTATTTGAAGTCGACATAAAAGGCAAGACTGCTAATGGTGACAAGGAGACAAATATCTTCATCAAAAGCAAAGCGGAAGATTTTACCACATCCATCATAAACGTCGGGGCATGCTACAGCATTGAGAATTTCTTTTACGGACAGCTTTCCCAAATTTACGACGATATGCAAAATAAAGCCAACATTCCTGCAGAAGAAAGGTACACTTTGGTGAAAAGTTACGAAGCGACTAATCCTAATGCTATCATTCTGGAGAACCTGGCCAAAAAAGGTTTCACTACTGTCCATCGCATGGAAGTGGCTCCACTGAAGTTTGCTGAACTATCAGTCCAGCAGCTCGCCAGGTTCCACGGCTTGTCCTGGGTCCTGGAGAAAAAACATCCAGAATACTTTGCAAAAAAAATTAAAAGTGTGACCTCGAGTCTCCATTTCGGCGACGACTACCAAAAATGCATTGAGAACATGAGCGCTTATGCGGAAAAATGTGTGGATGAAGAAAAAAAGGTAAAGCTGAACGCATTCACACCAGGAACGATGGAAACTTGGAGGGACTATTATGATATTAATAAAAATGTTGGAGTCAGGTGCTGCTTGTGCCATGGAGATTTCAGAGCTAATAATATTCTCGTGAGAAAAGTAAGTACTCCTCGGATTTACTCAGTTCTTGCTCACACTGTTGTAAAACACTAGCTATGTTCGTTAAATGGTGATTGCGCAGGAACCATGAACCCAGGAACAGGTTTCACCATTTCATGTTTTTGTATTTGTTCGATGAAATTTGAACAACTAATTATAAACAAGTGATTCGATCATCGTCACTGTCAATTTCGCTATTTGGGAACTTTTTAGAAGTATTTATTTATTTTCAAGCGGTAATAATGGTTATATTAAAAATAACTTAAACTGAAACACGCGCTTGAGGCATTGTACCGAGGATGGTGGCGGCATTTCCTCGCTGTATCGTAATGCTGATTCATACATTATGCGAGTGTAAACCCTAGTGGTTTAACTCAGAAGTAAGGACCATGAATGCAAACACCTAATATAAGTTTGAAGATCAGATTTTTATTATGATCACAGTTACAGCAGCACAATTTAAATTAACTTAACTAACAGCAACTTTGAAAACAAGTGATTATCACCGCTGCCAGGAAACGAATGACCAGCCTGCAACTGAACTGCCTGCCGATTAATTCTTATCCCCACTACTATGCCCGCTTGTGATTGGTCGTCGATAACTGTCAATATCTCGACCAATCACAAAAAGTCAATACAAGTACTTTTAATCTTGCGACTTTATAATATAAATATTCTAATTATATGAATATTTAAAGGAATAGTTTAAATATTTATAACAGCTCGGCCATCCGCTTCCCAACGAGTCCCTCGTTGACATATGTTATAGCTAAAATAAGATTGAAACACATTATTCTATATATTTTATCACATAAATCAAATAAGTCTTATAACGAGTATACATTTTCTCATTATTTCCATCTGATTAGTAACTACAAGTCATCATAGTGGTACATTTTACCGTATAAACAAATACAATTACTTTATAATACATTTATTTCTACATATGTTTATTAATCCATTACCTTGATAAACGAAAATATTTCTACCTTTAATGGTGTCGGTTACCTGACACAGTTAACTTAATATACTTTTATTACATCGGTAGTACATGTATTGGTCCATGACGTTGACCAGTAGACATACTAATGTACCACTTGCCAAAATGCGAGGCATCCGTTACCTGATACCCCACACCAATTCATCAGTACATAAATTGGTATTTACTGGTCCATGACGTTGACCAGCAAATATTTCAGCTATGGTTTGACTTCGATGATACATGACATTAATCATCGATTCTTAAAATAAGGTTATCATTACTTATTTCTCAATTTTACATATTACAAATATATAATGTAGGCGATTGATGGTAAACACTTTAACTATAGCTTCTGAAATGCCTGCTTATTTATTTAATTAACAGTTCAAATTTACTGTGTGTATCTATTTACAAATCTCCACATTCAGATTCGCTATTATTAAGCTCGGGTTCACAATCGGCTGATGCGGGTTCGTCAAAACTGATCCATGGAAATATTTTATCGATAGCTACTATAGCTTCATACCGTCTACTAGTCTTTGTGAGGGGAGTGTCCTCGACCACGAACCTATCGTTTGGGAGCACCTTTTTAATCCTATAGGGGCCTTTACATTTAGGTTCTAGTTTTTTAGATTGCCCCTCTATTCCTGTCGCGGCTCTTACGACTCTAACCAAATCACCTTCTTTGAAACGCGTTCCTATTTTCCTGTACCTATCATACCGTTCCTTGTCCTTTTCCTGTTGTGTTCTAATAAGCTCACCGGCCCTAGCCCTAACATCTTCCAGGCTCTCTCCGAACTCTGACGCGACTTCGTTTATTACATCATTTAACAAACCCTCGGATGGGTTAGTTAAATTTCGTCCGAAAAGAAGCTCCGCTGGAGACTTTTTTGTAGTAGCATGTACTGTGGTATTGATACCCAATTGTATGTAAGGCAAATGTTCGTCCCATAAAGCATTTGGTTTGTCGTGATTCATTGCCCCGAGCGCCGCCAAAATGGTGCGGTTGTATCGTTCAACCTGGCCATTCGCTCGGGGTGTGGCGACCGCATTAAGCACGTGCTTAACGCCACATGATTTAATAAAAGTCTTAAACTGTTTACTAGTGAAGCTCGTACCTTGGTCCGTAATCAAACGGGTTGGCACGCCGAAGTAGCTGAAATGCTCTCTGAATACCCTAATGCTTGTGGCCGACTTTGTATTTCGGACAGCCGTGATGTCAACAAATTTAGTGAATGCGTCTATGATAACAAGTATATATGTATTCCCACGCTTGGTACGGATAAAAGGGCCGAGATGATCCGCATGTATGGTATGGAATGGCATGATAGCTTTAGGGATGGGGTGTAGCTCACCGGACTTGGCACCACCTGGCAGCTTATGATGTGCACACTGTAGGCAAGACGAGACGTATTTCTTAACAAACCGTCTCATCTTTGGGAACCAATAAGTTGCTTGTAAGCGCGCTAAAGTTTTGTCAAACCCGAAGTGTCCCACGTCATCATGATTGGCTTTCAGTAGTTGCCATCTGGTGCCACTTGGAACAACCCAACGTATAGTATTTTCGTCAATTATACGATACACCCGCCCATTTAAAAGTTTATAATTTTTGAATATGTCAATGGCATCTTTACATTTGGGGTCGCCTAAAATCTCCGCGATATTTTTAATGTCTTCGTCTGTCTGTTGTACCGTCGCAAGCCAATCGTCAGTACCTACTGAAAGTATATCTAACACGTGATCTACGTCTGGAATACCGTCTATAGCACCTCTGCTGAGGGCATCTACGTGTGCCATTTTGTCACCAGGGCGGTACTCTATTGAACAGTCGTATTCCAAAAACTGCAGCCACCAGCGAGCAATTCGTGGAACTAAGTCGCGTTTACTCATAGTGGTGCGTAAAGCGTTGCAGTCCGTCACTATTGTGAACGTAATACCTAGTAAGTAGTGTCTAAACCTGTTCAAGGAGGCAATAATAGCGAGGGTCTCTAATTCGAAAGAATGCAGTTTTTGCTCATCCGGACTGGTTTGCCTGCTATAGTAAGCAATAGGTTTGAACGCTACAGACCTGTCCTGTTGCATTAAAATACCGGCTACCCCGTATTTGCTTGCGTCGGTGTGGAGCTGGGTTAGTGCAGTAGGATTATAAAGTCCTAGCACGGGTCTTTGTACTAAGATCTGTTTTAATTTCTCAAATGATTCCAGTTCTTCACTACCCCAAATCCAAGAAGAGTCCTTCTTCAACAGACTAGTTAAGGGGCGTGCTATTAAGGCGAACCCCGCGACAAATCTTCTGAAGAAGCTAGCAAGGCCTAAAAACCTTCTAACTTCGTGAACGTTTGTTGGCGTAGGAAATTTGGATATGGCGTCTGTTTTGAGAGACCCTGGCCTAACACCTTCTGAACTGACTTCATAACCCAGGTAGTCTATTTTGTCATAGAAGAAATTACACTTACTCATTTTGAGTGTTAAACCACTTTTTGCTAGCAACCTCAACACCTCCTCCAAACGTACCATCCCTTCGTCAAATGTCTTAGCGGGAATCAAAATATCGTCCATGTATACCAATGCATAAGACGACGCAGGTGAATTATGTATGATCTTATTCATCGTACGCTGGAATACTGATGGTGCGTTTACTAGCCCAAAGGGCATTCTGTTGTACTCGTATTGACCCTGAGGGGTCACAAAGGCAGTCTTCTCTCGAGAGCTTTCAGCTATTGGGATCTGATAATACCCTGACGCTAAATCAAGGGTAACGAATAGAGAACTACCCGATAATAAGTCTAACTGGTCTTCAATACGAGGGAAAGGGTAGTGCTCTTTCTTGGTTTTACTATTCAGAGCACGGTAGTCCACACATAGCCTTTTTTCCCCCGACTTTTTATTAACTAAAACTATAGGGCTAGCGTATGGACTGTTAGATTCTCTTATAATCCCGCTTTCTAACATTTCTTTAATCATATCTTGAACTAGTTGGCGTTCGGTGAAGGACAACCGGTAAGGGCGGTAAACGACGGGTTCGGGGTCATTCAGTTGGATCACCATTTCAGTTTCCGTCGTAAACCCAAGATCCTTTAAGCTACTCGAGAAACAATGCTTGTACTTGTCCAATAAACCTTTTAAAGACTCTTTTTGTTGACTTGTTAGGTTTTCTCCAGAACTGATTGGTGATTCATCCATGGATGACTGGTCCCTAAAATGCAATTTATGAATTTGGAGGCTCTTAGCTAATGTGTGGCTCCTAGTTACGAGACTATCCTTCGTTATAACCAGATCATTGTCGCTAATATTCTGAATGAGAATCCTACCTGCACCTTGTGTCATTTGATATTCGCCGGGTAATAAGTAATGTTCATGACCTTCAATATTGCGCACAGTTCCTCTAACGTAAATTTTTCCCGAGAAAGTGTTTCGCGAGCTAACTGGGACTGCTCCCAATTTACCGGGTCCTATGCAAGTCTCTTCCACGCACAAAAGTGGACAAATCAAAATGGGCTCCTCACTAACCCGTTGAAAAATTACATCAGATTCAGTCTTTACTATTTTGACTGCCGGCCTTTCGGTAAAAGTGTGGCCTAGTAGTACAGGACAATTGATTAAATAATCATCTACTACCAATATTTCCACGTGGTTTTCTTCTACGCCCTGCACCTCGATTGTAACGTTAGCTTTGCCAAGTGGGTTATATGGCACGTTACCTATTCCTCTTAATAATGGTACTTCTCCTACCTTCCAGTCTACCCCTAAACGCTGAGTTTCACTGAGACGTACCAAAGTACCTTCGCTTCCCAAATCAACGAGGCATTCTGAAAGCAAACCATTAATTTTAATGGGCATCTTGTACTTTGCGCTTGAATCGCCCGTATTCTCTACTTTCAATACCGTTTTTGGTTTTTCGTTGGTACTTTGCTTCGTCCCAGGGCACTCCGTTTCCTTATGTCCTAATAAATTACATTTAGAGCATTGAATCTTCGGTTTCGTGCATCTAAAGAATGGGTGACCGGTTTCCTTACAATTGTAGCAGACCATGTTGGATCCGGTTGGCTTCTGGGAACTGTGAACTACTTTACTACCTGTAAATGCATTATTTTGTGGTCGCCTATCTCTGTCCCTAATCTTTTGCTGCTCGTTTGTGGACCTATCTTGACCGACTTTGACCGTCTTCAAAAATTTAAGTAGCAATCCTGGTTCTGTAAATTCTGCTCCCTGTGCTCCTAACCTAACACTACGATCTTCTATACCTGCTATAACACAATCTACTGCACGCTTTCCTGATATTTCACAACGATTTAAAAGATTCATTTTAGCGTAGTAGTATACCTCCAATGACTCCCCATAGCGTACTTTCTTGCTAAGCATTTCCGTTAGTAATTCAGCATAATTATCCCTAGTCGGAAAAGATTCCTTTAACTTTAATTTCCATTCTGGCCAAGAAAATAGTAATGAGGGTAGACCTTGATACCAAGTTTTAGCAACACCCGTCAATTTCGGTAAAGCATAATGTACTATTTGTCTATCGTTCCAACCATAAATCTGCGCACATTCGTCGACTTTATGAAGCCACGCATCGACCGATTGTTCCTTACAAAGTGGATCATAATCAGGAATCACATTATTTAAGACAGGGAACCTATCGCGATCGCTTGTATTATTCATAGCCTTAAGTGCATTAATCAAGTTTTCTACAAACAAATTGTTATTTGACTCACGACCACGATGGGTTTCTTCACGGGCCGGCGTACGAAGACACGAAGCTCTGTGCCTAGGCCTGGACTTCACGTGGCGGGTCTCTTGCCACCCTGGAGTGCGCGATCGTGTCCTGGAGTGCCACGCACGTCGATACTGCGAGCTTGTCCTTCTTAAACGGGGTGACCGGGACCGAGACGGACTAACAGTCAGTCGCGATCGCCTCCCCCTTGACCGCCTGGAACGCGATCGGCGGTGGCGGCTGTCACGATGTTCTTCAGGTGAACGTATACGCCTTCGACCACGGCTGCGACTTCGATTTGCATCAGGAAATCTTAGTGGCGGCGTCTGCGTCTCGCGAGAGGTTCTAGGTCCATGTTCTCTACGAGAACCTGACCTGCGTTCATCCATGTTCTCGCGGCCTCAACATATAAAAGGAAAACAACATCCGAGTTAATAAATTGCGCTATACCTCTAAACAAGGTTTTCATTGACCTACATGCCATTTATTATTATACACCATCAAACATGTCCATCCCCAGGGAGTACCCTGGCACGATAAACATGCATGACTAACCATATAAACCTCCGGAATGCCTCCGTTACGGTAAATACAGTTTAGTTTCTAGCTAAGTACGAACCAAGATATCAAACATGTTTATCTCCAGGGAGTACCCTGGCAAGATTAACATGCATGACTAACCATATAAACCTCCGGAATGTCTCCGTTACGGTAAATACAGTATAGTTCTTAACTAACTACGAACCAAAATATCAAACATGTTCATCTCCAGGGAGTACCCTGGCAAGATTAACATGCATGACTAACCATATAAACCTCCGGAATGTCTCCGTTACGGTAAATACAGTATAGTTCTTAACTAACTACGAACCAAAATATCAAACATGTTCATCTCCAGGGAGTACCCTGGCAAGATTAACATGCATGACTAACCATATAAACCTCCGGAATGTCTCCGTTACGGTAAATACAGTATAGTTCTTAACTAACTACGAACCAAAATATCAAACATGTTCATCTCCAGGGAGTACCCTGGCAAGATTAACATGCATGACTAACCATATAAACCTCCGGAATGTCTCCGTTTCGGTAAATACAGTTTATAAATTATATACAGTTTAAATGAGAGAAAAAAAAATGTGACAAGAATGAATTTGTTACCGATTATGTTTAATTTAATATTTCTAATTGCTATAAAACGTACAAATTATGGATGTTTTTGATATACAGATTTACGAGGGTAGATATGAACATTTGAAATAAACTGAACTAAAATTACTTACGTTTTTTTTTTGTACGCCCAATACTTAAGCGTTCTTCCAATCCTTTTGTGGGCACTAAGTTGCCAATCCCACTTCTGAGATGTAAACCCTAGTGGTTTAACTCAGAAGTAAGGACCATGAATGCAAACACCTAATATAAGTTTGAAGATCAGATTTTTATTATGATCACAGTTACAGCAGCACAATTTAAATTAACTTAACTAACAGCAACTTTGAAAACAAGTGATTATCACCGCTGCCAGGAAACGAATGACCAGCCTGCAACTGAACTGCCTGCCGATTAATTCTTATCCCCACTACTATGCCCGCTTGTGATTGGTCGTCGATAACTGTCAATATCTCGACCAATCACAAAAAGTCAATACAAGTACTTTTAATCTTGCGACTTTATAATATAAATATTCTAATTATATGAATATTTAAAGGAATAGTTTAAATATTTATAACACGAGGAAGTCGCTAGTTCTTCGGTCAATTTGAAAAAATGTAAGCGATGAAAGTCTCGATCTTGGATGTTAGGCGTTTTTAGTTCATTTCGGTAGACACGAGTTTATTTTCTCAACATTTTACCAGGAAAATAATAAATCAATACTTAAAGCATGGTGAAAGAACGTCGTGTGGTGTGGGGTGCCTAACTTGTAGGAAATTTTATTTTAAGTTCCAAAAAAAATAGTCAATATTACTGGTAGAAACGTTGCTATCGTCTCTATTCAGTTTCTTCCAACACTTCACTATGTCCAGTGGTTTCTGATCATGTCTTCGATATCACCTTATTTATGTAGTGTAATTTGTGCATGGTTTAACTGTTGTATCGATTTCAGGATGGCGATAACGTCACTGAAGTAATTCCAGTGGACTACCAATTGATGTACTTTGGATGCCCAGTCATGGACTTCATCTATTTCATTTTCCCTTGCACCGATCAAGAATTCAGGAGAAAACATCTTAGCGATCTAAAAGACCTGTACTATGACAGTTTGGCTAAATTCTTGAATTATTTCGACATGGATGTCAATTCAGTGTATCCGAGACATGAATTCGAAGCAGAGTATAAAAAGAGATTAGACTTTGGTTTGATTGTGTCTCTGATGTTAACACCAATACTGTTCACTGACGACTGTGATGTTCCGGACTTTAGTAAAGATGACTTGACCACGATTTCCGTCACTCCGGATCCAAAAATGGATGAGAGGATCAGAGGTCTGGTGGATGATTTCCAAAATTGGGGCATATTGTGAAGTAGATAGTGTAGTATGAAACTGTTTTGAATTATAAAGTACCTGTATTGTTGTCTAATAAAACTTACATTTGCTCGCCTTACATATATCATCGTATCCAACAGTATTTTTAATAACATGTTTTATGTTCTAACTGAAAAACAAACAAAGCAACCAAAACGAACACCATCGGTGCGATTCATATATTAACTTTTTTATTTATTTATTGGCCGCCAGTAATATAGCGAAAGGAAAAGGCGTGTCATTGGCGAGCAACTGTGACGACGCCTCCGCGTATTATCATTAAACAGGAGGAGACGAGCGTATAGGCTGGCACTAGCAAAAACACCGTATCACTTCAACACTTACAGGTCACGTGTCGATAAATAGATACGTTTCAAATAAATTATATGTAATCAACTAATCACATATACCTTGTCACTTGTAAGATTTTTGATTGTATTTCAACGGTGAATTACTGTGTAATTTAGCAAGTAGGCATTAGAGGCCACGTGATCTTTGAAAATAACGTTATATGTGGATGACATTATACCGTTTTTTTTTTTGAAATTGGTAAACAAAGAAGCAGTGACCGTAAACACATACACACATTGAAATCGTACGACAAATCAGATAATAATCATAAGTGTCAGTTAGTGAATATGAAAAAATATTTTTAAAACCCGAACAGACTTCTTGCAATCTCTGCCTATTTGTATTTTTATTTGCACAAATTTTAGATGAAATGAAAGAAACGTAACATAATTTAAAAAAATATTTGACAGTTTGTTATTTAAAAATGTATACAAGTAAACAGAAATAAAGATGTATATTATACAATTCCTGTGGAAAACAAGCGTACGGTCCACCGCGTGCGCGTTGCTGACCCTTTATGAAATTTGGCGATTCACTGTGTTGACAGCAGAAGGGAGAAAGTTAGGTACGTCGCTCTCAACACAGTGCGTCCTCGGGATTTTATTATTTTTGAATAACAAAATTTATTGAAATAACGGTTATATTCATTGAGTTTATTTGACAATGCAGAAAGTGCTTGATAAAAAACTTAGTAAGTTGTTTTCTGTTATTCTTTCTAATGCTAAAAAATCCGGCCAAGTGCGTGTCGGGCCACGCACAGTGTAGGGTTCCGTAGTTGCCCGTCCATCACGTCACCGGTCATATGCGGAATAACGGACCCGTAGAAGGGTTTTTACTGATCTTAGTACTAATGATGTACTTTTTTGAGATGTTGTGCTGTATACATATTTTGCCCTTTACGGTAACGTCTTATTCATCGTATATGCTACTACCATGATTTTTTTCACATGCCTAGTAGCCACCATTTAGCTGGCAAGGGGGGGGGGGGGGCACTTGACCATACCGAAAATTATCATTTCAAACCTTAATATCACGCCAACCGATTCTTGAATCAAAAAATGCTTTTAGAAACCTTATAATATTTTTAAAAGAACTGTCCAACGATACCCACACCATGGGGTTTGGGAGAAAAAAATTGCACCACCACTTTACATGTAGGGGAGGTACTCTAAAAAATTTTTTTTTAATGATTTTGTTCTACCATTTTGTCGGCGTCATTGATATGTATACTCATGCCAAATTACAGCTTTCTAGTACTGAGAAAAGCGGGGGACGGACGGACGGATATGGCGAAACTATAAGGGTTCCTTGTTTACTACGGAACCCTAAAAACGGGTTATTGAGTTGCCTTTCGCGGGGGAACGACTGAAGGCGTCTACTTGGTTGTTTTAGTTATTACTAAGTACCGTAAAGCAGGGTTACTTTGACCCGATGGTGGGTAATTGTGGCCCATATGAAAACCCCACCTAGAAGTTTCAAATAAAAATATAAAAACAACGGTTAGTTCGTACCAAAGGTGTGGTAATGTCCTATAATTTTTAATACTACATTATATATACATACAAGCGATCCGCCCCGGCTTCGCACGGGTGCAATGCTGATACTAAATACACTACAGAAATATTATACATATAAACCTTCCTCTTCAATCTCTATCTATTTAAAAAAACCTCATCATAATCCGTTGCGCAGTTTTAAAGATTTAAGCATACATAGGGATATAGGGGTATAGGGACAGAGAAAGCGACTTTGTTTTGTATTATGTTAGTGATGATATATATTTTCTTTTTTTTTTTGGACAATGTTACACAAATCAACCTAGTACCAAACTATGCAAAGCTTGTACTATGGGTACCAAGTGACGATATACATACTTATGTCGATAAATAAGTTAAACACATAGAAAACATCCAAAACTCAGGAACATCGAATAATATTCGTGTTCATCACACAAATAAATGCTCTGACGGGGATTCGAACCCGGGACTTCCAGCTTCGAAGCCAGGATCACAGCTAGGCTAAAGCGGTCGTCAATAAGAAAGATATAAAATATTTATTCACTGCACGAAATATAAACCGATACAATCGGAACCCTGCTAATAAAGCCTTGACAGAATAAATCCTAGATGCCAAAGTTACTCTCCAGGGCTAAAGTAATCCGCCTCTACAATATTCATTTTAATTATATAATTTATTAATTTACAGGCGGTTATAATAGTTAAATAACAATAACTTAAATAATATTACGACTAACTTAAATCTAAAACAGGCCCTTGGGGCATTGTACCGAGGGTGCTGGCGGCATTTCCTCGCTGTATCGCAATGCTGATACGTTGTGCGAGGAAGTCGCCAGCTCTTCCCTCACCAGTTACGTCAACCAAACGCTTCGCGATTTCAGTAAACTGTCAGTCAACTCATTGTGCGACCAAGGTGCGACGCCGCAAGTGCTAGCATAACAAACGTGGCTTCCAATAGGCACTTCCCATACTCCCATGGCATATACACTACATGAGATTTAAAGCTATGCTGCGAGAAGCCCTATAAAACCTGTCATATGACGATGCAGAGAAATTACAATACAAACACAAAACAAAGAGGCACTCTTTATTGCACACCACAATAAAAATACAATTCAAATTATTGATTAAACAAAAATAATTTTGGGTCATTGTCAGTTGTAAAAACAAAAGTTGTCCACCCGGTGGTCAATAGTTAATGGCTTATTTACATGTAAGTTATGTTTTTATTACATGGATTTATAGTTACGGAAATACCGTTTATTATATTACTAGGCCAATCCAAAATTAAGCTTTGTGGCCCTTAAATTTTGATATGTCCACCGAAAAGACGCGAACCTAAATCTGACAATGACCCTTTTGCATCATAGGATGTATCTTCCTATTTGATTGAAATGAAATCATTTATTCTTCAATTTAGGCATGTTACATGCACTTATGAATGTCTAAAAACTACCAGAGATTGTTCTAGTTACGAAGAATAAAATTGTATTATATTTTACATGTAAATAAGATATTTAATAATAAAATTGACAGCCCTTCCTTACATAAAACATAGGGCTCAAGCACTGACGACCGGTTTAGCCTAGTGGGTAGTGCACCTGCCTGTGAAGCTGACGGTCCTGGGTTCGAATCCCGGTCAGGGCAAATATTTGTGTGATGAGCATGAATATTTGTTTCTGAGTCTTGGATGTTTTCTATGTATTTAAGTATTTATATCTATTAAATATATCGTCGTCTAGTACCCATAACACAAGCCTTCTTGAGCTTACTGTGGGGCTAGTTCGATTTGTGTAAGATTGTCCTCTAATATTTATTTATTTATTATTATTTATTTATCTATTGTCATGTAGTTGAAATACTAGCCTATAATTATTATTAGTGTACAACATGATTTATCAATACATTATTATTATATATTCTGAGGCCGGAAGGTGCAATTGTACTTCGGAGAGTGTGCTCAGGAGCTCTCATGGAGCTGGAATGATGAGCTCATACCGCCTTCCCCCTTCTTCCATCGGACATCCAGACGTACGGCTGGATACCATCCTTACTTGGTCGAAATTCTTCTTATTCGAACCAAGCGCTTTGCATCATCTTTTATAATGCGCACTTCTAATGTTTGGAATTCTCTGCCGGCGTTTGTGTTTCCGAGCTCATATAACCTAGACCTTTTTAAGGCACGAGTGAATAGGCACCTTCTGGGTGAGCTCGCTTCATCGTCGGCCTCATCTTTGCCCCCTGGCTAGATGCTGGCCAAGAGCGATCCCATTTTTAATAAAAAAAAGCGCTTAGAACATTGGCAAATTCAATACCCTTTACACAATTTAAAGGAAATTCGAAATGGTACCTTTTGTCGATGAACAATATTCTTCTTCATGACGCAATTGACCCGTCGTCTTCCGGTCCCTGGGATCCCCGGGCCCAGTACAGAAGAACGCTATTGTTTATTTTTTTGGCCGGGAGACGACAGCTGATTCCTTCATCAACATCGAAAATGGGGGACCTTTTATTCATGAGAACGACACTGAATATTACCATTCTAATAAATATTTTATTAGAATGGTAATATACATTACATATTTACAATATACCCCATCCATATCTGGAGCGCTCGTGGCCCAGCGGCGCCCGCGTACCGCGTAAGCTATGCGTGGTTAAGCAACGTCGGCCCAAGTCAGTCCTTTGATGGCTGACCGCTTTGAGTGGTTAATAACTGGGCGCTCCCATGCTTTGGAAGCCACGTTAAACCGTTGATCGCGGCTGCTGTCTATAATCGCAGTCGTTAAGCTAAGTTAGAGACCTTTGGGCGGCTTGAGAACTTCTAACAGTCAAGTTGCCCACTCACTTCACAAGTTTAATTTCAATAAGGTCTGGTTTCCCCTCAGGTTGGAAGGTCAGATGGCAGTCGCTTCTGTAACAACTAATGCCTATGCCAAGTCTTGGGATTAGGTAGCGGCCCCGGGCATCCTTCAGGATGCAACTGTAATGGGATAATGCTAGGAGGATGATAACTTGTATTTAGGATTAAATTCTGTTGGGAGTTACAAGTTAAAGTGCCAGCTCATGCCGACCTACTTAGTATGTAAGTCAATGCCTAGCTTCGTGTGACGCTTATTTTAGTTCACATGCTATAGTTTTTAAGCCACGGGGGTGGCAGAATAACAGCGTCTGTAGACAAGAGTCTTTAGTGGTCTCTTGGTACAGCCACAAGCTGAGCCACCTACCCTTTCAATTCTTTTTGTATACTTTGTTTTATTGTACCTGTCTTGGTTACCTGTAAATGTATACAATCATTGAATAAACGTCTTATTATTATTATTATGATGATGATTTACAATATACCCCATCGAATGAAATCATCGACTATGCCTCTAGCTCTGTCTTTCATCACAGGATCACTCTTTATGACAAGGTCAGCCATTTGGTCCTTGGCAAGCCCAGGTATTTCATCTTCCACTGGAAAGATGAATGGCATGAGCTGAACAAAAGAGTGCAGGCCAAAATCTATCATTTCCCTGTACAAATCTTCAAAATCTTCTCTAGGAAAAACAGAATTCACTTCAATGTCAAAAAAATTCAGCATTTTCGTTAATGAATCGAAATAGATGTCCTTCAGGGCCTCTAGATGGACTTTCCTGAATTGCTGGTCGGTGCCCACGAAGATGAAATAGAAGAAGTCTACAAGTGGACAACCGTAGAACTGTAGTTGGTAGTCCACTGGTACAATGTCCACTATCTCGCCGTCCTATAAAAAAATGTAATTTTATTTATGTTACTTGACACTGACGTGAGTATTAAGTAGAAATAGAACAAAAATAAAAGATGGAAATGTGATCAGCCGTTAAAATAATTATAAATAAATAAATAAATATCTTTGGACAATCTTACACCAATCAACCTAGCCCCAAACTAAGCAAAGCTTGTACTATGGGTACCAAGTGACGATATACATACTTATATAGATAAATAGATACTTAAATACAATGCATCCAAGACTCAAGAACAAATATTCGTGTTCATCACACAAATACATGCCCTAACCGGGATTCGAACCCGGGACCTCCAGCTTCGATGGCAGGGTCACTACCAACTAGGCTAAAGCGGTCGTCATAAGGACTTGAAATTCGTTATCTGTGAAAACAAAAACAATATAATTAAACTAAAGTTTGCATAACTTATTTCCACGGTAAAGCATGATTCAAAAGTGCTTGTTGCTAGGCCTATTTGAATAAAGAATATTTTAAGTTGAGTTGATGTTAATGAAGTCAGGTAAGTTATAAGTATGGAGCAGAATATAGTCTATAACACAATATTATGGGCCATTCTACTTTTTCATGTACATAATTTTCAGATACATTTTTTAATGCATATTTTGGAATACTTGGCCCTCACTGTTTAATATAATTTTCATTATTACTTACTTCATATTTTTGTATTATTATTTAGAAAGAGGTTTATTTGCAGCATCACTTCTGATAGTTTTGGTAATTAACGAACCACAGCTAATATTCATAAATCGAGTAACTCAGTGGTACTTGGATGTATCACTATTTGTATGAAAAATGGTTTTTATCACTGTGTTACCCACCTATTACAGCAATTTAAGTATTGTTACCTATAAATTCCTTTTATTAGGTTCAGGTACTATTTCGATATCCTAATTCAATAGATATCATATTTTTTTGTTTTAATAGAAAACTTCAATAGATATCCATTAATTCATTACACTTACAACTTCTTTCATCAAGATATTGTTGGCCCTGTAGTCACAATGAATTATAGTTCTCTTGTACTTCTTATCACACAGGTATTTGGGAACCTTTTCCAATAATTTCGGAATATACGCAAGGAACTTGCTCCGAGCCCCATCATCCAGACATTCCGCTATCACTTTTGCAGACTTATTAAGCAAAACATGGTAATCTTCATTAAATTTAAAAGGGCAGGGTGAAGACTTAATTTTCCTTTCAAAATAACTTGGCCGTTTCTTTTGTAAAGCAAACGACAAGGCGTGTAGCTTGCCCAAATGTGAAATACATAACTCTGCGAATTTAAAAGATATTGGATCCATTCTGTACACAGTCTTATATCCTTTCCTTGCCAAATTCTCCATAATTATCGCTTCAGGAGTACTCTCTTGATAAGTTTTAGCGATATTGTATCTTTCTTTCAAAGGCACTTTAGCCTCGCTTTGTAGCTCATCAAACACGACAGCTAATTCGTTATAGAACAATAACTCCGTATTGAACATCCCGGTAACCGAAACCACAGTTAAATGGTCACCAGAGACTATACCTTTTACAAATATGTTGGTTTCTTTCTCGCCATCTTCTGTTTCCCCTTTGACATCTACTTCATACAAAGATCCGAAGTAATTACCACCATCAGTAGATATAGCTCTAATTAGGATTTTATAATCAGTATATCCTTCATTCTTGATTATTTTCCTTAACGACTCCTCAACTTTATCTGGAAGTTGATTGTTACCTCCTTTTTCACCTAGTTCACAATTTTCTTCACGCATTCTGATGTTAGTCTTAAGAACTTCAGATAGCAAATGATAAAGGCATACAATTGTGTCATCTATTTGAATGGTCATTTATACCACTCAAGCGACAATAATACGTGTTATTTATTCATTAAGGTTACTGTACCATTGTCACAATGGCTGTCTCAGTTACCGACTATTTTATCTAATATTAGATATTCCGATAATAACATCTCGTTTGCTTGTATGGAGATAGCAATTATGGAGATATTGTCAGTAATAAAACAAACATTATAGATAGCTAGTTGACAATATGCAGGTATTCATCGTCATAAAATTTGAGATTTTGTGAGGCGATGGATGCCAGGCACTCAACTGTTCCAATATAAATTACTTGTTACCTTTTATTGTGAATGACGACCGGTTTAGCCTAGTGGGTAGTGCACCTGCCTGTGAAGCTGACGGTCCTGGGTTCGAATCCCGGTCAGGGAAAATATTTGTGTGATGAGCATGAATATTTGTTTCTGAGTCTTAGATGTTTTCTATGTATTTAAGTATTTATATCTATTAAATATATCGTCGTCTAGTGCCCATAACACAAGCCTTCTTGAGCTTACTTTGGGGCTAGTTCGATTTGTGTAAGATTGTCCTCTAATTAAAAAAAAAAAAAAGTGATAATCCACATCGAAAGGGACCTTATGGCGGCAGGCGCTTACGTTACACCTATTCACTATTGTATTGGAACAGCGGCAATAAAGGCGTAAGTGTCGGCCGCCATAAGGTCCCTTTCAATATGGATTATCACAAATTTGAGATTTTGTGAGGCGATGGATGCCAGGTACTCAATTGTTCCAATATAAATTACTTGTTACCTTTTATTGTGAATTTATTGTTATCCTACGTTTCGTTACGCATTGGTCATACTGTAATGTCATGTTCACGTTTTTTTATATAAATAAATAAAATAATTCAGCCTTCAATCACCCAGGGTTTATGATATATATGAATAAAAAATAAAATAAACATAAATATTTGTAGACACAAATCGATGTAGTTCCAAACCAAGGCTGGGAACCGGTTTTTAATATACCGGTAAAAACCGGTTTATTTCAGTTTAGCTTCTAGCTTTTCGTGGGAACGCGAACGTTTTAAGAACTTTATATTAACCGGTTTATTCGGCGAGAGGCCCGGCGCGCGTACTAGTGTGGTGCTCACGTCTGTAGGTATTGCGTATGAACCTTATTGTTTAAACAGTAAAATAGCTTTTTAAAGAAATTAAGTGGATGCAACTCGGCCAACTCAAATGATTTTAATTAATCGTGTGCCCGCATTAACGGGTTTATATCGTCCAAACCGGTTAATCCGAACAGAACCTTTATATAAAGCTCCTCCGTAAACCGGTTTAAATAAACCGGTATTTGTATCTAAACCGAAATATCAAATTTTTGAAAAATTAACCGGTTTCCGAGCCCTGTCCCAAACTAAGCAATGCTTGTACTATAGTGTACTAAGTGACGAAATACTTAGATACATAGAAAGCATACCAGACTCAGGAACAAATATTAATGCTCATCACACAAATAAATGCCCTGACCGGGATTCGAACCCGGGACCTCCAGCTTCGGACATAATTAGTTTATTTTTATAATAAGCGTGCGTGAGAATCTACAATCTTTACGTATTAAGGCTTACCTAATTTTGTTCTTAAGACCTGATGAAACAAAAAAATATACTGATAGTATCATCCTTATAGTATTTTATGCAATAGTTGTATAAGAGGGTTCAAAAAAGGTGAGTGGCGTGTGTAACAATTTTAGGCGAAGCCGAAAATTGTTAATAAAGACGCCATGAGCCTTTTTTGACCTACTTATACAACGTTGTATAGATAACTTTTTCTACGACTAGGGATTAAATAATAAAACACAAAATTAAACAGCAATACAGCATAAGAAAGAGCGGTAAGTTGGATAGTGACAAATGACAGTCCACAGAACGTAATCATAGACACGGTAATTTTTTTTCAACTGTCATTTACTGGCTTGCGTTATTTTTTATGTTGGCAGTAATTATTTTAGTTTTGTTATTGTTTCAAAAATTCAATGCAGTTGTTTGTTAAGTTGGCAGTTTTGATTTTCATTGCAAATTTAATGTTTTTTTTTGTTGGGTTCACAGGGCACCTCTGTTAGCAGTTGCATTATATCACATAATAACCTGTATAGATAGATAGATAGAAATCGTTTATTCATGTAAAAACAATTACATAATACAGTTCACAAAATGCGCCAAACTGTAGCGAACAGTTTGTTGGCGCGTCGCGCTCAGTTTACTTTTTAACATAAGGTAATTGTTGTTTACAAATGTGAGTTATGTGAGTTATGAAGAATAGACTAGATAAACTTTTTTGAAATTGCATAATACATGTTTTTAAATTCGTTTGCGGGACCATATAATTGACAGATAAAAGCACTGGAGTACAAAAATTGTTTAATGAAATTTATCTAAGTTCAAATAACTATAACATGTAAATAGTTTCTAAACTATAATAAAAGTTTACGTATCTTGTAAACATGTTATCTTCCTTATCACATTCATGCAAATAATTTCTAATATTATGATAATGGTGTTGTTTTTTCATTTCCGTCATTAATAATATATATAAATTTTTATGTTTGGCTCTAATGTAAGGAAAAGACAGCTTTGCTTATCGCAGTTAAACAAGAATTTCTTGTAATATAACCGTGATATTGCATTTAAAGCAGAAAACATACAATGTAACCTCTTTGCACGTGTAAAATCAAAATGAAAAACATTTATTCTGCAAATAGGACTCAAGGGCACTTTTACAAGTAAAAATCTATCTATATCAAATAAAAATAATACAATAATCAAAGTATCATTAATTAAATGTAGTGTTACATGTCAAAAGAAGACTAAGAAACGAATAACAATCGAGATTTGTTAGAGATGTATAAGGTCTCTAAGCGTCAAGATAAAAAAATAATAAGGTAGGTGCAGTCGCCATCAGATATATCGGAGCGAACAAGGTGCTCAAAAATATTTGAACACGACTCTATTGTCAAGGCGTTAAAGTGCATGTTCAGATACTTTTGAGCATCCTGAAGAGTACAGATATATTTGACGACCGGTTTAGCCTACTGGGTAGTGCACCTGCCTGTGAAGCTGACGGTCTTGGGTTCGAATCCCGGTCAAGCCAAATATTTGTGTGATGAGCATGAATATCTGTTTCTGAGTCTTGGATGTTTTCTATGTATTTAAGTATTTATATCTATTAAATATATCGTCGTCTAGTACCCGTAACACAAGCACGTACAAACACAACACACATACAAGTACGTATTAACTAACTAACTTAAGATTACTATTTATATACCGTGGGCGTTAATAACCCGAACGATTTAAACCAACGATTTTATAGCCTAGTTAGAGTATATAAAGTTATATAACATATAGTACAAAAACCCATAATTAAGAAAGAAAGAAAGAAAGAAAGAAATATTTATTTGGTACAAGTTGTTTACACATTCTAAGATATTGTAAATAGGTACCTATTTAGTACCAAAATGGGTGCCGCTCAGCATAGTGTCATGAAAATCATGACGCTGATTTTCAGGGCAACCAGGAAACAATATGAAATTACAAAACAATAAACATGAGAGAGAGCTGTCCTTAACATATAACATAACATTGACAATGTGGGAAATGTGTAGCCATACAGAATAATATTTTAATATTTTGTACCTGCATATACAAACTAAATCGTTGATTATAATACTGAACTTACATGAAGCTAACTAAACACTGTAAAACATAACACTAAACATCTGCTTAGGTATTGGCAATTTGCTTTTCTGTTAAATATTTTTTGAGATTGTGTTTGAAGGAGGCAATATACTTACAATTTCGAATTGGCGGTGGCAAGTTATTCCAACATTTTGTTGCAGCGTAGCGAAAGCTGCCACGGAAAGCAGATGTTCTGTGTTGCGTACCTACAAGTCTTATAGCACCACGCACTTCGCACTTGGAGAACATTAGTTTATCGAACAGATAAGATGGTTGTTTGTTATGTATGACCCCAAAAAGCAACGAGGCAAAGTGTGAGGTACGTCTAGCGGTCATATTTAGCAGCTTATTACGGTTTAAAAACGGGGTGATGTGCGAACGGCGCGGAACAGGAAAACAAAAACGTGCGCAGGCATTTTGGATACGTTGTATCTGTGCTGATGTGCATGCAAGCAGGCACCCTCCAAAGACGGTATCTGCATAGCTCAACTTAGAGAGTATAAGCGTGTCACAAAGATTAATGCGTAAGTCGACATCAATGAAGTCACGCACACGATACAGTACGTTAAGCCTGTAAAAGCAATTACGCACCAACTCCAAAACATGTTCTTCAAAACGTAGTTTGTTATCCATAATATCCTGGGGCTTGCCCAGGTTGCGAGCAACTGAAACACACTCCAGGCGTTCGCCAAGGACATGAACTGGTGGCGCGGAAGATGTTAAATTGCGTAGTTGCTTGTCTGTGTAATTGAGGAGATATTAATTATTTAAAACAAATTACAAGTTAAAAAATCTCGATTCTAACACACCCTAAAGGCGTGACGTAGCCACCTACCACTTTTACACGCAGACGTGCTAAATGCGTGGTTGTCAGCCAGTTTCATTTAATTAAGTTTTATATCTATCCTACAAAAAGGTTTCACTACTGACAGTTATGTTCTGTTCTCAATCGCGAGTGCAAACTATTTACCATCACTGATAACTGGCTGATAGTTTGAAATTGATGTCACTAAAATGGCAATAAAAAAAAATGCATTTATTTCAGATTAGTATGGCGACTTAAATAACTATATTATTACATAAACTTAAATGATGAGAGGACCAGTGCCTGACAAGGCCACTGTCCCATCTCTCCGCCACGACAGTCGGAGAGGAGTCAATGCTCGCTCTCTGTTTCTCAACTTGAGATTAATTAAACTCGCTGACTCTCTGAAGTAAAGGTTTGTTCACAAAGAAGGGGTCAATTAATATGATTAAATTTGTAATGAAATAGTAATTTAATTAAGGCACGTAATTGGACCAATGTTGATATAGTATTATTTACTCGTACTGTCGTAAAAAATATTTGGTTTAAATCTTGCGGGTTATTTTCGCCCACGATGTATATATACTTAAGATTATAATGGAGTCATGGATCCCCCAGTCAAACTGTGCAAACAGTTTTGCGGGACGTTGTATTTAATTTTAAGTCATGTCATTTGCTTTACTGAATAAATAAATTAAATAATTGTTATCTTGTTTTTGATACAAACAACAAATAAAGTTTACAAAGCATAGTAAGGTAAACGTCCAAGTGCTCGACACTTAACTGCCCAATAATTGACAACTATCTATATTAATCACCTCTGTCGTCATGATATAAGATGGGTAGTATCATCTATTGGGTCAGTGTCGAGCACTGGGACAAACTTACTATGCTTTGTACATGTGGCCAAAAGTAGATTTTCGTTCTTTATTCGGTTTATTAAAACTGTTTTGAATGTGTTTTCCAGCTTTTATTCATATTAGTATTATAATTCCGTGTGTTTGTCTGTCTGTTATCTCTTCACGCTTAGGCCGCTGAACCGATTGAGATGAAATTTGGGGAGGTAGTTGAGTTCCGGGGAATGACATAGGATACTTTTTATTCCGGAGTCATCCCCTAAGGGGGTGGAAGAGCTATAACTAGGTAAGCGTATATATTTCATATCATATCATATCATATCATTTATTTGCATTGATCACACATCGTCGTACATAATATACATGTCAAAAATAATAACCATGAGCTATATAAATTGTCGCTGAGATTAATAAATTTTTATTTTAACACATTCTTAATTAAGGTGTAGTAAATTGTTCCAATACGGTGAGGCAATGAACATGTATGTCTATTCCTGTAAAAATTCCGTAACCGAGTAAAAGGCCTTTTGGACCAAGAAACACTTGAGCTTACGTGCGAAACCAAGATCTGAGGTAGCATCTTTTATTTCCGTAGGTATCCTATTGAAAATACGCGGCCCTATAATGTTAAAAGAGTTGCTTGTCTTCGAAAGTCTATACCTAGGTATAATTAAGGCAGGCCTCCGCCTGGACGGGTCGCATTAATTTACTTACCTCAAATATAAAGAGGGAGGGAACCGTTATGATTCGAAGTCTTATAAAAAGTTCTCTCGCTGGTTCATCCGGCGGTACCCGGCACATAGACCGTATAAGCTTTTTTTGAATAATAAAGGGACGATCTCTATCTGCGGCCAGGCCCCAAAGGTCGATTCCGTAAGAAAGGTGGGTGTGGGTATTCCAGTGTTCCAAGCCACACGCGTGGTCGTGCCGGAGGTTTTCCCCTGGATTTTTCCCAGGCTACTCTCCAACCGCGCACTCCTATCGCTTTATTGGGCCCGGCCTATAAAGCCATAGTCAGGTTCAAAAAAAAATATTAAAAGGTTAGAAACTGCGTTGCTTTTTCTCAAAATATGGATTCAATTTCAAATAAAACAATAGCTCTCACGTTGCTAAAATTGGATCGGAGCTGATGGAATTTATCGGTATGGCAAAGACGTAGTATGTTTACATTGATACAATGATCAAGATGATTAATTGCTGTTTTTCCGAATTAATTAGACCATCTCAAGTATCTAAACTGCGCGAGTCACGCAAGCGCCGGCTAAATTATCTCAATTGAATTTCCTACGCCCTTGTACATGGGAATATTAGACAATACCGCTATAATAACGCCGCTAATTGTTCTATATGAAGACAACACTTTATGGTGGCTAATATATACGTTTGTTTGCCACCGGTGTTGTATAAAAAAAAAAACATTCCGCCATTGTTGATGCGGCTATAAGGAGAGAGCGAAATATAGGAGCGAGCGAGTGGTTATTCAACTACGTTCGGATACCGCAAAACTTATCCTATATTATTATTAAAAGAACTCATAAATAATAAAAATAATCAGAAAAATATCATGTATCAACTTAATCATGTTAAAGAATTTTACTAAACATACATAAATACCTTCAATTATTTGCAGCAGTTAGTGATATAAAATATATAAAATTCCAATATAGATATAGAATTGTGACTACACCCACGTCTACATATTATCTACTAATCAACTTATTTATACTACAAAAAAAATGAAGATTTTAAAATATATGCTGTAAAACAGAAAACTCGCGACATCCCTTTATGTAATTTCCCTACGAATTGCTAAATAAATTAATACTTAAGTACTTTCAGTGTTTTGAAATATCATAATGTTGTTGATTTCATTATCATTCAACATTCTAATTGTTTCTCGTTGTTTCTTAATAGTACAATACTGCAGAGGCCGCGAAATAGTGGATTGCCGGCCGAGTAGTTACAGATGACCGAGTGCTAACGAGGCCATTTAGTGATACGACGCCGACAATCCCTGTTCGCGCCGAGGCTGTTATATGTTCTTTGCTTTCAGTATAGCGTATTCTCATAATTCTTCCCCAAATTTTAGAAATATTTCATTGTGGTTTGATATTTCGTACCTACGTAAGCTTGGATCATACGCGGATTTATGTTCGCGTCTTTTCTGTGGACATACCAAAAGTTAAGGGCTACAAAGCTTAATTTTGGATTGGACCAGTAACCCGCATAAACAGTGTCTCCGTTTCTATAAATCCCTGTAATAAAAACATAGATAACATGCATATAAACCGTTAACTATTGACCACAGGACGACTTTTATTTAATCAACTAAGTATGACCCGTTTAAATTAATCTTGTTTTTGTTTATTTTATGGTCGTCTTTACGACTGGAAGGCGAAATCAAAAATCCAAAAATCAAAATCAAAACATTTATTCTGCAAATAGGCCTCAAGGGCACTTTTACAAGTCAAAATCTATCTAGGTACCTACATCAAATAAAAATAATACAATAATCAAAGTATCATTAATTAAATGTAGTGTTACATGTCAAAAATAAGACTAAGAAACTAATAACAATCGAGATTTGTTAGAGATGTATAAGGTCTCTAAGCGTCAAGATAAAAGGTAATAAAGTAGGTACACTAATCATAATAAAATGTTTTGAGCTATATCTATAACACGTCAACATGAAAATAATAAAATTTAATAAATAAATATCCTCAGAGATGTATAAGGTCTCTGTGCGTCAGTTTAAAAAAATAAAATCAAATGAGAACAGTGAAATCTCTCATCATGTCAATTCCACTGAACACTAGTACGAAGTTACTAGTCCTTGCAAACATGAACAGACAGAGAAAAAAAAAAAGTGCATGTTGCCCACACGCATAAAGGGAGGTCATGATGTATGTTATGTTATCGTTTTATTATTCTTTTCAACGCCCCAGGTTTCCGCAGGAAGTGAATGTTAGGATATACGATGGATGGATGGACGGCTATACAGGGCGTCCCACGGCTATGCCACATGGAGGGAAAGTACCTCGAATATTGTAGGTGGATGGCATTTTACTGAAAGAAGACATTATTTGAATTTAAAAAACAATTTAAACTGCATTCACAGATATTTAAATAATATTATGGTTGAACCGGGAATCTAACCCGTTACACGAGAAAATTTCACATCAAATGTTAAAATTCATGGTCTTCCTTTTATTTCTGACACAATGTTATTTAGCAAAAAATAATACTTATGATGAAGTCTTTCGATCGGTATGATAAAACTACAGGGTAATTATTTTTCTCGTATAACGGGTTCGATTAAATAATAATAAATAAATAAATATTAGAGGACAATCTTACACAAATCGAACTAGCCCCACAGTAAGCTCAAGAAGGCTTGTGTTGTGGGTACTAGTCGACGATATATTTAATAGATATAAATACTTAAATACATAGAAAACATCCAAGACTCAAAAAAAAATATTCATGCTCATCACACAAATATTTGCCCTGACCGGGATTCGAACCCAGGACCGTCAGCTTCACAGGCAGGTGCACTACCCACTAGGCTAAACCGGTCGTCAAAACCATCGGTTCCCCGGTTAAACCATATAATTATTTAAATATCTGTGAATGCAGTTTAAATCGTTTTTTAAATTCAAATAATGTCTTCTTTCAGTAAAATGTTCCATCTACAATATTCAAGATACTTTCCCTCTATGTGGCATAGCCGTGGGACCTGTAGGTTCGTGAGTCCGTTCATTACCCGACCACTTTAGCCTAGTTGGTAGTGACCCTGCCTATGAAGCTGGTAGACCCGAATCCCGGTCAAGGCATTTATTTGTGTGATGATAACTACATGAACTTGTTTTGTCGATTCATTTTTTTTTTTTTTTAATTGACGACCGCTTTAGCCTAGTTGGTAGTGACCCTGCCTTCGAAGCTGGAGGTCCCGGGTTCGAATCCCGGTCTGGGCATTTATTTGTGTGATGAACACGAATATTTGTTCCTGAGTCTTGGATGTTTCTATGTATTTAAGTATATATTTATTTATATAAGTATGTATATCGTCGCCTAGTACCCATAGTACAAGCTTTGCTTAGTTTGGGACTAGGTCGATTTGTGTAAGATTGTCCACAAAAAAATATATATATAAAAAAAAAATAATGTCATGAATGTTAAATTACAATGTGAAGTCATATTTACTACCTATGTCTAATTACAAAATAATGTCACTTATATTACCTAATCAAAATAGTAAAAAAATATTAAAAGTCATATGTGTGTATGTGTATGTGTTTGACGACCGGTTTAGCCTAGTGGGTAATGCACCTGCCTGTGAAGCTGACGGTCCTGGGTTCGAATCTCGGTCAGGGCAAATATTTGTGTGATGAGCATGAATATTTGTTTCTGAGTCTTGGATGTTTTCTATGTATTTAAGTATTTATATCTATTAAATATATCGTCGTCTAGTACCCATAACACAAGCCTTCTTGAGCTTACTGTGGGGCTAGTTCGATTTTTGTAAGATTGTCCTCTAATATTTATTTATTTTATTTTATTCATTTATGTTATATGTCATCAGTTATTTATCTATTTATTAAGACATCCATATTCATCCTACACCCACACACCCGCAATGTTAGATTCACTGGAAAATGCGGCGTAACTAACTCCATTTACGTAATAGATTTCTTTCCCACCGATTACTTCGTACTTCGTGCCCTTTTGCATCATTAGGGACAATTTAACGACCTTGTCCTTTGCTTGGACCTTGAAATGCTGATAATGTGTCGTTGTTCACAAAAATGCTTTTATCGTCCGAGTTATGGGAACAAGTACTTTCTTAGGAAAACGATCTTGAAACGGGAAAATATCTTTTCACTTCTCATGCTCGAAAAGTGCGTCATATTAGGCTTATCAAGCGGGGCTAAAGTAGTACATTTAGCCCCTAGGGAAAATATAAATACATATATATGATTTACAAAACATATAATTTGCCCAATCCGAAAACTTCACCATACTAAATCCACCAATCAGAAAACACGTCGACAGCCAATCGGAAGGTTGGGTCCTTTTTGGTACATACATTGTTCAACTAATTTAAATATTAAAAACATTAGGTCTTTTTTCGTCCCTGTTTCAACGGCAATGTGTGTGAGTCAAAACAGTTTAAAAAAAAGTTTCCGCCATATACTCATTTTATTTTATTATTATTTGTTGGTGGATAAACTTTGTTTATTTATTTTCTCGCAATCGAAGTGAAAAGTAGAGTGTATAACTCTGGTCTAAACGCCATATTACCACGAGATGGTTATTTTCCCGAACGAAGTGAGGGAAAATAGTTCGAGTGGTAATATGGCTTATTTTAGACCCTTGTCATACAATCTACTATTTCACACCTGCTTTTCAGAAAAGAGTTATTGTTGCCTTCGAATGAGGGATCAAAGATGTACTTTTCTTCCCCCATTTGAGGGCAACAATGACTCTTTTCCTCATAGAAGGTGTGAAAAGCAGTATGTGACACTGTAGTAAAATCATTTGTAAGACATTTCATGTTTTTAGCAGCGGGCCTCGTAGGCGGTGTGAAAAGCAGTATGTGCCACACGGTAGCAAAATTATTTCCGTCTTGAGCGTAAACACTTGAATCCCTCGCTACGCTCAAGATTCTACTTTAGAATCCCTCGCTACACTCAGGATTCTATTGTAGAATCTTTCGCTTCACTCAGAATTCAATATACCGCCCTCGCCGTAAATATATCATTTTGCTCCCTTGAGACACAATCTACTATTGTAACGTGATGTGGTTGGTAATGAAGTAATCGAAATTAGCACAATATTATCCTCTTATATACTAGGGAAATGAGAAAAACGTTATCGAAAATGACCGTTAGTAATGAAATTTATATCTTGTATTTATATATTGTATTTTAATTTAGATTATTGTAATGTACATTTATATCTTGTATTTTAATTTAGATTATTGAAATCAAATATTTGTACGCTTTTTGTTTAATAAATTCTTTCTTCTTCTATTAGATGGTTAACAGATGAGAAAAAAATATATAGTAATGAAATTTAAAAAAAAACCGGTAAGTGCGAGTCGGACTCGCGCACCGAGGGTTCTATACAAATGTGTACCGGTTCCAACCCTATTAAATCAGGAAAATCTCAACAACATGGTGTGGAAATTGGACGACATGGATACAGCGCCATCTATGGGCGACTTTTGTTACAAATTTGAGCGACTGAAAAACTTTGTATGTATGGTGCTTTTTCAATTATTTATCACGTAAACCGATTTCCATTTCATTTTCTTTATTTGAAAGAAGGTACTTTCAGCATAATCGCGTAGCTATTTGTAAAAAAAAATACATACAAAAGTGATTAAATTAAAAACTTAGTATAGAAAGGTTTTTGATAAAAAAGAAAAACTAGATAGAGCTATAAGTAGTAATATTTCTGTTGTAAAATATACATTGTTATGAATAATAATTTCATGTTTTTTCCTGGGTAAACTTCGGAGATAAGGGGGGGGAACGGTGTTTTTTTACATTTTCCCTCATAAATTGGAAACGACTCAAAGTAAAAAAAATGTTTTAGAATATACAACTTAAGCCCTTTCATATGACATCCCACTTGACATAGGTATTCACTAGACTTTCAAATTTTGCACCACCTATTATCTGTCATTTTTCACAGAAAATAAAAAAAAATAGTAAAAGAAACATGTTCTATGCATCTGGGTTACCCTTCTTTATAACTGTTCCAAATTTCAAATCGATAGCATAAGTAGTTCTTGAGATATTTAGCGTGACAGACAGGCAGAGAGACAAAATGAAACCATATTATATAGGTTCCTTTTTTACCATTTTGGTACGGAACCCTAAAAACGATAGCACTTTTGTGAGGATTATTGTAAAATGATTTAAACACAATGGAAGCAATCAACGTACATTAAACGTGTATTAGGTTTACCTTTCACGGACAGGAAGAGCTTTATCTAAAATCTGTAACAGTAAATATGTGTATATATGTCAGCACTTTATTGCTGTTAAAGTACAAACACATCAATTTGTAAAAAATAGTAGTTTATGCAACTGATACATAATGAGAGGTCATAAAACACGAGTGTGGTTTTATGAAACGAGCGTCAGCGAGTTTCATAATAGGATCACACGAGTGTTTTAAGGCCTAATTATGTACAGTTGCATACATTATTTTATCTACGTTCATATCATAATTCTACTTTCCTAAAAGCAAAAAACCAATAATGACAACAGTAATGGCGGCAATTCCAACCTCCATTAACAAGATTTTTTTTAAATCATAGACAAACGAAGTCCCTATATTCATTTCACTCGAGATCAAATGTCATGCGGTTTATATTAAAAAACATACTGAATTGACGTTTCGTATCGATAACTGTTTTAATATCTATAGACACTAGAATAGAGGCCATACAGATTTATATGCTTAATATCAGTTCGTGTGTTATTATAATATCCGCGTAAATGTAATAGACATTAGTTTTTTTTTTTTTTTTTTTATTAACGCGGATATTTTAGGTTCGATAACTTTCATCCACTAGAAAAAATTCAAAAAGATATAATTCAGCTGTTTAGCCTAGGGCGCTATCGGGAAAGCACCATCGTATTTTCTCTTTCTATCGCTCCAATGAGAAATATCATTTGAGCGTCAGAGAGAAAAAATGCTCCAATGAGAAATGTCATTTGAGCGACAGAGAAAAAAAATACGATAGTGCTTTCGCGGTCGCAGCCCTGGGCCTGTACTCCGAATTTCAAAATGGACGCCATGTTTACATTAAACATTAAAAAAATAATTACTTCTCGGCCTAGGCCCTCAATTTCGTATGAAATTCCTTTACAGTTCTCTCGAGTTGTTCCACCCGAAACGTGATACTTTGAAGCCTGTTATGATGAACATAACGTCAATATTTAATTGCATGTTTGAGAAAAAACTATTTATATCGTATTGTATAGCTCTATATACAAGTATTTATTTAATATCAATATATACTTCTACTGAACTATGCTACGTGTTTTCATATTGACGAATATTTCTGTTGGTATGTAATAGGTAATACCAACATAACACGTAACATTTATATAGCATATTTACGCAAACAACACAAAAATATAGGTTTAATTAACATATCCGACTCAAACCATACAAAAACGCATCTTGCCGGCACTATCATCTGCAACATACAAACTCATAGCACGCTTCGCATTTGTTGAACCAGCCGCTTCCGAACGATCTATATCTTGGTCCCTAATCTAGTATAGTGCACTGCACACTGCGCTCGGGCCGCTTAGAGCGGCTGCGCTCACACAGCGGCGTTATGTTAATTTCCATCCCTACCCGTCAAAAAAAAAATTAAAGCTTTTTTTGTACTCACTAGTTATAATGCATGAACCTTATACATAATTTTATTCTCATGTAAGTGAATTATTGTTATTCTTTTTGAGAATTAAAGATCTTTAAACCGAATACAGTTCAATTATAATAAGTCAGAATATTAGATACTTTTACATATATTTGTATATGACAAATGATGCTTCAATAAGCATCAATTCTCGCTAGCTGGATATTAAGCACGTTCCCCTACCAAATGCGTCAAAATTAACAAACCTAATTTAATACTCATAAACTTTCCGTCCTTGAAGATATTTCCGAGCAGTCCGACTGGAGCGGCCTGCAAAATCAACCCCCATTATAAATCACGCGAAAGTAATTCCATTAAGTCCTAGGCCAACAATAACACCCGTCTCACAAACATGTTTTTAACTCCTTGAAAAATAGCTTTCGTTGGAGCTTTATTGTGCCAAAACTTGCCAAATGAAAATGGATATTTTACAACGGGGTGATTCTCATTCCAAAATTTTACATTTCCTTAATTTGTTTTTACTGGACCCGGATTGTTAACGACTCGTGAGTGATTATTTGTGACTAACTATTTTAACAGTTAGGGATCCATGTATAGAGTAGACTGGAGTCAACAGTAAGTTTAAATTGCACTCTGATTTCCTTAACTTTCACTTAACGTTCGGGCCGGTAAGGACATCAATTAACTTTAATACCGGTATTTTCCGGAACCGTATCAAAATCAAAAATCAAAATCAAAACATTTATTCTGCAAATAGGCCTCAAGGGCACTTTTACAAGTCAAAATCTATTTAGGTACATCAGATAAAAATAATACAATAATCAAAGTATCATTAATTAAATGGAGTGTTACATGTCAAAAATAAGAATAAGAAACTAATAACAATTGAGATTTGTTAGAGATGTATAAGGTCTCTAAGCGTCATGTCATGACTTTGAACCAGAAAACGGTATTAGATTTGTTACTTGTACCAAGCAAAGGTACGCCCATAGCTGGGCATCGTTAACCAAATATTTATTTATGCCAAACATTACACAGTTTTACAGGATTGAATCCTAAGACACTTCGACATTCATAATTTACAATCACTAAAATACAATCAATAAAATACAGAGGACGGTCACTTATCCATCACCTCACAGAACTTCATGCACTCTACACATATATTCATACAACTACTTGCAAAAATATCACAGTCCGGTGCTGATGCTATCATCTCGTTGATGTACCGGAGACCGCGTACAAGTTAGTTAACTTCGTTAATCGATAATCGGCTAAAAAAAAGTTAACTTCGTTAAAAGTTAAAGCGTTAAATTTCGGGCCATGTAACGGAAGTTAACGTTAATCGTTAACTCCTGACGTGCCTCACTTGCATCGGCTGTCTCACTCAGCGCTTATAGCTCGCGCCTACGACGACCCGATCGAAAGGGATTTGCCAGAACCTGGCGCCAGAAGTGGCGCGGTGTTCCTTTGATAAAATAGGTACTTAGTTAACTGATTAACGGAACTTTGGACAGTTAACGGAAGTTTTGAGTCCGTTAACAATTTTGCAAGTTAACTTAAAAGTTAATCCGATATACGGATGGTTAATTTCGTTAATTAACGGATTAACGAGTTAATGACCAGCTCTGGGTACCGGTATTTCTAAAACCGGTAAATTCATGAAATTAACAATTTTTTAGCAGTTAAAATACTGATTCTCGAAAGTGCGAGCGGAGTGAATGAGAGAGAAAGATAACACAATAATTCGCATCGAACGCGCGCGACGCGTGTAGTAAGTAGGTGTCGCCACCGCGCGCGCACTCGCACGAAACAAGGCCTGAGGGGCTTCCGCGAACCACAAACGAAGTTTTCCCTCTCTGTCTCACTTTTATGCAAACTTGCAAGTGCGACAGAGAGGACTTCGTTTGCTATTCGCGGTAGCGCCACTGTACTCAGAACTTCGAAATCCGAACTTCGTATCGTGCCGTCCCTTTCACTCTCGTGTTATACACTATATGAGTAAAAGGGACGGCACGATACGAAGTTTGGATTTTGAAGTTCATAGTAGCTCCTCAGCAGCGTAGCATACACCTTTATATAGAACTAGCTTTTTCCCCCGGCTTCGCCCGCGTAATAAGCGTAATTTTTCAGAAATGGAGATTCTCAATTGCTCCTACGTATGTAGGTATGTATGGATGTCATTTTCGTAATCGGCACCCTGAGAAACTACAAAAATGACACCCATATCAATTTTTAAGAAAAACAAAAGTCCACCATCTTGGATCATTTTCGTAATCGACGCCTCAAGGAACCTCGAAAACGACACCCATATCGATTTTTAAGAAAAGTAAAGATTTGCTCCCCGCAAAAACTTGGAACCCCCTTTTCACCCCTTTAGGGGAGCAACTTTGAAAAACGCTGATACGTGTTTTGTTGTATTTAAACAGAGAGTATATGTACAATGATTTAAATCTCTCACTTCAAAAAAGATTTTCTCCCCGTACTAACTTGGAACCCCCTTTTCATGCCTTTAGGGGAGCAATTTCGAAAAACGTTGAAATACGTTTTGTTGTATTCAAACAAAGAGTCTATATACAAAGTTTTAAATCTCTCGCTTCATCAAAGACTTTCTCCTTTACAAACTTGGAACCCCCTTTTCACCCCTTTAGGGGACCAACTTAGAAAAATGCTGAAATAAGTTTTGTTTTATTTGAACAGAGAGTCCATATACGAAGTTTTAAATCCCTAACTCTAAAACAGAAGTTTCTCCCATACAAACTTTGCACCCCTATTTTACCCTCTTAGGGTTAGAATTTTGAAAAACGCTTAAAAAACTTTCTTTGGATTTAAGTTCGTAACCTTTTAATGAATTTTTAAGTCTTCAGCTAAAAACAAAAATTTCTCCCATTCAAACTTTGCACCCCTATTTGATCCCCTTAGGGGTGGAATTTCAAAAAATCCCGTCTTATCCCTTGCATAGGTCATAAAAGTAAGCTCTGGGCTAAATTTGAAGTTTCTAGTTCCAGTAGTTTCGGCTGTGCGTTGATGGTAGATCAGGACTTCTTCTTTTATATATTTAGACTAGTATTTTTCCTTTACCGGTTCTCTGGAATCAAAACGAAGAAAACCTATAAATACCGGTATATTATAGGTATTAACGGTATCGGTTTCAAGCCCTGCTTGTAGGTAAAGCTGGCTCGGCCTAGAAACCTATTTCCGGCCCCAAAGAATACTTACATAATATCAGCCTTGTATTCCGCCCCGATTCGGAACCGGAAACGAGCGGAAACTTTGATATATTAATAAGCCAGTCGCTAATACTATGTCAGTAGCAAACAATCATATTAATAGTTCAGTATATCTATTGATTAAAAAAATATTGCCGGTCCGAATTGGAATTAGATACAACTGGCTCAGGAGAGAGAAAAGTGGAAATATATTTTTATTCTAAAAGTGGAAATTCTTGGAGGAGGCCTTCACCTGTGAAGATGGGGTTCTTGCATATATATATATATGATTTACATTCAGCTAAGAAAAGACAGAAAGAAAGATAGAAAGCATTTATTCACTGCACGAAAAGACACACCGTTACAAACAGAATATACTCAGTACATTGAACATATAATTAGTTGCAAAGTGCGTCTTCGCGGCAGTGAATCGGTTGCTGTCTCAGCATTGTGCCGAGGTGTCAGACACCTGCAACGCTGGTTTTCAGACAGCACCGTACGTGATCCACGGAACGCAACACAACATACTATATAGGAAAGGTATACAATGAATAAAATCATAGGTAATATGTATATGGATGAGACTACCTCAAAACAGGGCAAACTTGTAACATGAGGAGGAATTTACTCAACAGTGGGGGGATACAGACCGAAATAAAAAAAAACCAAATAACAACAGCTTTAAAAGAATTAAAATTATCTAAAAACACAGGATAACTTGCACTAATATAATATTCACAATAACCAAGCTATGTAAACCAATTACAAGAAATAAAAGACTTTTATTTTATTTATTTATTATATATATTGATGTTAAATAAATAAATGTATACTGAACTATGCCCGTAAGGGTTCGTTTTTAAACCCAGGCTTAATCATCCTCTTCCGGTGAAAAAAAAAATAAAATCATTTTTTTATACTATATTCTCTTATAATCCCTAACTGATTTTCTTTCAGTCCTCACGACACAGACAGTGCCTTTACCATGAGTTTGCATGACCGTACTCGCTAGCGACTGCATAAACGATTTAGTATGCCGATTCTTAGTTCTATTGCGTACCCGCCAGAGGCGCTTTACTTTTGCCCATAGCCCGAGGATGCACTGTGTTGAGAGCGAAGGACCTAAATGTGTTCCTTCTGCTGTCAACACAGTGCATCCTCAAATCTTAAAAAGGGTCGGCAATAGACGCACGTGACTCCTTTGGAGTTGCGGGCGTCTATAGGCTGCGGTGGCCGCTTACCATCAGGTGGACCGTACGCTTGTTTGCCACCGGCGTTGTATAAAAAATAAAATACAAATTTATACGCAGTCGCTAGCGAGTACGGTCATGTAAACTCATGGTAAAGGCACTGAACCTAGTGATAGGGCCACTGATAATATATTTTCACCTCACTAGCTCGGAAAGCCATTTTTTATTCTTTAAAAACAGATAGCAAAACTGTATTTTATTCACAAGAGTGCAAAGAATATTTGAAATCCGGACGCGCTATTTGTAACTTTTTTAAACATAATAACATGTAAAGGCCAGTCCAGACAGTCCAGCAACAATAATTTTATATTGTGCTGTTGTGTTAAAAAACTAGTACCTACGCCAAATATCGGAATTATATTTAGGACGCAACTGTCAACGTTAGGAAGAGGAGGAGGGAAAAAAATTCCTCGCTCTAGTGAGGTGAAAAGATTTGTGTTATACACGGCTGCAAAGTTGTTGCAACACTCGCTACGCTCAGGATTCTATTTTTGAACCACTCGCTTCGCTCAGGATTCTATTTTCGAACCACTCGCTTCGCTCGCGGTTCAACCATAGAATCCATTCGCTAGCTCGTGTTTCAATTTCACACTCGCGGTTAAAATACAACTTTGCACCCTTGTATAACAAATAACTATTATTCCTTTGTTAAATAAATATTTATGTCTATTTTGTATATTGTTATGTTCAAAATCGATTTTTTTTTCAGATTTCAATGACATTATGAGCCTCGTCGGAAGCGGAACTGCATCGCCCTGAAAATGGCCTCAAACAAGCTATCGCCATGTAAAACGGAGCGATGGACGAAAACCAAGCTAAGGATGCTGTGTCCACTCAGTATACTAGCTGTTACCCTGGCTTCGCTGCCTTACATCTCCACTCTGACCTTGCCGAGCGGGGACCCAGCTCCCGGCCGCTCGCCCGGACCACCCGAAACCGAACCATATCCCGAACTAAATATGGTTGCAAATCAAAGTGAAGTGACTACAGAAGTGGACGTCACGACAGATGTGATGGAGTTAGGAGCTTGTGCCTTCGCGAGGGTGCCGAGTGAAAGTGACACGGTGGTGAGTGTGAGTGAGACGGATAGCGAGGTGAATCTGACGGTTGGTCATGGTGTGTTTGAGACGGAACAGCTGGTGCGGGGAGTCGTGTATGACGGTGAGTTTAGTACCATTTATTGACATGTTAATACTCAATAGTTGACACCTGTTTTTCTAAGTAGGTACTATAATATGACAAGAGATTGAAACATCCTTCCAGTCTGAAATATACTCGTATATTTTGTATTCGCATTGGAGTGTACCGCGTGCAGTAAGTGAGGTTAAGCAACGTCGGCCCAGGTCAGTTATTGGATGGGTGACCGCTTTGAGTGGTTATCAACTGAGCGCTCCCGTGCTTTAGAAGGCACATTAAGCCGTTGATCCCGGCTGCTATCTAAGATAGCAGTCGTTAAGCCAAGTTAGAGGCCTTCGGGCGGCTCGAGAACATCTAACAAGTTGCCCACTCACTTGATAAGCCTAATTCTAATAAGGTTTGGTTTTTCCTCGGGTTGGAAGGTCAGATGGCAGTCGCTTCCGTAAAAATCAGTGCCTACGCCAACTCTTGGGATTAGCTAGCGGACCTCGGGCATCCTTTAGGATGCAACTGTACCGGGATAATGATAGGATGATGATGATGATGATGATGTGATTGCTCACATTGAAAATTACAACTCACAGCAAATAGGTCATTGTCAGATTTAGGTTCACGTCTTTTCGGTGGACATATCAAAAGTTAATGGCTACAAAGCTTAATTTTGTACAGTGGAATCCGGATACAGCGAGAGTCAAGGGACCGGTGATATTACGTCGCACTAACAAAACGTCGCACAAAACGGACTGATTTACTTTGAAAATGTTTGGTATGAAATCTAATGTGTGATTTCGAAGTCGTTAAAAGCGGTAAAATATTATATGCGGAGTCGTTATAAGCGAATTCTACTGTATTGATCTAGTAGCCCGCATAAACAGTGTCTCCGTTACTATAAATTCATGTAATAAAAACATAGCTTACATGCACATAAGCCGTTAACTATTGACCATCGGGTGGACAACTTGTTTTTTTAACTGACAATAAATTAAATAAATAAATAAATATTAGAGGATACACAAATCGAACTAGCCCCACAGTAAGCTCAAGAAGGCTTGTGTTATGGATACTAGACGACGATATATTTAATAGATAGTTTTTTGACATTCATAAGTGCATGTAACATGCCTAAATTGAAGAATAAATAAATTACATAAATACATAGAAAACATCCAAGACTGAGAAACAAATATTCATGCTCATCACACAAATATTTGCCCTGACCGGGATCACCTATCGCATTGAAATTCTGATATCGGAATGAAAAAATTGTCTCAGCCTGACTAAATGTAGTCTTATTCCAGTACCAGTAAGGTAGTTTTTTACATAAAAGGAAAGTCATGAGATAATAAATGTGTTTGTTATTCCTATTAAGAGGAGTGTGTAGTAGAATTTTTCCATACAAATAGAGGCAACGTTTTCCACCTGCTAATCCTGAACCGATTTGCATGATTTTTAGATAGATTGAAAAGTATCATCAAATACTAGATTTATACGTTTTGATCTTTTGAAAAAATTGCCTACAGGTGCAAATATGTACCCTTGAATATTCGTTTTTTTGACTCGAAACCTTCCTCCTAGTTTTTTTGCTATTATTTCATAAACATTGCTTACCATCAGGCGATTTTCTTTTCTTTTCTTGTTGTTTTTTTTTATGTTATAGGGGGCAGACGGATCGCCTGATGGTAAGCAATTACCGTCGCCCATAAACACCTGCAACACCAGAAGAGTCTATACGTTCAAAATAGCGGTACAACTAGTTTTAAGGCGAAGGAAAAAAATCATTAAATTACAACCCTCAGTAACGGTAACCTATCTATCTTTCCAAAATCTATTTACCGAATTTCACTTGTCCGGAAACGGTTAACCGAATCTTTACAATCCACATACTTTGTTTCGCAACTGTTTGAAATAGCACGGATTCATTTTACCACAATGTCATTTGTCAAGGTAACCCTCAGTAACAAAGTTATAATTCCTCAAGGACATTTCAGTAAAAAATCAAAAAAACATCTGATGGAATTAATTATTCCGTCAAACCTGATATTTTATTGAAAGCGCCTCTTAATTAAGTTGGCTCCGGGCACTGCGAGCGACTTCGCTCAGGTAAATTTGGCTGGCGCCCATCCCTCAAACTTGGCGGTACAGGAATCGTCAATTTCAAGCTACTGTTTAGGGCTTTGACGTATTTTGTATGACATTAAATTAATGTCGGCAAAGTTATAATTGTAAACTCGAAATTATTATTCCTTCTTGAACTGTGAATTAATATTTTGACATGAAAATGTATTACTTATTATAGTCAGACTTTCTTAAATTGCTACTGGTGCTGTTTGTGGAGTCCGGTCTGTTCATGCTTGCTAGGACATAGTGACTACGTTAATACTAGTGTCTTCTTATAGGGGATTGACGAGAGACATCATCCTGTTGTGGATTATACTTAGTTACTGCTTCGTGAAATTAATACTTGACCCATTATCAACAGAGATTTAACTTATTTATTGATAATGAACAAAAATTTTACCATTCAATTAATCTGTTTTGCAACAATAGATGAAGGAATTACGTTGAACCGAATAATTTGGCCGAATATTCGGTTCAGCAACGGCTGGACCTAATATTCGGCCGAATGTTAGTATTTGGTCAAACCCATATTCGGTCCATCTCTATACGTAGTACTTAATAAACAAATTGACGACCACTTTAGCCTAGTTGGTAGTGACCCTGCCTTCGAAGCTGGAGGTCCCGGCTTCGAATCCCGGTCAGGGCATGTATTTGTGTGATGAACACGAATATTTGTTCCTGAGTCATGGATGTTTTCTATGTAATTAAGTATCTATTGTAAACGTAGGTACATAGGTTAAAATAAATAACGGATAAATATTTGATTTCAATAATCTAAATTAAAATACAAGATATAAATGTACATTATCTAGAACCCACCCCGCATCGTACCTGGCGCAAAGGTACCCATAATGCTCGCGGCATTTCCTCTCTGCACCGCTATGGATACCTGTTGCACCAGATACGACCCGCAGCGGGGATCGTGGCCCCTCTCCCGTAACCGCCGACCGAGCTCTCTAAACAGGTGGCGGGCCTCCGAGCCCCATGGTCCTGCCGTCTCCACTGCTACCGGAACAAAGTCGTACGTTGATTCCAGAGCGGAGTATTTCGTGTGTTTTTGCTTTGCGGCTGACTCTGCCGCCAAGCCTGCACCTTGTGTGGTTTGCCTCAAGTGGGATGCAGCAAAGGTGCTAACGCACGTGGCATCCCACAAAAGGCAACGCCCCCTCCGCCATGGAATCAACGTGAGTCCGTCCGGCCTTTTACCGTCAGACCGACTCAGCCCGGGTGGCTCCAACACGCATGGAACGTTCGCTGAGACCATGGCGCGCCGTATGATTTCGTTAATGGAGTGGTGTCTCGGGAACCGCCCAGCGCACCTCTGGCAGCTTAGACCGTGGTGCCCATTTTCCGCTACCATGGCCCCGCAACTGCAGCGGTGGGGATCACACACCTTGGCACCTAACCGAAGAGCCACTGCTACTCTAACCGAGTCGTCGTCTAGTAAGGTACCCAGTTGAGGTGATGGTAGTGCATGAAGCCAAGCCCCTGATTCTGGCTGTGCAAGGGCCTTAAGGCGTGCCACATCAACTCCCGAGGCATCAAACAACAGCGAATCATACACCCGCTTGCACCAAAGGTCATCCCACTGTTTTTGGACCCCAGGATTTTCAGGTCGCAAATCGTCGGGGAGAGTGACCGACCATCTCGCTAAAGCCTCAGAAACTAATGGAACCTGGAAATTGCCACCATTTATAGAAAGAATGCGAGTAACAAGATCCAAGGCTCCATAAGAAGAAGCTAGAAAGGCGATCGGTCCCAAGTCCTCAACACGACGAATACCTAAGCCGCCGTAACGAATGGGAAGACTGGCCTGCAACCATTGTGATTCGCTTAAGTCAACATTTAAAACAGTTTGCAAGGTAAACTTTAGCTCTCGATCTATATGCCTTACTTCGTTGACAAAAAGCCACGACGGCGAAGTTCTGAGAATGTAAGTCATTCGAGGTGTAGCAAAGCAATTACGAAGCAAAGTCAAAGAAACATGGGATGATAGATTCTTTAGATGATCCCGAACTGATATGAGAGCATCTTTTTTAGCTCGTAGAGCAGCACTGACTCCGTCGGGAAAGATGGGCGCTCCTAGTAAACAGAATTGGGTCTTATCTACCCTCTTTATACCCGGCAAAGTCGTTTCTAGGGCCAACAACGAAGATTCAGTCACTGCCCCGCATGAGAAGAGCTCGCATTTCGTAGGGTTGACTTCCAGGCCAAGTTTCCTTAAAGCAGGCATTAGTTCATTTAAGTCCTCGATTATTGTTTCCGGAGGCCCACCAATAGTTCCGTCATCAAGATGCCACACATTTAGCGGTGATTTTAATGTGGTGATGATCCTATGTATCGCTAAACTAAATATCAGAGGACCCAGAGGATCGCCCTGCTGCGCGCCAACTTGCGATAGTATCATTTTTTCTTTAAAATAAAGATTAGTGTCGTTCGAGTAACATTGATACATAAACGGGTAGAGCGACGGTACAAGGTCCAAGACCTCCTTCAATATAATGTCTCTCTCTACGCAGTTAAATGCGTTTCTTAAGTCGATCTTGACGACGGCACTATTAGTATTATCATGGCTTGTGATAAAAGAGCGAGTGGCATGTATAGCTGCCTCACAACCTCTAGGTGTTCCAAAACCTACCTGCTTTGGCTGCAAATAATCTGCCATAGCACCCCTGACAGCGTAACAGCCAAGCTTGGCAGTAAGACGCCGAAGTACACTGCCCACAGCAATCGGCCTCAACCCACCATCCTTCTTCGAAAGGGCACACAACGACGCACCGTACAGGTATGGCCTTACTTGTAGATTAAGCATACCTTTAAACAAGAAGTTGCACAAATTTGTTATGGACTCTAAGAGTCGCGGTCCGTTATTACCAGCAGATGGACTAGAGAGCTGCTTAAGGTGTTGCGGTCGCAGGCCATCCAATCCGGACGCAGACCCATTATAAAATGAATTTATTGCCGTGGCCACTTCAACGGGAGTCACTGTTAAAAAGGCGCTATTTCGGCTTGGCTCCGGAGGCAATGAAAGCTGTCTTGATGGAGAGGGATGCTTATCACGTAATGCGCTCAATGTGCCATCATTCATGGGTGCAAGTGAGGAATCTGATAGAAGCATACGCACCGCACCCCTTAAATCGCCTTCATGGACTTTAGCCTCTATAGTACGGTATTTTGCGGTCAACTTTTGGTTTACGCACTCGTCTGGAAAATATAAATTTAAATTATCAATATTTTCCTTGACTTTCGTTGTTAAAGATCGGTTTACATTCCTCTCAGGTACTCTTAAGGCTGAAAACGAAAAGGAGAGCAAGGCAAACCAATCATCAACCTCGTTTGTGCGTAAACAACTGTCTATAATATCACAAAGTTTACCAGCGGCAAGGTTTCTAGCCCCCTTTGGGATATGTCTCAATACACGAACATTTGCTTTCAAGAATGGCAAATCCTCTAGTCTAGGTGTTTGTGTCGGCGGTGTGCCTACAGGTGGGTGCGGCACCACCTGAGACGCACTGTTTGCATTATGAGCCGCTGTAGGGTTAACGTTTTGAGCAGCATCTTTGTGAGCACGGCCGATGTGAATGCGGAGACCATGGGGAACAATGTACAGTTTAGACGATCCCGAGCAATGCGGACACGTAGTTCTAGTGGGGCTGCTCATAAAATATGCTAAAACTAAAACTAAACTAACTAGACACACTAAAAAGATCATACAGATTCATAAATAGTCACAATAGTCACTTCACTTGGGTTATTTCATCATTATGTTTTTTTATATTTGCGACAGGGAAAAGCATGGTAGTTTGGTGTGTAGGTATTGTTTCCGAGTATTATTGGTTGAGAAGCTTTCTTTGTTTGTATTATTTCACTGCATTTCCATTACGATGCAACAATAACAAAGCTGGTGACGGGAATGACAATTTGACTTCAGGTTGACGGGTAAGCTATTTATCTTATTTTCTTCAAATTTCTTGTGTATCAGTTTAAATCTTGAGATAATAACAACTGAAGATTGTATCGTAGGTCGGCATCATAATATAGTATTATTTATGCAATGTACATATTTCTAAAATATATTTGATGAGCAAAGCAAAAATTTTTAGGGTGACATTCGTGACAGCTTATAAGATATATTTATCTATATAAGTATCTATTTATGTATATAAGTATTTATATCGTCACTTGGTACCCATAGTACAAGCTTTGCTTAGTTTGGGACTAGGTTGATTTGTGTAAGATTGTCCAAAAATATTTATTTTTTTAAATTTAAAAACTAGTGTGTCTTAGGGTTTAATAGTTGTATTCATGACTTGTAAATGTTTTTATTTTACCAATAAATAATCTGAATCTTAATATGTACGCTCTCAGTACACCTGCAGTGGACATAGCGGTTTGACACCGCTCGATGCTAAATAAGTGGGCAGCGGCGATACATTCCTTTGTTTTATATCCACGCTCCGCTGCCCGCTTAACGCCGCGCTCGTGGTCAGACCGTACTCTTAAACAACTTGAAGAATTTTGCAGAAAATTGAAGAAATGTTTGTTTAAAGTGTAACGAAGATTTCTCTTCCAACACTCGTGGAATAAGCTCCCACAGAGCTGCTTAAGATTTCTTCATTTTGTTCCAAGATATAACATAAGGGGGCGTCCATAAATTACGTGAGGTGTTTTTTTTTTTAATTTTCTGTCCCTTCCTCCCCCCCTGGTGAGATGTCGTGAGATTTTATTCAACCCCCTCCCCCATCCCTCAATCTCACGTGAGATTTTTTAAAATGTGGGTTTCTTACGTAAACGCGTTGGATTGTTATTGTAAAAAGAAAAAAAAAACTGTTCGTGCTTTTATTTACGACTAGTTAAGACTAGTAATCAATATTGCTGAGAGTTAACGTCGAAGTATGAATGAAATTATTCTCTTTCGAACGAATTAGTGAATAATCTTAATCGTATTACGATTACGCTTAAGATTAAATCTTATAAGCATGTAGAATCTCGATTAAATGGACCAAAATATTTTTTTTTTTTTTTGGTTTCAATCAGAAAAAAAATTGCGTGATATTTTCCGAGAACCCCCCTCTCTCCAACGTAAGATTACATGAGATTTGACTCGACCCTCCCCCCCCCTTAAACATCTCACGTAATTTATGGACGCCCCCTAAATAGGTATTAGGTAAATTAAAACTTGAGTTTAACTGGTGTAATTTCACATGGAACACAAAAGGGTTTTATAGCTTCTTGTGACTTAAGTAAATTAATATTTTCGGTTGTATTTTAAGTTTACTTATACTTTTCTTGAAACCCTTTTATTCTAATTAAGCTCAAACCACTTTGCGAACGTAATTTAATAAATTAGATTACACATTTAGGTATTTTAATTTAATTGAAGTGGCTTCTTGCGTATTAGCTTTAAAACTGAAAATGGTTTTATGAGAATTGCAATAGAAACAGTAGACTTATACTAAAATACAATTGGGTTACTAAGAGATGAACAGATTATAAAAATCTACTGATTTATATTAATAATAATAATTAGTCTTTATACTAGGGTTAGGGTACATGGGTATATAGTAGGGTATAGGGTAGGGTAATACAACTAACAAAACACATTTAAATACAAAAAAAAAAAACAAAAAATAATTATGTGCGCCATAAATATAATAAATATAATACTGTGTAATTCGTAAAAATAAAATTATGTATTACTTAGTTTTTCCCGTGACTTTTCGACCGTGTAAAACTCGTCATTATATTGATACAGTTACTTTCGCATATAACATTAGTATGGTTGTACGATGTCCTTTAAATATATTAATTACAAGTCATTTACTGAAATCGCGAAGCGTTTGGTTGACGTAACTGGTGACCGAAGAGCTGGCGACTTCCTCGCACAACGTATCAGCATTGCGATACAGCGAGGAAATGCCGCCAGCATCCTCGGTACAATGCCCCAAGGGCCTGTTTTAGATTTAAGTATTGCATGATAATTCTGACATTTGATATGAAAATTACTTAAATTATAATAATTATTAAATGAATTAAAAACTTGAAATAATAACAACTATACCCAACTAAAAACTAACAACAGATTTAAGTTAGTTGTAATATTATTTAAGTTATTATTATTTAACTATAATTACCGCATGTAAATCAACAAATATTTTCTTAATTTCTATGTAATTATACTTAATGTTACTATGTTAATAATTTAACATTTAATATATGTACTTGAATTTGAAATAATAGAAAATATCTTTTTTTTTTTCACTTTATTACAACACTGGTTACTATTAGTTACTAACTGTTGTTATATAGTCTGGGTTTCGGCAACTCACCGCATTAAAAATATTTTTCACATTATACATATACCGGAAAATATCAGTGTCTCTTTTTCTTTATCAACTGCTTTCTCAACTCAATAATGAAATGAAATGAAATCATTTATTCTTCAATTTAGGCATGTTACATGCACTTATGAATGTCAAAAAACTACCACCGGTTCATAAAATAAACCTCTGCCTCGAGAAGAATCGGCGTAAGAAACTCGGCGAGGTGTCATTTTTTCAAAACAATATAAAATATATATAAAATAACAGGATCATAATACTACAGAATTCAAATGCTACAATATAAACATACATACATATTTTTTAATATTAAGGACAAGATATTTCTGTGTTAGATTACTTGTGCGGGATGCTATCACTGCCAAACATCCCTATCCATGATATAATCGTTTATCTTATATAATGGGTCTAAAACGTTCCTTAAAACGTATTCATCAAGTAATTCAGCTCCCGCGAGGTGAATAATGCTAAGACCGATCAGATTCTATATTCTGCATTGTCTGCATTTCAAAAATCGCACCGTAATCTGCCATTGTTACTTTGGTTCCCCTGTCATACAACTTCTTTGGGAACAGTATTCCAATTTAGGTTTTACATTTGTGAGACTCCTCCTGATACGACCCTCTCTATAGTGTGATGGATTTTGCAGTTTTACAAGAGGTCTTATAAGTTTTAAAATAAAGCCTTTTTTTCGAAGAGATAAAGCGAAAAATAAATAATATTCAAACTCAAACTCAAACTCAAAATATTCTTTATTCAAATAGGCCTAGCAACAAGCACTTTTGAATCGTCAGCTATATATTACATAAATTGAATCTAATTATTCAGAGCAATTTATTGACACATATGAAATTAAAAAAAAAGACATGAATTACTGTAATGTGATTCATGTCATCAAAAGAGAGTATAATAAATTCAAAAAAAGATCGTCAATATGTAAAATAAAAACATAAAAAATAGTATAATCTAGAATAAAAAACACTGTCTAAATCGTATGTTTGTAATAGAAACTATTGGATTAGCGTTACGAGGCCTTATAACTTACAAGTTTCAAAATGTTTTGATTTCAAATTGTGACAAAAGTGATAATACCAATAAAGTGATTAAAGGATACGATGACTTTATAAAAGTTTTAGATAGTGACATAGCTATTTCTTGATTTTATTGTGCGTAGTAGAATTTAAGCGGAAAAAAGCCGTTTTTTTTTTAAAATGGTCGTTTTGGAGTGAAGCTTGAAACGATATTTCTTAATGAAATACATTTAAAATTTATGACATTAGGTTGCTATAGTCCTGTTCTAGATAGTAACATTGATAAAATGTCAAGATACGTGTAAATTCAAACAGAAAATGTCCTAAATAGATGATCGTTTATTATTTATAAGGGCTCTTAATTCCCAATTAAATTATTTTTTAATGTTCAACATCAAATCAAACATTTGATGGAGAGTAGCCTGGGGAAAATCCAGGGGAAAACCTCCGGCACAACCACGCGTGCCTGATGCAACTGTTCTGGGATAACGCTAGGAGGATGATGATGAACAGCATAACTGACCAACCCAGGGTAAAAAAAAATGGACCTTTATACAACGTCGGTGGCAAACAAGCGTACGGTCCACCTGATGGTAAGCGGCCACCGCAGCCTATAGACGCCCGCAACTCCAAAGGAGTAACGTACAAATACGTTCTGTGTGGTGTGTCGTGTACACGATCCATCAGCGCTGAACAATGGCCGCACAGCGCGGAACAATGGCCGCACCGCGCGGAATTGATTCCGCCGCGGCACGAGCGGAGACAATGGCTCTGTACTGCGAGCCCGAATTAGTCTAAGCTTAGCTTGGACGCCTCTTAAAGAAACGTAGTAACCTCAAATTTTCTTAAGCTTAGAATATAATTAAAAATGTAAAAAAAAAATGTAGGTAAATCATCACATCATGATGTGCCTCCCTTGGTAGATGATTCTTTTGCGCATAAGTGGTCCACAGGAGCAGAGGATATGGATGGCAGTTTCCTCCGACTCTTGGCAGAATCTGCATGCTGCGCTTTGTTTTATGCCACACACACTGCTAACCGATGTACCGGATTAATACTGTGCCATTCCTGGCGCAGTTTATTATTGTATCATGCCTAAAATCCAGGGGAAAGCTCCTACATGACCACGGTGAGGTCTTTTTTGAAATGCTGAGGCTCTGAAATGGACCAGCGAATATCATGGAGAGCCACTTGATTGTAGCTCAGTACTGGGTATTTATATGTATGTATGTAAAATTCTTTATTGTACATGAGTAAAACATAACATAAATTACAAGAACAGTTGACATATATGTACAAAGGCGAGCTTATCCCTGTAAGGGATTTCTTCCAGCTAACCTTCGAGCAATTGAGATTGATTGATTGATTTTTGGTTGAATTGATTTATCGTTGTTATCGTAATGATAGATTTCATTTCCGCTACATTAAGGTAGAAGAAATCGCTCTTTAGTGTTAAGACCTCCTGTTGTTTGCTTCTACTCAAAAGAAGATGTTAATACCCGCTCACGCCAGTCAGCTTGCAACCACGGATTTTGTGATACATTCGAAACGTCGGGCAAACCTTGAAAAAGGTAATTAAATGAGTATTATACGCGATTCCAGTTTTACAATAATAATGTGTGAAAATCGTGTAAGTTTATATCAAGTATCATTTCCCTCTGTGTAGCAAGTAAAACTAGTTCCTACACCAAGTCGTGGGATTCAGTGTCAAAGCGGCCCCTGGGCTTCTGTAGGGCACAATTGAGGCACAACCAGTGCCTTACCATGAGTTTGCATGACCGCACTCGCTAGCGACTGCGTAAACGATTAAGTATGCCGATTTTTAGTTCTATTGCGTAACCGCCAGAGGCGCTGTACTTTTGCCAGTACAAATTTGTAGTATTTAGTATTCATTTATTCATGCTATCAGGCGCCCAGGCTACTCTCCAACCGCGCACTCCAATCTCTTTATTGGGCCCGACCTATAAAGCCACAGTCAGTTTAAAAAAAAAATCTATCAGGTTACATATACATGACATGTTACATAATACCTTATGCAGCCAAACAAAAACTTAGGAACTAAAAAAACTTATCTCTACGTTATTGGCTATGTTACAATTCTAGGTATATGTTATTTTTACACAAATTCGTGACACTTTATTTTAAACTTTATCTGAAAAAAAAAGTCTTCTAAAGAGTAGTAAAAATACAATACAATACAAATACTCTTTATTGCACATCTCACATAATAAAATAGCACACAAAAAACAAAAACAAAGATACAGGGAGACAGAGGCAGAACAACAGGCGCTGTAACTAACTAACTAACTTTTAACTTAACGTAACTTTTTGGAGTAAGATTTTTTTCAGTTGTTTACTAAATGCTTTTTCTCTTTTTTCGCTTTTTATATTATCACCAAATTTTACGCAGTCTCTAGCGAGTACGGTCATGCAAACTCATGGTAAAGGCACTGGGAATCGTTAGAAGGATAAGCACTACAACTGATGGAAAATAGTAAGTAATTGGTTGTAAGTAACAGATGGGAATAATTAATTTTAAAAGAGCTTTTACTTTAATTTTATTCTAATGGTGAAAATACGTCAATGTTAACTGAAAACGGGCGTTAACGAGGCTAATTATGCTTTTGAATCACCATTTACTTCAAATTTAAACTTGACTACGTAGATTATAAATTTCAATTTCCTGTGCAGCTGTCCAAGAGGGATATTTGCGCAGGAGGTTTCTAATTAACAAAATAATGATTAAGGGCCGTCGCTAATAAAATAAATGTCCGTCCTAATCAGGGGGATGGCGTAGATGGCGGCATAATTAATGTTTTGTCGGCGTAATGATGCTGTCTCTCTCAGTACCGTCACAATGAAAGGCTTGTAGGGTTCCATACCCGAAGGGTCCCTATTTTTGTCACTCACACGTCCGTTCGTCTGTCACACAGGTTTTATAGCCAAACTATTTCACACCTCTTAACAGTCATACTTCCAGTGTTGCCAGACCGAATCTGAAAAAACCAGTAGAAAAAAATTATGCCCCAGAACTTACCAAATCACAAGTTTTCTTTCTTTTTACTTCCTGATATTCTCAAATCATTTTTTTTCGTTTTAGTTACTTCCTGATATTGTCAAATCACAAGTTTTCCTTTTTTTTTGTTTTTATCTGATATTGTAGCCTTACTCAGTAAGGCTACAATATAACCAGCCTGGTTCGATGTTTGGAATCACAGGAATTTACGCGTTACCTCAAAAATTTTCACCACTCTTTTCAAAGTTTTCTAACTTCAGGCACGTCTAAGTAATTAAATGGAAGTCAAATGTATTAATGTCAAATATTTATTGTATCATATTATGATTTAGCTTTCAGCGCCTCAAATATTCATTAATCTTGTAGAAACAATTTTTCTGTAGGCATTTAGTCAATTTACTTTTGCATAACATCTTATTTTCTAGTTTAAGCTGTCGTCTCCCGGCGAAAAAATAGCATTCTTTTGTTACGATCTCAGGGATAAGTAGACGACGGGTTGATGTTTATAGAGTTTTTTTTTTTTGAACCTGACTGTGGCTTTATAGGCCGGGCCCAATAAAGCGATAGGAGTGCGCGGTTGGAGAGTAGCCTGGGGAAAATCCAGGGGAAAACCTCCGGCACGACCACGCGTGTGGTTTGGAACACTGGAATACTCTAAGAGTTTGCGCTCCAGTGAGATTGGTTGAGCGGTTTCAACCGAATCTGATATGTTTCAGAAAAATATGTTTCTGTGAAGTGAATAAGCGGTGATACAATCATATTCAAAATAAAATACAAGAACCAAATATTATTTAATATAAGTTTCTGTAAAACGAAATTCTATGAATTTTCTGTCTGCGAAATAATGAAACAGCAAACATAATTCTACTGTTTGATAAGTTTGTTAAATAAAAAAATAATATTACAAAATTCATTGAATTGTGTTTCTGTGAAATATGTTTCATTCAACTAAATAATCATTGAAACAATAATAGTCGAAATAAAAATACAAGGAACAAATATTATTTGAAATACTTTCTGCGAAACAAAATTCTATGAAATTTCTGTCTGCAAAACAAGGGGACACCGTTTTGGTTATGTACGAGTACATGCATAAAAGTGGAAGTAGTATTTAAAACTTTTTGAATAAGGGTTTACAGCTTGCAAGAAACCATGCGTTCTTTATCGCACGAATCTTTTTCGAAGTATAAAAATTCTTTCCATGGGGCAATATAAAATAAGTGAAAATGCGCAGCGTTCAATCTTAATCAAAAGATTTGGCCTTTAAATACCTTTATTTACCTCACTAATTACTGTTCAAGAAAAGATGTAAAAAGTTTAATCGTTATAAACGAATGTTCTAGTTTTTAATTACCTGTTGCTTCAGTAAGCCCTAAAGCGCCGAATTATCCGGGGAATTTCGTTTCCTTATGTCCTTTTTCTACTAAAAACTCTTGAAAGGAGCGAGCGTGGTTGCCTGGGAAGATTAGCGGGATGAGCTCGTCACTCACAGGGCCTTTTGTTTCTGCTTTCATGGATACCAGATTACGACGTGGTTTTGTTTATGGGTGATGTAGACGCCGGTGACGGTGTGGAGTCCTGTCTGTTCATGCTTGCTAGGACATAGTGATTACGTTAATACTAGTGTCTTTTTATAGGGGATTGACGGGAGACATCATCCTGTTGTGGATTCGCTTTTGTTATCAGTGACTTAGATACCATGTACATCTCTAACAATATTAAATTAATTTTAATTTGGACGCTCAGAGACCATGTACATCTCTGGGATATTATATTAATTTCATTATACTCCTTGTTCAATCTTGAGACCTTATACATATCTAACTTTACTGATGTTGTAATATTTGTAATAGATAGCTTTGCAAGTTTATCTTCACTGTATGACATTAATTTTGTTATAATTGTAAACTCGAAATTATAATAATAATAATAATAAGCCCCTCAAAATCTAACTTCACGTCCGGTCCGAACATCTGTGACCACGTGAGGGGCGGACATTGGCAACTTTTAGTTAATTACTTACCAATGGCAAACGGAGCAAAACTAGTAGAAAAAAAGCATGCGATGCGACTAAGAGATAGAAAAATACCCCAGGTGGGTACCGGCGCTAACCGCAATGGAGAATCCCACCCCGAGTCTCCCATCTCGGGCTGTCCCACGTATTCTGGGGGGGACACCGTACCGCATACTTCTTCTGCTCAGACTAGGGCTGTTGCAGATTTTAGCCGCGATATACCGCCACGCTTCAGGTCAAGCGTACGTACTTCCAGCAATTACAACCTCCGACCGCGGCGCGGAGATGCTGAGAATACTTATTCGGGTGATGATGCATCACTTTTCTCATCGGTACCTTCAACTCGTTCTACGTGCCTGACAAAGGATACAACTACATCATCATCCACTAGCACGCACGAAGGTGTTGTACAAGATGTCGTCCCTGACATTGAGCTTGTACCCACCTCGAGCGCTTCCCAAACGCGCAGACGATGGACGGACGAAATGAATAAGTTCATAATGCGCACTTACCTTTATCTTACTGCACTGGATACTGATAGAAACGCGTATCTGGAACCACTTCACCTGAAATTCATTGAGAAATTTCCCAATATGACAGTCTCTCGCCAAAGAGTAGGAGATCAGAGGAGAGCAATTATTCGAAAAAAGATGTTACCACAAGAAACGCTGGACCAGATTTACGACGAAGTGAAGGCCGAAATAGGTAACCTACAAAATAGCATACTCACCACATCCACGCCTGCCCTACTGACTGTAGAAGAAACGCACTGCACGCAAACACGATTAAGATGGACTAATGAACAGAACGAAGCCATCATACTCACATATTATAGGATTACTCAACTTGAAACAAATAGGACTTCATACCGAAAACCTTTACGTGAAGCTTTCATAAACGGGTTCCCTACGCTTGCACATCTCAGCGAACAACGAATAGCAGATCAGCGAAGAGCAATAATCAATAACAAGTACATTAGCGATAATAGATTAAATGAATTAAAACAACAGATAGCTGAGGAACTCTCTTTAAATACCCATAACTCAAACAATGATATCCACATACCTAGAATAACAGATGTGAATCAACAACCTGACCCTGGAACTCAATTTTTACATAACATACAGCTCAATAGCCCGGAAGAATCTTCAATAAATACACGTCCTACTGAAAGAGACTTGTCAATAGACGAAACATTTAGGCAGACATTCCAACACTTTAGAGAGACTGACCCAACATGTAGAACTTTTATTCCCAAGCAAAAAACTTCAAAAAAATTAGCAAATATAGTACACTATCTAAATAATATAACACTTCCTGAGTATGTTGACCATGACACAGATTTTAACACCCTTCAGACAGCAATTTATTGTGCAGCATGGACAGCCGCCAAACTAAATGGAGCAAAAATATCAGTTGACCCCACAGACAGTGCTCGTACTCGCTCTGTAAATAAGGACAAAAGACCTACTTGGCAAAGACGATTAGAAAGACGAATACAAAACATGCGGACAAAAATTGGTAGATTAACACAATTTATTAACGGGATTAGAAGCAGAAACCTTGAAAACCATGTGAAGGAAATAATGGAACAATACAAAATTCACTCTGTACATGAAGAACCAAACTTACAACTTACACATACCTTAGACACACTAAAACAAAAACTGGCACTGCTATCAGGACGCTTACACAGATATAAAGTATGTACTTTAAGAAAACAACAGAACAATCAATTTCACAATAATGAGAAGGTATTTTACAGAAATTTGAGACAAGCTACAACGAATACTTCAGAAAACGGTAACACCAATACTGATAACTTACCTGACCCGAAAGATTTACAAAACTATTGGGCAGGAATCTGGGAGCAACCAATTCATCACAACACCGAAGCTGAATGGATAAATACTGAAACTCTTAGAAGTAGCGCTAATACAATAGAAATGGCTTTTGAACACATCCCCATAGACACATTTAAAAAAGTACTGAGTAACTTACATAATTGGAAAGCACCTGGATCAGATCACATCCACAGCTACTGGTACAAGAAGTTGACATACATACACCCCTACCTACACAATTATTTAAACAAGTTTACGGACGATCCTAACACGATACCACCCTACATTACATCTGGAATTACATTCATGATACCGAAAGACCAAAATGACCTAACCAACCCAACCAAATACAGACCCATCACATGTTTGCAAACCCTGTACAAAATCTTAACATCCTGCATTTCGGAACTTATATATAAACACGCTGACGACAATAACATCCTGGCTGAACAACAAAAGGGCTGCCGCAAGTTTAGTCAGGGCTGCAAGGAGCAACTAACCATAGACGCTGTAATACTGAGACAGGTCAATAAAACCAAATCTGACTTATATTCAACTTACTTAGACTACAAAAAAGCTTACGATTCCGTACCACACTCTTGGCTGATACAAGTTCTAGAAATGTATCACATACACCCAAAAATAACTCACCTTTTAACTACTGTCATGAAAACCTGGACGACCCGACTTAAACTCACTACTCCCAATGCAATTATCGAATCTGACCCAATTAAAATACAGAGAGGCATTTTCCAAGGCGATGCACTGAGCCCACTGTGGTTCTGCTTAGCATTAAATCCACTGTCCAATATGTTAAATTCAACTACAGCAGGATACCAGTTACATTACACAGACATTGACAGACAGACCGAGAACGTAAACCACTTACTTTACATGGATGACATCAAACTGTATGCTGATAAGGAAAATGACCTTAACCAACTGATTAACCTTACTGAACAATTTTCAAATGACATCAGGATGGAATTCGGGATAGACAAATGTAAAATAAATTCTATTAAAGCTGGACAGATATACCAACATAACTACATTTTAGGATCTGGTGAAGAAATTGTACCACTTGACGAACAGGAGACCTACAAATATTTAGGATATAACCAATCACGACAAATACAGTACAAGGACACAAAACAAAAACTTACGCAGCAGTTCCGCCACAGACTCAATACAATCCTAAAATCACAGCTTTATGCCCGTAATACAGTAAAAGCCATAAACACATTTGCTATACCAGTTCTCACTTACTCTTTCGGTGTGATAAACTGGACCAAAACCGACCTCAAAGCATTGCAGCGCACAATTAACACGACAATGACCAGACTGCGAAAACACCACCCAAGATCATGTACTCAGAGACTGACACTACCAAGACAAGAAGGAGGCAGAGGCCTCATTGATGTAACAAACCTACATAACAGACAAATAGCAACCCTAAGGCAATATTTCTTCACCAAATCTGAATCTTCTACATTACACAAAGCAACCTCACAAAACAATCGCAAATTTACACCACTAAATTTACAAGATAACACAATACAAAAGAATGAAAACATTACAGACGATAGGACAAAGCTTACTGAGTGGGCTAGGAAGTCTCTCCACGGCAGGCATTATCATGACTTGTGCCAACCTAATGTCGACAAAGTGGCGTCGAACGCGTGGCTGAGTCGTGGTGAGCTCTTCCCGGAGACTGAAGGCTTCATGGTGGCGATACAAGACCAGGTAATAGAAACCAGAAACTATCAAAGATACATAACAAAAACCCTGACTTCCGATATATGTAGAAAATGCAATAGCTCCCCGGAAACCATTCAACATATTACAGGTGCATGTAAAGCAATAGCCCAGACCGACTACAAACACAGACACGACCAAGTCGCTAATATTATTCACCAAAAACTTGCTTACCAACAAAACTTTATTACTAACATAGAACCCTACTACAAATACAAACCAGAAAGCGTGCTAGAGAACCCTATAACCAAACTGTACTTCGACCGAACCATTCTCACCGACCGAACAACACACCACAATAGACCTGACATCACATTAATAGACAAAAGCAACAAAACTGGATACCTCATAGACATAGCCGTCCCTAACACACACAATTTACAAAGTACAATAGCCGAAAAACTTACCAAATACATCGAACTAAAAGACGAAATAACCCGAATATGGCACCTTCAAAAAGTCATCATAGTACCGATAGTTCTATCCACTACAGGCGTGATACCAAAGCAACTACATATCTCTTTAAAGACCCTAAACCTACCGCCGAAAACATACTACCTCCTACAGAAAGCCGCCATTCTTAACACATGCCGAATTGTAAGAAAATTTTTACAAACCGATTCAGAAACACCTACTTCAACCATACCATCCTCTCGCTCACGCGCAACCTTACTAACGACCCTGAGTACCACCGTAATGCCTACTTTGTTAACTACTGAACCACTTACCATACAAACTGCTACACCACCACTTTCATTAGTTAATGAAGAAATATAAATATAAGACATATGCCTAAGAATATTTAGAATAAGGTACACATATATAAGGAAATGTAGAATTAATATATAAATAAGAATATGTAGAATATAAGATAAATACACTTACCTGATATGCACTTGGCTTAGGCCCGTGCATAGCAGTATACCGGTTAAAACCGAGCAAAAAAAATAAAAACCTGCAAAATAATAATAATAATATTCTTTATTGCACCACTAATACAGGAGTACATTTATAGATACATACACATACATACATACATACATTTATTATTCCTTCTTGAACTGTAAATTAATATTTTGACATGAAAAATGTATTACTTATTATAGTCAGACTTTCTTAAATTGTAAATTAATATTTTGAAATGTAAAAAACATCATATTTTGCAGAATAAATGTTTGATTTTGATTTTGATTTTGGTGATGATGGAACTCGACGACTCAAATAAAACTTCGATGTAAAGTTGACTGTATAATTTCAATAGGTGCTGATTTACAAGATAGCTTGGCCAAAAGAGGTATGTGCAGAAGTGGTTGTATGTAATAACAAAGAACAGGTAATGATGAGCAAGATTTGATAATTTGAGTTAACGTGTTACAATGGTAGGGATAGAGCGTATGTGAAGCGTTGCTATTGGTGGCTTTAAAAAAGCCGCTCTTATACTAACCGTGCCCGACGGGCGCGTTTTGATACTGCATACTAAGTTATTATATATGTATAAAATTAAATAAGAGTTGCGTTCGCAACAGGTGACGACAGGTTCAGTATGTATATGATATGCCTACATATGTGCCGTTGCCTATATTGCCATGGGGCATGAGAATGAATCAAGAGAAGACAGATGGCACAGAGATAGCAGATCCATTAATCCCTGTAGTTTTTTTTATTGGAATGAAACTAACACTCATACAAGAGCATAAATGGGATATCAATGAAAAAAATAGACCTATTTTCTTTAATATGTATGAGAGTTACAGAATGTCAAAAAAAGGTGTATACAAGTTTCCAGCTTATTATCACTAATTCAGCGAATAAACCTATAGTATGAGTGGATAATACGTGGCACACTTTTTCTGACTTTGACAGCTAATATTATGTTTTTAATCTTGTCACAACTGATCTCTTTAGTTTTAGTTTATGGGATCCACTGAAAATCAGCGTTGTTGCACTCTGTGCCTCGACACATGCTGAGAGGACTCCTTTTTTTGTGACAACACTGTACATATATCTCTTTGATTTAAGCCTTTTGTAATGTAATTTTATATATTATGTTGTTGTTGCAAAATAAAAATGTATTCTATTCTATTCTTTCTAATGTCTCAGCAACGGTTGACTTGAATGGAAAAGTTTTTAAGAAACCTCCGAACCGAAAGGCCTGTTGATTTTTTTCATCCACAGAAATGATTACAGCATGGTGTGCCCCCCCCCCCCCCCCCCCCCTAATTTAATATTTTTTTTTTACTTTAACATCAATTTTATGTAGCGGTTCACAGAATACACCTTTCAACCAAATTTCATAATTGTAGTGCTTAGTCTCCAAGTAAATCGGCTGTGACATACGGACGGACGGACACACATGATGAAACTATAAGGGTTCCGTTTTTGCCATTTTGACTACGGAACCCTAAAAATGAACCCTTACTGACATTGTTCCATATACATATATTTAACATCAGTACTGAACTATTCAGATTCAGATTCATTTATTTACAATATAAGATTACAATATAAATTAAATGTCGATTTACAAAAATCTCTATTATAATCGTCAATAACATTAAATAAAACAAAATAATTTAAAAATCAATGAATAAAATAGCAGTTAAATAATACAATGAGTATGATAAAATTCACCTGAGAGGATCGTCATGAAATACAACTCAATACAATGCAATAAAGTCGGAATTAAGATTAAATCATATTTATTAATATGATTGTTAGTTACGGAACCCTAAAAAGCACCGAACAGTGCACATCAGATATGAGTTTTTGGTTGAGTCTAATGGTACCTTTGCCGTTGGCATTATTTTGTAGTAATTCATTTAATTTAAGAAAGAAAAGAAAGAAAGAAAAACCATTTATTCAATAAAGCACACACAACCGGTCTTAATAAATGGGTGTAAGATAATACACAGTGAGTGAAGGTGCACAATGAGTCCAGCAATGTGTGCCATAAAGAAAAGGCTGAGACTCAGCATGTGTTGCTATTTGCCGTGCAAACTGCAACGCTGTTATTCTGCCACAGCCTATTTATTTAGACGCATTTCCCTGTAATTCACAAGTAATAATAATAATAATAATTCTTTATTGCAACCATGGTGAGATAAAGTTCTTACGAATACAGTTATTTGAACCTCGTGGACCCTGCTAGGGCATAGTAATCATTTTACAATCTAGTAAAAAAACCTTAGAACTAATATAGAACTACATGCAGGTAAAAACAATACATTTTCACTTAATTATTGTTAAATTGAAAGCGCATTATCGTTCATAAGCTCTGATACTGTATAATAACATTTTTTTTATCAGGAATGATTTTAATGAATTTGCAAAAAAGCTATCTTTTTTTATTGTTTTTAGGGTATTGGGTATCTTATTATAAATCCTAATCGAGCTGTAATCGAGCTGTAGTACAGCGGGGTAATCACGTAACTTTTTTACTACCGTTAGGTAGATTTTAATGTCAAATTTGAATTATCACCTCATACATTTATACTTAAAATTTGTCAGTAAAATCTATCTACCGTTAGTACATAAAGTTACGTGATTCGCCTGCGGGTGGGCAAGCACAACTTGCGGCCAAGTCGTATCTCGCGCGCGCGCGACTCAGTGATTCTTGTCTCCCTTTAACTGTGTGAATTAGAAAGAGGAGGGAAGATTTTTCTCTACGCGTCACAGCGGCAGTTGTGCTATCCCCCCAGTTATAATGAACAGCCGATTCGTAAACGGCTCGGAACCAGTTTCTACTATTTTGGAAATATTTCCTAAAGTATTTTTCATGTCTCCATTTTTATTTTATGATTTGATTTTGTTAGCCTTCACCTATGGAATAAATGATTTAAAGTACGAAAAAATATCGTAAAACGCAATTAACCGAATTTAACCGGTTAATTGTTTGAAGACGAAACCGGTTTCCGAGCCCTGTTCGTAAATACTTATTGAAAACGAAAATTTTCATTTATGAAAAAAAACGAGTAACGAACAGGAAAATTACATCAAGCAGGGAATTCGTTAAGGCTTTATCATTTTAAAGAGTATAAAGGAGACGGAAAAAATGGCGGGTATCTGTATAAATCATTAAAAGAATGTAAATAAGGGTCTTAATGTATTGCTGCCGACGTTTGTCAGTTTGAAAGGGCGATAAATATTAAATATTGTCAACGTAAATCAGTGTCGGTCCGCTTCGATGATGCCCTGATTATATATTGCATGAAGAAAATTCTTCTATCCACTCGCAATTATTCACATTCTAAAATTACAAATTTAGGTTAGGTTAGGCATACCTAACCTAACCTAATATAAATTTGTAGGAGCGCTCGTGGCCCAGCGGCGCCCGCGTACCGCGTGCGGTATACGAGGTTAAGCAACGTCGGCCCAGGTCAGTTATTGGATGGGTGACCGCTTTGAGTGGTTATTAACTGAGCGCTCCCGTGCTTTGGAAGGCACGTTAAGCCGTTGATCCCGGCTGCTGTCTATGATAGCAGTCGTTAAGCCAAGTTAGAGGCCTTCGGGCGGCTCGAGAACTTCTAACAGTCAAATTGCCCACTCACTTGACAAGCCTAATTCCAATAAGGTCTGTTTTTCCCTCGGGTTGGAAGGTCAGATGGTAGTCGCTTCCGTAAAAACTAGTGCCTACGCCAAGTCTTGGGATTAGGTAGCGGACCCCGGGCATCCTTTAGGATGCAACTGTACCGGGATAACGCTAGGATGATGATGAGGTTAGGTTATAGGCATAATTATAGGTCCAGATCGTACTTCGTGATCTGTTAGGTTTTTCCGACGCAAACGACGGATGTAAAAGAGACTATATTCATGACTAAGTGAACTATGTTTTTACAGTGATAATGATTATTTATTCATGAAAATGCTTTTCGTCTGATTCTTAACGTTTATTAAATTTTATATATTATTTAATATCTTACATTTTCTTAGCTAATGTAACCTATTCTCAGCAAATAAAATATTTCATTTCATATTTGTGTGGACAAGTAGCTTCCAAAAGGATAAGCAAAATCAAAATAAAATTCAAGGCCACAAGGGCACTTTTACATGTCAAAATAAAGAATAATAATTTGGAGTTTACAATTATAATAAAATTAATGTCATACAGTGAAGATAAACTTGCAAAGTTATGTACAAATATTACAACACCAGTAAAGTTAGAGATGTATAAGGTCTCAAGATTAAACAAGGAGTATAATGAAATTAATATAATATCCCAGAGATGTACATGGTCTCTGAGCGTCAGAATTAAGACTAATTTAATATTGTTAGAGATGTATATGGTCTCTAAGTCACTGATAATAAAAACGAATCCACAACAGGATGACGTTTCTCGTCAATCCCCTATAAAGGACACTTAACTAGTATTAACGTAGTCACTATGTCCTAGCAAGCATGAACAGACCGGACTCCACAAACAGCACCCGATCACGAGTATGACGCGTATCTCAGCCATCGCCTCGACCATCTATTAGGGAAGGTAGCGATGAGCGTCGAGATTGTTGTTATGTTCATTGTGTCAAACTGAGTTTTTCAATAAAATAGTGTACAAGATATCTCTTCATATTTAACAGTAGCTTTAGGAGATGTGGGTTAGTGTGTTAAAACACCGTTGGCTGATGTAATAGAACTAACTTTCTTTCTTATTCATCAGTATTTATAGGAAGGCTCTTAAGGCTAACTAACGCTATATCTCCGCAACCTTATCTGAGCCGATATGCGTGAGATCGATAACCCTGTCGCTTCTTTAATCGCACGATCCAGATAAGGTAACGCGCCGGCACATGTCCTCCCCCCTTAGTTATCCCGCCGCCTGGTTGTTGCGGCCTTCGACGACGGCTTTTACACTCCGGTCGAGCAGCTTCAGCCCCATGATGGCGAAAGTGATGACCACAGTTACCACTACCTGTTTTTCAGTGAAGGACAGCATCGTAGGAAAACCGGTCTAATCCCAAAGCCTAGAAGGTCTAGATTTCCCTCTAGGTTGGAAGGTCAGTTTTTTTTTATATCCAAAGTGCAATTGAAAGTGAGTGTAAATTTTATCGATACTGAATTATTTGTGATTGTGATATATTATTTTAAGTTATCTTAATAATTTTGCATGCCAGCTGTGGCGGAACATGCATTTATGAAAATGTGATACCTCTGACATGACTATTGTAACATCTGCGTATGTTTTTTCAAAATAAATGATTATGATTATTATGATTATGATGACAAATGTATAACCTTTTTTTTTCGACGGGGGAAAATCCGTTATGGACCGTGGGAGTGGCGCGGTGGTTATGTCGGACTTGCACCGACTAAAACCCCCCGCTTGTCCTCCTCAACCCGTTTTGGGCGGCTCTGGGATCTCCTACGGAACGCACCAGTGCCGCCCTAGAGTCCACTTATGTGGGTCCCGCTATGTTTCTATGACGATCGTAGCCCCCAACTACGACCGTCTACGACCCCGAGGACCCCCTTTTAGTCGCCTTCTACGACAGGCAGAGGCTACAGGGCACGTCAAATGTTTTTTTTTTTGAACCTGATTGTGGCTTTATAGGCCGGGCCCAATAAAGCGATAGGAGTGCGCGGTTGGAGAGTAGCCTGGGGAAAATCCAGGAGAAAACCTCCAACATGACCACGCGTGTGGTTTGGATCACTGGAATACTCTAAGAGTTTGCGCTCCAGTGAGATTGGTTGAGCGGTTTCAACCGAATCTGAGATGTGAGTGGAATCGAGCTACTGGGAGTTTTGTCGCTGGTTCACTAAACCTAGCCTAGCTGAGAAGAGTCCAGCAAGAAACTCAGCTAGGGCCGACCTGGGTCGGACTGACTCTACCCGGTATGCGGCGGTACCGGGACGAATAGGGACTATATGTGTCACTGATGTCGCGATCGCGCGGTGGACGTCCCCGCCGGCGGGAATGCCTAAGTGTACGCGTCGTGTCAAAGTAGGACGCCGTAAGCGCAGCGTTCCATCTTTCGATAGACGCTGTGATTACGTCGTCCGGGTCCGTAAGTGTGTGCCTAGGACGCCTGACCGTGCGGCCCCTAATGACAAATGTATAACTTGACTACGCCTCGGGTAAGAAATAACTCCACATCCTCAACTGGGCGTTGACGTTATAAGTAGATAATGTAAGCAATCGGCCCCCAATATCAAATAACGGCGTGGGAATCAGACCGCAAAGTCTCAATGGCACCGCAAATATCCAACCAATTCACTAACTTTGAGCCCAGAATAAGTGAACCCCGGTTTTGTAATGACACGTATGGCTAGCAGGGCTCACTTATAATTAGTGATTAAACGAACTTACCAAGTGAAGTTCTATCATATATACGAGTGATTCGTCTGAAGAGATTAATAACCCCCTCCCTCCCTCATGCCTGAATAGAGATTCCTGGGTTTCATCAACATCTCCAAACATATGAAGTACCAGCCCGGTCTCTGATAGGGTGAGCGGAGGTAAAACTTAGATTACCCTCAAAATGATGTGTGTAATCTTACATGTTACCTCCATCTTTTTTCTCAACAAGTAGGTAGTGGTGGCAACTACGCGTAACTACATCAGTATATTGCTTAGATTTTATTTTCAGGTTATTAATCTAGAAAGACGAATCACGAAGTATAATGGTTATGATGAGAGTAAGTTTTCCTAACATTCTATGGTTCAGAAGACTTGCCCAGTAGACACTGACCCTCGGATTTGTAACTGCAAATATGGGTAATATTGGTGGACAGTGCCTTTACCATGAGTTTGACCGTACTCGCTAGCGACTGCGTAAACTAAATATGTCGATTCTAAATTCTATTGCGTAACCGCCAGAGGCACTATACTTTTGTCCATACAAATTTTTACGCAGTCGCTAGCGAGTACGGTCATATAAACTTATGGTAAAGACACAGGTTGTTAATGGCGGCCTGTTACTGTTGACGGCCGCTTTAGCCTAGTTGGTAGTGACGCTGCCTAAGAAGCTGGAGGTCCCGGGTTCGAATCCTGGTCAGGGCATTTATTTGTGTGATAAGCATGAATATTTGTTCCTGAGTCTTGGATGTTTTCTATGTATTTAAGTATACAGGGGTCTTGACGCCGGATACAACTTCGTTGCCTTCGGCGTCGAGACCCTCGGTCCGTGGGGGGCTGGGGCAACAGAGCTCTTCCAACAACTGGCGAAGAGACTGGTCGACGTCACAGGGGACAAGAGAGCTGGCAGTTTCCTCGCACAACGCCTTGACATCGCCATACAGCGAGGAAATGCTGCCAGCATTCTAGGAACCATGCCGCAGGGACCTTTTTTAGATTTTTATTCGTTTTTATTAGTTTTTATTATTTATTAGTTCTACTTTAAGTTGGGTATTGTCATAATTTTTTATTTTATTGTATGTATTTAAAGATAGTCTGGGATATTATATATAGCTACATTTAAGTATATATTTCTCTATATAAGTATGTATATCGTTGCCTAGTACCCATAGTACAAGCTTTGCTTAGTTTGGGACTAGGTCGACTTGTGTAAGATTGTCCCCAAATATTTATTTATTTAAGTATGGGCTTTCTCAAGTTGAAATTACTTTGCATGTATGGTCCATTAAATTGTCATTAGAACTCTATTTTTGTTAGAGGAGACAAGAAACAAAATGTATACAAAACCTTATGAAGTTTAAATAACTAATTTAAAGGCTGTAATAATAGTTAAATAACAATAACTTAATAATATCACAAGTAACTTAAATCTAAAACAGGCCCCTGCGGCATTGTACCGAGGATGCTGGCGGCATTTCCCCCTGTATCGCAATGCTGATACGTTGTGCGAGGAAGTTTTCGTAAGATTTCGTATGTACCTACCATCTAGCATAATTACATTATGTGTATACCTATTGTTCACAAATATATGATTTGACTTTGACTTTGAAGTCGCCAGCTCTGGTTTAGGTAAGTTTGTCTATTTGATTTATTCACTTTCCACTCAATCCCTCAAAGAGTTGCTAGAAGAGATCTGTCATAGGGATAAGTTCGTCCTTGTACTTTAATCCTTTGTATTTTATATATCATTCAGTAGGCACCATGAAAGGTTACTGAATAAACTAAATTACCCAATGAACTGTTAGAAATAAATTCCAGCCCCTAAGTAGTTTTTTTTAACCTGACCCAATAAAGCAATAGGAGTGCGCGGTTGGAGAGTAGCCTGAGGAAAATCTAGGGAAAACCTCCGAAAAAACCACTCTGGTTTTGAACACTGAAATACTCCAAGAATTTGCGCAACAGTGAGATTGAGCGGTTTCAACCGAATCTGAGGTGTGAGTGGAATCGAGCTACTGGAAGTTTTGTCGCTGGTTCACGAAGTCTAACCTAGCTGAGAAGAGTCCAGCAAGAAACTTAGCTAGGCCCGACCTGGGTCGGACTGACTCATAGAAATTATTATATATATGTGTCTGCGTTGTCTTGATCGCGCGGTGGACGTCTCCGCCGGCGGGAACTCCTAAGTAGTCTAAGTTTTTTTGTCAAGCAAGTGCGACCACAGTATACTTGTAGCTGCAGTAGCCTAAAATAAATGTTTGTAATAATTATCACATCCGAGTGGTATACGGTTTTCGCCAAGAACTGGTAAGTTCAGTCGCTGTAAAGAAAAAATATCTATTGGTTCGAGCGGAGGTCGTCGGGTCGAATCTAGGGTAATGAGTACTTAAGACTTTTTTGGAATATTGTACGAAATATTAGCTACCTATTTCATATTTACCCTTAGCTTTTCTGTAAGTTAAAGTCGGAAGGAATCCTGTATTTCGGTGAAGTTAAATGTCAGAAAGAAACCTTTATAAAGAAATTAAAAATTGTAGGTATTATTTGTTTGGTTTGGGAGGGAGACGCGGTCAATAGGGATGCCTGGAAACATGAGGAGAGGAGTGTCCTTTGTCCAGGAGTGTGGGGTAATCAATAGGTTATAAAAAAGGTATTATTTATGATGTACATAAAAAACAAGAAAAGAGCGTATTCCCTTCTGAAAGGCCGGAACGCACTTGCGACTCCTCTGGTGTTGCAGGTGTTTATGGGCCACGGTAATTGCTTACCATCAGGCGATCCGTCTGCTCGTTTCCCCCTATAACATAAAAAAACTACAAAAATGTATACTGCCTATTTCCTCTCGTGCAGGCTGATGATATTCAAATTTGAATAAAATGATGTACTCACGACGGGCTTTACACCTTTGTACGTTGTCGCCAACGCTATGTTCAAATACTAACCCCCTTATTCATAAACGTCTGTCAAACCTATATTAGTTAACTAGCCGCTAAAGTTCGTTTGTCCTTATCTGTCACTTTGACATTGACGTTTGTGAGAATGGGACAAAGAACTTTTTAGTTAGCAGAGGTTTGTTAAGTTTTATGAATACGGGGGTAAATTTATGTAATGTGATACTAAATTTACATCGGGTGAAAGAGAAATTCAAAAGTGTCCAGTAACGTATATGAGTTCGATTGTACCAACCACTCTTTTCAGTCTACTCTCTGGCCCCTATTTCACTAAGTTGACATATGTATGTATTTGACATATGTAGGCTGACAAATCGAAAATTTTCATGTGAAAACTGTTTCACCAACTACAATTGTAATATAATATTTCAAGCTTGCATGGTCATTTACATTAGAATTGCGATTTGAAACGGAATATTTACCATGTATATTTATATTCTTGAGTTCCCGATATTTCGACAAGGCGGACGGTGGTAGTGACGGTGACACTGTGCGAAAAAAGCGAACCAGGAAGATGGTAGATCGCTATGGTGTGTGGGTAGGCCACAACTAAAACTCGCAGCACGTCAGTTAAAGTCCTTGATAATGGCGCTTGCAACAGTGCCGAAATATAGGGAACTTAAAAATACAAATATACATGGTAAATATTCCGTTTCAAATCGCAATTCTAATACAATTGTAATGTTTCTGGACAATTCTTGCGCCTGTCAGCTTTGGTGAAATAGGGGCGTTTGCTCTGGCTACGTCTACACACTTTTATACTTACGTGTTCATATCGCAATCAATAAATTGCTCAGCATAATTAGCTTGAAAAGATGTTTTATCTGACTATTCTAAAGTATGTACAAAGAGATCCCTTATAACATAACTTAAAATAGACAATATACATATTTATTTGTATTAGGTTGGGCAATGGGTGCTCGTCTCAGCATATTTATTTCGTTGAATTCTTGACATTACCATATTATTTATTATTCTGACATTGTATTGATATTTGACCATATTTGGAATCGAGCGTTTATATTGTTTTTATTTCTATTATTTTAAATTTGACTAATAACATTGCCTAGGATATTCTAGCCGTGTATACAAATTTGACATTTTTATTATTTTTTACCTTTGACATTATTTGATTTCAATTATTTATCTTTCATTATTATTATTATTATACCTATTGACGATCCTTTTGTGAATTTATCTTGTTTTAAAAATGTAAACCATGATGTAATTTTATAAAGGAAATGAATATATCTATCTATCTATATATCATATGGGGCTTTATGCCTTGCGCTGATTCAGACGAGTCCCTTCGACAGGGTTGGTCGTAACACTACGTCTACAAAACAATAATTGAATTGCTAACTGAATCGTTTGCCCGGCAAATTTTACATTTGAGGTTTAGAGCGTTTAGATGTGTTCAAATACTATAACTGCCTATCTAACTATATTGTTTAGCATCGTACCTACCTATATTTATAACAATTGTATGTGTGTGATGTGTGTTTAATGTTGTGTGGCGTGATTAGTTTTATTTGGGTTTTAAATTTGCCTTTGTAGTTTAAGATGATGAGACCGTAATATTTTTTTAAATTTTAGGTAGTGCAATTTGTTAGAGAGGTAGTGCACAGCAAAATGTCATCTTGCTCGAATTTGGAGCAGCTCAACTGAGGAAGTACCTCCGCCTTGCAGAAAACCACAGCCATAATAATATTATCTACTATACAAGTATATAGTGTTGTGTTCCTGGAGGTAAGCAAGGTTGCCAGAGCTCCCGAGGATGCACTGTGTTGAGAGCGAGGGATCTAAATTCTAAATTTGTCCCTACTGTTGTCAACACAGTGCATCCTCAAATTTTATAGAGGGTAGGCAACGCGTACGTGACTCCTTTGGAGTTGCGGGCGTCTAAGTATAGGCTGCGGTGGCCGCTTACCATCAGGTGGACCGTAAGCTTGTTTGTCACTGGCGTTGTACATACAAAAAATAAAACTTGTTGCTAGGCCTATTTGAATAAAGAATATTTTGACGTTGACTTTGAAACAACTGTGTTGTCTTACTGCGAACACAAATGTACTGTGGCTCGCGTGCGATAAAATATGGATGGGGAGTTAGGGGAACTTTTCAAAGGTATTTTTATTTGGGTTCATTATTTCGGTAAGTTAGCGTGGCGTGCGCAGCGGCTATTAAAATGAGGCGAATAGATGAACTAACAAATATTGCTATTATACCACGTCGGTGGTAAATAAGCGTACGGCCCGCCTTATGGTAAGCGGTCACCGTAGCCTATGGACGCTTGCAACTCCTGGGGTGCCACATGCGCGTTGCCGACCCTTTAAAAAAATTATACACTCTTTTCTTGAAGAATCTCATACCGTAGTCCCTCGGGAAAACCTCGGCAGGAAACTCATTCCACAACCGGAGCGTCCGTGGGAGGAAATTCCTCTGAAACCGTACCGTATGCGACCGTTTCGGTTGTAAGGCGTGAGGATGAATGCCGACAGTGAGCTGTGCGATGGTAAAAAGCTACCGTGGGCATCATGTCGAACAGTTCTTCGGAGCACAACCCATTCATTATACAAGCGATAGAACACGCACAAGGAGGCAAAGTTTCTCCTTAAACCTAACGGTTCAATATCGCTTGTGAGTTTGGGATCGTCTACAATCCGCACAGCACGTCTCTGAAGCGAGTCAAAAGGCCCAAGCTGGTATCCAGGTGCCCAGAGGTGACAGCAATACACGATGTGGAGATGGACTTGTGACTTATATAATAGAAGTCTCTGTCCCGGGGCGAAGTACCGCTTCGCTCTATTGAGCACACCTAGCTTTAGTAAACTCTAATTTAGTAGTGATATTAGTGTTGGTGGAAATAAATGAATTTACTATTCTGATCTGGTCCCTAACAATCTGAACCAGAGGAAGAAACCATCGATACCAAAATATAAAGAAGGATAGAAAAAGACGAATAATATTTTTATAAGAGCTTCCTACTAATACTGTCGACGACCGGTTTAGTCTAGTGGGTAGTGCACCTGCCTGTGAAGCTGACGGTCCTGGGTTCGAATCCCGGTCAGGGCAAATATTTGTGTGATGAGCATGAATATTTGTTTCTGAGTCTTGGATGTTTTCTATGTATTTAAGTATTTATATCTATTAAATATATCGTCGCCTAGTATCCATAACACAAGCCTTCTTGAGCTTACTGTGGGGCTAGTTCGATTTGTGTAAGATTATCCTGTAATATTTATAAGATTGTCCTGTAATATTTACTGTAAGTGGGAAAATTTAGATGTTTGTTACTCAATCACGCAAACACGGCTACACGGATTATGATGAAACTTTTTATACAATGAATATATAGCCTGGATTAATATATAGAATACTTTTCATCTTGAAAATCGTCCCTCGAAGGGATTATATATGAGTGGAAGTTTAGGCACGTGAAGTCGCTGCCAAGAGCTAGTAAAATAATAAATATGAAGAATGCATGATAATTTTGTTACTTATATATTTTTCTCATTAAGTGACATGTAAATTTCTTTTGAGAATAAAGTTCTATAAACTGAATATGAAGTACAGTGACCCCATACTTGTCTCAATCAGTCTGTTTCACAAACTTCGCACGTGTGAAACCGAGAGCGCAAATCATAGGTATAATATTAGAATGCGAAATCTCCTGTCAAAGTGACCCAGAGGACAAATACGTCAGTCTATGAAGAGATAAGTGAAAACCCTAATCCGGGTGCGATATTGAATAAACCTCAATAAAGGGCGGGACGTGTTTTGTTTGGGCAAATAAGATTATTCTATCACTCAGTGGTCTCCGACTGTCACAGTCGAGGGGAAAGCTATCTCAATGGATCACACAGACGACAATACAATGAAGATATTATATCGTTCAATCCGCTCATTCTAATAGAAGAGAAGTCCAAGACTCCAGTAGAAGAAAAGTTTAGGTATCTTATAGCCGTTGACAGTAGGCCATTGAGACATGACAATAGACCGCAATATATTGAACCAAAAAGTTGTAATTATTATAGTGAAAGAACACTGCACTATTTAACTCCTCGAATTTTTAATAACATAAATTATCTGTCTGAAAATGATATTTTGAGTAAAGCAGTCCTTGAAAGAGATTAAAAAATACATTATTAGAATTATACAGTAGCAAAAATATTTAAAGTTCCCAACGTCTTGTAACTTGCATGCCCTCGTAAATTCATTAGTACCTAATAAAATACAATAAGTAATTGGTTATTATGGGCATGAGAACGAAGTTTACGTTTAAATCATATTTAATACTTTAAATAAAACCATGCCGTAAAAATATCAAACATACCGCATTGTAGCGCGGTACCGTTTTGTTCGGAAAAAAGGAGGAAATAAGTTTCCGAAAGACAAAACGTTCTCAAAGCCCTGACAATCATTGACCCGTAACTCATATTTGCCATAATCAAGCTCAGGTATTGCAAAATAGTCACCACATTGTTCCAATTAGATATTAACCCGCGTAGCACAACCACAAAGAGTGGCATTTGACGTTTCGGAGACCCCACGCTACACTAGCGCCTCTAGCGGCGAATCCATACGCGATAGCCCTCATTGTGAACGACAGTGATGTTTTTTTTTATAAAAAGGATAGCTTTTTAAGGTACTGGTCCCACCGCCGGCGAGCAGCAAGTATTCTCATAGCATTTCTACTCGTTTTCTCGCTCAAGCGAGTAGAATTACTATAAGATTATTGGCTAGTCTCCTGCGGTAGGACCAGTACCTTATTGTTCTAACATAATAATCGGATACATTTTTCATTAACAGAGAACGGAAAAAATTGTGTCATAGCTAGCAATAATGTGGACATGACTCGGAAATTAATCAATTAATATATTAAAAATTTGCGGCGGCAGCAGCTGAAGCCTTAAAGCGCCGCAAATATGTTGATCTGTCAAACAATAACATATTTGCGGCATTTGCTGTCGAACGCCCACAATTTAAGAAAAAATATAAATAAAAAACTACGGGAGTCCAACGCAGATCGCAGGGCTGGCTCATTCCTCTGCCAAAGGATAGGCATTGCGATCCAGCGGGGGAATATAGCCAGCCTTGTGGGCAGCCTGCCACAGGGGATCGATTTTAATGTTATTTTTTATTAATAATTATGTTTATCAATTAATTATTTCTTGAAATAAAATTTGAATTTCCGGAGATAATAGTTTATACGTGCTTATAATTATTAGCAAAATGTTTATTTAAAGTGGTTATCGTTTTCGTAAATATTTTTATATAATAAAGAAGTTACGATTTTAAACTGACACAATTATTTACACTAGAAATATTAATACCCAATAACTACTACATGGTAAATATCCTGCTATGATTATTATTTCTGACGAACAAGTTTTCTAGTGGATTGCGAGCGGAGTTTTTCAGCACTTAAGTATATTATTGACTTGAAAAGAAATAGACTGACTGCAGAAAATTCGGAAAAAATACTGACTATTGTCTTTAATAAATATATACTTTAACAAACTTTTGTATTTATTGACTAGGAATCAAATTATATGTCAAGTAAAAATTTAATTAATTGAATAACATTTTGATTAATTTTGGAGTCATGTCCACATTATTACTAGCAATGACGCAAATTTGTCCGATATCTGTTCATTAATGATCCAGTATTCCAAAAAAATCAATTAAAATGTATTAAATATTTACGAAACTACCCGCAGAGCTTCCGTAGAGAGCGAGACGGTTAATTGCAAACTCACGTGTGTTAGAGCGATACATTTGCAATGGAATGACCTTGCCATTCATTGCTAACTTTGTAACGATGCGTGTATCGGACCGTTACATACAAACTTTCTGGCCGTTTACCTGACTTATCTTTTCTCTAAATTTTAAAATTTGAACTACATTTTCGAATTCCACGTGACGTTGCGCAGCCATTATCGGCAGCGCAGTTCGATCTTGATTTCCGATCGATAATCATGTACTCAGATATGCTGTTATTTTAATAAAAATTAAATATATTAGACCTAAAAACCTACTGAAAACAGTGAAGTTCTATGATATTATTCGTATTGTAATCCAGAGATTTGTATTCTGTTATTTTCTACAGTGCAGTGTATTATATTGTTCCAAGGCACAATATTGTAAGTTTCCATACCTATTTGTTAATTTAACCCATTGAATACGTAGCTGACCAATAAATCGTAGGCTAAACGCATCGTATGCTTGTTGCAGGTGCCTTATTGTTTATATGAAATAAATACCTTCTTCCCTGGCTACCAATCTTTGCTTCCCCATCCAAACACCCACTCCTGAGGACCTGCGGACCTCACAAACTTTGCGCGACGATCGTAGAAAACATGCGGAAAACCGTATGTAAAGCAAAGCGTGTACGAGTCGAGCGCCCAAGGTGCCTCTGGTACTGATAGTTCCCAAACTGTCCGCCCGTCTGTGGAATAGCTTAACTTAATCCGTTTGCGTTACTAAGGGACAAAACGTCTTCTTTAAAGTTTGGTCACGCGCCGCTCTGCATTTGTTTTGTAAGGGACATCTTTATAAGATGGATATAAATTTTATGCGGTGCTGGAGATTTGGGCAAAGACGATCCCTGGAAGAAATCAGGAATTATACTTTAGGAGTTATACTTTTTCATACTCTTTTTCTTTTTTTTCACTTTTCTTTGCACCTTTTATAAAATATCTGTTTAGCGCAATGGTTGGTTGGTAGAGAATGCCATTTGGCATTAAGCCCGCCATTTGTACAATTTGTGTATTTTGTGCAATAAAGTTTAAATAAATAAATAAGTAAATTATGTTTTGTATTGTTTAGAAAGGTAAGCAGTTTGTAACACAAGTGCATCCTCAAATCTTATAAAGGGTCGGCAATGCGCACGTGACTCTTATGGAGTTGCGGGCGTCTATAGGCTGCGGTGGCCGCTTACCATCAGGTGGATCGTACGTTTGTTTGCCACCGGCGTTGTATAAAAAAAAATTAATAAATTTATTTTAATCTATGAATCGATTAATAAATTTTAATTTCATCGACTACCTGCCTGATAGGCAAACTGTCTTGGCCATGTGCGATTTGTCCGAAGTTTAAGAAAAAGTAAGTTACGGGGTTGTATGTTGCATATTTTCGGTACCGATTTCAAGCCCTGACTGTCGGTACTGAAGCTTGTGTATAAAGGACACTAAATCACTACTTTAATATTAAATTACTCGCATGGAACAAGAAAGAACAATGAAAAAACAAGCTAAAACCCGATTAAATCCAACAAGAGCGGTAATTTATCGCAAACACACAAAAGTTTAAAAAAAATAAACCGGTTAAATGAAATGATCATTATGGAGATAAATTAGGGTTTAGCGGACCCTCACTGGGCCTTAATGACCCATAAGATTACAACAAAAGTCTCTTTTAGATAACTCAGTGAACAGGTCAGGGGTTAAATTGGCGAAAAGTGGGCGCGTTGTGTTTTGGAGTCAGTTATCATGGAGCGAAGTTGGGACAAACAATTGTTTTGGGGGATTTATTTTAACTCTCATTTGTACCTTTTATTTTGTTTTTCAGAATAATGAAGTCTTCGTCGTGATGAAGAAAAATGTCCTCAATTTTCTTCTTCGTCACGTACCTAGTGGAAACACATTTTTTTTAATATCATAATGAGAGTAGTACTTGCTATTCTGAGCAGGAAAACTAAAGAAAAATTCGGAGAAAAAAAAGATCAATATATATTTGTGCCTTTCGTTGTCGAAACCCTCGGGTCCTGGAGCTCAAGCGCCCACAAACTTTTTGGACAAATTTCAAAATTGTTAGTTGAAGTTTCCGGGGACCGTAGGGCTGGCTCGTTCCTTGTCCAGCGAATTGGCATAGCCGTCCAGCGGGGGAACGCAGCTAGCCTTATGGGTACCCTCTCCCAGGGTTCCGATCTGGGGGATCTAATTTAGCTGTTTTATTATAAAATTAAGAGTTAATATTTGAAATTAAAGCCATCTTGCTTTTAAAAAAGGAAAATAAAATTTGTTTATTGCACAACGAGTGCGCGAGTGATTTTTTTATCCCCAAAAACTGCTCACAAAATAAATAATAAATAAATAAATATTAGAGGACAATCTTACACAAATCGAACTAGCCCCACAGTAAGCTCAAGAAGGCTTGTGTTATGGGTACTAGACGACGATATATTTAATAGATATAAATACTTAAATACATAGAAAACATCCAAGACTCAGAAACAAATATTCATGCTCATCACACAAATATTTGCCCTGACCAGGATTCGAACCCAGGACAGTCAGCTTCACAGGCAGGTGCACTACCCACTAGGCTAAACCGGTCGTCGAACACGATAATCTACTGAGAAGAACAGTTGGATGGACATACGAAAGCATCTTTGTGGAAGCTGAAACGGAGACCTCCACGTCACTTGGTCAATTAACATTCAATTCCCAAAACAACTTAATTGTGGGCGAAGTCATTAGTCATCGGAAAAGGTCGTGCCACTCAGGGCTCGTGTCACGTCCCTCGTCACGAGGGTCGGAGACGGACTGACGTCTCCAGTCATTACACCGATCTACTTCAATGTGTCGAGATTTTGAGGGCACAGCATACATAATTTTCACACATTCTTAAAATTAGTATAAGTAGTAGATTAAGTAAACTCTATTCTGCTTGAGCTCAACCGTTAGCACAATCATGAGTTACTTTTTCGATTATTTTTTTCATGCTTACTCACGCAGAGTATGGTGGACCATAAAATTATTGTGCCAACCTAATGTACCCATATTCCGCAAAATAAACATTCATTCATTCATATACCTACAGTATAGAAGTGCCTTTTACTCCAAACTCTTGTATCATATTTTTGATTTTATGTTAGTTTTACTAAGAAACATGAACTCTTTCGATCCTGATAGTAAAAGAAGTGTCCCCATATTTTGTCCAGTTGGTTCAGTTTTTCAATAAAAGATTCTATGTTCTTGTAAGGTGCACATTAAGTAAATTGGAACAGGATTTATGAGAGAAACAGAATGAGAGAAGTACATGAGAAAGAAAGGAATGAATTAACAAATGAGTGAAAGAGACAGATGATAGATTAGTAGTAAAATAGTTGAGATGGAAATAAATGCATTATGGCCGAATCCTTGTTTCTTTTACTTACATTCTTAACCAGAGTAAATATTTTATTTTGTTCAATACGAATTCCAATCATTCGAATAAAATACAAAATAAAATGTCTTTCTGTTTTACAAAAACGAAATGACTGATTCCAAATATTTCGTTTTTTAAATGGTTATTTGCACTCGTATTTTAATTAAGTGGATTCATTTTTCTGCATAAAAACTAACCTAAAAAACCTAACTAGATCGTTCGCAATAACGGGTCCTCTACACACCATCACGCTAATGGAAACGTCCGGACCACACGCGGGAAAACAGTAACGAGATAGAAAAAATAAAGTGGATTAGTTAGAATAGGATAAGAAGGGATATTGTTTTCGATTACATGCGTTGTGAATATTGAAGAGGCCTTATAAGTTTTAAAATGTTTTGATTTCAAATTATGACAAAAGTATTGATAATACCAATAAAGCGATTAAAGGATACTATGACCTTATACAAGTTTTAGATAGTGACATAGCCATTTCTAGATTTTATTGTACGCAGTAGAATTTAAACGGAAAAAAGCCGTTTGAAAAGTGCAAATGATCGTTTTGGACTGATGTAACGATATTTCTTAATGGAAAATTAAAAACATACATTCAAAACTTACGACATTAGGTCGCAATAGTCCTATTCTAGATAGTAACATTGAGAAAATGTCAAGATACGTGTCAATTCAAACCTAAAATGGCCTAAATAGATTAGCGTTTTTTAACTTATAAGGGCTCTTTACTGATAATCTTTGATAAATTTGAATCTGTTACTACCATGGAGGCAATGTACTTTTCGAATCATTTTAACATAAGTTTTAAAAGGGGTAGACCACTTTCTCGGATGACTCTAGAGCCTGTTATTTGCACCTCTATACTTTACTACCGCTGCGGACCATTTGTAAGGGTATGAGCTGATAATGTGGGCCCTTTTCGTGATATAAGAGACCTATAGCCGCTATATTTCTTACTAATGGAGCCGAAGCCGTTATGAAATTCCTTTATCCGGCTACTATGCAGCTTGCTATAGAGCTTGTCTGGTGGTTGGGTAGTCACGATTGTACTAAACTTTGACTAACGCATTACTCAGGGGGAGTAAAACTCATTTTGCGTCAACTTGTGACGTGTTACAAAGCTAGTTTGTAGTTACAAGCTTGCACATTCCGTCGGGATACTTTGTAGTTTAGTTACCTTTTCCTAGCAATTTACTCTTGGAAAACCGAAGGCGTGCAACAAGAGAGGGAAGAAGCTGAAGACTTCTGCGATGGGGTTATGTAAACTGCGTGAGTGTCGTAAGAGTCAACTATGAGAACCGGCAGGCTAATCACGTAACTTTATGTACTAACGGTAGATAGATTTTACTGTCAATTTTCGACCGTTCGAACGCCTGTCAAATATTCGCACCAGGTAACTTTATGTACTAACGTTAGAAACACCATTTCGTACCGTACCGTTCACAAGGTGAATGAGATTCGACGTTCTGTTATTGCAAAGGCGATCCAATGAACGAATGGTTGTTCCTTCCAATGTTTTGCACAAATTTACTATCATAATAACCCAATTCAAAGCACTTTATCTAAAATTAAGGAAAAATGTGATCATGATAAATGAACACGAGTTATTATATTTAAATCACAAATACTAAACATGCAACCGATAAACACAAAACGCATTATTATCGAGAGAGTATGACAGAAAGACAAATGTAAATGTGACGATGTAAAACCTTTGTAATATTTTAAATTATTTTCTTTTAATAAGTCTTTAAATAATATCGGTACAAATAAATATATCAATTTATATTGTATCATTTAATAATATTTATTTTAAAGAACTAAATGTCATCTAGTATCGAATAGGAGAACTTGTTGACAGTTAATTCACTTGCATTCCATAATATTGACATCTAGTATGCAGTAGGAGAACTATCAGGCAGTAAAATAATGTTGGCTTTACACCGAAGCCTAGACCCGCACCGAATTATAAAATGAAAAGTGTGGTGAAATTGCATTATCATAACAATATTATTATTGCAATAATCTTATATCGGTATAGTCTTTCAAATCAGTCCAAAAAGGTTCAAATTTTAAGAATTGTAGGCATAACCTGCCTATTTTAGTTAACCGTTTAATCGCCATGCGTCATGTACGGCAGTGATCCCTACAAACAAACTCATTTTCTATAAGAGATTGTATATGAACTTTAGTGTAAAGCACGAAGGTCACTTTGACTACGTACGTGACACCACACCACACCACACCACCAGGTAAGCAGGTAACACCTATAGGCGTTTTTGTCATATCAAGAGGGTTAATCTACCTACGTCCCCAAACAGAAATGAAACGAGCATTTATATTTCCCAAATTTAATACATAATAGCTCTGGACGTTCCTTGAATATCCACAATAGACAGAATGTTCTCTATAATTCAATCGGATCCGAAATCAGTGTACACTAAGTAGGTACATGAAGGCAAAGGCGTCCACTATCGGCACGGCACGGCAAAGCGCTCCTCAGCCTCACACATTAGACTAGCGGGATAGACAATGCATGCCAAAGGTGTGCTTGGGAATGCCGAGGAATGCTTGGCATGCCTAATGAGGCCTGGGCATGCTTAAGGATGGCTGCACATGCCTAAGGATGCCTCGTCATGCCTAAGGACGCCTCGGCAACCCCGGCAATCCTAACCACATCTTGGCGTGCCCGAGGAGGAATCCCTTGGCGTGCCAATGCCGTGCCAAAAATGGGTGCCGGGCCTAAGGATTTGACAAACTTCTGACAAATTGAAGGTCACACTGTAGGCTTGCTTAATTATTGCTTCATGACTTTACTTCGTAATGGTCCATAATGATAAACTAAAAATCATTCTTTGCCCGTGGCCCTACACCGTTAGTCCTAATGATTGTACCACAGGTAATTTTCTTTGTCCTTGGTTCTATCAATCTGACCATAGACACCTAGCATCCTCTTCTCCAATATGTTTGACTGTCTGTTTAACCAGTTGAACATATTATATAACTTTCCTTCAATTTTTAAAAAGTAGTCGAGCAACTTGTTACTTAAAAATACAATAAGTTCAATTACAGTATTATGACATTAAATAAAATGAACTATTCTTACGATACATTTCAAAACAATAGAGGAAAGTTGTCCAATATGTTCAACTGGTTAAACAGACAGTTTAGTATATTGGAGCAGAGGCCTAGCATTACCCGTATTCCATATATCTCTACCACTACATTTACCCTGGTAGCTTACCGTTAGATTTCCCTCCTTCCACTTGGTGCCCAAGCCTATGATTCCATGGAATTGCAACGTAATGTTTTTGTCGCTATGCTCCCATGGTATCATTAGATGTATTTTGATGCCGTTTGGCTGCCATAACATCCATTGATAACTAAATATTTTTCCGTCATGCTTCCATGCAACTGCCCTGTGGGATCCAGCGGTGGTACTTTTCCTCGTCTCTCCCAAGCTACTGCCCAACGGGATCCAGGGATAACGTTATTCCTCCTGGTTCCCATACCGCCGATTTTCCCTCTTGGCTCCCATACTGCTGCTGTTTGGGTCCCAGGAATTTGTTTTCCTTCTGGCTCCCATACCGCCTACCAGGGTAGGCAGAGGTGGCTGCATGCCAGATATACAATAGCTTCGACTACTCCTACTACCGATATCTTTATATGAAAGTAAGGGAATGAATATATTCCTGGATGCTATTGAGCTGTGGCGTGGCTTGGGAGTGGGAGCCAAGATATCTGGGATACCAGTATGTAATAAGTTCCATCCTATCCTTACCTGTGATTTCTAATATCCCCCCCCGAGGGTCGCTACAAATGAAACTACTGACGTCCACCTACATCTGTTAAGGGTGGTCGTTATAAAAGTAGTACGTTTGACGACCATCCTTAAAAAGAGGTGTAGGCACGACGATGAGCGAAGCTAGGAGGAGTGTTCGTAAAACTGCGACCCGACAGGTTGCAAATAAAATGGTCGTTAGAAAAGACTGTTCGGTTCAGGTGCTTCGCCGGCCGCTGCCGTGGCACGGTCGCTTTGCTTGTAATGTCGCAGTTGTACCAACACTTTTTTTAGCTGCGCTCGTTGGCACACTGGCAAACAAGCCTATTACCCGAGGTCCCACCAACATGTCCCCCTTGTGGATCCACGGGTATTTTTTTTGACCCGTTGTCCTACCGCTCTAAACAGTGTTCTTCAGTGGGCCTACGGGCAATTTATTTTTACCATGGTCCCACTGCACTACGTATTCGACTCTAATGCAGCGAAGCGAGGAGTGTTTAAGCAGAACTATGAGCCTACAGAGCCGGCGAAGCGCCAGAACCGAACATTCGTTACAATTGGTTAGGCCAGAAATATTACTTGTTCGCAGTTCTACCAAACAAAATAGCTAGTTTTTAATTAATATTTACCGCTTAATGCAGTGGGACCGTGGTAAAAATAAATTGCCCGCAGACCCACTGGCGAATACTGTTTATAATGGGTCAAAAACAATTACCCACCAGGGGGACATGTAGACCCACCTGCGAACACTGTTTCGAACTGTAGGACGACGGGTCAAGAACGACGGTAGGACAACGGATAAAACAAATTACCCGTGGACCCACCAGAAGGCCTTCCTTAACCGTGGTACCATCAGATAGTACCATTGATGGTTGTATGGTTTTTTTTTGCTATGGTAGCATTAATGGTACAACCGAAGTATTTTATTGCCGTGGTATCTGGTATAATTGATGGTAATACGGTACAATAAATGTTTACTAGTACCATTGCATTGCAATTATAATGGTCAATGATCAACCAGTCAGTGAGAAAACTAATGAACTTTGACCTGCAATCGTTCAAAAACAACAAGTTCAATTGAATCTTGAAATAAATTATGAATGGAGCTTTAGCCAGCACAAAATTACAAGAGGCTGAAAATGGCCTGAATGGCTTCGAGAAATGGATGGTAATAGCCGTATTGCTCGACTTGGCTAAATAATAATAATGTTGTTTTCTATATTTCTAGGCAGTTATTAAAATAAGATCTTTAAATTATATGTAAACATTATCTACATGACTTAATTAATTACCAAATTGTCTACTATCCAGTACCACGGGTAACAAAAAATAATATTAGCTGTAGTTCCATTGACATAATGGAACCACGGCAAAACATTATTTGCCGTAGTACCATTGATGGTACAATCTGATGGTACCACGGTTAAGGAACGGTTGGTGGGACCACGGGTAATAGCCAAATAATATCCCTACCGGTAGAGAAGAAAGTATAATGTCCACATTTCTCTAACAGGCGGGATGTGTCGGTAGAGACATATGGAATAAGGGTAAAGAACGACTATTTGCGGTAAGAAATACGTCGGGACCTTCATACCTTTAAAAGTATTTAAAACCTTTTTTATTAGGGATCTTTCTATTGTAATAAAACAACACATAAATAGCATTTATTACTACCTAAATAAGCAAGTACCAAAAATAACGGGTACACTTTGTATCGATTTTTCTATGGAGAAAGTATATACCCATTACTATTGCTCTTGAATGTATAAAGTATCGTTACGTTCTGGGTCTGCCGTGATGATTTGAACGTTGCGAGGAAGACCGTAGCAAGTCATAATTTGTAGTAGAAAAACCTTCTGTTTACAGTTTTCAAGCATTCCTGAAAAAAAAACTTGATCTGTAGAAGTTGCTTTGTAAAGTGAATTGTACCTATTCATATACATCATTTTACAATCCGAAATTATTATAACAGTAATATGTAAACTGACATAAGTATAAGGTACGAAGAGCTAGTCAATAGAATAGAGTTACTAGTTATTTACTGAAATTGCGAGGCATCTGGTTCACGTAACTGGTGACCGAAGACCTGGCGACTTCCTCGCACAACGTATCAGCATTGCGATATAGCGAGGAAATACCGCAAGCATCCTCGGTACGCCTCCCTCAAGGGCCTGTTTTAGATTGAAGATAGTTTTAATATTATTTCATATATTGTTGTTATGTATTACACTATGTATAAAAACTAGTGCCTACGCCAACTCTGGGGATTAGGTGTCAAAGTGGACCCCAGGATCCTTAGGGCACAACCGGAAAGATGCTGTGAGGATAATGACCCCCGATTTGGTTAACATTTTGAGCAGCCTATAATACTGGAAAAGTATGCTACTCCTTGGAGAAGCCATAATAATAGTATATAAATATAGCAATAACACATAATTACTAACACATGAGGCGTTGTGTTCCTGGCAACCAAGAATGCCAGAGCTTCAGAGGTGGAGCTGTATTGAGAGCGACGGACCGCCATATTTTAGCTGAAAAATAGTTAAACTGATGTTAAGCAGGACGCATTACGAGGATATTGGTTGGGCAACACGTTTGTGCGATTCCATACATACTTACTTTCATACCTATTGGTTAAAAAAAAGTTTAACAAAAGCAAGGAGAAGAATCTCCTTTTAAGTAATAAATGTACTTGTGTCAGGAGACTACGCTCGCCCAAAAACCATGTAAGGGGTATCTACAATACATGCATACAAACCTCATGACCTTTTTATTTTAATAAAAATTATAATTATACAACCTCTTCGCATATTCAATATTTTGAAAGAAAATCTGTAATACCATGGACTGCAAGGCGAACAAACCAGTCCATCCAGCTACGTTAAGCTGTCGACTATCGACAGTATGTCAGGACCGCATCCTCATATATATTTGGAACACCTCTCACGACGTTCGGATAGCCAGTAGATAAATATTATGACGGGAAAAGTTGAGGGCCAGAGGTCCCGAGGCAGACTGGGTAGTCTGCCTCGGGACCTCTGGCCCTCAACTTTTAGCTAGACGGAATACCCAAATCACTGGTGGTATCCTGTAACTATATCTGCACGAGGCCATCCATAAGGTGGGTGACAGGAGCCTATGGAGGAGTCTGGTCAGCAAGAATTGGACATTATGTCCTTAGCATTGACGGAACGACTGATGATGATGATGATGATGTGCCGCATCCACGTTGCCCGGAAAACTAACTTAGCTAGCAGTCTACTATTAGGCATGGTTTTGGTCCGGCATAATGTGACAATGAAAAGGAACTGTCGATTTTTACATGTTTTTGGTGTTCCTAAGAGAGGCACAAAATTAAAGAAATGTATTTGTACCTTCAGTTGTTCCTTTTCTGAATGAGAATTTCCGTATTTTAGCGGCGTCGGAACGCCGCTACGGGACTCTCGTTTAATATATTTTTCTAATATCACATTACTTTTATATAGCGGTTCATAAAATACACTTTCTTACTAAATTTCATAATTATAGTGCTAATAGTTTCCGAGTAAATCGGCTGTGACATACGGACGGACGGACGGGCGGACGGATGGACGGACGGACGGACGGATGGACGGACGGACGTACGGACGGGCGGACGGACGGACGGACGGACGGACGGACGGGCGGACGAACGGACGGACGGACGAATAGACGGACAGACATGACGAAACTATAAGGGTTCCATTTTAAAAATGTCCTCGATTTACCATCTAATACTTTGTGTCAGTTTTGTGACGTGTCATATAAAACTATATGAGAAATGCGCCACAAAACGGAATCTTTTTGCACTTTGTATAAGAGTACCTTGTTACTACGGAACCTTATAACTCAAATCGTTTTTTTTTCTCTCTGACCCTGACTGTACCTTATAGGAGACCGCAGCCATAATAACATCACTGCTTGCTCTTTAGGTATACGATGTTGTGTTCCTGGTAGTGAGTATATAAAGTCACAAGAACTCCCGAGGATGCACTATTTTCAGAGTGCGTCACTTGTCTCTAGCTATCAACACAACAAATCCTTATGTCAATAAAGGCTCGGCAACGACCTTGTGATTCTTCTGGAGTCCCAAGTGTTCATACTGTATTTTAGAGATTACTCAATAAAAAAACTTACTTGCCTTGAGGTAAGGAGATCTTGTGGACCAGGCAGCAGGGTGGCGGTTATAGATTTTCATCATAACCATGTGTTGATCAAAGAAATAGTCATCTTTAACATGTTGCCTAAAAATACGCAATTCACAATTGCTGCACTGAAAGAAGAAGTTAGAGCATAGTAATGAACATCTTGAAATAGCATCTGAATTATCATGACCCTGGCTACAGATTATGTATACTTATTATAGTAGCCGTAGAAACTAAAAATGCTACAGTTTATAATAAGGACATTCCTCATTTGACTCAGTATTATTATCAGTATCACCCACGCATCCATAGTCTCAAAAATCCGCAATTTCATAACACCAAAATACCCATTTACATATCCCTGACCCTGAATCCTAAACTTAATAAGGCTCGGCAACGTGCTTGTGATTCTTTAGGAGTCGATAGCGTCCATAGGCTATGGTGTCTGCTTAACCCACGCCAGCGACTTTTCGAGTGACGAATGCGTATCGGATGACGCAGTGAGTGAAGGCTCCTTACGAGGTGGCCTGATGACGTTAGAGTCAAAAGACCTGGGACGACACGCGACCGATCAGCAAGGCATTTTCCGGGAAAGGCCTATGACCAGCAGTGGGCGTCTATTCAGCTAATGATAATGAGTTATGCCATGGTGTTATGTTGTAACATGCACACTATTTATTAGTGATATGTAATAAAATTACTTACCCTTGGCGCGTTGTAGCAGATAAAGTCGTTACTTAAGTGAACTACCATAGCCAACTATTCGATACGAGCCATTATGAAAAAATGATTTTTATACACGAAATTCACCAAATAAGTGTTTAACATTGCTCTGGACTAAATATTACATAATAATTGTAAAATGTATTTATTTCGTTGTACTCATTTTTTCTAAATTGTTATGTGACACGCCCTGTCAGTTTATTATTTTTAAAAGTTAAAGTACCTATCCAGCCTCTTAATGCTAGAAGAAGACTACCGGATTTTACCGTTGCTTTTGTATAAAACGAAATGGGTTCAACTAGACATCTAGCGTCAAGTAGAATAAGTTATTGCATATACATTACTAGTTACTTCATTGAGAGGTGATTGAGGGAAACCCCAGTTTTTGTAATCTAGTTTAGCCTAGTGGGTAGTGCACCTGCCTGTGAAGCTGACGGTCCTGGGTTCGAATCCCGGTCAGGGCAAATATTTGTGTGATGAGCATGAATATTTGTTTCTGAGTCTTGGATGTTTTCTATGTATTTAAGTCTTTATATCTATTAAATATATCGTCGTCTAGTACCCATAACACAAGCCTTCTTGAGCTTACTGTGGGGCTAGTTCGGTTTATGTAAGATTGTCCTCTAATATTTATTATTATTATTTATTTTATTTATTTATTCTTTTCACACATGGATTACATTATTGCATCTACAATATTATTCGAGATTAATGTATTTTAAGCTAAACTACGTAATCGTAATAGTCCCTTGTCTTCTTGTTCTCGCCAAGTTTATTCCTCTGAGCTGACCTATACGCTGCTTTGGGTGCGATATGTGCCTTGATAGTAATCTATGTACACCCCACAAGCTTTATAGACCTGCCCACGCGTCGCTACCGTTTGAATAGAAAAGATTAATGAAACTCCTTCTTCATTCTATTTGCAAAGTTAGAGTAATATCATTTTAGAAGAATTTAATGAACATAAGTCGATGCAATAGCATACACACAATTTCAATATAGTGTATTCGTATGTACCTGCTTATACCTAATGAATGACGAAACGTATTATTTAGGTATTTAAATAATGTAAACAACAACGAAAAAATACAAAAATATATTAACCATATCTTTATACAACTTTCTTCTCTCTTCATGCGAGTAGGATTTCTTCTTGGCAGTAAATCCGCGCGGAATTAAAAACTCGCCAGCAACACCGACGGCTTCGCAATCTCGTTGTATCATCTAAAACATTTGACATTTGTGTATAACTCTTGTGTTACTTTACCTACCTACCCGCGCGGATCCGCCGGGGTATTATCTATTTGGTAGGGACAACAGGTAGAGGCCCGGGATATAATACATCTTATGTACATACCGAAGATTCACATTACACACTGGTTACAAAGGAAGACAGAAATAGCATCCCAAGTGGACTTAATAAACTCATGTTTAAAGGATTCGGAGACTAGGTAGCTACAGGGCGGTAATTTATGTCGTCCTATTACTTTTCATAAATCGACAAGCATACATCGACACGCGGGGCACGTATATGAAAAAGTACATACTTATAAATTAACACTTCTATATTTCAGCGATGAATAATATGGCACGCTATTTTGCTTGGTTCGTGTTACTTCATAGTTTCCCTCGTTTTATCTTTCACACTCTGCATCTTGCAGCATCGCGTCACCACCAGAGATGGAGAATCTGGTTTATGTACATCCTGAAAAGAAACACATAATAATACCAAATATATTAGTAAATACGAATGTGAGCAAATAAATACCACATGACCATGACATTTGTTGTTACTTACTTTTCGTTTTATTTAAAGTGCTTAGGGAATTTTAAACTCGATCGTGTGTTTTAAAGACATTTCAAGGAAATTTGGGGCATTTTCACTAATTAATAAACCCAAATCATGACCAAAATCTTTGTTTAATTCATTGTTATGACATGACAGACACGATGACTGACGATGACTTTGTCACGCAGTAATTGACATATTTATACCGTACAATTTTACCGTCAAAAAGTTACGTGTTTCCAATCATTTGATCAATTTCTTACTTTAGTATGGGATTTCCATTCAATCGTTCATTCAATTATGTACTAGCGTCGGGTACAAAAAACATGACATTAGCTCAGCAATTTATACTTCAAAATTGACATTAAAATCTATCTAACGGTAGTACATAAAGTTACGTGATTACCCCGCGGGTTTATAGTGTGTTATTGGTGATGGGCTAGCAATCTATCACTGCAATATCATATTTTCAAAATCTTTACCTCAATAATTCAATTCCAGTGCCACATTTAGTAATTAGTGCGTATTGCTAAATGTGGCACTGAAATTGAATTTCATGTGTTCTGCTTACCTAATCTGCTACTCGTAATACAGGCGTGGTTTATGTATGTATGTGTGTTTATTATTTCAATCTGTATGTTGTGTGTGTGTTCGTACTCGGTATGCAATGCACCGCTCAGTGTGTATGCAGACACAGAGATGCATAAATACGAGCGACGCCCTCATAAAATGCAGCCACGACGCGGTACATGTGTCAGCATGATCTGATAGCGGCCGCAGTATACAGAACATTGGATTTCAGTAAAACTTTTGTAAGAGCTGCAAAAATACTGACCAAGTGCGGAGAGTAGCACTTTATAAAGGGGCCAGTAGTGTCTGAGAGAACGCATTGGAATGTAACGGATTTAATGAGGGCTTATTTAATTCGCCGCTAGAGGCGCTAGTGTAGCGTGAGGTATCCGAAACGTGAAATGTCACTCTTTGTGGTTGCGTTACGCGGGTTAATATCAAATTGGAACAATATGGTGACTATTTTGAAATACCTAAGCTTAATTATGGCAAATATGACTTACGGGTCAATGACTGTCAGTGCTTTGAGACAGTTGTGTATTTCGGAAACTTATGTCCTCCTTTTTTTTCGAACAAAACGGTACTGCGTTACAATGTGGGATGTTCGATATTTTTACGGTACGGTTTTAAGGTATTAAATATGATTTCAATGTAAATTTCGTTGTCATGCCCATAATAACCAATAACATTTTTGACAGCTGCTCGACAGTGGCGCCAACTGGTGAGCACATTTGTGACTAAGCGCGCCTGGTTATTAGAATATCAGACAAGATACAATAATACCACCATCTATAGAGAATAGGAGAGGAATAATGATGGGTCATCTGCTAAGACATGACCTTTTCCTTAGACCATTAGAGAAGGGAAGATTGAAAGAAAGAGAGGAAGAGGAAGGCCAGGAAGAAACTACTTTGAGCAAATAAAAGAGAAGGTTGGTCATGTCATATCAGAGAGTAAAAAACTACAATGAGTATTTCTGTGACGTCGATCCATTTATGCATTCCCTTGATATTCTAAAAGAACGTACGAGATCCAAATTTTTATTGATTAATAATACTTAGTGTTCTACCCACTTACTTTCCTACTCGCTAAGACGCTGTTGTATATTTTTGCTTAATGTTTGTATTTATGAACCTCCAGGTCTGTTTTCATACATATTTGTAACTTACCTCTATCTTTTTATGTATTACTGTATGTGTACTGAACAATAAAAAAATATATATTATATATACTGCACCAGGTATGGGAGTCCGGTACACCGGTTAGTAGTGTGAGTAACACCACCTACGTCATCAGCCTTGCATCAGCCTATCGATCGTATGCAGACGTAAGTGTGTGTGTCGCCGACAGTGACGCATTGTGGTGTCAGTATTGTCAGACCTAGTTTTCTTAGACCATGAATATCAGGGGAATAGAATAGAATAGAATAGAATAGAATAGAGTTTATTTGCATAGAATAAGTAGATACATTTTTGTCCTTAGGTGGTATGTGACAATAGGTAGCTTATCCTGCTATTTGTATTATATACTAGCATGCAAATATTTTTGAAAATGTTATTAATGAATATTTTGAGCCAGAAAATCCTTCACACTATAGCTTTAACTGAAAATAATTACTAAATTATTTTCAGTTAAAAGCTTAATTAATGCATATTTGAATTTATGTAAAGGTAGCTCTTGTATACATTTCAGTAACTTATTGTAAATTTTCATGCACATGACAAAGCAGTGATTTGAATATAGAGTTGTCCTTGGGTGCTTATAAGAGATAGCATATCGAGTTAACGCTAGCGAGCGAGCAAGATAATGTTGGCGACGGTTGAGCCTGAACGTTGATCAGTCTGCAATCGTAAGTTGGTGCAACTAGCCCTTACTGTTGTGAATGTAGTGTTGTGTGGTAACTTTGCCAGCAGGGCAATAACCGTGTACAGAAACCATACTTAGCCTTAGTTGAAAATTAGAGACAGCTTATTCTATAGCACACGCTAGGAAAAAACATCCTATAAATGCTTTTGGTTGTACACATTTCATTTTGAGATATCTTTGGAGAAAAAGCCTGGTTAGTTATATAACTTTAACAACTTGAAATAATTTAATGCTGTTATGCAATAATGTATCAACGTAATAGAAAAATCTATAGTAAGTTGACTCATTATTGCATAACAGCGTCCAATGGGGGCTATCGTTTTTGTGCTCATCAGTTGGCGCCACTGTCGAGTAAGGTCCAGCTGTCAATAATTGTTATTGATTATTATGGACATGAGAACGAAGTTTACATTAAAAACATATTCAATACCTTAAAACCGTACCGTAAAAATATCGAACATACCGCATTGTAGCGCGGCCCCGTTTTGTTCGGAAAAAAGGAGGAAATAAGTTTCCGAAAAAACAAAACTGTCTCAATGCCCTGATAGTCATTGACCCTTAACTCATATTTGCCATAATGAAGCTCAGGTATTGCAAAATAGTCACCATATTGTTCCAATTAGATATTAACCCGCGTAGCGCAACCACAAAGAGTGACATTTGACATTTCAGAGACCCCACGCTACACTAGCGCCTCTAGCGGCGAATTCATACGCGATAGCCCTCATTGCAAAGGAGCTCTAGAATAGACCTCTTTTAAGAAATACGTCCAATTATCAATCATCATATATGTTTAATTTACATTAACTACTCGTGTTGTAATTATTTACATACAGAATATTATCATGTCCATCTACTGTATAATAACTTAGTTCACCACATAAATGAGGCCTCATTAGTCATAATGGACGGGTGACCGAGACTCGCCATACACAAAGCTGACCGGCTTAAGGACTCTGTTATCATGCAGGAGACATCAAAGCACTAAACTAATTGACCAGTGAGATACAACAGTTGTGACAGATATAAGGACAGCATAAGGACTCCTTTGTTACGTTTTTGGTATGAAAGGATGAAAACAAAATTTTAATAAAAATGTTTATCCGGCTCCAAAAAGATTTTAATCTTGAAACCTTATACATCTCTAACTTTACTGATGTTGTAATATTTGTAATAAATAACTTTGCAAGTTTATCTTCACTGTATGACATTAATTATGTTATAATTGTAAACTCGAAATTATTAGTCGTTCTTGAACTGTAAATTAATATTTTGACATGAAAAATGTATTACTTATTATAGTCAGACTTACTTAAATTGTAAATTAATATTTTGACATGTAAAAGTGCCCTTGTGGCCTATTTGCAGAATAAATGTTTGTATTTTGTATTCAATGTCTATAGTTATGAATCGACCAGTGCCTGTAATCCGAAATTCGAAATCTGAATTTCGTATCGTGCCGCCCCTTTCACTCTTGTGTTATACACTATATGAGTGAAATGGATGGCACGATATGAAGTTCGGAGTAGCTCCTCTAAAGTCGTGGCCTGGCCGTAACGCCAGGTAACGCTTTAGCGCAATTATCTACCTTACACCTTTGACTCAAAGGTGACAAACGCCAAATGACGCTGACAATTATCTCTTTTATGACGACTGTTTGAAAGACGATATAAAAATGTCTGAAGTTCATATGAATTCAACAGGTAATGGGTCGGTTTTAGAGCAGAGAGCTCCTTTGATGCTTTCCAGTAATTAACGAGGAAAGAGACCGCGTCGATTATGTCACAGACATTAAGTGTGGACTAAAGTTAAGTAAAGTATAAATGTATTTACTGCATGAAAATGGGTTAGATAGGTGATCAGTATTTTTACAGTCTCCATTTTCTACCTGCATGAGGTACTTATATACAATATTAATTGATTATTACCTATTCAAGCAATTTAAATGTCAGATAAAAAAAAGTATAAACCATGACATTTCTGCCATCGTTATTATTATGATGTTATTTTCTAAACATATAACTCCCTTATTCATAAACGTCTATCAAACCTATATTAGTTAACTAGCCGCTAAACTTCGTTTGTCCTTATCTGTTACTTTGACACAATACATGTGCTTGTGAGACAGTGACAACAGACATTTTAGTTAACAGAGGTTTGTTAATTTTTATGAATAAGGGGGTAAGTACGTACTGTATATATAAGTACTTTGCTAGAACCTAGCTTACACTGAAAAAATAATTTCTTACTGTCACATATTAAAGTGATTTTCATTAGAACTAACTACTTCATGCAACATAACTAATATTGGAAAAACAGTACCTATAAAAACAAAAACAGTAACGTGAACTGATTCATTTTTTAATAGCCTATATGGTGTCCCACTGCTGGGCAAAGGCCTCTTTTTTGTCACTCGTCTCGGTCGTGTGCCAGCCAGGGAACGATACCGGTATTTTAAAAATACCCTGAATTAGCCCAATATTTTGGATTATTTTTTGCTCTTTACGTAGGGCTGAATCATGTATTTAGGTAACAACGTCGTATTATTAAAATGTCCCATTAAAAACGAAATAATTAACCGGTGACCATAATAATACCGGTATTTTTCTATGGAGAAAATACCGGTATCCGAACCCTGATCCCAGCTCCCGCCAACCCATACAAAATGTTGTGTCGTCCCGCCATCTCCTTTTCGGTCTGCCTCTGCCTCGGGAGCCATCTTGTGGGATCCATTCGGTGGCTACTTTGGCCCATCGCTCCGAGTGCATTCGACAGACATGCCTAGCCCAGTCCCACTTCAGCTTTGCGGCCTTAACACCCACATCTACGATAACAGTTTTGGAACGCATCTCTATGTTCCTGATCCGGTCAATTCTACAGATTCAACATTGCATTTTATTAAAAAACTAGCGACCCGCCCCAGCTTCGCTCGGGTGCAATGCTGATGCATGTATTATAACCAAACCTTCCCCTGGAGTCACTCTATCTATTAAAAAAACCGCATCAAAATCCGTTGCGTAGTTTTAAAAATTTAAGCATACATAGGGATATAGGGACATAGGGACAGAGAAAGCGACTTTGTTTTATACTATGTAGTGATGAAGACAAATGAAAATGTAAAAACAGTTAAATTTCTTGTCGTAATTGTAAATTAAAGCAATAGAGATTAGTATTTTATCAGGCTTATTCATTAAATTAAATTAAATCAAATTAACGCAGTACTTTTAAGATATGATATCGTTATTGTTACTAACCCATTATGGATCACAAGTTCTAAAAAAAAGTTTTTTTTTCTTTTTTTCTTTTTTTGTTGTTTTGTTTCTTTATAAGTATCGATTGTTCGCCCCCGGATTATGCGATGACCCGCAAATCATGCAGTGAAGTGACTTTCCATGGCTACACAAAAGAGAGGGAGAGGTAGACCACAAATCACATGGATGACGAATGTCCCTAGAGACACCAAGGTGTTGGGTCTATCTGTTGACGACTTACCAGCGAAGAGAATGACGCCTCAAGATTAGGAAAACCGACCCCGCGTAACGGGATAAGGCGAGGACAAAGAAAGATTATTCTCCCCCGGAAACTTCCAGCTAACTTCAGCGAAATCGTTAGAGCCAAAATAAATAGAATAGAAGTCCAATAGAAATAACACAATCAATCAAAATCAAAAAATCAAAATCAAACATTTCTGCAAATAGGCCGCAAGGGCACTTTTACATGTCAAAATATTAATTTACAATTTAAGTAAGTCTGACTATAATAAGTAATACATTTTTCATGTCAAAATATTAATTTACAGTTTAAGAAGGAATAATAATTTCGAGTTTACAATTATAACAAAATTAATGTCATACAGTGAAGATAAACTTGCAGTTATCTATTACAAATATTACAACATCAGTAAAGTTAGAGATGTATAAGGTCTCAAGATTAAACAAGGAGTATAATGAAATTAATATAATATCCCAGAGATGTACATGGTCTCTGAGCGTCAAAATTAAAATTAATTTAATATTGTTAGAGACGTATATGGTCTCTTAAGTCACTGATAATAAAAACGAATCCACAACAGGATGATGTCTCTCGTCAATCCCCTATAAAAAGACACTAGTATTAACGTAGTCACTATGTCCTAGCAAGCATGAACAGACCGGACTCCACAAACAGCACCCGATCACGAGTATGACGCGTATCTCAGCCATCGCCTCCCTCGACCATCTGGTAGGGAAGGTGGCGACCCGATCAACGACGCCACCGTAGGCAAAGCCCTTAATGCGAGCATGACATATTCATATTCAAGCTGGCGGTCATTGATAATAACAAAATTAAGGCAATATCATCTGATATCAAGAGCTCACGAATCACTAGTTGATGCTTATTAATTTCAGAATCAGAATCAGAATCAGAATATATTTTATTGCCTCAAATTAATATAAATGGATAGATAGGTACGAAATCTTTACAGACTAAACATAAACAGTAATACTTAATATCTATAGTTAAAATTTAAAACAAAACATTGGTTGGGCAAAGGGTTCCAGTCTCAGCTTGTGCCAAGCACAGGGCCTGACGCTGGTTTTCAGAAAGGACCCTAGAGAGATCGGTCGGTCGATCACTGGTTAACAAATTACAGTGCTTATAATAATAATATATTAATAAAATAAAATGTGAAAGACAATACAAATTACAGTGTATTGTTTTCAATTACTACCTACTTTACCTGTTCAAGTATTCATAAAAGCGATTCAACAGCCTAGCATATAAACTCTTATAGAGGCTGTATAAGCATTATTAGGTCATTAATCCATAGTCACCTAGTGCCTGCGCGGGTCATTGTCCCCGTATCGACCACCATTCCGGCTCGCTACCGAAAGGTTGTAAGTTACAGGAGTAAGTGTCGCTCACACGTACTTTTTGAAGTAAGTTCTGATTCGCAAGACCGAGGAATATTATGGACTAGGGTTTGTTCTATTTCACTTGAGAACTTCGATATTCCGTGGCAAAAGTATTATAGTTCCTGGCTAAATATAAAAGTTAATGCTTTGACGACCGGTTTAGCCTAGTGGGTAGTGCACCTGCCTGTGAAGCTGACGGTCCTGGGTTCGAATCCCGGTCAGGGCAAATATTTGTGTGATGAGCATGAATATTTGTTTCTGAGTCTTGGATGTTTTCTATGTATTTAAGTATTTATATCTATTAAATATAGCGTCGTCTAGTACCCATAACACAAGCCTTCTTGAGCTTACTGTGGGACTAGTTCGATTTGTGTAAGATTGTCCTCTAATATTTATTTATTTAATGCTCTTGCTTTTTTCGAAGGAACGAAACTGTTCCTGTAGGCTAATTGTGAAAATATCTATATGGACATCGGTTAATAATTATTCGGTATAAAAATTCAATGTTGTAAACATTGAATTTTTATACCCACACTTCGTTTTCGTACTTGTTGTGGCATATAGAGAAATAATTGCTATTAAATTGTTCTAGGCGCCTGCCTAATTTTCGCTCACCTATACAAACTTCCAGCCCCTTTCAATCCCTTAGTTATTAATTTCGGGAATCAAACAAATATATGTCCTTCGGGGTCTCAATCTATCTCTATGCCTAATTTCATCTAACTGTATTCAGCGGTTTAAGCGGCAAAAGGAAGCAGACAGGACAGTCATACTAAATTTCGCATGTATAATAAAATAAATGAACAAATATTAGAGGACAATCTTATACAAATCGAACTCGCCCCACAGTAAGCTCAAGAAGGCTTGTGTTATGGGTACTAGACGACGATATATTTAATAGATATAAATACTTAAATACATAGAAAACATCCAAGACTCAGAAACAAATATTCATGCTCATCACACAAATATTTGCCCTGACCGGGATTCGAACCCAGGACCGTCACCTTCACAGGCAGGTGCACTACCCACTAGGCTAAACCGGTCGTCAATCATATTTGTATTAAGAGCTCTTATGAGTTAAAAAATTCTAATCTATTTAGGCCATTTTATGTTTGAATGACACGTATCTTAACATTTTCTCAATGTTATTATCTAGAATAGGACTATAGCGATCTTATGTCGTAAATTTTAAATGCATTTTTTAATTTACCACCACCAGCCAACCACCACCAAACTAGCCAACCACCCAACCACCAACCAACCACCATACCTAGCATATAACCAGCTTAGCGCTGTGCTCACACCGATTTTTCAATGTCTTAATTTTAATACCCATACTTACTATAGATTGAACATTGTAAAATTTTGAGAAATAAACCTTTTTGTATTTGTATTTTTTGTATTTGTAATTTTCCATTAAGAAATATCGTTTCAAACATCAGTCCCAAACGATCATTTTCACTTTTCAAACAGCTTTTTCGCGCTTAAAATCTACTTCGCATAATAAAATCAAGAAATGGCTATGTCACTATCTAAAACTTGTATAAATTCATCGTATCCTTTAATGACTTTATTGGTATTATCAGTACTTTTGTCATAATTTGAAATCAATACATTTAAAAACTTATAAGGTCACTTAATTTCAAAAAACATGAATATATATATATATATCTTCCTAATTAGTAAGCCCGAATGACGTGCAAATGATTCCTGTCACAGATGACCGAAATTCACGCTTTGACGTTCGATAATTGGACAATCACAAACTAATAACGTCAAATGCATAGCGACGTATTCTATGTATAGGTACTGCCACGAGAATTGAGATGAATGATTACCCACACAGATACATGAAATACTCATTGCAATGATAGCTGAGATACGCGTCATACTCGTGATCGGGTGCTGTTTGTGGAGTCCGGTCTGTTCATGCTTGCTAGGACGTAGTGACTACGTTAATACTAGTGTATTTTTATAGGGGATTGACAAGAGACATCATCCTGTTGTGGATTCGTTTTTATTATCAGTGACTTAGAGACCATATACATCTCTAATAATATTAAATTAATTTTAATTTTGACGCTCAGAGACCATGTACATCTCTGGGATATTATATTAATTTCATTTACTCCTTGTTTAATCTTGAGACCTTATACATCTCTAACTTTATTGATATTGTAATATTTGTAATAGATAACTTTGCAAGTTTATCTTCACTGTATGACATTAATTTTGTTATAATTGTAAACTCGAAATTATTATTCCTTCTTGAACTGTATATTAATATTTTGACATGAAAAATGTATTACTTATTATAGTCAGACTTTCTTAAATTGTAAATTAATATTTTGACATGTAAAAGTGCCCTTGTGGCCTATTTGCAGAATAAATGTTTGTATTTGTATTTTCAATAAAAGTGAACGAATGAAATCAATGAGTGAATGTACATAAAAACGATAAAAAATGAACATATCTGAACTTTATTTGTATTTGTTGAGCTTGCTATAGGTACGAAACAAAAATAGTAATTTTAAAATCCCGCTGCCATTACATGACATGTTTTTGTGTGTGGCCTCATCTCTGGTGGCACTACGTATACCTGGGCAGGGATCGGATACCGGTATTTTCTCCATAGAAAAATACCGGTATTATTACGGACACCGGTTCATTATTTCGTTTTTAATGGGACAATCTAATAATACGACGTTGTTACCTAAATACATGATTCAGCCCTACGTAAAGAGCAAAAAATAATCCAAAATATTGGGCTAATTCAGGGTTTTTTAAAAATACCGGTATCGGTCCCTGTACCTCGGTCATACTTAGTCGATAAAACAAAAGTCGTCCCTCCTGTGGTCAATAGTTAACGGCTTATGTGCATGTTAGCTATGTATTTATTACAGGGATTTGTAGAAACGGAGACATTGTTTATGCGGGTTACTGGTCCAATCCAAAATTAAGCTTTGTAGCCCTAACTTTTGATATGTCCACAGAAAAGACGCGAACCTAAATCCGTGTATTCACAGCTTACTTGAAGGAAAACATTATTGCCATAGCGAAAAATGTGAAATAGTCTCATTTAGTCATTACTAAACCCCCCAACACAAAACATAGATAAGAACCATCTCCGCCTTTCAGACTTCGTTTAAAAAAAACGCACTCAAAAAAATCAAATTCAAAATCAAAACATTTATTCTGCTAATAGGCCTCAAGTGCACTTTTACAAGTCAAAATCTATCTAGGTACATCAAATAAAAATAATACAATAATCAAAGTATCATTAATTAAATGTAGTGTTACATGTCAAAAATAAGAAACTAATAACAATCGAGATTTGTTAGAAATGTATAAGGTCTCTAAGCGTCAAGATAAAAAGTACTAAAATAGGATCCGTTATGGAGCTGCGATGGCTTGGGTTAAAAATAGGTCACTGGTCTAATAATTGTTTATCCTTTATTTTCAAGCTGTATTCGTACGAACATATCTCAACTGTCCAGTAATATTTTTATTGTGTAACACAATAACAATGTTTCGGGAGAAAACTCGACATTTCCTGCTTCCTTTAAGCTTTATCCAATACTTCTGTGTTTTCTTCCTTCTATTTCCTTGTTGTTTTGATGACCGCTTTAGTCTAGTTGGTAGTGCCTGCTTTCGAAGCTGGAGGTCCCGGGTTCGAATCCCGGTCAGGGCACGAATATTTGTTCCTGAGTCTTGGATGTTTTCTATGTATTTAAGTATCTATTTATCTATATAAGTATGTATCGTCACTTGGTACCCATAGTACAAGCTTTGCTTAGTTTGGGACTAGGTTGTTTTGTGTAATATTGTCCAAAAATGAATTTTATTTTACGAACCGGTGGTAGCTTCTTGACATTTATAGGTCATAATATGCTTAAGGATCCTTACCAGTTAAAAAACGCTCATCTATTTACGCCATTTTCTGTTTCAATTGACACGTATCTTGACATTTTCTCAATGTTACTATCTAGAACAGGACTATTATGACCTTATGTCATAAACTTTAAATGTATTTTTTGGATGTTTCATTAAGAAATATCGTTTCAAACATCACTCCAAATCGACCATTTCCAAGCTAAAAACTTATTTATTCCGCTTAAATTCTACTACACACATTAAAATCAAAAAATGGCTATGTTACTATCTAAAAATTTGATAAAATTATCGTAGACTTTAATAACTTTATTGCTATTATCAATACTTTTGTCATAATTTGAAATAAAAACATTTTAAAACTTATAAGGCCTCTTAATTACATTTCAACAGAACTATCTAGTGGAACCATACTGTACTTACTGAAATAAAGCATTAGTAGATGGTACATACAGTGGTTTAAGACCAGGGACCGATACCGGTATTTTTAAAAAACACTGAATTAGCCCAATATTTTGGATTATTTTTTGCTCTTTACGTATGGCTGAATCGTGTGTTTAGGTAACAATGTCATATTATTAGATTGTCCCATTAAAAACTAAATATCTTTACATAATCACTTTCACTTTTACCTTATTATATCTTAAGTAAATGTACCTACTAACACTTCCTTTATTACCTACACTTTAAATGAAAATTAAGTCTGGATTATATTTACTGTATAACTTAACTACACGACTATAATGTCCCTCAACTAATGTATAAATTTCAATCTTGCTGTGTACACATGGTTTAGAGCAGTTTTTATAAAAAATATTGCTGTATGGTTGTATTAATGATTGATACTTGTTTTGTGTGCCTATTTAATAAATAAATAAATAAATAATGAACCGCTGACCGTAATAATACCGGTATTTTTCTATGTAGAAAATACCGGTATCCTATCCCTGTTTAAGACGCGATTCGGAAAAAGTGGAGTATCGCCAGTTATGTAACCGATCGATGAGGATTGGCCGCCTGCCAGTTTTTTGGGAGTATATGATAGGGCGTCTGCATTTGTACGCCTGTTGTGGATGCTACATTTTTTATGCTACTTCATCCTCCAGGCCGTGCCCCGGGCTCCATTTTCCCGGTGCTTTAAATTAAACCGGCGTCTCCCGGCAAAAACAAAAATAATAGCATTCTTTTGTTTTATTCAAACTATTGACATTATTTTATATTTCTATGCCGACGTTATTTTAAAATCATTTTTATTTCATTATGTGTGCATGAAAAAGGAAATATAATTGACAAAAAAAAAACCGAAATATTTGTACGCCAGCCGGCAAGACATACGTGTTCGGATTTGTTAGATGGGTGCCAAGAACGCATTTTGCCCCGGCTCATTTTTATCCCCATTCGCATTTTGCCACGATCGTGTTTCGTCACATGTGCGTTTTCTCTTGTTGTTTTTTTCTCATATACTCGATTTTTACAATCTCAGGTTTTCCCAACGCAATAAATCATATTCGCATAATTTCATATACTCAGATTTTCTCATCGCATTCAGTGACATTTTCCACTATCAATTTTCCTCGCTGTATTTTATCTAGGATGATTCATAGCATAGGTGGCGGAGCGTCCATGCAACTCGATTCCCACCGGCTTGCCTAATTTTCAGCCAGTCCAGTTCTTTTACTACGGCTCATGAAGAATAATATAGGTAAATTATTTCCGGCTTCTCTCAGAATATACTTGAGTATGTTGTACGGGTGAGATGCTTAGGTAAATATTACTAAGCAGTATTTGAACATGTCACGAGTCATAAATATATGAATGTTATCACAAATAATTAACATTTAAATTTTATTTATTTGTTCTGTGATCAGTGTTATGAAAATTCAAATATAACGTCTTGTTATATCTTTTTCTATGATTGCGATAAATTTATCTTAACTGAATAAAATATAAATATATATTCATATTTAAAATACATAAGGACCACTGGCTTTCTCAAAACAAATGCATGAAATACTTACCTATCAATTGATATACAATAGAAGCTTCAAACATTTGGAGAAGATCGGTCTAATTCCAAAAGAAATCATGTGATCTTATTTTATCTACTTTTGACATTGACATTTGAATATGACTTTTCTCTAAAACAATGAACTGTAATATAATAACATATGTTTTAAGAGAAAATGGACTCTCTATCTTTAACACTTATGTAAAAAACAGGTAAGTCAAAATTTTAAATATATATTTTTTTACTTATGAAAGAGCTACCACTCTAACTGTTATTTCTAAATAAGCCTTGCTTAACGTTCTATCACGCATATTAATTTGATGGATTAAACCGGAAAGCAACTGTGTCAAAACTAAATAAACAATTGGGTTAGATTTCATTACATTTTATAAGTAAGCTATTCTGACACCGCCAGAAAATTAAAGCATAATACTTTTTGGTATGCTATAGGTACTTATTTAAGAAATTTGTTCAGATGCTCACTCGGAGGCAGGCAGGGCGGAAGTAAATCTTTTTTGGAGTGAGAGATTTAAAACTTCGTATATAGGCTCTCTTTTTAAATACAACAAAACATGTTTCAGCGTTTTTCTAAATTGTTCCCCTAATGGGGTAAAAAGGGGGTTCTTAGTGTGTGTGGGGAGAAAATCATAATTTTTCTTAAAAATCGATATACGTGTCATCTTCGAGGTTCTTCGGGGTGCCGATTACGAAAATGACAAAATACAAAATACAAATACAAACATTTATTCTGCAAATAGGCCACAAGGGCACTTTTACATGTCAAAATATTAATTTATAATTTAAGAAAGTCTGACTATAATAAGTAATACATTTTTCATGTCAAAATATTAATTTACAGTTCAAGAAGGAATAATAATTTCGAGTTTAACAATTATAACCAAATTAATGTCATACAGTGAAGATAAACTTGCAAAGTTATCTATTACAAATATTAAGTTAGAGATGTATAAGGTCTCAAGATTAAACAAGGAGTGAAATTAATATATTATCCCAGAGATGTACATGGTCTCTGAGCGTCAAAATTAAAATTAATTTAATATTGTTAGAGATGTATATGGTCTCTAAGTCACTGATAATAAAAACGAATCCACAACAGGATGATGTCTCTCGTCAATCCCTTATAAAAGACACTAGTATTAACGTAGTCACTATGTCCTAGCAAGCATGAACAGACCGGACTCCACAAACAGCACCCGATCACGAGTATGACGCGTATGCATTTGCAAAAAGAGTTTTCCATAAATACCTACCACTAATATACAATTCTTTGTCTGTCACAATCCCATTAGACAGTTATGATCTGCCCGCTACGTGACATGCTTTATTATTTTAATATTTTTTTTATATACAGGTTTTGTACCCACGATATTCTATAAATGACAGATTTGCAAAACCACGGTTTTGAGTTAACAAGTGGATGCTACTTGTCTATATATATATATATATATATATATATTTATCAGTTTGTTCTGTACCTCTAGGACAAAAAGTAAACAAGACAATAAACTTTTTACCAAATTACTGACAGGACAAAATCCAAGTTAGGCTACATACTTCATAGAAAATTACTCAAATGAGAAAACATGAATCGGACTTAAAGTACATGTGACAAAACCCGATCGTGGCAAAATGCGAATGGGGACAAAAACGAGCCGGGGCAAAATGCGTTCGTGGCACCCATCTAACAAATCAGTGTTCGCAACATGCTTTAGTCTTAAGATCTTTACATGTACCTATGTTAAACAAATAAATGAATTCTGATTCTGATTCTGATTTTGTTATGGTCCCGGGGATCCCAGGGACCGGTAGACGACAAGTTACTAAGAAGCGTTTGGAGTCGAATTTAGAATCAAAATCAAAAAATCGAAATCAAACATTTATTCTGCAAATAGGCCACAAGGGCACTTTTACATGTCAAAATATTAATTTATAATTCAAGAAAGTCTGACTATAATAAGTAATACATTTTTCATGTCAAAATATTAATTTACAGTTCAAGAAGGAATAATAATTTCGAGTTTACAATTATAACAAAATTAATGTCATATAGTGAAGATAAACTTGCAAAGTTAAAAAAGTTAAAGTGTTAGAATAAAGGAAAAATTGAAAAATTTAGGCACCAAGCAGGATTCAAACCTGCGACCTCCCGGCACTCGCGGCCAGTCGCTCTAGCCAACTGAGCTATAGGTGCAATCGCCACTTAGTCCCAAATTCATCAACCGTTCCTTCAAATCGTTTGGAGTCGGTTTAACTTTTTTTTATTAAAATTGTCCGCTGTTGCGGTCCGCTTTGACATTTAACCTCAAAATTTGTCTAAGGGACTAGTTTTATGAAAACAACGGCCATCTGACCTTAAAACCCAACCCAACTAGACCTTTGGGATTTTTTATGCTATAGAAGATCTTAGGGTTCCGTACCCAAAGGGTAAAACGGGATCCTATTACTAAGAACAATGTCTGTCTGTCTGTCTGTCACCAGGCTTTATCTCATGAACCGTGATGGTTAGACAGTTGAAATTTTTACATATGATGTATATCTGTTGCCGCTATAACAACAAATACTAAAAAACAGAATAAAATCTATATTTAAGGGCGCTCCTACAACAAACGTGATTTTTTGCCGTTTTTAGATATTTATTTATTTAAATTTTATTGCACAAAATACACAAATTGTACAAATGGCGGGCTTAATGCAAAATGGCATTCTCTACAAGCCAATTGGGCTAAACAGATATTTTATAAAAGGTGCAAAGAAAAGAAAAAGAGTATGAAAATGTATATCAGAATATCTAATAAAACATATAAGATATTGATAGTCCGACTCGCACCTGTACGATACAATGACGATAGCAAGTAATTTTATGACATGTAAACCGGTTTTCTCACAATGTTTTCCTTCACCCAAAAGCGAACAAGTCTAATAGCAACAAGTCTTAACGTAAACCAGTATTTAAGTTACCATTCGCTCAATGACTGTCAAAAACGAAATATCAATCAAACCCAATATCACTTAAATTATTTCGCTCAATTTCCCCTAGTGTCTTTATATCGACAATTCGTTATGCAAAATACAATTATAAAAGGCCTTCGGCAGAGGGCCTACTCTGAACTTCGAAATCCGAACTTCGTATCGTGCCGTCCCTTTCGCTCTCGTTTTACACACTATATGAGTGAAAGAGACGGCACGATACGAAGTTCGGATTTCGAAGTTGGGATTAGGCCTTCAGAGGGTTGAGGGTTTCAAGGGCCATTGAATAACGAGAGCCAAGAGAGCCATTTTTCCACTAACAAATTGAGTATATCAGTTTCAAAATCAGTCAGGTATACCGGGGTATAAGGGGTCAATGTGTGGTTAAAACAAAACAAGGCTCAACAAAATAAAGTGGCAATTACACTTCGTCGGGCGCCGCATGCTGCATGCGGCGACCGCAAAAGTGTAAAGAACACGTTAGTCGGCCGCATTACTATGAACATCTCCCGAAAAACAGTGACATACACACATTTAATACAAGAAGCAAGGATAAACTTGCTGTTCGTCGCTTGCGAATTGCCAAACCTCGGAAATCATTTATTGGACAGGCAGTACATTTCTATAACAAAATCCCTAAGAATATAATTGACTTAATATTTAAGAAACTTGTAAAACTGAAATTAACTGAAAAATCTTATTATAACGTGTCGGAATATCTAACAGAAAAAGATGTATGGAATAATTGTAATTTTTAAGTTGACTAATTAGCTATTATCAATAGTTTTAAGTTGAAAATGTGCAATAATTGACGGACATAAGTGTATCAATGTATACATCTTTGTAATGTATACAGCTTTATCCAATACTTTTGTGTTTTCTTCCTTCTATTTCCTTTTTGTGTTTTGACGACCGCTGTTGTCTAGTTGGTAGTGCCTGCTTTCGAAGCTGGAGGTCCCGGGTTCGAATCCCGGTCAGGGCATTTATTTGTGTGATGAACACGAATATTTGTTTCTGAGTTTTGGATGTTTTCTATGTATTTAAGTATATATTTATCTATATAAGTATATATATCGTCGCCTAGTACCAATAGTATTATTTATTTATTCTAATGAGGGCTATTGCGTATGAATTCGCCGCTAGAGGCGCTAGTAGCGTGAGGTATCCGAAATGTCAAACGTCACTCTTTGTGGTTGCTCTACGCGGGTTAATATCTAATTGTAACAATATGGTGACTATTTTGCAATACCTGAGCTTGATTATGGCAAATATGAGTTACGGGTCAATGTCAGTGCTTTGAGACAGTTTCGTCTTTCGGAAACTTATGTCCTCCTTTTCGAACAAAACGGGACTACGCTACAATGCGGGATGTTCGATATTTTTAAGGTACGATTTTAAGGTATTAAATATGATTTAAATTTAAACTTCGTTCTCATGCCCATAATAACCAATAACAATTTTTGGCAGCCCTTACTCGACAGTGGCGCCAACTGGTGAGAACAAAAACGATAGCCCATTGACCCAGCGTTATGACGCCACAATAAAATATTCAAAGCAACAGTTGCACGGGAATATAAAAATAACACAACCATCGTGATTTACATTTGGGTCATACACGTATTTAGGTTCGCGTCTTTTCTGTGGACATACCAAAAGTTAATGCTACAAAGCTTAATTTGGATTGGACCAGTTACCCGCATAAACAGTGTCTCCGTTTCTATAAATCCCTGTAATAAAAACATGGCTAATGCGCATAAGCCGTTAACTATTGACCACAGGAGGGACGACTTGTTTTATCAACTAAGAACGACCCATTTAGGTAAATAAATGCCAAACTAAATATAAATGACTGCATTTAATTTATTCACTCGACAGTAATTATTTCTCTGCTAGTTTATTATATGGTTTCAGTAGCTACCTCGTTCTCTAGACTATATTATGCTTGTAAAAAGAAAATGATAGCACTTTTAAAATAATACCTTCTCACATTTAAAACGCATTGCTTTCATAATTGAAATACCCAGAAAAACGGTCTATGAGATGAAATGTTTATTATTAAATTTCATATGAAGACATTACTTACAGTAATTAATTTTGTTTCATGTTCATTTCTTTTTTTGTGGTGTTTTAAGTGAGTACTTTATTATTTTTTTTTAAGTTCTTCTTCCATCGGACATCCAGACGTACGGCTGGATACCATCCTTACTTGGTCGAAATTCCTCTTATTCGAACCAAGCGATTTGCATCATCTTTTATAATGCGCACTTCTAAGGTTTGGGATTCTCTGCCGGCGCTTGTGTTTCCGAGCTCATATAACCTAGACCTTTTTAAGGCACGAGTGAATAGGCACCTTCTGGGTGAGCTCGCTTCATCGTCGGCCTCATCTTTGCCCCCTGGCTAGATGATCCTGGCGATCCCATTTTTAATAAAAAAAAAGTTAAAGTTTTTAATGTAACAGTTATTATAAATAAACAAAGAATATAAAATAGAACGAAAACTAACCTAAATATACCTATCAAAAACCCTAATCTAACAAACCGCTGCCAAAATGCTGGCCGCATTGCCAAGTTGGATGGCAATTGGCAATGCTCAATCTTTGTGTCAGATACAGGCCAGCCTTATGCAAGTGTAGCTTTAGCTCACGTGCCTATGACATCGCTCAAGCCGCTTCAGGTCATTCAGAATCGTTTTCTCCGTAGGGCGACTGGTGTTCCGTGGTACCAGTCGAACCTCAGTCTGCACCACGACATGGGGATTAGCACCATGTATGGTTTCTTTAAGCAGACTGCCAGACGTTATTTTGACAACGCTCGCTATCATAGGAATCCGTTAGTTAGTAAGGCTGTCGACTACGTTCCCTCCCCCTTCTGTCGTTACTCGGCGTAATCACAGCGTCTATCGAAATATGGAACGCTGCGCTTACGGCGTCCAACTCTGACACGACGCGTACACTTAGGCATTCCCGCCGGCGGGGACGTCCACCGCGCGATCGCGACAACAGTGACACATATAGTCCCTATTCGTCCCGGTACCGCCGCACACCGGGTAGAGTCAGTCCGACCCAGGTCGGGCCTAGCTGAGTTTCTTGCTGGACTCTTCTCAGCTAAGCTAGGTCTAGTAAACCAGCGACAAAACTCCCAGTAGCTCGATTCCACTCAAAACTCAGATTTGGTTGAAACCGCTCAACCAATCTCACTGGAGCGCAAACTGTTAAAGTATTCCAGTGTTCCAAACCACACGCGTGGTCGTGCCGGAGGTTTTCCCCTGGATTTTCCCCAGGCTACTCTCCAACCGCGCACTCCTATCGCTTTATTGGGCCCGGCCTATAAAGCCACAGTCAGGTTCAAAAAAAGCCCGCAGTTTGGTCACGTGTTGCGTCGACCAGACGTCCAGATATATCTTTGAAGATATAGAATTAGATATCTATTATGTGGTGTTTTAAATAAACCTTTACACCTTAACATCAAATGGAGAGAAATTAATTGCGTGACAAGTCAAATGACATAATTATAGTCAGCCTATCATTTCAGCTGTCATTAAAATTACCGCAGTTAAGTATATATTAGTTCAATTATGTTTCACGCAATTACCTTACCCCTTTTGTCGTTTTTAGGGTTCCGTGCCAAAATGGTAAAAAAGGATATCTAATGGTTTCACTTCGTCTGTCCCATCGCTAATTATCTCAAGAACTACATGGTTTATTGTCAGATTTAGGTTCTCGTCTTTTCGGTGAACATATCAAAAGTTAAGGGCCAAAAAGCATAATTTTGGATTGGTCTAGTAACCCGCACAAACGGTGTTTCTGTAACTATAAATCCATGTAATAAAAACATAACTTACATGTACATGAGCCGTTAACTATTGACCACCGGGTGGACGACTTTTGTTTTTACAACTGACTATGACTATGACCCACATACTTATGTTATAAATTTGGAATAGTTATAAAGAAGAGTAACGTAGATGCATACAACATTTTTCTTTTATTGTCTCTGAAAAATGACAGATAATAGGTGGTTCAAAATTTGAAAATCTACCGAATATGTCAAGTGGGGTATCATATGACAGGGCTTGAGTTACACATTCTGAAAAAAAAATTATTATATTATTTAGTTATTTTTGATTTATGAGGGAAAATGTAATAAAAATACCATTCCCTCCATATCACCGAAGTGTACTAAGAAGAAAATATGGAATTAATATTAAAGTATATTTAACAGGAAACATCAAAATTAAACATTTATTCTGCAAATAGGCCACAAGGGCACTTTTACATGACAAAATATTAATTTACAATTTAAGAAAGTCTGACTATAATAATACATTTTTCATGCCAAAATATCAAACTATACTTTCTTTTTATCATCACAAAACATTTACATATACCAGATTTGTAATTTTATCACTTTTGCATGTATTTTTGTTTTATATATTCATATGCGATTATGCTGAAAGCACCTTATTTCAAATAACGATTAAATCGGTTCACGTGTTAAAGAATTATGCTTGAAAAACCATCATACATGCTATTAGTTATTCAGTCATTCAAATTTGTAACATAATTCGCCGATAGACGGCGCTGTACCCATGGCGTTCAATTACTACACAATGTTGTTGAGATGTTCCTGAATTAATTAAAATGAAATCATTTATTTCGGACGATGGGCATCCATATACCTTATATACACATTACAAGAAATGGTTAGTAATAATTATAGATTAATTAATTAATAATAAGGTAGTAAAATACGAAATGTTCATTGGATTGCACATGCACAGCCATCCAATGAGTAATAATGTGTGTATGTGTGTCTTAATTGGGTCTGGACTGATACACATCTGTATACGGAACCCTCGGTGCGCGAATCGGACTCACACTTGACCGGTTTTTAACCTTGATACGTAATACCCAACCCTGGTCGTGGCCCATCCCTAGTGAGCATAATTAAAAGTAAACACGGCCGCTTGTGACAGTTCATATTAGACGGGTTTTGACTTGACGTTAACTGTGGTACAGGAGAACACAATTAATATGGCGCGCGTCAAAGCTCTTAAGTAGTTGACTGAGAGACTATTATTGCTTAATCCACACGCCTTATTACTTGGGTCGTGCTATACGTCCATATTCACGCCTGTTTTAGAAATGGGGGTAAAAATACGCATTATAATAATAATAATAATTAAATGCTTTATTGTGCACTACATGGAGAATTATTACAATGACAAAACATGAACAGGACTTAAGTAAGTAGGTAACAACAGGCGGTCTTATCGCTAAAAAGCGATCTCTTCCAGACAACCTTCAGATAGCGATACAGGGAATAGAAATTAGTTATTGGGTAGTGCATAATAACAAAAAGACGAGTACAGATTATATAAAAGAGGTTACATACAAAGTAACATAAACTACATATACTGCATATATATCTAAATATAAACATAATAATACATAAAATAAGTAAAATATATATACATAAGAGAAAACAACGACAAGGTAACGCAAACAAAAGGAAGTTTACAGGAATTGAGCAAGACTAAGAAAGAGATAAATAATGCTCTTTACTTTATTTATTTATTTATTTATTTAAAAAAGGTACACTTTACAGACATCACACAATAAATGATACAGTTAAGTTTGCACAAAATCAGTAGTTTATAGACCAGCATGATATCCAAAGCAAGTGCACACAGCATGATCAATAAGTAAGCGCATAATTGACCAAGTGCACATACAGCACTAGTGTCAAGTCGACCAACACAGAGCAGGGTTAATTACATGGTTAAATCTAATCAAGTTCAGCATACAATAACACAGTTACTCTACTCTATTTCAGCCAAGTCGAGCCAATGATGCATCAACATGAACATTATACTAGTGACAAAAGTTTAATTAACGGAGATAAGTATACATTCTTAGGTACTAACTGAATGATAAACGATAAAACGACAAGACTGAAACGAAATTAAATAAACAAACAAGGAAATCAGTCTTTACTGCATTATACTCAAATTCAGAGCTCCTTTTTGCAACTGACTGTGGCTTTATAGGCCGGGCCCAATAAAGCGATAGGAGTGCGCGGTTGGAGAGTAGCCTGGGGAAAATCTAGGGGAAACCTCTGACACTACCACGCGTGTGGTTTGGAACACTGGAATACTCTAAGAGTTTGCACTTCATACAGATTGATTGGTTTTAAAGATTATTAAATATATAATAGAGACATGCATGCATAATGAATAATAATAAGATATCACTACAGGAATAGTAAACCACTAAATTATGAAAGAAAGCAGTAAATTAATAAATATTCAAATCTCTGTAATAAAAACATCTATAGGCTGCGGTGACCGCTTACCATCAGATGGACCGTAAGCTTGTTTGCCACCGGCGTTGTATAAAAAAAAGAACCGTACGGTCAACCTGATGGTAAGCGGCCACCGCAGCCTATAGGCGCCCGCAACACCAAAGGAATCACGTACGCGTTGCCGACCCTTTATAAAAATTTGAGGACGTTTCATAAAAAGTTGCAAATTTGACTACCAGTAACATAATTATCTTCTTGAACAAATTGCACATATGGCGAAAGTATTTGTATAACATCACTACTTGTGTATGCAAATATGCTTCCATGACGTAATAACACGAGAAGATGTTTTGCAATTCTGAAGGACGCAAGTTTTAAAAGACTTAAACTCAGCTGTCTCTTGAGAGCACAATTTGCTTTCATACAATATTTATTTTATGAGACTCAGTGTCGTTGACTCCGAAAAGTTGCTGTTAATACAAAGTGCTATAATATAATAATGATTGCTTAACTTTGGATTTCAAAATGAAATTATTAAGCACTTGCTTTAGTCCGCGATTTTGTTATAGGGGGGAAACGAGCAGGTGGATCGCCTGATGGTAAGCAATTACCGTCGCACATAAACACCTGCAACACCAGAGGAGTCGCAAGTGCGTTGCCGGCTTTTCAGAAGGGAATACGCTCTTTTCTTGAATGCCGGCCTTATACAAACTTTCTACCCCAGTGAATCCATATGAAATGAAATGAAATCATTTATTCTTCAATTTAGGCATATACATGAATGTCTAAAACTACCACCGGTTCATAAAATAAACCTCTGCCTCGAGAAGAACCGGCGTAAGAAACTCGGCGAGGTGTCATTTTTTCAAAACAATATACAGTGTATATAAAATAACAGTATCATAATACTACAGAATTAAGATGCTACAATATAAAAAATCAGAGGGAATGACTTCCGGGATAAAAACTATCGTATGACATTCCTCGCTATACAAACTATCTCCATGCCAAGTTTCATTTAAATCCGATCGGTTCAAGCGTGAAAAGGTAACAAACAGAGAGTTACGTACGATATATTTTAGATATGTTAAATATTGACATTGATTGATATTGATTATTGATTGTTATGTTGAATTGTAATGTGACATGTAATATTTAACAATATTATGAATAAAGAGTATGAGTATGAGTATGAGTATTACCTTTTACCCATGGTCTAAGAAAACAAGGTCTGACAATCCGGATCGTGACACCACATACGTCACTGTCGACGACACATACACTTTTTTTTTATGAACCTGACTGTGGCTTTATAGGCCGGGCCCAATAAAGCAATAGGAGTGCGCGGTTGGAGAGTAGCCTGGGGAAAATCCAGGGGAAAACCTCCGGCACGACCACGCGTGTGGTTTGGAACACTGGAATACTCTAAGAGTTTGCGCTCCAGTGAGATTGATTGAGCGGTTTCAACCGAATCTGAGATATGAGTGGAATCGAGCTACTGAGAGTTTTGTCGCTGGTTCACTAAACCTGAGCTGAGAAGAGTCCAGCAAGAAACTCAGCTGGGCTCGACCTGGGTCGGACTGACTCTACCCGGTGTGCGGCGGTACCGGGACGAATAGGGACTATATGTGTCACTGTTGTCGCGATCGCGCGGTGGACGTCCCCGCCGGCGGGAATGCCTAAGTGTACGCGTCGTGTCAGAGTTGGACGCCGTAAGCGCAGCGTTCCATCTTTCGATAGACGCTGTGATTACGTCGTCCGGGTCCGACATACACTTTTACGACCGCCTAGCATCGATAGGCTGATGACGTAGGGTCGTGTCACTCACACTACGAGTACTAACCGATGTACCGAATTGCCATACCAGGCACAGTGTATTATTGCATCATGCATTTACCTAAGATTCACACTAGCAAGTCTAGCTTCATCCAAGTGTTTTAAACCAAATAATTGAACATAGTAACGACGACTATAAACGAAATGCAATCCCAGAAACATTAACTAGATAGTTCCAATTCATTGCACTTGACAACTTGGTAGTTCAGAAAACGAGTCATCAATAGGCTTTATGCGCATACGGCTAGATTCAATTACGCAATTCTGCACACTTTGTTACTCATAATTGGACTTTATATATGGCCAGCCATTCAGTCTCCATAAACGTTCCGAGTCAGAATCACGTTGAACGTAAAAAAGTTAATTTGAACCACAATAACAGCAATAAAGTAATTAATAAATTCGAAACGAAACGATAAATTCTTAAAATCACGAAGACTATTACACAAATTTCAACTAATATAGAAGAGACATTTATTGCATTGATCAACTAGAACACACAAACACAAGAAAATAACCTTTTTTAATCTTAAGAAGAACAGAAACAAGAAAATTGAATACAATGAAAGCGATTTTGCTAATTTTAGTGATTTGCGCTCAAGCATACACGGCGGTAATCAAAATCGACGGCCTAAAGGTTGTTATGAATGGAGTCCCTATGGCATTGCAGTTTCCTAATGATAATCAAGATAAAATTAATCAAAAAGGTAAAGTTATTGCCACTAATATTACTATAGACGCTGTGAAAAAAGACAAAGACGTCACTGCCAATGTTACTATCAAAGCTAATGAAAATAAAACTAAAATCAATGATACAGAGAGCAATGACGCTGAAAGCAATATTTGTAAAGTTGGTAATGAAGATAAACAAAACAATGACGAAGTTACTAACAGAATAGATAATGAAGTGATTAGTGACAGAGCCAGGCGTCAGTATGAGATACCACGGGTATACGTGCCTATTAGTGAAGACATAGCTAATGCTCAGTTTCCTCACGACATGGTGAAGAGGAAGCAATTTAGAGACGGGCTTGCGCTAATTGATAGCAAAGGAAGTGATATGCGGGTAGAAATTGCTCGTTAATCAATCAATTGTTTTATTCGTTCATCACAGGTGCATAATGTTGTAGCTTTGCGTACGGCATACAAACAGTTTGTTATTTATTACTTCGACTTTTTCAACCCCTGCGGATTAATCACGTAACTTTTGTACTACCGTTAGGTAGATTTTAATGTCAAATTTTAATTGTCACCTCATACATTTATACTTCAACATTTACAGCATAATCTTTCAACCGTTAATACATAAAGTTACGTGATTCGCCTGCGGGGTAATCAAGTAACTTTTTTTCTACCGTTAGGTAGATTTTAATGTCAAATTCTAATTGTCAGCCCATACATTTATACTTCAAAATTGACAGTAAAATTTATCTACCGTTAGTACATAAGGTTACGTGATTCGCCTGCTGCTCTCCAACTCTCCTCTCTTACAAGCAAAGAAAATGGCAAAATATGAGTAATGAATAAATTGCATTACATTTTTTTTTTTTCATGTATTAAATCCATTACATTAAAATAAACCTAACTAGTAAAAAGTTATATACTCGTAAAGGTTCGACCACACCGCTGCTCAAAATACGGTGACGGTACGGAATCGCAGTTACGTCGAGCCTTATGCTTGACGTTTTTAACTCATAAGTCTATCCCTCTCGTCAATGCGTTAACGCACCGTCCGTCAACATATTTTAAGCAGCGGTTTGATATTTTTTTAAATACATGGTGGCAAACAAGCGTACGGTCCACCTGATGGTAATCGGCCATCGGAGCCTATAGATGCGGATTCCCGACCCTTTATAAAATTTGAGGATGCACTGTGTTGACAGCAGAAGTGACAAATTTAGGTCCGTCACTCTCAACACAGTGCATCCTCGGGAGAAGCCTGAGAGGGTTGATTGAACCTTATTAAACATGGTTGTCCAATAGAGAATTATTTAAAGCATTAAGTCCGCCTTTTGCACGAACGCGGTGCGGAATGTATGCAGTACTGTGTTCGTACCGCTCAGCTTCTGCGCATCCCACGCCAGGAACCACTAATATAACTCTTTCCTTCATATCACACAACAAACGCCTTAGGTAATCCAAAATGAACGTTATTAATCAACTACTCTTATTGTTCAATACAATGCTCATATATTTAATATGAAAAACCATTATTCATCGTCTCGAAGATATACGATATCCATTTGGACATTGAAACACACAAAACGTTAGCCAATTCTTATGCCTGGACCCAGTCCAAAATGGAATAGGGGTTTTGTTGAAACAGTACGTCATTCATTCATATTCATATTCATATTTATTTATTCATAAAACATACAAAAATTTTACATGTCAGAAGATTGTTACAATAATTTAATTATGTCGATTAAATAAAAAATAAAAATTTCAATTAGATTCTCCTAACTTTTTGTTTTTAACCTGACTGTGGCTGTATAGGCCGGGCCCAATAAAGCGATAGGAGTGCGCGGTTGGAGAGTAGCCTGGGGAAAGTCCAGGGGAAAACCTCCGGCACGACCATGCGTGTGGTTTGGAACACTGGAATACTCTAAGAGTTTGCGCTCCAGTGAGATTGGTTGAGCGGTTTCAACCGAATCTGAGGCTCCAGTGAGATTGGTTCACTCTCTCCTGACGTATTCCCGGTTGTGTCCTAGGAACCAGGGGTCCGCTTTTACACTTAACCCATCGTCAACCGGTCCCTGAGATCCCCGGGAACATAACAAAAGAATGCTATTGTTTATCACTGGAATACTCTTAAGAGTTTGCGCTCAAGTGAGATTGGTTGAGCGGTTTCAACCGAATCTGAGGTGTGGGTGGAATCGAACTACTGGGAGTTTTGTCGCTGGTTATAGCGGCTGTTGTGTATCTGTGTGTGGTGTGTGTGTTGTGTGTGTTAGCGCATCCACGGTTTGAAGACTTTCCTAACCAACAGGAACACAACGCCATTCATTCATTTATTTATTGATAAAATATTGTATATTACAAGTCATGATTATAGGTATAGGAACATTATTATAATTTCTACATTTCATGTCACTTTTCATTAATTATAATAAATTTACAATTTATTTATTTATGTATCATATTCATGTTCTGTAAAATTATTTATTCATTTTAGATTTCAGCAGCCGCTTCCGAAAAATTCGTCAATGCTATAATACGCTTGGTCAGTTAATAGCGTTTTAAGTTTATTTGCAAACATTCTGTTACTATCTGATTCAGATATTTCAAGTGGGAGAGAGTTGTATAATTTGACCCCTATGACGTACGTATCTACAGAGCAAGGAGTGATGTTATTATGCGGTTATGGTGCTGCGGTCTTCCAAGCGGTCTTACTGTGTTTATAATGGTCCCTGTGCCATGTACCCCTTTGTTTTCCAGCCAATTCTTACAAAACCAGTATGCGGTTTTTATGTAACAATTACATTTTACTACGCATTTAGGATGTACTTTATGCAACTGGCTCGCCAAGTTAATGTCCGCGGTTTATTGACTATAAAAATCTTATTTTAAGTGCCGTTGTTTAGCTTTGTAAGGAAAAATTTAGATGGTTAATAAATTTTTATTTAGGACTGTACTTAATGAATAAATGGTGGTCAATATTTGTGTTTTATAAGTTACTATTATTCAAGAGTAGGTAAGATAAACGTCCGAATGCTTAACTCATTAATACCCATTAGTTGACAGAAAATTTTCACTTTTATTATTGCGACATTAGATTTAAAGTGAAGTGACATTCATGTGATCAGCAGATGTTTTTAATATGTGGTAATACTGTATCACCTATGTGAAGGTATTTAAAAAGAAAGAAAGAAATATTTATTTGATGTTAAATCATTACACAATAATAAAGTACATAAAATAACATGAAATAAACACTAAATTAAGTATGAGTTATGAACACCAAAAAGGATACCACTCAGCGTATGGGTCATACGCGGATTTAGGTTCGCGTCTTTCTGTGGACATACCAAAAGTTAAGGGCTACAAAGCTTAATTTTGGATTGGACCAGTAACCCGCATAAACAGTGTCTCCGTTTCTATAAATCCCTGTAATAAAAACATAGCTAACATGCACATAAGCCGTTAACTATTGACCACAGGAGGGACGACTTTTGCTTTTTCAACTAAGTATGACCCATATGCCAATAGCAATATATGCTAAGGCGCTGGTTTTCAGGGCACCCTAAGAGAGATGCAAAGGTATTTTCATCCTATCCATTCCACTTATTATCATCCTTATTCCTTAACCTGTAATCCTACTGCTGTTGTAATGCTAAAAGTATGTAGGTATAACATCCTTAGCATTCCGCCACTCTTCGTTCGTAATACCTCCACTTCAAGCCTCAATCGCATCACTAATAGCCGCACGGTCCGGCGTCCTAGGCACACACTTACGGACCCGGACGACGTAATCACAGCGTCTATCGAAAGATGGAACGCTGCGCTTACGGCGTCCAACTCTGACACGACGCGTACACTTAGGCATTCCCGCCGGCGGGGACGTCCACCGCGCGATCGCGACAACAGTGACACATATAGTCCCTATTCGTCCCGGTACCGCCGCACACCGGGTAGAGTCAGTCCGACCCAAGTCGGGCCTAGCTGAGTTTCTTGCTGGACTCTTCTCAGCTAGGCTAGGTTTAGTGAACCAGCAACAAAACTCCCAGTAGCTCGATTCCACTCACACCTCAGATTCGGTTGAAACCGCTCAACCAATCTCATTGGAGCGCAAACTCTTAGAGTATTCCAGTGTTCCAAACCACACGCGTGGTCGTGCCGGAGGTTTTCCCTTGGATTTTCCCCAGGCTACTCTCCAACCGCGCACTCCTATCGCTTTATTGGGCCCGGCCTATAAAGCCACAGTCAGGTTCAAAAAAAAAGCATCAGTAATGATCGTGTCTGGCTACTCAACGGTTACCGACGACGCGGTTCAGCCAACCAGCACGTGGGAATAAGCAATAGTAGATACAAATGCTACAGCAGACTATAATCTTTTATTGTTCAAGTTAAGGCCATTCCAGTGCAAATGACCCCCTCTTACACACGTGAGGTTGCAATTAACCATCCCGCTCTCTACGGAAGCTCTGCGCATAATTTCGTAAATATTAACCCTGATTCATGAAACTTAACAAACCTCTGCTAACTAAAAAGTTCTTTGTCCCATTCTCACAAACATCAATATCAAAGTGACAGATAAGGACAAATGAACTTTAGCGGTTAGTTAACTATTATAGGTTTGGTAGACGTTTATGAATAAGGGGGTTAGTATATTTTAATTGATTTTTGCAATAATGGATCACTTATGAAAAATCTGTCTGATTATGTATGTATGTAAGCACTTTATTGTACACAATAACAGGTTAAAACAATATACATGTCACATAAGATTAGAGTACAAAGGCGAACTTATCCCTATGAGAGATCTCTTCCAGCTAACCTTTGAGGGATTGAGTGGAAAGTGGGAGAATGAGAAAGACAAATTTACACAGTGTAGTAAAACTTTTCAGTAAGGAAACTTATAGCTAAAACCAAAACTAAATTAATATATAACAACTTAACATATAATAAACACATATTATAAATACATACTTATTTATATTAATATTCTAAACCGTTATATTCCGTAAAGGAATATAGCGAGGAACTATTTAATTATTGAATATTTTCAAATTATTTCTCCGTTTTCATTTTAAATTATTATTATTGTTTTAATATTATTTTCACATTCACAATTGTAATTATATTTATTGCTGACATTGTACCTATTGACATTATGACATTAATTAATCTTATTATTATTTTTGAATTTGATATCACCTAGGATATCCTAGTCATGTATACATTTAGACATTTTTATTCTATTATTTCATTTACATGTGACATTTCTTAATTTATTATTATTGTTTTGAAGTTTTGAAATTATTATAGACGATCCTTTAATGAATCCATTTTATTTTATTTTGATGTAAAATAATAATGTTATTTTCTAAAGGAAATAAATGAATCTATCTATCTATACATAAATAAATATAGTATTCAACCAAATCACAAGTCGTTGGAGAGCCACAATTTCTTCAAATTACTCTTGAGTGAGACAGACTGGGACTGTCTTATTGACAAGGGTAACTCGTTCCAACACTTCACATTTCGCACCGTGGAAGATCTAGAGTATGTTCGCATCTTATTTAGACGGTAGGGCCAGAGTAAGGTTAGAGCTGGATCTCAGACGAAAGAACAATAAAAAAAGCTATCCTTTTTGTAAAAAAATCATATTACTATCGTTCGTGGCGGCCTCGCACGGGAAGACGGAGCGTTGGACGGCCTCCCACTAGGTGGACTGATGACTTGGTCAAGGCAGCGGGGAGTCGCTGGATGCGGGTGGCTCGCGACCGTGTGCTGTGGCGCTCCTTGGGGGAGGCCTATATCCAGCAGTGGATGTCTTCCGGCTGAATGATGATGATGATGACTATCGTTGATAATTACGAAATCGTCATCGTGAAAGTTCATTTTCACGATGGGGCCTCTCCATGCATGGTTGCATAATGTCCCTATCGTTGGATCCCGGGTGTCGCCACCAGAAAGTCAGGGCAGCACCACCAACGCCCCCTTCCCCCTCATAATCCCCTTCCTCATCATATGATGCACCGACAGACCAGGAAAAGGATGATGGACCTGCTGTACAAACCTCTCGTCAGCAAGGCAATATATGGTAAAAATGTGGCCAACATGTGCATTACACTATATAATAACTTGCCTGAGGACATTAGGTCCTCCGGGGAAACAGTTTTAAAAATAAGTTGACGAGTTGGATTCTCAACAGATGTTTTTATAGTGTTAAAAGTTATTTAGAGTATAAGTGACATAAACTGGGAATATTATTTTAAATTTGTTAATGTATGTATTTTAATTTTGCAATTGATAATTTGTATTTGTACTTCTACTAAATTCATCGCCTCTCAATAAAATATTAGCACGCCTGCATGCAGGCTGAATACACTGTTATGTTCAATTATGTAAGACCTTCCTATACTGTATTCTGGCAAATAAATACTTTTGACTTTTGACTTTTAGCTCCCATTGTCAAGTCAAGAGTCAAGTTATAGTAGCAGGTTGTGAGTCAAGTTGACATATATTGTGAATCGGATCTAGACAGGGCGGTATCCCTGTCACCGCTAAGCAAGTTGTATCTTCTACGAGTTTCGTGACTACTTACGACTTTTTAGCATCGTACGGTAAGTAAGCGGTAAAGTTTTCAGTTCTAATAAGTTGGAGAGTGAGCCGATATCGCTTAAGGTAAGATGAGTTTGGAATAGTGGTGCATCTATCTAGCTTATGGCTTCGACCTGAGTTCCGATGCATAATGACTTTTAAGAGTCCTTATCAGTTAAAAAACGCTCATCTATTAACGACTTCTTCAGAGGAGGTTTTAAATTTGCCGCAGCTAAAGTCTGGAACGACCTACCACCGCCGCTAAGGCAACCTATGCACTTATCTTAAACTACAAAGGCAAGTTTAAAACCCAAATAAAACACATCACACCACACAACATTAAACACACATCACACACATACAATTCTTATATATAGGTAGGTACGCTTCTAAACAATATAGATAGATAGGCAGTTATAGTATTAGAACACATCTGAACGCTCTAAACCTCAAATGTAAAAGTTGCTGGGCAAATGTTAGCAATCCAATTATTGTCTCCTAGACGTAGTGTTACGACCAACCCTGTCGAAGGGACTCGTCTGAAAATCAGCGCAAGGCCTAAAGCCCTGCATATGCTGAGACGAGCACCCATTGCCCAACCTAATACAAATAAATATGTATTTTAAGTGTCTATTTTAAGTTATGTTATAAGAGATCCGTTGTACTGTACACATTTTGTTTCTTTTTTGGCAATAAATCATTTTGAATTTAAATAAATAAATAAATAAATAAATAAATAAATAAATATTAGAGGACAATCTTACACAAATCGAACTAGCCCCACAGTAAAAAATAGTAATAGTAATTTGAATTTGAATTCTCAGTGTTACTATCTAGAACAGGACTATTGCAACCTAATTTCATAAATTTTAAATGTATTTTTTCGATTTTTCATTAAGAAATATCGTTTCAAACATCACTGCAATCGAACATTTTTAAGCTAAAAACTGTTATTTTCCGCTTAAATTCTAATACACACAATAAAATCAAAAAATGGCAATGTTGCTATCTAAGACTTTAATAAAATCATCGTTTATTTTCATAATACGGTTCTCAACGAAGATGCTTAAATCATTAAACCTAATAAAGACTTGAACTCTTCATATGCGTCGTTACTTTTGCTGCCGACTATACAAACCGGGTTGAACTCACGACCGCCACTTGACGGCCGTATGTTTGAACCACTACACTACCGTAAATATATCCAATCTTTATGTCATAAAATTGGCGTGTGTGTGGCATGTAATACAAGTCGCAAAACAGCATGTGAATACAAAATAACTTATTCATATTCTTGGGCACTTATACACTGTTTGTTTATATAAAATACATGCCATTTATAAACATTGCTTGGCTTTGCCCATAAAGTTGTTTGAGCAAATAAGTATGCAATGTTTGATCGTAAATTCTCGCATCAAGTTTTTATACTAAGGTTTCCATAATACAGTCAGCGTCAATAAACTTTTAGTCGTGAATCCTATAGCAACTTTTACTATTGGACCAGCCAAGTCCATGCCAAAAAAGAACACTAATTTCATACATAATTGCGGTCAGACGATTGAAAATTGAGATTAATGTTGAGAACCATGGAGAGCCCATCAGCGAAATTGGCTAGCTAATGACGATCGGTTTAGCCTAGTGGGTAGTGCACCTGCCTGTGAAGCTGACGGTCCTGGGTTCGAATCTCGGTCAGGGCAAATATTTGTGTGATGAGCATGAATATTTGTTTCTGAGTCTTGGATGTTTTCTATGTATTTAAGTATTTATATCTATTAAATATATCGTCATCTAGTACCCATAACACAAGCCTTCTTGAGCTTACTGTGGGACTAGTTCGATTTGTGTAAGATTGTCCTCTAATATTTATTTATTTATTTATTTAATGGAGAGCGCTCCAGAGCTAGTAAGTACAAAAAAAAAACCATGGAGAGATTCACATTTTATTACTGTTATTCACAAATTAAATTTCACCCTGTGGTAAAATGTATTAATACGTTACGTACAGAGGCCATCAGATATATCGAAGCGTACAAGGTGCTCATAAATATCTGAACACGACTCTATTACCAAGGCGTTAGTGCACGTTCAAATAATTTTGATCACCCGTATAGCAGAATATATATCTGATGGCGACTGTATATAAAATAAATAAATAAATATTAGAGGACAATCTTACACAAATCGAACTAGCCCCACAGTAAGCTCGAGAAGGCTTGTGTTATGGGTACTAGACGACGATATATTTAATAGATATAAATACTTAAATACATAGAAAACATCCAAGACTCAGAAACAAATATTCATGCTCATCACACAAATATTTGCCCTGACCGGGATTCGAACCCAGGACCGACAGCTTCATAGGCAGGTGCACTACCCACTAGGCTAAACCGGTCGTGAAACGGTATATAGGACGGTAAAACAAATAATTTCTCAGATCGCAGGTATTGGCCCGAGTCGAAGGCAAGGGTAAATAAATATGCAATTTGAGGATTTCTTTATTACCGCCCGTCATAAGAACCCCAAATTATATGTCTCCCCTTAGCCAGGTAGTGGGATTTTCGTAATTGCCAGTTAGGGTGGGTTGCACCAAACTGTGTTATCGTAAGCGCTGTTCGTTAAAATTTAATTGTATGGAAAGTTTGACAAGTTTCTATCGGATGACAGCTGCCGGCGCCATATTTGACGATGACCGGCCTGTGATCGTATGTTGGTGCAACCGAGCCTTTTGGGCCAGGTTTGTCATACACTTGTTTAAATATGATGAATTTTATACAGGGGTTGGAACGCGCACATAATTCCTTATTAGGCGTTGCGGGCATATCATTTTTTTATAATCTATCGTATTTTTCATAATGTGACATAATAATTTGATATTGTAATGTAATATTGATATTGCTTAAAATTCTTTTGACATGTAAATTGGCTTTACGAATAAATGAGTATGAGTATGAGTATGAGTATATAGGCTGCGGTGTCCGGTTACCATCAAGTGGAATGTACGTTTGTTTAGAATAAAATAGAATAGAAAGCTTTATTGTAAAACTGTGTACTGTATGTGTGTGTGTGTGTGTTTTTAGAATAGAATAACGTTTATTGTTGAACTGTGTACAAAGATGTTAATAAGACATTACAGTTAGACTCAACAGTTTGTCCGTCACGGACATACAATATAAAGACAAAATGAACTGTATGACATGTACTTATAAATAGTTAATGTACATAAAATTCATTCATGCAATAAAAGGCCTTATTGACAAGCCAGCGTTAAAAGGCACCTTTGAACTCTTTACCTTCTGGTTTTGCCACCGTCGTTGTATAAAAATGACTGTACTAGGGCTATACAGTTACAAGTCAAAGTAGACATTTTTGTTTATTTTGTGGCATAAATGACTAATGCTCGAGTCAAGTGAAGGTTGAACAATACAGTTATATTTTATGGTTCCAATTCATTGGTTAGGATGATTAAGGGCATTTTTTTATTCGTTTGCGTGACGAAGTAAGTGGCTATTTGGCTTTATTACTATTTCCAAATTATTTCAAAAAAAGAAAAACCGGTTGATTGCGTACCCGGCTCGCGCACCGAGGGTTCCGTGCACAGAATTGTACCGGTACCAACCTTATTAATTCAGGAAAATCTCAACAACATGGTATAGAAATTGAACGCCATAGGTACAGCGCCATCTATCAGCGAATTTTTTTACAAATTTGAGCGACGGAACAACTTAATAAGTATGGTGGTTTTTTGAGGATAATTATATATCACGAGAACCGATTTAATTTTTTTTCTTCATTTGAAAGAAGGTACTTTCAGCATAAGCACGTATAGGAATTTATAAAACAAAAATACATGCAAAGGTCATTAAATTACAAACATAGAACATATAAAAATTAATAAAATTAAAACAAGGTAGAGCTATAGGTATATTTTTCCTGTAAAATACACATTGATATCAATATTATGTAATAATTTCAAATTCTTCCTGGAGGAGATGGGGGGGGGGGGAGGCAGTATTTTTTTGAACCACTGTCATTTTCCACAGAAAATAAAAAAAAATATTTAAAAAAACATGTTCTATGCATCTAGGTTACCCAACTTTATAACTGTTCCAAATTTCAAATCGATAGCATAAGTAGTTCTTGAGATATTTAGCGATGTGACAGACAGACAAAGTGAAACCAAAAAGGGTTCTTTTTGTACCATTTTGGTACTGAACCCTAAAAATGATTGATTTTAAGATGTACGTTAAAACTCAGTGATTTCAGATTGTTTGAATAGTTTAATAATAATTATAACCGTATATTTACCATTTTTCTTAGAAAATAAAACAATATATCGTCGGATAAGCAAAACTCACATTCTGTCACTACTCTTAGAAACCTCATATCTCAGTGCTGAAACGATGCTGAGATAAGAGCTTAATTTTAAGTAGGGATTTGTTACTTAGTGGCTTTTGCTTGTATGATTATTATTATTAATAAAGACTTCGTTTTGAATAAAGATTTTGACGACCGGTTTAGCCTAGTGGGTAGTGCACCTGCCTGTGAAGCTGACGGTCCTGGGTTCGAATCCCGGTCAGGGCAAATATTTGTGTGATGAGCATGAATATTTGTTTCTGAGTCTTGGATGTTTTCTATGTATTTATATCTATTAAATATATCGTCGTCTAGTACCCATAACACAAGCCTTCTTGAGCTTACTGTGGGGCTAGACCGATTTGTGTAAGATTGTCCTCTAATATATATATTTTTTTTTATAAAGAAATAAAGACCACACTAGGATTCTTAGGAAAAGCTCATGTCATAAATTGGACACACTTTGGATTCAAGGTGACAAAAAATTACGTCTTTTAGGCATTTGGGCAATCAACGTAATCTTCTCTTTGTTGTTACATTCTTGATTTATTGTCACGCTGACGTAGCTTAGCTGTTTATCTTTAATTTTACCTTCATCCACCGTAGTCAGTCATGCGCAAAATATGTTACCGTAAGCTGGGGTGACTTTAGGAAAAGGCGGGGGCACTTTGATGAAATGAAATGAAATGAAAATAATTTATTCGTGACATAGATACTAAAAGATAATACATTTTTAACTATTAACTAATAAAATTGCCACGAAATGGTCCCGGCACAGCATGATGCTGACTCACAAGCCAGCGCTGGTCTTCCGGCGAGACCATTTTTTGTGGATCGCGTTGCTCCGCTATCCGACGCGGCCGTAACCTATTCTGAACGCACCCGTTACGCTTGCGTCAAACAGCGCCATCTGGCAGGCTGCTAATTGATAGATTAAGAACACTAATATAATCGTCACTCAGTATTTCTAAATTTATTCAGTTCAGTAAATAGTTAGGATATGTACCAAGGGATGACACCGACCCAGGTTCACCAAATAAATACTAGAAATACGGCTTAAAAACTTAATTTTAAAAGTCGCCCCCGAATTTGAAAGTAACCCCGGTTTACGTTACTAAAAAGAGAATATTGATATAAGTACTTCAACGTGCAGTATAGTATCACTAATAATCTATATAATTACCGGACCTGCTCACAAAATTTCATGAGAATCGTTTGCGAAATGCGACCTGTAGAGGAGAACAAACCGTGGAATAAATATTTTTTTTTTATTTCCAAAAACTTAACAACAAAAAAAGTCTGTATTTTTATCCAACCTGCTCACAAAATTTCACGAGAATCGGTTGAGAAATGCGACCTGTAGAGGAGAACAAACCGAAATTCGCCCGCAAAAACTTACAAAATCATTGATAAAAAAAATTGTTTTTACATTTTTCCAAAAACGGTCTCGACAAAAAAAATATATATAACCATCGAACCTGCTCACGAAATTTCACGAGAATCGGTTGAGAATTGCGACCTGTAGACGAGAACAAACGAAAATGCGGAAATTCGGAATCTGGACATACGAAAGCATTTTTGTCGAAGCTGAAGCAGAGACCTTCGTTTCACTCGGTCAATTATGAGTTTTGTCCTAAGTTTGGTTGTTCAGTAGAGAATTATTTAAAGCATTAAGTCCGCCTTTTGCACGAAGGCGGTGCGGTATGTATGCAGTACTGTGTTCGTACCGCCCCGCTTCTGCGCATCCCACGCCAGGAACCACTAACTTAACGCTTTCTTCGTTTCATTCGGTCAACTAAAGGTACTGGTCTGACTGAAGTATTAAAGTACATATAAAAACCCACACTAAACTAGTGAATGAAAGAGGGCTCGAGGTGAATGAAGTACTTTATTTGAATCACTCATTCGTGAACTACTTGTCTAATACATAGACTTTTGATGTCTACATACAAATTGTGCTCATCTGACTGTAAATTCGTTATTGCTGAGTCGTGACATTTTAGTTTTTAAGGTCCGAAATAAAATTAAATAAATATTCTCTAAATTTTCAGAATAGAATAGATTACGGCGCCGGCCGCCCGCTGCCGCATCGCATGTTTTTATTACTGAGTTCTTAAATTTCTATTTCGAGTTTTTGTATAATTTTCAAATTTCATTGCATTTTTTGAGAAAAGCACACATCTCAATCAAGATCTACCTAGCTTAGTCGTTTGACATGTTACACTAACTGTTGAACTTTTAGAACCTAAAATGTATGCGATGTGATTTACCGTGTTATGAAACTGAAACTCTGTTTTAGAAATAAAAGGTTAGGGGCCGTTCAAGTATTACGTAAGCAGATTTATTACAATTATTTACCCCCCGCCCCCCTTGTCAGCAAAAGTAAGCAAAGCTCTTACCCCCTCCCCCCTCCCATGCTTACGTAAACATTGGCAACTACTATTTTTTTGATTCATGAGCAGCAGTTTTAATTATAGAAATAAGAAAAAAAATTTAGGATAGAAGACTTTAACGCACACAATATTAAATTATTTAAACAATTATATATTATTTGTGGGAATCCCCGAAAATGCCGGTGACGACCGGTTTAGCCTAGTGGGTAGTGCACCTGCCTGTGTAGCTGACGGTCCTGGGTTCGAATCCCGGTCAGGGCAAATATTTGTGTGATGAGCATGAATATTTGTTTCTGAGTCTTGGATGTTTTCTATGTATTTAAGTATTTATATCTATTAAATATATCGTCGTCTAGTACCCATAACACAAGCCTTCTTGAGCTTGCTGTGGGGCTAGTTCGATTTGTGTAAGATTGTCCTCTAATATTTATTTATTTATTTAAATGCGTTTCGTTTTCAAGTATGGGTTGCCATTTGTGTAAAAAAATAAATGACTACCTATTGCTGACGCAATCACCATCTAGACCCCCCACCCCCATGTCAACAAAAATAAGCAAAGCATAAACCCCCCCGCCCCCTGTAGTGCTTACGCAATACTTGAACGGCCCCTTACCCAAGGAGCGACTTCTGGGAACAAAGTATTTCGGAATACCATTTCGTAACAAATTAAAGACTTCTCCTTTACTTTGAAGTATTTCCTGCGATTTGATGTTATTTTTTTCCATAAACCTGTGTGGAAAATATTCCCTTAAGTACCTTGTTTACCTGGATAGCTATTTTGATTTTATATTACCCGTTATTTTTGTTTCTGTTTCGCCATAAAAAATTGAGTTATCCTGTGGTGGGTCATATCGTTTGTAGGGTTCCGTAGCTATTACTAAGACTCCGCTGTCCGTCCGTCTGTCTCTGTGTCTGTCTGTCTGTAACCTACGGGGTAATCAACTAATCATGTAACTTTTGTTCTACCGTTAGGTACATTTTAATGTCAAATTTTAACTGTCAGCAGGCGAATCACGTAACTTTATGTACTAACGGTAGATAGATTTTACTGTCAATTTTGAAGTATGAATGTATGAGCTGCAGGCGAATCACGTAACTTTATGTACTAACGGTAGATAGATTTTACTGTCAAATAAGAAGTACAAAATGTATGAGCTGACAAATAAAATATGACATTAAAATCTACCGAACGGTAGTAAGAAAGTTACGTGATTACCCCGCGGTTCATATATTTATACTTCAAAATGGACAGTAAAATCTTTCTACCGTTAGTACATAAAGTTATGTGATTCGCCTGCAGGTGAACCAGGATAGTTAAAATTTGTGTTGTCGATATAACAACAAATACTAATAAATAAATATTTATGGGGCTCTCATATAACAAATGTTGTCGCCCGGGTTATTTCGGGTGTCGAGACCATCACTTGGCGGTACTGGCAACACTGACGGTACCAATCCAGTCTCACCGGTGACGTCACAAAGCTGAGTTCATAAATACCCAGGCACCTTCCACGGAGCTCTCTCTTGCTCGGGGGCCATGAAGGTGACAAGAAGTGGATAAAGTGTCAACCTAAGTATCATACTTTAATAAATATGTCTTGTTATTAATTATGATTGTTAAATCAATCATAATTAATAATGCGAATTGGCTTATATGGTAACTTTGCTTAGATAATTATGATTGTCGATATCTAAATATGTATTTGGTAGATTTACTATCGATGAGTGTATATTATGTAAAATGTGCATATCTATATACTAGGTAGGTTTAATTAATAAAGTATGTGTAACAGTAATCCTGTGTTTTCTATCACAAACGTGTTTTTTTTTGCTGTTTTTATAGATAACAACTCTTCGCGCGATTCCGATTCGCACTTTCCCGGCTTTTCAAAACTGACCTTTACGCTGTCTTGTTATGGGGCAGCCGAGGTGTGTTTTACTTTATCTAGGTACTTCATTTTCTTTATTAAAAAGAATTATTTGTCAGAGTGGAGCCATCTATCGGACGCCTACCGATATCTAGTGACGCCACCTAGTGACATGTTAGCGTAATTCAAACCTTGTTTTCCAATGAAGGCTATCGTTTTTGTGCTCACCAGTTGGCGCCACTGTCGAGTAAGCTCCAGCTGTCAAAAAATGTTATTGGTTATTATGGGTTGAGAACGAAGTTTACATTTAAATCATATTTAATTCCTTAAAACCGTACTGTAAAAATATCGAACATTCCGCTACACGCAGTCCCGTTTTGTTCGGAAAAAAAGGAGGAAATAAGTTTCCAAAAGACAAAACTGTGTCAAAGCACTGACAGTTATTGACCCGTAGGTAACTCATATTTGCCATAATCAAGCGCAAGTAGCGCAACCACAAAGAGTGACATTTGATGTTTCGGAGACCTCACGCTACACTAGCGCCTCTAGCGGCGAATTCATACGCGGTAGCCCTCATTAAAAAGAAACGCCAGGTAGTTGCCTGCAGGGCTCTGAACCGGTTTTTACTATTTTTGAAATATCTCTTAAAGTATTTGTCATATCTCCATTTTTATTTTAAGATTTATTTTTGTTAGTCTTCATCTATGAAATAAATGATTTAAAGTACGAAGTAATATCGTAAAACGCAATTAACCGAAATGTTTAACCGGTTAATTGTATGAAGACGAAACCGGTTTCCGAGCCCTGGTTGCCTGGTTGAAATCAGAGATGGCGTTGCGGTGCCTGTCGAGAAGGTGGAGAACAGAGGGGCTACCGCGAACCACAAACAAAATTTTCCCTCTCTGTCTCACTTATATGCAAACTTGCAAGTGCGACAGAGAGAGAAAACTTCGTTTGCTGTCGGCCATGCGCACGCCATTATGGTGGAGGCGGTCAAGCCGAGCAGCCATTATGTGACGTCATCTCTGGGATCACCACGTTTCTTCGTTTAATTCTTAATCCGTTTGCATCAGAGTGATCACGCGTTATTTTGTCATAAAATCAATACTGTCTATTAAAACCAATCATCGGCTATCACGACGTGATATTATTTTAATCTTCACTTATGACACTACCCTGAAATAAGGGCCCCGATGAATATACGGCAAATACGAGTGCGGAAAAAGATCCTGTTACTTCGACAGCAGGCCCAGTCACTAGAAGGGGTCCTTAGTCATATTGATGTGAATTATAATTTGAAACGGGATATTTACCATGTATATTTGTATTTTTGAGTTCCCGATATTTCGGCACTGTTGCAAGCGCCATTATCAAAGATTAACAAAATAATAAATAAAAAATACATGGTAAATATCCCGTTTCAAATCGTAATTCTAATGTAAATGACCATGTAAGCTTGAAATCTTACATATTGATGTGTACTATAAGGTGTATTTATACCTATTACTAGTGCTATATGGTTTCAGCATTTTAATTGGATCTGGACTTCATATGAATTTAACGTTTCAGTTTATAAAAGCTGTTTAAAGCAGCAAGTTTAAATTGAATGCGATGTAGCAAGATAGGTGATAGGTGTAAGACGTATGTTCGCTCTGATTAATGGATGTCTTGTGCGGTGAGTTTTAATTACATTCAGCTTAAGACAGGCAGTGACTGAAGCAATATTTTAGTGGTTAACAGCCATGTGGGCAAGACGAGATAGAGCTTTTTCAATTAATTTGTAAATTGGCTTTATCCTCGTGAGGCCCCGTGTTATATAGGTACTACATAAAATACAATTGATTTTGAACTATACATACCTTTGTTAAGGTTGAGATTATTTAGTTAATTTTTGAAGGTCAGGCCTCAGGAGGTTATAAAAGAATTGTGGCTTAGATACGCGTCACACTCGTGATCGGGTGCTGTTTGTGGAGTCCAATCTGGTCATGCTTGCTAGGACATAGTGACTACGTTAATACTAGTGTCTTTTTATAAGGGATTGATGAGAGACATCATCCTGTTCTGGATTCGTTTATATTATCAGTGACTCTTAGAGACCATGTACATATCTAACAATATTCAATTAGTCTTAATTTTATCGCTCTGCGACCATGTACATCTCTAAAGACGTTAGAATAGTAACTATTCGTTTGTATTTATCTTCACTGTATGACATTAATTTTGTTATATTTGTAAACTCAAAATTATTATTCTTTCTTGAATTGTAAATTAATATTTTAACATAAAAAATGTATTCTTGTCGTTGTACTTTCCTAAATTGAAAATTTATATTTTGACACGTAAAAATGCCCTTGTGGCCTATTTGGAGAATAAATGTTTGATTTTGATTAATTGCCACTAGGAACTCAACACCACATACATACACATAGTGGTGTTATTATGGCTGCGGTTCTCTGTTAAATGGAGATACTTCCCCGGCTGCGCTGCTCCAAATCTCTCAGCGAGATGACATTCCGCTGTGCCCTTTCCTACCACTCTCAGTGAGATGACGTTCCGCTGTGCCCTACCCTACCACTCTCAGTGAGATGACGTTCCGCTGTGCCCTACCCTACCACTCTCAGCGAGATGACGTCTCGCTGTGCCCTACCCTACCACTCTCAGCGAGATGACGTTCCGCTGTGCTCTACCCTACATCCCTCAGTGAGATGGCGTTCCGCTATGCCCTAATCTACCTCTCTCAGTGACATAACTTTCTGCTGTGCCCTACCCTACCTCTCTCAGAGAGATGACATTCCGCTGTCATCATCATTTGAGTTGGCCGAGTTGCGTTAACATCCAGTGACAAAAATAGTAGTACCCAACTGATAAGGCGCGTCGTGAATCTTCGTTCGCGCAGAAAAGAAAGTATCGCTCCGAAGATTAACGAAAGAATGCTTAAAACTTACAATTAACCTTAGATCACTACTATAAGGTTCATAATACACTGTTCATAATACGCGTGCACTCGATCAGAAGTATGGCGGCTGACTAACATGCCACGCGGCGAGCGCTAACATGGCGGCAGCTGCGGACCAATAGCGGTACAGGAAAAAGAAGCGCGGTGCGTGGAGCGTGCCGATTGGTCAATAGCATTTCCCGCGCTTTAAAAATTCATCTTCTGCGCAGGTACATCGGTAAGCCATATCAGTTGGGTACTACTGTACGCTCTTAAGTTTCGTGTTCTCTCATATTTTATTAGTTCCTTTACATTTTTCAAAATAGTGTACACGTGGCGTGGCGTGGCGTAATTTTAAAACCAAACCAATTCCAATAACATCAATTCAGTATCGTAATCTCTTGCTAATGAAGGAGGCAGTTAGGCTAAAATTAATTACGTGGCTGTTTTCCCTGGCACCCCTTTAAAGGCGGGAAGGGTCGCCCGGTGACCGTGCCAGTTAATGCGTTTTACATTTTATTGAACTTTTCTAAAATTAAACCTGGCCAAGGTTAGTAAAATCAGCCTATTTTAGAAAAAAAACGGTGGAGTATCAGCTTAAGTCTTGTCTGATGGTAAGCAGACATAGCCTATGAAATGAATGAAATTCAATTTTTAAGATTCCATATGTCAAAAAAAACGGGCCTAGTGCATATCGGCACCCGGACATTTAGGGTTCAGATTCAATTAATTTTGAATGAATAGGAAAAATAAGGAAATATTTAAAAATAATAATATTTGTTGGTAAAACATACGTAATAATAAACATTATCATCAAATATCAAATAAATAGGTCAATGGGGAGATAAAAAGTTATTCGGAACAAAAATTGTAATAAATCATGAATTTGATGGCTTGTCAGTCATTTGTTTTGTAATATTTTACAAACAAAAAATATAGTGTTTATTTGCTTATGGCATTAAGTCCTCCTTTTGTATGATAAGTTTTACTTTTGTGCAATAAAGATTAAATAAATGTGATAATCGGCCGGCACTTACGCCTTTATTGCCGCTGTTCCAATACAATAGTGAATAGGTGCAACGTAAGCGCCTGCCGCCGTGAGGTCCCTTTCGATGTGGATTATCACAAATAAATAAATATTTAAAACATATATTTAGCAATGCATGTCCTTAATTCCTATTCTCAGATAGAGACTGCATATCCATCTCATTACCAAGTTGGCCGAGTGCTGGGCTATTACCGGCGTAATTAAACCTCTCTGGCACCCCTTCAGACACCGACATGCTTCGCTGTGATTACATAATCGCGCTATTGTAAGAACAGAATGGCACTGCCAAAAAACTAGTTATCTAGTCTAAATTTTAAGTTCTACGGCATCTAAATAATCCGCTGTAAGGTCCTTGTGCTTGACAACTAAGTGTCTAATAGGTGACACCTGTTAATCACCTCTGTCATCATGATATAAGATTGAAAATGCCATGTATTTGGTCAATGTGGCAATTTCCTCGCTGTATCGCAATGCTCATACGTTGTGCGAAGAAGTCGCCTGCTCTTCGGTCACCAGTTACGTCAAACAAACGCTTCGCGATTTCACTAAATTACTTGTGAGCGCTGGGGCCCCATAGACGAAGAATTTCGACACCAAAAGGTACAAAAGTGTACTCTCTACGGAGGCCCCTATATTTGTTACGTTTTAAATTAACATTATATTTACATATGCATTATTTAATTCTGATCATGCAAACATTCATTCAGATTCAGATTCATTTAGATTCAGATTCATTTATTTCATAGATGTAAATTACAATATAAATTTGCATTCATGTCAAAAGTATACGAATTCACATCATGATCGTCAATTAAGATATAAATAATAATAATGGAATAGGGTTTAAACATATTCACCGAATAAGGATCGTCATAACATAATTGGACACACAGAAAATATAAATAAAATACAAATGGAATTTAAGACAACAATATGATGGCAATTAAATAAATGGTTAATTCGAATGTAATTACATAATTTTAAACAAATGTCAAAAAATAATTAATCACACAATTTATAATAAAACAGTTTATCAGCAAAATGTCCGTAAGTATTATCAATTAAACATGTAATTCCATGTACTCATTTACCGAGTACAGAGGGTTATCCAACAAAAGCTTTCTCAGTTGATGTTTAAACGTTTTGTCAGATGACTTCCTTTAACTTGCAGGTAACCATTGACCGAATAATAGGTTTTTTTTAATACTCTCGTTGTTCTTTAATACTCTCATTGTCTGGAATAACATTTGGTAGTGTCCTTTGGTTAACTTTGGTCTAAGACAGGCTTGATTAATGTCTTTTAAAAACCAGGATTAATAAATTTCGTATTTCCAATATCCTGCTGAAGTTTCAAATTTTCTAATTAGAGCCCATCAAACCTAGTAAACTCATTGAATAATTATTATGTAGGTCTATCTAACCAAACAAGTTGTATTGGAATCAAATTTACATTTATTGCGCACACTTGTTTATTTTGGTAACCTGAGTTAACCTTAAAATTAATTAATACCTAGTGTTTATTGAACCCCCGAAACTGATGAATTAATATGTTGTCGGGTTATAAGCAACTCACTAAGTAACAAATACCTACTTAAAATAAAGCTCGTATCAGCATCGTTTCAGTGCTGAGATACGAGGTGTCGAAGAGTAGTGACATATTTGATAGTGAGTCTTGCTAGTGGGATATAAATTATACTTTTTAAAGTTTTATTGATAGAACTATGTTTTTAAAGTATCAGGAACTATAGTATAGTCCATTTGGGGAATATTGATATGCCACGTGTGTGAAGTTAGCATATCATTTGGTAGAAATCCATATGTTTTATTTTTTCAGCAAAAACGGCAGAACTATTACTGAAACTTATCAGGAACTATAGAACTATGCTGCATGCGAATAGAACTCCAATTATTTTGTGATCTGCTGGAACTTGATATGCTATCTTCACGGACATGTCTTGCTTCTCATCTGACGATGTTTAGTACTATATAAATTTCGTCACATACCGAACTCAACATATCTAAGTTACCAACATAGCTCAGTGAGCTGAAGTGGCAGTGGGCAGGTCACATACCGCAGAACCGATGGCCGTTGGGGCAGACTGGTTTTTGAGTGGAGACCGCGTGTCAGGAAACGTAGTGTGTGGCGCCCTGTAACTAGGTGGGGCGATGATATTCGTAAGGCAGTGGGCAGGGGTTGGAGGAGAAAAGCTTAAGAACGAGCTCAGTGGCGTGCCATGGGAGGGCCCTATGTCCAGCAGTGAACTGACACAGGCTGATGATGATGATGATATACCTAACTGCTACTTCGTGATCATGTGTAGGTTATGTTAGGTTAGATGTGGTATCTTCTCCCCGGAACCAATGTGATCTGTTATGCGGACGATACGCTTGTGCCGGCCTACGAGGCTACACGTCTAGGGCAAGTGATGACCACACTGGTTGTCGAGAGGATCCACCTATTGGGAATCAAAGTGTCTGTGGGGAAAACGGAGGCGGTCCTCTTCCTCGGCTTATAGGACACGGGTGCTGGTACTCACAGGTGCAGGTGCTCCGAGTTGCCGGTCGCGAAGAAAGCCCCCGCTGCCATGGGTGTGGCGCAGCAATAGACGATTTGCGCCACACACTAGAGGTGTGCACGGCGTGGGAGCCACAGCGGCATGATTTACTATTACGTTTTAAATTAACATTATATTTACATATGCTTTATTTAATTTTGATCATGCAAACATTCATTCAGATTCAGATTCATTTAGATTCAGATTCATTTATTTCGTAGATGTAAATTACAATATAAATTTGCATTCATGTCAAAAGTATACGAATTCACATCATGATCGTCAATTAAGATATAAATAATAATAATGGAATAGGATTTAAACATATTCACCGAATAAGGATCGTCATAACATAATTGGACACACAGAAAATATAAATAAAATACAAATGGAATTTAAGACAACAATATGGTGGCAATTAGATAAATGGTTAATTCGAATGTAATTACATAATTTTAAACAAATGTCAAAAAATAATTAATCACACAATTTATAATAAAACAGTTTATCAGCAAAATGTCCGTAAGTATTATCAATTAAAAATGTAATTCCATGTACTCATTTACCGAGTACAGAGGGTTATCCAACAAAAGCTTTCTCAGTTGATGTTTAAACGTTTTGTCAGATGACTTCCTTAAACTTGCAGGTAACCATTGACCGAATAATAGGTTTTTTTTATACTCTCGTTGTTCTGTAATACTCTCATTGTCTGGAATAACATTTGGTAGTTTCCTTTGGTTAACTTTGGTCTAAAACAGGCTTGATTAATGTCTTTTAAAAACCAGGATTAATAAAATTCGAATTCCCATTATCCTGCTGAAGTTTCAAATTTTCTAATTAGAGCCCATCAAACCTAGCAAACTCATTGAATAATTATTATGTAGGTCTATTAGACCAAACAAGTTGTATTGGAATCAAATTTACATTTATTGCGCGCACTTGTTTATTTTGGTAACCTGAGTTAACCTTAAAATTAGGTAATACCTAGTGTTTATTGAATCCTCGAAACTGATGAATTAATATGTTGTCGGGTTACAAACACGACGACACGATTTTGACGACCGGTTTAGCCTAGTGGGTAGTGCACCTGCCTGTGAAGCTGACGGTCCTGGGTTCGAATCCCGGTCAGGGCAAATATTTGTGTGATGAGCATGAATATTTGTTTCTGAGTCTTGGATGTTTTCTATGTATTTAAGTATTTATATCTATTAAATATATCGTCGTCTAGTACCCATAACACAAGCCTTCTTGAGCTTAGTGTGGGGCTAGTTCGATTTGTGTAAGATTGTCCTCTAATATTTATTTATTTATTTATTTATTTTATTTAAACAACTCACTAAGTAACAAATACCTACTTAAAATAAAGCATAGTTACAGATATGATAGTGAGTCTTGCTTCTCATCCAACGATGTTTAGTACTATATAAATTTCGTCACATACCTAACTCAACATACCTAAGTTACCGACATAGCTCAGTGAGCTGAAGTGGCAGTGGGCAGGTCACATACCGCAGAACCGATGGCCGTTGGGGCAGACTGGTTCTTAAGTGGAGACCGCGTGTCAGGAAACGTAGTGTGTGGCGCCCTGTAACTAGGTGGGGCGATGATATTCGTAAGGCAGTGGGCAGGGGTTGGAGGAGAAAAGCTTAAGAACGAGCTCAGTGGCGTGCCATGGGAGGCTCTATGTCCAGCAGTGAACTGACACAGGCTGATGATGATGATATACCTAACTGCTACTTCGTGACTCGGTGCATGTGTAGGTTATGTTAGGTTAGATGTAAATAAATAAATAAATAAATATTATAGGACAATCTTATACAAATCGAACTAGCCCCACAGTAAGCTCAAGAAGGCTTGTGTTATGGGTACTAGACGACGATATATTTAATAGATATAAATACTTAAATACATGGAAAACATCCAAGATTCAGAAACAAATATTCATGCTCATCACACAAATATTTGCCCTGAGCGGGATTCGAACCCAGGACCGTCAGCTTCACAGGCAGGTGCACTACCCACTAGGCTAAATCATAGATAGATAGATATGGTATCTTCTCCCCGGAACCAATGTGATCTGTTATGCGGACGATACGCTTGTGCCGGCCTACGAGGCTACACGTCTAGGGCAAGTGATGACCACACTGGTTGTCGAGAGGATCCACCTATTGGGAATCAAAGTGTCTGTGGGGAAAACGGAGGCGGTCCTCTTCCTCGGCTTATAGGACACGGGTGCTGGTACTCACAGGTGCAGGTGCTCCGAGTTGCCGGTCGCGAAGAAAGCCCCCGCTGCCATGGGTGTGGCGCAGCAATAGACGATTTGCGCCACACACTAGAGGTGTGCACGGCGTGGGAGCCACAGCGGCATGATTTACCCGCTACATTGGGCGGGGACCTCTCGCTGCTGACCAGTGTATCAAAACTGCTCGATAGCGAGAGGTCATGGGAAACAATGGCCTCCTTCTTTCTTGCAAGTCCGTAATGGCTCAGAAGGAGGCCGCGGAAAGAGCGGGAGAACGACCTATCCGCTCCCCATATCCTCAGAAGACGAGCGGGATGCACACGCCGGCGCTATGCGTATTTGCTCCCTCCATCGTAGTGGACCGGGTGATAGGGTCGGGGGACCCTAACCATCCTTTAAATCCACGGGATTGAAGCGCCCTGAAATTGTCCCGGGGCGCTCTCTGGCCAGACCCGCATAAATCGAGCGTGTCGCGAGGGTCAAAGTGGAATGCGTCAAGCCAACCTCTGGCCCTACCTGGAAGCGATGTCGTCGGACAATCGTTGGGGGTTTAGTGTGTAGTCTGGGCCTTCTGCCCAGGAGTCCCACAAACCCACCGTCCCCCTTCTTCTGGGCGGATGGTGCGCAAAAGCATTCCCCCAACGCAAAAAAACAAGATCTGGTATTTTCTATTTTCCTGACAGCATACTGACGTCTCCTAGAGCTCCTTACTTATCGGTATACTATCAGTATTACGCTATGCACCTAGGCATCCTGCATCAATCAGGGTGCACTCATTTGTACCGGCTCGATTGGCAGTTTGACTTTGACAGCTTTCGGATATGGTACCGCAGAGACCCGTACCGTTTACATTCTTACCGCGTACATTTACATTGTACGATATTCCTACAGCATCAAACGACTCACCGCTACTGTGCCCATCCACCGCCTCGGGTCCCGAGGGCTAGGCTGCAGGTCCAGGGGTTAGTGTCCAGCTGAATATGACGTACACAGGTTCCTAGGTCACTGATAAGCACACTCTTCCAAGGGGGAAAGGTCCTCAACGCACACACAAATAATATTGAGAAAAATGATGTTCCCGCGGCGCCGCTAGTTAACGAACTAACTTTTTAATAAGTGCGTGTCATTGCACATTTGTATATCTGCTTCCGGCGAGTGGCGCTGTTAGCGCGCTGGTGTTGCCATCCCGGGGGGATGACGTTTTCAAGACAAGAAGCAGCAAATCGTTAGAAGCTCGTAGGGATACCATACGTAATAGAAAACAAAATAAATTGACCTACAAGATTGTGTCTTCAGTCATTCAAATAAAGTTATAAACAAACTAAAATAAACTAGTGTTCCGGTACGGAACATACATTATTAGCTGTGCCAACAATTATAAAACTTTATTCAATTTCATCCCAAGAAGTTTAATCATATCCATCCACACAATATCAATATTAAATTTAAACTTAACCCAATCCATTTCAAATTATTGGAACTAAAATTGATGGTGAAGGAAATTAGCCTTTTAATTGTCTAATTAACCGTTAGCAAGAACGGACACGAATTCTATATAATATTAAAAGGGCAAACCGTTTCCTTCGGAACGTAATTTACCGGAATTATGAATATTAAATAGCTAAGGAGTTTTCCCACGTGGGAAGTTTTCGTTAATGTATATTAATGAAAGTAATAAAATTTATGGTTGTATTTGTGACATTGCAGTGAATAACTTGTTCATTTATTTATTTATTTACAAGAACGGTAACAAAATAACCAGTTACACTTGTAACTCGATTCCACTCACACCTCAGATTCGGTTGAAACCGTTCAACCAATCTCACTGGAGCGCAAACTCTTAGAGTATTCCAGTGTTCCAAACCACACGGGTGGTCGTGCCGGAGGTTTTCCCCTGGATTTTCCCCAGGCTACTCTCCAACCGCGCACTCCTATCGCTTTATTGGGCCCGGCCTATAAAGCCACAGTCAGGTTCTAAAAAAAATAAAATAAAAAAAATACAAAAATCTATGTATTTATGTTAGTTTATGGTGCTTCTTATAGTCATAGTTAGTATTGGTTGTTTATACTCTATTTTTCCGTTTCACCTACTCAAGTAATATAAATTTTCTAGCTTAGTTTCTACTACCCAAAGGTTGTCTGGAAGAGATCGCTTGTTAGCGATAAGACCGCCTGTCGTCTATCACTGTTACATGTATTTTAATTGTACATTAACTTCGTTTGGTGAGCAATAAAGAATATTTGTATTGTATTGTATTGTATTGTATATGGCCTTATGGGATTTCAACTCCTTGGAAACTTACAACCTCTGGTTAACATCATAGTACTTCAGGGTCATACACGGATTTAGGTTCGCGTCTTTTCTGTGGACATACCAAAAGTTAAGGGCTACGAAGCTTAATTTTGGATTGGACCAGTAACCCGCATAAACAGTGTCTCCGTTTCTATAAATATAGTATCTTGCCATTTTCTCAATGTTACTATCTAGAACAGGACTATTGCGACCTTATGTCATAAATTTTAAATGTATTTTTTGGATTTTTCATTAAGAAATATTGTTTCAAACATCACTCCAAATCGACCATTTTCAAACTAAAAACTTGTTTTTTTCGCTTAAATTCTGTTACACACAATAAAATCAAAAAATGTTTCTATCTAAAACATTAATAAAGTCATACTATCCTTTAATAACTTTATTGGTATTATCAATACTTTTGTCATAATTTGAAATCAAAATTTTAAAACTTATAAGGCTTCTTAACAAAATAATAAGCCCATAACCCCACATGCACATGGTACAGTCGCCATCAAATATATCTGTACTCTTCAGGGTGCTCAAAAATATCTGAACATGCACTTTAACGCCTTGACAGAGTCGTGTTCAGATATATGTGAGCACCTTGTTAGCTCCGATATATCTGATGGCGACTGCGAACTGCGGGCAAAGTTGCGCAACTTTGGAGCTCCATCTCTGTTAGGAAACTGTATTCACTAGGGTGTTCCTAACTTAAATAATAACAAATAGTCCATAAACAAGTCATTCTAGGATCCGTAGAAGGCAAACGCTTGAGTCCATTCAGACCCACAACCAGGCCACGACAACACGTGATCGCGTGTTAATTCATATGGAATTAAATAGTTTTATTCACGCGTACTATAAATTTCCGCCGGACATGTTCACACGTATTTGTGGGGTCCGGTCTATTCATGTTTGCAAGGACTAGTGTTCAGTGGAATTGACATGATGAGAGACTTCACTGTTCTCATTTGATTTTATTTTTTAGACTGACGCTCAGAGACCTTATACATCTCTGAAGATATTTATTTATTAGATTTTATTATTTTCATGTTAATATATTATTAATAAATATTATTAAATATTTTATTATGATTAGTGTACCTACTTCATTACCTTTTATCTTGACGCTTAGAGACCTTATAAATCTCTAACAAATCTCGATTGTTATTAGTTTCTTAGTCTTATTTTTGACATGTAACACTACATTTAATTAATGATACTTTGATTATTGTATTATTTTTATTTGATGTACCTAGATAGATTTTGACTTGTAAAAGTGCCCTTGAGGCCTATTTGCAGAATAAATGTTTTGATTTTGATTTTTGATTTTGTAACCGGGTGATTCTCATTCCAGAATTTAACATTTTCTTAATTTGTCCTTACCGGGCCCGGATTGTTAACGACTCGTGAGTGATTATTTTTGACTTTAACTATTTTATCAGTTAGGGATCCAGGTTACTCTACACCTGGATCCTTCACTGATAACTGGAGTCAACAATAAGTTTAAATTGCACTCTGATTTCCTTAACTTTCACTTAACGTTCGGACCGGTAAGGACGTCAATTAACTTTGATACAGGTATAGAGTAAACTGGAGTCAACAATAAGTTTATATTGCACTCTGATTTCCTTAACTTTCACTTAAAGTTCGGACCGGTAAGGACTTCAATTAACTTTGTTCCAGGTATAGAGTAAACTGGAGTCAACGATAAGTTTAAATTGCACTCTGATTTCCTTAACTTTCACTTAACGTTCGGACCGGTAAGGACATCAATTAACTTTGATCCAGGTGTAGAGTAAACTTGAGTCAAAAATAAGTTTAAATTGCACTCTGATTTCCTTAACTTTCACTTAACGTTCGGACTGGTAAGGACATTAATTATCTTTAACAATGATTCACTACTGTTTGCCGCTGCGTTGTAGAGTCGTTGTTGCGTGTGAATAGACCCAAAAAGGAATGATTTCACTGCGCTGGACCGATGCAGAAGGCTGCCAAATGCAGCTTCTCCCGTGCAGACAATTTGGTGCAGAATTGGCGGAAATGCATAGAGTACAAATTAAAGTCACTAAAATGTATCTCTAGTCCTGTGTTTTAAAAATCTTAATATATACTGTTGTTCTAGTTATTTAAAGTTTGTCCTGTTGATCTCTTAGCAAAATATTTGTAAAAGTTCCGCTGAAATGTATTATGTTCGCACTATCCTTACTACCTTCTCACTTAGCTTAAGCAAATAATTAATTATCGCATCGCGCATTAGAATATATGTATTATGTGTTCTTAGTGAGATATATCCAAATATATATTTTAAGAGAGGTAGGGCACAGCAAAATGTCATCTTGCTCGAATTTGGAGCAGCCCAACTGGGGAAGTACCTCCACCTTGCAGAAGACCACAACCATAATAACATTATGTGCTATAAAGTATGTAGTGTTGTGTTCCTGGAGGTGAGCAAGGTTGCCAGAGCTCCCGAGGATGCACTGTGTTGAGAGCGAGGGACCTAAATGTGTTCCTTCTGCTGTCAGCACAGTGCATCTTATAAAGGGTCGGCAACGCCTACGTGACTCCTTTGGAGTTGCGGGCGTCTATAGGCTACGGTGTTTGCCATCGGCGTCGTATTAAAAAAAACCAAGGAGACATTTGTATCTATTGTCTATTTTCTATTTGCTTACACACATGATTGTATGATTGTTTCTGTGTTATCTCCGTAAATAAAAATAAAATTATCATTAAAAAAATTAATTGCGTGCTATGGCGATCCTCAATCATGAAGTATCTATTACGAAGAAAAGCGCATAAATAAGGTGGTCTAAATTATTTAATACAGATATCAAATATAGAGAAAACATGAAGTTAGCTTGCACCTAGTGAAGTTTAGGGCGATAATGACAACTCAAGAGTCGAGGAAATACTTACTATCTTTATAAGATTTCAAGCTTACATGGTCATTTACATTAGAATTACGATTTGAAACGGGATATATGGCGCTTGCAACAGTGCCGAAATATCGGGAACTCAAAAATACAAATATACATGGTAAATATCCCATTTCAAATCGTAATTCTAATACTATCTTTATTGGATAAAAATACACGGCTTTTATACTAAAATTTGGTATGCAAAGAATGCGTAATGCAATAGACAATGGTCGTGATTTATTTAATATTATTTTCTTGGAATCTATGTCACGGCCGATTGAATTTTTTAGTTTTAGGAAATGGTACAAAGGAAAATATTAATAAGTTTCCATCAGATGTGTATCAGCTGTGGACAGCTGTGTTATAAGGGTGTGACCTCACTACACTGTAGATAGAGATGTAGATGTAGTGTAGGGATGCCTGCCCCGAAGCAGGCGGGCTGTCGATCGCAGGTCAGGATCATTCAGCCCCATTCCCTTGAAGTCAGAGCTTATGGTTACTGTCCCGGCGGCATTTCCATTCTTCCTATTTTCCTGCAAAAAAGAAGGACATCCTTAAGGTTGACATCCCTCAATTCGTTCTCCTCTAGCATATCGCTACCGAATATATTAAACCGCATTGCTGCGTACATAATACATTCCGCTATGACATGCTTACTGGTTTCTTCCTCCCCACAATGTGGACAGGAAGCATTATTGCTGATCCCTATTATGTTCAGGTGTCTATTAAGATTATTACGACCAGAGTACTCTTACCCAGTTTCAGCAGGTACCTGGTTCTCCTACCGTCGATCCCTCCTAGCATCATCTTTGCCTGCCTGCATCCAGGCATTACTCGCCACTCTCCGCCTCTTTCTCTTTTATTCCTCATATGACCCCCTTTGTGACCTCAGCCGAGAAGGGAAGGACCGGTTCAGGACCCATGAATCCCGCTCCCGCCCCCTCCCTTGCCAGTTCGTCCGCTTTTTCGTTTCCCGAACGGTTCGGTCACTACACTAGATAAGATAAATTCATCCGTGAGAAGAGAAGATCTAGAAGGCTTGTGGTTCCATGCATAAAGAGAGTCAAATTAATTGCGCCGTCCGGAACGGCATCGCATTTGGTCGTGATTGGTAGAAATTCAGAGACCAACACGGCTAGTACAACAAGTAATGTAGTTGTTGTGTTAATCAACAACATTCAACGGAACGACTGGACTTTATGTGCCATCGCCAAACATGATACTTTTCTTGTATGGTAAATTAAGCCATCCTAAGTTCATTTTTAAAATTGAAAAGTTGCGGAAAAGCATGGTTTATGGAAAAAAAATTAAAGTTTCCATACAAAATTCACTTATTGTCAATATCGTTTGAAGACCATATGATCATAAATTAGGGAGGGGGGGAGGTCGGGTAAGGGGATGGGGGCATCTATCCCTATCCGCGTTAGAGTCGACTTTGCCCCAACAGGTCTTTCTGAGCTTTTATAAAAAAAATAACCTGCTGTGAGCTACCACAGCTGAAGCTCCCATCTTAATCTTCTAACCTATCCGCATTAGAGTGGATTTTGCCCTAACAGGTCTTTCTGGGCCTTATTGTGCGTATTTAGTATGAACAAAAGCTTGTTTACAGCTTTACACTTAACAAATAACAAATAATATTGTAATAATTAGACCCAAAAACGCCACAAAAGTAATTATACGTACAAATGAATGCACGCTAACTTTGACAGGAGCCATTAGTGAATTTTGTATAGAAAGTTTGAAAGTTTAATATTTTTTTTCTCGGAAACTATGAGTTTCCGCAATTTAAGATTTGGTTGGGAGACTCCTTATGGTGAGTACAATCTATAAAAAAATATGAGCCCTGAACTCGATGGCACATAATCTACAGTCGAACCTACTCAACACTCACAAAGTGAATCTTCTGTAAATATTGTCTGCGCCGGTAATTACTCGCTCGATACCTGCTATGACTCCAACTGAATCTGTACTGCTTTGTGCACACTAGTGCCTATAATGACGCTATTTACTTGTTTCCTACCTATTTATATTCCCCCCCTTTCGTGAAGTGCAATAACTTAATTCAAAATATGATTATAATCTTTACGTTACCAATTTTTGAGCGAGCGTGTAGTGAAATGAAATGAAATGAAATGAAATCATTTATTCTTCAATTTAGGCATGTTACATGCACTTATGAATGTCAAAAAACTACCACCGGTTCATAAAATAAACCTCTGCCTCGAGAAGAACCGGCGTAAGAAACTCGGCGAGGTGTCATTTTTTCAAAGCAATATACAATGTATATAAAATAACAGTAAAAATAGTACAAAATTCAAATGCTACAGTATAAACATACAGACATATTTTTTAATATTAAGGACAAAATATTTCTGTGTTAGATTACTTGTGCGGGACGCTATCACTGCCAAACATCCCTATCCATGATGTAATCGTTTATCTTATAATATGCTTTAGTATAATCGAAGCGTTTCATTTCAGTTTGGGAAAAAAGCTTCCGTATATACATCCAGCAGTTTTCCTCTACATGTCGCACTTCTCAACCGATTCTCGTGAAATTTTCTGAGTACGTTCCATAATTATACATATATAATTTTTCTATATCGGTGTTGTAAATGTGTTATTAATTGCACGCCGTTTATTGTATTGTTTCGGTACCCGAATTGGGATTATCTATTTAATATTACCTCACAATGTAATTACCATGTCGGTGTCTTTGTTCAATGTGTCATACATAGTTTTTAGCTCATTTTCATATAAACTCACTACCTTATTGTCCGCGAATGTTGTGTCGATACAAACCCAATAGGGTTTAACAACACTTATCTGTCAAACCTAATATAAGATTTTTTTTTAATGTAAATAAAAAAAAAGTATTAAGTATCGAGGTCTTCAGCCCACAGAGCCACTAGTAATCAAATCAAAGACGTAAGTACCAAATATGGACTCTGTCGAAGCCTTTCCCGAACTACTACACAAGCTATGTAGTATAGGAGATAAATTGGAGTGTACATTTTTTAAACGAGTGCCAACATGTATGTGACAGGACCTGGTCCCGTTTTAGGTCCGTGTTTTGTTAAATTTAATTAGCGCGGTGTATAACGCACGGACACGGCCCAATTGTCGCTCCCGCGGGAACAGTGCTTGTTAAAGTCATTACGGACTTCAAGAGGACCCACGATAATTGTATAATTTTTAGGATTCCGTACCCGAAGTGTCCAGACGGAACCGTGTTGTTGTCACTCACGCGTCCCTCCGTTCGTCCGTGCGTCCGTCTGCCCGTCACCTGTCACTGGTTTTACAGCCAAACGGTTGGAATTACAGTCTTCAAATTTTCACAATATAAGCATCTTAGTGACCCAAAATCATACAAATTATCAAAACTTTTTATATTTATGTTTTAAGGGGGGCACCCATGCACCTAAAAGGAGGCACGAAAAAATTTTTTTTTAATCTACCCCATCGAATGGGTTATCGTTGTTTAGAGCTCATTGAGTAGATAATACCATTTTTTTTGTTTTTAAAAATATTGGAAAACCAAGGAATGAGAACCCACCAAAGTCAGGTTTTTATTTATTATGAAGTTATTAACATTATAACAAGTTGATATGGAAGCCACTGTGACCGTCCGATAAGGAAGGCGGGTTTATATAACTGAAGGTTTGAATCTCGGCGTACCACAGGGTTTTTCAAAACTTTAGGTACAAAATATCATTCTATAACTTAGCAGTGGCTTTTTGGTAACGGAAAACGTAGGGAGGAAACCAGTCTAATCCTAATAAGCTCTCGTTTCCTTTTCCCTGGGTGTGAAGGGCAAATGACAGTCGCTATTATAAAACTTGTTCCTACGCCAAACTTCAATCTGAAATACACCAAATCAAATCTCAATCAATTATATATGTTAACACGAATTTCCTTTCCACACTTTATTCTTGCGTTACATATTATATCTACAAAACAAAGACGAAAGTCTATTTGCATTTCTAGTTAAAAAAGCTTACTATTCACAAGGGAATACTTGACAGATGAAGAATTGTAACTGTTTAAGCATGCTCCATCTTGACTCAAAATATTTGTATGCCTTGTGGCAAAACATAGAGAGACAGTAATATTAATAATTCTAAGACCTATGTACCTATGTTTACAAATAAATGTTTTTGACTTTTGACTTTTGAAGTTACATGTCAAAAACAAGAGTCGGTCCCGATTACTGTAATAAATTCAATGAAAGCCTTTTCAATACTTACGTAACAAAAAAACTTAAGGTACTCAAAGCTCTTCATGGAAGGAGTGGACCCCGGCTAGACCAAAAAAAATTGGAAATACAGTAGAAAGCAGCTCAGGATGGCCTGGGGTATTTACAAGTCACTTCGAGGTCAAAGGAATCTTGGCCAAGATGGGACTAGCAGACGGCATAGAATGTAGGATGTGTGGCGAGGATGACGAGATAATGGAACACTTATTATGTGAATGTCACGCCCTTGTCAGAAAGAGAATGAATGACTTTGGCAATGGTTATCCTGAACCAAAGGAATTCAGAGTACTTCCGCTGAACTCCATCATTCGGTTTGTGGAAATGCTGGAGAGCAGCTTGGAGTAGGCATAAAGGAGGGGGTAATTGCACAAAAGATCCCACTGGGTCGAAGTGCATCCGCAAGGGCCCTCATTTAAACAAGATAAGATAAGATAAGAACAAAAAACTTACGAATTTATAGCCTCAGACACGAAATGTAGAATGTAATGAGAGAGTAAAGCAGACTTGTCATATTTTGTGTAACCAACTTCCTACATTCTTTTGTTTACCAGAGTAAAAGTCCCTTTAAAGCTGTGCCAAGCTAATACCGCCTTTATGCCGTATAATTACAGTATATAGCTAAAGGAGGACAAGTGGAAATGCCAGAGGGCCCAGCGTGGGCGGCTGTATCGAAATTATAACAGTAATGAAAATTTTAGTGCCGTTTTCCTGCTAGGTTTGTCGTGATGAATAATTTATACCTTAAATGGACAAGGTTAGTCCTTAATTTGTATAACATAAACTATATTACCTCCACATGGCTCGGAAATCAAAATATAAGCGCATAACTTGCATATCATAGTCACAGGATATCTTCTCGAAGATATCAAAGAAAGAAAGAAATATTAGATTGTATTTCAAGGGTCTAAAATGAGCCATATTACCACGAGATAGTTAAAGTAGTTCGAGGGGTAATATGGCTTTTAGACCAGAGTTATACACTCTACTTTTCACTTCGATTGCGAGTAAATAAATAAACAAAGGTTAACCTACCCAAAATTAAAAATAAATTCCACGGCTAACATATATAATTTGGCACAACATTTTTGCAGTTCGCGCGCAACATTCATGCGCGAAAAAAGCAAACTGACCTTCCATTGAGCGCTTCAAAGCGTTGCTCGAACGATTTAATCACTTGTGAAATAGTGACTACTACAAACTTAATCTTTAAACTCTTTAGAGAAATTAATTGTGTTTCCTGATTGGTCGATTTTAGTAAAGCTGTATTCTGGTTGGTTAATACCCAAAACCAAATATTGTTTAAAGTGTTAAATTAGTATTCTATGATTGGTGGATTTAATAGGTGAAGTATTTTGATTGGTCAAAGTAAAAAGTTTTGTACATCAGATTAATATGTATTCATATTTGCTAGGGGTTAAATGTACTACTTTAGCCCGCTTGACAAGTCTAATATGACACACTTTTCGAGCATGAGAAGTGAAAAAACATTTATTCGTGGCACAGATACAGTACAAATAAACATAACTCCGATTCACCATAATATATATATTTTTCATGTTTTTCTGCTCTAGATCCGAAATGATCCACTTAGATGAACAATGATCCACTTTCAGAGTATGGGAAATAAAAAATAAATCGCGCAAAAAATAAAAAATAATTCGGGGAGTGCGCTGAGGAATTACACAATATAATTCCTGCCTCCCCTTTCTACCATCGGACGAGTAGGAATACGGTAGGGCGCCATCGTTTTACGGTGGCTGTTCCGAAAACTCGCACGAAGCGTTTTGCTTCCACCTTTATTGTGAGAACCGCCAAGCTGTGGAACTCCTTGCCGGAATCCTTGCTTCCCGTAAACTACAACCTTTTGGTCTTCAAAGCGAGAGTGAATCGGTTTTTATTAGGTAAGCGCGTTCCATCCTAGACCACAATATTGCTTACCATCAGGTGATTTGTGGTCAAGCGCAAACCTCATCATCATTTCAGCCGAAAGACGTCCACTGCTGAACATAGGCCTCCCCCAAGGCTCGCCATTTAGACCGGTCCCGTGCCGTTCGTTTCCACCGGATTCCCGCGACCTTCACCAGGTCATCACTCCACCTTGTCGGAAGCCTACCGACAGCTCGTCTTCCGGTGCGTGGACGCCACTCAAGCAGTTTCTGGCCCATCGACCGTCAGTCTTGCGAGCAATGTGCCCTGCCCACTGCCACTTAAGTCTCGCAATTTTGAAGGCTATGTCGGTGACCCAAGTTCTGCTACGGATAGCAAGCGCAAAGCTATTTAGAATTTAAAAAAAATACAATTTGAACCATCACACTATAACTTCTCTTATTGACAGCTCTCCGCTCCGCAAGTTTTAAATAATTGAGTTCAGTAGATATACCGTGTCGCTCCGGGGACTGCGTATCGAGCGAGGCATAAAATATTAGATAGTTCTTTACGAGTCGATTTCGCCGGCGGACCGATAACTATTGAAGGCTCCTTTATATATTCTACAGAATGTTTGAGCATTTATGGCACTTCTGTTTGCAGTATTCGATTATGATCTTTTGCATGGCAGGCCGTAAACTTGTTTTCCGTCGCTGTTCCATAAAAAAATATAGCCGAGACCGCTAAGCATCGCAAATATGAATGTTTCGGTGACAATTTCATTTTTGTGGCTTTTGCGGTCGAAACGCTAGATCCGTGGGGCCCAGGCGCTCATAAACTCTTAAATAAATAAAATAAAAATTAACCATCACCACTGGTGTCGAGTGGCGGCCTCGCACGGGAAGACGGAGCGTTGGACGGCCTCCCACTAGGTGGACTGATGACTTGGTCAAGGCAGCGGGGAGTCGCTGGATGGGAGGCCTATATCCAGCAGTGGATGTCTTCCGGCTGAATGATGATGATGATGACTGGTGACCGAGAGCTGGCTCGTTCCTCGGCCAAAGTATAGGCATTGCGGTTCAACGAGGTACCGCAGCCAGCCTTCTGGGACCATTCCCTGCAGCGGCGATTTGGGAGACATAGGATACTTTTTTTGGAAAAAATTACAAACGAAGTGTTGAGGAGAGTCCGAAGGGCCCCTGATCACATACCGAGGCAAGCCCTAGACTGGAATCCCCAAGGAAAGCATAAGCGTGGCCGCCCTAAGCGGGTCCATATTGGCTCATATAAAATTTTATCATAGATTTTTTCTAATAATACCGCTTTGTGATCATAATCATCACTCTTCATAAATTTGTTTTTCCTAACCTTGTTTGTGAATAATTTATATTACTACCGTCGATATTCATAATAATGAATATTCCGAAAATTTTTACTCATAATATTATCGTTCAGATTATATTTGTTCTCATAATTTTGTTTTCCATAACAGTTTTCTTAAAAAATTACGTACTTCATAAATTTACTAGTAATAATGTCATTACTAGTAAAGTATATGAATTCCTAATATTGTTTTTCATAACAGTTTCCTTCATAAAGGATATACTTCAATTTTGCTAGTAATAATGTAATTACTAAGAAAGTATCTTAATTCCTAATTTGTAAGTCGATTTTGTCCTGACAGGTCTTTCTGGGCTTTTATAAAAAAATAACCTCGAAGATCAAGACGGGAGCTTCGCTTCGCTTCAGCTCCCGTCTTAATCTTCTAACCTATCCGCGTTAGAGTTGATTTTGCCCTAACAGGTCTTTCTGAAATATAAGAATTTGATGAAAAATTATTTGGTAATACATTTTTAGGTTTAAATAATGGAAAATAAGGTGTCATTAGTAACAAAAAAAGTTGTATGATTGTTAACACTATGAACGTAAATGACATGGAATAAAAACACTTATGAATAAAAAAAATATGAAAAGAAATTGTAGTATTATTAGAAATTGTAATTGCAAATTCGATTATTAAATCTCCGAAAATGTATTTTATACAATTTTATTTCATAATGATCGCTATTCATAATTATGTTTGGATATCGGAATATTATTAATAAAAAAATTAGCAATGAGACTAGTATGTATAACAATTATATAAAAATAAACTATATGGCTAATAATCGTTATGATAAAAAAGTATATGAATATAGATAATAGCAATAGAAATACTTATATTTAATGAAATTATAAATATTGACAATTCTGAGATACGATAGTTATTAACCAAAAATAATTATGAATAGTGATCATTATGACATAAAATTGTATAAGATACATTTTCGGATGTACAATGATCGGAATTGCAATTTTATATGAACTTTGGCGCACCCGCCCTAAGCAGACCTGGTGGCGGACGATCATCGCAGAGGCGAAGAACATAGGGAAGACGTGGAGCGAATTGAAGCGCGAAGCTCAAGACCGAACGGGATGGCGGCGCCCTGTGGAAGCCCTCTGCCCCATCTAGGGGACATAGGAACATAAGTCAAGTCAAGTTGAGCAGAGTGGGGGAGAAAAGGAAACTGTTGGAAATTATAGAAAATAGAAGAGGGAAAATGATTGGTCATCTTATACGACACGACGATTTTATAAAGAACATCATAGAAGGCAAAATTGAAGGAAAGCGAGGAAGGGGAAGGCCGAGGTTAAGCTACATGCAATAAATATAAGGAAAGCCAGCAGTCGTGGTGTATAAGGAGGTCAAGGAGGCGGCCCTGGATAGAGTCAGATGGAGAGAGCTACACCGACAAGAGTCTAACTCTTAAATCTATGATGAGGATACTTCGGTAATAGTTTTCCAAATGTTTACTATTAAGTTTATTTTAGTTCTTTTTTTTATACAACGCGGGTGGCAAACAAGCTTAACTCTCAAAGGAGTCACGTACACGTTGCCGACCCTTTATGAAATTTGAGAATTCACTGTGTTGACAGCAGAGGCACAAAATTAGGTCCCTCGCTCTCAACACTGCATCCTCGGGAGCTCTGGCAACCTTGCTCACCTCCAGGAACACAACACTACATACTTGTTTAATAGACAATGTTATTATGGCTGTGGTCTTCTGCAAGGCGGAGGTACTTCCCCAGTTGGGCTACTCCAAATTCGAGCAAGATGACATTTTGCTGTACCCTACCTCTCTTATTTTTCAGTTTTCTTTATGTATACTTCTAAAACTTTTTCTTTTAAGTAAATGCTTGTACCGTATTAAAAAATATGTCGATTTAAATAACTGAAAAACGAAAATGTAGCTTTAATGGTACTTAAAACACTCCGCACGACAATCCAACTAAAAACAATATAAATAGTAATTTATCATTACTAAATTCACTCTTAACGTCTTGCATTAAGGTATAAACTTCAGTAATAATTGATATTAAATCGTTCTTGCTCTGAAAACTGAATTGAAATGTATTTAATTACAACAAATTCGCTCCGCTTTAGCGCATTGCGGTCCGCTGTGTCTACGAGCATTTAATAAATAAACACTGCTATACACACATGTATGTTTGTTCACATGTGCTAACATGCATCAATTATAATGAAGCTCATTATTAAAATTGTGATTGAAAGCGAATATTCTGCTAAGTATAATTATGAGAATGGTGGCATTTAAGTGATGCCCTAACGTAAAATACAGATTTTGACGACTTGAGGAGTGTTTAAATTTTTAAAGGTTCGGCAATGCGCATGTGACACTCCAGGAGTTGCAAGCGTCCATAGGCTACGGTGGCCGCTTACCATCAGGCGGGCCTTACGATATATGTTTGAAGTTTAGTAGGATTTAGATACCTGGGTCATTATACTTTTTCATAACCAGTTTTCTATTACAAACAAAAATCTATGATATGTATTGAATTAGTGTACAAAAATAGGATTTCGAAATAGTACCTGAACCTAATAAAAGGAATTTATAGGAAAAATACTTAAATGTGAACAAATTTCTGTAAAAGGGGGGTAACAGAGTGGTAAAAATCATTTTTACATTCAAATGTTGACACATCCAAGGACCACTGAGTGACCCGATTCATATTAGCTGTGGTTCGTTAATTACCAAAACTATCGCAAGTGAGGAATTAAACCTCTCTTTCTAAATAACAATAAAAACATATGAAGTGAGGGCTAAGTATTCTAAAAACTGCATTAAAAAAAGTGTCTGAAAATTATGTACATGGAAAAGTAGAATGGCCCACCTACATGTAATCGATATAATCATCATTATTCATCATTTCAGCTTATATCTACCCACTGTTGAGAGTTATTGTTGCAAAATAAAATACTATTCAGTAAATAAATAAATATAAATAAATAAATAAAATAAATATTAGAGGACAATCTTACACAAATCGAACTACTAGCCCCACAGTAAAAAATCACAACTAAATCTCATTCCATCCGAAATACCAACTTCGTTTTTAAGAGGCCTTACAAGTTTTAAAATGTTTTGATTTCAAATTATGACAAACGTATTGATAATACCAATAAAGTGATTAATGGATACTATGGTTTTATTAAGGTTTTAGATAGTAACACAGGCATTTTTTTTAATTGTGTAGTACAATTTAAGCGGAAAAATACAGTTTTTAGCTTGAAAATGGTCGAATAGTGTTTGAAACGTCTAAAATAGTAGATTGTGTCTCAAGGGAGCAAAATGATATATTTACGGCGAGGGCGATATATTGAATTCTAAGTGAAGCGTAAGGATTCTAAGTAGAATCTTGAGCGTAGCGAGGGATTCAAGTGTTTACGCCCAAGACAGAAATAATTTTGCTACCATGTGACACATACTGCTTTTCACACCGTCTATGAGGCCCGCTGCTAAAAACATGAAATATCTTACAAACGATTTTACTACAGAGTGTCACATACTGCTTTTCACACCTTCTATGAGGAAAAGAGTCATCGTTACCCTCAAATAAGGGAAGAAAAATACATCTTTGATCCCTCATTCGAAGGCAAAAGTAACTCTTTTCTGAATAGCAGCTGTGAAAATACATTTTAAATTTGTGACATGTAATATTGAGAAAACATAAATTAAGGATACTTACGTATCAATTCATGCAGACAATGGTCTAAATAGATGAGCGTTTTTATAGTAGTTTATGCAACTGATACATAATGAGAGGACTTAAAACACGAGTGTGGTTTTATGAAACGAGCGTCAGCAAGTTTCATAATAGGATCACACGAGTGTTTTAAGGCCTAATTATGTACAGTTGCATACACTACTTTATTTACATCCGTATATTAAATCCTCTTTCATGTGTTCAGGAACCATTGCGTTGCAAGTGTAGTGAGCTCGAGCGTGAGCCCGTTGAAGCCTTTTGAGCACGAGCCTGTATCGTTATGAGCGGACGATACTGCCATAACGATACTGTTTTTGATGCTGTTATGGCCATCTCCGGCCCGGACCGGCGCGATATTGTAAAGTTGGTCCTTACCTACACTTTTTGAGCACATAAAAGAGGATTTATTGTATGGGTGTAGATAAACTGTTAAAGACTCTTAATGAACTTAATTCTAAACTCAAAAAGTATTCCGTTTGAATTCCCCGCAAACGCGAAGTTTGCCCGTAATCAACGGCAGGATTTTTTCTTTTTTTAAAGTACGAATAGTGGCTGTGACGTTTTTATTATTCCATTACCAGATGCAGGTATGCCGGCTGAATCCCAAATGGAAACAGAAGTTTGTAAGTTTTGGGAATTGTTTTACCCTGATTTTACGCTACAGCAGTACTGCAAAATACGAAGGACACTATCACCATTCATTTTATTTTAACATATTGAAGTCTTAATCTTGAATCATTATTTTGTAACTTGTTTTATATACTTACTTGTCAAATATTGATAATTTTAATGTAATTTGATTATGTTATATAACTGATAATCACAATTATGTTATATAACTGATAATAATAATTGACTACCTATGTGATATTGTAAGTGATAGTTGGGATTTATCCCCCCCCCCGAAAACGTTTTTAGCCAGTAGTGATTACGGCGATTTTTACACAGTTCACATGGTTGTTTCAATGTTTGCCCCCCCCCCCCCGAATCTAAAGTCTGGATACGTACCTGTCTATTAATTTTAGTCCTCACATATTACTCGGTCAAGTAACATGTAAAAACATTAATTAATTATAGTTAAAAAGGACTCCTACATTTTTTTAAATACCTACTCTTACCGCAAGTGTATAACTCGCCAATGACGGAAAAAGCCGCCGTGAAAACACTGAATATTCACCCGGAAACCTGTATAATTCAACACGGCCTAATTTTCCCCCTGGGAAGGTCAGATGCGTTTTTCGACAGCACAATGCTTATGGAGCTTCTGTTCGGTTTAAAAAACATTTCATATAAAAATAGGGCCAAGTGTCGAAACTCTTTCACCGTAAAAATTGGTAGATATTATGTAGGCACAGGCATTGTTATTAATATTTTTCTGATTAAATATAAATTTAAGACTTGTGAGTCACACAAATTTACCTCGTTCATTAATTTTTGCATACCTAAAACGATGTCCTATTGTATGATTGCCAAGTCACAAAAGTAGTAAGTAAGTAAAAATTAATAACAATTCAAAGAAAGAAAGAAAAGAAAAGAAAGAAACATTTATTCACAGACACAGAAGACACACATATTACAAAAAAAAAACAACAACAGAAGAAAACAAACCACAACATGTGTGTCCCAGCGGCAGTGAAACGGACACTGGCTCAGCATTAAATTCCTTACTTGGCTCTACGCCTACGTAATATCTCATAACTTTTTACTGTAAAAGAATTTCGAGACTTGGCGTATTTTTATGTTATTAACGTACCCTAGTACTTCGTGTATTTAACCAGATCTACACCATATTTTGTAATATTAGCCTTCTTTATTTAGTGTCTATTTCTACTGGGGTTAGAGCACATTACATGAATAGCAGTCTAACCGACTAAATGTTTGAAACTGATATCCTGTCGTGTCCACGTCATCAACTCATCACGTTAAATAAATATTATGGACTTTAAAATATTAAAATGATGAATTGAAGTCTAATGGAACATGGTGGATGGTTTCTTTCCCGTTAAATAAGGTGCCTCGAGACTCGAGACAACAATAGTGGAGTCAGCAACGACGATCCGTAGAAGCAACGACGTCTCAATTTATTGGATACATTGATTTATTTGTCGGCGGAGCACATACACTAGACAAATGGGATTCTTTGAGAACATTGGCTTCTTGTTTTATTTTGAGAAATTTATTTTGTTGTAATAGATTTAGGTTCGCGTCTTTCCTGTAGACATCAATAGTAAACTGCTACAAAGCTTAATTTTGGATTGGTATAGTAACCCGCATAAATACTGTCTCCGTTTCTATAAATCCGTCGAATAAAACCATCACTTACATGTACATAAGTCGTTAACTATTGACCACAGGAGGGACGAATTTTGTTTTTCAACTGTGTATGATGTATAATAATTTTTATTTTAATAACTTTCTAATAATAAACAACTACTAAATTAGGGACTAAATTAAAGTTTATTATTAATTAATTCCTTTTTTAATACTCAGTTTTTTTACTTCTAATTTTTTTTTGAGATGTACCTATTAGCGTATTTTATACAAATAGAGACGTTTTTAAACGAATAGCAAAAAACATTATTCTTGAAATGTATATAGGTAACAAAGTTAGGAACGCAAACCGTTTTAGGTAATCAATATCTCAAAATTTGGAAGAATGCCTATATAAAGCTGAGTATTCCATATACCAAATATTTATAATATCCATTAGTACCTGTTCCTGAACTTATCTTTGGAAAGTTTCCAACGAGTCCGGGGCTTTGCGACGTATCCGTTAGACAAAGCTTTTGGGATACGTGCCCGTATTTCACAATAGTGTCCTATATGCTTGTAGCAAAGAAAGAAAATCTAAAGTATTATGCTATGGCTACAGTTGTCACGGCTTCTTGTTTGGGGTATCGACTTTTAGCCATTATAGGCGGCCGAGCCGGCCAGGAGGCTTATTGGCGACGGTCAGGTAGTAGGAAACAAGCTACAGAGCCTAGCACATAGACGCAAAGTAGCATGTCTGTGCGTCTTCTACAAATTGTACTTCGGAGAGTGCTCAGGAGCTCCATGAGCTCATACCGCCTTCCCCCTTCTTCTATCGGACATCCAGGCGTACGCCTGGATACCATCCTTACTTGGTCGAAATTCCTCTTATTCGAACCAAGCGCTTTGCATCATCTTTTATAATGCGCACTTCTAAGGTTTGGAATTCTCTGCCGGCGTCATATAACCTAGACGTTTTTAAGGCACGAATGAATAGGCACCTTCTGGGTGAGCTCGCTTCATAGTCGGCCTCATCTTTGCCCCCTGGCTAGATGCTGGCCAAGAGCGATCCCATTTTTAATTAAAAAAAAAAGGTGCTAACCGCCAATTAACTGGCTTTGAAATGAATTAAATAATGTATGTAATATACACAGACGAAGCGGAACGCCGTAATTTATAATTTTCACACACATAGTCTCTATTCGTCTCGGTACCGTCGCATACCGGGTAGAGTCAGTCCGACACAGATCGGGCCTAGCTGAGTTTTTTGCTGGACTCATCTGAGCTAGACTAGGTTTAGTGAATCAGCGACAAAACTCCCAGTAGCTCAATTCGCTCAACCAATCACATTGGAGGGCAAACTCTTAGAGTATTCCAGTGTTCAGAACCACCCGCGTGGTCGTGTTGGAGGTTTTCCCCTGGATTTTCCCCAGGCTACTCTCCAACCGCGCACTCCTATCGCTTTATTGAGCCCGGCTTATATAGCCACAGTCAGGTTCAAAATATACAGGGTGTCCCACGGCTATGCCACATGGAGGAAAAGTACCTAGAATATTGTAGATGGAGCATTTTACTGAAAGAAGACATTATTTGAATTTAAAAAACGATTTAAACTGCATTCACTGATATTTAAATATTTTTATGGTTGAACCGGGAATCGAACCCGTTACACGAGACAATTTCACATCAAATGTTAAAATTCATGGTCTTCCTTTTATCTCTGACACTATGTTATTTAGCAAACAATAATCCTTATGATGAAGCCTTTCGATCGGTATGATAAAGCTACAGGATAATTATTTATTCGATTCCCCGGTTTACATATAAAATTATTTAAATATCTGTGAATGCAGTTTAAATCGATTTTTAAATTCAAATAATGTCTTCTTTCAGTAAAATGTTCCATCTACAATATTCAAGGTACTTTCCCTCCATGTGGCATAGCCGTGGGACACCCTGTATATATATAAAATTTTCACACATTCACTATCAATTGATGATGACATAGTGGTTAGGGAGGCGAATAGGGGAATTTTCGGTAATACTCGAGCGTGGCAGTTTAAGATATGAGAGATACCTTAGACCTAATAGAACAACCTTGTAAAGTATTTAGCTCTATATGTAGTGACGCGCGCCTAGGATAGACGATCAGATTAGTAAAAAAAAATCGATAGTCTGAAATACTCGAGCGCGTCAGATTAAGATATTGGGGGTTGATTTTAGTGTTTTAAGTCTAAATTTAACTAAACTGACGATAAGTCCTTGACGCCGCCGAGTTATAGGGTATTTAATTTTTTTTTTTTGCATTTTTGACTACTTTATATTCCTACCCCCACCACGCAAACCGGCAGATTAGTATACCGTTGTTATCAGAGGGACTTGGGGCATACGTAGTATGAATATCTGACGCGCTCGAGAATGCCCAAGTAACTGTTTTTTTTAACGTTTTTGAAAAACCGTACACGCCAAACCCACCGCTAAAATGGTTTTTACCATACGAGCTTTTCTTTTCGAAATTATTTTATCTTTCGATTTTGATAGGTCTCGACGGCGCCGTTGAATTACGCCATTTAGCTACCTCGCCTCCCTAACTATAGGTACTCTTTATTACTGAACAGAAAAGAAACTACAGAACACAAATCATATTATTAGTAAACAGGACATAATTGTTTTTGTGTGGTCGAGTAATACTTTTTTTTTAATAACTAATAAAATCCCAAATTCAATTAAACAGGAACCACAAAATACACTATTTAAAAACAAACTAGAAAAACTGTTAATCGACAGATGCTATTACTCTGTAAAGGATTTTTTAAATGATGATAGTTTATAAAATTTCATGATATTATCTATTTTTAGAAAATGTGTATTGTTTTAGTAACTAGTTTTTAAGTTATAGTTGTGTGCCCTTTCAGGGCGTTATGGTCTGACTTTAATTGCATAATTACACCTTAATTGAAATGTACATGACTTAGCAACGAAATAAATAAATAAATACTTATCCTACTAATTTGCATCCTGAATGATCCAGGGTCAGCTATCTACTCCCAAAATTTGTGTACTAATTTTTACGAAATCGATTTTCCAACTCGAGGAGGAAACTAGGACTTATAGCTAATCCCAATAAGGTCTAGTTTCCCCTTGAGCTATCAAGCTGATCAATATAATCAAGCTTGTCAAGTGAGCGGGCAATTTGACTGTTAGAAGTTCTCAAACCACCCGAAGACCTATAACTCTAGTTAATTTGTTATTTAATTAGAAATCTTAATTTGTTTCAGGTATGTTTCTGCTACAAACAAGAGTGAGATGGGGAAATGTAAAAACTCAATATTACTCAACTACATTTTTTTTTTTTTAATCATTTATTCTTCAATTTAGGCATGTTACATGCACTTATGAATGTCAAAAAACTACCACCGGTTCATAAAATAAACCTCTGCTTCGAGAAGAACCGGCGTAAGAAACTCGGCGAGGTGTCATTTTTTCAAAACAATATACAATGTATATAAAATACCAGTATCATAATACTACAGAATTCAAATGCTACAATATAAACATACATACATATTTTTTAATATTAAGGACAAAATATTTCTGTCTTAGATTACTTGTGCGGGACGCTATCACTGCCAAATTCTCCAATTTTACACGTCTGACCTGGCAATACTGAGTCGTTTAACATGCGCTTGACCAAAAATGACTGGTTATTTGGTCAGTATTGCTAGTTTACACTTGAAAAAATATTTATTTGCAGCGGGTCAATGGTTTGGTAACGTTTAACTAGCCGCTCACAGGCGATTGTCTCAGAGTTGTCAACTTTGCACATCCGCAAATCGTCGTGCTAGGAAGGAGTCACGTACGCGTTGCCCTTTATAAAATTTGAGGATGCACTGTGTTGACAACAGAAGGGACAAATTCAGGTCCCTCGCTCTCAACACAGTGCATCCTTGGGAGCTCTGGCAACCTTGCTCACCTCCAGGAACACAACACTACATACTTGTGATAATGTTATTATGGCTGTGGTCTTCTGCAAGGCGGAGGTACTTCCCCAGTTGGGCTGCTCCAAATTCGAGCAAGATGACATTTTGCTGTGCCCTACCTCTCTTACTTCAACCTATAGTGCCTAGGTGTCTCACTGTAAGACTGTGGTATCTGTTTGGACTGTAAATAAATAAATAAAATGAAGAATGTCGTAGTCTCTTCTCTAGTAGACCACACGCGTCCGTCACAGACTTCGGAAACGGCATCATAAATACAAATACAAAATAAAAATACAAAATTTATTAGTAACAATTGTTATAAGTCATACAAATTGAATATAAAATGACAAATAGGTGCTCAACTAACAATGTAGTTATGTCGGCAATAATAATTACAATTTTACAGTTTAAATTCTGCATTATTGAAGATTCCAATCATATCATATTGTGTATAAAACTTTTAATCTAATTTAATTTCATATTTATTAATATATTAATTTTGATACACTGACTATTGCCGCATTAGCCGCGCACATCAGTCGTACGCAGCTGCGATCGGATTTACACCTTTACTGCTGTCAAACAACGCAAGCAAAAAGCTACCTTACAGTCAGAGCTTCTAGTCCTTTTTGTTTGCGTATACATATATGTTATGTTTGTTATGTACAATCGACAAAATTGAATCATGACCCACCATAAGGTCATTTTGCTAAGTCATCTAAATACTAGTATGTTGAAATTCGCCTGGACATACATTTCTATGGTAACGAACTTGTTATCATTTTATTAGACACTGACATTTACTAACTACTGTCTTAAACAGTTTGGATAACCATGACTGAGTCTTGACCTCGGCTATATTCGTTGATCACAAAAGAGAAATGCTATTACTATCTCTGTTATTCACATTAATACCATAGCCTTCTTCACTGAGCACTGTAATCCGAGCTCTTTGTTCTGCTAAATGTCAAATGTGGATGGTGGAAATCTCATTGACTGACCACTTGACATCTGCCAAGCGATTGATTTTTGAAATTGTTTTTTTTTTGTTATGTAAAGAGTTAGCTTTTTTAATTATAAATGACAGTTTTATTTAAAATATATCTAATTCAGCGATGACAAAGATTAAAATTGCATAGATGTCCAAACCGTATTGACACAATTTGTTAATATTTAAAACGACCTAAGTGCTACATAGTGCGAGACATGAAAACCCTTTTGTTTTGGCGGTTCCAAGTCATTTGTAGGCCAACTGGTTCATGAATACACTGGACAGGATTGTTGAACCACTTGGCATTATCCGTAATTTAGCCATGTAATGAATGACAGATATTATCTGATGTCGTGTTGGTCCCGATTTGCATAACACGACCAAGTTGCGAACATTGTCAAGTTGCTCAATAATTCCTGCTCGCAATGGGGCATAACAAAATATTTGACAGAATTTACTTTTAGGGTGGGTTGCACCAAACCGTCTGTAATCGTAAGCGGTGTCCGTTATAATCTGATTGTATGGAAAGTTTAAGATTTCAAGCTTACATGGTCATTTACTTTAGAATTACGATTTGAAACGGGATATTTACCATGTATATTTGTATTTATGAGTTCCCGATATTTCGGCACTGTTGCAAGCGCCATTATCAAGGATTAATGACGTGCTGCGAGTTTTAGTTGTGGTCTACCCACACACCATAGCGATCTACCCTCTTCCTGGTTCGCCTTTTTCGCACAGTGTCACTTTTGTCACTTGAAACTCGATTACGGTTACGACACACCACACTCACAGTATCAATACGCGAGTTCTTTCCTGAAGCAGTCTCTTTTCGATTTGAGAACTTTCAGATCACTGGACGCCAGACACTTGACAGTTGAAACCCATCTTGCAACAGTGCCGAAATATCGGGAACTCAAATATACATGGTAAATATCCCGTTTCAAATCGTAATTCTTATGGAAAGTTTGACAAGTTTCTATGGGATGTCATCTGCCGGCGCCATATTTGACGTTGACCGGCCTGTGATGTTAGTGCAACCGACCCTTAGAGTTTCGTACTATCACTACATAGTATAAATAAAGTCGCTTTCTCTGTCCCTATGTCCCTATATCCCCATGTATGCTTAAATCTTTAAAACTACGCAACGGATTTTGATGCGATTTTTAATAGATAGAGTGACTCAAGGGGAAGGTTTATATGTATAATACATGTATCAGCATTGCACCCGTGCGAAGCCGGGGCTCGTCGCTAGTATGATATAAGATTTTTTTTCTAATATCAGACGATGGCGTTTTTAATAAATAAATAAATAAATAAATATTAGAGGACAATCTGACACAAATCGAACTAGCCCCACAGTAAGCTCAAGAAGGCTTATGTTATGGGTACTAGACGACGATATATTTAATAGATATAAATACTTAAATACATAGAAAACATCCAAGACTCAGAAACAAATATTCATGCTCATCACACAAATATTTGCCCTGACCGGGATTCGAACCCAGGACCGTCAGCTTCACAGGCAGGTGCACTACCCACTAGGCTAAACCGGTCGTGAAATAATAATTTTAATAATTTTAATATTAGGTAAATTAACAAAACTTTCTCCTCTTCGTTTATTAGAATCGTGTCACTTCCCCAATTGCGGGTGCGTGCGCGTAAATGATAATCCGTGATCACGAACATTAGCGGCCATTTTTATTTTCCGGATTTTGTTTTATCACCTCTCGCACGACAAGGAGCTCATTCAGCTTGAAGTATTGAATTGAAATTGGTTTTATACATTACGTAGCTGCGGTTGGAATGCGAACGGAGGTGACGGATATTGCCGTACATTTACTTAAATAAACGTCTAGTAATAGAAAGTCATTCGAGCTTATTCGAGCAATATATAAGATGAAACATAGAGACTCACTTAGAGATAAGTTCAAGGACATTAATATAATGACAATGCATTGTCAATACATCTATGACAATATTGTGTATTTACACAAAAATATTGTAAATTTTAGACAGAACTGTGACATACATAATATTAATACTAGAAACAAATATAAGCTTGCGGTACCCTCCACTCGGCCCAAAAAATAAGAAAATCATTCATGTGTAACTATGTAAAGTTTTATAATAAACTACCTACAAACGTGACTAATTTATCTATTAATAAATTCAAGACTTATGTAAAGCGTAAACTCATATCGAAAGCATATTATAGCACAGAAAGAAGAAGTGCTGACTGACTTACTGACTCATCAACGCACAGTCAAAACTGCTAACGCTAGAGAATTGACTTTTGCACAGACATTTATGACGTAGGCTAGGGATAAGAAAGGATTTTTCGAAATTCATCCCCTAAAGGGGTGAAAGGAGTTCCAAGTTGGGGAACAAATCTTTACTTTTCTTAAAAATCGATATGGGTGTCATCTTGGAGGTTCCGGGTGCCGATTACGATAATGATATGCATTTTCAAATCCAAGATGGCGGACATTTATTCTTCTTAAAAATCTATACAAGTGTCTATTTCGAGGTTTCTCGGGGAGCCGATTACTAAAATTACATCTATACATACCTACATACGTAGGTACATACAAACATACGGGTCAAACTGAGAACCTTTTTTGTGGACGACATATATTTAAGGAAAACATATATTTCCGAAATAATGTCTTCACAACAAGTAACAGTACAATCATTTAGTAATTTTACAATGAAAATAAAAAAATGAAAATGAAAATCTTTATTGGTAACATTCGTTACAGGTCATACAAAAAAATTTTCATGCAAAAAAATTGTTTTGAACATTACCACATTTTGTAGGTATATAATAAAACAAATTATAAATTAATTACTGATCATTATAATACTTTATTTCATGTCATTGGAAAAATATTTATCTAAGCCATAAAATGTTGAATCAGCCATAGTAACTTGGAATCGTCACGACGTATGTTATCGCTCCTTGTGCCGTCAATTTCACTCTCGTAGGTCTCGTGGCAACTATAATTGCCTCTTTCTTTCGTTCCTCATTTAACGCTCGTAAGTAGGCCTCCAAAGATATAATATCATAGTCCAAACGCAGAATCTTCTCATACAGATTCAAGTAATACCACACGCCAGCTAGTGGCGTATAATATGTACCCTTGACTATTGGTGTGTAGAATCTGTAGAAGTGCATGCTAGAATATAACCTCATCTGCTGCTGTTTTGCGATTCTGAGACAAGCGAATACATAGCCTATCTTAAACTTAATGTTTTTTACGTATTTCTTTTTAAGCAGCTCCCCATTTATTAACCGGCTCTGCGAGAAATGAACGAACTGAGTCATTAGAGCTATCGTCCTGTCAATGGGGCTATTTTTTGGTTTTCGACGAACATTATCTCTTCTGCCTGATTCTTCTTGCTCTTTAACTTTATGTTTCAAGTATTCCGATTGGATCTTATACAGTTTCGCTGAAGCTTTCTCCACAAATGGTTCGCTAAAATTCGGGACAGGTTCCGAATGCGCAAGGAGATTAGCTATTTCATATTTATCGTTCGGGATAATGAAATCTTCATTGAAGTTGGCTCTTTTCTTTTTCTTATCTCTAATTTGGTTGACGTGCTTTTTAAAATGCATTAGTCCATCGATGTGTGAAAGGCGGGAATGTGTTATGTCCTTTCTTGGTTTAACATTCGTCTTTTCTAGCCATTCGTTGAGGTTCTTATCGTTAAATATTTGATCGTTGAGCGTTCGAGGGTCAGGAGTCGTAGTGCTCATCGGACGTGTAACATTTTGAGGATTGAGTGTAGGATTAGTGAGCGTGTGAGAATTGAGCATTTGAGCGTTGTATGCGGGAGAACGCAGAGTCAGAGTCCTGAGTGTCGGAACGTTGAGCGTACGATTACTGAGCATGTCCGAATTGAGCATACGAAATGCGGGAGAATTGAGAGTGCGAGTCCTAAGTGTAGGCGCGTTATGAATACGATTACGAACCCTGTCAGAAATTAGCATTCGAGCGTTGAGGACGGGAGAATTCAAACTGCGAGTTCTGAGTGTAGGAGCGTTTAAGGTATGATTACTAAAATTGTCAGAATTAAGCATACCTATAAATTTTGGAGAATTCAGTGTGCGAGTCCTCAACGTGGCAATGTTGAGCGTATGCTTAATTTTGTGAGGATTGATCAAATTAGAGAATGTACGAGAATTTTGCATGCGCGGCAGTTTAGGTGGATTGTGCAAGTTATTACCAGGGTTTTCAGGATTGAGCGAATGAAAGATGAGTGTGACCGAATTGAGCGAGCGAGTTCTGAGTGAACGATTACTCTGTTCGTTTACAGCACTGAGTGTACGTGCATTTTTTAAACGTCTGAGCTGACGTCTGTTAATTGGGCCATTGATGAGAATGTTTTTGGGCCCTGAGCTGTTGAAGTTTAAATCTGGACTGTTTTTTCTGCTATACATTCCTTTGACGTATTCTGAGGAAACCATCAGAGCTGAAAAAGTGTAGGTAAATGTATCATCATTCGCTTGCTCTTTTCCCATTTATTTGAGGTCGGTGCAGCATGTCTTTTTCTTCCATACATCTCTGTCATTCGGCATCTCTTCATTCACATCCTTCTTATTCATATCATCTCTCACAGAATCCATCCACCTTTTTTTTAGCCTGCCTCGTTTCATGCATCCATCCACATTCATATCTAATACTCTTCTTGTTACATGTATGTCAAAAATATTTATAAACCAAGCTTTTTGTACCTAATGCTCACATCGTGTACCAGAGGGCGTACTCCGAGCTTCGAAATCCGAACTTCCTATCGTGCCGTCCCTTTCACTCTCGTGTTATACACCATATGAGTGAAAGGGACGTCACGATACAAAATTCGGAGTAGACCTTCAGTCCCTGGGATCTCAGGGCTCATTACAAAAGAATGCTATCGTTTATTTCTGTCGCCGGAAGACGACGGTTTAGGCCGGTTTATTATTACTAATGTATGTTAGGTAACTTTAACTGTAATATCATGCTACAATAAGTACCTAAGTTTTTTTTTTATACAACGCCGGTGGCAAACAAGCGTACGGTCCACCTGACGCCCGCAACTCCAAAGGAGTCACGTGCGCGTTGCCAACCCTTTATAAGATTTGAGGATGCACTGTGTTGACAGCAGAAGGAACACATTTAGGTCCCTCGCTCTCAACACAGTGCATCCTCCGGAGCTCTGGCAACCTTGCTCGCTTCCAGGAACACAACACTACATACTTGTATAGTAAATAATGTAATTATGGCTGAGGTCTTCTGCAAGGCGGAGGTACTTCCCCAGTTGGGATGCTCCAAATTCGAGCAAGATGACAGTGCCCTACCTTTTTGAGTATTTCTACCAGATTGATAGATTTTATAGTTAACGAGATTTATCGCTGTTCTTTTAACAGTTGTCTTTCCAGTACTTAAAATGTAATAAAATAGTAGATTGTATGACAAGGGTCTAAAATGAGCCATATTACCACGAGATAGTTATTTTCCCGAACAAAGTGAGGGAAAATAGTTCGAGGGGTAATATGGCTTTTAGACCAGAGTTATACACTCTACTTTTCACTTCGATTGCGAGAAAATAAATAAACAAAGGTTAGCCATCCAAAATTAACAATTAATTCCACGGCGAACTTATATGTAATTTGGCAGCATGTTTTTTTTCTAAACTGCTTTCATGCTTTGACACAAAATAGACACCGCGGTTCGCGCGCAACATTCACGCTCAAAAAAGCTAACTCACCTTCCATTGAGCGCTTTAAAGCGTTGCTCGAACGAACTAATCATTTTTTTAATTATTGTGAAATAGGGACTACTACAAACTTAATCTTTAGACTTTTTAAAGAAATGAATTCTGTTTTCTGATTGGTCGATTTTAGTAAAGCTGTATTCTGGTTTGTTAATACCCAATACCAAATATTTTTTAAATAGTTAAATTAGTGTTTTGTGATTGGTGGATTTAATAGGTGAAGTATTATGATTGGTCTAAATTGAATGTTTTGTAAATCAGAAATATGTATTCATATTTTCCCTAGGGGTTAAATGTACTACTTTAGCCCCGCTTGACAAGTCTAATATGACACACTTTTCGAGCATAAGAAGTGAAAAATGTTTATTTTATTTTATGGCTTTTATTCCTTGCTGTTGTTAGAGAAGATTCAGACTATAATTGACCTTTCACGCACCAGAATGGCACCTGTCAAAAGAATAGTGATAAATCTATTTAACTGTATTATAAATGCTCGCATAAAATTCAAACTGCCTAAATATTTTCTTAGTAAAAGTCGCAATGTAAACACTTTATACCGAACAAACAACTTTTAGTACTTACTAAGTAATGTACAAACAACTATTTGGCACATAGCCATTCAGTCTACTCGTAACGCCACCATGCGAATTCTTTTAATAATAGCTTATAACTGAAAAACCCTGTGTGCTACCGTTTATTAAATTATACGCTGATAGTTATATATGGATACGTAATTCGATACTTAATTTTGGTATTTTACTAACGTTCAATGTACATAAAGTGCAACAAGCGTGTTATTTAACAAGATTTCTACATTTTAAGTACGGAGCTGTTAACATGTTTTCAAAGAGCAAAAATATTCACGCGTGACAGGCGACTATGGCGTATCCCTCCTTCCTTTTCTTTCCATATATCTTTCCCTTTCGTAAGAGAGTACCTACTCTATTGGAATAGAATTGAAATATGCATTTTTCTTCATTGATCGTATGGCAATTATTTCGACTCAAGACAGTACGCGGCGCCCGCGTACCGCGTGCGGTATGCGAGGTTAAGCAACGTCTGCCCAGGTCAGTTATTGGATGGGTGACCGCTTTGAGTGGTAATTAACTGAGCGCTCCCGTGCTTTGCAAGGCACGTTAAGTCGTTGATCCCGGCTGCTGTCTATGATAGCAGTCGGTAAGCCAAGTTAGAAGCCTTCGGGCGGCTCGAGAACGTCTAACAGTCAAGTTGCCCACTCACTTGACAAGCCTAATTCCAATAAGGTCTGGTTTTCCCTCGAGTGAGAAGGTCAGATGGCAGTCGCTTCCGTAAAAACTAGTGCCTACGCCGTTTGCCGCCTAATTTCTCGCTGAATTAGTTTTGACGACCGGTTTAGCCTAGCGGGTAGTGCACCTGCCTGTGAAGCTGACGGTCCTGGGTTCGAATCCCGGTCAGGGCAAATATTTGTGTGATAAGCATGAATATTTGTTTCTGAGTCTTGGATGTTTTCTATGTATTTAAGTATTTATATCTATTAAATATATCGTCGTCTAGTACCCACAACACAAGCACACAAGCCTTCTTGAGCTTACTGTGGGGCTAGTTCGATTTGTGTAAGATTGTCCTCTAATATTTATTTATTTTATTTATTAGTGCTTCGGGCGGTAACGATTTGCAAAAATCATACAAATCGGTTCAGGATTAGGGGGTGTAAAACATTATCGCTTTTTTTATTAAAAAAATCTGCTACACGATAAGAAAAAATGATATATTATTTGACGACCGCTTTAGCCTAGTTGGTAGTGACCCTGCCTTCGAAGCTGGAGGTCCCGGGTTCGAATCCCGGTCAGGGCATTTATTTGTGTGATGAACACGAAATTTGTTCCTGAGTCTTGGATGTTTTCTATGTATTTAAGTATCTATTTATTTATATAAGTATTTATATCGTCACTTGGTACCCATAGTACAAGCTTTGCTTAGTTTGGGGCTAAGTTGATTTGTGTAGACTGTCCACAAATATTTATTATTTATTTAAGGGCTCTTAAGCCCTGCCTACCCTTTTTCGGAATACACTCGTGAGTATACAAATATATAGCACAGACGATCGATAGGAATTAACGAAGTGCGTGTCGCGTTATCAGCTTATCCTTATCGTAGCCATGTTCCTCGTTCCCAGCACGCTCGCCCCGAACCGAATCAGGGGGCCTATTGCACACGACGTATTGATAAACAAATGCGTCGTAGTCAGATTTAGGTTCGCGTCTTTTCGGTGGACATATCAATAACTATAATTCCTTATTTAAGAAACTAAACATACTGCCAGTGCATGAAAAAATTAGGTATCTGATAGCAACTGATCAATTCAATAAATCGGAATTTAAATCACCTCGAGTGTACACCCGCAAACTGAGAGTTACGACGAGCCGAAATTACGTATACCCGCAGCTAACAACTATTACGGCAAAAGAACTCGAAGTTACTTAACACCACGCATTTTCAATACCATCTTTCCAGAACATGATTGTAGTAGCAAACACGTCTTCAAAGCTAAATTGAAAAAATTGCTAATAGATACCCTCTAAATACATATTTTATTTTAGGTTTTAAGGTAGATAGGTACATTAATTTGTTAAGAGCATGAGTGCATTACTCGCCAATAAACGTTGTGTTTGGCGAACGGTTGTTAATGTAAAACTGTATCTAACTTTTTTGGAAATAAATTTTAAAAAAAGTCAAGGGCGACAAAGCTTAATTTTGGATTGATCTAGTAACCCGCATAAACAGCGTCTCCGTTGCTATAAATCCATGTACTAAAGACATAGCTTACATGCACATAAACCGTTAACTACTGACCACCGAAGAGACAACTTTTGTTTTTACAACTGACAATGACTCAAATAATACTAGTGTCTCAAGGGAGCAAAATGGTTTCCTCTAGATTTTCTCCCGGTCACTCTCCAACCGCGCACTCCTATAGCTTTATTGGGCCCGGCCTATAAAGCCACAGTCAGGTTAAAAAAGGGAGCAAAATAATATATTTACGTCAAGGGCGGTATATTGAATCCTGATTGAAGGGAAAAAAATTACAATTTGCAAGTAGAATCTTGAGTGTAACGAGGGATTCAAGTGTTTACGTCCAAGCCGCAATAGTAGATTGTGTCTCAAGGGAGCAAAATGATATATTTACGGCGAGGGCGGTATATTGAATTCTGAGTGAAGCGAAAGATTCTACAATAGAATCCTAAGCGTAGCGAGGGATTCTAAAGTAGAATCTTGAGCGTAGCGAGGGATTCTAAAGTAGAATCTTGAGCGTAGCGAGGGATTCAAGTGTTTACGCCCAAGACGGAAATAATTTTGCTACCGTGTGACACATACTGCTTTTCACACCGTCTATGAGGCCCGCTGCTAAAAACATGAAATATCTTAAAAATGATTTTACTACAGAGTGTCACATACTGCTTTTTACACCTTCTATGAGGAAAAGAGTCATTGTTGCCCTCAAATGAGGGAAGATCCCCTCATTCGAGGGCAACAATAACTCTTTTCTGAATAGCAGGTGTGAAAATAATTTTGCCAATGCATTAAACACTGATTTTCACAAATGCTGTTCAGAAAATTTGTTGCCATCAAATGAAGGAGGAAAAGTACATTGGCAACAATTACTTTTTTTCACATCTGCTATTCAGAAAAGTGTCATTGTCATGCGATACGCATGTGACACCCACATATGTCACATGCATGGCCGACCCGATTTTCGAACCATCCATTTAATGTTGGATTCAACATGTGGAACGCGCCTTTCTTCACTACATAGTATAAAACAAAGTCGCTTTCTCTGTCCCTAATCCCTATATCCCTATGTATGCTTAAATATTTAAAACTACGCAACGGATTTTGATGCGGTTTTTTTTAATAGAGTGATTGAAGAGGAAGGTTTATATGTATAATAGCATCCATTAAATAGTGCACCCGTGCGAAGCCGGGGCGGGTCGCTAGTACGTAATAATTCTTTTAATAACGTAATAAAATTATATGCTCATTGGTTTTAATAGTTCCGTTTACTGATTCATCACTTACTCGCTTAGAGCGAGCCTTACAGATTACTAGAACTATGTACAGTCTAGTATTTTATATATTACTATTGTGTAAGTATAAGCCGCGTTTGTTATGACCATAATTTATTATATACAAACTTTTGGCCGCCACTACATTCTCCCCATGAAACAAATTATCACCTCAGGAAAATAATTTCTATTAGATGATTTTAGGTGCAGGCGTAATTATCAATATCTCATGAAAATCTATTATTTCCGGGATTTAAGCTATCCTGAGTCCCTCTCGGGATTACAAATTATCCTCATGACAAATTTTATTTAAATCTGTTCTCTGGTTTAAGCGTGAAGAAGTTATAACAGTTACTTTTGCATTTATAATATTTTTCAGTAAGTATTTTATGTAGATATATTAAATAAATAAATAAATATTAGAGGACAATCTTACACAAATTGAACTAGCCCCACAGTAAGCTCAAGAAGGCTTGTGTTATGGGTAATAGACGACGATATATTTAATAGATATAAATACTTAAATACATAGAAAACATCTAAGACTCAGAAACAAATATTCATGCTCATCACACAAATATTTGCGCTGACCGGGATTTGAACCCAGGACCGTCAGCTTCACAGGCAGGTGCACTACCCGCTAGGCTAAACCGGTCGTCATATTGTAGTGAAGTATGGATTAGTAGTCAAGTGTATTATTGAACAATTGCTCGCATTACAAATCGTGTTCACAACACGAAGTCCTCTGTTTCAACATTTATGTTTTTACTCTGACGAAACTGATAATTGATCCTTTTCAGTTATAGTCGGCGGCCACGGGGAATACGACTTTAATGTAGATATAGACGATATATTTAGCAGCGTGATCGGCCCAGTGTATGATGTGAAAACTCCACATCCTATTCCTAATAACACTGTAATAGTCAAGTCTCCTGCGCTCAAGGTCCCAGCGCTCAATGCTGGGTTGCTCCATCTCCCAGCGCTCGAGCCTCGAGCGCTCAATCCTCGAGCACTGAATCCCCGAGCGCTCAATCATCGAGCACTCAACCCTCGAGCGCTCAATCCTCGAGCGCTCAATCGCCGTACGCAAAACGCTAGCGTGCTCAGACGATCCAACATCCATGCTCCCATGCCTTACTTAAAACACTTCGAACAAATAGAAAAAGAAGCAGAAAGACCAAAATTGCGCATTAATATGGTACCGCAAACCAAACTTCAACTAGAAATGCTACTTCAAGAACCAATACCGACTGTACCAGACTTTAACGAAAACGTTTTTGAAGTAACAACCCGACGTTTCAACCAAATACACGCTGAAAGTCAAAAGTGGATGGATTACTCGCCATTAAATAACTCTCGCAGACAAATCGGCGTGCCCCGTGGTCTCGGTGCCAGATTTTTAAGAAGATTAACAATGTATACGCGTAATAAATTACAAAATATCATAGACAATTACCATTTAGACTCATACATGCCGGAATCGGTAGTACGGTTCGCCATGGACTGTTATTTTAAAGACCGAGAAGCCCTGAAGAGGTCTTTAGCGCTCATGGCTCAGTTTATATACGGGGCTCAGTATAAGTTCCTTTATGCTCAGAAACTGAAAGAGCGGTACGGACCGAAGCTTAAATTCCGAATGGGATATTCGTTCGCTATATTGGATAATTTGAGACTCCAATTTTGGAGCGGTTACTACGTAATGATCAAATATACAAATAATTACTTGCAGTTCGATTACAACGATGAAGTCATGTATTTCATAAAGGTATACGAACGGTTGCTAAGGATCCAAGTGGAGTTTAACCAAGTTGTGGCATTTACACAGAACTTGAATATTAAGCGGCTAGATGTAGAGAGTAAGAGAAAGGAAGAGACGTACTTTAAAGATAAATATAGTCCTTAAAGCTAGCCACGCACGTGGCACAATTTCGTGCAACATTTTTATCATTTTATTTATTATCCTTCTTAGGCTAGGTTTTTACAATATCTTTAAAAAAGTTAAATATAAAAAACACTTATGAAACAAAAATATTATAAAATTCTAACCTAAGGTGCCGCCGGTAGCGAGGCGGGGCCTAAGCTACCGGTGGTGTCGGGCGACAGAGAGAGGAACCTCCTGACTATCCGCGCCGTGTCCAGGAGTACCGCCGCGCTGTATCTGACCCTTGTCCCAGCCAGAGGTCGAGATTCTTATTTTTTTTGAACCTGACTGTGGCTTCATAGGCCGGGCCCAATAAAGCGATAGGAGTGCGCGGTTGGAGAGTAGCCTGGGGAAAATCCAGGGGAAAACCTCCGGCACGACCACGCGTGTGGTTTGGAACACTGGAATACTCTAAGAGTTTGCGCTCCAGTGAGATCGGTTGAGCGGTTTCAACCGAATCTGAGGTGTGAGTGGAATCGAGCTATTGGGAGTTTTGTCGCTGGTTCACTAAACCTAGCCTAGCTGAGAAGAGTCCAGCAAGAAACTCAGCTAGGCCAGACCTGGGTCGGACTGACTCTACCCGGTGTGCGGCGGTACCGGGACGAATAGGGACTATATGTGTCACTGATGTCGCGATCGCGCGGTGGACGTACGCATCGTGTCAGAGTTGGACGCCGCAAACGCAGCGTTCGATCTTTCGATAGACGCTATGATTATGTCGTTCGGGTCCGTAAGTGTGTACCTAGGACGCCGGATCGTGCGGCCCCTAATCAGTGATCACCGAGTAACGACAGAGGGGGGAGGGATGGGAACGTAGTCGACAGCCTTCCTAACTAACGGATTCCTATGATGGGGAGCGTTGTCAAAATAACGTCTGGCAGTGGCTTAAAGAAACCATAAATAGTGCTAATCCCCATGTCGTGGTGCAGACTGAGGTTCGACTGGTACCTCGGAGCACCAGTCGCCCTACGGAGAAAACGATTCTGAATGACCAGAAGAGGCTTGAGCGATGTCATAGGCACGTGAGCAAAAGCTACACTTGCATAGGACATGATTGGACGAACACAAGTTTTGTAGAGTGTCAGCTTATTTCTAAGTGACATTTTACTAAACTTGTTAATCATCGGCCCAAGCCTTCCTAGCACGAACAACGCACGGTTGCGTACACTACTGATGTGGTTACGGAAAGACAGTTTTCTGTCGAGGGTCACTCCAAGATATTTGACTTCGTTGGCCCAGGGGATGGGCCGGTCAAACATCTGGATCGGAGCCACACGCCTTTCCATGCTAACGCGGTCAGACGGGCGGAAGACTATCGCAGTGCTTTTTTCCGGGTTGACTTCGATACGCCAAAGATTAAACCAACGACCTAGGTCAGTGATTGCCTCCTGGAGGTATCGCCGAATAAAAGTATATTTACAATGAGTCGTAAAGAGAGCGGTATCGTCCGCGAACAACCCCAGTTGCACTTTATCATCATCTTCCTAGTTATCCCAGTACAGTTCCATCCTGATGGATGCCTGGGGTCCGCTACCTAATCCCAATATTTGGCGTAGGCACTAGTTTTTGAGGAAGCCACTGTAATCTGGTCTTCCAACCCAAGGGGAAACTAGACCTTTTTGGGATTATGCTTGTCAAGTGAGTGGGCAATTTGACTGTTAGAAGCTCTCAAACCGCTCAAAGACCTTTAACTCAGCTTAACGACTGCTGTCATAGACAACAGCCAGGATCTACGGTTTAACGTGCCTTCCAGATCAGTTACCACTCAAAGCGATTACCCATCCAAGAGTTAACCTGGACCGTTGCTTAATCTCGCTTATCGCACGCGGTACGTGAGCCACGAACGATCAACATAAAAAAATAACATAAAAAGGCATGCAATGGTTTCCAACAAATGTTTTTCATCTGTGTTCATTTCTGCGCTGGCGATCCGCCAAACGATCGGTGTGGCTGTATTCACAATTTAAATCGCTATCTTTTTAACTACCTCTCTGTTTTTTGTTCGCTGGCAGCACTGTTCTACGGGCATTAAAACATTATTATTTATTATTTATTTATTTATTATTATAAAGAGGTACAATTTTACAATTAGTGTTTGTCCCACAAAACGGTTTACACAGTTTGACTGTGGAATCGGAGTCTCTTCGGTAACTAAATTCACATACATGACTTCACATACATTACTATATACTATCACTATTTACTAGTGTCTACTATGCTATTTAAGAAATAACTAAATAATTTTCTTTTATATGTTGCTCTATTGGCCTCCAGTCTGATATCTGTTGGCACGCAGTTTAAAATGTAGGGTATGCGTTTCCGCAGGCATCTATCGCCATAGTAGTTGGTTACCCTTGGTATATCGCACTTGCCCGCAGCTACCGACCTGGTGCCGTAAGTGTGACATAAATGAGATAGGCCATGTTCTTGACTCCCATGGTGATTAAGTGCTAGGATGAATTTATGCTTAAGGCTTACTGGGAGAATCTTACATATCTTAAAAAGTTTGTTATAATCTGTTTTACATTTATTTTTAGTCTTTTTGTTGACTAGAAGTTTTAGGAATCTTAATTGAAATTTTTCTGTTCTACTTAAATTTGTCTTAAAAGTTAATCCGTAACAGGTAAGGGCGTAGCCTATAATAGATTCCACTAGTGATTTGTACAAGTGACATGAAGTAAGGATAAACTCAAACTCAACTCAAACTCAAAATATTCTTTATTCAAATAGGCCTAGCAACAAGCACTTTTGAATCGTCAGTTATATATTACATAAATTGAATCTAATTATTCAGAGCAATAGCCGGAATATGATTGCTTAAAATATTCTCTATAGAAAAAAATCCAAAATCGAGTATTTATTTTCCTTTTTGACTCACCCTACTAAAACAACGCACTATTAAACGACACAATTAAGTTAAAATGATGGTAGTTTACCTCATCTAAACTCTGTCAAGAGGAAATTTAATAAAACTGCGTACAGTCAGATATTTCTCGAGATTTGTCTAAAAGCCATTCCCGAAGAGCGTTGCATCCCGTTTTGTCCTGCGTGAAAGATATAAGCGTGTCTCACTTCACTCACTCAAGGCATCCCCTTAAGCCCCTTGAGTTCGACTGTATCTATTAGTCAATTTAATGTCTGAATCATATTCATAAGTGGCTAGAAGTTACATAATTCCCTTTGAGTCCTACAGTTAATTAGCATAGATATTAAATGTAATTAATATGTTAATGTGAATATACCGACGTCTCATGTAAATCGAATAACCACAGACAGACGAGCCGCAGCACTACAAATCACGTATTAAATCAGTATCTGGCAAACAGATCCAGTCTATTCTCTACAACTCGGTCTGATGATGTTAGTTCAGTACTTCGGTCAATGAGGACTTTAATATAATAGAATAGAATAATTTATTAAAAATCCTTATCCTCGTGGGTGAAACTTGAAATGTTATTTTTATTTAATTTATGTTTGTTTTTCTTTTGTTTTAATTGTTTTATTATGTGTTATTATTTTTTTCAATGTATTGACGACCACAATAGGGATTCTTTTAAATTGACTTAAATGTAATTTATAATGAAGTCTTGTATTGTGTAATAAATGAAATCTAAATCTAAATCTTATTCTCTCTAGCACCAAAAAACAGCCTTGGCCTAGAAACTTATTTAGGGTCCTATTAGTTTAAAAATATCTAGAAAATTGTTTGTCATGTTTCTAGAAACTCTTTTCCCGAAATTTGAAATAGATTTTGATATAGTATGTTCGTTCGAATAATATAACCTGCTCACAAAATTTCACATAAATCTGTAGACATGCAGAGAACAGCCACCGGTCATACAAAAGCATTTTTTTTTCCAATCTGAAAAATGGAGACGCATCGCTTGCTCGGCCAATGAATCCGCATTTATGTACTCTTTTTTGCATGGGCCAAAATCCCACTGCGGGGACGGCGAGGTGATTATTTCAGACTTGCATAGACTAAAACCCCCTGTGTCCTCCATTCGGACGGCTCTGAGTGCTTCTAAGGAACTCGCCAGTGCCGCCCTAGAGTCCATCTATTTACCTGTCAACATTTTTATATAAACAAACAAGCTTATGGCCTGCCTAATGATAAGAAGACGCCTCAGCCTCTGGACGCTTGCAACTCCAGAATAATTACTGACCAGAGAATTCGTTGTAATGGAAGCTAGCGTATCCTCGGAGCTCTGGTGACCTCACTTACCACCATACACAAAAAACTTACCTAAAAAGCAAGTTTGGAAAGGAACACAAGGAATTGAAAACTACAGAACCTAGGCCTGACAACACTAGAAAAAAGGCGTGAACGTGGACAATTGATTGAGACTTATAAAATCTTAAATAACTATTATGCCTGTCCAGAGCTGAGCGACTTGTTCACTCGAAACACAAACACACGCACGAGAGGACACAACTTTAAATTGTCAGCTAACAAACCTAAAACAAATATCGGCAAGAACTTAATCTCTAATAGAATAGTAAAGGCATGGAACAAATTACCTTCAGAAGTAGTGAACGCAGTTTAAAAACAAACTTGACAAACTAAGATCTAAGCAGTGTTAACCGGTGCCAAGTGAACTATGATTTAGACGTATCAGCGTCAGCTGCCTGTCTAAAATATATAATAATAATAATAATTGAGTTCCCCATTGACTGGGGTAGCATGTTAGCTAACATCTAAATGTGATTACTGTGTGGCTAGGCCAGCAATGGGGTGTTCGCAGTAACACCCTAACTAAATTTTGGTAGTTGATTGTTCGGGGAATCTTACTACTGAGTGTAATTCTAGTCTTGTACGACGTAAGTAGTAAGTAAGTAAGTAAGTAAGTGTTTATTTGTGAACATAGGTATTTACAGTGATGGTATTTTTAGAAAGTTTCACTATGTTTGCCAATCGGCGTACAAAAACAATGAACTTAATATTTAAATTTTAAAATAGGTACTAATCTATCATGCGTACAGACTTTTTGCCTTTGTTGAAATTATAATAAGAGCAATGTAAGAATTTAAGACGTTGGGTGATTCTCATTCCAAAATTTAACATTTTTTCAATTTGTCCTTACCGGGTCCGGATTATTAACGACTCGTGAGTGATTATTTCTGACTTTAACTATTTTAACGGTTAGGGATCCAGGTATAGAGTAAACTGGAGTCAACAATAAGTTTAAATTGCACTCTGACCCACTACACCCGAAATATTTTGGAGCTCGAAAGAAGGAGAACGCCAATAGTTAAAGGGTGAAATGGGTGCTTTCATCTAAGTTAAACACTACTTTTCATTTCGACTATGAGGAAAATAAATGATAAATTAAAGTAATAAATATGTCGGAGATACATTACATAACGGCCTGTTTAGCAGATCAACGCTACGAGATTAGATTAAGAAAACTTAGTTTAATGTTGGAAACGCCAAGCGGTGATAGCTTGGGAGTGGTCTGCGTTTGGTCCGTGGGGGTACTTGCTAAAACATGCACTGACAACTACCCTTTTCTAAACTAACTACGTTGACAGTATAAAAGGCTCTGGCCCCTTGTCTGAGGGGATTATTCTTTCTGACAAGGGGCCAGAGCCCTACCCTTTTATACTGAAACCGCTCAACCAATCTCACTGGAGCGCAAACTCTTAGAGTATTCCAGTGTTCCAAACCACACGCGTGGTCGTGCCGGAGGTTTTCCCCTGGATTTTCCCCAGGCTACTCTCCAACCGCGCACTCCTATCGCTTTATTGGGCCCGGCCTATAAAGCCACAGTCAGGTTCAAAAAAAAAACTTATATAAATACTAAAGTATACTTATATAGAAAACATCCCATACACAGGTAAGTGTTCATCACACAAATAAATGTCCTAACCAGGATTCGACCCCAGTTCGTAGTTCGTTATTCTCCTGTCATGCTTCGCATTGCTTATATCAATATATTAATATTCAAGTAACTGCCTCACAATAAAATCGCAACGAAATATTCGGAGTCTCCTTGTTATTTATGCTAGTTGCATAAAAAACACAGTCACGTCATGTCCCTAGGGGTTGCCAGCTAATATTCCCCGCCCAAACACTTGACGCGAACGTGCACAATTTCTACACAGTCTAATTTGGAAAACATAACTGGGAATCCCCCGACGAATGTGGCCGGGAATTACAATGAAACAATAAAATGCTATTATGAATTAGTGTTTTAGAATATCTGGGAGTATACGTAGATAATGTTCAGGCACGTATCCAGAGGGGGGGATAGTTGGGATTTATCCCCCCCCCCCCCCCCGAGAACGTTTTAGACGGTACTTCTTTAAGTTATTAAAAATATGGTTGTTTCAATGTTTTCCCCCCCCCCCCCACCCCCGAACCAAAAGTCTGGATACGTGCCTGATAATGTTATAAAATTAACAGGTTGTATGAACACATGATTTCAAAACAGCTATTGGCTCTTTTGTTAAATCTGCCGCACTTGCTCACTAAACGATAACAAATCAATCATTTGACACAGAGGATAAGACAATACAATACAAATACCCTTTATCTACACCCATACAGTAAATCCTCTTTTATGTGCTCAAAAAGTGTAGGTAAGGACCAACTTTACAATATCGCACCGGTCCGGGGCGGAGATTGCCATAACAGCATCAAAAACGGTATCGTTATGGCCATCTCCGCCCATTACGATACAGGCTCGTGCTCAAAAAGACTTCAACGAGCTCACGAACTCGAACTCCTGCACTTTCAACGCAATGGTGCCTCAACACATGAAAGAGGATTTAATAACGGATGTAGATGAAGTAGTGTATGCAACTGTACATAATTAGGCCTTAAAACACTCGTGTGATCCTATTATGAAACTCGCTGACGCTCGTTTCGTAACACCACACTCGTGTTTTAAGACCTCTCATTATGTATGAGTTGCATAAACTACTATTATTGCACACCTCACATAATAAAACAGCACATACAAAAGAAAAAACAAAGACACAGGGAGACAGAGGCAGAAAAACAGGCGGACAAATACAAAGATAAAAAATAACTACACGGCACGCAGTCCAAAATAGGAATCGAAGCTGCCACTACCCACCGCTAAGCTACACAGACCTGTACAACATCACCATGTGTTTGTCTAGCATCTCATATTACTGATACCATTCCAAATTTAAACAATCTGTAGCTACGTGCGCACTTTTTTTTTAATACAACGCCGGTAGCAAACAAGCATACGGTCCACCTGGTGGTAAGCGGCCACCGCAGCCTATAGACGCTTGCAACTCCAAAGGAGTCACGTATGCGTTGCCGACCTTTATAAGATTTGAGGATGCACTGTGTTGACAACAGACAGGACAAATTTAAGTCCCTCGCTCTCAACACAGTGCATCCTCGGGAGATCTGGCTACCTTGATCACCTCCAGGAACACAACACTAAATACTTGTATAGTAAATAATGTTATTATGGCTGTGGTCTTCTGCAAGGCGGAGGTACTTCCCCAGTTGGGCTGCTCCAAATTCGAGCAAGATGACAATTTGCATCGGTAAGAATATTTTTATATATGTCACCGTAAAATTACGCGTCGTTGTCAGTTTATAACACAAATTATGTATACGATTACAAAATAACATAACCTAACTGTCAACTTAAAATAGGTACTTATGAGAGACCTCACACTAGCGTCTTTTAAGCGTCGGAGTGCCAGCGCCCATGCAGCAGCGACGCAACTTTTGCGCAGCGACAACGCAACGTCGGCGCGACGCGAGCGGCGTTTGTCGAGCGTCAGCACAACTTGCGGGCAAGTCATATCTCGCGCGCAGTGATTCCTGTCTCACTCGAACTGTGCGAATTAGAAAGAGGACGGTAGATTTTACTCTACTCGCGTCGCGTGACAGCGGCAGTTAGTACTAGCCCCTAGCGCCCACACAGTGAGGATACGACGTTTAAGAGGCCTTATAAGTTTTGAAATGTTTTGATTTCAAATTATGACAAAAGTATTGATAATACCAATAAAGTTATTAAAGGATACGATGACTTTATTGAAGTTTTAGATAGTAACATAGCCATTTTTTGATTTTATTCTGTGTAGTAGAATTTAAGCGGAAAAAACTAGTTTTTAGCTTGAAAATGGTCGATTTGGAGTGATGTTTGAAACGATATTACTTAATGAAAAAACCAAAAATACATTTAAAGTTTATGATATAAGGTCGCAATAGTCCTGTTATAGATAGTAACATTGAGAAAATGTCAAGATATATGTTAAATCAAACAAAAACTGGCGTAAATAGATGAGCATTTTTTAACTAATAAGGACCCTTAATGTTTATTCGAACATCAGCGTCTTACTGTCTTCATTCGTTATACTTATATACCCAACCGTCACAATAAAGACGGGACCGAAGCGACGAGGAAGCCATCCGTCATCGGTCTCGCTACAGGAAATTGAATAAGTTACATGTAAAGAAGTAACTTTGATGCTTTATATTTTATGTACGGCTGGCTACCACCCTTATACAATACAATACAAATACTCTTTATCTACACCCATACAGTAAATTCTGTTTTATGTGCTCAAAAAGTGTAAGGACCAACTTTACAATATCGCGCCGGGTCGGGGCGGAAATGGCCATAACATAAATAAATAAATAATAATAAATAAATATTTTGGACAATCTTACACAAATCAACCTAGTCCCAAACTAAGCAAAGCTTGTACTATGGGTACCAAGTGACGATATACATACTTATATAGATAAATAGATACTTAAATACATAGAAAACATCCAAGACTCAAGAACAAATATTCGTGTTCATCACACAAATACCTCCAGCTTCGAAGCCAGGGTCACTAACAACTAGGCTAAAGCGATCGTCAAAAACGACGTCAATAACAGCATCAAAAACGGTATCGTTATGGCCATCTCCGCCCATTACGATACAGGCTCGTGCTCAAAAAGACTTCAACGAGCTCACGAACTCGAACTCCTGCACATTCAACGTAATGGTGCCTCAACACATGAAAGAGGATTTAATGTATGGATGTAGATAAAGTAGTGTAAATAACTGTACATAATTAGGCCTTAAAACACTCGTGTGATCCTATTATGAAACTCGCTGACGCTCGTATCATAAAACCACACTCGTGTTTTATGACCTTTCATTATGTATCAGTTGCATAAACTACTATTATTGCACACCTCAATCAAAAAGATCAAAGGACATAGTACAGTACAAAAACACAATGAGTAGAGGCAAACAACAAGCGTTCTTATCGCTAAAGATCGATTTCTTCCAGACAATCGGTAACGGAAATGAAATCTAATCATAACGATTCATAGCAGATGGTGCAGAGTTAATACATATGGAACCTACTAATAATTACAACAAAAACATTTAATTAAGGATATAATAAACATGCGTAAATATAGTACAAAAATATACGTACATAAATACATACAAATATATAGTCAGCCACATATTCTAAAGGAGCTAAGTCTTTGTGTCATGAGAGAGACAAATAGTGATCTTTAAGCTGTTTTGAAGACAGCAAGAGATTCAGCACGCCTCAAATCAGGAGATAAAGAATTTCAAAGCCGAATAGCTCGGAAAGTGAAAGAAGAATTGTGATAATCCATATTGAAAGGGACCTTATAGCGGCCGGCACTTACGCCTTTATTGCCGCTGTTCCAATACAATAGTGAATAGGTATAACGTAAGCGCCTGCCGCCATAAGGTCCCTTTCGATGTGGATTATCACAATTACAAAATTTTGATGAGGAAGATGGAACAGTAAGAAGCAAGTTTCGGGAGGAGCTAACGGAGCGAAGATAAGTGAAACGTTCCTTGAGTTGACCGAATTTCTATGAACATATTATTGGATTATGAATCTTATTGTTTAAACAGTAAAATAGTTGTAATAAATTAAGTTCATGCAACTCGTCTAACTCAAATGATTTCAATCATAATCGTGCGCCCGCATTAACCGGTTTATATAGTCTAAACCGGTTAATCCGAACAAAATCTTTATATAAAGCTCCTCTATAAACCGGTATTTGTATCGAAACCGAAATAGAAATGTTTTGCGGCAATTACAATAACGGTTTGAAAAATTAACCGGTTTCAGAGTCGACGATACGACTTTGACAGCTAACATAGAAAAAAGATTTTTCATCCCCCGGTATATTCTCACCACTTTTATGCAGCGGTTCATGTTATGTAGAGTTACGTAGAAGTCGTTACGTAGAATTGCCATTCCTACCAAAATTTCCAATTTTAATTACCACGATTTCATAATTGTAATATAAGATTTCAAGCCTACATGGTCATTTACATTAGAATTAAGATTTGAAACGGGATATTTACCATGTATATTTGTATTTTTGAGTTCCCGATATTTCGGCACTGTTGCAAGCGCCATTATCAAGGATTAACTGACGTGCTGCGAGTTAATCCTTGATAATGGCGCTTGCAACAGTGCCGAAATATCGGGAACTTAAAAATACAAATATACATGGTAAATGTTGTGTATGATTAATGTGGGTACATAAATAATAAATCATAATTTGATCTGTCACTGTAAATGAAGGTAGAATGTGTGTGATAGATGAGCAAGACGATTAAAACGTGGTCTCACAAACTAAACATTGTTTTAACACATAAATCCACATGAAAACTTAATAGTGGCGACGAGCAAACCGAGAAAATGGCTGTTGCGAACATTAATGCTGTTTTGCCCGGAAAGTTTGATCCACATACTGATAAATGGGAGAACTACAGGGAGCAACTTTATTTCGCATTAGAAGCAGCAGGACCAATAGAAAGTGTGCAAAAAAGGGCCCTATTCTTGTCACAGTGTGGAAAAGAAGCTTTTTCCTTGATTGTATCGCTGTTGTCACCGAAAAAACCGAGTGAAGTGTCATTTGAGGTTATCATCGAAATACTGGACAGTTTCTTCGTTTCGACGCCGCATCCAGTGCTTCAAACTCAAAAGTTTTATAAAACGAAAACAAAACTTTGTGAACATTGTGCCAAACCACACACGTCTAAGTGTAGGTTTCGGAACGCAACCTGCTATAAATGTCACAAAAAAGGACATACAAAGGCGGCTTGTGAATTGGAACGGAATAAACAAATAAAGTCGCGCGTAAACGTATGTTGCGAGCAAAACTGTGACTGTGAAGGAATTTCGGAACCTGAAGGGTCTGCAATCGAAAATAATTTTGGCATATATGGGGTCTCTAGTGGCGGAGTGAACAGAGTAAAGCCTGTTATGGTCGAGTTGACGATAAACAGTGTGCCAGTTGTCATGGAAGTCGATTCGGGTGCCGCGCGCTCCATTCTGCCACACAGTATTTACAAGCAGAACCACGACAAGTTTCCTGAGTTGAAGCCATGCAATACCAAGCTTAGGACGTGGACTAACAATGCATTACCGATTCAGGGCGAAATTAGTGTTACCGTGGAGCGAAATGGACACAAAGTGGAGCTGCCGATCGTGGTTAGCTGCGGCGAGGGCCCGGCGTTATTGGGCAGGACGTGGTTTGAACCCTTGGGCATTCAACTGTGCGTAAATGCAATATCGGAAGCTGAGGTGATCGAAAAGTACCCGAAGCTATTTGATGGTGAAATGGGGGACTACAAAGGTCCCTTAGTGCATATTACAGTGAAAAAAGACAGTAAACCGGTATTTATGCGCGCCCGACCGGTACCTTTTCCACTGCGAGAGAAGGTGAATGCGGAATTGACCAGGATGATGAATGAAGGCATTATCACTCCGGTGAAGTTTTCTAAGTGGGCTACACCAATGCAAGTCGTACCAAAGCCAGATGGCACAGTCAGAACATGTGGTGATTATAGAAATTCAGTGAATGAAGCATGTGAGGCTGACAGTTATCCTCTGCCAACTGCTAATGAAGCATTTTTTCAGCTATCAGGCAGTAAATTCTTTACTAAACTTGATTTGAAACATGCTTATAATCAGTTAAAAGTAGATGAAGAAACTGCTGAATTATTGACCTTGAACACACCCATGGGATTGATGCGAATGAATAGATTGGCATTCGGGGTCCATGCAGCTCCCGGAATATTCCAGAGACTTATGTCCTCAGTGTTAGCGGGCATAGACGGAGTGGCTTGCTTACTGGATGATGTTGTGGTGAGCGGAGCCACTGTACAGGAACATGACAAAAGATTAATGCTGGTACTACAAAGACTAGAGGAAATAGGATTGAAACTTAATGAGAAGAAGTGCATTTTTGCAGCTCAGAGAGTTAGTTTTCTGGGACATGAGATTGATGAGCATGGAGTGCACCCATTGAAAGAGAAAGTTGCTGAAATAGCTGAAAAACCAGCACCAAAAGATAAAAAGAGCCTGAAAGCATTCTTAGGACTGTACAACTTTTACGAGAAGTTTATTAAGGAAAAAACAACAGTGCTGCAACCATTATACAGGCTTCTCAAGGATAAAGTAAAGTGGCAGTGGACATCAGGTGAACAGGAGGCATTTGATCAAGCAAAGAGATTGTTGACATCAGACTTAACCTTGGTGCATTATAGCTTAGAAAAAGAACTGCTTTTACAATGTGATGCCAGCGAATATGGGGTTGGTGCAGTGCTGGTTCACAAAATGCCAGATGGTTCAGAAAGGCCAATAATAATGGGTTCAAGAACCTTACAGGAACACGAGCGCCGCTATGCCCAAATAGACAAAGAGGCATTAGCAATTATGTTTGGGCTTAAGAAGTTTAGGCAATATTTAGTAGGGCGCAGTTTTGTGATCCTTACTGATCATAAGCCTTTATTAGGCTTATTTGGTCGAGGCAAACCTATTCCAGAACTGATATCATCGAGGATGCTTAGATGGGCATTGACATTGAATACCTTTGATTATGACCTTCAATATCGACCAGGAAAAGATATGGGAAATGCTGACAGTTTAAGCAGATGGCCCACACCAAGTATAAATATAGAAGAACAGCAAGAAGAAAACAACCTGTTTTTATTGGAACAGAGTGATTTGATTGACTTAACTTCCAAACAAATAGCTAAAGAGACGGCTAAGGATAATTTATTGAGTAAAGTAAAAAACTTTTTACTCCATGGCTGGCCAAGCAAAGTCGAGGACCAATTATTGCCTTTTTATAGAAGAAGGGACAGTCTATCTCTAAATAAAGAATGTATAATGTTTGCAAACAGAGTGACAATTCCTCAATCTTTACATAAAAAGGTGTTGAAAGCCCTGCATGATGGACATAATGGCATAGTTCAAACAAAGATGCTAGCTAGAGCATACTTGTGGTTCCCTTCACTGGATGCCGATATAGAGGCTATGATTGGATCGTGTGATGCTTGCCAGCTGAACCGTAACAATCCACCAGTTACACAACATGTATGGCCAGCAGAGGTAAAGGCTTGGTCCAGGATTCATGTCGACTTTATGGGGCCCTTCATGGGAAAGACGTTCCTTGTAGTAGTAGACTCATTTAGCAGGTGGCCAATACTGGAAATGGTACCAGCAATGAATAGCAAAACGGTGATTGATATATTACGCAGAATATTTGCAGATCATGGATTGCCAGAAGTGCTGGTTTCAGATAATGGCTTGGCTTTTACAAGCAAAGAATTTCAAGGATTTATGAACAAAAATCACATAAAACATATTACAGGAGCTCCGTATCATCCATCTACAAACGGACAGGCTGAAAGAACTATACAAACCCTGAAAGAGAAATTAAAGAAGCAGGCACCGGATCAGTCTTGGGCAGAGCGAGTAGGCAGAGTCCTATTTCATATGCGTACTGTACCAAGCACCGTGACTGGAAAAACCCCAGCTGAGCTTTTATGCGGCAGGAAGTTTCGAACTGCTCTTTCACTACTGCACCCGGACTTAGACCAAAATTTTAAAGAAGTAGAAGAGAAGGAAGAAGGTAGATTTGGAAACAAAAAGCAACTGAATGAAGGTGATCATGTTTTATTTCGTATGTATAACATGAATGCGAAGTGGCAGCGAGGGGTGGTTGTCAGTCTGATGGCACCCTCCGTATACGAAGTGCGTGCACCAGACGGAGCGATACACCGCCGGCACGGTGACCAGATACTGCGCACGCGACCGCCTGGACAGAGTGACATAGAGTTCAGGCAACAAGCAAGTGATTCAGACAGTGATAATGATTCAGTGATTATTCCTCCACCCAATGAGTGGTCTGAAATTATTGGGGTTTAGAATCTGTTAAGAAGGGGTTGATTTGTAACTAAAGGGGGAGGTGTTGTGTATGATTAATGTGGGTACATAAATAATAAATCATAATTTGATCTGTCACTGTAAATGAAGGTAGAATGTGTGTGATAGATGAGCAAGACGATTAAAACGTGGTCTCACAAACTAAACATTGTTTTAACACATAAATCCACATGAAAACTTAATAGTAAATATCCCGTTTCAAATCGTAATTCATAATTATAATCCTAGTCTCCTAGTAAATTGGCTGGGACATACGGACGGACAGACAGCGAAACTATAAGGGTCTCGTTTTCGCCATTTTGGCTACGGAACCCTTAACGGTAATAGATAAACAATCCCAATGTGTTGTCAACAAAAATGCCACCCGTTATTTCCAATCAGCCTGAGGGGCTACCGCGAACTGAAAACGAACGAAGTTCGAATATCTCCCTCTCTGCCGCACGAATTAGCAAGTGTAACAGAGAGGGAGATATTCGAACTTCGTTCGTTTTCGTTTCCCGGTAGCCCCTCTGGAAGCTATCTGTCATCGACACATCCAGCGGAAGCCGGGCCATCGGGCCCCGGAAACGAAGGCGTGCCCCAAAAATGTCCGCCAGGGGCCAATTTCCTGTCTTCAGTTAAATCTAGGGACAAGAAATACTTGGTATAAATACTTGGTATTTTTATCATTAATCCATATCCATGCTAATATTATATAGGCGACGAGGTGGAGTGATGACCTGGTGAAGGTTGCGGGAATCCGGTGGAAACGAACGGCACAGGACCGGTCTAAATGGCGAGCCTTGGGGGAGGCCTATGTTCAGCAGTGGACGTCTTTCGGCTGAAATGATGATGATGATGAAAGTTTGTCTCTCTGTCTGCATGTATGAAAAAGATAAATTTATTGTCAGAAACTGTGTAGGTACAATTAGGTCGAATGTCATAAGTATAGAAAGTCCAACAGTTTGCCCGTTTCGGGTGTACAATAATAAATTAACATTAAATACGATGTTAAACATCAAATCATTTAAAATATTCATTAAAATTGTAAAAACATTTCATTTTATGTTAGCTCTTCAAGCTTAAACCGCTGAAGCGTTTAAGATGAAATTTGGTATGGAGGTAATTTGAGTAGCGAGGAAGGACATATCACTTTATATCACACAAACTTTATATCACGGAAATTATCCCTTGAGAGGGTGGAAGTTTGTATGGAACAGCGATAACTATATACGTGGGAAGGTATAACAAATGAAGGTGAATGAAAGATTGAATAGATGTATGTTTAACAGAATTAAAGAACAAAAATACATACACTCCAAGTAGGCTTCATGGGCTCTGGTGCAATGTCCGAGAACGCAATTAAAAAATCACATCTTACTACAATACAATACAAATACTCTTTACTGCACACCTCTATTAAAGGACATAGTACAGTACAAAAAACACAATGAGTACAGGCGGTCTTATCGCTAAAGAGCGATTTCTTCCAAACAACCTTAAGGTAGCGGAAATGAAATCTAATTGTAAATCTTATTGTAAATGGCATAATAAAATAAAATCAACAGTAACTTCGAAACCATTCGAATGTTGATATGAAATCATATTATTTTTTCTAGTGCCTAGGTCAGAAAGGAATTCTTTCAAACTGTAGTCACTGTTACTATGTTACTATGTGTTATTTTCTGTAAGAGTGAATAAGCAACCCTGCTAAACCGCGCCGCGAAAAACGATTACCTACTTACCCTGGAGTGACCTTTAAACCCTGCGGTAAACTCTATAGTCGGGTATCAGCATCCTTGGTGAAACCGCTAGTATTTGTACCAAGTATAAGTAACATCTACCCGACTAGCCATAAGCCACCAGCGCCGTGACAATAGAGTACTTGCCCTGGATTCCGTATCAGCGTAGCTCTTTGTAATATTTATGATGGCTTCTAGTATTTGTGTACCTGTACAAATACCATCTACCGAGCTAAGCCACCGTCAGCACTAAAATAGATTATTAGACCCAGGTTCGGTTTCAGGTTGGTTAGTTATTGATTAAATGCTATAGGAAGTTACTATTTATTTAACTGGTATAATTACCAGCGACATCTAAGCCACCGCCATCGCGATAGATTACTTTGGTTGAGCGGTTTCAACCGAATCTGAGGTAAGTAATCTATCGCGATCTCACTAGAGCGCAAACTTTTAGAGTATTCCAGTGTTCAGATGGCTGAGATACGCGTCATACTCGTGATCGGGTGCTGTTTGTGGAGTCCGGTCTGTTCATGCTTGTTAGGACATAGTGAATACGTTAATACTAGTGTCTTTTTATAGGCGATTGACGAGAGACATCATCCTGTTGTGGATTCGTTTTTATTATCTGTGACTTAGAGACCACATACATCTCTAACAATATTAAATTAATTTTAATTTTGACGCTCAGAGACCATGTACATCTCTGGGATATTATATTAATTTCATTATACTCCTTGTTTAATCTTGAGACCTTATACATCTTTAACTTTACTGATGTTGTAATATTTGTAATAGATAACTTTGCAAGTTTATCTTCACTGTATGACATTAATTTTGTTATAATTGTAAACTCGAAATTATTATTCCTTCTTGAACTGTAAATTAATATTTTGACATGAAAAATGTATTACTTATTATAGTCAGACTTTCTTAAATTGTAAATTAATATTTTGACATGTAAAAGTGCCCTTGTGGCCTATTTGCAGAATAAATGTTTGATTTTTTTTTTTTAACCGCCCGCGTGGTCGTGTCGGAGATTTCCCCTGGATTTTTCCCAGGCTACTCTCTAACCGCGCCTCCTATCGCTTTTAATCGCCCGGCCTATAAAGCCAAAATCAGGTTATTCCAAACCCCCGCGTGATCATGTCGGAGGTTTTCCCCTGAATTTTTCTCACGCTACTCTCTAACCGCGCACTCCTATCGCTTTACATACAACAGTCAGGTTCAAAAAAAAGATTACTTGCTTTGGGTACAGGGCCTATCTGATATGTATGATATCTGCTAGTATTTATGTACCTGTTACAAATACCAGTGCCTCAGCTAAGCCACCGCAGCCGCGACAATGGATTACTTGCCCGGGATTCGGTATCAGGTTAGCTCCCACGATACACCCGCTAATGCTTTAGGAATGTGTGACACAATCTATAAAAGATATGGGGAGTAAGGATCAAAATTGGTTATATATTTTAGATCAATACTGAGGCGTTATTGATATTATTATACTCTTTATTCATTTACTTCCTTATGTTAGGTTTTTTTTACAATAGCTTTATAAAAAGTAAAATATAAAAATACATTTACAAAATTCAATTAACCTAGAGTGACGCCGACAGCGAGGCGGGGCCTATATATTTTGTTTATATACCACATCGGTGGCAAACAAGCGTGTGCACCACATGATGGTAAGCGTTCACCGCAGCCTATGCACGCTTGCTACCCCATGGGTGTCACATGCGCATTGCCGACCCTTTAAAAATTTTAACACTCCTTAAAAGAGCCCCATTACTGTAGTCCCTCGGGAAAATATCTGCAGACTCATTCGGACGTTTTATCAAAAATGTTAGAACCTGTAATTTTTTCGGCATTCCCATATGGGGGTCATTCTACGTTTTCAAGACCAGTTTTCTATTACAAAAATAAATGATATGTATTGAATTAGTGTACAAAAATAGGATTTCGAAAAAGTACCTGAACCTAATAAAAGGAATGTAGCGGCCAGTAAGCAGCTACACTTGACTTGTAGTTACGGGTAGTTGATGGAGTGCGGTGAAAGATCGTTGAAGTTTGTAGAAGTATATTAAAATAACGTAAAGATACAGTAAAGTTAATAGTTGGTTGCTCTGTCTCTAGATGCGTATAGTTCACCGTTTTGTAATGCACTGTCTGTTTTTTATAACATAACATTACTAATGTTCGTTGCCACTCAAAGTAGGTCGCAAGTAAGCATAAAGAAATGTACGGTGATGAAACCGTACAAGGAATTTATAGGTAAAAATACTTAAATATTAACATATTGCTGTAAAAGGTAGGTAACACAGTGGTATAAACCATTTTCCAATACAAATGGTGAGACACCCAAGGACCACTGAGTTACTCGATTTATGGATATTAGCTGTGGTTTGGTAATTACCAAAACTATCGGAAGTGATACTGCAACTAAATCTCTTTCTAAATAACAATACTAAAATCTGAAGTGAAGGCCAAGTATTCCAAAATCAGCAAGGGTCTGAAAAGTATGTACATGAAAAAGTAGAATGCCCCATGGACTGCTTAAATTAAAATCCGTAAATTATATTAAAGCATGCACGGATTTAATAAAGTAATGTATGAATTTGCTAGTTAACTTCCTATACCGTTCTGATATCTTGAGAGCGAAGCTTAGATTTTTGTCCCGACAGTGTCAGTTTTTCTGACATCGGGATACGTTTCATTGGTGATGAGGGTCGAGAGATCCTAACATTTTTACAATGACTTCAGAAACTTTAAGGCCGCGCAATGAAAAACATCGCTTTCTTTGAAACGCTGTTCTGCCTAGACGAGGAAACAATTAGGATTGAGTTTCAGATATATGATTCTTGACTATATGACTGTGTTTCTGATACTAGTCGAAACATGATTGCTTAAAATTTTCTTGATAGACAAAAAATCTAAAGTTGAGTCTTTATTTTCCTTTTCTTACTCAGCCTACTAAAACAACGCATTATTAAACGACACAATTAAGTTAAAATGATGGTATTTTACGTTATCTAAACTCTGTCAAGAGGAAATTTAACAAAACTAAACACAGTCAGATATTTGTCGAGATTTTTCTAAAATAGCCATTCCCGAAGAGTGTTGCATCTCGTTTTGTCGTGAGCGAAAGACATAAACGTCTCTTTCACGGAGGGCGTGGCTGACTGAATCAAGTTGTGGCCTGAACGTCAATTTGACAAAATACGAGGTTTTAGTATTGTAAGCTGTGACTTTACTATTAGTTTACATGACTGTACTCGCTAGCGACTGCGTAAAAAATTATATGGGCAAAAGTACAGCGCCTCTGGCGGTTACGCAATAGAACTAAGAATCGGCATACTAAATCGTTTACGCCTTCGCTAGTACGGTCATGCAAACTCATGGTAAAGGCACTGATGAGATCCGCCACATAAGAATCGCTTTGTTTAAGTACTTTTAATGAAGGTAGCATTAAAATTTAAACTCTCATTGTTACAAAAACCTCACCTGATTTTCCAATTTCTTTTCGAACTTCGAAAAAAAGATCGATCACTAATACTTTTCTATAAAGTTTTTTAACGGGCACATTTTTCATGTCCCCCATGCCTACTTGCGTATAAGTAGCAATTTAATAAAATACCCACTGCGAAAAATATTTTCTACATTTTAATACTCAAAACCCTGAAAGTTCAGCCTTATCTTCTAATGTTTGAGGTTGCGAATCGCGTTTGCGTGTCGAGATTTGAATAATAGAACTGTGCCAGTTTTTTTCTAGTTAATCATTTAAAACGTAAAACTGATTGCTTTTTCAGAGGCGAGGGATGTCGGGACGGTATCATGCAATTTTCAATCATCTGAATACTACATATAAGGTTTAAAGCCACGTACGCTTACGTACTGTTGTACAATAGCGGAATTCAACGAATTTTTAAAGCAATCAAATCAAATATTTATTCTGCAAATTGACTACAAGGGCAATTTTACATGTCAAAATATTCATTAGAATTACGATTTGAAACGGGATATTTACCATGTATATTTGTGTTTGTGAGTTCCCGATATTTCGGCACTGTTGCAAGCGCCATTATCAAGGATTAACTGACGTGCTACGAGTTTTAGTTGTGGTCTATCCACACACCATAGCGAACCAGGAAGAGGGTAGATCGCTATGGTGTGTGGGTAGACCACAACTAAAACTCGCAGCACGTCAGTTTATCCTTGATAATGGCGCCTGCAACAGTGCCAAAATATCGGGAACTCACAAATACTAATATACATGGTAAATATCCCGTTTCAAATCGTAATTCTAATGTAAATGACCATGTGAGCTTGAAATCTTATAAAATATTCATTGATAATTTAAGAAAGTCTGACAATAAGAGTAATATTTTTTAAATGGGGTTTTAAAACACATTTTTGATTCACAAATCCGTTTGCGGGATATTAATCCTGAAATTGATAATTTCTAGTATCGTCAAGTGTCGTCCCCTATTGCCAGCTAAACGGTATCTATTGGGCATGTGAAAAGATCATGGTAGTGATATGTATAATTAATTAAAAAGAAAAAACGTTTAAAACTAAGTAGACGTTGCTAGTTAACGAGTAATAGCGGAACAGCAAATTTTCGAACAATTTCCATTGGGTAAATACGCTCTTCCCGCTACAGTATAATTTATGTTAATGCATAGTATCATCCAATTTAGATTTTAATGGGTTCTTGGGATAATATTGAATCCGTTTATGAAGGACCCTTCTATTTTTTTTATTGCTCTCTTTTTATACATTCAAATGCGCTATAGGGATAAAACTATATTTCTTAATAAAAAATACAAAAAATATATGTACAATATGTACAGTACGAGAGGTTGGGCACAGCAAAATGTCATCTTGCTCGAATTTGGAGTAGCCCAACTGAGGAAGTACCTCCGCCTTGCAGAAGACCACAGCCATAATAACGTTATCTACTATACAAGTATGTAGTGTTGTGTTCCTGGAGGTGAGCAAGGTTGCCAGAGCTCCCGAGGATGCACTGTGTTGAGAGCGAGGGATCTAAATTTGTCCCTTCTGTTGTCAACACAGTCCATCCTCAAATTTTATAAAGGGTTGGCAACGCGTACGTGACTCCTTTGGAGTTGCGGGCGGCTATAGGCTGCGGTGGCCGCTTACCATCAGGTGGACCTTAAGCTTGTTTGCCACCGGCGTTATATAAAAAAAAATCTATGCCGTAATTTTAAATGAAGAGGTAATGCGTTGAAAAATCGACCCTTTGACTCCTCAGACTGGAGTTTTTTTCAATCGGTAGATAAAATTATCAGTCGGTTACAATTATCACTGTCACTTTCTAATGTCATATAAAAGAAAAGAACAGAGCTAACATTTATCTGACAGATACTTTTATCTGGGAATTGAAAAATCGGCCCTAATAACACATAATATATTCTAAGATAGACGATTTAACTGATATAGGACCATAACTCATTTATAAATCCGAAGAATTGCTGTAGTGTGTGCAACGCTGCACGCACACACGTAGCGTAGCCTTAGTATATAAGCTGATATGTAACCATGTTTAAGGAGAATATATCATACTTCCAACACCATCGGTTGTCTAATTACGCCCATCCTTACATGGCGATCCTGCCAGTGCGGCCTTGCGCTGCACTGGCGGCGCGCTGCGCCAGCCAGAGACTAGCAGTGTGACCTTGGAGAATATTTGTGAAATATTTGAAAGTGATTTTTTTTAACAATTTGAGTGCCATGGACTTGTGCTAATAAAAGTTAAAAAAAGAACAATGAAATTATATAAGTGACCTTCAGTGACTTTGTTGAGATATGTGGAACGTTTTATTAAGCTGCATTTGTTAAGAAAAATGTGTTAATTTTTGTACAATATGGACACAAACTTTTTTCCTGTGTTTGTACGGGCGCAGACAAGACAACAGACAAAAGAACAATAAAAAAATCTTCATGAAAAAAAAAACGACAATATTAGTGCCAGAATCATAATAATTACACGGATTTTTACCCACATGTAAAAATAAATTGAATTGGATTGGATTATGGAGCCGGGAGTAGTTCGTGTCAAGGACGGCGATGATGATGTATGGAGTTTAACAAGAGAGAATACCATTGATTCCAAAATCTATGATAGTGAATATATTTGAACAAATTTATTTGGACAACTACATATATGGACACAGGTTTTGTTATTTTAATTTTCTTCCGGACTAAAGGTAGCTTTCTTTACATGTATCGGTTTTAGTTAAAAAAAAAATTTGGAAAGTTTTATTTGAAGCATGTGGTAATAACAGAAATATAATAATATAATATAGTAAGTGTTAGTAAATAGAAAGTAAGTCTAAGTATGTATCTAACTATAGTTAAGGAATAAGTCGCTTGATGAGGAGACACGTATGGTTAAAAGGTTGGTCCCATAAATTCCTCAGCAATAATTCAAAATAAATAGTCTTTTAATTACCTACGTTCATTATTAATTGGTATTAGCATTACTTAGGAGAAAAGATTAACTTAATCATAACATACAAATAAGACGCGAAGCGGCGCGCGTGTCAGCCAAAAAAGGATTGGCATGCGACGGCTGTGATTACAGCTCCGATTTCAATCTCAAAACGAAGCGTCAATGCACTGTTTTAGATACTTTTATATGACATCATTTTATAAATTTGTTTAACGACATTGATTAACTGTTGAATTAAAAAATATATATTTATAGGATTCAAAGAAAACAAAGTCCACTTTTAACCATAAAAACTATTCTAGGATTAGTATAATTAAGTAAATGTTTTTTTTTAAGGATTATTATTAATTTTACATGTGTACCGGACATAAATTATTTTCCACGGACATGACCATTATGAAAAAGTAAATATGGATATGTAACACTCGTAGATACACCAAGTAGGTAAGTGTCGTTAGTAGAAATAGTGGTTTTATAATTGAGAAATGGGAACTTGTTGGAAAATTAACAGTTATAGATATGTGAAAGTGAGTTTAGGATAGATTAATGTTGGGTTTTAATGGTTTGTAGTATCGTAATTATGGTTGCAACTGAGTGTAAGTCATGAAAGGTTATAAAAGTAAATTTTTAGAGGTAGGTATACAAATATTGCTTGGCTTGGATAACTTGGATAAGAACATGTTTTTTATTCAATTGAAAGAATGTTTAAAGATTGCTTAGAAAAGTGCTATAGGCATTGTGATTGGGAAAGCAGATGCATTACAAGTTTTTCCAAGAGCGATTAGCCTGATCAACTAAGAGCTGTTGAAATTCTTGTATGTTGAGGTTTTCACAATGTATGAGAGTACGGAAGAAAAACTGAATGTTTTTTTTAAGAGAGATTGAAGGAAAATGAATTAAATGCGAGTATAAGGTAAATTATGCCACCGTTATCTTCGGTAGCCCGAGAGGCACCGTTGAGCGAGTAGGTTATTGTATATTACAAGGTACACCAGGATACAAGGCAGGCAAGGAATCCTTGGTATCTGATCATGATTCGGTCGAGCTACCAATCGTGAAGATCCTTGGACACATGGAATGTTTAAAAAAGTATGGAAGTGTTAAAAGAGCTGCCTGAAAAAATAATTATAATAAAAATATGAGCGCGTAAATAGTAAATAAATGCCTTGTATCCTGAACAAATAAATAAATGTATATTGTAAGGTCGGCCGACCACATAAAAATGTGCTGTGTACCTTGCCACAAGTGTAAATAAGTTAAACTATACAATGAAATGTAGAATAAATAAATAAATACGACGTCATGAACCTAAATGTATAGGTACCTAATAATGATTGAAGAAAAGACTTGCAAGTCGCTCCCTCGGATTATGACATACTCATCGTAGGTATGAACACGAAACTAACATTGACAAGTATACGAATAGCGAAAACTTTAATGAATTTTAAAGTGTTTTTTATTACTGTTAAGTAAAGATAACATTACATAGATAATTCGATTTATCTCGTCATCAAGCCGGCGTGTTTTGTTTTGTTTTTAAAATGTATTGAGGTTCAAATTAGATTACCTATTAAAAAATTATGTGTGTTAATTTAATTACTGCAAATTAGGATTTTTAGGATATATTATTATTAGTTTACATTTAACTTAAAATAATTTAAGTTTAATATCTTGAATGGTATTTTTTTTTCTTTCTCAAATTATTGATAATACCTAATATACAAATTTCAAAAAAAAAAAAAAGTAATTGTTTCTCTAAAATATGTAATTGTTTCATTTTTCAGAATAATTTCTTCAAGGCAAATGTTTTACTTTAATTTTTGTTCAACTATTTCTTGGCACATACATACTTTATTTGTAATAATCATGTACAATTTATATCAGTGATACTTATATCTATATATAATTATAATAAAATACTAACCTGTACTGTAAAAAAAAAATAGATTGATTCAGTATTCTAGTAATCTATTTTTTTTTCAATAAGAAGGGAGGTGTAGTGTGTGCAACGCTGCACGCACACACGTAGCGTAGCCTTAGTATATAAGCTGATATGTAACCATGTTTAGGGAGAATATATCATACTTCCAACACCATCGGTTGTCTGATTACGCCCATCCTTACATTGCCATCGCAATCCAGCGCGGGAATGATGCCTGCGTTATTAATGGGCACCAAATACAACAATAAAATTCCAAGACACATTACTGAACTTACGGATTCTACATTTAAATCTTTCGTGAAACAAACACTTATTTCAAAAGCATATTATAAGATAAACGATTATATAATGGATAGGGATGTTTGGCAGTGATAGCGTCCCGCACAAGTAATCTAACACAGAAATATTTTGTCCTAAATATTAAAATATATATACATATGTTTTATATTGTAATTCTGTAGTGTATGATACTGTTACTTTATACACATTGTATAGGTATTGTTTTGACAAAATGACACCTCGCCGAGTTTCTTACGCCGGTTCTTCTCGAGGCAGAGGTTTATTTTATGAACCGGTGGTAGTTTTTTGACATTCATAAGTGCATGTATCATGCCTAAATTGAAGAATAAATGATTTCATTTCATTTCATTTCATTTTACCATCCCGAGGGGACCTAATTTTGATACTAATTTTTAATGTTTAGTTTTTAGTTATATATAGTTGCATTTATTTTAAGTTTTGAATTAATTTAATAATTGTTATAATTTAAGTACTTTTTATGTCAAATTCACAATAAAAAAAGATCGTAACTGGTAAAACAAATAAGTACGTAAGTAAATAACACATAACTTTATAAATCCCGACTGAATTCAAGTTTTTCTGAATGCATCACGAAATATTTTCTTTCCCTTCCTAAAGAAAAAATGTAATTATTTCTAGATCCATTAGTTCCAAAGGTCACGGAATGTATAAGTGGCAAAGTTCAGTGTTGGGTCATTATCTAAGTTCCCGATAAGCTCAAGGGCTTGGCCGTGTTTTTACATCACAAGGTTGCTGGAATAACGAATAGGTAAATAAAATGAATGAACTTTATTCTGCAAGTAGGCCGCAAAACACGTTTACAAGTCAAACACTACTAGCGTTTCTCAAGAGACCACTGCCGAGAAGAACGTTTTTATAATAAACTACCAGAAACAATTAAAAATATTGAGAGTGACGTGACATTTATAAATAATTTAAAAAAATGGCTAACGGCGAAGGCCTTCTATGACATAGATGAATATGTAAATTAAATTTGTTGCATGCTTTTGTAATTGTAATTGTTTTTCGACATTTAAATTCACTATGTAATAATTTAAATAATGTACCTAATCTAATTGAAATATTTATTTTTTATTTAATCGACATAATTAAATTATTGTAACAATTTTCTTACATGTAAATTTTTTGTATATTTTATGAATAAATAAATATGAATATGAATATGAAGCGCCGAGAGAAACTCGATAGTCAGTAATTTTCTCCCAAAATATGCTTATAATCAGCCGTCGTTTTTATTGCTGTATTATTCTCTTTATTTATTTTCCTTCTTAGGCTAGGTTTTTACAATATCTTTATAAAAAGTAAAATATAAAAATACACTCATAAAACATAAGAATATTATAAGTAAATAAATAAATAAATAAATATTAGAGGACAATCTTACACAAATCGAACTAGCCCCACAGTAAGCTCAAGAAGGCTTGTGTTATGGGTACTAGACGACGATATATTTTTTATAGATATAAATACTTAAATACATACAAAACATCCAAGACTCAGAAACAAATATTCATGCTCATCACACAAATATTTGCCCTGACCGGGATTCGAACCCAGGACCGTCAGCTTCACAGGCAGGTGCACTACCCACTAGGCTAAACCGGTCGTCCGGATAAAATCCTAACCTAGTGCGCCGCCGGCAGCGAGGCGGGGCCTAAGCTACCGGTGGTGTCGGGCGACAGAGAGAGGAACCTCCTGACTATCCGCGCCGTGTCCAGGAGTACCGCCGCGCTGTATCTGACTCTTGCCCCAGATATCTAGCGAGAGTCTCTTGAGGTGTTGGTTAAATTAATTTGAGGATGCACTGATTTCATAAAGGGTCGGCAACGCGTACGTGACTCCTTCGGAGTTGCGGGCGTCTATAGGCTGCGTTGGCGGCATCAGGCGGGCCGCACTCTTGTTTGCTACCGATGTTTGGCCTTTTCCGTGCTGCTTAACTGCATCGGTCCCCGGGAATCCTTCCTCTTAGGCGTTTGCCTCCATTTCCGCTTGAATGTGTTTTTTTTTCAATAAAAGCTCATAGACCTAAGATATTTATCCTCCTGACCCCTGAGCATTTACTGAAATCACTTGGCACTACGGCCGAATGTACTTTGCAAAGCATTAAACTGTTTTTGTAAAGTCCGAGACCTTTTCTGTTAAATAAAATATAAACTAAGGTTTTCTCGAGTTTTCACTAAAACAAATCATTTTTAATATTACTTGACAAAGATATTGAGCATATTTTTGTTCAGGTATTTTTTGTCTTTTATAAAGGACTTTAGGAAAAAACAAACACTCGGGAATTGATGCTATCAAAAGGTCGGCCGTCTGTTGGCCAAATAAGAAGTTCAAAAATATTCGGACTTTACTGTAAGGTTTATTTAGCACTTTGTAAAGGACGCCAGGTGTCAGGAGGTTATGATAATTGATGACAAACTGTAACACTGTATTTTTCTTTCCAGTCCACCTCCACTTCGACGACTCCCTCCGCGACTACGCCCTCTACTCCGTCGTCGGTAACTTCGTCCGGGGCAACTTCACCCCCACCTCCCCCAGCGAGCGAGCGTGCCCCGACGACCCCACGCCCCACTTCGTACCCCGCGAGCACAAACACAAGCGGCGTTCCAGATTCGAACACAGCGATTCCAAATTTAAAATTAGTGAAACAAGTGACGGTAGTTCTGAATTTGAAAGTGACAGTGAGTTTAGGACAGCGCACGATTATTACTTCAGACCTCGAATCGGCCGGGCGGTTAGGAGTAGGGTAGGGAAAAGTGTGCGGTACAGAAGACGATTTGTGCCGGCGAGGATAGTGAGTGGACCGTTAGGGGAGCGTGGGGCGGTGCTGTTGTACTGGAGTGTGAGTGAGACGGCGCATTTAGAAGAAGATGCTAGTGTTGTTTTTAGGTGAGTGTTTAATGTTAATTTGTAGTAATATTAACGTTCCAAGTATAACATTTGACACCATTCCATCTCCATTGCTGAAGATGGAATTTCAAATTTAGATCAAAAAATCAAACATTTATTCTGCATATAGGCCAGGCCACAAGGGCACTTTTACATTTCAAAATATTAATTTACAATTTAAGAAAGTCTGACTATTATAAGTAATATATTTTTCATGTCAAAATATTAATTTACAGTTCAAGAAGGAATAATAATTTCGATTTTACATTTATAACGAAATTAATGTCATACAGTGAAGATAAACTTGCAAAGTTATCTATTACAAATATTACAACATCAGTAAAGTTAGAGATGTATAAGGTCTCAAGATTAAACAAGGAGTATAATGAAATTAATATAATATTCCAGAGATGTGCATGGTCTCTGAGCGTCAAAATTAAAATTAATTTAATATAATTAGAGATGTATATGGTCTCTAAGTCACTGATAATATAAACGAATCCACAACAGGATGATGTCTCTCGTCTATCCCCTATAAAAGACACTAGAATATTATATATATTATATAGATCAAAAGATAGACATAGACATAGACATAATTTATTGGTAATAAGGTATTACAAGTCAGTGTTTTTACAATTGTACATTCATTATAGATTATATTAATTAGATAATTGATTACATTGGAAAATTACAATCATTACATTACATTACAACATTGCATTGCATTTTTTGATAGATTGAGACTCAGTGTAAGTTTGACCTCCGGTTTCCCATAGTGTTCACTCCAGGACCCCCTGAAAGCCACGGGCCCATAGTTGGCCTCCTCCAAAACTGGGTAACCCTGAGGCGAACACCGAATGCGATATGCACTTCTGAATTTTAAAAACGAGGACTTCCGTATTCTTTCGTCGGAGACAGTTCATGAGATACAGCCTGGTGAAAGACCGACGGACAGCGAAGTCTTAGTAAGGTCCCATTTTATCCGGGTACGGAACCCTAAAAAAGATCAGCTCACAGAGCCACGAAGGCGCGGGGAAAAGTTAATAAAGTAATTTATAAAGCGTATAATCTTATACTGACCTACTCAACTTACTACGTGTTGACCGGGCGCAAAATGGCTGCTTCCTGTTTAGTGAAACCGCTCATTTCCTCTTTGATTGCGTCCTCCGGGTTTATCTTTGTACGTCACCTCCGCTCGCAATCCATACTAATTATAAATCCGAAGCTGTCTTTCTGTCTATTACATCTTCAAGCTTCTTCAAGCTAAAACCGGAGAAATGTAGCATGTGGTAGTTTGAGACATTGGAAATGGTATAGGATAGGTAGATTTCATAGAAAAAATAAATTGGGTACTTAAAAAACACCGTAATATTACGACCACCTACTAAATAACAAAAATACAGTGCACCGTGATGGGATTTAAAACTCCCAAGTTTATACCTACATTTTATGATAGAGGATGTATAATACGTACCTATATATATGTACTTATGAAGCTGCCTAAAAATATAATAGAAATTTTCCAAAAAACATTAATGTACACCCCGGGTCACTCTACTTTTAAAATCTATGATATGTATTGAATTAGTGTACAAAAATAGATTTCGAAATGAACCTAATAAAATACTTAAATATTAACATATTGCTGTAAAAGGTGACACAGTGGTAAAACAGTAGTGGTTGGGGGAGGCCTATGTCCAGTGGACGTCTTTCGGCTGATATGATGATGATGATGACAGTGGTAAAAACCATTTTTTCATACAAATGGTGAGACATCCAAGGACCAATGAGTTACTCGATTTATGGATATTAGCTGTGGCTCGTTAATCACCAAAACTATCAAAAGTGATACTCTAAATAAACCTCTTTCTAAATAACAATACAGTAATATGTAGTGAGAGTCAAGTATTCCAAAGTCTGCATTACAAAAAAAAGTGTCTGAAAATTATGTACATGAAAAAGTAGAATGGCCCAATTACCAAACCTATCAAAAGCGATACTCTAAATAAACCTCTTTCTAAATAACAATACAGTAATATGTAGTGAGGGCCAAGTATTCCAAAATCTGCATTTAAATAAAGTGTCTGAACATGAAAAAGTAAAATGGCCCAGACATGAAATAAGTTCAATTCAACACAAATGAGGACGCATTTCTTTCAATCCTCGTAAGTGGGATATAAAATTCGATATTTATCCCGCCAAAGTCCTTGTGCGGAAATGTGACTTTATGATGATAGGGATTTTCTCCGCATCTCACTCTATGGACCTTATCTTTTACTGTTCGCGATTTTCCGAAAGACATTGTTAGGCTTTTACGAGTATTGTATATTTATAAGGTTTTGAGGATAAATGGGTGACCGCTTTGAGTGGTTATTAAATGAGCGCTCCCGTGCTTTGGAAGGCACGCTAAGCCGTTGATCCCGGCTGCTGTCTATGATAGTAGTAGTTAAGCTAAGTTAGAGGCCTTCGGGCGGCTTGAGAACTTCTAACAGTAAAGTTGCCCACTCACTTGACAAGCCTAATTCCAATAAGGTCTGGTTTCCCCTCGAGTTGGAAGGTCAGATGGCAATCGATTCCGTAAAAACTAGTGCCTACGCCAATTCTTGGGATTAGGTAGCGGACCCCGGGCATCCTTAAGGATTCAACTGTACCGGGATAACCCTAGGATGATGATGACGAATTCATATTTTTTAGGTTTATAATAAAATTTAATTTACATATAATGTATGAATAGGAAGCTAGAAAAATAAAAATTGTTACAGAATAAAATAAATAACTATCTTAAAACTAACTTAATCAATAATTATAGAAAAAAAAAACTAAAAGTCGAATTCTAAAATAGGCCCCTGTGGCATGGTACAGTCGCCATCAAATATATCTGTACTCTTCGGGGTCCTCAAAAATATCTGAACATGCACTTTAATGCCTTGACAATAGAGTCGTGTTCAGATATTTGTGAGCACATTGTTCGCTCCGATATATCTGATGGCGACTGTACCAAGGATGCTGGCAGCGTTTCCTCGCTGAGGCGGAGAGAGTAATGTTTATAATGGTATTTTTTGTTTCCATTGACGACCGCTTTAGCCTAGTTGGTATATAGTGACCCTGCCTTCGAAGCTGGAGGTCCCGGGTTCGAATCCCGGTCAGGGCATTTATTTGTGTGATGAACACAAATATTTGTTCCTGAGTCTTGGATGTTTTCTATGTATTTAAGTATATATTTATCTATATAAGTATGTATATCGTCACTTAGTACCCATAGTACAAGCTTTGCTTAGTTTGGGACTAGGTTGATTTGTGTATGATTGTCTATAAATATTTATTTATTTATTTATTGAAGGGAAAATGGTGAGAAAGCAAGAAGGTCTAGTTCTCCCTCTTAGTTGGAAGGTCAGTGGCAGTTGCTCTCGTAAAACACGCCAAATCTTGGGATTAGGTGTCAAAGCGGACTATAGGCTCTTTAGAGCACCACTGGACAAAAATTGAGTTATAAAACTCATACTCTACTTGTAGACCATCGATATATACTATATCGATTAAATTTCACCTTCAAGTGTATCTAAAACATATTGTGAAAATTAGCGTTATCGCTGGGACCTAAATGACTTATTATGAATATATATATATGTAGTTAAGGCCTTGCAACGAGAAATAATGCGTTCTTTGAAACGCCGTTCTGCCCAGAAATAACAGATTCCTGTCTAACTAAGTGATTTAGTTGCACTACCAAACATCAACAAAAATATTTAACATTTATTTTTGATAGTGATGATGATGAAGAGAGGTAGGGCACAAAAATGTCATCTTGCTCGAATTTGGAGCAGCCCAACTGAGGAAGTACCTCCGCCTTGCAGAAGACCACAGCCATAATAACATTATCTACTATACAAGTATGTAGTGTTGTGTTCCCGAGGTGAGCAAGGTTGCCAGAGCTCCCGAGGATGCACTGTGTTGAGAGCGAGGGACCTAAATGTGTTCCTTCTGCTGTCAACACAGTGACAGCTTACAAAAATATTAAATGACACCGAATTGAATAAGGCTTGAAATAAATGTAGGTATATTTATCGTGTAATACTTTTGCGTATCTTATTCTATATCTGACTTGACTAAGGAAATATTGATACATTTTAAGAATAAAAGATAAGAAAATATAATTTAATTATATTAGGTAGGTACTCAAAGAGATTAAACATTTCTCTTGATTTAATATTAGAGGCCTTATTAGTTTAAAAATGTTTTAATTTCAAATTATGACAAAAGTATTGATAATACCAAGAAAGTGATTAAAGGATACGATGATTACCTAAAAGTTTTAGATAGTAACATAGCCATTTCTTTATTTTATTGTACGTAGTAAAATTTAAGCGCAAAAAAGCTGTTGAAAATGTTTGTTTTGGAGTGATGTTAGCAACGATATTTCTTAATAAAAATCCAATAAATACATTTAAAATTTATGACATTAGGTCGCAATAGTCCTGTTCTAGTTAGTAACACAGAAAATGTCAAGATACATGTAAATTCAAACAAAAAATACTCTAAGGGTCGTATGTGAGCCGGTCATCTTCAAATATGGCGTCAGCAGCTGTCACCCCATGGAAACTTGTCAAACTTTCCCTACAATCAGATTTTAACGGACACTGCTTACGATTACAAACGGTTTGGTGCAACCCATCCTTAATCGGCAAAATGTGGAGACTTTTTTTTTTATTTATTTAACTCAATAATATAAATTACAGAAGGCATATGATTTTACCTCGCCAAACTGTATATACAGTTTGTTGGCGAGTGTTTTAAACTGTGACATAACACCTATTGTAACACTACCTACCTAATTTTTAAACAAATAAACTTTTGACTTTAACTCTAAAAGGTTGTCGCAGTTGTTGCCTTGAAATAGAGTTCAAATTTCTTTATTATTATATTTCAATAGTCCAACAATAATACTAATGCAAATTAAGTAAATTTACCGTTGAGGATTCCCTTACGGCCTTATCGGGGACGGAAGTAATTTATGGTAATTACTTTGCTAACCCTACTATGTATAAGTATCTAACTTTAATGGCACGTAATTAATTCATATTTGTTAAATGGATATATAATACAGATAGGTGACTATAGCCGAGGGATCAGACACGCGACTTTCAGTCTTGAGGTCTTGAGCACAGAATAAATAATAGTATAATCCATCGACTGGTCTAAAGTCGAACAGCCATAAAGATAAGCTAATTAGTTAGTCTATTGCAAAAGATCGTAAGTGATTCCTTACACATAGCAAAAGCTAACGTAATAGTTTGTAATGAAGTTCAATATCAAATGACACCAATAAAAAATCAAATCGGACAAAAATATTTGACGGTAGTTTTTGAGATAATCTGTGTTTACGGAACACATAGTATTTTAATCTTTAAAAATGCTAGGTTTAGGTTGTAATTCAAAAGTTCCTGTTATTACTTCGAAATAAAAAGTGCTGTTGTTTCACAATTGGGTCATTCTACTTTTTCATGACCAGTTTTCTATTACAATAAAAATTCTATGTTATGTATTGAATTAGTGTACAAAAGAAGGATTTCAAAATACTACCTGAACCTAATAAAAGGAATTTATAGGTAAAAGTAGTTAAATATTAACAAATTGCTGTAAAAGGTGGGTAACACAGTGGTAAAAACCATTTTTTCATATAAATTGTGAGTCATCCAAGGACTGAGTTACTCGATTTATGGATATTAGCTGTGGTTTTTTAATTACCAAAACTATCGGAAGTAATACTGCAATTTAACCTCTTTCTAAATAACAATGCAAAAATATGAAGTGAGGTCAAAGTATTCCAAAATCTGCATTAAAAAAAGTGTCTGAAAATTATGTACATGAAAAAGTAGAATGGCCCAATAAGGCGTTTCGCCAGCTCCTTATATGTGCTGTGAGCACGAGGTCCCCACGGCCCTAGTGTTTCCACCCCAAACGGCTCAAACATGTAGGCACTGTCAATGACTGCATATTTGCGCCGCTTGAGGTGTTCAATGGCCCAATTAGCTATTGCTTAGTTTTAAGGTTTCGTAGCCTTATTATAAATACGAAAGTGTGCCTATCTGTGTTCACACTTAAACCTCTAAACCATCATCACATCATATCAGCCGAAAGACGTCCACTGCTGGACATATGCTTCCCCCGAAGAGTGGCATAATGACCGGTCAACGCCACCGCATCCAGCGGACTCCCGCGACCTTTACCAGGTCATCATTCCACCTTGTGGGGGGCCTACCCACGCTGCGCCTTCCGGTCCGTGGTCGCCACTCGAGAACCTTCAAACCCCAACGGCCATCGGTTGACCGCTGAACCGATTTAGAGGAAATTTGTTATTTAGGTTGTTGTTTGTGATTGAGAACCCGTGTGGTGTCGGGTTAGAATTGCACCACCCCATATCATCCGGTGGGTGTCGTAAGAGGCGACTAACGGAGAATATCCAGGGAACGGGCAGCAGCGTTCCCTGAAGGTCACACCTATTATTACTGCGATCCCCAACCCGCCTGCCAAGCGTGGGGATTATGGCAAAACCCCCCCAACTTGGGGGAGGCCTATATCCAGCAGTGGATGTCTTCCGGCTGAATGATGATTTAGATTGTTTGCCAAAAGAAGAACAAAAACAGACGGCAAAATTGAAGGCAGGAGAGGAAGAGGAAGACCTAAACTGACTTACTTTAACCAAGTGAGGGAGGAAGTTGCCGAGTCGTATGGGGAAGTCAAGAAACTGACAATGAATAGAGAAGAGTGGCGGTTACTCCACCGACAAGAGCGAAGCTCTTAAGTTTTGATGATGAGATAGTTTGGGTCCCGGGGAAAGACAAGCTACTTTTTATCCCGGAATCATCCCTAAAGGGGGTGGAAGTTTGAGTGGAAGAGCGATGATACGATATGATATGTCTTTATTTGTATTAATCATACATTGTCTTGTCAATAAACATTATTCAAACTTATAATTATTACAATAATAAATTAAATAGTCAGAAATGGAAATTAAAATGAGGATAGCATTTCTTTCATAAATAAAAATTAGATAATCTACAATACAATACAATACAAATACTCTTTATTGCACACCTCAATCCAAGGATACAGTACAGTACAAAAACACAATGAGAAGAGGCAAACAACAGGCGGTCTTATCGCTAAAGAGCGATTTCACAAATCTATACAATGAAGTGAATTAAACTGAATTTGACATACTTATTCATCTTTGAAATCCTTCACAGAGTAATATGCTTTTGATGCGCAATACATTTTGAAACTGTGTGTAAAGCTACGTTCAGTATCTCGAGTTGTATGACTAGATAAGTGTCTGATATAAAAAAAATTGCAATCAAACTCTGTCGCGATGAACTTCTACGCGGGCAAAAGCTAGTACAATATAAATATTCTATATCGTAAACAAAAAAACATGCGGTCTTATCGCTATCGATCTTTCAAACCAACCTTTGGGTAATGTATACGATACACGCACAACTGAGATAGTTTCTAATATACCATTTTTCCCCCCAGTTAGTAATCAACGCTTTTTCTGGCATATAAATTACGGATAAGTTAGCCATAAATAACTGGCCGGTAATAACTTAGCGGATCTCCGTTAGGAAATGTTTGTTTTTTCACTCGGGTAATAATTAATATCGTTTCTCGCCTGTATGTTAACGCTTTGATAAACCGGTTAATAATATAAATAGTAAATAAACATTATGGAAACCATCTTTTTAGTTAAAAACAAATCTTTTTAGTGAAATGGGTTCGTTTAAGCCGTCGTCTCCAGGCGAAAAAATAAACAATAGCATTCTTTTCTTATGATCCCGGGGATCCCCGGGACCGGTCGACGACAGGTTTTGTAGTTCTTAAGTTGTTGATGTATGATGTTTTCGAAATATTTTCATAAATACTGTTTATTGCGTGGTAGCGCAAAATTAGTACATTTTTGATATGTACAGTTGTTAAATTACGGAAAGGAAATTCGATTGCGCCTAAACTTAAGATTGTTCAACATTGCATGCGGAGACAAACTGTTAAATTGTATAACTGTCTGCCTAAAGAAATGAAGTGTATAGATAATGTTAACATCTTTAAGCGTCAACTAAGGGACTTCCTAATAGAAAAATGTTATTACCAAGTAAATTATTTTGTTAACAGTCAATGAATTATTTAGTGTAAATCGAAGGGACATAGAATTAAAAATTAAAAGAAAAAAATAAGATATATTGTTCTATAGACTTCACATTAAAGTTATTATCTTAGGCTTAGCTGAACAAAATTTTATTATTTTATTGTTTCCTGTTTTTGTTTTATTTATTTTTTGTTTTATCTTAGTTAAGTTTAAAATTGTGATATTGAATATTGTTAATTATACCAAATTTCCGACACGATTTTCAAACTGTTATGGAATAAATTATCTTATCTTATCTATCTTATAAGACAAGTGCAATAAAAATTTCTTTCCAGGCTAAACGTTTTTAACAGTTTTACGATTTTTTTCATTACAAGTGAAGCAATATATATAAATACTTTATTTACAGTAAATTTTAACGTTCTAATGAGATTCGGTTGTTAAAAGGTTTTGAAAATCTGTTTAGAGATAATATTATTGCATATTGAACGTAAATGGAACATTACAGAATCTATACCATATTTTTTTAAAGCTAATTGTATATACTAAACTAAGTAACTTTTAAAGTACAACTTACATAATAGATGTACTAAATTACTAATGAATAAAAAAAAAATGTATTTTACAAAGAGCAATTCAATGTTACCCAAAATGACGTCACCATACAATGAGTGCTATCGCGTATAAATTCGCCGCTAGAGGCGCTAGTGTAGCGTGAGGTCTCTGAAATGTCAAATGTCACTGTTTGTGGTTGCGCTACGCGGGTTAATATCTAATTGGAACAATATGGTGACTATTTTGCAATACCTGAGCTTGATTATGGCAAATATGAGTTACGGGTCAGTGCTTTGAGACAGTGTTGTCTTTCGGAAACTTATTTTCTCCTTTTTTTTTTCGGACAAAACGGGACTGCGCTACAATGCGGGTTTTTCGATATTTTTACGGTACGGTTTTAAGGTATTAAATATGATATAAATGTAAACTTCGTTCTCAACCCATAATAACCAATAACAATTTTTGACAGCAGGACCTTACTCGACAGTGGCGCCAACTGGTGAGCACAAAAACGGTAGCTCTCATTACCAGACATTGTTTCATCCATTAGCTAAGGCGAGTCCACAATAATTCGTACGCGTCATTACCTCTTCGGTGTAAATACATCCTTACTTAAGGAGCGCGTGACGGAGACAAATTACTGGTGCGTCACGCTCACACACGGTTACACCGACTAGCCAACATCCATTTAAATGAGTCGTGCTTCTACTACACACAATCCAGTGAAGATTTCAATTCAATTCCCGCCGGCGGGGACGTCCACCGCGCGATCGCGACATCAGTGACACATATAGTCCCTATTCGTCCCGGTACCGCCGCACACCAGGTCGGCCCAGGTCGGGCCTAGCTGAGTTTCTTGCTGGACTCTTTTCAGCTAGGCTAGGTTTAGTGAACCAGCTACAAAACTCCCAGTAGCTCGATTCCACTCACACCTCAGATTCGGTTGAAACCGCTCAACCAATCTCACTGGAGCGCAAACTCATAGAGTATTCCAGTGTTCCAAACCACACGCGTGGTCATGCCGGAGGTTTTCCCCTGGATTTTCGCCAGGCTACCCTCCAACCGCGCACTCCTATCGCTTTATTGGGCCCGGCATATAAAGCCACAGTCAGGTTCAAAAAAAAAAAAGATTTCAATGGCATTGGAAAACAAAGATGTTTTAATTTTGACATAGCGAAATCAATTCACGTTAGCTTAGATTCAGGTCAAGTTAGAGCGCTCGTAGCCCAGCGGCGCCCGCGTAACGCGTGCGGTATGCGAGGTTAAGCAACGTCGGGCCAGGTCAGTTCTTGGATGGGTGACAGCTTTGAGTGGTTATTATCTGAGCGCTCCCGTGCTTTGGACGGGACGTTAAGCCGTTGATCCCGGCTGCTGTCTATGATAGCAGTCGTTAAGCCAAGTTAGAGGCCTCCGGGCGGCTTGAGAGCTTCTAACTTTGACTTTATTTCAAAAGCATATTATAAGATAAACGATTATATCATGGATAGGGATTTTTGGCAGTGATGGCATCCCGCACAAGTAATCTAACACAGAAATATTTTGTCCTTAATATTAAAAAAATAATATGTATGTATGACATATTGTAGCATTTGAATTCTGTAGTATTATGATACTGTTATTTTACATACATTGTATATTGTTTTGAAAAAATGACACCTCGCCGAGTTCCTTACGCCGGTTCTTCTCGAGGCAGAGGTTTATTTTATGAACCGGTGGTAGTTTTTGACATTCATAAGTGCATGTAACATGCCTAAATTGAAGAATAAATGATTTCATTTCATTTCATTAACAGTCAAGTTGCCCACTCACTTGACAAGGGGGGTCGAAGTTGCACCACGTCCATAGGGAGTACCCACCGCGACCCTACACGTGACCCCTGGGTGGTGCTTAAAGTGCAACAAAACTGGCAACCGTACTGTCTTCTCGAAGATCTCACGGTTCGAAATAATTGCCATATGATAAATAATTGACGACCGGTTTAGCCTAGTGGGTAGTGCATCTGCCTGTGAAGCTGACGGTCCTGGGTTCGAATCCCGGTCAGGGCAAATATTTGTGTGATGAGCATGAATATTTGTTTCTGAGTCTTGGATGTTTTCTATGTATGGGTCATTGACAGATTTAGGTTCGCATCTTTTCGGTGGACATATCAAAAATTAAGGGCCACAAAGCTTAATTTTGTATTAGTCTAGTAACCCGCATACACGGTGATTCCATAACTCCATGTAATAAAAACGTAACTTATATATACATGAGCCGTTAACTATTGACCACCGGGTGGACAGCATTTGTTTTTACAATTGACAATGACCCGTATTTAAGTATTTATATGTATTAAACCTAAGGCCTATGTTCAGCAGTGGACGTCTTTCGGCTGAAATGATGATGTATTAAATATATCGTCGTCTAGTACCCATAACACAAGCCTTCTTGAGCTTACTGTGGGGCCAGTTCGATTTGTGTAAGATTGTCCTCTAATATTTATTATTTATTTAATAAATAAAAGGTCAAGCTGGATTCAAGTCCATCACCAGGTCCAGCACCACTCGCCATCGGCAAGGCATGCATCCTCACCTTAGAATCTACATGGTCACGTACAGTACGGTTTCACAGGAATTTCCTCCCACTGACGCTCCGGTACTGGAATGAGCTCCCTGCTTAGGTGTCCCTGACGGACTACAGTACCCATACTGTCCTTTCTTGAAGAACTACATTTATCAAGGGTCGGTATCCCCTGGATCCGCCAGATCCTCCTGATACCCCCGGAACACATAATTTTGTCTCCCACATAGATTCAAACATACCCCAACACTTTGTAGTACTGCCTTAAAACTGTACTGTGATGAAGGTATAACATTTTCTAAAAAGAAAATCCCTAACAGACGTAGTTTTAGTTGTACAGAACAATTTAATACTAGTCTTTCTCTTCTCTTGCCGTTTCTTTTCTCCTCTTTTCCCAAAAAAAAAAATAACAAACAAAACAAATACTCTTTATTGCACACCTCAATCAAAGGATACAGTTTTCACTTACTCTTCTTCTATTGTAAAACTCTTCGCAGGTCCGTAGTGGTAAATAAAATAGTGGACTGTAGATTTAGGAGCCGGTGTATTCCATAATAGAAAAATATACAGAAAAGTGAGTGTAACAGTCTTTGGGAATTGCTGAACAACCGTAAGTTATTAACGTAAGACAATTTTGAAATCTAAATATTGCCATATGAAAATTGTCCATATTAGCTCGACTGGTTATGAATTTAATATTACATTCAATATTTTATTTAAAAAATATGCAAGTATGATTGAAATAATTATAAGATTAATTGGGTTATTTTTATATGAATTATTGAATAAAATTTTGATTCAAGAAAAAGGATTAAAAACGTTTTAGTTTTTAAACGATTCTGAACACTATACTTTAAATGATATCATTCTGTTCTATTTCATCTTCTTGGCCTCGTCTCGGCCCAAAGGAAAAAGAAACTGGTCCCATTGGAGGCCAATCTTGAAGACTCTTAATAAAAAAAAAATATTAAAAAAGACCATGTAAGCATAAAACGAGTGGATTATAGCACTATAGTCTCACAGCTTGCTGATCAGACTACTGACAGCTCAATCAATGCCACTGTCTGAGCGGGACAGTAAAATTATACGTGCGATAGAAATGGGTTATTGTCAGTTGAAGAAACAAAAGTTGTCCACCCGGTGGTCAATAATTAACGGCTTATGCACATATAAGTTATCCCCCTTATTCATAAACGTCTATCAACCTATATTAGTTAACTAGCCGCTAAAGTTCGTTTGTCCTTATCTGTCACTTTGACATTGACGTTTGTGAGACAGTGACAACGGACATTTTAGTTAGCAGAGGTTTGTTAAGTTTTATGAATATGGGGGTATGTTTTTATTACATGGATTTATAGTTACGGAGACACCGTTTGTGTGGGTTACTAGACCAGTCCAAAACTAAGATTTGTGGCCCTTAACTTTGGACATGTCCACCGAAAAGACGCGAACCTAAATCTGACAATGACCCAAATAGGAAATGGTGTGTCAATGTACGAAATTCGTGCTTAACGTCCTAATTTTACACGTGTTTTTTTTATACCACGTCGGTGGCAAACAAGCGGCCCGCCTGATGGTGAGCGGTCACCGTAGCCTATGGACGCTTGTTTCCCTGCTTTCCTGGGGTGTTACATGCGCGTTGCCAACCATTTAAATATTTATACACTTATTGAAGAAACTCGTTTCTTTCTTTGTTATAGATAAATCCGTGTGTCGCGTGTTGGGAACATTACTTAAGCACAATTTACGTTAAACAATATTGAATAATAAGCGGTTGCCAACTCACGGGCGCTTTCAATTTATATACTTAGTCGGTGCTAATGGATTATCATATTATTTGTAAAACCGACCGCTTTAGCCTAGTTGGTAGTGACCCTGCCTAATATAAGATTTCAAGCTTATACAAATACAAATACAAATACAAAATATTTTATTTGTTAAACATAGGTATGTACATCGGTGTTTCAGTTTACGGATTGTATCACTATGTCTTGCCTATTAAGGCATACAAATAGCCACAAAATACCATGCAGCATGCATATTTACACACTAAATATAAAATCGTTAATTATGCTATTATACGCTTATGTTATGTTAGGATCGTTTAAATATTCTTGTATCGAATAGTATGCTTTGGTAGCTAGAAATTTAAACAACGATTTCTTAAATAAATGAGGGTCATGGAGTTTCAAGATGGCAGTTGGCAATTTATTGAAAATTCTAGGCGCCATTCCAAATATGCTTTTCGAAAGTAGGGCAGTTTTGTATGGTCCATAGTTTATCTTACCCTGCATACGAACACTATTAAAGCTCGAGAACTGGTTATTGTTGTGTTTAACATACATTGCTGTTTCAAAAATATAGATTGATGGAAATGTCAGGATATTTAATTTAATAAAATAGGGTTTACATGATTCGTAGCGGCTTACATGGTCATTTAAATTAGAATTACGATTTGAAACGGGATATATTTGATGTGAGTGTGGTGTGTCGTGACCGTAATCGAGTTTCAAGTGACAAAGCGGACGGTGGTAGTGATGGTGACACTGGGAAAAAAGCGAACCAGGAAGAGGGTAGATCGCTATGGTGTGTGGGTAGACCACAACTAAAACTCGCAGCACGTCAGTTTATCCTTGATAATGGCGCTTGCAACAGTGCCGAAATATCGGGAACTCAAAAATACAAATATATATGGTAAATATCCGGTTTCAAATCGTAATTCTAATGACCCTGCCTAGCTGGAGGTCCCGGGTTCGAATCCCGGTCAGGGCATTTATTTGTGTGATGAGGACGAATATTTGTTCCTGAGTCTTGGATGTTTTCTATGTATTTAATTATATATTTATCTATATAAGTATGTATATCGTCGTCTAGTACCCGTAGCTTTGCTTAGTTTGGGACTAGGTCGATTTGTGTAAGATTGTCCTCAAAATTTATATTTACTTATTTTAAGTATACAGGGTGGAATAACACGAGGAACTTTCCTAAACATGTTTTCGTTTAATGATGTACCGCGAATTGTATTCACTAGAAGCTTGTGTTAAAAAGAAAAAAACATTAAAATAATACTTTACTACTACTACTTACTTACTTAGAACCCGTTGAGTAGCTCATCATACAAATATTTATTTTTGCAAATATAAAGTACTTAATAATAATTAGAAAGATAAAATATAAATGAAATAAATGAACTTTATTCTGCAAGTAGGCCGCAAGGGCACTTTTACAAGTCAAAAACTACTAGCGTTTCTCATGAGACCACTGCCGAGAAGAAACGCCGAAAGAAACTCGACAGTCAGTCATTTTCTCCAAAATATGCTTATTACAATGATACTACTTAACCTACTTAAGTAAATGTAAATGGTACACAACAAAAGAGAATTGAAAGAAAAACGAGGAAAAAATAACAATAGGTATTTACAATGTGTAGTTACACAAGAAAACAAAACATGTCGAATCGTTTGATATGCTTTCCTGCAAGAAATGTGTCAACTAGATACAATGAAAATATTAGACTCTTTACGCTATTTAGGTATTTGGTTTGGGCCATGCATTTCTGTCTGTTAGATAGTCCTCAACCCTATAATAAGCCTTTGACATCAAAGTTTTTTTTAGGTAATTTTTAAGAGCTGGAAAGGGTAAATTCAAAATTTCATCGGGTAACTTATTATAAAAACGAACACATTGACCTACAAAAGACTTGTAAACTTTACGTACATATATATAAGTAGGTAGGTTACTAATTACAGATAAGTACACTCATTTATTCACCCATTCAACTCATTAATTAATTAATTTACTTATTACGACCCGGAATGCCAAATTTAATGGTTTGTTGGGATATATTCAGCGAGTGCCTTTTTCAATGCTGTTCAATTTTGCATTAATATTTTAGTATGGCAACATTCTGTGCCCTCGTTTTGACAGTGAGTCGAAATTAACTGTAGAGTCACTGCGAACTTTTAGATTAAAACTTCGGTTCGAAAGCTCCGCGCCATTAGTCGCGTAAATTACTGGTAAAGCCCCCTTTGGGCCATTTGTATGTTTATCGTGTCGGAAGTTCATCCACGCTTTGAGGAGTCAAGGAGATCTCCCAGCAGCCGCGTATAATCAGGTGGCAGGTAATCTTTGGACGGCGGGTCTGTACAGTACGAGCCAGTCCCCAAGGAACCTACTCCTGACGAAGGAGTGTGGCTACATCTCCAGGCAGTGAGTGTCTTTTTGATTAGGCCTCAAAGCTCCGTGTTAACTTTGCTTAGTGCCAGTATTTCGTTTACCGCCTATTTTATTGTCGTAAATCTCGCATATAGTCCGCTAAAATTTATTTTTTTTTTTATTAAAAATGGGATCGCTCTTGGCCAGCATCTAGCCAGGGGGCAAAGATGAGGCCGACGATGAAGCGAGCTCACCCAGAAGGCGCCTATTCACTCGTGCCTTAAAAACGTCTAGATTATATGAGCTCGGAAACACAAACGCCGGCAGAGAATTCCAAACCTTAGAAGTGCGCATTATAAAAGATGATGCAAAGCGCTTGGTTCGAATAAGAGGAATTCCGACCAAGTAAGGATGATGAAGTGAGGATTTGAAACTTAACATTACAAATGCGCTGTATGAGTTTACAATTTTAGTTTCAGGCGGTATTTTATATTTTATCGGACAGGAGCGCACCTTCAAACGTAACGGTTTTTTTAATAAATAAACATACGTCCATAACTATACATATATACCACAAACGAGGCCTTATAAGTTTTATAATGTTTCGATTTCAAATTATGACCAAAGTATTGATAATACCAGTAAAGTGATTAAAGGATACGATGATTTTATTAAAGTTTTAGATAGTAACATAGCCATTTTTGGATTTTATAGTGTGTAGTAGAATTTAAGCGGAAAAAACAAGATTTTAGCTTGAAAATGGTCGATCTGGAGTGATGTTTGAAATGATATTTCTCAATGAAAAACCCAGAAAATACATTTAAAGTTTATGACATAAGGTCGCAATAGTCCTGTTCTAGATAGTAACATTGAGAAAATGTCAAGATACGTGTCAATTCAAACAGAAAATGGCGTAAATAGATGAGCGTTTTTTAACTGAGAAGGATCCTTAAGATAAATTTAAAAATAAACTACAGACCAAATAAATAACGGTACATCTTGTTTATGAATGAATGAATGAGTCTTTATTCACAAAGAATATATGGTTATTTAAGATGTACATAGAGTCACAGTTTCCCATAATATATTCAGCCGCTATAGGCATGTGAAAGTATATAAAAGAAAATGTCAATAAGCTTTAAATGGTATGTCAGTATACAATACACAATTAACAGTATGCACCTAAAAATTAAAATTAAAATTGTCGTTGTTATCAATTAGAATACATTAAAATGCGCGCGCGCAGTCGCGGCCTGTTCGCCGTCCCGCCCGCCCGGACCCGCGCACTCACCTCCTCCCCTCTACACCTGGCTCTTAATTTACTGAACAGCATACAAACCAGCGACAGTCAACTCGACATCTTTTTCACGTCTGAGAATCTTTTTTTGGCTTCATCCAGTCACTATTTGGAATCAATTGTAACCGCCAGTAGTATTTATCCTTAAATTATTTGCATGCTAATTTACCAATGATTAATTTTATTATTATTTATATTGTCTCTGTAACTTATTGTGTATTTAATATTTGACATTATTGACATTTCTATATTTTTTACATTGTTTATTTTAATCTATTGTTCATAAATTAGACTTCACAAAATTAATGATAACATGATGATACGCTATATCGCTAATATAATATTATATTGACATGAGTAATGATAATATCACTAAATATAGAGTAATTTCCTTAAGCACCATTAGTAATAAGTCTTTGTAACCTATAACTTGCATGTTTGGTTTACCTGTAAATGTAAGTTGGTTAATAAATAATAAATAAATAAACAAAATAAATAAAATCAATTCATTATATTAAATATATTTAACGTAATACATAAATAATATCATAAGTCTTATCAGTTAGGTTCTCGTCATGTTTTGCTTCCGTTGTTTCGTTTGAAACATGGTTTATCGCTTTACTCGAACGAAATTTGTGGCAATACATATACGTTTATAATTCACCCACTTTAAACCCTTGCTTGATTTCGTAATTAATTACGTACCTACAGAACTAACGGTAGATAGATTTTACTGTCAATTTTGAAGTATGAAGTACTAGCGACCCGCCCCGGGTTCGCACGGGTGCACTATTTAATGGATGTTATTATACATATAAACCTTCCTCTTTAATCACTCTATCTATTAAAAAAAACCACATCAAAATCCGTTGCGTAGTTTTAAAGATTTAAGCATACATAGGGATATAGGGACAGAGAAAGCGACTTTGTTTCATGCTATGTAGTGATGAGCTGACAATTAATTTTGACATTAAAATCTACCTAACGGTAATACAAAAGTTACGTGATTACCCCGACCAAAACAAAGTAGGTATTAGAGACATATATTCGCAATTCAAATAAATTATTATTATTCTACTATTCTTCATCATAGCAAATAATGATAATTATGAATTAAATGTTTTTTTTTATAAATGAATTACTATTATTATTAATTAATTATTATCAATCAATGTATATGATTATTATTTATTAATTATTATCAATGTTTAATTATTATAATTATAACTGATTTTTTCGTTTTTTTTTTACAAATTTTAATTTTTTACTGTGATCTTTTTTTGTTGTGTATTCAATATTTAATGTCAATCTAATAAATTACTGTATTAAATTGCAATGCCCTCACAGGGTTGTGTTGATACCTATGTATTATGTTTAAGACCTTATTTTTACACACAAAGCAATGAATAAATGAATATGAATATAATATTTTTTTTGAATATTTTTGAAGGTTGCACTAGATTTAGCCTTCCGTACATCAATATGCAAAGAGTTCCAAAGTCGGACAGCTTGGAAAGTAAACGAACAGTTATAAAAAATTGAGGAAGATGAAGGTACGCGCGGCAAGAAAGAGATCCTATTAGAACCTATGTTATGTTTCAGAACTCAAATAATCTAAATGTCAATTCCACGATTCAAGCTTGAATATATAATAATAATAATAATAATAATCATTTTATTTTCAGACAAGACATCCATAGCATTGTTAGTAACATTTGTTCACTTATATATCTAGATTAGTTATAATTATTTAACTATTTAATTAATTATGAGGATAATTATTTATTATTTGATATTATAAATGGGAGTCCTGTCCCCCATATGTATAATGTTCCAGTGTTTGACAACTGGGCAGTCAACTCTCTCCAATATGCTATTCACATTCGTTTTTATTACCTGACAATATCAGGGATGCACCTTCCTCCCAAGTATTTCAAAATAGGCTTAAATAATTGTTTTTTTGTTTTTTATTTATTCATAAATGTACATATCATTTACATGTCATTTTTACATTATAATTACAATAATATAAGGCCATTAATGTGCCTAGCTATGTTCTATTTTCTATTTAGGGGTTCACATTATTTGTTATACTTGTGTTAGGGTCAACGGGTTGTTGTTTTTTAAAAATTCTTTGACACTGTAACATGCCAAGTCAATGAGCAGCGCTTTAAGTTTTTTGGAAGACACAGCGTCACTTTTTGGTGCTGCAATCACAATTTTATGACATAACGGAATTTATTAAATAATGAAATTAATGAGTATTTATATTGTGTAAATAATATCATGACATTGCGAATGTAAGTAAAGTACCTACCTATAAAACAATTCTAATGCCTAAGTAGCCTACATTGTACAAATGTAGTGAATAAGTAAATAGATAAATGATGTATTATTCAATTAAGAATTAATTGACGTGTAACAATGCTATAAATAAATTTTCATTTTCATTTTCATTCATTATCATATTAAGAGGCCTTATAAGTGTTAAAATGTATTGATTTCAAATTATGACAAAAGTATTGATAATACCAATAAACTGATTAAAGGATACGATGATTTTATTAAAGTTTTAGACAGTAACATAGCCATTTATGGATTTTATAGTATGTAGTAGAATTTAAGCGGAATAAAAAAGTTTTTAGCTTGAAGATTTGGGGTGATGTTTGAAAAGTTATTTCTTAATGAAAAATCCAATAAATACATTAAAAGTTTATATCATAAGGTCGCAATAGTCCTGTTCTAGATATTAACACTGAGAAAATGTCAAGATACGTGTCGATTCAAACAGAAAATGGCCTAAATAGATGAATACCTGATATAGGCTCTTAAGGATTGTCTACAAAAACCAAGCATATGCTTTTAGTTGTTAACCTCTGCCTCACAAATATTTTTCCGCAGTGACTTCCATCGAAATAGCCGTCGCCAACCTTTTTACAACCTAACAAATGTAACCGGTAAAGGAACCACTATTTCAGCGAGAAACAAGCGCGACCTACTTCCAAGCGCTTTTATCATAATGCAGAAATCGTCAACCTGCGTGCGCTTTGTTCCCAGAAATTGTTAACATAAAACGCTTCCCTTTATCTTGGATCAGGCGTCGTCAACCTTTTGCGGGAATATGTCGCGGATGGTGCTCGGTCTCGAGCGCTCTCCGCCGTTCAAAAGCCATCGCATTAAGTGTCTTGTGGCCTGCCCTGTGTTCGTCGCTCATTAAGGCTGTACAGTTAGCCCACAAATTGGTCTATGACTTTTCAACTCTATTATTTGCACATTAAAGTTCATTTCGATTTAATTGGCTTGATTTTGTGTCGGGACAAGGTTGCGAGACATTCAATATTAAGCAAGCAAAACTATCGCGTTATCGTGTTTCTCGGTTTGCCTATTAATCTTAATCTCAACTCAATTGCTCAAAGGTTAGCTGGAAGAAATCCCTTACAGGGATAAGCTCGCCTTTGTACATATATGTCAACTGTTCTTGTAATTTATGTTATGTTTTACTCATGTACAATGAAGAATTTTACATACATACATACATTAGAAATGCCATTCTGAACAGACGAGGAATTAATAAGAGTAAATGTTCCGATTTTCGACTACATGATCATTTCACTGATTAGAGCCAAAAGGTGGTTGCTTCAATTTGTCTCTTAATTTTCGCTTATTTAAATAAAACCAAAATTGAGTATTCATTTTCCTAATTTTACTCATCCTAACGATACTGGAAGTTTATGCAACTACTACGTAATGAGAGACCTCAAAATACGAGTGTGGTTTTATGAAACGAGCAGGAGGTGAGTTTCATTTCATTTCATTTCATTTCAATATGTTTTTATTCTAGGAAAGGGTAATTCTAGCGCGTCCTGGGTAGTTTGTTATAATAGCGTATGCATTTCATTAAAATTAGATCTCATTAAATTATTACTTACCTGCTCCTCTTTTGCTCCATTTGTAATAACCCCTTCCCCCACCATCCTCCCCCGAGCCCCTGCCGTTTTCCCGAGGAACCACAGCATGGGGTTCTTCAAGAAAGGAGTGTACAAATTTTTAAAGGGTCGGCAACGAGCATGTGACACCCCAGGAGTTGCAAGCGTCCATAGGCTACGGTGACCGCTTACCATCAGGCGGGCCGTACACTTGTTTGCCACAGACGTGGTATAAATATAAATCTTGTCCAACCTATAGATCCGCTTTGAAATGTTTGAATTCGTAAAGTAAATATTGGAGACTATTTAGGTACCTGGGTCATTCTACTTTTTCATGACCAGTTTTCTGTTACAAAAAAATCTATGAAATGTATTGAATTAGTGTACAAAAATAGGATTTCTAAATAGTACCTGAACCTAATAAAAGGACTTTGTGGATAAAAATACTTAAATATTAACATATTGCTGTAAAAGGTGGGTGACACCGTGGTAAAAACCATTTTTTCGTACAAATGGTGAGACATCCAAGGACCACTGAGTTACTCGATTTATGGATATTGGCTGTGGTTCTAACTATCGGAAGTGATTCTGCAATTAAACCTCTTTCTAAATAACAAGGCCAAGTATTCCAAAATCTGCATTAAAAAAAAAGTGTCTGAAAATTATGTACATGAAAAAGTAGAATGGCCCACCTATCAGTATGGAAGCTCAAAGAACCGAAATATAATTCCTTCGTGCTTTGATCGGTTTAAAAATAACTCAATTAAAGCTGTGGTATTTATACACAAAGTAAACGAGGAAAACCAGTTGTTACTTTTACATAACGAAATAAGGAGCGCTCATGGCCCAGCGGCGCCCGCGTGTTGCGTGCTGTATGTGAGGTAGTGACCGACCGAAACATGTTATTTTGCCGAAACCGAAGGTTCGGTTTCATTGTAGTTTCGGCCGAAACCGAAACCGAAACCGAACCTTTTATAAAAAAAAAGTCCTTAAAAAGTCTAAAAAATGTTAGTAAGTTTTTTTCTAAAATTAATATCTCGCCGACCTATAATTACAGGTTTCTACTTTCAAAGATTTATCACAATGAAATTTCAGCACAGTTACAGAGGTTCTGTTTGAAAATTTAACTAGGTACCCTATAAATAAAGTGAAAAAAATACATTATTTGTAATACAAAGTTAGCGATTTTTTAATGGTGGTATAAAATAAGTCGGCCGGCGGAGTCAGGCGAGCGACGCCATATTGCCAGCCGTGCCGAGCGCGCCCGACGTTAGCCGAGCGCGACCCGAAGGTACGATGTTGTAAGTTTCGGCGCGGCCGAAAGGTTCGGCCGTTTTTGGCCGAAACCGAAACTCGGGCCGAAACTTGATTTTTTGGCCGAAACTGGCCGAAACCGAAACCGAAACCGAAATTTCGGTCGGACACTAATGTGAGGTCAATTCTTGGATGGGTGACCGCTTTGGCTTACTGAGCCGTTGATCCCAGTTGCTGCCTATGCAGAAGTTGAAAAGCCAAATTGGAGAGACTGACGCTCAGAGACCTTATACATCTCTGAGGATATTTATTTAATATATTGAATTATTTTCATGTTGACGTGTTATAGATATAGCTCAACATATTTTATTATGATTAGTGTACCTACTTTATTACCTTTTATCTTGACGCTTATAGACCTTATACATCTCTAACAAATCTCGATTGTTATTAGTTTCTTAGTCTTATTTTTGACATGTAACACTACATTTAATTAATGATACTTTGATTATTGTATTATTTTTATTTGATGTACCTAGATAGATTTTGACTTGTAAAAGTGCCCTTGAGGCCTATTTGCAGAATAAATGTTTTGATTTTTTTTGATTTGATTTTTGGAGGCCTTATAAGGCGGCTTGAGAACTTCTAACAATCAAGTTGCCCTCACTTGACAAGGGGGGTCGAAGTTGCACCACGTCCGTAGGGAGTACCCACCGCTACCCTACACGTGACCCCTGGGTGGTGATAAAAGTGCAAAAAAAAACTGGAAACTGTATCGTCTTCTCAAAGATCTCACGGTTCGAAATATTTGCTATACGATAAATTAATAAATATAGTAAGTGTTAAAATATATAAATGTAAATCTTAAAACATATATTTATGGATAATTATATAACTTTGATAACTTTGCAAGTTTATCTTCACTGTATGACATTAATTTTGTTATAATTGTAAACTCGAAATTATTATTCCTTCTTGAACTGTAAATTAATATTTTGACATGAAAAATGTATTACTTATTATAGTCAGACTTTCTTAAATTATAAATTAATATTTTGACATGCAAAAGTGCCCTTGTGGCTATTTGCAGAATAAATGTTTGATTTTGATTTGATTTGATTTTTTGATAATGTCACAGAAAATCGAAGTATAAAAGCGAATTCAGAACAAATATCTATAAGTGTTCTCCTCCAGGTAACCTTTGAGTAATTGATTGGAAGGTACCTAATATTCAAGCTTACATACAACGCACAAACATTTATGAAGAAATTAAAAAATCGATTCAGAAATGGGGTTAATACACACTTTTTAAAACTAAAATCAACGTAACACCTGCCTATGACTACTTATTATGACACTAATGGACGCGTTGACCTGAATTGTTTTTGCTTATTCATTTACGCATAAATATATGTACGCCAACGCACGCCACTTCGAATCAATAAACACAGTGTATTTACCATTACCAGTGCGTTTGCACTGCAGCGCGAATAAGTGCTAGTTACTCGTCTTTCCAGTACATCGTTAATAACCGAGCCAGAGCGAAGCGGCTCCGCTTCAGCTTGGGCAAAAATTCCTTATATCTGTCCGGATATCCGACTGTTATCTACATTTCTATTTATTTATCGTATGGCACAACGGGACAGAGAGAGGCTTAGGCGTTTGAGATGTGGTGCTGGAGAAGGATGGAGAGAATGAGCTGGACAAAGTCACCAGTGAGGAAGTCAAAAATCAAAATCAAAATCAAAACATTTATTCTGCAAATAGGCCTCAAGGGCACTTTTACAAGTCAAAATCTATCTAGGTACATCAAATAAAAATAATACAATAATCAAAGTATCATTAATTAAATGTAGTGTTACATGTCAAAAATAAGACTAATAAACTAATAACAATCGAGATTTTTCTCTAGCAATCTCTATACATCTCTATGTATAAGGTCTCTAAGCGTCAAGATAAAAGGTAATAAGGTAGATACACTAATCATAATAAAATATTTTGAGATATATCTATAAGCGTCAACATGGAAATAATAAAATCTAAAACTCGATTCAGTTTTTGGAATTTTCCAAAAAGTCAGATAGCGCTATATCTTGTGATTAGGTAGTGGACCCCGGATCCTTCAGAATGCAAATGTAACTAATGTACTGGGATAACGCTAAGAGGATTATGATGAGACATGTAAGACCTCCATAAAGAAAATATATTTTAATAACCCTCTAAATCACGTCATACGCATGGAAATACTGATGATAGTTAAATGATGAAAGGGTCATCATCTTGAATGGCACGAGTAACTTGTAAAGTTGGAATTAGTGGCTATTCAAGCATACCAGTCAACTAAAGGCAGCATTAAGGTCGCATGCATCAAGGCCGCGCCATCCATCACCGCTGTAAATCCCGCGGAAGACGCCTAATGAAGTGAAGGGGTCAATGTATCACTTACATTTCAGATTCTCACTTGTTTATTATGCTGCAGCGCACGTTTTTATCGGTTTAAGAGGCCTTATAAGTTTTCATCATCATCATCATCATTTCAGCCGAAAGACGTCCACTGCTGAACATAGGCCTACCCCAAGGCTCGCCATTCAGACCGGTCCTTTGCCGTTCGTTTCCACCGGATTCCCGCGACCTTCACCGGGTCATCACTCCACCTTGTCGGAGGCCTACCGACAGCTCGTCTTCCGGTGCGTGGACGCCACTCAAGCAGTTTCTGGCCCCATCGACCGTCAGTCCTGCGAGCAATGTATAAGTTTTAAAATGTTTTTATTTCAAATTATGACAAAAGTATTGATAATACCAATAAATTTATTAAAGGCTACGATCATTTTATCAAAGTTTTTGATAGTAACATAGCCATTTTTTGATTTTATTGTGTGTAGTAGAATTTAAGCGGAATAAACAAGTTTTTAGCTTGGAAATGGTCGATTTGGAGTGATTGAAACGATATTTCTTAATGAAAGATCCAAAAAATACATTTAAAATTTGTGACGTTAGGTCTCAATAGTCCTGTTCTAGATAGTAACATTGAGAATATGTCAAGATACGTGTCAATTGAAACAGAAAATGGCGTAAATAGATGCGCGTTTTTTAACTGGTAAGGACCTTTAAAGACATTTATTCCCATAAGAACATAGTTCACTTATATGAGATAACAAAATAGTAGTATAATGTAACATAGCACGACACATCTTAACAAATATTATCGTATATATAAAATACTACATGAATGATAAAACACCGTGGGTATAATTGTGGTTGAAATACTAATTATATTTTAATAATTATGACATTACATCTTAATGACTATTTTCATAACTATGACATTAGATGTTGACGTTAAATTTTCCTCTTGACATTCAGATTTTATTCTAGAAACTGTCTAGATTATACTATTTGTTATGTTCTTATTTTACATATTGACGATCTTTTTATGAATTTATTATACTCTCTTTTGACATACATTACAGTAATTCATGTCTTTTTAAAAATTTCATATGCATCAATAAATTGCTCTGAATAATTAGATTCAATTTATGTAATATATAACTGACGATTCAAAAGTGCTTGTTGCTAGGCCTATTTGAATAAAGAATATTTTGAGTTTGAGTTTGAGTTTTATACGTTTTTAACCTAGTTTTAAACATATTGTGTGATTCACATTCCTTAATATCTTAAGGTAGATTGTTGAATATCTGCGCACCTTCCGACAGTATGGATTTTTTCCATACCCAGTTCTATGTCTAAATAATTTAATTTTTATTACTGAATCCATAGAATTTCATTTCGACTATTCTTATAATTTTTAAATTTAATTGCATTTTTTTAATAAAGCACTATACAAGCCTCGGCGCTAAGATTGTCGGCCTCGTATCACTATGTGGCCTCGCTAATACTCGGCCATCTATAAGTTCTCGGCCGGCAATCCCCTATTTCACGGCGTCTGCAGTAATGTACTATTAAGAAAACGACTGCCACCTGAACTTCCAACCCAGAGGGAACGAAGTAGTTCTACGATTTTGTTCACATCGTAGGACAAAACCAAACTCGAAAATCCAGTTTGTTCAATGCGGAGAACAAAACATCTCTTCATGTCTAGTTTGAATTTAGAATGAAGGAAAAATTGAAAAATTTAGGCACCGAGCAGGATTCGAACCTGCGACCTCCCGGCACTCGCGGCCAGTCGCTCTAGCCAACTGAGCTATAGGTGCAATCGCTACTGCTCGGTGCTATAGGTACTGCTTAATACGAAGAAACGGTTGATGAATTTGGAACTGGGTAGCAATTGCACTTATAGCTCAGTTGGCTAGAGCGACTGGCCGCGAGTGCCGGGAGGTCGCAGATTCGAATCCTGCTAGGTGCCTAAATTTTTCAATTTTTCCTTCATTTTAAATTTGGGTATGGGATGGCGCAACTTAAGTGACGATTCTCAATATGATTTGAGACGTTAGTGCCATTAATGAAGCATGAGTCTTCTGGTAGATGTCGCTGTACGCCTCCCTTAAGGCGTTTATATAAAAAAAATGTCTAGTTTGTCCCACGATGTGAACGAAACGGATTTTTTTGACCGGTTTGTCCTACGGTGTGAATAAAATCGTAGGGCAAAACTGACTACTTCGTTCCCTCTGGGTTGGAAGTTCAGATGGCAGTCGTTTCCTTAATAAGTACATTACTGCAGAGGCCGCGAAATAGAGGATTGCTGGCCGAGAACGCTCCGCTCAACTAATCTCACTGGAGTGCAAACTTTTACCCCATTATTCATAAACGTCTATCAATATTAGTTAACTGGCCGCTAAAGTTCGTTTGTCCTTATCTGTCACTTTGACACATGTGCTTGTGAGACAGTGACAACAGACATTTTAGTCAGCAGAGGTTTTTTAAGTTTTATGAATAAGAGGGTTAGAGTATTCCAGTGTTCCAAACCACACGCGTGGTCGTGCCGGAGGTTTTCCCCTGGATTTTCCCCAGGCTACTCTCCAACCGCGCACTCCTATCGCTTTATTGGGCCCGGCCTATAAAGCCACCGTCAGGTTCAAAAAAAAAAAGTAGGGCAAAACCAGGGACCGTTTTCGGTACGGTATAAACGGTATGATAGCGGTATTAGATATCGATACCGCTTCGTTATAAAGGTAGAACTATACCGGTTGAAATACATAGGTACGCTACTGGTATAAAATAACGATATCACTATCTTTATTATAACGGTACCCAACCGGTATTATTTCGGTACCGAAAAATTTCGATCGTAACTCTTACGATGGGTACGTAAACGCGACCAATAGCGAACAGCGACAAAGTCAGTAATCTATCGCGAAGAACGAAATTTAACACAAATGGGTATTTTAGGCAAACATCCAATAACTTAATCTGATCAGCATTGCTGATTGGTTGGCGCCGTTGGCGGCACCTTCGTAAAGCCCAAACGATACCTTAATGAAAGCGGTTAAGGTATCGAAAAAAATAGCGGTACCTTTATATTCCGCTATCGAAAAATTTCTTTTGCGGTATCGAAACCTAACCGCAACGAAACGGTATGACGTCATACCGTTTTAAAACGATACCTTTATTTTCCGGTTATGCAGTCCCTGGGCAAAACGAACTACTTCGAGGGAACTAGACCTTGGTAGTTCTCTCGCAGCCAGAACAGCTGCGCAGTGTGTATTTGTTATTAACATTCGTTTTCTTTGTTACAGGTTACGCTATAGGAAAATAACGAGTGCCACCATATACCAAGTGTTCTTTACTAAATATTTAAGACTAGGTAAGTGTTTTTCTATTTTTATGGTGCAGCGGGGCAAACCTAATAGTAATAATAATAATATTTATTGCGACTTTGTATTTTGCAGATCAAAGTCAAAGTCAAAGTAATTTATTTCTTTTAAATAGGCCCATAACGAGCACTTTCAAAATGTCAAATATACACATAAAATAGGAATACTTAACAGTAACAGAGAACAAAACTTATAACTAATGCAACAATTAATAAAGCTAAAATAGTCAATACAGGTGGTAAAATTTTATAACATTAATAGCTACTTAGATGTAGAGCAATTCAGTCCCAAGCCGTTTTGTCATTAAGATAATCTTTAATCTTATAATAAGCTTTACTTACTAGTCTGCGTTTAAGGCAGTTCTTAAATTCATTCGTTGAGAGATGAGTCACATTATCTGGGACTTTATTGTAAAATCGTATACAATTATTTTTAAACGATTTTTTTATTTTTTGCAGCCGAGAATGAGGCACTGCCAGTTTGTCCTTATTTCTGATATTAAAATTAATTATGGATCTTATAAGAACAAAATAGTCTCACATGGGCCCTGGTAGGGCGTAGCATTTATAATGACAGTGAATGTCATGCAGTATATAAAAGTCTTATCTTTAGGCACTAGGAATTGCAATTACATTATCAATTCCGCGACCCAACCAAGCCAACGACCGCTTTAGCCTAGTTGGTAGTGACCCTGCCTTCGAAGCTGGAGGTCCCGGGTTCGAATCCCGGTCAGGGCATGTATTTGTGTGATGAACACGAATATTTGTTCCTGAGTCTTGGATGTTTTCTATGTATTTAAGTATCTATTTATCTATATAAGTATGTATATCTATATAATGATGTAAAACATGGAAAATATTTTGATTAGTTTTAATTTCGCGCAGTCTAAATTGCTCCGCTGCACCTTAGCTTAACTTTAGAATAATTCTAGAAAAATATTTTTTACAGCGTTACTAATAGTGATGAATTTTCTGAAACTGTAACAAAATTATTAATTATATATTATGTTTTTTATTATCAAAACTAGCGACCCGCCCCGGCTTCACACGGGTGCAATGCTGATGCATGTATTATACATAAAAACCTTCCCCTTGAGTCACTCTATCTATTAAAAAAAACCGCATCAAAATCCGTTGCGTAGTTTTAAAGATTTAAGCATACATAGGGATATAGGGATATAGGGCCATAGGGACAGAGCAAGCGACTTTGTTTTATACTATGTAGTGATGGCGTAGCCATGGTAAAATATCACTAGCACTGGTACATACTGCGTATCTACACAACACCAATTCTTTAAAAAAACGTTTTAAGCTTCTCCTGTAAAGTTGGGTGTTGTGTAAATATTTACCTAATTACCAGTGCTAGTTACACGGTTTTGCATTAGGGGACACAACTGTAGATACGCACTATTAGTTCCTTTACCATGTGTTTGCATGATCGTATTCGCTAGCGACTGCGTAAACGATTTAGTATGCAAATTCTTAGTTCTATTTCGTAACAGCCAGAGGCGTTGTACTTTTGCCCATACTTTTTACTCAGTCGCTAGTGAGTACGGTCATGTAAACTCGTGTTAAAGGCACAGCTGAGAGAGCCACGCTGTGCTAACATATTTTGACTGTTCACCGTGTATTGTTACGCAAAACCAAGCAGGCCTCTGCATTCTTGGCTGTCCGCAAATATCTCAACAAACTTTCCTCCGTCTTTGTTTGCTAACTGTATTGGATCGCCGCACAAACAGTTTCGTATGAGGGCATACCTCATAACAATAACACGTACAGTTGCGAACCGGTTTTGTTGAGCCACTTGCCAATGTCCGTAATTTAGCAGTGCAATGCATGACCGATGTGTTATGATGAAGCTGTTAGGTACTAACATAAGATTAGGTTGGCCTACGCGGCGCCATCTATTATCCTAGGCGTTTAAATATGCACCGATTTAATGGATTGGATGGCGCTTAGTAACGCCATCTACTTGATTCTTAGAGAATCATTTACCTTGTTTAATTAGATATAGTTAACTACCGAGTATTGTAATTAGTTCACGGCTCTGCCAGCAGATGCCGTTAAAACTTTACCTATATAAGGCGATGCAGTAGGGATCGCCGCCTCTTCTTCACAATCCCGAACTCAAACGGTCGACACCCTGCCTTATTATTATAATAAATAAGTTTTCTATTATCAAGTCTTTCCTCTCGCTCTGCGCTCATGGTCTCCAACCTTAACAGAAGCGTCAACGACAATGGAACACTTACTGTGTGAATGTCATGCCCTTGCCAGACAAAGAATGAATAACTTTGGCAATGGTTACCCTGAACCAAAGGAATTTAGAGTACTCCCGCTGAACTCCATCATTCGGTTTGTGGAAATGCTGTAGAGCAGCTTGGAGTAGGCATAAAGGAGGGGGCAATTGCACAAAAGATCCCAATGGGTCGAAGTGCATCCGCTAGGGCCCTCATCTAAATAAGATAAGATATGATATGATGAAGCTTCAGTCCGCATTTGCATTACACATCCAAATTGCGAAGATTGGCAAATAGCTCGACAATTCCTATTCGCGATGGTGCAGGAACGTACGATTTGATAGGTCACTGAGGGGAGGGAGGCTCGTAGGTCTCCCGTCACGTAGTCATTATCCTCTGGGGAAATCTCGCGCTCGGGCCATATTCCAATTATGGAATGAAATGAACTAGGTCTTTGGAAGGCCCATTTAGGAGCTTCGCGTTACAGAAATGAAGAAGCTGCGATGGATGTGCATTTATGATGAGTACATCCGTGGCAGCCTCGGAATTCGTGACGTAGCGAGAGTTCCAGTTATTTCGCATTCGCTGGTTCGGCCATGTCTGTCGTAGGCTATCTGATTACGTAGAAAACAAATGCCTTAACCCTGGACCTAGCCCTCGACGGCCCTTGACCCCGTGATAGACCTAAAAAGCGATGGCTGGATGTCGTGAAGGCCGACCGAGAATAAGCTCATCGAAGAGGAAGCCCAGGATTGTACAAAAGGAGGAAGGCAAGCGGATCCTGGCAAGGGCCGGGATAACCCTAGATAGAAGGAGAATCGTATCAAGATTTTCCAAGAAAGATCCCCATCATACTTACGAAATGTAGACACAGCCACAGTCACTTATTATTATTATATTATTGGACCTTTTCACAAACATATAGATTGCAAAAGTGGACATTTATTTATAGTACAGCAGTTTTGTTGCACAGTTTAGAACCACTCAGGGGTCACGTGTAGGGTAACGGTGGGTACCCCCTACGTGATGCAACGTCGACCCCCATTGTCAAGTGAGTGGGCAACTTGACTGTTAGAAGTTCTCAAGAGGCCTCTTGGATCAACAACTGCTATCATAGATAGCAGCCGGGATCAACGGCTTTAAGTACCTTCCAAAGTACGGAAGCGCTCTGTTAATAACCACTCAAAACGGTCACCTATCTAAGAACTGACCTGGGGCGATGATGCTTAACGTCGCATATCGCACGCGGTACGCGGGCGCCGCTGGGTCACGAGCGCTGTACATTTACTAATAAACTCGAATACATAGCGTACTAACTATCGGTGAAATATAAATATAAATATATTTTTTGGACAATCTTACACAAATCAACCTCGTCACAATCTAAGCAAAGCTTGTACTATGGGTACCAAGTGACGATAAACATACTTATATAGATAAATAGATACTTAAATACATAGAAAACATCCAAGACTCAAAAACAAATATTCGTGTTCATCACACATATACATGCCCTGACCGGGATTCGAACCCGGGCCCACGGAGAAAAAACTTCACTTGTAATCACAAAATTTTTGTTAGGGTTACAAAAATATTACTTAACGGCACGACAACAAAACTTTTGTAATAACTACACATTGGTTTTAGTAACGGCTGTTTAGTAATATCCTATATTGATGACGTCACGGATATTAATGGCGTTTTGTAATTTCTAAGATGCTACATTAATTTACCGAAGTGATGACGTCACAGATTTGACAATAAGTTTTGTAATGTCAAGTCAGAGCATATTATTTCCGAAAAATAATGTGGTATCTTTTACTTGATCTTTAGCAACTTTTACAAAGTACTTTCGTAATGTCCATGATTTCATACTTGTAATTACTAAACTTTAATGTATATTTAACAACCTACTTTTGTAATATCAATGATTCGTTACTTGATATTACTAAAGTATAGCGTGTACTTTAGAAAAACGTTTTGTAGTAGCAAGGATGCAATATTAAATATTACTAAACTTTAATGTATGTCTAAGAACCTACTTTTGTAATATCAATGATTCGTTACTTGATATTACTAAAGTATAGCGTATACTTTAGAAAAACGTTTTGTAGTAGCAAGGATTCAATAGTAAATATTACTAAACTTTAATGTATGTCTAAGAACCTACTTCTGTAATATCAATGATTCGTTACTTGATATTACTAAAGTATAGTGTGTGTTTTAGAAAAACGTTTTGTAATACCAATGATTTAGGCCTAAATATTACTAACCTTTAATGTATGTTTAAGAACCTACTTTTGTAATATCCATGATTCGTTACTTGATATCACTAAACTGAAGTGTGCAATTTAGAAAAAGGTTATGTAATAGCAATGATTTAGTACTAGATATTACTAAACTTCAATGTATAATTCAGAAACCACCTTCGTAATATTATAATATCGTTTGTTATAACAACAGAAAAGAAGTGTTTTTATTACAAGTCATTCTATTAGGTATTATTGTTTTGTTTAGTGTTTCTTCTGAATATACGCGCTTGTATAATTACCGGCAACTTGGTCAGAAATTTGACGCCCCTTAATTTAATGTATAATTTGTTAACAAAGTCAAACATCGTACATAAAAGCAAGCAAGATAATTATATCAACAAATTATATTTTATGGGTAGACCCCGTCTGACTTAGTTTGCCCTTTAAATATAATTTATATACATAGTAATCTTGCTTGCTTGTATGTATGGCGTTTAACTTTGTTAACAAACTATACATTATATTAAGGGACGTTAAACTTCTAAGTTGCCAGTAATCATACAAGCGCGTATATTCAGAAGAAACACTAAACAAAACAATAATACCTAATAGAATGACTTGTAATAAAAACACTTCTTTTCTGTTGTTATAACAAACGATATTATAATATTACGAAGGTGGTTTCTGAATTAAACATTGAAGTTTAGTAATATCTAGTACTAAATCTAGGCTATTACAAGAAGTTTTTCTAAAATACACACTTCAGTTTAGTATTTTAAATCACTAAAGTTTAACACGTTCACAGTCGAGACAATCGTAAGTACGTTCTTAACATGCTGGCTGGTCCAGTGTACCAATCGCACTAAAGTGCGTGTCGGAACTTTTTAAAAAAATATTTTATTACATGGACTGTGAACTTGCTAATAACTTGTACAAAATCATAACAGGTAAAGGAATAGTTTGATTGAAACTAAGAATCCTAATTGAAAAGTTTATTTTTATGATTAATATCTCTTATATCTAAACACATTTCGGTTCATAATGAATACAATGCTAATTATTCTGATTAGCACAATATATTAAATATTGTATGAATTAATAGAACTGATATAATTATTAATATAGGATTTTATGTTAATACTTGTGTACTTTTTAGCGTGAAAGGAACGTAGTAAGGACAGATTGAAAGGGATGGATGATTGTGGGAGAGAGCGCAGATATGGCGGATGAGCGATTTGTAATAAAAAGGGAACTAGTGCGCAAATAAAATAGAGTGTTTGATGTATAAAAAGTAACTTTTTGTTAATGGTGTACTCCTAACTTAACACATCCTACATTAATCTTTATATCTGACATGTAATATTTCTACATTATGAATAAATGAGTATGAGTCTTTATGTATACATGATGTATAATGTTTTTTACATTATATTTAACATGCCTAATTAGACATCTAGGTTAAGATTGAGCACCTGTGGCATGAATAATTTTAAAACAAGCATCTACGGCATTTAACAACTTGTCAAATTTATAATAAGTGTCTCCTACGACAACATAGCAATGCGAAATTTCGGCTATAGTACGACCGACGAAGACTACAAATGGCTATAGAGTCCTGCCGTACCTTTCGAACTTCGACCGACGGCTAGTAATAGTAGTGGTTAGATCGGCGTCTGACGCAATCTGTGTAATAAATCCGTCTCTTACTTGACTCTTAGAAGGTCTCCACTGCGACTTTTTCTTGTCCTTCAAGGCACACTAGACGTCAAGTAAGGTAGATGTAGCAGACAGCCGTTATTTAACGCATCAGCTGATTCCGGTTCTGAAACGACACATTACGATAAATGATAATATCAACAGCATCACCCCCAACCAACCAACCTATTTGTAGATGTGCCTCCAATTTTCACTACCGGGATATTTATTTACTTTACCAGCACACTACGTCATGAAAGATATAAAAGCAAGTCAAAGAAAAGTAGGTTATCACCGAAATGACGCATTAAAATTCGGTAAGTATGATGTTCCACAAAATGGACGCCATGTTTATCGAGTAAGAGCAGACCATACGGGTCTGCTAAAGGTAAAATACTTACTTTAAAATGCTCAATCGCAACGTAGGTAATGTAGTTCTTTAACTGTACACTCCGCCCCCTTAGCACAAGTCTTCTAAACATCGGCCGTGACACACGCGCACACGCTGCCGCTGCTAAATCGAAAATGGCAGGTAACTCTAGACGCGCGCCGCGCGAGCGGAGGACACGCGGGACGGAGAGGGCGTACGGAATTGTAGAATTTGTTAAAGTTAATAAATTCTGCAAAACATTACATTAACTAGTAAGAGATTCAGTAATTTCTAAAAAACACTCTGTTAATATTACAAAACGTTTTGTATCGAGAACAAGGATTCTACTGGAGATTACAAAAAAAAAAGACAGGTGATGGGCGTGCGGGGCAGTGTTGCCAGACGCGGAAATTTAAAAAGCGGAAGGTGCCCATGATAGACGGCGAGTAAGTTCGCGGATTTAAGTAGGGGGGCGCCCTTCTATCACTCACTTCAGTCAGCATAATGAAATTATGAATTATGAATAGATTTACGAGTATGAAACTTTATTTATTTAGTCTTTCTCACGTAGGTAACCGGTAAGTATACAATCGGCCCAGGCCAAGTGCGTGTCGGGCCAAGCGCAATGTAAGGTTCCGTAGTTGAAACAAATTAAAAGATAGAATTCTGGGATTTTGAAATTTATTAGGGGTGCTTCCAAAAATTATTTATTACGTGATGATTTAAACATAAAAGGGCGCGGGAAAAATGAATCCAAGTTCAACCCGCGCCGTCACTCATTATCTATTATTCACAAAGAAAACATTTCGTCTTGGTTGTTATCACCTTCCCAATAAGTCTCCGGTATAACTTGATACAGAGATTCTAAACAGTTATGCCTAATCGGTGGTCTGACTTACATTTATCAATATTAGGCGACGTGGTTGGCAAGCGTAATGAATTACAGCAATAGTGCCGAAGAACACCTAATGCGTCCAACGGTAAACGAACATACAATGGTGTAAAATATAAATGTAAAACATTAAAAGCTAATTAAGTTCGAGCTATTCCCGACACAAACAACATTTGGATTTTGTTTCCAAATTTTGGAAACTAAGTACCTGACTTTTTCTCGAAATACTAGATTTTTTAAAGTGATAACGTCTTCTAAATCGATGAACGGATGCCAACACGAAAAAGTGTGACGTAATGTCTGAATAACCTGAGCCTTGTTCTTTAAAATGTTATTGGATTTTGAACCTTATTGTTCGAATCGTAAAATAGCTTTTTGAACGAACTACTTTGATGCGACTCGGCGAACTGAATGATTTCAAGTTATACCTAAACAGTTGACGATCAAACCGGTTTCTCTCCTCAAAGGGTAAAAACGCGTAAGCGCATGGACATTAGCCGTACTTAAGCTCTTTTTGGCAAACTCGCTCTTGGCGTTGTTGCTCCGTTATCACGTAAAATTATCGTCCGTAAACCGACTTTACAGATAACCAGTTTTTTCATAAGATGACAACCCTGACCACAGATAAAGTTTACTAAGAATTGATACATTGTATAGTTGAAATTAATAAAATGTGTTTACTTGAATTCACTAACCAATTTCCGTTTGCAGCAAAACATTCTTGTATTGAAAACAAAAAGTTTACTAAGAATTGATAAATTGTATTGTTGAAATTAATAAAATGTGTTTACTTGAATTCACTAAAAAAATTCCGTTTGCAGCAAAAATTTCTTGTATTGAAAACAAAAAGTTTACTAAGAATTGATGCATTGTATTGTTGAAATTAATAAAATGTGTTTACTTGAATTCACTAAAAAAAATCCGTTTGCAGCAAAACATTCTTGTATTGAAAACAAAAAGCTTACTAAGAATTGATAAATTGTATTGTTGAAATTAATAAAATGTGTTAACTTGAATTCACTAAAAAAAATCCGTTTGCAGCAAAACATTCTTGTATTGAAAACAAAAAGTTTACTAAGAATTGATGCATTGTATTGTTGAAATTAATAAAATGTGTTTACTTAAATTCACTAACCAATTTCCGTTTGCAGCAAAACATTTTTGTATTCAAAACAAAAAGTTTACTAAGTATTGATATATTGCATTGTTGAAATTAATAAAATGTGTTTACTTGAATTCACTAACCAATTTCCGTTTACAGCAAAACGTTCTTGTATTGAAAACAAAAAGTTTACTAAGAATTGATACATTGCATTGTTGAAATTAATAAAATGTGTTTACTTGAATTCACTAACCAATTTCCGTTTACAGCAAAACATTCTTGTATTCAAAACAAAAAGTTTACTAAGAATTGATACATTGCATTGTTGAAATTAATAAAATGTGTTTACTTGAATTCACTAACCAATTTCCGTTTACAGCAAAACATTCTTGTATTCAAAACAAAAAGTTTACTAAGAATTGATACATTGCATTGTTGAAATTAATAAAATGTGTTTACTTGAATTCACTAACCAATTTCCGTTTGCAGCAAAATATTTTTGTATTCAAAACAAAAAGTTTACTAAGAATTGATACATTACATTGTTGAAATTAATAAAATGTGTTTACTTGAATTCACTAACCAATTTCCGTTTGCAGCAAAACATTCTTGTATTCAAAACAAAAAGTTTACTAAGAATTGATACATTGCATTGTTGAAATTAATAAAATGTGTTTACTTGAATTAACTAACCAATTTCCGTTTACAGCAAAACATTCTTGTATTGAAAACAAAAAGTTTACTAAGAATAAATATATTATTTTGTTGATATTAATAAAATGTGTATACTTGAATTTATCAATAAATTTTTGTTGTAGCAAAACATGCTTGTATTTAAAACAAAAAGTTTACTAAGAGTTAATAAAATATGTTGTAGCGATTAATAAATTTTGTTCAGTTGAATTACCAAATCGATTTCAGATGCAGCAAAACGTGATTGTATTTACGGCAAAAAGTCCACTAGTAATAACTAAAACATGTTCTTGAAATTAATAAAATGTATCTCATTGAAATTACAAACAGATATATGTAGGAATAACTCAACAATCGCAATATTTACTAGTGTTTTGTGATTGCATCATTTACTAAAACTGATTACTCGATATCACAATTCTGTTTACTAGGGTGCATTTGGAATTTACTAGAGTATTATAAAATTTACAATATTTTCATGGAAAATACAAAATTTTGTATTTTTGCATTTGAGTAAAGCTAGTTTGTAGGGATAACAAAAACGTAATACTATGGTGGTGTAAAACATAGCTTTTGCTAGTAATGCCAGCTAAACTTTAGTATTAATTACATAACTTTGTATTTTTGCATTTGAGTAAAGCTAGTTTGTAAGGATAACAAAAACGTAATACTAGGGTGGTGTAAAACATAGCTTTTGCTAGTAATGCCAGCTAAACTTTAGTATTAATGACTAAAATTTAGTAATTAGGGCAGTAACAAAACGGCTTTGTAAAATCTAGTTATGTTTTTTTCTCCGTGCCCTCCAGCTTCGAAGGCAGGGTCACTACCAACTAGGCTAAAGCGGTCGTCAAAAAAAAATACTGGATTCGTTATTTTCGTTGAAACACATTGCCATGCGAATATGATGATCCGATTTCCCTGTAACTACATCAAATCCCACCTCCATCTCAATAAAACAAAATACGGACGAACAAACTTGGATGCTCATAATATGCCACGTCTCATGAGTATATTGAGGAGCGAAGTTGCTCGGCGCTCGTGAGGCGATACGTATCTTTGACCGACTTCGGATTGGATCCACATTGAACGAATACGAGTATATTGATATTTGCACGAAGTGCTTCGCTTCCAATTTAATAAAGCGTGTCACACACTACGCAGATACGATAATATTTTATCTGCGTATAATATGCGTGCGAGCAGCCTGTGGATGAAGTATACCAAAAGGGCCTATAATGCCCTGCGTGTACAATACAACAATGCATTCAGGGTATTGTTGGGACTACCTCGATGGTGTAGTGCATCGCGTATGTTCGCGGAGGCAGGCACGGACGGTTTTCAAGCGATTATGCGGAAAAAAATCGTCTCGATGCTGGGCCGACTGAGAGGTAGTTCAAACAGCATACTAAGTGTCATTGCGGGCAGGTATGATTGCCCAATGTTTATGCACTGGATAGGGCAAATCAAGGCGGTCGCTGAATATAGATTTAAGTAAGTGTTTATTAGATTAGTTACTTTACTAATATACCGTTTAAGTCTCACTAACAATATATGGATGTAAAAAAAAAATCTGAAATAAAGTTATTATTATTATTATAATAACTTAATGATCTAAAACTATCACACATTACGCAGATATACGATAATATACGAGACGATACATTCGGTCTAAATCATTCAAACTGAGGAGACTTGTTTTTTGGTGCGGATTGTTTATACAGGATGTTTTCGTGTTTATCTCTGCGTCATACGCAGTACGCACGTCATCCAAAGGTAAACAACGAATGAGCCAGCAGCGCAGCGAACACATCGGGCATCGGGGCGAAAAGGGCCGCGGGCGGGACGGGGCGCGTGCAGCAGGGCGGGTCGGGGCGCGGGCGGACGGCTCTGTCTCACATCAACCTGTATCTATCTGCAGATAAAATACTATACCATATTTATATCGGCAGATATTATACGCAGATCAATTTATATACGCAGATAATATCTTTGCCATCTTTCGATATATGTCGGTGCCCACAGATACTTCACGATAAAATATAAGTTATCTGTGTTGTGTGTGTGTTAGCTCATTGAATTGTATATTGACAGATATGCGTTCAGATACAGATATCTTATCGTATCTGCTTAGTGTGTGACACGCTTCATGGGATCAGATCCTTACCGGAATCTATATTCGCCGTGAACTATAATCTTATAGTCTTCAAGGTGAGAGCGAAGTTATTACTGTGTTAAATAAAGACCGACCTGGTCCTCAGAAGGCTGGTAAATCTGCCTACCCCTGTCAGGGAATACGGGATTGTATGTATGTATGTAAGGAAACATGACCGTTACCTCGCATCCCACGCGGCTCACATTACGAAACGCACTAATGGACGAAACGGTAGAACAAATAACACGTGTAGACACGTCACAGAAAACCTTTCCATGAAAGCAGAAACATTTGTACCAATATATTTTTTTTAATATTAAAATATTTTATATACTTTGTACCAGGGATTGTAACAGGGACCGATGCCGGTATTTAAAAAAAACCCTGAATTAGCCCATTATTTTGGATTATTTTTTGCTCTTTACGTAGGGCTGAATCATGTATTTAGCTAACAACGTCGTATTATTAGATTATCCCATTCAAAACGAAATAATGAACCGGTGACCGTAATAATACCGGTATTTTTCTATGGAGAAAATACCGGTATCCGATCCCTGGATTGTAAAGCCGGTTTTGCTTAATACATGTATAGAAGTTGACAAACTATTGCCGCTAATAAAACAATACCTACATTCTAATTAGAGGTATTGTTGTCATTCAGCTTTTATCTATACCTGTTAAATACCTGTATTCAATACCGCTATTCATTGCACTTGAAAGGTAAGATGTCAATTAAACATTACTACTAAAACGTAATAAATAGGTGTAAATACCTACTTTTTACAATACGTCAGTTTGCAGAAACAAATAATCGAATATATATTGATACTGACAACTATTACCGGTAATGGTTTTTATGGGTAAAGTGTCAAATAGAGGTATTGTTGTCAATATATTTGAATACCGGTTTTGATTATACCGCTAATCAGAGCTTCAGCGATATAAATAGCGAACTGCAATTATAACCGGTTATACCTTATTTAAAACCGGTAGTAAGAATACCGGTAACGATCCCTGCTTTGTACATATATTGTTTTGAAAAAATTACACCTCGCCAAATTTCTTACGCCTATTCTTCTCGAGACAGAGGTTTATTTTACGAACCGGTCGTTGGGTTAGAGGTAAAGTCACTAAAGCCTTGTTCGGGCTAGGCTAGTATTTTAGTCTAGTGGCGAGTAATTTAGTAGCTAAACTATTCGCTACTGCCTAAAAATCGTTCGCATTACAGTCGAGTAAAGCTCACAAGTCAGTGGTACTCTGCAAGATGAACAGCCTACAGCGAAACGACATTTTCACATCAACTAATGAACTCGACTAAATCGACAGGTTCGGACTTGTTTAGCCGGCGGCCGAGTGAGCACGGACGCGTGGTGGGGGGTGCTACTCGCTACTAGACTACTAAAAAAAATAGAATAAAATGGATTGACTCGACTAAATTACTTACTAATCCACTCGACTAATTGTTTGGTGTTCAGACACGTTTAGCTACTAAATTACTCGCCACTAGACTAAAATACTAGCCTAGTCCGAACAAGGCTTAACTAACAAATACCTACTTAAAATAAAGCTCGTATATCAGCATCGTTTCAGTATTGAGATACAAGGTTTCGAAGAGTAGTGATAGATTTTATAGTGAGTTTTGCTTCTCACCCGACGCGGTGCTGGTGATAGTTTTTAACATTCATATGTACGTAATATGCCTAAATTGAAAAGTAAATAACTTTGACTTTCTTTTTATGCCACACTAGCATGTTATAGGAAAATGTCACGTAGGAAAATATTGAAACGCGTGGAATAATACCTCGTTGGCTTAAAGCAACGCGTCTTCTGTATACCAAACTAGCGACCCGCCCCGGCTTCGCACGGGTGTAATGCTGATGCATGTATTATACATATAAACCTTCCCCTTGAGTCACTCTATTTATTAAAAAACCGCATCAAAATCCGTTGCGTAGTTTTAAAGATATAGGGACATAGGGACAGAGAAAGCGACTTTGTTTTATACTATGTATGATGATGGTGTTCTCTATAGCCTATGGACTCTTGTGACTTTAGAAGATTCAGAAGTTCATCAACCATCTAGCATTTTCCTGGTTGTGCTCTGAGAAGCCCAGGGTCCGTTTAATCCTAGGATTGGGGTACGGGACACAACCGGGAACACGCTAGAAGGATGACTCAAAATCAAAATCAAAATCAAAACATTTATTCTGCAAATAGGCCTCAAGGGCACTTTTACAATTCAAAATCTATCTAGGTACATCAAATAAAAATAATACAATAATCAAAGTATCATTAATTAAATGTAGTGTTACATGTCAAAAATAAGACTAAGAAACTAATAATAATCGAGATTTGTAAGAGATGTATAAGGTCTCTAAGCGTCAAGATAAAAGGTAATAAAGTAGGTACACTAATCATAATAAAATGTTTTAAGCTATATCTATAACACGTCAACATGAAAATAATAAAATCTAATAAATAAATATCCTCAGAGATGTATAAGGTCTCTGAGCGTCAGTCTAAAAAAATAAAATCAAATGAGAACAGTGAACTCACGCATCTACATTGAACTGACTCTAACGAATACGATATTTTCCGCCGCTGACCTGGCTTTTGTACACGAAATTAAACGAAGGCTTGCATGTTTTGGGGTGAAGGTCTCTGTGTGAGGACCAAAACAATGGTCATATCTAAAAGTGAGTATTTATATACGGATTAGCCTGTAAACTGTTCACTGCTCAGCACAGGCGTCCTCTCGTGTATGGAACACGGACTTTTCACTCGATATATTTCTTATTGGCTCGATCTGATTAAATGAAATAAATGAACTTTATTCTGCAAGTAGGCCGCAAAGGCACTTTTAAAAGTCAAAAACTACTAGCGTTTCTCATGAGACCAACGCCGAAAGAAACTCGACAGTCAGTCATTTTCTCCAAAATATGCTTATTACAATGATACTACTTAACCTACTTAAGTAAATGTAAGTGGTAAAAAACAAAAGACCAACGCCGAAAGAAACTCGACAGTCAGTCATTTTCTCCAAAATATGCTTATTACAATGATACTACTTAACCTACTTAAGTAAATGTAAGTGGTAAAAAACAAAAGAGAATTGGAAGAAAAACGAGGAAAAAATAACAATAGGTATTTACAATGTGTAGTTACACAAGAAAACAAAACATGTCGAATCGTTTGATATGCTTTCCTGCAAGAACTGTGTCAACTAGATGCAATGAAAATATTAGACCCTTTACGCTATTTAGGTATTTTGGCTATGATTCCAACTAGTTAGTCGACCTGCACGTCAGAGGGCGTTACATTCTTTGTGTATGCATGCGTATGTACGTACTTGTGTTTTTGTTTCTTTTGAACCTGTGTGGTTTTATAGGCCGGGTCCAATAAAGCGATAGGAGTGCGCGGCTGGAGAATAGCCTGGGGAAAATCCAGGGGAAAACCTCCGACACGACCACGCGTGGTTTGATACTAAGAGTTTGCGCTCCAGTGAGATTTGTTGAGCGGTTACAACCGAATCTGAGGGTGTGAGTGGAATCAAACTACTGGGAGTTTTGTCGCTGATTCACTAAACGTAGCCTAGCTGAAAAGAGCCCAGCAAGAAACTCAGCTAGGCCCGACCTGGGTTGAACTGACTCTACCCGGTGTGCGGCGGTACCGGGACGAATAGGGGCTATTATGTGTCAGCGTTATCGCCATCGCGCGGTGAACGTCCCCTGAAACATCCTTGGTGGCCATTTTTTTTGGGACACCATACTAGGTGGCGCGGCAATCGCAGAGTTTGACTGAAAACTATCTAATAATTGACGACCGCTTTAGCCTAGTTGGTAGTGACCCTGCCTTCGAAGCTGGAGGTCCCGGGTTCGAATCCCGGTCAGGGCATGTGTTTGTGGGATGAACACGAATATTTGTTCCTGGATCTTGGATGTTTTCTATGTATTTAAGTATCTATTTATGTATATAAGTATGTATATCGTCACTTGGTACCCATAGTACAAGCTTTGATTAGTTTGGGACTAGGTTGATTTGTGTAAGATTGTCCAAAAAATATTTATTTAAAAAATATTTATTTATTTATTTATAATTTCCTCTATGTATAAGGGAAGTACCAGAATCTACACAATGACTAAGTGCTATTTCAGGACTTCATAGACAAAGACCACATTATGGTTCTAGATATTGGTGAATAGGACATTGAATCTACAAATCGTAAATTCCTCCTTCTATCTTTCATTGACCGAGCTAGCGATGCGGTCGGTGGTCTCCGGTTCAATTGATTTATTGATTTATCTATTTCACAATATACAATGTCACTTAAAATAAAAAATAATTCCGGGCAAAAATGATTTTGTATACGACTTTTCCCTTCCAGATGTCGCATTTTTCAACCAATTCTCGCGAGAGAGCAGGTTCGGTAATTATATTGGTTTTTTTTAAATCTGATATTGGAAATTTAAATAACTAGTGGCTCTATGAGCTGTAGACTTCGTGAGTGAGTTTTTTTATCATTTCCAAAATCTGACATTATAATAAAGATCAATTACGAATATCGAACCTGCTAACAAAATTTCACGAGAAGCTGTTGAGAAATGCGACCTGTAGAGGATAACAAACCGATTTTCGGACGCAATAACTTACAAAATCTTTGAAATAAAAATTGTTTTGGAATATTTCCAAAAACTGACTCTACAAAAAAAATTCTATATACCGGACCTGCTCACAAAATTTCACGAGAATCTGTAGAGGAGAAGAAACCGTTGAACAAATATATATTTTTTTTAATTTCGAAAAATTTATTCGACAAAAAAAACTGTATACTTATTCAACCTGCTCACAAAATTTCACGAGAATCGGTTCAGAAATGCGACCTGTAGAGGAGAACAAACCGAAATTCGCCCTGCAGAAACTTACAAAATAATTGATAAAAAAAAAATTTTTTTGGAAATTCCCAAAAATCGTCTCGATAAAAAAATCTATATAACTATCGAACTTGCTCACGAAATTTCACGAGAATCGGTTGAGAATTGCCACCTGTAGACGAGAACAAACGGAAATCCGGGCATACGAAAGCATTTTTGTCGGAGCTGAAGCAGAGACCTTCGTTTCACTCGGTCAAAAACACTCGCGAAGTCATAGAGCCTCTAGTATACTATTGTATATGACAAGATAATAATCTCAGAAAGCAAGGCATTCGACAAGGCTTCGAAAACGTCTCGTAGGTATTTAGTTCTTTTTAAAATGTATTTACAATTCTGCTGTTTGGACGAATGTTTTTTACGAGCATTTAAGTCGGTTTACGTTCCGGAATTGCTCTGAATTATTTATTTCCAGTGACAGCTATACTATGAAAAGAACAGTGACAATTATTGTTAATTGTACGGGTAAAATCGGTCAAGGACTATTGCAGACAACCTTCTGGTTAGTATATATATTAGTTATTTTTAAAATGTATTTACAATTCTGAGGGCCGATTTTTCAATGTCAAACGCTCGACTTTTCACTCGAGATCTGTCAAAAACTACGATGATGTTTGGACGAATGACGTAGCAGTTTTTTAAGAGCATTTAAGTCGGTTTAAGTTCCGTAGTTGCTCTGCTTTATTTATTTCCAGTGACAGCTATGCTATGAAAAGAACAGTGACAATTATTGTTAACTAGCAGCGCCCTGCGGTGTTACCCGCTGATAAAAGGTAGCCCTATGTCTTATTCTGATGTCTAAGCTACAATACTGGAAAGTTTCATAGATATCCGTTCAGTAGTTTTTGAGATTAAGCGGAACGTACAAACTTTACATTCGCACAAACTTTCACGTTTATAATATTATTAGGATTAGGATTGCACGGATAAAATCGGTCAAGGACTATTGCAGACAACCTTTTGGTGGCGAAGATAATGCAACATAACACTCATCAGATTCTTTTGTTCATATTTCCTTTCTTTCTTACATTTTGTCAAGAATAGCCAGATTATCTTTCATTCCCTGTCTGCTGGAATGAGGAAAACACCTAAGTAATGGGATCATGGGATATTGTGGTTATTACGAGGAGTATTCATTCATTCAGATTGATTGGATTAGCGTGAAGTATAAAATAAGGTTTTTTATATTATTGTAATGTAATTTCATTAGTATTTTAGCCAGTAACTACTTTTTTACCGATATCCGAATACCACCCTATTCTCAATAACGAATGACGAAATGACGAATGGAATGAACTGTCGCCTGCGGTATTTCCGGACCGATATGACCTTCACACCTTCAAGAAAAGAGCGTATTCCCTTCTGAAAGGCCGGCAACGCACTTGCAACTCCTCTGGTGTTGAGCTGTTTATGGTCGACGGTAATTGCTTACCATCAGGCGATCCGTCTGCTCGTTTGCCCCCTATAAAATCATCATCATCATCATTTCAGCCGAAAGACGTCCACTGCTGGACATAGGCCTCCCCCATGGCTCGCCATTTAGACCGGTCCTGTGCCGTTCGTTTCCACCGGATTCCCGCGACCTTCACCAGGTCATCACTCCACCTTGTCGGAGGCCTACCGACAGCTCGTCTTCCGGTGTGTGGACGCCACTCAAGCAGTTTCCCTATAAAATAAAAAAATAAAAACACTACTATTTTTGGTTGTTTTGTTTAGATGCTATTCGATATCTGAAACTACTGTAGCCGAGTGGTTCTATAAGCGACTTTAAATCTGGAGGTCGGGGGTTTGAGCCGCGGTTAGTAACACTCATTTTTAGGGTTCCGTAGTAAACAAGGAGCCCTTATAATTTCGCCATGTCCGTCCGTCCGTCCCCCGCTTTTCTCAGTAACCGTTAGTACTAGAAAGCTGTAATTTGACATGAGTATACATAACAATAACGCCCACAAAAAGGTAGAATAAAATCAATAAAAAAATTTTTTTTTTAGTGTACCTCCCCTACATGTAAAGTGGTGATGCAATTTTATTTTCTTCCAAACCCCATCGTGTGGGTAGCTCTTTCAAAAATATTATAAGGTTTCTAAAAGCATTTTTTGATTCAAGAATCGGTTGGTGTGATATTAAGTATTGAAGTGATAATTTATGCTATGGTCAAGTGTCTGTAGCCCTGCCAGCAAAACGGTGGCTACTAGGCATGTGAAAAAAAACATGGTAGTAGTGTATACGATGAATTTAAAAGGAAAACTATGACAGCTAAGTAGACATTACCGTAAAGGGCAAAAATATGTATACAACACAACATCTCAAAAAAGTACATCATCACTACTAAGATCAGTAAAAAACCTTCTACGGGTCCGTAATTCCGCATATGACCGGTGATGTGATGGACGGACAACTACGGAACCCTACACTGTGCGTGGCCCGACACGCACTTGGCCGGTTTTTTTTTTCCAATATTTACCAGTCTGCATTGTGCACTGAAGCGCAGAAAAACTGGGTAAACTTTTGTATGGGAATTCAATCCGAATTATACCTATTTTATTTGCTCTTAAGGTGTAGGTATATCCATTATGTTTGATAGTCACGGGAGATGTCAATATAATCTAGCTGAAATTGAAAAAAAAAAATTGTTTCAGATTGTATCCCTCCTCAATACTAATTGGAATCGTTTATGTATTTTTTTTTTGACGACCGGTTTAGCCTTGTGGGTAGTGCACCTGTCTGTGAAGCTGACGGTCCTGGGTTCGAATCCCGGTCAGGGCAAATATTTGTGTGATGAGCATGAATATTTGTTTCTGAGTCTTGGATGTTTTCTATGTATTTAAGTATTTATATCTATTAAATATATCGTCGTCTAGTACCCTTAACACAAGCCTTCTTGAGCTTACTGTGGGGCAAGTTCGATTTGTGTAAGATTGTCCTCTAATATATATATTTTTTTTATTAAGTGAAAATTACAATTATATATGTAAACAACTATGAATCTAAACCTAAAGAACTTATAAATAGGTAATAGGTACCTATAAATAAACTAAAGTGATTGTTATACAATAGAATCCACTTATAACGACTCCGCATGTACATTTTACCGCTTTTAACGACTTCGAAATCACCACACATTAGATTTCATACCAAAATTTCAAAGTAAATCAGTCCGTTTTGTGCGACGTCCTGTTAATGCGACGTAATATCACCGGTCCCTTGACTGTCGCTTTATCCGGATTCCACTGTACTAAAAAATATAAATAAATAATAAAATAAATATTAGAGGACAATCTTACACAAATCGAACTAGCCCCACAGTAAGCTCAAGAAAGCTTGTGTTATGGGTACTAGACGACGATATATTTAATAGATATAAATACTTAAATACATAGAAAACATCTAAGACTCAGAAACAAATATTCATGTTGTGTTGTGTTGTTTGCATTATTGTCAGTGTTAAAATTTGTTTTTAACATTTCCATTTTGTATAGTGCACAATAAAGTATATTATTATTATTATTCATGCTCATCATACAAATATTTGCCCTGACCAGGATTCGAACCCAGGACCGTCAGCTTCACAGGCAGGTGCACTACCCACTAGGCTAAACCGGTCGTCAAAATATTATATTGTGTATTCCAAACTTCCGTGTTTATCTCCCGGTTTCCAGCTAAATCTTTGACAATCTTTGATATTGTACAGTCAATTTCTACAAATCCCCTTTCGGTTAATATTTTACAGGCTCGGAAATGATTATCGGATTTGGAACAATATTTATTAGCCAAGTTCGAGGTTGCGAGCCAGGGGAAGCATTTAAGATTTATGAAACAACGGTAGCGTGGTTCAACCGAGTACCATATATAAATTTACACTAACGTGAGACATATTTACACTTATGAGTACAACGGTTGGAACTCACTTGGAAAGTCACTATATTTGTAGTCCGAAACATGTCGCAAATAGTGACTTTCCAAGTGAGTTCCAACCGAGTACCATATTGTAAGACCTCAGATATCGAACAGCTTCAAGGGTAAAAAAAAATTGGGAATGCTTCTATAACACGGTCCGAGTCATATCGCAAAAATGTTACATTATAACATACTTTTTCATGACCACTTTTCTAATACCAAAAAAATCAATAAGATGCATTGAATAAGAGAGAGAGAGGAACTTTATTACGTTAAATAATACAATATATGTAAAATAATATATCATAAAAAGAAAAGGAATCTAGTGTTCTATGATGGGTATTCCACAGCCATTCGGGCTACGTGGCCTGCCCATCGCCATTTCATCTTTTTTGCGTAACTCAGGGCGTCTATTACTTTCGAAGTATCTCTAACGATAAAATGGCGAATTTTTTGAATTTTTCAATTTTTTAACTAATAATGAGAAATGATGCTGATATACGAGCTTTATTGTAAGTAAGTATTTATTACTTAGGCTGGGCTTTAAAAAGATCCGTTAGACCAAATGTCAGATCAAATTTCAGTAACTCAGTACATTTTTTGACATAAACCGACATAAGGTCTAACGGATTTTTATAAAACCGGGCCTTAGTGACTTTTGCTTGTAATCGGACGATATTTGTCCTAAATCACTACATCGTATAAAACAAAGTCGCTTTCTCTGTCCCTATGTCCCTATATCCCTATGTATGCTTAAATCTTTAAAACTACGCAACGGATTTTGATGCGGTTTTTTTTAATAGATAGAGTGACTCAAGGGGAAGGTTTATACGTATAATACATGCATCATCATTGCACCCGTGCGAAGCCGGGGCGGGTCGCTAGTAGTGTTGCCAGGGCCCTTTGGACGAAAATTACGTTTCGTTTCTTGAAAAGTTACATTTTTGATGCAAAAGTTACATTTTTTATATTTTTCGTAATTACTTATCAAAATGTTTGATTTTAAGAAATGAGTAGCCATATACAGCTACAATTCGGCGAGTTCGGCTGCAGAATTACGCCAGGCTGATGGGCGGTATCTCAAATGTCATAGATAGTTGCAACAGACGGGCAGACAGAGTCCTACCATGTAGGTTTCTTTGTCACCTTTTCTGTATGGAAGCCTAAAATTGTCTCGCTTGGTCCCGGTTAGGTACAACTGACCTTTCTTTTTAAAAAGTTTCATTATTCTCAAAAGTTACGAAAATTTTTTTTACAAAAGAAGTTACTACATGTTACGCAAGCCGGTCAAAAGTTACGAAAAATGTAAGAAATGTAACCATCTGGCAACACTGGTCGCTAGTTTTAAATAAAAAATTGTTACAAGTTCACTACAATTTCCAACATAGCGTAAAACAGCAAGTCCTTACAACCACCTCTCAAGAGAAACGTTTCAAAGAGCAGAGGCTGTTATTCTTACAAAAGACGGTGTATTTTTTGACATATTTTCGTAAGAGGTCGGATGTGGGGCCAGAGTGTTCAATTTCCCGTTCGAGGGCCGTGCCCGCGTGCCGATGGACAAACATTATTGATTGTATGTTAAGGAATTTCAAATTTGTATGTTGGTGGGCTGCACATACAATACAATACAATACAAATACTCTTTATTGCACACCTCAATCAAAGGATACAGTACAGTACAAAAACACAATGAGAAGAGGCAAACAACAGGCGGTCTTATCGCTAAAGAGCGATTTCTTCCAGACAACCTTAGGGTAGCGGAAATGAAATCTAATCAGAACGATTCACAGCAGGTCGTGCAGAGTTAATACATATGAAGCCTACTAATAATTACAACAATAACATTTAATTAAGGATAATAAACATACATAAATATAGTATTAAAAATATATACGTACATAAACATATACAAATATATAGTCAGCCACATAGTCTAAACACATTTTAGTTTTATAGATCGGAATACTAGGGACCTTTGCGCCGGGTAGTGATAGGAACGAGGAATCTCCCCTTCTCACTCATTATACTCATTTCATATAGTTACGCATTTGAAAATTAAAAAATCTGTTTATGACGGATGTTCGATATTTTTACGGTACGGTTTTAAGATCGGAATTATTATAATACTTAATTATTATTTCGTTATAAGTTATAACATATTGGAGTAATTTTTGATGACCGCTTTAGCCTACTTGGTAGTGACCCTGCCTTCGAAGCTGGAAGTCCCGGGTTCGAATCCCGGTCAGGGCATTTATTTGTGTGATGAACACAAATATTTGTTCCTGAGTCATGGATGTTTTCTATGTATTTAAGTATCTATTTATCTATATAAGTATGTATATCGTCACTTAGTACCCGTAGTACAAGCTTTGCTTAGTTTGGGACTAGGTTGATTTGTATAAGACCTTTTGACCTTTTGACGACCGGTTTAGCCTAGTGGGTAGTGCACCTGCCTGTGAAGCTGACGGTCCTGGGTTCGAATCCCGGTCAGGGCAAATATTTGTGTGATGAGCATGAATATTTGTTTCTGAGTCTTGGATGTTTTCTATGTATTTAAGTATTTATATCTATTAAATATATCGTCGTCTAGTACCCATAACACAAGCCTTCTTGAGCTTACTGTGGGGCTAGTTCGATTTGTGTAAGATTGTCCTCTAATATTTATTTATTTTATTTATTGATTTATAAGATTGTCCACAAATATTTATTTTATTTTATTTATTTTCGCATAGATTTCTTCGATTCCTTGGGATATCTGAAGATGATATAGTACTGATTTTACATCTTTCAATAGTTTATTACGTGTCAAAGACAGCAGCCTATTTTTCCGTTTCAAAATGGTTTTCTTTAAAATGGCACGGCGAATAACGCACGATTTTTCTAATCTTAACAAAAACGCAGCGTAGTTTTTAGGGAAGCCTCTACCATTTGACTTGTCAACCCAATGGGAAACTAGACTTGGCTCGACATATACTCGAATAAAATTACCCTCAAAATCAAAACATTTATTCTGCAAATAGGCCTCGAGGACACTTCACTTTTACAAGATAATACAATAATGAAAATATCAATAATTAAATTAACTCAATCTCAAACATTTATTCTGCAAATAGGCCACAAGGGCACTTTTACATGTCAAAATATTAATTTACAATTTAAGAAAGTCAAGTAATACATTTTTCATGTCAAAATATTAATTTACAGTTCAAGAAGGAATAATAATTTCGAGTTTACAATTATAACTAAATTAATGTCATACAGTGAAGATAAACTTGCAAAGTTATCTATTACAAATATTACAACATCAGTAAAGTTAGAGATGTATAAGGTCTCAAGATTAAACAAGGAGTATAATGAAATTAATATAATATCCCAGAGATGTACATGGTCTCTGAGCGTCAAAATTAAAATTAATTTAATATTGTTAGTAATTTAAATGTAGTGTTACATGTCAAAACTAAGACTATGAAACGAATAAAAGTCCAGATTTGTTAAACATGTATAAGGTCTCTAAGCGTCAAAAAAAAAAGATAATAAGGTATACTAATGATAATAAAATATTGTAAGATATAAGCGTCAACATGAAAATAATAAAATCAAATAAATAAATATCCTCAGAGATGCATAAGGTCTCTGAGCGTCAGTATAAAAATAAAATCAAATGAGAACAGAGCGAAGTCTCTCATCATGTCAATTCCTCTGAACACTAGTACGAAGTTACTAGTCCTAGCAAACATGAACAGACCGGAGCCCACAAACAACACCCGTTCACGAGTATGACGCGTATAAAAATAAGTCTAAAATAAAATCAAATAAGAACAAAGCGAAGTCTCTCATCATATCAATTCCAATGAACAGACCGGAGCCCACAAACAGCACCCGTTCACGAGTATGACGCGTATAAAAATAAGCCTAAAAATGAAATCAAATGAGAACAGAGCGAAGTCTCTCATTATGTCAATTCCAATGAATAGAACCCACACACAGCACCCGTTCACGAGTATGATGCGTATAAAAAATAAGTCTAAGAATGAAATCAAATGAGAACAGAGCGAAGTCTCTCATCATGTCAATTCCAATGAATAGACAGGACCCCACAAACAGCACCCGTTCACAAGTATGATGCGTATAAAAAATAAGTCTAAAAATGAAATCAAATGAGAACAGAGCGAAGTCTCTCATCATGTCAATTCCAATGAATAGAACCCACACACAGCACCCGTTCACGTGTATGACGCGTATCTCAGCCATCGCCTCCCTCGACCATCTGTTAGGGAAGGTTGCGACCCGATCAAAGCCCTAAAGTACCTATTCGGGAAACTAATTTCAACTCTTCCAATCCCGCAGTAATTAGGTATCAAGCGAGATCCGTCAGCGATGAGCCGCGCCCCGAACCGGAGCCATCAATTCGTGTCGCTGATTATAAATTGCTCGACCTGGTACAAATACCTTACAATTTCGACTCGCATGAATTATTCAAATAAGAAACACAGTGCTTGCTTTTGGCAGAGAAATCACACTCTTCACTCCGATTATCCATCTTAGCCATATAAAGAAAGAAAGAAAAAGAAAAAACATTTATTCGTGGCACAGACACAGTACAAATTAACATAACACCAAAATACAGAAAATAGCCACGAAATGGCCCCAAATCAGCATAGTGCTAGCCATTGGCTAGTGCTGGTCTTCCTTTGGGGCCACGAGAAGCCACGAAAGACAAAACACACTAAAGTCACAAACAACATAACAAACATAACACAATTTAAACAGACAAGAACAGATAAACATGAACGCGACCTTAAACAAAATTCAAACATCTGTGTCGTCTGTCACAAGTCGCAACTAGCGCCAGCGGACAACCACTAAAACAGTGACAGATTACGCGATTTCGTGAAATGAGAATGGAGGCATTAGGTTAGCGTCATTATTATTATGACAATATTAAAATTACTGATTAAAACTAGACAAATAAGCAAATGAAATGTCTGCGTTGTACTCGTTGTAGTCACAAAACGAGACAGAGAATAGCAATCAATCAATCATGCAAATGGTGCATAACCCAGTGGTAAGATAAATGAATACTTATTGTTACAGACAGCTAGTTTCCAATCTGCAATTTTCCTCTCTCTTTTGATATATTATTATTATAAAGCAAAAGTGTGTCTGTCTTTTTTTTTATTGTACCTGACTGTGGCTTTATAGGCCGGATCCAATAAAGAGATAGGAGTGCGCGGTTGGAGAGTAGCCTGAGGAAAATCCAGGGGAAAACCTCCGACCGTGTGTCACTCCAATATAATTGACTTCTTTGCAAGGGATGGGCCGCCCAACCGGTGATTTAGATCGAAAAGTTTTTTAGAGAACTACGTTCCCCTCCATATCCCTCCCTCCTTTGTCGTTACTCGGCAATGACTGATTAGGATTCAGATTCAGATTCAGATTCTTTATTGCATTCATGTTGTAACAATTAGGTCTTAAAGTTAGGTGTAGTTCTAAACATGAGCTCTTTCGAGCATTGCAATATACAAACTAAACTAATAGGAGCTAAGCCATTAACATTATACAAATTAATTATCATTATTAATATACTATTTAAATTACATCATTATATCATTAGATAATATTTTAATTACATTATTGCCATATGTATGTCCTTAAGAATTAGATTTAGAAGTATATAAAAGCAATTATAAATAGTCAAATTTTTGTCATAATTTCAACGGTCTTTAAAAAAATCGCTTATTGAATAGTAAGCCTTTTCTAATAGAAAACGACTTAAATCTTTCTTGAATCTTTTTTTTTTTTATTTTTCTAGGGGCCGCATGGTCCAGCGTCCTAGGCTCCATCGAAAGATGGAATGCTACTGCTAATTGTATTGTAATCTCCGACATGTAAAGGACTTTTTAAAGCACTAGTGAATAGACATCTTCTGGGAGAGCTCGCTTCACAGTCTGAGCTGAGACAAGATGAGCTTTGCCCCCTGGCTAGATACTGGCCAAGAACGATCCCATTTTTAATGAAAAAGAGCCCGTGAGTTCTGTTATATTATTATTTTATTTTGATTTTCATACTACAAGATAATCTAATCGCGCGTTTTTTTCACATGTAACTAGGCTGTTATTCCGCTTTACCAGAGCCGCCAGAATTCAATGACGAAGGCAAAACACGCGTGTTTAATAAGATGTTTCGCAAAGCCTAATCGCCGCCTCGGTACAGGTGCTGACATCGACTTCCTTATTCCCACGCCACAAAGTCCACATTGGCTTGATCTAAATGTTTTGTTTCTTGAGTGCTGACAGAAACGTCTTTATTTTCTTTACCAAAAGTATTACATTTGCTTGGTTAGACTGGTTTTTCATGGTTATGAACCAAGTGAAAGAATGTATTCTGATCCGATACTTTCTATTCAGAAAAACCAGCTTCTTCAATTCAGAAAAGACAGTTTTCATTATTCGCTTCGTAGGTATATGCACATTAATTTCTTAAACGAGACTATCACAATTAAATTTATTTACCTCTTTGATGTCAGTCGACGTTTCTGATGTGTCCCAACACTCACAACACGAGCAGCCTGGTGTAAGCACCAGCTTTAACATCTAGTCGTACTATCAAAATCACAAATAACTGACCATTGGTAGACTTTATCTCGTTGCAATAAGGTACCGGGATGATCAGTTAACCTCATCACCCCAGCAGTCAGTTAACTGTAACTTGGACAGTGACAAGCCAAGTGTCCAAGTTGCGCGCTCGCTTCCTAGTCCAACATGCCAGAGGGCCTACCCCGAACATCGAAATCCGAACGTCGTAACGTGCCGTCCCTTTCACTCATATGGTGTATAACACGAGAGTGAAAGGGACGGCACGGTTCGAAGTAAGGAGTAGGCCTTCAGGTCGGGCAGACTCCAAAGCAATGAATCGAATAGAAGCCAAACTGGCCATTTTCAGTTTAAAGATATTTATTCTCAAAAAAGACAATTGAAGTCACTTATATGAGAACATGGATTTAGGAACATTTCAAGAAAAGTAAACATTTGTTAATTGTTTTGTGTGTTCTCGCTTAAGGTATTCTTAAAGAGGGTATTGTTCATAAATATGAACCGCTAATTTACTTTTGAAGACCTTAAATGAGCCTACAGCTTTTAAAACAGGCGGTAATTTGTTATATAATTGTGCACCTTCATATGTAAACATTTTTTTTCCTAATTGAGTCCGTATTTTCGGCAATACCAGAAAACTTGCACGGCGGGTGTTTCGTTTCCTTATTTGCTTAAACTTCATAAAAGATAAGTTTGTGTGGAGTGAGCTGTGTAATATTTTATAAACGATTTTATTCATTAAGGTCTCATTTTATTCAGTAATAAGGGTAGGCAACGCATAGTTATGTGTCCTTCACCCACAACGTCAATAATAAGCCATCGATATCATGCCGCTCGCCCATTAGAGACATGTTTCGACTCCATTCGATAATTTTTCGCGATATTCATACGTCGTGTGTCGTTTAAATTTATTTATTATATGAAGGCCAAATTATAGCACAGACAGATAACTAGCGGCTCGAGCCATATAAGATAAACAATAGATGTTACTTAAAGCATCTTTCTAGAATAGTACATTACTTACCAAGGGCGGTAAAACAAAGAATGTCTCAGATCGCAGGTATTTGACGCCCGAGCCGAAGGCAAGGGCGATAATTATGCGATCTGAGGCTTTCTTAATTACCGCCCGAGGTAAGTACAAAATTGTATGTCACCCTCTGGCCAGGAGGTGGGATTTTCCGCGCGCGGAGCGTGCGGTAATTACCACTTTATGGCCAGGTGTAACATAAATTACTTTTATTGAGCATGTTTCTCCCTTGTTCCAGATTGCGCGCTGCACATAAAAGGGCCGCGCGGGCGCGTGCACTCCGGCCAACTCCCGCGCACGCACGGCTGCCGCCTGCTCGTCCCGCCCCCCTCACCCGCCCACGCCTACCTCCTCGAGCTGCACAAACTCAACGTGCCCTGCTCAGCGGGCTTCATACGCTTCGCCCCCAACACTCCCCCCCTCTGCGGCAAGCTCGAGCAAATCCCCCAACAAAACAGGAAATTCATCTACCACACAGACAGTAAGAACTCCGTGGACCTCCACGGCCGACCCACGTTCGCCGTCGCATACCGTCTAGTGGACCACTGCCACGATGTGCTTCTGACGAAAAGGAACGGCTCGTTCGAAGTCGGCCCAACCATCAAACTCTTCTGCTCATACAAAATACACCTTCCTTACGGGAATAAAGTCGCGCTGCGCCTTCAGATGGGCACGGGACCAATCGCGACTAAACACGACCTATCCAATATTATCCGGGAAGACCACCAAGCGTTCTGCAAAGGGATGGAACTGAGTTTAAAAGACGGGGATTCTGTATGGAAGCACTGCTCGCAGCCAGGCGACCCGCTTCGCTCTGTGCAGATCATATCCGAGGGCAACACCATCCGGCTCAACATTAGCATCCTGGCTAAGCAGAATTCATCAGCTATGTGGCTCAAAGTGTGGTGGATGGATAAAGCTATAGAGGAAGTCACAGGGCATTGCGACTACGGGTGGGTGATGTCTGATGACTTCTGTGTGACGGCGATTAGAGAGGGGAAGAGGGCGTGGAGGCAGGCGGAGGCGGAGTGCGTGAGGCTGGGAGGGCATCTGGCTAGCGTGCTGAGTGAAAGGCAACAGCACATCATGGATCAACTATTGATTCATGCGTGAGTATTTTTTAAATCTTCCATGGTAGTCGCGCTTATCATCATCATCATATCAGCCGAATGACGTCCACTGCTGAATATACACCTCCCCCAAAGAGTGCTATAATGACCAGTCGTGCGCCACCCGCATCCAGCGGAATCCCGCGACCTTTACCAGGTCATCAGTCCACTTTGTGGAGGGCCTACCCACGCTGCGCCTTCCGGTCCGTGGTCGACACTCGAGAACCTTCCAGCCCCAACGGCCATCGGTTCTACGCGCCCACTGCCACTTAAGTTTAACGATTCGAAAGGCTATATCGGTTACTTTGGTTCTGCTACGGATGGCCTCATTTCTGATGCGATCACGCAGAGAGACTTTTCAGGTCTCAAAGATATAATTAACCATTTTCTATTTCAAGTTTTTATTATAGCTCCTCATACAGGCTGTTACAAAAAATATATATGAAGCGCTTAAGGCAATAATCCGTGTCGAATTGCGATTCCGAAAATCTTTTGTAACATCCTGTATAACTATGTGTACCCACAGCTCCCTATATCGACTATACTCTTGTAATATAAAATATAAATATTTGTGGACAATCTTTCACAAATCGACCTAGTCCCAAACTAAGCAAAGCTTGTACAGTCGCCATCCATTGAGCACCCTGAAGAGTGCAGATATATTTGATGGCGACTGTACTATGGGTACAAGGCGACGAATAACATACTTATATAGGTAAATATTTACTTAACAACATAGAAAACATCCAAGACTCAGGAACAAACATTCGTGCCCATCACACAAATAAATGCCCCGACCGGGGTTCGAACCCGGGACCTCCAGCTTCGTAGGCAGGGTCACTATCAACTAAAACAATCTTACACAAATCGACTTTGTCCCAAACTAAGCAAAGCTTTTACTATTGGTACTAAGCGATGATATATATACTTAGATAAATATATCAATCGATACTTGAATATATAGATGGCATCCAAGACCCAGGAAAAAATATTCGTGTTACGGTTTAAGAATTTATTTCTCCAAAAGAATACAATTCACTTAAACTAGAGAAATATAACAAACATAATTTATACTTAATTAATTTTAGACAAAGTGTACGAATAACAAAGCGCAGCATCTAATTTTGCACATAAAATATTCACAGCGAAGTGGGTACACACAGAAAGATAACACTTGTTGTTGCATTGTTAACTAATACTTACTACTTGTTCGTCACACTAATAAATTTCCTGACCGGGATTCGAACCCTTCAGATTCATAGCTGAACCCAACCCAACCCCGATTGGCAAACTAACTTTATTTAGCTCTATAGTAGTCAAAGTGTTGATACATTCCTTTCATAAACTTCATAGGCAGATTAAATCCCGAGCCTCCATTTCGCACCTAAAACATTTGCAATTGAATACCAATATCATGTCGAGCGTGTCACTTCCACTCATATTCTTCAAGAAAAGAGCGTATTCCCTTCTGAAAGGCCGGCCACGCACTTGCGACTCATCTGGTGTTGCAGGTGTCTATGGGCGACGGTAATCGCTTACCATCCACCAGGACAGAAACATGTGATTCGACATTTAAACGTCAGCTGAGAAACTTTCTATTGGATAATCCATTATATTCTGTAAATGAATTTTGTAAATTAACTTCATAATGTTTTATTGTGACATTCTATTTGATATTAAGTATTTTTGAGTTTTTTGACATTGGAAGTATTTAGATAAATAGGTAGGTAATTTCGTATTTTAAACATTATTACATTGTTATCAATGCCTACATTAGTAATAGTATGACGATCCTCGTGGGTGAAACTTGAAATGTTATTTTTATTTAATTTATGTTTGTGTTTCATTTGTTTTAATTGTTTTATTATGTGTTATTATTCTATTCAATGTATTGACGACCACAATAGGGATTCTTTTAAATTGACTTAAATGTAATTTATAATGAAGTCTTGTATTGTGTAATAAATGAAATTTAAATCTAAATCTAAATCATCAGGCGATCTTTCTGCTCGTTTGCCCCCTATAACATTAAAAAAATAATAAAAAACATTTAGGGTTCAACTGGAGACATTTCAAATGCTAAATACAAATACAAAATGCTTTATTATTCATTGTGTTTCGCACGGTCTGATAAATTAGCTAGACCCGTTTGGATACGAGAAAAAAAGCATTGAAATTATTTTGATACGCGAAATGTAAACATTTGAGTTTGATGCTTTGGATGTTCGCTGGCCTAAGGCCGGGTTTTATAAAGATTCGTTAAACCAAATTTCAGTAACTCAGTACATACCTTATATTTCTTGCTAGTCAATGCAATGTCAACAATATTAGGTTTAAATATCAATATTATTATTAAATTTCTAGTTTTTAATATGTTATTCTTATAAATATTACGTGCAATGTCAACAATATTAGGTTTAAATATCAATATTAATGTTAAATGTCTAGTTTGTATTCATGAATATTTGTTCCTGGGTCTTGGATGTTTTCTATGTATTTAAGTATTTATATCTATTAAATATATCGTCGTCTAGTACCCATAACACAAGCCTTCTTGAGCTTACTGTGGGGCTAGTTCGATTTGTGTAAGATTGTCCACTAATATTTATTTATTTATTTATACATTATGTTATTCTTAAATACCTAATTATATCGATTTTTTATGACGCAAGAACCCCTTCTCGGGTAAAGGCCTCCAGGGTAAGCCAGTTACTTCTGCAGTAGCCTGCAGGTGTCTATGGGCGACGATAATTGCTTACCATCAGGCGATCCGTCTGCTCGTTTGACCCCTATAAAAAAAAATTCACCCAAAAATTATGAGTTACGTCAAATACACGTTCTAAAATCGGGCTTAAGTTTAATCAAATTGTTAACAAGTTTTCAAATATGGCTGCCGTTCTTGTTCTTGTTTAATGTTCGCTGTTGATGTTATCTCGATGAACTAAATAAGTTTAATTTACTTTCCCAAACTTAACCATTTTGAATCATATTTAAATTCGATTTAGCAGAAAGTTTATACAGGGCGTCCCACGGCTATGCCACATGAAGGGAAAGTACCTTGAATATTGTAGATGGCACATTTTACTGAAAGAAGACATTACAAAAATACAAATACAAATACAAAAAGGTTTATTTCTCAAAATTTTACAATGTTCAATCTATAGTAAGTGTTGGACATTATTTGAATTTAAAAAATAATTTAAACTGAATTCACAGATATTTAAATAATTTTGTGGTTGAACCGGGAATCGAACCGTTTACACGTGATCAATTGATTAATTTTGTATTAAAAACGTTAAAAATTCATGGTCTTCCTTTTATTTCTGATACTATGTTATTTAGCAAAAAATAATCTATATGATTAAGCCTTTCGATTGGTGTGATAAAGCTACAGGATAATTATTTTTCTTGTGTAATGGGTTCGATTCCCGGTTCACGGTTTAATAATTATTTAATATTATTTAATGCAGTTTAAATTGTTTTTAAAATTCAAATAATGTCTTCTTTCAGTAAAATGTTCCATCTACAATATTCAAGGTACTTTCCCTCCATGTGGCATAGCCGTGGGACACCCTGTAGAATATTTGTTCGAGTAGTGAAACTGCAACTTTGAAATTAATTAACATCTGCTTCTTGGCTGCTCAAATTAATGTGGCGTTAGCAAATTACGAAAGTTCAAAGTTTGAAAAGATTCTGGATTAGTAAAATTTTACGTTAATTAATTTTATAGTCCCTATTCGTCCCGTTACCGCGTAGTTAGTCCGACCCAGGTCGGGCCTAGCTGAGTTTCTTGCTGGACTCTTCTCAGCTAGGCTAGGTTTAGTGAACAAGCGACAAAACTCCCAGTAACTATATTCCACTCACACCTCAGATTCGGTTGAAGCCGCTAAACCAATCACACTGTAGCGCAAAGACTAACCCCCGTATTCATAAAACTTAACAAACCTCTGCTAACTAAAAAGTTCTTTGTCCCATTCTCACAAACGTCAATGTCTAAGTGACAGATAAGGACAACCGAACTTTAGCGGCTAGTTAACTAATATAGGTTTGACAGACGTTTATGAATAAGGGGGGTAGAGTATTCCAGTTTTTAAGTAAAAAAAAAGAAAGTTAATTAATTTGCGTTCTTATTCTGTCAAACATCTGACACGCACTAACGTCAGATATTTTCGAGCACCTTGTGCTGTCAGTTACTATTGCTGTAAACTAAATAAGGTCCCATTGAGGGTTAGTTAGTAATTAGTTAGTTATACATAGATTGGACATGTGGACACACCAAGAGCACCAGAAAACCTGATTATGGCTCGTATTCATAATCTGCATAAACCTCCATTCCTCTTACACTCAAGAGCAACTAAAATGAGTACATTTTGTATTGAATTTTCATACGGATTGTATCCATTTTTGTTTCCTCTGAAGTTTATATAAATCTACACAATAACAATAACTCACATACACACAAGTACGAAAAGTATTGAAAAATATCCCAAGAAAGACGACTTTTGTTTCTCGGATTGTATATCATTCTGTAATAAAATAAACGGATATCTCACGTCTCATATCGCTCGACATGTTTCGGCCCAATAGGTACTTATTAAGAGCGCTTTAATAAAATGTAGTGGGTCCACTTATATAGACTACTTATATATAAATTGACGAATCCAGCAACGTAAAAACTAGTTTGATGGATTCAAAAAGTACTTAAATACAAACTACAGTACGTAGCGGCCCGCTTTTTTAGTTATATATCGTTAAATTTAAATAATTATAATTATTTACAAGTGGCGCTAGTGGACCCACTACATTTTATTAAAGCGCTCTTAACGAGAAGCAGTCGCGACGACAGCGCCTCTAGCACTGTGTTTTCGTGCCCTGCCCGCTTGACTCGGTTTTCAATATGTCGGAGACTCACTGAAGTTTTCTATTCAGAAGTCTATCAATCAAATCAAAATCAAAATCTAAACATTTATTCTGCAAATAGGCCTCAAGGGCACTTTTACTATATGAAATGAAAATAATACAATAACCAAAGTATCATTAATTAAATGTAGTGTTACATGTCGAAAATAAGACATCTATAACAATCGAGATTTGTTAGAGATGTATAAGGTCTCTAAGCGTCAAAATAAAAGGTAATAAGGTAGATAAGGTGCTTAGGTACACTAATCATAATAAAATATTGAAATAAAATGAAATCATTTATTCTTCAATTTAGGCATGTTTTAAGATTAATAGTTACTTAAGTAAGTGATTATAAAATTATGTAAAAAATTTCACTGAAATAAACAGCTTAAATTTTAATTCTAATTTTATGCACTTATCAATGTCAAAAAACTACCATTGTGATATATCTCACAATATTTTATTCTCTCTGACATGAAAATAATAAAATCTAATAAATAAATATCCTCCTAGACGTATAAGGTATCTAAGCCTCAGTCTAAAAATAAAATCAAATGAGAACAGAGCGAAGTCTCTCATCATGTCAATTCCACTGAACACTAGTACGAAGTTACTAGTCCTTGCAAACATGAACAGACCGGACCCCACAAACAGCACGCTCACGAGTATGACGCGTATCTCAGCCAATCTGTGACCAATTTGACTGTGTTTCAACCAAAGAACAGGGGCGCTACCGCGAACAGTAAACGAAGTTTTCCCTCTCTGTCGCACTTGCAAGTTTGCACATAAGTGAGACAGAGAGGGAAATCTTCGTTTGTGGTTCGCGGTAGCCCCACAGACTTCACAATGACATAAAAGACTTGCCGTTGAACAAATTTAAACATACCCTAAAACATTGGTTAGTACAACAATGTTTTTATTCTATAAACGAATTAATTATTATAAAAAAATGTGACATTACGTAAAATTATATTATTAGGTATCTTGATTTAATCTCATCATTATTATTATCTAATTGGCAATTGTGTATACTTAGGTTTCTAATGACATTGTGTAATATTATTATTTGACTTTACTCTCATCATTTTATTGTTATCCAATTGTATCATTGTGTGGACTGACGGTCGATGGGGCCAGAAACTGCTTGAGTGGCGTCCACGCACCGGAAGACGAGCTGTCGGTAGGCCTCCGACAAGTTGGAGACCTGGATGACCTGGTGAAGGTCGCGGGAATCCGGTGGAAATGAACGGCACAGGACGGGTCTAAATGGCGAGCCTTGGGGGAGGCCTATGTTCAGCAGTGGACGTCTTTCGGCTGAAATGATGATGATGATGATGATGATTGTATCATTAAGTTTGTAATAATATATAATTATTATTATTTTGCATGCCAGCTGCTGGCAAAATGTGTGAAACTTGAACTCTATAATATCTTCTGTACCACATTTTAAGCAAAAATAAATGTATTTGTATTTGTATTGTATTCGCAGGCCGGGCGCGGGAGTTGACGACGTGTACTGGATCGGGGCAACTGATGCTGTCCACGAGGGGGAATTCCGCTGGTCCGACGGCCTACCGTTTTCTTACGCACGTGAGTACACAATTTAAATAGGGGGGCAACTTATTTATGGGAACTTTCGAGCCATCTACGATCCGGGGCGGTCCTTTATGTTAAGTTAATTAGACGAAGCATGTTGCGGATTTCATTTTTGGATTAATAGTACATTAGTTGGTTAATTTATGGAATAAATGATTTGATTTAAATAGGACATAAAGGACTAATAGAAGATCATTGGCGGGGACGTCGCGATTGCGACAACACTGACACGTATACTCCCTATTCGTCCCGGTACCGCCGCACACCGGGTAGTCAGTCTGACCCAGGTCGGGCATAGCTGAGTTTCTTGCTGGACTCTTCTCAGCTAGGCTAGGTTTAGTGAATCATCGACGAAACTCCCAGTAGCTCGATTCCACTCACCTCAGATTCAGTTGAAACCGCTCAACCAATCTCATTACAGCGAAAACTCTTAAGAGTATTACAGTGTTCCAAACCACACGCGTGGTCGTGTCGGAGGTTTTCCCCTGGATTTTCGCCACGCTACTCTCCAACCGCGCACTCCTATCGCTTTATAGGGCCCGGCCTATAAAGCCACAGTCAGGTTCAAAAAAAAGAGGATCATTATTAAAAAAGACAGATCAATTGAAGCATCTTCCTTCAAGTTCTACTCTTGAAAGAGTCGACGATCAGAAGTCGATGGGAGCAAATCGTATTATTATTATTATTGTTAGTTGTGGGCCTTCTTTGCCGCCTTGCGGCAGCCCTTAAAGTTCTTTGCTTATACCCGTTGCATCCAGGAATTTCCAGATTCTTTGGGTCGCAATCTGTTGTATCTCCTCTGTGGGCATAATGTGCCTCCCTAGATAGATACTTCTTTTGCGCATAAGTGGTCCACAGGAGCAGAGGATATGAATGGCAGTTTCCTCCGACTCTTGGCAGAACCTGCATGCTGCACTTTGTTTTATACCCATTTGGGATAGATGTTTGTTAAGTTTGCAATGACTAGTGAGCAAATCGTATACTCCAACAACTGACTCCAAGTCTAAATCGCCCTGTGATTCTGGCCAGTTTCGTCCAATTGGAAAAGTGTATAAAATATTGTTTGTAGAGATTTTTATGCAAGTAGAGAATATAACTTATGTATCAGAACATTTTTGCTATGAGCCCCATTTTCGAGTTACTTACGAAAAACAAAGATGGACCTTTTCAAACTTGGAGTTTTCTAGTCTTCTTCTTAATGCATATTTACAGTAGTGTTACTAAGGCTGTGGTCTTCTGTAAGATATACTTGACTTTGAAACATTATTTATTGTTAAAATACATAATAAAAATATAGAATACAGAAGACGGCAATGAGGGACAAAAACAAAAACTGTGGGGCGGAGGGGGAGGTTGGTTAGAAAATCATGCTTAGTGTAGGATTCCTGCTCCGTCTTCGCAATCGAAGGCCTTGATGTGTCTTCTGGTGCCTCTCACCCTCATGGAGATAGCTCGTATGACTGATATTTGTATTTTAACTTTTAGCCAGAAAATTATTTGTGAGTAACATATACTTACATATCTTACTCAAATATTAGGATTCGGATTTCATTGGGATTAATGCGAGTGAAAGCTAGCCCACACGATAAATGCAAATTTGACTTTAATGTTGTCTATGTTTATTCAGATATACTGCGATTTACATATTTCGCAAACTTGACTGTTTATTTTGACTCCTCATTGTTAGTATAGATAATCTATGGACGGGGTAAACTAATAAACTTGTAATTTTAATGTTGGCGTGCCTTTAAGTTGACTTTAAATCCATTCCCATAAATTAGTTTGAAGAGAGTTCGTGACATCGCCAATATCCTAATCCTAATAATATTTTTGGAATAGAAAAACATAAAATCGATAAATACCAAAAAGTAATCGCTGTTTCTACAAATATACAAAGAATCTGCATTAAATTAACAATTTATGGACACAGAGCAACATTATACACGCCTACCCAATCTTAGCAACAACTGTCAAATCTACCGTTTCCCGCGCAAACTGACAGCGCTTGTCAGTCGGGGTATTTGAGGCTTTGTTAAAAACTCATCGAATCCAACAATATTATAAACGTGAAAGTTTGTGCAGATGGATGTACGTTCCGCTTAATCTCAAAAACTACTGAACAGATCTCTATGAAACTTTCCAGTATTGTAGCTTAGACATCAGAATAGGACATAGGCTACATTTTATCCGCGGGTAATACCGCAGGGCGCTGCTAGTAATATTATAAACGTGAAAGTTTGTGCAGATGGATGTACGTTCCGCTTAATCTCAAAAACTACTGAACAGATCTCTATGAAACTTTCCAGTATTGTAGCTTAGACATCAGAATAGGTCATAGGCTACCTTTTATCCGCGGGTAACACCGCAGGCCGCTGCTAGTAGTTACATAAATTCACAAGGGTTCATTGTGTCGACAATTAAAGACACACAGATCCTTCACTTTTAACAACGCGCGTTCTGGGAGAGCACTGGCTGCCCTTACTCACCGGTGATATTCCTGTTAAAGAATAACACAGCAAACTTTTTTTTAAATTTCACAATGGAGTCTCTATCATCTATGAATAATATATGAAAATTAACAATAAATTCCACGGCGAAGATATATACTTTTCCAGCATGATTTTTTTTCTATACTCCTTTGACACACAAAACATAGACACTGCGGTTCGCGCGCAACATTCACGCGCGAAAAAAGCTAACTGACCTTCCATTGAGCGCTTCAAAGTGTTGCTCGACACTTTTTTAATTATTGTGAAATAGGGACTACTACAAACTTAATTTTTAGACTCTTTAGAAAAATTAATTATGTTTCCAGATTGGTCGATTTTAGTAAAGCTGTATTCTGGTTGGTTAATACCCAACACCAAATATGTTTTTAAGAGTTAAATTTGTGTTCTGTGATTGGTGGATTTAATAGGTGAAGTATTTTGATTGGTCAAATTCAAATGGTTCGTAAATCATAAATATGTATTCATATTTTCCCTAGGGGTTAAATGTACTACTTTAGCCCCGCTTGACAAGTCTAATATGACACACTTTTCGAGCATGAGAAGTGAAAAATATCTTATGACAGTAAATACGGGATGACCGGTCCAAAACAAAACACCACTTGCGCGGCTATGAGCGCGCGCTAACCGATTTGAACCGGCCGTCAGCACGCTCACGCGTTGTTAGCGTGATTCGGAACACGGGTTGAATTCGGGGACACTCACACTGCAGCGGCTTGCCGTGGCGGCGGCCGCGATAGCGGCATGTTGCACACTATGACAATCCTAACATTCATTCAGACACACGCGGCCTCGATTGTCATAGTCTGTTGTTTATTACCACTACTGTTGTCACAAAATGCATGCTATTGTTCTTATGGTATGACTTTTAAAGAACACTTAGAATCTGACTAACAGTATTTAATTTCAGTTTTTTATTTCTGACTACGGGTGGGCTTAAAACCAGCTTAGCGCTGTGCTCACACCGATTTTTCAACGTCTTATTTTTAATACCCATACTTACTATAGATTGAACATTTTAAAATTTTGAGAAATAAACCTTTTTGTATTTGTATTTGTATTTTTAATTTTGATTATTGATTTTACTTATAGTGATGATGATACGGCTGCGGTCTTCTGCAAGGCGTTTTCAAAGTTTTAAAAACATATGGCTTTAATAATCGTGTCCAAATAAAACCACGGCTCCTATAACGTAAAATCAGAACTGAATAGAACTCACGCAAATCGAATTCATAGAAAAATTCCTCGTTCGATCTGTTCGTGGATTGAATCCAAACAATATCAATAATGTATGAGCTCTTTTGTTCTTCACAGAGCCGATCCAGATTTCTGACTTTCAGTTATTTTTTTTTAGTACCTCAAATGATTTGAATTAGTGTCTGAATAAATAAGTGATAAGAGAATATTTATCACTACATAGTATAAAACTGAGATCCAGAAATCCAAATTGAAGGTTTGCCAGCGCACTATGGAGCGCAGCATTTTGGGTATCAAAAGGACGGATCGTGTCCGAAACACTACACTACGCTCTAAAACACGCATTGCTGACGTAGGTAAAAAAACTGCCAGGCTCAAGTGGGACTGGGCCGGCCACGTCTGTCGCATGCATCCAGATAGGTGGGCTAATGTAGCCACCAAGTGGGTGCCACATGATGGACGACGCAGACGGGGCAGGCCCAGACGGAGATGGCGGGATGATCTGGATGCATTTGCCAAGAATTGGGAGGAAGAAGCGCTCAATAGGGAGACCTGGAAGGCATGGGGAGAGGCCTTTGCCCAGCAGTGAGACAGCCAATAGGCTATAAAGTAAGTAAGTAAGTAAGTATAAAACAAAGTCGCTTTCTCTGTCCCTATGCCCCTATATCCCTATGTATGCTTAAATCTTTAAAACTACGCAACGGATTTTGATGCGGTTTTTTAATAGATAGAGTGACTCAAGGGGAAGGTTTATATGTATAATACATATGCATCAGCATTGCACCCGTGCGAAGCCGGGGCGGGTCGCTAGTTTATTATAAGAAGGATTAACTCGTCGTCTACCGCGGTCCCTGGGATCCCAGGAATCATAACAAAAGAATGCTATTGTTTATTTTTTTCGCCGGGACACGACGGCTTAAGATGATTTTAGTCTTTGTTCTAGTTGTTATTTTCTTGATCGCCGTTCTGCGAAATAATTGGACTCATTTTCAATTTAACGGATTCGTGTGCCGATTACATTATTTGAAAACTATTTTTTTATATAAAGACGGTGGTAAACAAGCATACGGCCTGTCCAGTAAACAGACACGTAGCCTATGGACGATTGCGACTAGAAATACATTTGTTTCATATTTATGATTTAAATTTTATAATTGTCTGCAATTTCTTTTGTTTAATAGTTTTTTCATAAACTGCTTAGCGTTGTAACTCGTATATAAAAATAAACCTACAAATACATTAGGTTTCTGGATCATTCTACTTTTTCATGAACAGTTTTCTATTACCAAAAAAAAATCTGTGATATGTATTGAATTAGTGTCCAAAAATAGAATTTCGAAATAGTACCTGAACCTAATAATAGTAGTTTATGCAACTGATACATAATGAGAGGTCTTAAAACAGGAGTGTGGTTTTATGAAACGAGCGTGAGCGAATTTCATAATAGGATCACACGAGTGTTTTAAGGCCTAATTATATACAGTAGTATACAGTACTTTATCTACATCCATACATTAAATCCTCTTGCAGGCACCATTGCGTTGAAAGTGCAGTTCGAGTTCGTGAGCTCGTTGAAGTCTCTTTGAGCACGAGCCTGTATCGTAATGGGCGGAGACGGTCATAACGATACCGTTTTTGATGCTGTTATGGCCATCTCCGCCCCGGAGCGCGATATTGTAAAGTTGGTCCTTACCTACACTTTTTGAGCACATAAAAGAGGATTTACTGTATGGGTGTAGATGTATCTAAAACATTATCTTTTATAGCAATATTCGGGTTAATGAAACCTTTAGACTGTATCATTGAATCCGTCTAGACTGTGCGGCGACTCACTAATGTTTATTGCAGTTGTATTCACTGTATTTTGAGCATTTTCGTAATAAAATATAATATTCCCGTATACAGGTTGTTACAAAATGATTGTGTGAGAGATGATGTGAATAAGAAGGATGTGAATAAAAGATGACGAATGACAGATTTTTTTTAACCTGGCTGTGGCTTTATAGGCCGGGCCCAATAAAGCGATAGGAGTGCGCGGTTGGAGAGTAGCCTGGGGAAAATCCAAATGACAGAGATGTATGGAAGAAAGAGACATGCTGCGCCAACTCCAAATAAATGGGAAAAGGGTAAGAGAATCATTCATCATATGATGACAGAGTGTTACAAAAATGGCATATGAAGCGCTTAAGACAATCGGTATCTAATTGATTCCGAAAATCACTTCCCTATTATTCTAATATTTAAAAAAATGCTTCCTTAAAAAAATAACACATTAAAAACACTTCGATAAAGGATGCCACGCTGGTAAAATTGGCCCCACCGTACTATGTCAAGGGCGAGGTTATTAATCTATCAGTATTTCTTTGACTTGTGCCTCTATAACATATGAAATTAATAAATAAAGCAAGCCGACAAACACACCGCCAGTGAAGCCGGACCTAGAGGTAATTAGAATTACGCCTAGTTGCTATACAAATCGCGGAATCAACTTAAACTAACCGAGGCAAACGAGACTCATTGTGAATTACATTGGCAAGTGAATGTAAGAGCGCGGCGTCTTTTATTGCGAGAGCGAGGTAAATCATACGCGACAGGGGTCAGTAACACCCTTGTAGAATGTTTTAAATGTATCATTTTTTTATGGACGATTTTTTTTTCATACTATAAAAAAGGAAGTGATTTTCGGAATCGCAAATCGATACCGATTATTGCCTTCAGCGCTTCATATACCATTTTTGTAACACCCTGTATAACTGACTAAAGTTTACATGTAACATATGCGCCGAAAAATTACATGCCGTTATTGGATTGTACAGTCGGTCTCATATTATTATTAAGTAGCTGGACTCCTTGGGACTTTGTCGCTTCCACCCATTGAAAATGTTAGTATGACAGTTTAAACATGACTTTAATAGTAGATTGTATGACAAGGGTCTAAAATGGCTTTTAGACCAAAGTTATACACTCTACTTTTCACTTCGATTGCGAGAAAATAAATAAACAGAGGTTAACCCACCCAAAATTAACAATAAATTCCACGGCGAAGATATATACTTTTGCAGCATGATTTTTTTTTTCTATACTTCTTTGACACACAAAACATAGACACTGCGGTTCGCGCGCAACATTCACGCGCGAAAAAAGCTAACTGACCTTCTATTGAGCGCTTCAAAGTGTTGCTCGAACGATTTAACCACTTTTTTAATTATTGTGAAATAGGGACTACTACAAACTTAATCTTTAGACTCTTTAGAAAAATTAATTATGTTTCCTGATTGGTCGATTTTAGTAATGCTGTATTCTGGTTGGTTAATACCCAATACCAAATATTTTTTTAAGAGTTAAATTAGTGTTCTGTGATTGGTGGATTTAATAGGTGAAGTATTTTGATTGGTCAAATTCAAATATTTTATAAATCATAAATATGTATTCATATTTTCCCTAGGGGTTAAATGTACTACTGTAGCCCCGCTTGACAAGTCTAATATGACACATTTTTCGAGCATGAGAAGTGAAAACGTAATTTTTCCATACAAAAAGCGGCACCGTTTTTCGCCCCGTAATCCTGAACCATTTACATGATTTTTGGTTTATTGATATCATTAAATACTAGGTTAAAGTTTTGTTTTTTGAAAAAAAAATACTGCAAGCAAAAATATGGACCTTTGAATATTCGTTTTTTTACTCGAGAACTTCTTCCTAGTTTTTTTCCATTATTTCATAAACGAGAAAGAATTACTAAAAAATCAAAACGTATAAACCTAGTTAAGGATGTAACGAATAGTGTCCGACCGAAACATGTTTTTTTGCCGAAACCGAAGGTTCAGCGTTGGCTCTAGTTTCGGCCGAAACTGAAACCGAAATTTTTGTAGATGCATTAAAATCGTGTCAACCAAGTTCGAAAAGCAAAATAAGTGATTATGTTTTTGTGGGATATAAAAATATAAAATACTTAGCTACAATAAGATGTACTGTTGGCGGAGTCGAGCGAGCTACGCCAATTTTTTCTATATTATTAATTAAGAGCCTCAAGTGTCCCACTGCTGGGCAAAGGTCTCCCTCTTTTTTTCCACGCGTCCCTGTCTTGTGCATTCTCCCACCACTTCTGTTTTTATAGCCATTGATTAAAAAGTAACGTAAGCAAATTAGAGCCTAAGTAACAATTAGAAAAACAGAGTTTAAACACAAAAGCTTTCTTCGTTATGCTAAACTAATTCCATTAAAAGTTTATGTTGTGTCCTTCAGAGCTTTTACAGTAATTGAAATGCAAAGCCGTTTACGTACTTAGCTTGTATTTATTGTCGCCATTACTTGTAAACTACTTTAACAGTTCGGTAATTAAGTTTATAGTTTCGAATATTCATTAGGTTTATACATGTTTCTGGTATTACACGAAATATCAATTGATACCATCACTTTTATTAGCTCACATAGCAAAGGATCACCTTGAAAAAGCTGTTCGAATCCCATACAAGGTTGCAGAATAAGTAATAGTATAAGTACAGAACCTCCACTTTCTAACAAAAACGGCGTTTACGCATAAACGACGTGCCTACTCAGTGCATCTCTGTCTATCGTATAACTTGTATTCATTCGCGTGGCATGTGTAGCGCTAGGGCTGTCGCGCCAAAAATACATCGATGAAGGCCAAAAATGAGAGGAGGACAAAGGTCTACGTGTTACTTCACATAATTGTACCTATGTATGTCAGTGTCATTGTGTATAACGCCACAAATAAAACAACACCATAACGCCACAATCCTCAAAGTTCATAAAACGTGCGTTTTTTAGGGTTCCATAGCTACTTCTATAGAAAATTGTTTTGAACAGCATATACAGAGTGTCCCACGGATATGCCACATGGAGGGAAAGTACCTTGAATATTGTAGATGGAGCATTTTACTGAAAGAAGACATTATTTGAATTAAAAAAATATATATACTGCATTCACTGATATTTAAATATTTTTATGGTTGAACCGGGAAACGAACCCGTTACACGAGACAATTTCACATCAAATGTTAAAATTCATGGTCTTCCTTTTATTTCTGACACTATGTTATTTAGCAAACAATAATCCTTATGTTGAAGCCTTTCGATGGGTATAATAAAGCTACAGTGTAATTATTTTTCTCGTGTAACGGGCTCGATCCCCCGGTTTAAACATAAAATTATTTAAATATCAGTGAATGCAGTTTAAATCGGTTTTTAAATTCAAATAATGTCTTCTTTCAGTAAAATGTTCCATCTACAATATTCAAGGCACTTTCCCTCTATGTGGCATAGCCGTGGGACGCCCTGTATAGCTTCAAGCCTTTGGCATGAAGTCCGCCATTTGTACACTTTATTTTTGTACAATAAAGTTTAAATTAATAAAATAAATAGCTCAAAAGATAACGTTATCACCGGAAAACGGCGGCGGAATTTGAGACGACGTGCATGTGCTCACGCGCGCAGCGACGGCCCTCGACTGACGGCGGCCCCGGGCCGCGCGAGCGTTAGGTATCTAAAGCTTCGCGCGCCGCCCATTGCAAGCCCCCTGACAAAATCTAGTTGCCCCTTTGAATTGGAAGGTCAGATAGCAGTCGCTTCATAAAACTAGTGCCTACGCCAAATCTTGGGATTAGATGTCAAAGCGGTCTGGCACAACCGGGAGATTTGAAGGAGGCGGGGATGATGAGTTTTACACTCTTGCAATTTGATGGAAATTAAGAAATACAATACAATATTATACAATACAATACAATACAAATACTCTTTATTGCACACCTCAATCAAAGGATATATGATAATCATGGATAAAAATTATGATGATGGTGGAATATGATGATGATATGTTGTTAACTGGTAGAGAATGCCGTTTGGCATTAAGTCCACTATTTGTAAATTTCATGACGTTCAGGTAGCATATTTACCGAAATGGTTTTCGATTTAGGCATCATTATACATTTTGAAATGTTGTCAATTAGAAATATCTATCAAAATTTGGTGCCCTTGATAGGGTGCTCATCAGTGCCTTTACCATGAGTTTACATGACCGTACTCGCTAGCGACTGCGTAAAAAATTGTATGGGGAAAAGTCTGGCGGTTACGCAATTGAACTAAGAATCAGCATACTAAATCGTTTACGCAGTCGCTAGCGAGTACGGTCATGCACTGTGGCACATGGTAAAGGCACTGTAAATTGTATTTTTAGTGCAATAAATATGTATAGTGATATATCATCATCATTCTAGCGTTATCGGTACAGTTGCATCCTAAAGGGTGCCCGGTGTCCGCTACCTAATCCCAAGAATTGGCGTAGGCACTAGTTTTTACGGAAGCGACTGCCACCCGAAGAAAACCAGACCTTATTGGAATTAGGCTTGTCAAGTGAGTGGGCAACTTGACTGTTAGAAGTTCTCGAGCCGCCCGAAGGCCTCTAACTTGGCTTAACGACTGCTATCATAGACAGCAGCCGGGATCAACGGCTTAACGTGCCTTCCAAAGCACATAACATCATCATGTATCAGTGATAAATAAAGAAATAAATAAATATTAGAGGACAATCTTACACAAATCGAACTAGCCCCACAGTAAGCTCAAGAAGGCTTGTGTTATGGGTACTAGACGACGATATATTTAATAGATAGAAATACTTAAATACATAGAAAACATCCAAGACTCAGAAACAAATATTCATGCACATCACACAAAATATTTGCCCTGACCGGGATTCGAACCCAGGACCAGCTTCACAGGCAGGTGCACTACCCACTAGGCTAAACCGGTCGTCAAAAGTGATGTATATAAGTTGCATAGTAATCAAAGAAAACCGAGACGATGCTATTTTTCTTCATTCATATCAATGATTGTAGAAATAAATCGTCATAAGACCAGACGAGGTTATCAAACGTAAGAACACTCGAAAGCCCTCCCCGTCAAGTACTCGCTTTGTCTTCGGAGAGCTACTCGTATTACGAGTAGCTGTGCCAAAGCTTAAGGATAGATGACAGATATTAACGTGGCATATCAGTTCACGAAGTGGTAATGGCGCGAGTATTAGTAGGTACCTATATTTCATTCATTATCAGAGCTCGGAATAGGTAGTGCCTATTTACCTAAACTTCGCGGGAGGACGTAACTAAGAGTGGTTACAACCACCAAAAATAATTACTTCTTTTTATTGAATGTGGGGTTTTCCGGGATTTACTGTATTATCGTAGAGGCTTAATACATTTCTCTTTACTTATAAATCTTGTTATATTGCATATTATTTGTTTAATTACCTTTAAATAACAATCAGTCATTAAAAATATAATATGGATCAAATTGAATCAAAAGGATTCCGACATTCGATAGTTTTTAGTTGACTTAGACAGAATTATACTCCTTTCTTCCATGAGAGGGGACCTGTGTCCAGCATTAGGGCGTACATAGATTGGTGATGAGACAGAACTATGATATCGTATAGAAAATTCCGACATTCATTCCGACGTTTCGAGTCCTTTACAGCACTCGTGGTTACGGAATGTATTTTAAATTCATTATACGCGATATAATCGGTTGAAAAATAGTTTTACTACCACCATATTAGAAATAAATTAGAATACATCTGTACGATATCTTCTATGCCATATCATAGTTCTGTCTCATCACTAATCTATATACGTCCGACTGCTATACACAGGTCCCCTCTCATGGAAGAAAGGAGTATAATTCTGTCTAAGTCAACTAAAAACTATCAAATTTCGGAATCCTTTTGATTCAATTTGATCCATATTATATTTTTAATGACTGATTGTTATTTCAAGGTAATTAAACAAATAATATGCAATATAACAAGATTTATAAGTAAAGAGAAATGTATTAAGCCTCTAGAATAATACAGTAAATCCCGGGAAATCCCGCATTCATTAAAAAGAAATAATTATTTTTGGTGCTTGTAACCACTCTTAGTTACGTCCTCCCGTGAAGTTTAGGTAAATAGGCACTACCTATTCCGAGCTCTGTTCATTATCCATACCAATACTATAAACGGCAAAGTCACTCTCTGAAAATCCATAAATGAAATCAAAACATTTATTCTGCAAATAGGCCTCAAAGGCACTTATACAAGTCAAAATCTATCTATATCAAAATAAAATAATGCTATAATCAAAGTATCATTAATTAAATGTAGTGTTACATGTCAAAAATAAGACAGAAACTAATAAAAATACAGATTTGTTAGACGTGTATAAGCTTTCTAAACGTCAAGATAAAAAGTAATAAGATAACTAATCATAATAAAGTATTGTGAGATATATCTCTAAGCGTCAACATGAGATGTGTAAGGTCTCTGAGCGTCCGTCTAAAGATAAAATCAAATACGACCGGTTTAGCCTAGTGGGTAGTGCACCTGCCTGTGACGCTGACGGTCCTGGGTTCGAATCCCGGTCAGGGCAAATATTTGTGTGATGAGCATGAATATTTGTTTCTGAGTCTTGGATGTTTTCTATGTATTTAAGTATTTATATCTATTAAATATATCGTCATCTAGTACCCATAACACAAGCCTTCTTGAGCTTACTGTGGGGCTAGTTCGATTTGTGTAAGATTGTCCTCTAATATATATATATTTTTTTAATGATAACAGAGCGAAGTCTCTCATCATGTCAATTCCACATAAAAAATGAAGCTAGTGAAGCAACGTTTAGGCGCAAACTGAAGAACCTTCTATTGAATAAGTCATTTTACTCTGTAAATGAGTATATTAACATTCTTAATAACACTTGATTTTTTACTTTATTTTTATTTTATTTTTATTGAATTGACATTTTATTTTAAATATCATCTTCGGACTGGCTGTCATCACTTTCGTTGTTTCCGTACATTAGTCTCGTCACCCGAATCCGAGTCTGAACATAATCCATCACCAGGAGGGTCAATATAAATATCTACCCCAGTCGCTTCATCATCCGAGGCCAAATCATGTATGATGTCAAAAATTTAATTAGTCTACAACGGTGTGCTCCTTCTGAAACACAAAGTGTATACTGAGGAGAATGCATACATATGTTGCCAATGTATCGTTTTTGAAACACCATTCGAATAAACACTTTTCAAGTACCTGAATATAAAAAAAAACTTCTTGAAATTACGTTAACGTATTCTATACTCATCTAACTTTGCTACAAAAAGTCACAAACCGCTTAACTTTAGTTTATTTGAGCAAATACTTACTTTTTTGTGAAAGACGCCATGATTTCTGCACCTCGATATCAAATCATAACTTACACTGATTAATTACATTTGAAAAAAGTAGGGTAGAAAAAACTTTTGATTCTCATTTAAAGACGGTATCTTGAACTTATTATTGCAGGCAGTAGAATACGATATCCTAACGAATTGTGTTACTACTTGAAGTTTAAATAAAAATGGTTTTTTGAATCGTTTTCGAATCGGGAGGCTTATAAGGAACCGATTTGGGTCATAGTTTGTGGCATATTGTGGTGTGGATCGTTTTCGAATCAGAGGGCATACAAGAAACTATTTGTAAAGATAGTTCTGGGCATATATGGGTTAACTAGCTTTTGCCCGCGACTTCGTTCGCGTGACCTTCTACTGACTATTCCTTGCTCTTGGTAGATAAATGCCGGTTAGGTTATAAACTACTTAACTTTGAGTGATTCACACTCCAACGTTTTTACGTCTTAAAGTTACAAACTTACAAAGTTTCTAATTTATATAAGTAACTATATTAGCAAGTGAAATGGGCCCTGTTGTACATGAAAGGAAGCATGTGTCCTGAGGAAAATGTAATAGGCGGATAATGAAACAAAATGAGTATGATTTATCAATACCTATATATAGGTACGTAAGTATGTATGTTGGTAATAGGTACTGGCTAAGTAAGTCAGACGTTAAATACATATTTCATTCCAGGCCGGAGAACGCCGTCGACTCGATACCATATAGCATTTATGCGTATGAATTATTTTTTATGATTTCTTATACTATGTAACAAAACACTAATAACTGCTAAAGACTACCTCATCACATCCATGTAGCATAGTGGTGTCACGGTTTGATGTTGCGTACGTCTACACATACGTTCTTGTTCGATGACGTTACCCAATTCCCTACTTTCCGAGCCTTAGTACTGACATGCTCGATGTAGCGACTACAGGGGAAGACATATTATGCTTGATTAGAACAAAAATTTTGATATTGCTCGAAATGCAAAGTGTCAGGAGTCCTACATTATAACCCAAGATTATTAATGTCCTACAACAGTATGACACGCTCTACTTGCAGTGAAAACCTCTATGTATTATCACTTGGTATGAAAATTAATTGAACACTTCTAGTCTTACTAAGATAATGTTTTTATAGGTACTTTCAGTTTACTAAGACAAACATGCTTACTTACAAATATTTTAAGCACCCTATCAAAATATCAAGAAATTCTCCCTTTATCGTAGGTATTTTTCTAGTGAAAGTTCTACCTCCAAAACGTACAATCGAACCTGTGACATCCTGACATACGCAGCCAATCGCTTTAACTGCGCTGTCTGAACAATCAGTAATCACACTCGGTTACCAAGTCCTTCAACCAGTTCTCTCTTACAAAGTCTAGGGAGGCTTACGCAGAGTGACATCTACCAAAAGGACTCGCGCTTCCTTAACTTCAATTTATAATTTTCGTTAACAGATGTCACTGCTTAAAACAATAGTAATATTTTTAAGTATCTACGCACACATTATCATATTACAATTATATTTTTAAAAAACCTCATAATTCCAAGAAATTCGAAACAAAGCCTGATAAAACTGGCGGACAGCTGAAGACCGAATTTAGGTGGACGCTGGACGACCATAGGCCAAAACTTCTTCATATACCTATTACTTGTACCTCCCAGTGATTTGATTGTTTATAACTATTCAGCTAGGTAATCACTGTTTTCATGTTACCTACATTAAATTAGTATTTTGGATAAATTGACCTACTGGTATTTTGATTAAACAAAAAAATTTGTAAGTTTCTATGGACCCAAAATTACGTCCACCGCACGATCGCGACAACACGGACACATATAATCCCTATTCGTCCCGATACCGCTGCATACCGGATAGAGTCAGTCTGACCCAGGTCGGGCCTAGCTGATTAAGTTTTGATTTAAAACGCAAGCGCTTTAGAGGGTGTAAGTTAGTACCTAAATAACGCAGGTACTGAAATGCGGTAAACATTCACATTCACATGAGTCGCTTTGGTTTTGAGATAATTAAGCTATAAGAGTCACAAATATCCGAAATCTTTCATAATAATATCTCATCATAATCAATTGATAGCGACATTACTTATTTTATAACTACGATGGTAAAAATAAAAACTTTACATGAAAATACCTACTTTATGTTAGCAGCTATAAGACTCAAATTATTGAATTGTGCAAGTAGTAAATAATCTACATTAACTTCGATTCGATTTTAGCGAATGGCACGTCTCTGACACGCCAAACGTCAAATATCGTCAATTTACAACTGTCTAGACTCGCCTCACGATACGTCCTTATTGTATCTTGACCCTACGATTCGTGACAACTATATGCATATTCGGAGCTCAGACTTAAACTGGTTCTTCTGAGACAAATTTTCGTAAGTGAGCGGATATTGTAAATATTCTAAGTACATGATTCTGGATCTATGAAATTCAACTTCCACCCCCGAATTTATCTATTTGAGGGAAGGTGAAGGGATAAAAATTATCCTATATGTTAATCCAGGCTATAGACTCGTTGTGTACCAAGTTTCATCATAATCCGGTCAGCCGTTTTTGCGTGATTGAGTAACAAATGTATAAACATCTAAACATCCACACTTTCACATTTATAATATTAATGGGAATAGTGGGAATTAGTGGTATTTTGTAGGCCCTCAGATGACACCGTTATCACACTCGACCACTCTAACAACGAAGATATATCAGATATAGGTAGACGAAGTTCAAGGCACTGGTTTGACAATGTTGACAACGACTGACTAACATAATTAAGTCTCTCATTTCAAACAGTTACAATGGGTTGAGGTATTTTTGGTTATTTGTCGTTAGTCCCCTGAGCACTTTTTTACCCTCCGTTTTTTCACATATTATCTATTTATTATTGTACAATTTTTGAATGGGATTCTTTTTATTTTGTTCCCAATTGTATGCTTACCAATTTTCAAGCCCTTAAGTTATTTATTGAAGGACTTGTCATACAAAGTTCAATCCCTCTTTTCACCCCCTTCCATCCCCAATCTGTATGATTTTTATAGCCTATAACCTGTCCGAAGATCAATTAAACTTATTAGTGAAGGTTGTATTGAAATCTATTGGCTAGTTTTCGCGTGATGGTGAGACAAATAAACAGACAGACAAACAGACACAAATTCTAAAAACCGTTGAAATGTGTTCTGTTATCGATTCTAAGACCCCTCCATCGATTTTTTTGCTAATATCTTCTATGTACAGACTTTCGAACCTCTACAGCTTTATTATATGTATAGATATTTATTATTGTACAATTTTTGAATGGGATTCTTTTTATTTTGTTCCCAATTGTATGCTTACCAATTTTCAAGCCCTTAAGTTATTTATTGAAGGACTTGTCATACAAAGTTCAATCCCTCTTTTCACCCCCTTCCATCCCCAATCTGTATGATTTTTATAGCCTATAACCTGTCCGAAGATCAATTAAACTTATTAGTGAAGGTTGTATTGAAATCTATTGGCTAGTTTTCGCGTGATGGTGAGACAAATAAACAGACAGACAAACAGACACAAATTCTAAAAACCGTTGAAATGTGTTCTGTTATCGATTCTAAGACCCCTCCATCGATTTTTTTGCTAATATCTTCTATGTACAGACTTTCGAACCTCTACAGCTTTATTATATGTATAGATGTATAGATGTAGGTATATATTTAAGTATATACCTATCCTCATATTATAATTATTAATTATTTCATTGTTATAACGATCGATACACGATTACATCTACATCATGTCAACTCCACTAGTACGAAGTTACTAGTCCTTGCAAATATGAACAGACAGGACCCCACAAACAACACCCGTTCACGAGTATGAACTCTGTCTGTTAACTTTTACTTGGAAACCCTGGAAGGACAGTTTCTGTTTAGCCCTTCGGTTGACTGGTAGACAATGACTTGAGGCATTAAGTCCGCCATTACTTTTTGTATTGTGCAATAAAGTTTAAAACTATAAATAAATAGAGTGTCTAAGCATAATAATGTAAGGTTAATATCACACCTGGCCATAAAGTTCCTGGCCAAAGGAAGACAAAATGTTATACTGACCACGGGCGCTATAAAGAAAGCTTCAGATCACATAATTATCACCCTTGCCTTCGGCTCGGGCGTCAAAACCTGGCATCTGAGATGTTCTTTGTTTTACTGCCCTAAATACTATTATCTCATACTCATAGTAATACATCATATCGGATACACCTCAAATTTGGTTGAAGCCGCTCAACCAATCATACTGGAGCGCAAACTCGTAAAGTATTCCAGTTTTTGAACCGCCTGCGTAGTCGTGTCGGAGGTTTCTACTGTATTTTCTCGAGGCCACTCTCCAACCACACTCCTATCGCTTTATTGGGCCCGGCCTGTAGAGCCACAGTCAGGTTTATAGTACATTACTTACCAAGAGTGGTAAAAGAAAGAATGTCTCAGATCGCAGGTATTTCACGCCCGAGCCGAAGGCAAGGGCGATAAATATGCGATCTGGGGTTTTCTTTATTACCACCCGTGGTAAGTACAAAATTTTATGTCACCCCGTGGCCAGGAAGTGGGATTTTCCGCGCGCGGAGTTGCGGTAATTGCCGCTTTATGGCCAGGTGTGACATAAAAAAAATAAAGATACACTTTATGTTGATTCTTGTTTCATATTCAAATGTCATCTATCGATTGTTATATGTATGTGTGTATGTATTAGACTGGCTCGGACTAAACCCCAACGGACTGTGTCGAGTGGCAGGTGGACACGGCAAGTGGGGCGCGGCCATGTTGGTTGTCCATTACACAAAGTCGTTTCGCATTGTGTCACAATATACCTACGTTAAGGCCGTGCAACGAGAAATATCGCGTTCTTTGAAACGCTGTTCTGCCCAGAAAGAAAGAAAGAAGAAAGAAAAACATTTATTCGTGACGATACAAACATAAAATATAGATAAATAAACGTAATTAAAAAAAAAACAAGGAATCGCCACAAAAAGGTTTCGCCTCAGCGCAATGCCGACTCAGGGAGCTGGCGCTGATCTTCCGGCGAAACCTAGGTTGTTAATGACGGTGTGTGTAGCACGCTTCGCCTAAAAATTGAACGCGACGAGGAACCAATAAGGATTGATTTTCAGATATATAATTCTTGACTATATGACTGTGTTTTTGACAATACCGAAACATGATTACTTAAAATTTTCTCGATAGAAAAAAAATCCAAGGTTGAGTCTTTATTTTCCTTTTTTTACTCAGCCTACTAAAAAAACGCATTATTAAACGGCACAATTAAGTTAAATGGTATTTCACATGGTCTAAAGTCTGTCAAGAGGATATTTAATAAAACTGCACACAGTCAGACATTTAACGACATTTGTCTAAAAAGGCATTCCCGAAGAGTGTTGCATCCCGTTTTGTCGTGCGCGAAAGACATAAGCGTGTCTTTTTCAGGAGGGGCGTGGCTGACCACCCTTAAGTGGCCTTGTAAGTTTTACAAGTTTTTAAGTGAGTTTCAACACAAATTACGACAGTAGTTCATTGCTATTATTTTAAATCAGGCGCTTGTTTAGTTATCGCCCTTCCATACAACCCCCTTAATGGGTGATTTCCAGGATAAAAACTATTCTATGTCCTTCTCCGAGACTCAAACTATCTTAATCGGGTCAGCGATTTAAGCGTGAAGAGTAACAGACCGACAGAAAGACAGACAGACACACTTTCGTATTCGTAATATTAAGTATGCATTGCAAGAAAAAGATTAAACCCTCGTCTCCCGGCGAAAAAAATAAACAATAGCATTCTTTTATTATGGTCCCGGAGATCCCATGAAATCAAAATCAAAATCAAACATTTATTCTGCAAATAGGCCACAAGGGCACTTTTACATGTCATAATATTAATTTACAATTTAAGAAAGTCTGACTATAATAAGTAATACATTTTTCGTGTCAAAATATTAATTTACAGTTCAAGAAGGAATAATAATTTCGAGTTTACAATTATAACAAAATTAATGTCATACAGTGAAGATAGACTTGCAACGTTATCTATTACAAATATTACAACATCAGTAAAGTTAGAGATGTATGAGGTCTCAAGATTAAACAAGGAGTATAATGAAATTAATATAATATCCCAGAGATGTACATGGTCTCTGAGCGTCAAAATTAAGATTAATTTAATATTGTTAGAGATGTATATGGGCTCTAAGTCACTGATAATAAAAACGAATCCACAACAGGATGATGTCTCTCGTCAATCCCCTATAAAAAGACACTAGTATTAACGTAGTCACTATGTCTTAGCAAGCATGAACACAAACAGCACCCGATCACGAGTATGACGCGTATCTCAGCCATGGACCTGTAGACGACGGGATAAGATGTTTTTACTAAAATTTTAGATATTTAGTAACAGTTTCAAGGTCATCCAGATACGGTAGCCGCTTAAGTAAGAAACATTAGAGAGTTAAGACGTTTTTGTTTTAAGAGAGCACACTTCCAAGTTCTTGATATAATGAAGTGCATTTCCTAGTTCCCGCTAGATGGCCCTGTGATTACGGTTTAATGGGCGTGGGGCTTAAGAGCTGTTATGACTCGTTAGGAGTTTTATTATCTTGATAAAAAGTTTAAAATAGTGAGTAGGTAACTTAGTGTATTTAAGGGTGCAATTTCAGAGATGAGCGAAGCCGTTATTATTAGAAAACGGGACTTAATCGTCTACAATACTATAGTAGTTTATGGAACTGATGATGATGATGACATAATGAGAGGTCTTAAAACACGAGTGTGGTTTTATGAAACAAGCGTCAGCGAGTTTCATAATAGGATCACACGAGTATTTTAAGGCCTAATTATGTACAGTTGCATACACTACTTTATCTACATCCGTATATTAAATCCTCTTTCATATGTTCAGGAACCATTGCGTTGCAAGTGTAGCGAGGTCGAGCGTGAGCCCGTTGAAGTCTTTTGAGCACGAGCCTGTATCGTTATGGGCGGAGATGGCCATAACGATACCGTTTTTGATACTGTTATGGCCATCTCCGCCCCGGACCGGCGTGATATGGTAAAGTTGGTCCTTACCTACACTTTTTCGGCACATAAAAGAGGATTTACTGTATGGGTGTAGATAAATATATTTACCTTTAAGGTTTGCCCGACGTTTCTAATGTATCACATCTGTTTTCAATAATAATATGTATAGACCGTGTAAGTTTAAAACAATATATTGCGCTAAGGCGTGTTTACATGTTTTGACAGCTCGCATGCTTACAGACACCTGGCTGCATTATTTACATACATTTTACAAGTGTAAAATGTTTTTACACCTGCAAAATGTATGTAAACACATCTTCTCATACTTTTGGCGGATGCTCACCCTAAGTGGGGTGGAGTGCGTCGGTGTAACACTGAATTGCGAATAATAAATCTGCGATGAACGTTAGTGCCACAGAATTTTATCGCGACAAATGTTAGTTCGAAAGCACTTGGTTGCGACAAATTATTAACCGACGAACAGAAATTCGATGCACGTTAATGTTTCATAAAAAAAATATTTGGCAAAAAAGGCCCAGAAAGTCCTGTTAAGGCAAAACCGACTCTAACGCGGATAGGTTAGAAGATTAAGACGGGAGCTGAAGCGAAGCGAAGCTCTCGTCTTAATCTTCGAGGTTATTTTTTTATAAAACCGCAGAAAGACCTGTTCTTAATCTTCGAGGTAATTTTTTTTATAAAATTACCAGAAAAACCTGTTAGGGCAAAACAGACTCTAACGCGGATAGGTTAGAAGCAGGGATCGGATACCGGTATTTTCTCCATAGAAAAATACCGATAGTATTACAGTCACCGGTTCATTATTTCGTTTTTAATAGGACAATCTAATAATACGACGTTGTTACCTAAATACATGATTCAGCCCTACGTAAAGAGCAAAACATAATCCATCGACTGTCGCACTAACGTGCATCGAATTTCTGTTCGTCGGTTAATAATTTGTCGCAACCAAGTGCTTTCGAACTAACATTTGTCGCGATAAAATTCTGTCGCACTAACGTTCATCGCAGATTTATTATTCGCAATTCAGTTGCGGAGCCGGAGTGCGTTGTGTTGAACCCTAAACATTTTCGGGATTATATAGTGATCTGTATTTGTCTCTAACTGCCGACACAACTTGTTCACAAAAAAATATAAGACAAGGAATATGCCAAATGGTGATATAAAAGATCTCACAAAACAACGAAGCTACAACCGTTTTAATGTTGCTGGTTAGAGTGAGAAAGCGCGACAAATCAGTGACGTCATTGACCTCGAGCATCATAAAATTCATAAAACGATCGTTCCAATACAAAGGTACATTTTCCGGAAAAGGGACAGAGTAGGTATGCCCCCGCTTAAAACTGAAAAGACTTACTATTACCTTACCTATGTTATAATCTATTTATTTTTTTGTTACTTTTTCTCTATTTAATTAAAATATTTGATACAATTTCTCGAAAATTAGAACTTCTTGATTTTCTTATTTGGTGTTAACATCTCTAAAGGGTCGGCAACAAGCTTGTGACTCTAGTCGCAGTCGTCCATAGGGTACGGGGTCTGCGTATCACCAGGCAATCCATTTGTATTTGTTACCGTCGCAAATCGCCGTCGGCTCGACGAGTCATATTTTCCTTATCACTTGTCAATAAATCACGTATAGAGCAGTAAATCCGCATTAAGGACATGTTATATTACCTTATTTCTGAATGGACGTATGTCCTTGTATTATAGTGAGACGTTACGACCATTTAAGGTGTAGTTTTGGGACGGACAGGATCCATAACACGTACTGCTCGTAAATCGTACACTGAGGCATTCCCGCCGGCGGGGACGTCCACCGCGCGATCGCGACAACACTGACACATATAGTCCCTATTCGTCCCGGTACCGCCGCACACCGGGTAGACTCAGTCCGACCCAGGTCGGGCTTAGCTGAGTTTCTTGCTAGACTTCTCAGCTAGGTTAGGTTTAGTGAACCAGTGACAAAACTCCCAGTAGCTCGATTCCACTCACACCTCAGATTCGGTTGAAACCGCTCAACCAATCTCACTGGAGCGCAAACTCTTAGAGTATTCCGGTGATCCAAACCACACGCGTGGTCGTGCCGGAGGTTTTCCCCTGGATTTTCCCCAGGCTATACTCTCCAACCGCGCACTCCTATCGCTTTATTGGGTCCGGCCTATAAAGCCACAGTCAGGTTCAAAAAAAAATCGTAAATCGTGAGATACGGACGAATAAGGAGTCTATAGACAACTAATTCTAGACGATATGACATTACATCTTAATGACTATTTTCATAACTATGACATTAGATGTTGACTTTAAATTTTCCTCTTGACATTCAGATTTTATTCAAGAAACTGTCTAGATTATACTATTTTTTATGTTTTTATTTTACATATTGACGATCTTTTTGTGAATTTATTATACTCTCTTTTGGCATACATCACAGTAATTCATTTCTTTTTTTAAATTTCATATGCATCAATAAATTGCTCTGAATAATTAGATTCAATTTATGTAATATATAACTGACGATTCAAAAGTGCTTGTTGCTAGGCCTATTTGAATAAAGAATATTTTGAGTTTGAGTCTGAGGCCTGATTGGAGAATCAAAATGCATCTTGTACTATACAGGCTGTAATAAAATGCATCTTGTATTATACGGGCTGTAACAAAATGCATCTTGTATTATACGGGCTGTAACAAAATGCATCTTGTATTATACGGGCTGTAACAAAATGCATCTTGTATTATACGGGCTGTAACAAAATGCATCTTGTATTATACGGGCTGTAACAAAATGCATCTTGTATTATACGGGCTGTAACAAAATGCATCTTGTATTATACAGGCTGTAACAAAATGCATCTTGTATTATACAGGCTGTAACAAAATGCATCTTTTATTATACAGGCTGTAACAAAATGCATCTTGTATTATACAGGCTGTAACAAAATGCATCTTGTATTATACAGGCTGTAACAAAATGTATCTTTTATTATACAGGCTGTAACAAAATGCATCTTATATTATACAAACTGTAACAAAATGCATCTTGTATTATACAGGCTGTAACAAAAATAGTGAAGATCCGTTTAAGGGCATATTCGGTATCGTATTCTGATTAGGAAATAGTAAAGTAGAATGTCATGAAGAAGTAGAATGACCCAGTGATTACAATAACCAGAAAATAAAAACATTATGAAGGAATTAACAGTAAACTTAAGTGCTAATGTGTTGTCTTATACCTACCTGGCTCAAACGATCATTTGTCACTGGCGGCATTTTTTTTTATATATATATTTTATATACAACGCCGGTGGCAAACAAGCTTTAGGTCCACCTGATGGTAAGCGACCACCGCAGCCTATAGACGCCCGCAACTCCAAAGGAGTCACGTACGCGTTGCTTTTTATGAAATTTGAGAATTCACTGTATTGACAGCAGAAGGGACAAATTTTAGGTCCCTCGCTCTCAACACAGTGCATCCTCGGGAGCTCTGGCAACCTTGCTCACCTCCAGGAATACAACACTACATACTTGTATAGTAGATAATGTTATTATGGCTGTGGTCTTCGGCAAGGTGGAGGTACTTCCCCAGTTGGGCTGCTCCAAATTCGAGCAAGATGACATTTTGCTCTGCCCTACCTCTCTTAAAACTTCGACAGCTAATATCTCACCAACGGTTGAATTAAATGGAAACGTTTTTTAGAAACCTCAATATCATTTTTGAGTGTTGTTGTGCGTTGAGTTTTTTTTCATGTATGGAGTACCCCCCTACCTAATTTTTTTTTTTTGTAATTTCACATCACTCTTATGTAGCGATCCATAGAATACACCTTCCTGCCAAAGCTCCATCCAATAGAATAGAATTAATTTCTATATCAAAATAACCAAAATGATTATGATACTATTGACAATAAAATGTAATTTAAATGTATTTCCAATAATGTATATCTATTTTCAATCTTCTTTTTATTTCTAAATTTTATTTTTAATTTTTTTTTTTTCAAGACCTGACATTATTTTTGTATCAATCTTCTTATTATTTCTAAATTTTATTTTATTTTTTATTTTTTTTCAGGACGACATATTATTTTTGTATCCAACTATTTCATATAATTTGCGATTATTAAATGTTCCTAAATGAAATTGTACAAATTAGCGCGTAAGGTTTAACAGTAAGTGCTAATTTTATAAATGTGTAAATATGTAAATAAATAAATAAATAATTTTCTTAATTGTAGTGCTTATAATCTCTGAGTAAATCAGCTGTGACATACGGACGGACAGACAGACATTTTGGCTACGGAACCTTAAAATGCCATTCCCGAAGATTGTGCATCTCGTTTTCTCGAGCGCACAAGACAAGCGATCGGGGGGCGAGGCTTATAGAATCTAGCATCCGGTTAATAGGATCTAAATGGATTGTCTCTCAATGCAGGTTGCCCATTCGTAAGCTGTTACCACATACCCTGACGACTCCGGACGTGAGATACTTCGGCTAACGACATCTTCAGTGAACCTCGAACATACTGCACCATTAGTGGACCTTATCTCAATACCATAAGGTTTAGAATCAATAGCATCCAACGAACTCGTACATTTACTATTAGTGGACTTTGTCTTAAAGCAATAAGGCAGACAAACGATACATACATAAAGTTCACTTGCACTACATACAGAGATTCCATTGAGCCTTATCCCCATGCAATTGGATTTACAATCGAATGACTAATGTAACCATTTAGTGGTCACTTTGGGGACTTTAACTCGTTCCATTAAGGTTTACAATCGTTTATATTTAATGGGCCACACTCGTTTGTTTATTGTCCTCCTCTTAGGGATTTCGTGTGGGAAATTAGAATTGATTGTGGTCTAAGTATTTTGGTAATGGTTGGTTTTCGTCACGAAAGCGGATTGTTTTTTGTGGAAATGGATATTTACACAAATTATTCAAAATAATGGAGGATTTTTCCGTCGCAATCAATACCCGTTTTTGAAAATACTACGACCAAAAATGTTACCTTTTCTATAGAGTCGGAGGAATTTCAAATGTATTATTTAATTATTTTTAAATTAGGTACCTACTTCATTTTTATTTTATCATAATGTTATATAAAAATTGCATTCCAGAATTGATCTCAAGCAATCTAAGTTTAACCTTCAATAATCTAAGTTTATTTTTTCTACAATGACGGTGGCAAACAAGCTTACGGCCTGCCTGATGGGAAGACACCGTAGCCTATGGACACCTGCGACTCCAGAAGAATCCCAAGCACATTACCGACCCTTTATTGAATTGAGGATTCATTGTGATTTACAATCGAAAGCGTTAAGACAGGTAGGGCACAGCAAAATGTCATCTTGCTCGAATTTGGAGCAGCCCAACTGGGGACGTACCTCCGCCTTGCAGAAGACCACAGTCATAATAACATTATCTACTATACAAGTATGTAGTGTTGTGTTCCTGGAGGTGAGCAAGGTTGCCAGAGCTCCCGAGGATGCACCGTGTTGAGAGCGAGGGACCTTTTGTCCCTTCTGTTGTCAACACAGTGCATCCTCAAATTTTATAAAGTGTCGGCAACGAGTACGTCACTCCTTTGGAGTTGCGGGCGTCTATAGGCTGCGGTGGCCGCTTAGCATCAGGTGGACCGTAAGCTTGTAAAGCTTCCGAATACCCCCTTTTAAGCCTTGTAAATGACCCGTAAATTGTAACCCAGAGCTAGCCCCTCCACCCGCTCAGTCCGCTCAGCCGAGTGAGCTTAAGCAGTTTCACTACTTTGAGCTAATTGAGCTTACCAAAGCGTGCTGAGCTTTTACATCCTTATTCCTGTGACAAGGACTTGAAATTACATCGTTAAATTAAAAACATAGCTGGAGATTTTATTTATTTATTTATTATTTATATTTATTATGAAACAAACAGTCATACAAACATTTTGCTACAAGTTAATTCTTATAATATATAGACCTATAGTTTCGCATACTGTATTTTTAAACATAAGAAACATGGTTGCTTAAATATTAGTTGCTAAATACATTAGTTATAGACTATAAGTGAAAATTATTAATAATTATACAAACTTGTCTGAACTATGCATACTACATTTTAAATAAATAAATAAATATTTTTGGACAATCTTACACAAATCAACCTAGTCCCAAACTAAGCAAAGCTTGTACTATGGGTACCAAGTGACGATATACATACTTATATAGATAAATAGATACTTAAATACATAGAAAACATCCAAGACTCAGGAACAAATATTCGTGTTCATCACACAAATAAATGCCCTGACCGGGATTCGAACCCGGGACCTCCAGCTTCAAAGGCAGGGTCACTACCAACTAGGCTAAAGCGGTCGTCATTTTATGATGGTACAAGTATTTTGGTTTGTTACTTCGCGTATTAAATTATAATAATACAATACAACAATACAATACAAATACTCTTTATTGCACAACTCACACAAATGAATCAGCTACACACAGAATCAAAACAACAATAGTATATAGGTAAAGGTGACGTGTTCCGTCTGCTGTCAACACAGTGCATCCTCAAATTTTATAAAGGGTCGGCAACGCGCACGTGACTCCTTTGGAGCCACTTACCATCAGGTGGACCGTATTTTTGTTTGCCACCGGCGTTGTATAAAAAAAGAGGTAGACAACAGGCGGTATCATCGCTAAGGAGCGACCTCTTCCAGACAACCTTTGGGTAGCGGAAAAAATAACATAAATTAAGCAGTAAATAATTTATTTAGTAAATAATTTGTTTATTCTCATACCCAAATCAATGTAGTCCCAAACTAAGCAAAGCTTGTATGGGTACTAGGCGACGATATACATACTTTTTTTTTAATTAATCAGTAATTTTTTTAGCATAACTGAAATCAAAAAATCAAAATCAAAACATTTACTCTGCAAATAGGCCTCAAAGGCACTTTTACAAGTCAAAATCTATTTACATCAAATAAAAATAATACAATAAACAAAGTATCATTTATTAAATGTAGTGTTACATGTCAACAATAAGACTAAGAAAGTAATAACCAGATTCGTTACAGTAGTGGGATAACAGGATACACTCTATTCATAGCATAAGTATAAGTTGCGTTAAATATAAAGACAACTCGTATCTCGTACTAGTGCTTCATCATCATCATCATCATTTCAGCCGAAGACGTCCACTGCTGAACATAGGCCTCCCCCATGGCTCGCCATTTAGACTGGTCCTGTGCCGTTCGTTTCCACCGGATTCCCGCGACCTTCACTTCACCAGGTCATCACTCCACCTTGTCGGAGGCCTACCGACAGCTCGTCTTCCGACTAGTGCTTAGTTGTATCTTTTCCACACACATTACCACATCCTGAAATAATGATTTCCTTAGAGATTTGAATACGAAATATCTTCCTCTATATAATAAACGACAATATTAGGCTTTGGCTCGTATATCAATCTAATGACTGGATCCGGGTGTAAAATTAGTCAAACCAGAGTCGTAGCATTAGTCAACTCGCGGGACCGCCATATTTCTTGTCAGAGTGTCAACAAACTCATTATATTTTGCGGGAGGATCGCTAGGCATGTATAAATGACGATAAACGAGATAATACGTTTTTTTTTTTCGAGAAGTAGGTCATAGTCGAATGTTATCCGGCTTATATCGGCAGTATATAACTGACAGTCATTGACCCGTAACTCATATTTGCCATAATCAAGCTCAGGTATTGCAAAATAGTCACCATATTGTTCCAATTAGATATTAACCCGCGTAGCGCAACCACAAAGAGTGACATTTGACGTTTCGGAAACCTCACGCTACACTAGCGTCTCTAGCGGCGAATTCATACAATACAATACAAATACTCTTTATTGCACACCTCACATAATAAAACAGCACATACAAAAGAAAAAGATACAGGGAGACAGAGGCAGAACAACAGGTCTTGTCGCTAGAGAACGATCTCTTCCAGACAACCTTTGAAAGAAAGAAAGGAAGAAAATACGTTTATTTAACACAATTCAGCCGATTAAATAAAGAAACATATTAATTTAAAAATGGAAGACGTAAAAAAGGATCCCCACCCAGCATTAAGCCACGGCGAGACACAGCAAGCTGAGGCGCTGATTTTCAGTGGGGACCTAACTTAAAACTAAGATAAGTGGCGACACAGACGTCAACGACAGATATATTTTACATAAAAAAAGTAGAAATAATAATTGATCCATAAAAAAAAAATTACATGTTATAAAACTTAAATTTAGGGTATACAAAAGACGTGCCAGAACGAAGACTTTGGGTAGTGGAGAAATACGCGGTAGCCCCCATTGTAGATTTTAGCTTTTTTTTTTATCTTTATTTATTTCGAAGCTTTCGTCAAGATGACGATGTCAGCTCCAGCAAGCCTCTAACTACATTACAACTTCTTAGATGTAATTAAAAAAAAACTAATAATAAAACCACAAAATTTGTATACTTATTTCCAAAAAAACCGTATACAAACCTTGCAGCCTTTGACAAAGGATCCGCTAAAATGGACTGAAAAATCCCAACATGCAAAAGGGAGAAGCCCCAAATTCTGTTCAACTTCTCCCTTTTCTCCCGAGTTCGAACACACTCCAACAAGTGTTGCATATCTTCGATGGTTCCGCACTCCTCACAATTGGGCGACTCTGTCTTTCTCATCAGATGTGCAAACCCGTTGAGTGGAGCGTGTCCGGACCGGAGCCTGTGCGCCCTGACCACGTGCGCTCTGCATAGCCCAGCATTCTCAAAGAATCGGCAAACGCCGATTTTAGCTTAAATATATTATTGGTTGGGCTTTATCTATCCTGTAAAACATGTCGCCAGCAATACTCACCCACACCCGACATGTAACATGCAAGTTTGTCACTTAAGCATTAAATTACTTACCCCTACGTAATCTTGTGTCGGCCATCTTTGTCGGAATTGTTGTTTGTTATGTAATATAATTATGTGTAGAGGACGGTTAGTTGGGTCACGAATTGGGTTAAGGGGAGATAATGTTATGATCGGTATGTTATTTATTGTCATGATTTTATTATTATGATTGAGGAAAAGTAACTTTTACATGGCAAACGTTAGTCAATAGTAGGGTAAATATATATTATATGGCAACACTATTATAAAACCGGTAGTAATGTGGAAGGGGTATAACCGCATTGTGGAGGGTGAACTCCCGACCAGCTCACTTGGTTGCGAGATCAGCTACTAGACGGACCACTCTTACCCCTGAGGCTGCACCCCAGAAGCAATCCTAATATTTCAGAAGTGCTCAGATCTTCACGTCCATAACCGTCGGTCTAATAATGAGAAGTAAGTGAGTTATGTCTTGATTTGCATCTCTTAGTTGATGATACTTGTATGTTACCGAGTATTTCAAATCATAATCTATGGGTATAATGTGTTATGCTATATAAGTATCGTAGTGAAACAAACTTATTAACAAAAAAAAATAGAATCAGCATTTCATTCATGATGAATTGCTCAAGTAATCTTCCGAATACCCGAATTATCATAAATTATTTTTAATTGATTGAATTGAGTTAAGAAGAGAAGTGCGTGCTAAATTGTTCTTGCAATTACTTAACAGAAGTTAAAGTGTAAAAAGGAGGGTAGTTGTTGCACTATGCATACAAGAATCCATTTTATTGTGTTATCACCTCTCTGTAATTATGAATAGCCTTCTTATATTTATGGTATGGTTAAGTAATTATGGGATCGAAAAGAAAAATTGATCCTGTTGGAAAAACGCATGTTCTTTTTCCCCTATTAGATTGTAACTAACATTACCAATAAAGAAAGAAATCTGTGTAATTACTGAATATGCGTTATATGACTATAGTTAAATACCATTTCATTTGGAACTTATTCGAAGCTATAGTATCTATATATGGAGATATCACAGGAATACTCTAATACTCGAATTGGTATCATTTTACTAAGTAAAGTGATATCATACAGAATAAGTTCGTATTCGCTCATTCGCGGGTACCCTGAAAAAAAAAAAACTATCATGATTTTTGTTTTCTAAATGAGAAATGTAGTGCTTAATATGAGAGAATAGGTACTGCTAATTACATTAAATACTTATTAGATTAATGTGTACTTAAATCACAAAGATGTACTCAGTTGAAACACAAAAGAAAAAAAAATGTTTAAGTTCATATTGTATTTATTTGATCATTCATTATAGTCAATCACAGACGAGTGCACATTTCAATCTGCAGTAGATTCATATTATCGAACTTATCTTGTTGCTTTATTTTCACCTGACTTTAATTTGCATACAAGTTAGTCTATGAAGTTTTGTTTGACGTGAGAGGACGTCTATGAAGAGTTTTGTTTGTTTGACGCGAGGGCGTCTATGAAGTTTTATTTGACGTGAGAGTGCGTCAATGAAGTTTTGTTTGTTTGACGCGAGGGCGTCTATGAAGTTTTATTTGACGTGAGAGTGCGTCAATGAAGTATTGTTTGTTTGACGCGAGGGCGTCTATGAAGTTTTATTTGACGTGAGAGTGCGTCAATGAAGTATTGTTTGTTTGACGCGAGGGCGTCTATGAAGTTTTATTTGACGTGAGAGTGCGTCTATGAAGTTTTGTTTGTTTGACGCGAGGGCGTCTATGAAGTTTTATTTGACGTGAGAGTGCGTCAATGAAGTATTGTTTGTTTGACGCGAGGGCGTCTATGAAGTTTTATTTGACGTGAGAGTGCGTCAATGAAGTATTGTTTGTTTGACGCGAGGGCGTCTGTGAAGTATTGTTTGACGTGAGCGTGCGTCTAAGAAGTATTGTTTGACGTGAGCGTGCGTCTATGAAGTATTGTTTGACGTGAGCGTGCGTCTAAGAAGTATTGTTTGACGTGAGCGTGCGTCTGTGAAGTATTGTTTGACGTGAGCGTGCGTCTATGCAATTTTGTTTGATATCAGCGAACGTCTATCAACTTTTGTTTGTGAAGTGTCAATATTAGACGTTAATGCACGTTAATTCAGATGAGTTTTGTTTGCCGTGAGCATATGACTTCTAAGCTGGGTTTGGTTTGATAGATTCAGATCCAGACGGTTTATTTCTCAGAAGTATTATATAATGTCTATCTAATAGGATAAAAACATGCACACATTACTGAGGTCGTCAAGTAAGTAATACAATTCCAGAATAATAATAGTGTCGTAGTTATAAAATAGAGAAATACATTGTTCCGATTTAAATAAAATAAAGATCGATCGGTAAACCTAATACATTCAAATGGACACGTTTTCATGATATTCGTTGTTTAGGCTGTTATATACTTACAGCTTTGCTAAGTAGCAGCATTCTGACTGCGAAGAAAAGGGTTGATGAAGAAGTGTTGTGTAGTGTTGAAGTGGTAATGTTTGTCTGAGTTTTAATTACTTTAGGCATTTTATTGTACAGCTTCTGAGTCATTATTTTGGGACACTTTTTTTGACATATTTATTCTACATTACGATTTCTAAAATGTATGTCGACACTGATGTTAAATATACCCAGTTTTTCAAGTGTTTGCTGCAACCATCTTTGTAATTTGTGTTCAATCCCATATGAGATAATTGAGTGAATGTGTGAATAATAAGCTTCCTTGAGATGATCGTAGATGGCTGGTTTTAATTGCTTAAACACAGGCCCCATTTGCTAGTTTTTTTTTACAGATCGAGTCTATATGTGTTTTACACTAGGATGTAGGATCCAGGTGGAAACCAAGTAATGATACGTCTTGCGCACTTTCGATTAAAGTCCCTTTAGACAAACTTTATAATAGGCCTACCGTTACTAGTTTCGGCTCTGATCGGTAGTGCTTTCCATCAACTTTTATCTCCACTGTATGTTATCTATTTGAAAGTAAGGATTTTAATAGAGGTTACTGTCTTATCCCGTATGTATGTGACTTGGTCAACAGCAGATAATGATATACAGAGTCAAAGACTTTTGACAAATTTAAAATGTTCCAACTCCTTTTCTTGGTTTTCTAATGACAGGTCACCCGCTCCATAAACCTTTGAGCGGCTGCCGTGGTGGAAGCATGCACGTCTGTAGGCGTATTGTGCGTTTGGCAGGGAATTATTTTTCTCGAGGTGCCTTAAGTTGTATCACAAGATTACCGACTCAATACGTTTTAAGATCGCAGGGACAAGAGTTATGGGTCGGTAATTTCCCACATCTGCTTTATCTCCTATACCCTTACACATGTGGATCAGGCGGGTTTTCTATAAAGATTGGGGGTATATAGTAGTAGCAGTAGTAATAAAACTCTTTATTGTAGAAATTAACAAACATAAGTGACAGAACAAGAAGTTAAGGATCTCTACCAGTTAACCTTTGAGTAGATGAGAGTAAAAGTGATTAAAAAAGGTAGGCAAATGCAACATGTACAAAAAGGTATAAGAAAATAATAAGCCTACATACATTTACTACAGAAAAATATAACTGTTAATTTATTACCTACTTGGTGTCCGATAGCCACATTTTTTTATTTCCCCTTGAATGACGCAACCGACGAAGACAATTAAAAGAGGAGGTAACGAATTCCACAGCTTCACAGAACGAGAGATCTGTCGAATTTTATGGATAGGTACAAAGAGCGACAGGTTTATGCTAACCTAAACGATGACCACTGCTGTCAGCCATAAAGTTTAATTTCGCTTTTAAATACTGAGGTGAAGAAGGGACGAAAAGAATATTAAAAAGAAGTCCTAAAATTAGTAAATCCCGTCTACGATGAATGAGAAGCCATTTAAGCACATTTCGGTAATAGGACACGTGGTCGTATTTCCGAAGGCTGAAAATGTATCCGATGCAGACGTTCTGTAAGCGCTCCAGCTTGTCAAGAAGCTGCTCCTTAAGATCAAAGAACGAAATATTAGCGTAGTCAAGAAGAGGGAATAAAAGGGAGCGAGCAAGCAACATCTTAGTAATTAGAGGGAGAAAGTTCTGCAGGCGGCTCATAGAATGGAGTGTTGCGAACAGCCTTTTACTGACTTCATTTACATGAGGAGCTCAAGAGAGAGTCCGGTCCATGGTTATGCCTAGGTTTTAAATGTATGAGTAAAAGTTATAGGGAGGGATATATTTGATCTTAAGATCTTATTTATAAGACATGTTACATAATCAGATATAACACTCATTTCATATATATGTATATTTTTCCGATATATCATTAACATTATTATTATTATAACATTTATATTCGATTTTGAATTTTGATATTTTGCGTTTGCTTTTATAGATATTCCATGCTAACAGTGGAGAACTGGAGAATGAGAAGAATCTTGTATTTCAGAAAATTGTGAGCCAGTTGTGCCTTTTCATGTCCGGCTTATTATTTACTGTCAGATCATTCCCTATCTATAAAAAAAAAATTTGGTTTACATAGTATGGTATTTTAGTTGGAGATGAACATGACAAGTGAATAAGATTACTGTGTTTGTATTGTAGGTAAAATCTTGATCGGAATTACATTTAAATAATATTTGAATGTCGTTCGGCCCACAAGTGCCACAACTGTAAGTCAGACATGTGTAATTGTGAATAAATAAATAAATTGAGTGCAGAAATGATGCAAAATTGGCTCATATCACATTTTGGTGACTGAAGTATTTTTTATTATGTTTATTAATATCTCTCAGTGACACGCCTCGTGATCTTAGAGTAAGTTTAACATATAACATGCTATTAAGTTCGTTAATTTTATTATTATGCCGATAATTATAGGAGTACGTACGGCAAAGTTGTCAATTAGAATTTTAAGCTTTAGTATTGCAGTGGTTAACAGCGTAAATGATGTTGGATACCTTTTAGTTTTTACATTTGAGTCACTTATTATCACATCATCACCCACATTAATATGCTGCGTCATTTTCGTAATAACTGTAAATGTCACGTAATAGTGAACATGCATTATTTCGTTGATCTAGTCTATCTTAAAGATTTAAGGATTATGTAATCAGTCATGAGGAGATATTCAGATATTGTAAAATCATTAATATAAACAACCAAATAAAAATCGCAATTGTTAAAGAAGAAATTGATAAAATGGAAAGTCTCAAAAAAATAACAAGAAGCGAAATTCTTAGGAAATTAGTGTATATGCCACGTTTTGTTCTTCCCAAATGTAGTAATGTGCACGGCAAACGACGTTGGGTACATTTTTACCAAATATTCTCAATGAACTACCCGCCGATATTTTCATTAAGATTAGTGATAACAGGCACAAATGTAAACAAATTATGAAAGCGCTATATCTGTGACGATGTACGGTCTACACGGTAGACGCATCTGTGATTTATTATTTAAGTTCACGAGCGAATTACAGCGACAGTTAAACCTGTACGGCTTTAGCCGCTGTTACATTGTAACTTCTGTAATCTTTTATTAGTAAATAAAAAAAAAATACGATTAACACAAAAAAGTAAAATATGCACAAATAATTTATTTAATTCAGATCAAAAACCGATATTTAAGATGAGGAGCATGAATATTATTTGCATCACAGATATAATATTTCAATTTATAAATATTCTACTTTATAGATATTTTTCAACGTTTTCAAACGAAGCTACTGAAGTGACTACTGGACTGCAGTGATGTCATTGCGCGTTTTAAATTACGTTTCAATTTACGTAACTTTGAATAAAAATATTTCAAAAAAAAAAAAAAAATTAAGATTCAATCTTCCAGTAATATTGATGTTATTGATGTGGTATTGCTGCACTTTTTACGATAGATAATTACGTGCACCCATGATTTTCATCAATACTGTTCGCGAGCGCACAAAACTGAGTCAGATACGTCGACAGAAACATGACCTGCCGAATGTCATGATTTTGATGATTTACTTAGTATATATATTCTAATACCGGAAATCGTACCGTAGTCATGTTACTTAAAATATTATTAATTGTGCCATTCAGAATTGAATCATTATCGTTTTGTAAAAGTTTTATCTAATTAGTTAACTACATGTAAATAAAAGATGTAGATATTCCCATGATCTTAAGTTATGCAATAAATCAATTCTTTATCCACGTAATTATTCTAATGGTATTTACACCTTATTCGCATAGTACTTAATTTTATTTAGTGCGCGCGCCGGGTGACTGCGCGCAGGCGGATGGCCGAATGTCATGATTTTATTATTATGATTGAGGAAAAGTAACTTTTACATGGCAAACGTTAGTCAATAGTAGGGTAAATATATATTATATGGCAACACTATTATAAAACCGGTAGTAATGTGGAAGGGGTATAACCGCATTGTGGAGGGTGAACTCCCGACCAGCTCACTTGGTTGCGAGATCAGCTACTAGACGGACCACTCTTACCCCTGAGGCTGCACCCCAGAAGCAATCCTAATATTATTATGTTGAATAAGAAAATAAAGTAAAACTTTAATAGTAACATAATACAATATATGAAGAAACAATAAAATAAAAACTTAACCTAGGCAATAGTAAAAAGTAAAACTTAAAATATAAGATTTCAAGCTTACATGGTCATTTACATTAGAATTACGATTTGAAACGGGATATTTACCATGTGTATTTGTATTTTTGAAGTTCTCAAATCGAAAAGAGACTGTTTCCGGAAAGAACTCGCGTATTGATACTGTGAGTGTGGTATGTCGTGACCGTAATCGAGTTTCAAGTGACAAGGCGGACGGTGGTAGTGACGGTGACACTGTGCGAAAAAAGCGAACCAGGAAGAGGGTAGATCGCTATGATGTGTGGGTAGACCACAACTAAAACTCGCAGCACGTCAGTTATCTTTGATAATGGCGCTTGCAACAGTTGCAACAGTGCCGAAATATCGGGAACTCAAAAATACAAATATACATGGTAAATATCCCGTTTCAAATAGTAATTCTAATGTAAAACTTAAAGATAAAAAAATTGTTCCAAGTAGCCGTCAGCCAAGGCTGGCTGCATTGCCACGCTGTATGGCAATACTTATTATCAAAAAAAAAGATAAAAGTGGGGGACATATCCATGTGATGGATATTTTCCAGCTAACCTTTGAAGGATTGAGTGGAAAGTGGGAGAGTGATATTTATGAGATAGACAAACTTACACTGTATAACAAGAGTTCAATAAGTGAAAAATGTATTCTTATAGTCTTAAAATGTAAATTAATATTTTGACATGTAAAAGTGCCCTTGTGGGCACTTGCAGAATAAATGTTTGAGTTTGAAAGTAGAAAATCCAATGGAAAATCGGTTTGTAGTTTGTTAGATGGTGTCATTGTTGTTTCATATTCATTTATCGCTTATTTTGTTGGAAAACAAACAGAAACATATGAACAAAATAACTTAACAAGCTAGGAACACACGGACACTAAGCATGCACTTATTTCCTAAATAGCTCTCACTAAAACATAAGTTTCAGGCTTTTACAAAGTGTGACGATGATTATAGTAGTTTATCTACACCCATACAGTAAATCCTCTTTAATGTGCTCAAAAAGTGTACGTAAGGACCAGCTTTACAATATCGCGCCGGCCCAGGGCGGAGATGGCCATAATAACATCGACAACGGTATCGTTATGGCCATCTCCGCCCATAACGATACAGGCTCGTGCTCAAAAGACTTCAACGGGCTCACGCTCGACCTCACTACACTTGCAACGCAATGGTTCCTGAACACATGAAAGAGGATTTAATATACGGAGGTAAATTAGTGTATGTAACTGTTATATAATGAGAGGCATTAAAACACGAGTGTGATTTTATTAAAAGCAAACAACAGGCGGTCTTATCGCTAAAGAGCGAACTCTTCCAGACAACCTTAGGGTAGCGGAAATTAAATCAAGAATTATTATGATGCACGGCTATACAACTTATCATAAATGTACAGTCAACCACAAAGTCTAAAGGAGTTAAGCTATTTAGTATCATGAGAGAGTCAAATAATGATTAATGAACTTTTATGTCACACCTGGCCATAAAGTGGCAATTACCGCACGCTCCGCGCGCGGAAAATCCCACTTCGTGGCCAGGGGGTGACATAAAATTTTGTACTTACCTCGGGCGGTAATTAAGAAAGCCTCAGATCGCATAATTATCGCCCTTGCCTTCGGTCTGAAGATTGTTGTTGCGATCTGAGACATTCTTTGTTTTACCGCCCTTGGTAAGTAGTGTACTATTAGGTACTAGGTTGTCTGGAAGAAATCGCTCTTTAGCGATAAGACCGCCTGTTGTTTGCCTCTTCTCATTGTGTTTTTGTACTGTACTGTATCCTTTGATTGAGGTGTGCAATAAAGAGTATTTGTATTGTATTGTATTAGTTGCTTCTTGAGGACAGCAAGAGATTGAGCACGTCTTATATCAGGAGGTAAAGTATGCCATTGCTGAATAGCTTGGAAAGTAAAAGAAGAGTTATAATATTTTATATTCCTTTACACTACGTACGTACACTGAGGCATTCCCGCCGGCGGGGACGTCCACCGCGCGATCGCGACGACACTGACACATATAGTCCCTATTCGTCCCGGTACCGCCCCACACCGGGTAGAGTCGGTCCGACCCAGGTCGGGCCTAGCTGAGTTTCTTGCTGGACTCTTCTCAACTAGGCTAGGTTTAGTGAACCAGCGACAAAACTCCCAGTAGCTCGATTCCACTCACACATCATATTCGGTTGAGACCGCTCAACCAATCTCACTGGAGCGCAAACTCTTAGAGTACTCCAGTGTTCCAAACCACATGCGTGGTCGTGCCGGAGGTTTTCCCCTGGATTTTCCCCAGGCTACTCTCCAACCGCGCACTCCTATCGCTTTATTGGGCCCGGCCTATAAAGCCACAGTCAGGTTCGAAAAAAATGCCTTTAAGTCAGTTAGCAGTAATAACTTGGAAAGACACTCTTAGGGCGGGTTTTATAAAGATCCGTTAGACCAAATGTCAGATCAAATTTCAGTAACTCCGTACATTTTTTGACATAACAAACCGACATAAGGTCTAACGGATCTTTATAAAACCGAGCCTTAGGCTGCTTCGCTACATGCTACGGTTTTCGTAGCACTCATGGCTGCTACGAACTCGCTACGGACCATCGACTAAACTTTTTTTTTAATCCGCTTAATCGCTCACGCGCCATTACCCGCGCTAATAACTGCCAGAATCGCCTGGATTTTGTGGATATTTTTCACGTCAGCCTCTGTTATTGGAATAAGATTTAATTAATAAAGGATTAGAAGCGTGGAACGAATTTCAATTGATTAAGGAGATATTTTCTATAATTCCAGCTTGAAGTTAATATTTCCTAAAATATTGCCGTTGGCTAGTAGAGAATGTTACTTATTTGGCATCAAGTTCGCCATTTGTTCGTTTGTGTGTTGTAAAAAAGTTTAAAAGCACGCACACACGCACGCACACATTACATTATCGCATGCCTCACACAAAACTATGCACAAACAACCGTAGTTAATAGCAGTGTATATAAATAGGTACGTAAGTACCAACAGTGTAAAATATAACTTTAGATTACAAAGAGAGCGAAGTTACTGCGCACATAATCTCAAATATTAGAGATTGCGCAACAAAAGAAGAAAATTTTATATGTACTGTTTTTATGAAATAAATAGTTCTAAATTTAATTTAATTTAAAAAAAGAAACAAAAACTATGACTTGCGGGCCGAGATAGGCAACAGTTGGTTTTATCCCTGATAGTTAGTATATTTTAATAATAATAAATAATTAGTTATCTTCAAGTTATTAATTTTTTTTTGTTATTAGGTTCGTCTCTTGATTTTAAATTGATGCCTTGAATAAATACCTACTTAATTTTTAAAAAATGTTCTCCCTACACCATACAAAGTATAATACCCGAGTAACTTTTTAACTCCGTAACGACCTAACCCTTGTCCGGATTAACCCCTCGCCCAACTTTTTCGCGTCAAAAGTCCGATTTTGCTGGCGGAAAGTTGGGACTTGCCTGGAAATAAAAGAATTTGCTGGCCTGCGACATTTTACCTGTACCAGACACAACTAACTTTAAAAAAATAAGACGTAGTTCTACGCAGGTACATATTGGATCATCCAATTCAGATGCTAAGCTAAGCTAGGAGCTATTTTTCGGGGAAAAATAAATTCGTCAGGAGTTCTAACTCACCATCACCTGCCTACAACCTAGCCTAGTTGGTAGTGACCCTGCCTACGAAGCTGGAGGTCCAGGGTTCGAATCCCGGTCAGGGCATCTATTTGTGTGATGAACACGAATATTTGTTCCTGGGTCTTGGATGTTTTCTATGTATTTAAGTATCTATTTATCTATATACGTAGGTATGTATATCGTCACTTAGTACCCATAGTACAAGCTTTGCTTAGTTTGGGACTAGGTTGATTTGTGTAAGATTGTCTACAAAAATATTATTATTATTATTACGTGGTTCTACGCTGGTACATATTGGATCAGCCAATTCATATACTAAGCTAAGCTAGGAGCTATTTTTCGGGAAAAAATAAATTCGTCAGGATTACTTACTCACCACCACGTGCCTACAGACTCTACAGAACTAGTTTTTTGTTTTACTTATTATGATGTTGTTTCACCCACTTTAAGTAGAAGTAAGTTGTCTAGGCCTAGGTGGGTTTGATGATTTCTGTCTATGAGTAAAAGTAAAGTGAAGTATAGTTTATTTTATTTATTTATTTATTAAGTCAATACATTATAAGTTTACAGTGCATGACACCAAAGCACTTACATGTTAGGCAACAGTCAATATATCAAGAAACGAACATAACTTATTCATCAGATAACACCAACCAATTGAATTTATAATTAATATAAAAAAAAATTAAAATCTATGTCAAACATACAGTCAAGTTACAAATGTCAAGTATAAATTATAAATATAGTATTGTTAGCAAAAATTAAAATCTATGTCAAACACGTCAAATGAAATTAGAAAAGTCAAGTTTAAGCTACAATAATAAATTAAAGCCAATTAACAAATAAAAACATGATAAAAGCCATTATTATTTAATAGATACTATTGAGAAACAGTCTAGCTGTACTATATAAGTTAGTCAAACTATCAGCAAACAAGTCAGAGTGATCGTGCTGAGTGAGCATAGAGTATAAGCGCTTACAAGAGGAGTCTGTATGATTAATATAACATAGTTTTCAGCGCTTTAAAATAAGTTTCAGAACATTTTTAATTGGCTCCTGCACTAGGCGTAGCCTGTCTCGAAGGTAACCAACTCGCAAATGTGTTCGTTTTTATAATAAGTTACCCGATGAAATTTTGAAATTTACCCTTTCCAGCTCTTAAAAATTACCTAAAAAAACTTTGATGTCAAAGGCTTATTATAGGGTTGAGGACTATCTAACAGACAGATATGCGTGGCCCAAACCAAATACCTAAATAGCGTAAAGAGTCTAATCTTTTCATTGTATCTAGTTGACACATTTCTTGCAGGAAAGCATATCAAACGATTCGACATGTTTTGTTTTCTTGTGTAACTACACATTGTAAATACCTATTGTTATTTTTTCCTCGTTTTTATTTCAATTCTCTTTTGTTGTGTACCATTTACATTTACTTAAGTAGGTTAAGTAGTATCATTGTAATAAGCATATTTTGGAGAAAATGACTGACTGTCGAGTTTCTTTCGGCGTTTCTTCTCGGCAGTGGTCTCTTGAGAAACGCTAGTAGTTTTTGACTTGTAAAAGTGCCTTTGCGGCCTACTTGCAGAATAAAGTTCATTTATTTAAATGCACATGCAAAAAAAGAAAAATTGACGCGCTACAAATTAACAATTGTAGAAAGAGAAACTTATTCTCTTTAAGTGATATTACGATTTGCTCTTAATTTTTTGAATCAATAACTTACATGGGGATCTTAAAATGTATTACTTGTATTAGTTATCATATGTGTATTATGTGTGTGTATGGTAGAAAGATAATACAGCGTATATTTTTGATATAGCCACAAATTGCTAACAACTGTAAGTTTAGAATTACGATTTGAAACGGGATATTTACCATTTATATTTGTATTTTTGAGTTCCCGATATTTCGGCACTGTTGCAAGCGCCATTGATACTGTGAGTGTGGTGTGTCGTGACCGTAATCGAGTTTCAAGTGACAAGGCGGACGGTGACACTGTGCGAAAAAAGCGAACCAGGAAGAAGGTAGATCGCTATGGTGTGTGGGTAGACCACAACTAAAACTCGCAGCACGTCAGTTAATCCTTGATAATGGCGCTTGCAACAGTGCCGAAATATCGGAAACTCACAAATACAAATATACATGGTAAATATCCCGTTTCAAATCGTAATTCTAATGTAAATGACCATGTGAGCTTGAAATCTTAAACCGTAAGTTTCAGTGTCATTAAACAATATTGCAATAAAATTTTAATTTAAGTGTAAACTTGAGAGCTTACTGATATATTTGTTTTTTTTTGTCAAGCAGCAATGTATCTCGTACACTAATTTGACACACAACAGAAACGGTTCTAGTCTTGTGTTTTTTATCGAGAAAATTTTAAGCGATCATGTTTCGGCTATAGTCAGAAACACAGCCATATAGTCAAGATTCATATATCTGAAAATCAATCCTTATTGTTTCCTCGTTTAGGCAGAACAGCGTTTCAAAAACGCGATATTTCTCATTGCACGGCCTTAGAACATATTTTTAAGATCCATATTAACTACCACTGATGGCTGAGATACGCGTCATACTCGTGATCGGGTGCTGTTTGTGGAGTCCGGTCTGTTCATGCTTGCTAGGACATAGTGACTACGTTAATACTAGTGTCTTTTTATAGGGGATTGACGAGAGACATCATCCTGTTGTGGATTCGTTTTTATTATCAGTGACTTAGAGACCATATACATCTCTAACAATATTAAATTAATTTTAATTTTGACGCTCAGAGACCATGTACATCTCTGGGATATTATGTTAATTTCATTATACTCCTTGTTTAATCTTGTGACCTTATACATCTCTAACTTTACTGATGTTGTAATATTTGTAATAGATAACTTTGCAAGTTTATCTTCACTGTATGACATTAATTTTGTTATAATTGTAAACTCGGAATTATTATTCCTTCTTGAACTGTAAATTAATATTTTGACATGAAAAATGTATTACTTATTATAGTCAGACTTTCTTAAATTATAAATTAATATTTTGACATGTAAAAGTGCCCTAGTTAGGGAGGCGAGGTAGCTAAATGGCGTAATTCAACGGCGCCGTCGAGACCTATCAAAATCGAAAGATAAAATAATTTCGAAAAGAAAAGCTCGTATGGTAAAAACCATTTTAGCGGTGGGTTTGGCGTGTACGGTGTTTCAAAAACGTTAAAAAAAACAGTTACTTGGGCATTCTCGAGCGCGTCAGATATTCATACTACGTATGCCCCAAGTGCCTCTGATAACAACGGTTTACTAATCTGCCGGTTTGCGTGGTGGGGGTAGGAATATAAAGTAGTCAAAAATGCAAAAAAAAAAAATTTACTCGAGCGCGTCAGATTTTCAGAAGGGGTGTTAAGTAGGCCCCAAGGAAGCTCCCTTTAAAAAAACTGACGATTTCGGCGTGACGATAAGTTACGATGAATTTTTGAAAATGCAAAAAAATAAAGTTTTTTTGAAATACTCGAGCGCGTCAGATTTTCATAGGGGAGGTTTATCTCGGTATCCTGAAAGCATATTTTCTTAATCTGACAAAAATGTTGGTGGGTTCTCTTAATCTGACCGAAAAAGGTTTTTTGGTTCTTTTTTTTCCTTTCTTTCTCCTTGATAAAACGGGGAATTTAAGAATGACAATAAAGCGATAGATACAACCAACGTAAATGTGGGGCCAGAAACTGCTTGAGTGGCGTCCACGCACCGGAAGACGAGCTGTCGGTAGGCCTCCGACAAGGTGGAGTGATGACCTGGTGAAGGTCGCGGGAATTCGGTGGAAACGAACGGCACAGGACCGGTCTAAATGGCGAGCCTTGGGGGAGGCCTATGTTCAGCAGTGGACGTCTTTCGGCTGAAATGATGATGATGATGATGAAATGTAGATGAAATGTAGTGCGAATTGTATTATCTAAATATATAAAAGAAGAAACTGACTGACTGACTGACTGACAAGGATTTTACAAAATTCACCCCCTAAAGGGGTGAAACGGGGGTCCAAAGTTTGTATGAAAACCCGTATTTATTAAAGCGAGAGACATGAAACTTTGTATATAGAGTATGTGTTTAAATATATTAATGGTGTATTTCAGCGTTTTTCTAAATTGCTCCACTAAAGGGGTGAAAAGGGAGTTCAAAGTTTGTATGGGGAGAGAATCTTTTTTAAAGTGAGATATTTGAAACTTCGTAAATAGACTCTCTGTTTAAATACAACAAAACATATTTAAGCGTTTTTCGAAATTGCTCCCCTAAAGGGTTCAAAAGGGGGCTCCCAGTTTGTACGGGGAGCAAATCTTTTTTGAAGTGAGAGATTTAAAACTTCGTACATAGACTCTATGTTTAAATACAACAAAACATATTTAAGCGTTTTTTGAAGTTGCTCCCCTAAAGGGTTCAAAAGGGGGTTCCAAGTTTGTACGGAGAGCAAATCTTTTTTGAAGTGAGAGATTTAAAACTTCGTATATAGACTCTTTGTTTAAATACAACAAAACATGTTTCAGCGTTTTTCGAAATTGCTCCCTTTAAGGGGTGAAAAGAGGGTTCCAAGTTTGAGCCGATTACGAAAATGGCATGCATTTTCTAATCAAAGATGGCGGAGATTTATTTTTCTTAATTATCAATTTGGGTGTCATCTTCGAGGTTGCTCTGGGTGCCGATTACGAAAATGACATCCAGTTTCAAATCAAAAATGGCAGACATTTATTTTTCTTAAAAATCGATATGGGTTTCATCTTTGTGGTTCCTCGGGGTGCCGATTACGAAAATGACATCCAATACATATCTACATGCAGGTCAAACTGAGAACCTCCTTTTTTGTAGATGGTTAAAAATTACTCTTAGTACGCGGGCGAAGCCGCGGGCAAAAGCTAGTTTATTGTATAAAAAAATTAAATGATATAAAAATTGTATTATAATTGTGTTGTTACCTTTACATTTACTTCAATTCTTCACTTCGTTTTGCTTACGGTACGTCCAAAAAACAATTTGAGGATCAACAGGCTATTGAATAATATACATACATGAAACTGTACATGTTAATAATACTTTTGTATACAGATACGCGTAACTTTTTCCGAGTCCACGAAAATTGTCGAGAAGCTTTAGAAAAATAAAATTTTGAGATATAATAAAAGCATAATTTAATCATCGTTATTTCATATCAATTTTTTTTAACACCCTCAGTCTTCGAGATATACTTAAAAAACCGGGAGTTTGAGTTTTTATTATGCTTCAAGTCAAAAAGTTTTAACTTTGGACAAAAATGTAAAGAGACCTTTTTTGTGTAAAATAAAATTACCTTTTTTGTTTATTTAAACTTTTTTTTTGTAAAATGTATCGTTCGCGACTTATATGCCGCGACGCGTTTTTCGGAAGACGAAATGGCTCCTCCACACTTCCGGTCATGCGGAAACCGGCAGATTTTGTATTTTTAGTAAGTTTTACATTATATTCTTCAAAATAAATAAAATAAAAATCGCGCTCGAGAATGCCGGATTAACGTTTTTTTTTTACAAGTTCGCGACCCTATTACTCGGCGGCGTCAAGGACTTATCGTCAGATTAGTTAAATTTAGTCTTAAAACACTAAAATCAACCCCCAATATCTTAATCTGACGCGCTCGAGTATTTCAGACTATCGATTTTTTTTTACTAATCTGATCGTCTATCCTAGGCGCGCGTCACTACATATAGAGCTAAATACTTTACAAGGTTGTTCTATTAGGTCTAAGGTATCTCTCATATCTTAAACTGCCACGCTCGAGTATTACCGAAAATTCCCCTATTCGCCTCCCTAACCTATTTGCAGAATAAATGTTTGATTTTGATTTATTGATTTTGACTGCACTGCACTGTGCACTGTGTTGAGAGTGAGGGACCTAAATGTGTTCCTTCTGCTGTCAACACAGTGCATCCTCAAATCTTATAAAGGGTCGACAACGTGCACGTGACTCCTTTGGAGTTACGGGCGTCTATAGGCTGCGGTGGCCGCTTACCATCAGGTGGGCCGTACGCTTGTTTGCCACCGGTGTTCTATAAAAAAAAACCTTGAGGAATGCGTTTGTGTAAAAAATACACGCTGTGAAATACTATAGGGGCTCGGCCGGTCCGACTTTGTATAGCAAGGATAGGGAAAACCCATTTCAAAAACCTTTTGTTCACCATTTCATTTCACTTTATAATTAAAACAAAATGTTGGCCACGCCTGAGGTCCTTTGCAAATAAATTATCAACTCTCAGCGTCTATGGAAGCATTTTTTTTTTAATTACAAAAACGACAACCTTTTTCTGTTCTCAATTTATTTGTGCGAATTATTTTTTTTCTTTTCTGTACGACGCTTTTCAATATTACGAAATACTCTGTTCTCAAATTTATTTTTTACGCAATTATTCGCAATACACTTAAAAGGCGAAAATTCAATTGCATTATATAAACATCGATATCAAGAAAGTCGATAAAAGAACATTCACGCTCTACTGAATAACGGGGTCTACTTATAAGTATATCATTTGAGGTCAAGCGCTCTCCATACAAACTTTATGCAAGTTTTTCTTCGTTTGTGATTACACTCTACAGTTATGATTTTTGATCAGTATGCTTATTTATACCACGTCGGTGGCAAACAAACCTACGGCACGCCCGTTGGTAAGCCGTCACCGTAGCCTATGGACGCTTGCAACTCTTGGGGTGTCGCATGCGCTGTGCCAACCCTTTAAAAAAATCTGTTGGCCATAACCTGTAGAATTTTTTTTAGTTTTTTTTTTTTATTTTTTCTTGAGGTTCTTCGTATACCCAATATTTTCAAACAATAAATAATAATATTCGTGAGTGCCAAAATCAACGAATAAAACGTGCACAGAGTTTGTATGGAGAAAGCCTCGCCCTACCCTGCGCCTTAACGTCTAATTTTCTCTCTGGGCTGGAAAGTCACATGACAATCGCTTTTGTAAAATCAGAGGGACTACTCCGAATTTCGTATCGTGTCGTCCCTTTCACTCACACAGTGAATAACACGAGAGTGAAAGGGACGGCACGATACGAAGTTCGGATTTCTAAGGAGTACAAGGCCAGCAGTTATAAAACACGGATTTTGTAACTTTGAACGTTGATTGATGATCTCAGTTCGAAAACAAATAAGTTTGATTTAAAGGCTGCTTTCTAATGTCCTAATGAGTTCTTAATATATGTTATATAGGTACACTGTGGGCGTTAATAACCCGAAAGATTTTAACCAACGATTTAAGAGCCTAATTAGAGTCTATAAAGTTATATTACATATAGTCCAAATCCTATAATTTCATCATCATCATCATTCAGCCGGAAGACATCCACTGCTGGATAAAGGCCTCCCCCAAGGAGCGCCACAGCACGCGGTCGCGAGCCACCCGCATCCAGCGACTCCCCGCGGCCTTGACCAAGTCATCAGTCCACCTAGTGGGAGGCCGTCCAACGCTCCGTCTTCCCGTGCGAGGCCGCCACTCGAGAACCTTTCTTCCCCAACGGTTATCGGTTCTACGAGCAATGTGGCCCGCCCACTGCCACTTCAACTTGTAGATTCTCTGAGCTATGTCGGTAATATAAGAGATATTAATTATTTAAGAGATATTAATTATTTAAAACAAATCACAATTTAAAAAATCTCAATTCTAACACACCCTAAAGGCGTGACGTAGCCACCTACCATTTTTACACGCAGACGCACTAACTGCATGGTTGTCAGCCAGTTTGACTTAATTAAGTTTGGTATCTATCCTACAAAAAGGTTTCACTATCGAATGTTTTGTTCGTTTCTCAATCGCGTGAGCGCAAACTGTTTACCTTTACTGATAACTGGCTGATAGTTTTAAATTGATGTCATCAAATGACAATGCTCGCTCTCTGTTTCTCAACTAGAGATTAATTAAACTCACTCACTCTCAGAATTAAAGGTTTGTTCACAAAGAAGCAGTCAATTAATATAATTTAATTTGTACTGAAATAGTAATTTAATTAAGACACGTAATTGGACCCATGTTGATATAGTATTATTTTCTCGTACTGTCGTCAAAAATACGTGATTTAAATATTTCGAGTTATTGACGGTCACGGTGTATATATTTCGCAAGTTATATATGTTCTGACACGTTACGTTAATTAATAATAGTAGTTTATGCAACTGGCACATAATGAGAGGCATTAAAACACGAGTGTGGTTTTACACTTTTTGAGCACATTGAAGAGGATTTACTGTATGGGTGTAGATAAAAATACTTATTCTGCAAATAGGCCACAAGGGCACTTTTACAAGTCAAAATTTATCCGTACCTACCAATTGGTAATATCGTATACACAAAATAAAAATGTCATATCATAATAAAAGAAACTAAAGTGTTCACTTTGCACTTTATTTGCACCTTGTGTTGCGCGCCCCTGGTCTTCAGCAGGGGTGCACAACTAACAGTACTGCAAAAAATCATTACAACCCATAATGTACTGTTAGGGAAGGATATGAGAGGTGAGGTAAACTCAGTTTTGCTGGTAGTAGAGTTCTTTTATTAATAATATATCGGACCTAACTATACATACACTTTAGCTTGCGCTGACACAAGTAATATGCGTTTATGTCGCAGTAAACTATTGTTACTACTAAACACTGAAAGTGGCTAATCGCCATACTACAATAACGAAAGCTTTAACTGTGAGTGTGGAATTGAAACACGAGCTGGCGAACGTATTCTAGGGTTGAACTACGAGCTAGCGAATGGATTCTATGATTGAACCGCGAGTGATACGAAAATAGGAGCGAAGACGACTTCCTGAGCGAAGCGAGTGGTTCAAAAATAGAATCCTGAGCGTAGCGGGCGTTACAACACACGAGGTGTAAAATAACTTTGCAGCCGTGTATAACACAAATTTTTTCACCTCACTAGAGCGAGGAAAATTTTTTTTCAGTACAGTTGCATCCTAAATATAGTTGTCCACTACCTAATCCCGAGATTTGGCGTAGGTACTAGTTCTAGTAGTGAACACCAGGGGCGCGCAACATTTAAAAGTACTGAAAAAAATCATTCCAACTCATGACGAAAACTTTGGTCATGGCAAATTCTCAGGGGCACGCTCCATAGGTTCAGTAAATATTAATGTAATTTGTTGTAATTTGTTTTTGACGACCGGTTTAGCCTAGTGGGTAGTGCACTTGTGGGGCTGGCGGTCCTGGGTTCGAATACCGGTCAGGGCAAATATTTGTGTGATGAGCATGAATATTTGTTTCTGAGTCTTGGATGTTTTCTATGTATTTAAGTATTTATATCTATTAAATATATCGTCGTCTAGTACCCATAACACAAGCCTTCTTGAGCTTACTGTGGGGCTAGTTCGATTTGTGTAAGATTGTCCTCTAATATTTATTCTTATGGATCAGGGTGTATATGGAATTAAACTAAACGTCTTAATCAAAGAATTTATTAAGCTATAAATCACAATTACTCTAACTATGCTAATTACGTTAGTGAGCTATGAAAATACGATCTACGGGTCCTAGCTAATCGTCCGATCCCCAACGAGCGCTGGCAAGAAGTGGCTCTCGTCGCTCCGATGTGGTCTGGTCTCCCCACCTCCCCGCTCCTCGTCCGGCTGGTGCGTGGCGGGAGAATACCGCCGGGCTGTGACGTAGGCGCAGCAAGTGAGACAGGGAATCTTGCCATCTCTGTCTTTCTACGGCGTCGGTAATATTATTTATTTATAATTGTTTGTCCGCAGACTGGTTCCCCGGCTGGCGCAAGCACAGCAGCCAGCCCAACGACGACGGGACCTCTGGCCAGGACTGCGTGGAGGCGCGGCGCGAGTTCCCCCCGCGCCCGCCCCCGCAGGCCCCCACCTTCATGTGGAACGACAGGGGGTGCAGAGAGCACAACTATTTTGTGTGCGAGCGGCCTGGCGTTGACGGTATGTACCTAGCATCAGGGCTCGGAACCGGTTTTTACTATTTTGGAAATATTTCCTAAAGTACTCCTAGAGTTATTGGTAGAATCCTCGCTACGCTCAGGATTCTATTGAAGAATCTTGAGCGTAGCGAGGGATTCAAGTGTTTACGCCCAAGACGGAAATAATTTTGCTACCGTGTGACACATACTGCTTTTCACACCGTCTATGAGGCTCGCTGCTAAAAACATGAAATATTTTACAAATGATTTTACTACAGTGTCACATACTGCTTTTCACACCTTCTATGAGGAAAAGAGTCATTGTTGTCCTCAAGTGAGGGAAGAAAAGTACATCTTTGATCCCTCATTCGAAGGCAACAATAACTTTTTTCTGAATAGCAAGTGTGAAATAATAGATTGTGTCTCAAGGGAGTAAAAATATATCATATATTTACGGCAAGGGCGGGATATTGAATCTGAGCTTATATAAGATAAAATACTGTGCCGATCAGGATTCCTTATTTTTGAGACAGAGACCGACATCTGAAGTCATAATCTTTTTTTAGCAACGATTTTAGCTATCAAGATGGCTATTAATAAATACAACCCCGCAATATAATGAAAATTTGACGCTTTTTCTTGTAAACAGGCCTACAGGTACAGATCGATCTGACATACATTGCGTTTGACATTCTAATTGACCGAGTGAAAAGAAGGTCTCTGCTTCAGCTTCGACAAAAATGCTTTCGTATGTCCGAATTTCCGTTTGTTCTCGCAATTCTCAACATATTCTCGTGAAATTTCGTGAACAGGTTTAATAGTTATACAGATTTTTTTTGTTAAGACGGTTTTCAAAAAATTCCAAAAACAATTATTATTTCAAAGATTTTGTAAGTTTCTGCGTCCGAATTTCGGTTTGTTGTCCTCTACAGGTCGCATTTTTCAACCGCTTCTCGTGAAATTTTGTTAGCAGCAGGCGAATCACGTAACTTTATGTACTAACGGTAGATAGATTTTACTGTCAACTTTGAAGTATAAATGTATGAGATGACAATTAAAATTTGACATTAAAATCTATCTAACGGTAGTACAAAAGTTACGTGATTACCCCGCAGGTTCGATATTCATAATTGATCTTTTTTATAATGTCAGATTTTGAAAATGATGAAATATCTACCAATAACTACAATAATAAATACGACCCCGCAATGTAATGAAAATTTCATGCAATTTCTTGTAAATAGGCCGATCTAAAGAAACATACATTGCGTTTGACATTCTAATTTTATTTTGATTCCATTTTCATGTCACAATTCATTGTGTATTAGCAAATGCCAGAAACATAATATAGGCAAAATGGATTGATGGCTTATGCAGAAAATCAGCTAAGGATAGATTTTTAAATTATAATACACAGACGTCTGCAAAAGATTTAAGCTTTGAATGTGTTTAAAACAATCTCCGCGCAATCCGTTGCTTTATGAGTAGGTACAGTCACCATCAAATATATCTGTACTCTTCAGGGTGCTCAAAAATATCTGAACATGCACTTTAACGCTTTGACAATAGAGTCGTGTTCAGATATTTGTGAGCACCTCGTTCGCTCCGATGTATCTGATGGCGACTGTACTAGGTAGGTAATATATTAGCTGTTAGTCATAAAAAGTGTGTGTCCCTTCTAATTTCGAAACTATAAAGTTTAAAATTCTGAAAAAAATTGAGATGGTGTGCATTAGTAAATACTTTCAACGATTTTTAGTTTGACAATATAGGTTTTACGGTTTTTGAGTTTTCGCTTAAAAACTGTCTCGCCCAAACAAAAGGTAGTAAGTGCCGTCAGTTCCCTATGAAGATACGGATTATTTATAGTGATTTGAAATGTGGACTAGTAGGTGTTGGTTGGAACCCTTGATTGTGCGTGGTCCGACACGCACTTGGCCGGTTTTGTTTTTTAAATTTTAGAATATGATACTTATATAATAATCAAATGTATTTATTTCATGCAAAAGTCAGGCATACAACAAATACAAATAATTTTATTTCGGATAAAATCCATATATGGTTAGTAACATTATTGTACTTATATCTATGTTAGTGGGGTTACATAATAGATAAATTCAATAAATTAAAAGGAATAACATAATAAAGGCTACTTAATATATTTCACAATCAGGGCTATTTAATATATTCACAAGTGTCCTAATCTGTACCACCCAGTGACAAAGAATGGGACAGTTGTACCTATCAGCTAACCACTTCAAAATGCTGTTTTGACTATTTCTGACACGGTCCATCAACGATGCATTTTTTTTTATACAACAAGACAGGAATCAAAACTCGTACCGCAAGAATATATTAGCTATGCAAGCTACTTGAATTTTTAACGCTATCAGAGACGGTTGACGACGCCTGTCTTTCTAAATCACTCGGATATTGGTAAACGTTGATAGCTAGTCCCCTGACACAGGGCCGCGCAACTCAAACGTTTCACGAGAAACGTCTATATGAATATTTAATCATGTAGAATGGTTGACAATACATGTCGCTATGAAAACAGTTTTTATAAATTGTTCCAGGGGTACGCAACCTAAAAATCCAGGGGTACGCAACCTAAAATAAAATTTGTTAAGATAAATTAAAAACTGTCACAGAGAAATTGAACGCTCTGCTCGTCATCTGGTGAATATTTAGCGCCGCTTGAGAATGGTTGATGACACCTGCTGCTGCAAATTGCTTTGTGCCTAAATTAGTTTCTGTAGGACTCTTGGCTTTTGATAGTTTGAGCAATTAGTGCTGTCACAGACAGTGACTGTTATTTATAATGAACCCTGTTAATTTTACTGGGTAAGTAAAGTGTATCACTACATAGTATAAAACTAAGTCGCTTTCTCTGTCTCTATATCCCTATGTATGCTTAAATCTTTAAAACTACGCAACAGATTTTGATGCGGTTTTTTTTATTGATAGAGTGATTGAAGAGGAATGTTTATATGAATAATAACATCCATTAAATAGTGCACCCGTGCGAAGCCGGGGCGGGTCGCTAGTTATATTATATTTGTAATATCATTTTCAGGAATACGCTATTGAGCTAAATATTATATGCATCCCTTGAGAACATTTATTCATCTACTTTCTTGTATAAAAACGAATAAGTACAGAAGACGGGCTTAATACCTCAAGCCATTTTCTACCAATATCACATAGCGGAAACAATTGGATATACCACAGAGTATATTTTATAAATAGCCAAGCAACATGTATCATTATATGGTACAAATAATTACTTGTACCAAATAGTAATGTTACTACTAATAAAGAATGTCTATATTTAATTTGTACTTGTGACAAATAGGTGTAATATGGGCGAAGGTAATTGCTTACCGTCAGGCGATCCGTCTGCTCGTTTCCCCCTATAACATAAAAAGGTGTGCTCAACATGCAAGGTTGACGACACCTGGCACAATTGGTCGTTGTAGTATATACAATATATTCTTATTAGCTTTTTTTTAATGTCGCAAGTATGGTTCCAGAGTCCAGTGGTTGTTGGCTGTTTTAATTTTTCCTTTGTCAGTTTAATGTTACTAAGCAAATTTAAAAAGCAGCAGACAATAATGGTTATTTTAGGTCACTAAGGTTATAAACAGGAAACTTCATGTCTTCATTTCATGATTGGGAAGACCTTTTTTTTATACAACGCCGGTGGCAAACAAGCATACGGTCCACCTGATGGTAAGCGGCCACCGCAGCCTATAGACGCCCACAACTCCAAGTCACGTACGCGTTGCCGACCCTTTATGAAATTTGAGAATTCACTGTGTTGACAACAGAAGCGACAAATTTAGGTTCCTTCGCTCTCAACACAGTAGATCCTCGGGAGCTCTGGCAACCTTGCTCACCTCCAGGAACACAACACTACATACTTGTATAGTATGTAGTGTTGTGTAGATAATGTTATTATGGCTGTGGTTATGTGTGTGGTAGACCTATTTTAGTTCAATTGCCGCTCAAATTCGTTCACCATATTTGACATATGAGAAAGAAAGAAAGAAAGAAAAACATTTATTCGTGACGATACAAACATAAAATATACATAAATAAATGTAATTAAAAGAACATGGAATCGCCACAAAAAGGTTTCGCCTCAGCGTATGCTTGTGAGAATGAGACAAAACACGTTTTAATTAGCAGAGGTTGGTTACATTTTATTAATAAGGGGATCAGCTAGGAGCAGGGATGCGCAACCTCACATAATTGGTCAGGATAAATCACATTAATAAGTAATTAATCTCATACATGGAAAGATGTAAAATCAGAGATACGGTACCTATAGCAAACTAGTTTATTGTAGAGCGTATTCTCTTCTGAAAGGCCGGCAACGCACTTGCGACTCATCTGGTGTTGCAGGTGCCTATGAGCGACGGTAATTGCTTACTATAACATAAAAAAAAATATTTTACTTAATTTATCGGCGCAGTGACCCAAAGAGGATCTTGGCCTCCGAAACGAGAGCCACCTTTCCCGATCCTGCTCCGTTTCCTGCCAGTCTTAATCCTGGAGCTGATGCAGAACCACCTTCTCACTATCCTCCCAGCGATACCTGGGCCGGCGCCGACCACTTGGTCGATCCAAGTATGCTCTCTTAACGGCTCGATCCTCTCCCAATCTCAGTAGACGACCGGACCAGCGAAGTCTGTGTGCTTTGTTACAACGTAGACCTCACGTGTATTATTTTCCTGTACCTACAAAACCGAGAAATAATATCTACTCATGTATGGCATTATAAATCATCATTTCGCACGTCAAAAACAGCGAGCCAATTACATACATACGAAAATAAACACAATATGAACTAACACAATACCATTTCAGTCTAAATTTTTAATAGTGCAAAAAGACACGTGAGGTTTTGAGGGGAGGGGGGTCTCCTAGAACCTCACCAAGGATCACCAAGGGGGAGGCGGGTCTAAAAGGCTCATCATCTAACTATGACATTAGTTGTTGACGTTAAATTTTCCTCTTGACATTCAGATTTTATTCTAGAAACTGTCTAGATTATACAATTTTTTATTTTTATTTTACATATTGACGATCTTTTTGTGAATTTATTATACTCTCTTTTAACATACATTATAGTAATACATGTCTTTTTTTAAATTTCATATGCATCAATAAATTGCTCTGAATAATTAGATTCAATTTATATAATATATAACTGACGATTCAAAAGTGCTTGTTGCTAGGCCTATTTGAATAAAGAATATTTTGAGTTTGAGTTTGAAAGGGGGCCAAAAAAACCACACATGATTTCTGGATAAATCCTGTTCTAGAATAAATTATTTTCATTGCATTTCATAAACCGTTTAACCATCAAGAAACGTAACTTCAATGGTTAGTTTTCCCCGCAGTATGCCGTGTAAGCGAACAGTATCATCATCATCATCATCATTTCAGCCGAAAGACGTCCACTGCTGAGGCCTCCCCCAAGGGCGTGTTTTTTATTTTTCCCTTGGGGGGGATTTGCCATAGTCGCCACGCTTGGCAAGCGGGTTGGCGACCGCAGTTTGATGGTGGTAATGATCGAAGGATGCTGCTGCCCACCCTCCGATTTTCCCTTATTCGCCTCCTACGAAACCCACGGGAAGAGATGGGGTGGCGCAATTCTTACCCGGCAACCACGCGGGGCGTCAAGGGCGCATCAAGAAACGTAACTTCAATGGTTAGTTTTCCCCGCAGTATATCGTGTAAGCCAACAGTATCACGTATTCTCAATTTGCCCGAGTACATTAACTTCAGGAGAGGAAAGCGGCACTTATTGCGAGGAACAACTGTCAGTCTTAACACAAATTGAAGAACACTGCGGGCACAGAAGTGAATACAGAGAAACCATTCGGAACAATACAGTGCCGTAACTTCGGAACACGGTTTTCGTTAGTTATGAATAAAACCGATTTTTTATTATAATCAATTCGGAAAGTGCCGAACTCAAACTCTTCTTAGTTTTTCAAAATTATAATGTCATGTTATTAATCATTTTTAACGTTGTAATTCCCTATTGAATATCATTTCACTAACATCAATTTATGTTTTCAAGTCGGAATACGTCGACCGTAATAATTGGTTTTCTTTGTAATTGTTTAGCAAACAAAAAGTAAATCCGTAATTGGCCATTGAAAAAGTAAGATGTAACCTTTTCCAAAAATGCTGTGGATTTTATAACAATAAATAAATAAAAAGTGCATTTTTGGGAAGAAATAATTTCTGATATGATTCAGATGTAAACCGACGACCAAGAATCAATTCTGACCATAGTCATGTTGTTATTTTTTTTATTCTTCCTTTAAGGCGATATTATTTATCATCAGGACCAACCCATTGTTGTAAAAAAACGGTACATGATTTACAAAAAGAGAAGTACAAAGGCATTTAATGGTGCAAACAATTTAGATCTTTTTTTCCGTACCATGTATTTATACCATATAAAATGCTAATATTAATATTAGAAATTTGTCATAATATTTCAGGTATGCAGGTACTGTGTGGTACTGTAATTCCAAAGTTACAATTTCACTTTTCTTTTCATTCTCGGCGTTTTCGCGAAAACGAGTTTTCCCTGGGGATGAAACCTAGCCAGATCGATTGTTCGTCCCGTAAAATCCCCAAATAGAGATCCACGAAATAAATAAGTAAACAAGAGTTACTCAGGATATTAGACAGATTTATACGACTTTGTGTAACTAGCCCGCTGTAGTAAGCTGCGAGGGTCGCGTCCATAAACCGGTTAACGAGTATTGGAGCTCGTAACTTCGTGATTAAAGTGGCCGTTTACGAGCTGCAACTATCAGCGTCCATTACAAACAACCCGCTGTTTGCTGCGCTGTGCCGCGAGTGAGGCTTACAAGGTTTATCTCAAATCGATGGAGAACTTTTTTTTAATGTTATGGGGGCAAACGAGCAGACGGATCGCCTCATCATCATCATCATCATCATTTCAGCCGAAAGACGTCCACTGCTGAACATAGGCCTCCCCCAAGGCTCGCCATTTAGACCGGTCCTGTGCCGTTCGTTTCCACCGGATTCCCGCGACCTTCACCAGGTCATCACTCCACCTTGTCGGAGGCCTACCGACAGCTCGTCTTCCGGTGCATGGACGCCACTCAAGCAGTTTCTGGCCCCATCGACCGTCAGTCCTGCGAGCAATGTGCCCTGCCCACTGCCACTTAAGTCTCGCAATTTTCGGACGCCTGATGGTAAGCAATTACCGTCGCCCATAAACACCTGCAACACCAGAGAAGTCGCAAGTGCGTTGCCGGCCTTTCAGAAGGATACGCTCTTTTCTTGAAGGTTTGAAGGCCAAATCGGTCCGGAAATACCGCAGGCGACAGTATTTAATTGTAATGAGTTCACAGTTCATTACAATAAGCTCAAATTTCCTTTTTTTGTACAATACAATACAAATACTCTTTATTGCACACCTCACATAATAAAATAGCACATAAAACAAAAAACATAGATACAGGGAGACAGAGGCAGAACAACAGGCGGTCTTATCGCTAAAGAGCGATCTCTTCCAGATTACCTTTGGGTAGTTGAGAAATGAAATATAAAGCTGAAAAGTAGGTGGTGCATAAACTATTACAATGAGAAAAAAAGAAAAAAAAGACCGTTTGTACCGTTCTAACAAATAAGCAACCACTAATTGGATCCTAAACCTATGGGGGCTTACCTACAAGTGTGCTATTGCTGTAATGGTTTGATCCCAGGTCCCGGCCTATCCCTACATCGTAGATAAATTATTAGGAATTAAAAAAACTATTTAGATAACGGTCCCGTTAATACGAAGCTCAAAATATAAGTTATACTCCGCTAGTGCATTATTTACGTATAAAAAATCCCACGCTCCTTTCAAACCTGGAGCACCAACGGTTACCGACCCCTGACAACCACGGGAGTCCCCTCCAACGCCCTTATAGACATAGTCGCGGGGGGCGGAGTAGACCGAGTAGTTGGCGACGCCTGACCCAGTTGACGTACTCGACACGCTGTCATCGGCGAAATGACTACCTGCGTTAAGGCGAAGTTCTCATTTATTAATCGTTTTCTGAATACGGTTTACGATACCTGACTAACAGGCGGGGAACGTCATTAATATTTAATGCTACTCTGTTTGACGACACCTGAATGGAATTACGGAGGAGTCGTGTTAAGTTCAATGTTTGACGACCGGTTTAGCCTAGTGGGTAGTGCGCCTGCCTGTGAAGCTGACGGTCCTGGGTTCGAATCCCGGTCAGGGCAAATATTTGTGTGATGAGCATGAATATTTGTTTCTGAGTCTTGGATGTTTTCTATGTATTTAAGTATTTATTAAATATATCGTCGTCTAGTACCCATAACACAAGCCTTCTTGAGCTTACTGTGGGGCTAGTTCGATTTGTGTAAGATTGTCCTCTAATATTTATTTATTTATTTAATGTAAATACATTACAGGGATCGTACTGTTTCGTTATTTGGTTCATTATTTCATAGTGGGGCAATCTAATAATACGAAGTTGTTACCTAAATACATGATTCAGTTCTACACAGCATAAAATAATACAAAATATTGTATTATCGGTTTAAAAAATACCGGTATCGATTTACTACCTAGTTGGGTCATAGTCAGTTGTAAAAACAAAAGTTGTCCACCCGGTGGTCAATAGTTAACGGCTTATGTACATGTAAGTTATGTTTTTATTACATGGATTTATAGTTATGGAAACACCGTTTATGCGGGTTACTAGACCAATCCAAAATTATGCTTTGTGGCCCTTAACTTTTGATATGTCCACCGAAAAGACGCGAACCTAAATCTGACAATGACTCAATTAGATCGAACGTCATTTTCTGACGCTAGAAAGATGCTGCAGAAGACCTAAGGTGTCTTCGGGTAATTTCGAATGTCGGGAATGTTCCAGTCTAATTAAGATATTTTATTGCATCTCATCATCATCACCATCAAAAAGAAATGCTAAATTTTATGTTATGTAATTATATGTGTACGTATGTTTTATATCTCTTGTCTTTTTTATACCTTGTTGTACAGGTTGCTGAATTTGTCTACCTCCGTTCATTTCTTCTCTCATTTGCTCAAAGGTTAACTGGAAGAGATCCCTTAAAGGGATAAGCTCGCCTTTGTACATACCATTTCTTTTTGTATTTGTAATTTTTGTTATTGTGTACATAAAGAGTTTTACTACTACCACTACTAAATTTTTTGTTGATGTTTGGGTAGTGCAACAAAATCACTTAGTTAGACAGAAAACTGTTATTTTCGGAATTACCCGAAGACACCATATATACTGCGAACCGAAATCGAAGCATCTCTCTGTTTCGTTATTGGTTTGCGGTTGGCCCCCAGGATTGGCCTTAAGCGAGGCGTACCCGTTAGAGGAAATGGTACACAGGTAAACGTTCTGAGAACATCCAAAATATCTATACGCAGTACAGTGACAAAATACGAACATGATTTTAATCACAAGGGCGCAAGATCACTACATAGTATAAAACAAAGTCGCTTTCTCTGTCCCTATATCCCTATGTATGCTTAAATCTTTAAAACTACGCAACGGATTTTGATGCGGTTTTTTCTAATAGATAGAGTGATTGAAGAGGAAGGTTTATATGTATAATAACATCCATTAAATAGTGCACCCGTGCGAAGCCGGGGCGGGTCGCTAGTTCAATATAAGTATATCATAGATTTTTTTTTTTGTAATAGGCAACTGGTCATGAAAAATAGAATGACCCAACTATTGTTTTGTTTGTCCCATTTACGGAATCATGTCAAACTTTACTACTTCCTCTCATACATATTTAAAACACAACCTCCTTGCAAGTTTCATCCATGTTACTAGGCCAAATACATTAAAAAGTAATAACAAACAAAAGGTACTAAGTCACACGCTTTTAGAGTGAACTTATAGTAGTTTATGCAATCGTTATATAATGTATGCTTTTTTAGTCGAGAACTCCGTTTAGACCACGAGGCTTGCCGAGTGGTCTAATTAAGGTTCGAGACTTAAAAAGCTAATTATATAACTATTGCATACACTACTTTTTCTACGAGTCAACGGAAATTAATTAAACAAACCGAAACTATCAAACAAACTAGTCCTGCGGCAATGAACATTAGGCACATGGGTCGGGCGCTCGTTGGTCTTTTGTTCTGTCTGCGGCGTCACGTGATTGGTCAATTTCATAAGAGTACTGTAATGGTCACACGTGATTGGCCAATTTCATAAGAGTACAGTAAAAGGCGACACGTGATTGGTCTATTTCATAAGAGTTCACTGGAAGGGAACCAATAGAGAAATGTATGTGATTTTAGTTTTGTCTACTATATCGTAATTCAAACATTGTAGTCGACGAGTAGAAAAAGTCGTTTTTCGATGTTCCAAACTTAAACAACAAAATAACGAGTTGTCAGTTAGATCGCAAGAGAGTCATAACATCTTCCAACTTGTGCAAATAAAAGTGACGTTATTTCCAAAGAATCGTATGTCCCTACCTAATTCGTATAGTAGATACGACTTGTTGGTTTTTTACAGTAATTGTGTTAAAAGTTGTTAAGCTTTTTACGGTTCTTTACCCCTTTTTTATGCAAAAAGGCGGTGATCAATTTGATTGTTTCCTCCTTAGGGCATTTTAAACAAGATAAAGTTACTGGCGTTTAAACTTTAAACGCCAGTAACTAAAACCGCTTTTAGGCACTGGTCCCACCGCCGGCGAGTAGCGAGTAATCTCATAGTAATTCTACTCGCTTGAGCGAGAAAACGAGTAAAATTACTATGAGAGTAGGTACTCGCTGCTCGCCGACGGTGGTACCTGTGCCTTTACCATGAGTTTACATGACCGTACTCGCTGGCGACTGCGTAAAAAATTGTATGGGCAAAAGTACAGCGCCTCTGGCGGTTACGCAATAGAACTAAGAATCGGCATACTAAATCGTTTACGCAGTCGCTAGCGAGTACGGTCATGCAAACTCATGGTAAAGGCACAGTGCCTAAATGCGGTTTTTGTCCAGTTTATATAAATAATAATATATAAATCTTTTAAACAAATCGAACGGTATTCGTAAAAATGTTGCAAACAAATAGTAGATATTGTTATTGACCTTTATGGATTATATGATAAAATCAAGAGTGCAATTTGAATTTTTCATTGAAATGTTATAACGAAATTAAAGTTATCTAATAAATAAATCCTAATGGATATACGTGTGGCAAACAGGCGTACGGTACACCTGATGGTAACCGGCCACCGCAGCCTATAGACACCCGCAACTCCAAAAACTCACGTGCGCGCCGACCCTTTATAAAGTTTGAGGATGCACTGTGTTGATAGCAGAAGGAACACATTTAGGTCCCTCGCTCTCAACACAGTGCATCCTCGGGAGCTCTGGCAACCTTGCTCACCTCCAGGAACACAACACTACATACTTTATAGTAGATAATGTTATTATGGCTGTGGTCTTCTGCAAGGCGGAGGTATTGCTAATTCATCTAAACCTCGATTGTAACATACGCACGCAAACACGCACGCGCGCACCCACACGCGTACGCATATTAGACACAGTGTTGCCAGATTTACTGGTTTTGCGGTATGTCTACTGGTCTACTGGTTTTGCAAGAGAATCTACTGAATTTTACGAGTTGCATTCTGGTTTTAAAACTTTTTCTTACGTACATGCATTTGCGCATGAAAGAAAGAAAGAAAGAAAGAAAGAAAAAACATTTATTCGTGGCACAGACACAGTACAAATTAACATAACACCAAAATATAGAAAATAGCCACGAAATGGCCCCAAATCAGCATAGTGCTAGCCATTGGCTAGCGCTGGTCTTCCTTTGGGACCACGAGAAGCCACGAAAGACAAAAAACACTAAAGTCACAAACAACATAACAAACATAACACAATTTGAACAGACAAGAACAGACAAACATGAACGCGACCTTAAACAATCTTCAAACATCTGTGGTCTGTCACAAGTCGCAACTAGCGCCAGCGGACAACCACTAAAACAGTGACAGATTACGCGATTTCGTGAAATGAGAATGGAGGCATTAGGTTAGCGTCATATTATTATGACAATATTAAAATTACTGATTAAAACTAGACACATGAGCAAATGAAATGTCTGCGTTGTAGTCACAAAACGAGACGGAGAATAGCAATCAATCAATCATGCGAATGGTGCATAACCCAGTCGTAAGATAATGAATACTTATTGTTACAGACTGCTAGTTTCCAATCTGCAATTTTCCTCTCTCTTTTGATGGCATGGATAATGACGTATATTTATGAAGCAAGTGTTAAGGCGGGCTTAAATGACATCGATAAACGTCATTTATCAAAAATTTAGACTATGTTCCCATTGTGTCAGAACCGACGACAAATATATGGGAATGTGACTGATATCGTATCGGATAGTGTGAACACTAAGCGGTTTTCTTTACAATTTTGTCGGATCCGTCGCCGATATTGCATCGGATAGTGAGAGCTGGCCCTTACGAAGTTTCTTAGTTCCAATTCTATTCAAGTATCTGTGGGCTCTTTGTTTGTTTGTTTACTTACTTAGACGTGCCTGAAGTTAGAAAACTTTGAAAAGAGTGGTGAAAAATATTGAGGTAACGCGTAAATTCCTGTGATTCCAAACATCGAACCAGGCTGGTTATATTGTATATATATCGGGTAAAAAGAAAAAAAAAGTGAAACTGGTGATTTGACAATATCAGGAAGTAACTACAACGAAAGAAAACTTGTGATTTGATAAAATCAGGAAGTAAAAAGAAAGAAAACTTGTGATTTGGTAAGTTCTGGGCATAAAATTTTTCTACTGGTTTTTTCTCTTATGTCTCCTACGTTTTTCAGATTCGGTCTGGCAACACTGATTAGGCACATGCACACGCACGCACATAAGCACAAGGTTCATTTATTTATTTTAGTATTCCATTTTCGATCCATTTTTGACGACCGGTTTAGCCTAGTGAGTAGTGCACCTGCCTGTGAAGCTGACGGTCCTGGGTTCGAATCCCGGTCAGGGCAAATATTAGTGTGATTAGCATGAATATTTGTTTCTGAGTCTTGGATGTTTTCTATGTATTTAAGTATTTATATCTATTAAATACATATATCGTCGTCTAGTACCCATAACACAAAGCATTCTTGAGCTTACTGTGGGGCTAGTTCGATTTGTGTAAGATTGTCCTCTAATATTTATTTATTATTTATTTATTTTCAATTGTACAAAATTAAGAGTACTAGTTTTTGTATAGGGATGTTGCTTCAAAATTTATTGGTATCCAAATGATTATCCAAAAGAAAGAAGACATAAATTTATGCCAAATGGTGAAAATCTCATTCAAATTTCTCGAAAAATAATGGAGCTACAATCGTTAGAACGTTTTTAATTAGAGGGAGAAAGCGTTAAAAATCAGTGACGTCACTGACCTAAAGCGCCATAATAAATGACGATCGTTCAATACAGAGGTGCGTTTTGCGAAAAAAGGACAGAACATGCCCCCACTTAAAACTTTAAAGACGTATAATTATATAATTATTTATTCTATTGAGTTACTTTTTTCGCCATTTGATTGAGAATTTCATCCTTTTTCGAGAAAATTTGCAGTTATTGATTTTCTTATTTGGTGTCGACATCCATATTATGTATTTAATTAACCGCGTGAAACGAAGGTCTCCGTTTCAGCTTAGACAAAAATGTTTTCGTATGCCCATCCATCTCTTCTTCTCTACAGGTTGCATAAGTCAACTGATTCTCGTGAATTTTTGTGAGCAGGAGTTCTACCGCGAACCACAAACGAGGTTTTTTTTTTTTAATTTTTTAAATTTATTTTCAAAAAGGTACATAAAATTTCCAATTTAAATTTTACTCGCCAAACTGACAAGACAGTTTGTTGGCGAGACCGCGCTCATTTTAATAAGTCTATTATCATGCAGCTAAGTTACATAATTAAGTAATACTTGTAATTGTAAAAACTAGAACAATAATAATTATATTTTCTCTTTTCTTAACCAGTTAAATTCGTTATAAATAGTTGGAACCATAAACTGATTTGTTCTTCTGCCATAGTAATTGTTAACATAATTTTGCACATATTTTCCTAGTCTAATATTTCAGCACCTTAAATTCCACTCTGTCGCACTTAACTTGCAAGTGCGACAGAGAGGGAAAATTTCGAATGGCGTTCGCGGTAACAACCCACGTTCGATAATTACATAGAATGTTTTTCCGAGTCAGTTTTTGGAAATAAAACGCTTGCTAAGTTCTACAGCCCACAGAGCCACTAGCTTCTAATAGTTGTCCAACTCTAACGATATTAGTTAATCCCAGTTAAACATTAACAAACTTTTTATTACCAACCAGCAGTCGTGCCAACATACCGACGGAAACGCGTTCCAACTTCACCGGAACCGATTAAAAATTCCGCCGCGTTCCACATTCGAATTTCAAAGTTTATGCTTCGTTATGTTGGCACTAACTCGGATTTATGCCGATACAATGTTGGTAGCATTGAATATAACGGACTGGTTCGAATGGGTATTCTAATCGGGTTTCGGTATTAGTTCGCAGCGACCTAGTTGGAAATGTGCGCTGGAAGCTACAGGAGAATATGAGCCATTTTGTATCGTACAGTGCCGTTAAAAAGTTTATTTGAAATACGAATTTGAAATGAAATGAAATTAATTTATTCGTGACATAGATACTACAAGATACATTTTACCTATTAACTAATAAAATTGCCACGAAATGGTGCCGCCTCAGCATAATGCTGACTCACAAGCCAGCGCTGGTCTTCCGGCGAGACCATTTTTGTGGATCACGTTGCTCCGCTGTCCGACGCTGCCTTAACCTATTCTGAACGCACCAATTAATCCGAATTATATTTATTAATCTTACATAAAATAAGAAATTAAATATGAAATGCGGAAATGCGTATTCACAAGTAATGTAAATTAATATGTGTATTGTGTATGTGTGCGGCGGTACCGGGGCGAATATCTCAATGAAGTGTTAATTTAATTCATATCTTCATAGGATTCCTGCTCCCTTTTCACATCCAAATGGCCTTATGTCTTCTTGAGCCTATCACCCTTATTGAAACGCTCTTATAATTGAAATCTGTACTTTTGCTTTCAGCAAATACAGAATGTAACAAAAGTAGTGATATCCGTTTAAGGGCATATTCGGTATCGTGTTCTGATCGATCGATGAAATTTTTTTAATAAAATAAAGTAATTTTTCATCTCTCCTGTTCGGAATGTCCAATGTTCATATATAGCCGAGTTGAAAGTCGCTTTTCCGACCCTGGGGTGGACAGTATTTTTTTTTAAAGTTCTTTAGGCCGCAGCGCGCGCCGGCTGCTGGTTGCTGCAGCGCATGTTTTAACATTGGAAATGTTTCTTGTATCGTACAGGCGGCAGGTAGAGGGTGGAAATAGTGAAAAGTGAAACGACACCTTTTTTTGAGAACGGATAAATCTAAAGGCTTGAAACAAGGAGCAATTTCGTAGGGTGATTCTTGGGATCTAGGTCCTCGTGAAGATGAGCAGCATACTTGCAAAAGTTCAGTAGAAGGTAATATAGTACGGTAGTGTCACCGGTCCCACACAGTTCAAGAGCTTACACACATTCCAGTGACGTAACGAACATGTAACTGAACTACATTAGTACATTACACATGGGGAAAAGCGTTACTTTTCGATCACCGTTATTGTTATACCCGTTCCAAAAAAATCACCGTGACTTTGTCACTTCGGTTATTTCGTGGTCTGTGGCGGGGATGAGTTCAAACAGTGAACGAGAACAACAAAAGTTGATTATTGAATCAACGTGCCGATCACAGATCAACTTATTATCCATTACGACACCCAAGTTCCTTATTTCACTACACTTTGAAATAACCTCATTTGTAACAAATAGTTAGAATTGAAGACGCGCTACGCTTACGAGTAACGGAGAAGACAAAGCTTTTTGACACATTTATAGCTAGTTTATATGTATTATTGGTCCATAAACTTGTCGCGAGTTTAGTTTTTTCTGGATTTAATTCCTGACGTTATTTAGTAGCAATACTTACTGCATGGCTATTACTATTTATAACAGACTTCACAATGACATAAAAGACTTGCCGTTGAACAAATTTAAACATACCCTAAAACATTGGTTAATTCAACAATGTTTTTATTCTATAAGCGAATATTTTAATTATTATAAAAAAATGTGACATTATGTAAAATTATATTATTAGGTATCGTGATCTGAGTCTCATCATTATTATTATCTAATTGGCAATTGTGTATCCTTAGGTTTCTAATGACATTGTGTAATATTATTATTTGACTTTAATCTCATCATTTTATTGCTATCCAATTGTATCATTAAGTTTGTAATAATTATTATTATTATTTTGCATGCCAGCTGCTGGCAAAATGTGTGAAACTTGTACTCTATAATATCTTCTGTACCACATTTTAAGCAAAAATAAATGTATTTGTATTTGTATTTGTATTTGACCCCCTTTCATGCTTTCTTTAGTAAGTTGGTGTAACATTATTTATTAAAGGTAAAGGCTATTTTACATTGAGTCAGTAACTGACGTCAGTGCTGGCGCCGAAAACTGACCCGTGCTATTTAGACGCAGTCAGTATTTCGTCAGTAGTCGAGGATGATGATTGAAATCAGTTTATACGATGGCAGTGCCAGGTCAGCACTGACTCGGCAGTCGACTGACGTCAGTTACTGACCCTGTGTAAAATTGCCTTAATTACGTAATCAAGGGTAGTCCTCACCAATATTAAGAGGTCCTCTGTCGTTGCAGCATTCTCCATTCCAATCTATCTTGGGCCTTCAAGGGTAGTAAAAAGAAATAAAACATAATAAAAATAAAACTTACATCTACTTCTAAAATGGGTCTCTATGGCAGGGTACCGAGGATGCTGACAACATTTGGGTCATTGTCAGTTGAAAAAACAAAAGTTATCCACCCGGTGGTTAATAGTTAACGGCTTATGTACATGTAAGTTATGTCTTTATTACATGGATTTATAGTTACGGAAACACCGCTTATGCGGGTTACTAGACCAATCCAAAATTAAGCTTTGTAGCCCTTAACTTTTAATATGTCCACCGAAAAGACGCGAACCTAAATCTGACAATGACCCATTTCCTCGCTGAATCGCAGTTGAATATTGCGTTGAGCAAGGAAAGTAGCCGCTTTCGTCCCCGGTGGCCAATCGTTTATCCATTTCTTAATGGCAGATATTTCTAGAATATCCGTTAGTAAATACATTTTTAAATTAACGCCCCTCCGGTATATCCGCTCTCAAACTTTAAGGATGTAGGCGAAATAAATGAATTTTATTTTACGCGTACGTGATTCCTTTGGAGTTGCGGGCGTCTATAGGCTGCGGTGGCCGCTTACCATCAGGTGGATCGTAAGCTTGTTTGCCGCCGGCGTTGTATAAAAGTAGGCCGCAAAACTACTAGAATTTTTCAAGAGACCAGCCGAAAGAAACTCAACAGTGTCATTTTCTCCAAAGATATGCTGGAATACACTTTGTCATTGAAACAATATCTACTAGAAGATATTACACTTTGTAAAAGGTTGTACCTTTTGTGTGTGTTTTAAAAATGGAGTTTTGTAAGTTAGTCTTCGCCGTATATAGATGTAAGTTTGAAGGAATAACAAGAGGGAAATAAATTTAAAAAAAGGTAGCTCCTTGATAGCTCATTTGGCTAAGAGGCTCTTATCTAACGGCTCCTCTTCACAAGAGAGGCGGAAGGCCGTCTTGAAAGCCCTCGGAAGAAGAGTTATCATAAACTATTGGCTCTGTGAGCTGTTGACCGAGCGAGTTGTTTTTTTTAAATTTTGGTTTGAAAAAAATGGCTTAATAATTTCCGAAATGTGACTCGACTAAAAAATCTATACAGGGCGTCCCACGGCTATGCCACATGGAGGGAAAGTACCTTGAATATTGTAGGTGGAACATTATACTGAAAGAAGACATTATTTTAATTTAAAATACAATTTAAACTACATTCACAGATATTTAAATAATATTATGGTTGAACCGGGAATCGAACCTTAACACGAGAAAATTTCACATCAAATGTTAAAATTCATGATCTTCCTTTTATTTCTGACACTATGTTATTTAGCGAAAAATAATACTTATGATGAAGCCTTTCGATCGGTATGACAAAGCTACAGGGTAATTATTTTTCTCGTGTAACGGGTTCAATTCCCCGGTTAAACCATAAAATTATTTAAATATCTGTGAATGCAGTTTAGATCGTTTTATTTAATTCAAATAATGTCTTCTTTCAGTAAAATGTTCCATCTACAATATTCAAGACACCATCCTGTATAATTGTCGAACCTGCTCACAAAATTTTAAGAGAGTAATTTTTCTTTTTTTATCATCAAAAAACATTGCACATATTTTTGTTCTTTAAAATTCTACGCGATAATGCTGAAAGTACCTTCTTTCAAATGAAAAAAATTGAAATCGGTTCACGTGATAGAATTATCCATGAAAAACCCCATACATACCAAGTTATTTAGTCCCTCAAATTTGTAACATAATTCGCCGATAGATGGCGCTGTGCTCATGGCGTTCAAATTCTACACCATATTGTTGAGATTTTCCTGAATTATACTCGCACTTGACCGGTGTTTTTTTTTTAATTTTATGGCAAACATAAATCCCACTTCGGAAAGAATATAAGCAAACTCGATTTATCGATAACATGTTCAAGATTAGCATCGCATTGCTCTGTTTGTCACAACACAATACGATCCATAATTCAATTTCTAAACGTATCGTATTGTTTATTTTATTGTTTTATTATGCTAAAGAAGTTGTTAAATAATGGAACAATATGGCACACATTTTCAGTTAGTCAACGGGAAAATGTGACGCCCTAAGAATTTATTTTAGGGTTCCGTCGTAAACAAGGGACCCGTATAGTTTCGCCATGTCCGTCCGTCCGCGGCTTGGCTCAGTAACCGTTAGTACTAAAAAGTTGTAATTTTGCGTGAGTATACTTATTAATTACGCCGATAAAATGGTAGAATAAAGTCTTGAAAAACATTTATTTTAGGGTACCTCTCCTACTTGTAACGTGGGGGTGCAATTTTTTCTCTTCTAATCAAACCTCAACCCCATCCTTGTACGAGCTAGCATCGTACATCGTATATCATTTAGTATAAACATTGCCTTATTTCCAATATGTTGACTCGTGTAACCTAGTTTATTGTCTTACGACACTTCAGTGCATTAAAGACACTCATTAACATCAAACGTATGTTACTTATTTTGACATTATATCTAATCCTGCATCCTGTGACATACATATATATTTGACATCTTGACAGTGTGGTCGTACAGGCCCGTACGTGTCGTTGGATAGGTTGGATAGGTCGTTCAAAATTATTTTCTGATTTAGATGGGTGTCTGAAACCATTTTTTGATTTAGATATTCGTTTTCTTTGATAGGTTTAAAGTGATATTTTTTGTTATATTCAAGTGTCCGCCCTCACCCCCCTCCCCCACTGCCAAATAAACGGTGGGTAATGGGGGGTGTAAAATAATCATAGTAGTCAATCGTGCGGGTCATTTAAAAAACGACCACGTAGATCGTTTAAAACACGACCACGCGGACCGTTTAAGACCCAGCCATGCGGGTCATTTAAAAAACGACCACGCGGGCCGTTTATAACACGACCAAGCAGACCGTTTAAAACACGACCACGCGGTCCGTTTATAACACGACCACGCGGGCCGTTTATAACACGACCACGCGGTCCGTTTATAACACGACCACGCAGTCCGTTTATAACACGACCACGCAGTCCGTTTATAACACGACCACGCAGTCCGTTTATAACACGACCACGCAGTCCGTTTATAACACGACCACGCAGTCCGTTTATAACACGACCACGCAGTCCGTTTATAACACGACCACGCAGTCCGTTTATAACACGACCACGCAGTCCGTTTATAACACGACCACGCAGTCCGTTTATAACACGACCACGCAGTCCGTTTATAACACGACCACGCAGTCCGTTTATAACACGACCACGCAGTCCGTTTATAACACGACCACGCAGTCCGTTTATAACACGACCACGCGGCCCGTTTATAACACGACCACGCGGTCCGTTTATAACACGACCACGCGGTCCGTTTATAACACGACCACGCGGTCCGTTTATAACACGACCACGCAGTCCGTTTATAACACGACCACGCGGTCCGTTTATAACACGACCACGCAGTCCGTTTATAACACGACCACGCGGCCCGTTTATAACACGACCACGCGGTCCGTTTATAACACGACCACGCGGTCCGTTTATAACACGACCACGCAGTCCGTTTATAACACGACCACGCAGTCCGTTTATAACACGACCACGCGGCCCGTTTATAACACGACCACGCGGTCCGTTTATAACACGACCACGCGGTCCGTTTATAACACGACCACGCGGTCCGTTTATAACACGACCAAGCAGACCGTTTAAAACACGACCATGCGGACCGTTTAAGACACAACCAAGCGGGCCGTTTAAAATACGACCACGAGGACCGTTTTAAACACGGCCACGCGGTCAATTTTAAACATAATCACGCGGTCCGTTTATAACACGACCAAGCAGACCGTTTAAAACATGACCATGCGGACCGTTTAAGACACAACCAAGCGGGCCGTTTAAAATACGACCACGAGAACCGTTTAAGACACGACCACGCGGTCCGTTTAAAACACGACCACGCGGGCCGTTTTAAACACGACCACGCGGGCCATTTAAAAAACGACCACGCGGGCCGTTTAAAAGAGGTAATAGGTGTCATTTATTGTGCACTAAGGTACCATTATAAATACTAGTGAGAAAACTTTGCAACATTACGAGTACAATGCAAACTGCAATATACAGCATTTTACTGCAGTTTAATGTTAGCGCATTGAGGCGTAAATCACAATATTACATCTGCGTGATGAAAGCTGTTTCAAACCTTGTAAAAATGTAATAAAATGCTCAACAAGTATTAAAACTGCATAACGCTCATACATAATACAAAAGTTTCTAGATATACGTGAATCTGCCAGCAAAACTCAAAATTCTCACCAATTTATGCTACCTACCAATTTTACTACTTCTGAACGTTCGCTTTGGGCTATTAGTTACGTAATATTATATAAGTTTTACGTAATATTATAACATTTCAAACTCACATGGCCATTAGAATTACAATCTGTAGTAAATCAAATCATTTATTCCATAAATTAACCAACTAATGTACTATTAATCCAAAAATGAAATCCGCAACATGCTTCGTCAAATTAACTTAACATAAAGGACCGCCCCGGATCGTATATGGCTCGCCCGGATGAATTACAATTGAAAACGGGATATTTATGATACATATTTTTATTTTTGATTTCTTAATATTTCGGCACTTTTTACAAGAGCCATCATCAAGGATTGACTGACGTGCTGCGAGTTTTGGGTTCGTGATGTGAGGAATATCGGGAATTCAAAAATACAAATAGGTACCTCATCATCATCATATCAGCCGAAAGACGTCCACTGCTGGACATAGGCCTCCCCCAAAGAGTGCCATACTGACCGACCGGTCATGCAGCGCAGGACCCTGCGCCACCCGCATCCAGCGGGCTCCCGCGATCTTTACCAGGTCATCAGTCCACCTTGTGGGGAGCCACGCTGCGCCTTCCGGTCCGTGGTCGCCACTCGAGAACCTTCCGGCCCCAACGGCCATCGGCTACGTGCAATGTGCCCCGTGTGTGATAAATAGCGCCTGGGGCCTCTTAAAACTAGTTCCTACGCCAAATCTTAGGATTAGTTGTTAAAGAGGATCCCGGTATCCTAAGGGCGTAACCGGGAAAACGCTAGTTCCGTACATGGCGGGAATAAGTTCACAAATCGAGGTGAAAAATTTCATAGTAACTTCGTACTAGTGTTCAGTGGAATTGACATGATGAGAGACTTCGCTCTGTTCTCATTTGATTTTATTTTTAGACTGACGCTCAGAGACCTTATACATTTCTGAGGATATTTATTTATTAGATTTTATCATTTCCATGTTGACATGTTATAGATATAGCTCGAAATATTTTATTATAGTGTACCTACTTTATTACCTTTTATCTTGACGCTTAGAGACCTTATACATCTCTAACAAATCTCGATTGTTATTAGTTTCTTAGTCTTATTTTTGACATGTAACACTACATTTAATTAATGATACTTTGTTTATTGTATTATTTTGATGTACTTAGATAGATTTTGACTTGTAAAAGTGCCCTTGAGGCCTATTTGCAGAATAAATGTTTTAATTTTGATTTTGATTTCATAAATTTGAACCTTATGCAATGTTGTCTAGTAAAGTGCCAAGGTTTGGAATTTCTTGCGAGCGGCTATATTTTCGATGGGATTGTTCTGGATTAGCATCTAGTATTGCAATTAATTAATATGGGCAATATTACCCGTATTAACGCCTTAAGGCGTAAACCGTATTACGCCCTCATAATAAAAGTTGTTTCATGCCCTATAAAATGTAATAAAAGTTTAATTAGTAGATGGGCCATTCTACTTTTTCATATACATAATTTTCAGACACTTTTTTTTTAATGCAGATTTTGGAATACTTGGCCCTCACTTCATATTTTTGTATTGTTATTTAGAAAGAGGTTTAATTGCAGTATCACTTCCGATAGTTTTCGTAATTAACGAACCACAGCTAATATCCATAAATCGAGTAACTCAGTGGTCCTTGGATGTCTCACCATTTGTATGAGAAAATAGTTTTTACCACGATGTTACCCACCATTTACAGAAATATGTTAATATTTAAGTATTTTTATCCACAAAGTCCTTTTATTAGGTTCAGGTACTATTTAGAAATCCTATTTTTGTACACTAATTCAATACATTTCATAGATCTTTTTTGTAACAGAAAACTGGTCATGAAAAAGTAGAATGACCCAGATATTAAAGTTACATAACGCTTATACAAAAGCTTGTAAGATCCTTAGTAAATCTGTAGGTAAAAGTTAAATAATGAAAATACTTAACTTTTCCCAACACGATGCTTTTACTGCTGTTAAACGTTACGCTTCGCCATTAGGACGTAAAGTACAGCATTATATTACCGGTCGGACAAAATAGTTTTAAGCCGCTGTAAAAATGTTGTTAAAATCTTAAGCGTCCATTGTAACCATAAGGGCGCAGTTCGACATTATTATTTTGTCGTCCATGACATCACCAATCGTGTCGAATATCACAAAATTAACTGATGTTACAGGGTCAATCAACTTTTTCTTGTTGTTATTCTGTCTCGCCAGCGAGGAGACAATAATAACCGAGTTTCTTACAAAAATGTTTATAATATGGACTTCAAGAATGCTCAAGAACTGACCCATACTCTAATGGATTGATGTTCACTGTTAAAACTCATGTATGGTACATTTAAACTCTATCACAGTTTTAAATAGTGACTCAGGAGTCGTAACCATGGTAACGAGCAACAAAGAATAATTGATCCTCCCTACAAAATTGACCTGTATGTTCTCTTCAACATTTAAGTGTCAATTTGACAACCATTGTAATATAAATAATAAATAAATAAATATTAGAGGACAATCTTACACAAATCGAACTAGCCCCACAGTAAGCTCAAGAAGGCTTGTGTTATGGGTACTAGACGACGATATATTTAATAGATATAAATACTTAAATACATAGAAAACATCCAAGACTCAGAAACAAATATTCATGCTCATCACACAAATATTTGCCCTGACCGGGATTCGAACCCAGGACCGTCAGCTTCACAGGCAGGTGCACTACCCACTAGGCTAAACCGGTCGTAATAGACTTATTCCAACATTAATATATGTAATTCTAACATAATGTTAAGTAGTCATTTCGTGTTTCTGCACATCATCATCCTTCTAGCGTTATCCCGGTACAGTTGCATCCTGAAGGATGGCCGGGGTCCGCTACCTAATCCCAAGAGTTGGCGTAGGCACTAGTTTTTACGGAAGCGACTGCCATCTGACCTTCCAACCCGAGGGGAAACCAGACCTTATTGGAATTAGGTTCGTCAAGTGAGAGGGCAACTTGACTGTTAGAAGTTCTCAAGTCGCCTGAAGGCCTCTAACTTGGCTTAATGACTGCTATCATAGATAGCAGCCCGGATCAACGGCTTGACGTGCCTTCCAAAGCACGGGAGCGCTCAGTTAATAACCACTCAAAGCGGTCACCCATCCAATAACTGACCTGGGCCGACGTTAACCTCGCATACCACACGCGGTGCGCGGGCGCCGCTGGGCCACGAGCGCTCCGTGTTTCTTCACATATAAGTGAAAAAAAAACATGATTTGACGAAGCGCAACCAACGCAAGTTGATAATCGGGTAAAATGTTAATGCACATTCAGTATTTATTCACGAAGTATACTATTATCTTTTATGCCGACCGGTTTAGCCTAGTGGGTAGTGCACCTGCCTGTGAAGCTGACGGTCCTGGGTTCGAATCCCGGTCAGGGGTATTTAAGTATTTATATCTATTAAATAAATCGTCGTCTAGTACCCATAACACAAGCCTTCTTGAGCTTACTGTGGGGCTAGTTCGATTTGTGTAAGATTGTCCTCTAATATTTATTTATTTATTTTATTTTATGACGGTCGATAATGAGGTAACAATACCGCACAATAGGACAATGAATCGGATACAAGCAATTCCCAAATACTATATCTCATGTGTTTTCCTTCATCGAAAACTGAAAAACAGTCGCCATATTACTGTCTGTTACTAAATCTAGTTGAATAGCGTTCTAGGGGAAAATAAGAATCACACTGCCGGTAAAATCGTTTTTACTGCACTTGAGACAGGAGCGGCCGTTACCTGTATTAGGAAGTAAAGTGCATATTACGTGTTCGACGGAATAGCTTTACACCCTGTTACAATGTTACATTAGTGTTAGAGTGTATTGGAGAGAAATTCTTTTTATAATACTTTTAAAACCCAAGGTTACGCAAAGGGCTATTTACACTTGTAAGTTTATTACAATAAAATAGACCTGAAAGTAATCACTTTTAACCAGCTAAGTGAAGAGCCATTTCCGAGACATAATTACTTGTAATTCACTTTTTAATTAATATTTTTAGCGTAAATACATGACATTCACTTCTTAATTAATATTTTTAGCGTAAGTAGCGATATTATACATGACTCTATAATATCTTCATTGTATCTAGTTGACACGTTCTTTCAGGAAAGCATATCAAACGATTCGACATGTTTTCTTGTGGAACTACACATTGTAAATACCTATTATTTTTTCCTCGTTTTTCTTTCAATTCTCTTTTGTTGTTTACCACTTAAGTAGGTTAAGTGGTATCATTGTAATAAGCATATTTTTGGAGAAAATTACTGACTGTCGAGTTTCTTTCGGCGTTTCTTTTCGGCAGTGGCCTCATGAGAAACGCTAGTAGTTTTTGACTTATAAAAGTGCCTTTGCGGCCTACTTGTAGAATAAAGTTCATTTATTTCATTTAAACTCCTTACTACCAGCCTCTTAGCCGACCACTGCAGTATGGACACAGATAAATTAGTTTTAATTACTTACATAAAACAATTATACTTAAAAACTTTGCCTTTTAGCTTGCTCTGGCCTTAGGGGCCTATTAACATAGTAATTATTATCACAATACTTTAAAAAAAATTAAAAATTTAACCTGTTTATTTCTCTTAATTAACCTAATTACAAATGGCTTAACAAGGCCTTAATCTTAAAATTAAAGATTTTGCGTGGCCTCGGTTAGAGACAGAATGAGTTGCTCACGCATTTTTAATTCAGAATATTATGATTATGATTACTAACATTTCCTAAGTATAAAAGTAGGTATAATAGATAAACCTATGTATAGTTATATATATCATTATGTATGGCCTAAGTATGGGTGTGCATCCTCCCCTTCCCTCTAAAATATATCTTTAATGAAATATTTTTTCATCACACTTTTAATTTGTTTACTGTTTTTACTTTTTAGCTTTTCTACAATTGTCAAAGGTAGATAGTTTAATAGTTGGGGAAGGATGCACCTCCATGTCCTTCTGCCATACTCATTACATTGGTTGGGAACACGATATAGCGGGAGGTTGGAAATATGGCGAAGGTTATTAGGCTTCCGGTTTTTTTCTAATAATCTTACTTACTGCTGTTGCGCAGCGCAACGACCCGAAGCGAGTCTTAAACAACTCGCATCGCGGCGGCTTCCCTGTCCATAGCCATTTCCCACCCAACGACGGCCCGGATCTCGATTAGGCCCTCTGGGCTTCGTCGCTCCACAATACTGGAATGTTAATAAAAAAAAAATCGTTTATTATCAGACATCAGTGGTCCATAGTTTGTTAGTAAACAAAAAGACTTAATCTATGTTAGAGATAATAATTTACAATTTAGCAAAGAGTCATTTTTTTTAGTAAATTAATAAAACATAAGATTATACCCCACCTGGTCAGGTTCAACGAGGCGCACGCGTACACGGGGCGTGCAGCTCGTTGAACCTGCCGGCGCTGGCCCGCCTTCCCGCCACGACCTGCAGGAGACTGTTGGGGCTTCCCCTCACTCTGCGTAATAAAGAGGCGACTTTATTTCGCATGAGTGCAAAAAAATCGTCTATGTGCGCATCTGCAAACATGCCTGAAGCACTGCAGTATCGAGGAAGCCCCGCCATCGCCCGGAACAGGTCATTGTACAAAACACGCAGGGCATAAATAATATCAATAATATCGCGATTTTCGAAATTGTCCCAAATTTCCTTTTGATCGATTGTAGCTAACTGTACGCAGTCCGCGGCTGGAATAAGTCCAGTTTGCCCTGTAAACACTTTCCAGCTCGTACGTGACTGACATCACTAAATACTTTTTTAATGTGGAATAGCGTTTATGGGGAAACGCTAGCCTGTACCTCTAAAGGGAATGAAAATAAAATAAATACTGTTGCGATTTTCAGTCTGTCATTTTGAATTATTAACCCATTCGAGGCCCACGAACGCTATGTAGCACGTAGCAGCATTTTACTGTCTTATAGCGGAAATCTCGAATAGGTTAAAGTTAAAAACTTATACATCGAAATAAAAATAAATAAAAACAACAGCTAAAAAATCTAAAACAAATATCGGCAAGAACTTAATCTCTAATAGAATAGTAAAGGCATGGAACAAATTACCTTCAGAAGTAGTGAACGCTAACAGTGTTAATCAGTTTAAAAACAAACTTGACAAACTAAGATCTAAGCAGTGTTAACCAGTGCCAAGTGAACTATGATTTAGACGTATCAGCGTCAGCTGCCTGTCTAAAATATATAATAATAATATAATATAATATAAAAAAAAACAAGTTATGCAGTGGTTTATTTTATTATAATTATTTATACGGGTATAAGCAAAGACCTTTAAGGGCTGCCAGAATAGATCAATACTGGTCGAGGCGGCAAAGAAGGCCCACAAAAAAAAATAAAAATAAGTGGTTTATTTTTCACATAATTTGTATTACGTGTTAGTATTTAATATCCCTATCAAACCGAGACCTATTCTAACGACGTATCGTAACATATTCGTAATGACCTCTCTTATTAAAATAAAATATCTGTGTAACATTATTCCTCTAGGAACCCCACAACACAATGCCATACCTCGTACATCATTAAAAATACGCATAATACTTGTTTTGGACCACCGTATTTAAATTAACGTAACAAAAATTACAAAATCATCAAAACAACAAAACACGTACTTAGTTTCTATAACGATGTACATGTATTTTTTTATTAGAATGAACCAAAGCGAATATAATATCTTGAATAAAAATATACCTGTGTTCTTCTGGGAATAGCTAGGTGTGTCTGACACAACGTATTGATATGACTTTGGCGTGACGTTTGTTACATACCCTCGTGGCGCCCACGCGCCTTTTGATAAACCAAAATAAGCATGGCGGCTCCAGCCCAGCACTTTTTTCAACTAACCTTCAATTACTGCCTACGCGCCTTTCAGAAGGCCATATTAATAAACTCTGTAAATCTAGTAATTGAGGCCCAGTGGCCTTTGTAAAGAACAAAAGGTAGACAAATAATTGAATTTAAAAACACATGCTAATATAATCATAATTATACCCTGAAAGTTTCACTTCAAACCGGTAACTCTAACATATACAAATTTCAACTCAAAATCTTGGGCGGATATGACTGTAACTATTATGTCCTATAAGAAGGACAGTCGGGTCATAGTTAAAGAGGAGCCAAAAAATCTGTGGGCGCCACGAGAATACGCAGTAGGTGTCAAAAGTATCCCCCTACGGCCTCTTTTTTTAGTTGTACCCTTAACCAGGGTCCGTTTTGACCTTATCCCAAGATTTGGCGTAGGAACTAACTTAATTTTACGAAAGCGACTGCAATCTGAGCATCCGACCTCGTGATAAAACTAGACCTTATGTCCTCACGATGTTTTTCTTCAAATTCAAATTCAAAATGATTTATTGCCAAAAAAAACAAAATGTGTATAGTACGAAGGATCTCTTATAACATAACTTAAAATAGACACTTACAAGACATATTTATTTGTATCAGGTTGGGCAATGGGTGCTCGTCTCAGCATATGCAGGGCTTTAGGCCTTGCGCTGATTTTCAGACGAGTCCCTTCGACAGGGTTGGTCGTAACACTACGTCTAGGAGACAATAATTGAATTGCTAACTGAATTATGTGCGCGATGGTGTTTATTTGATGTTCGCAGGTGGGTTTGATGGTTCACTGTAAAGCTACTGTTAAATGTCAAATAAACACCGTCAAATCGCTCTCCTTCTCATACTGCCGTGGTGTTTCCTTCTCTGCCCACACATTGCTCGAATACCGTAATTAAACACAACGTTCGAACGTTTTTTGACTCCCGCCCAAAAAACCTATAAAACAGGGACCGATGAAAAAATAAAATAAATAAATAAAGAATTTATTCACGAAAACAGTACTCAAATTTAGAATGAAGGAAAAATTGAAAAATTTAGGCACCGAGCAGGATTCGAACCAGCGACCTCCCGGCACTCGCGGCCAGTCGCTCTAGCCAACTGAGCGGTGCAATCGCTACCCAGTTCCAAATTCATCAACCGTTCCTTCGTATTAAGCAGTACCGCTGCTAACGTAAACTATTTTTTTTATTAAAAAAAAAAAAATACAGTACTCTTTTACAACTTGTTGTAACTTCCGCCAAACTGTATAACAGTTTGTTGGCAGAAATAAGCTCCCTCTCTTTATATTACTGTTTTAAGTTAGCTATTTAGTTAAGTACATCAACTGCTAGTAGTGTAAGTTATAAATGTGAGTTTGAATCGTCTGCAATAGACGTAAACGGCCATGATGGTGAAGTTAAGTCAAATAGGCCCCTAGCCGTAATACAAGCGATGTATAATAAAGAAGACATTACGTATTCTTTATTCGACGTCGGATTTAATAAAGGTCTATAATGGCACAAAAGTCATGTGCTTTATTTATGTAAGCTGTTTCGTGTCATTATATTCTGTAATATATGACCGTTTGTAAAGCCTTTGTATAAGTAGATAGGGCATGCAATATCGGACGGTTTTTCAATTCCGGAATTACTTTCGATCATCATCATCCTCAGGTACAGTTGCATCCTGAAGGATGCCCGGGGTCCGCTACCTAATCCCAAGACTTGGCGTAGGCACTCGTTTTTACGGAAGCGACTGCCATCGGACCTTCCAACCCGAGGGGAAACCAGACCTTATTGGAATTAGGCTTGTCAAGTGAGTGGGCAACTTGACTGTTAGAAGTTCTCAAGCCGCCTGAAGGCCTCTAACTTGACTTAACGACTGCCCAATTAATAACTTTCGATATTGGCCTCTAATTCCGGAATTCCGGAACTGGTTCCGGAATTGGCATTTACTTTTGTCAACTAAATGGATGTCACAAAAATGTACTAAAAATATGAATGATTATCGTTTTAAAGGCAATCTTCAGATAGGATATCCTGTTTTTTAATGACACTCGTAAGTAAAAGAAATAAAGAATGTTCCACATGCTCATTTTTAATTTACTTTTTCACTTTACCACATTACATCGAAAGCATACAAACACAGACGAGGTGATGTTCTTCAAGAATGGTGAAAACACTGACAACACCCTAAATTCCGGAATGCAAGCCCTAAGTAGAATTGTGTTGTAACGAATCCGAAATTTCTATGACAATAAATAGAGACGTCTTATGTCAATCAATATATTTCAGTATCCATTTTAAAACGTAAAACCATTTTTCTTCAGATAATAATGTTAAATAAGAAATGAATTATACATACGTAGGATTACAAGAAAATTAAAGTTAACAAATAACACTTAATCTAAATTATTAACAGACTAAAAACTGACAATTTAAAAAGAGTAGTCTCTCCAACAGCTCCGCCTGCGGCATGGGTGCATAACCTCTCTGTATTGCGAGGGCAACGCGTCTTATGTTACGGCTTATGTTAAGATATTTAGGAAATCTTCAATTATTATTTGACGACCGGTTTAGCCTAGTGGGTAGTGCACCTGCCTGTGAAGCTGACGGTCCTGGGTTCGAATCCCGGTCAGGGCAAATATTTGTGTGATGAGCATGAATATTTGTTTCTGAGTCTTGGATGTTTTCTATGTATTTAAGTATTTATATCTATTAAATATATCGTCGTCTAGTACCCATAACACAAGCCTTCTTGAGCTTACTGTGGGGAAGTTCGATTTGTGTAAGATTGTCCTCTAATATTTATTTATTTATTTATTATAATAAACCTCTATTCACACTCCCGGCATACGCTAGTTTCCAAATGACCTGTTTAACCCGGGCCTCGTTGCTGCCGAAAAAACACCAGTATTTATCGAAGCACAACACTTCGAATATAAAGTTACGCACATAATTCGAATTTCCCGTGAGGTGTACTTATACTGGGGTATTAAAATGTGATGAATAAGGACTTCATTCCGGATTTCCGGTGAATGCTATAACCAGACTACTCAAGATTGAACTTTACTGTGACAAAGATGAGAGTGTTGAGAGCGAGAGACCTAAATTTGTCCCTTCTGTTGTCAACACAGTGCATCCTCAAATTTTATAAAGGGTCGGCAACGCGTACGTGACTCCTTTGGAGTTGCGGGCGTCTATAGGCTGCGGTGGCCGTTTACCATCAGGTGGACCGTAAGCTTGTTTGCCACCGGCGTTGTATAAAAATACATGAAACAAAATTACGAGTTTATCTATTACTCTGTAAATTCTAGAAAATGGAGCTATTGTATCTATTTTTAACTCAGTAAATCATTCAAACAGATCTGACGTCAAAAATCTGATATTTTGCTAGATTGCAAAACAGACAACGGTACAAAGTTATTTGTTTGTCGGCCGTCCGTCTGTTTGAACTGAAAACCTTTTATTGCAGCTCTTGCAAACTTCGTTTAAATTCTGCTTCGTTGTTTTACAATTTAAGGGAACAAAGTTGGCCGATGTTTTTGTGGAATCACAATTCCTCCTTTTTTTGTTTTCAAGTCGAGGACATTGTGTCGATTTCTTAAAATATCTCCATTTTAGAATTTGGCATAAAATTAATGTGCGGAATCTAACTATGGGTAGCTCGTATCTTTCCAACATAAAAGGTTTATTTAAGTATATTTCTCAGTCTGTTTTTTGTAGTTTGTTTGATGGCATGAAACTTCTGAATATAAACAGTACCATCAAAATAAGTAGAAACATTTTAAAAACTTGTATTTCAAAAACTAGTGTGAAAATTGCCTCAGAACATTTCTTTCAATAACATTGCAAAGTGTAATAGAAATGTTTCACAGTTGAGACAAATTACGATACTTTTAGTTACTGAAGTTGCGGAGTATTGAATAAAAAACTAAGAATAACAAGCACCTTTTAATTATTTAACTGTTAGGTTAATTTGATTAAAATAGCAAAAATTAATAGTTGGTTGATTGACTGCTTGACTTTATATAAATATGCCTGCCCGCCATATTGAAAGTTTCATTCTGTTCTAGACTGTGCTAGGCATCGGACCTATTGACTTCCCAGTGAATTAAAATATAAATTAAAATAAATAATATAAGAAGTCTATAAAAAATAAAGTATTTCTCTTGTGGCCCCATACCTTATCCTTCTATATTAACAACGTCTGCCACACATAAAATTGGCAGTGGTCACTATTCCATAGGAATATGCGTCTAATTTGTTAGTGATATTCTTAGAATTACCAATGATTACAGGGTACGTTAAATTAACGAAACGTTTATAATAGATCCTTTGCCATGAAACTGACATGATTTTTTAAACCTAACTTAAATTCGTTATCTTTGTTCCAGACCCTTACACTTCCTCAGCAATCCAATGCAACGAGACGATAGTGCTGTCGCACCTGCGGCCGCACGCCACTCTCTCGTCGCCGGGCTTCCCGCGCGCGTACCCGGACGACGTGCAGTGCGTGAGCGAAGTGCGCGCGCCACCGGCGCACGCGCTTCTCGTGCAGTTCGAGGAGCTGCTTACAGAGCACGAGCCGCAGTGAGTGCTTCTAACTATCCTAACAACACAACGGTGGCAAAAGACAAGGCACTTGTGACTCCTCTGGTGTTGCAGGTGTCTATGGGCGATGGTAACCTATTACCATCAGGCGATCCGTCTGCTCGTTTGCCTCCGATAACATTAAAAAAATCACATTGCGGATACAGTTTTGATCAGTGAAATACAAAAGGAAGGGGTATTTCTATTGTTTAAAAAGGGCACTTAGGACCTTTTTCAAGGGGGCAATTGCCCCTATTGCTAGTCATCATAAGGGAGGTTTAAGAACTGCTGTTGCCACATAACGAACACAGGATGTCATCTCGTCGGATTTACGACAAATCTGGTACCTGAATTACCCACAGCAGACTTCGTTTACCATCGTCACGTTTAACACATTCGCTATATTATCATTTCTTGGTTGTTTATTTTATCCTGGTCACGGCACCAATGTGTAAATCTACCCATTAACTGTCACTCAGTTAACCTTTTATAGTAAAACATTTACTCATTCAGACAAGGTAATATGTCTTTATTCAGGTTATTTTATGACAACACTCAAACTTCCAGGCTATTGGTTGACACTGATATTAAACGTCGACGAAAAACGACTCAAGTTTAACCGGAGTTTATTATTACCTCGCTGTCGCCCGCTGGAGGTAAATATTAAATTTCCGTCGGACGGCCCGATTTAACTGTCTCCTGAACAGACATTTAACCTGCCGTGACCATGAGTCAAGAATAAGGTCACGTCAGAGTATTGAGCGTAGCTGCCTTCAAGTCTACTCAAGCGAAATATATAACCTGACCGCAATTTAATCTTAGAGCGCAACTTTCTTTCAAAACGCTGCTTTGAGTTGAAATGAAACGATACCCTAATGCTGTCACTCCCGCGTCCGTCCGTCCGTCCGTTGTCTATCATAAAATGTGGTTTTCAAGATTTTTTAAACTTCCCATTGACCTATGAACTTGATAATGATAAGATGTTTATTTGTAAAGTCATGTACATGAGATGTTACAATAATGCAAAAGTTTCCATGACGCCCCGTCGGGGCACAAAAGTGATCTTATAATTAACTTAATTCTAAATTCCAGGTCATGCTTATGATTGAATGAATTGAATATTTATTATAAGTAAAGTATATTTTACCAGCTATTACTAATACATTGATAAACACAATTTTTGATTTTTTTTTGTTTATTTATTTATACTTTATTGCACAAAAATACAGTGTACAAACGGCGAACTTAATGCCAAATGGCATTCTCTACCAGTCAACTACAGGGCTAAAGAGAGACACTTAAAACGGTGCAGGAAAATGTAGGAACGTGGAAATGCAAAACAGACTTCAATAAAATTAAAATATACGCATAATTACACATCATTTACTTATATACAGACAAATATTAACTAATACATATTGATAAATACATATATATATGATGGACGCTATCTTTTTTTTATACAACGCCGGTGGCAAACAAGCTTACGGTCCACCTGATGGTAAGCGGCCACCGCAGCCTATAGACGCCCGCAACTCCAAAGGAGTCACGTACGCGTTGCCGACCCTTTATAAGATTTGAGGATGCACTGTGTTGACAGCAGAAGGAACACATTTAGGTCCCTCGCTCTCAACACAGTGCATCCTCGGGAGCTCTGGCAACCTTGCTCACCTCCAGGAACACAACACTACATACTTGTATAGTAGATAATGTTATTATGGCTGTGGTCTTCTGCAAGGCGGAGGTACTTCCCCAGTTGGGCTGCTCCAAATTCGAGCAAGATCACATTTTGCTGTGCCCTACCTCTCTCAAAAACTAAACTCTTCTGTCAACAGATGTTGTTGAATGTTGTGTGTGTTTTTCCTATTAAAACCAATAAAGTTGGCGGTTGGTTCGGATCCTTAAATGTGCGAAGTGGGACACGCACTTGGCCGGTTTTTTATTTCTTGTATTAATTAGTTTCTACTCACAGTTTCAACCGAATCTGAGGTGTGAGCTGAATCGAGGATACTGGGAAGTGTGGGATCTATTCTCTAATATACTGTCTCTCGCCTCTTTGTTAGAATACGAGTTTATACCTCCTTTCATCTTAAATACAATACAATGCAAGAGAGAACACTAAAAGAAGAGGAAAACCGATGCTGCATAGCTACGTGTGCATTAACTTGAAGCAAGACAAGTATAGCATGAGTAAAAGCGAGACAACTATTCTAACATCAAATGTGATGCCAACTTTCACATGCCTGTTGAGGCTAAACATATTAAGGAACCTAAGATCAATTGCAACATCTATACTTGTACCATATGTTTAAAGTGAATAAAACATTCATTCATTCATTCAATGCTAAAATTTTCAACAATCTCAACTTTAATTAATTCAACTCTTTTCATAAACTCTGCAAAACGCGATAACATCGTCCTTCTATTTTGCCCTTTTAAATTTCAGGCTTGAAATAGTAGATTGTGTCTCAAGGGAGCAAAATGACATATTTACGGCGAGTGCGGTATATTGAAATTTGAGTCAAGCGAAAGATTCTAAAATAGAATCTTGAGCGTATAGAGGGATTCAAGTGTTTACGCCCAAGACGGAAATAATTTTGCTACCGCGTGACACATACTGCTTTTCACGCCGTCTATGAAGCCTGCTGCTAAAAACATGAAATATCTTACAAATGATTTTACTACAGAGTGTCACATACTGGTTTTCCCACCTTTAATAAGGAAAGAGTCATTGTTACCCTCAAATGAGGGAAGAAAAGTACATCTTTGATCCCTCATTCGAGGGCAACAATAACTCTTTTCTGAATAGCAGGTGTGAAAATAAAATTTTTAGTGTCTACATACGTACATAAACTCACGATTATATTCCGAAAAGGGGTGGGCAGAGGCATCGAGGGAGAGAGAGGGCAAAATTCTGTACTTATTTCCAAAAAAATCCGGACAGATTATTTTGGATTATACAAACTGTGGACGCGCTGTATATAGTAGATTACGCGTTCTGTACCCCACACAAACCTTGCAGCATTTGACAAAGGATTCGCTAAATGGGTCATACTTAGCTGAAAAAACAAAAGTCGTCCCTCCTGTGGTCAATAGTTAACGGCTTATGTGCATGTTAGCTATGTTTTTATTACAGGGATTTATAAAAACCGAGACACTGTTTATGCGGGTTACTGGTCCAATCCAAAATCAAGCTTTGTAGCCCTTAAATTTGGTTAGCTCAGTTGGTTAAGAGCAATGGACCGATTCCAGAGGTCGTGGATTCATCCCACCTGTGGCTACAAATTTTTCATTGATTCAAAATTAGTACCGTGATCCCTGTGTTCTGTCTAGGGCATTCAATACCGGACGATTCTCAATCCCGGAATTGAATACCATGTTTTACTGTTTTTACTTGTTTTTCTGTCTATTATGTTGTATTGTCAAGAATAAATAATTGAATCATGAATCCAGTATTTGACCTCAATCCCGGGATTTATGTATTTTGGAATCCCGGGATTTTCCACCTAAGAATTTCAATCCCGGTATTGAAATACTCCAAAAATCGGTCCAAGATCCTGGTACTTCGGGGTCCCGGTTTGCATGTAAACCAAAAAACCCGGTTAGTAATTGCAATGAAAATATGCATTATAAAACAAACATTTGGAACATAAATATATATTTGTGTATATATACATGTATGTAATATCTATATATTTACGTATGTATTTGTATATATAATTCCGTGGTAAATGTATATTAGTTACGATTATAGTATGTATGTTTATTCTTTCGAAATCGTTTAACTTTTATGAATTATTTTCTCATTACACCCACATTTGCTAGTTTCTGTTTGGTCCTATGGGCGACTGGTAGAGAATGCCTCATGGCTTTAAGTCCGCCCATTGTACTTATATTCTTTTTGTCCAAAAAGTCAAAGTCAAAGTCAAAATTTTATTTGCGAGAATTATGGTACATAACAGATGACAAAATATACATTCATTAAATACATCCAATAAAGTTTAAATAAATAAATGACTAAAAAAATAAATAATAGGATTTAAGTTAATTATTTGCAACACGGCTTTACCCATGTTCACACCATGCAGTGCAGTCAGCTACTAAATAGGTGAATTTATTCCTGAGACGTACATTAAAATTATGTATATTAAAGCAAACTTGCAGTACAGGTTAAATATGCCGCTCGCAATGCATATAGAATATAATACATATTCATAAGTTTATGTTTCTACGAGTAACAAGATAACAGCGATTTATAACTCCGTGTTTGCGAGGAGACAGAACTTCCTCGTCTTAACATTATCCTCCCGTCAACATAATAGTCCCGATCCCAGAAAACTTTATATTGCAGCGAAATTAGTTTTTGCGGAAGCGACTGCTATCAGATCCTCCAAACCCAATTAGATTTTGTTGAGTTTAGGCTGTAATAGAAGAAACATGCATGCGAAAGTTGTTTTGAATGGTCATGGTTGACACGTCAGCATTTATAAACGAATTACCTACGCTAAAACGCGCGATACCGAACTTCATATCCATAGGTCAACGCTTACCAGTTCTCGCTACCTCTCATGGTTTGCTCTATATTGTTCTACACAGTCATACGCGGCTAACGATTGCGCACTGCAACTATACATAATACTTACGCTACGACTACAACCGCCCGCTCACTGCGATGTTATTAGTATTGCATAAAAATATTAAAATTACAAAGCCGTCGAGTCGCTTGCCTATCAGCATTTTACCACATACATTTTGGAGAGTGTGCACAGGAATTACACGATTTAATTCCGCCTACTCCGTTCCATCAGCGGACATCCAGACGGGGGGAGCGGTGCCATCATCGATGGTGCCATCCTTATGTTGTTAATCTTCCGTTTATTCGCACGAAGCGGTTTGCTTCCTCTTTTCTAATGCGAACAGCAAAGGAATGGGACTTGCTCCCGTCTTCTGTATTTCCGGCTAATTATAATGCAAGCCTCTTCAAGGCAAGAGTGAATAGGCTATTACTGAAACAGCGAGCTACATCTTAGGCCGTGTCATCGCTTTCCGTCAGGCGAGACTAGGGCCAATCGCCGTTCAGTCTTTTTTTATTATTATTAAAAATGGGATCGCTCTTGGCCAGCATCTAGCCAGGGGCAAAGATGAGATCACCTCACCCAGAAGGTGCCTATACACTCGTGCCTTAAAAAAGTCTAGGTTATATGAGCTCGGAAACACAAACGCCGGCAGAGAATTCCAAACCTTAGAAGTGCGCATTACAAAAGATGATGCAAAGCGCTTGGTTCGAATAAGAGGAATTTCGACCAAGTAAGGATGGTATCCAGCCGTACGTCTGGATGTCCGATGGAAGAAGGGGGAAGGCGGTATGAGCTCATGGAGCTCCTGAATACACTCTCCGAAGTACAATTTGTAGAAGACGCACAGACATGCTACTTTGCGTCTATGCTAGGCTCTGTAGCTTGTTTCCTAAAAAAAAGAAATATTACTTATTACCACCAACTTCATCGTAGCCTATTCCGCTCCCGCTACCTCCCATGGTTTCCGCCAAACTGTACTGCGCAGAGATAACTACACGGCTAATTACTAACTGCAGCTAAACTAAAATGCCGCCTAACGAGCAGAACTCGCGTTTAAATAGTCCGTCAAGTGGGTCAGATCCCTATTCGTCCCAGTAGCCGCACAACGGGTAGTCAGTCCGACCCAGGTCGGGCCTAGCTGAGTTTCTTGCTGGAATCTTCTCAACTAGGCTAGATTTAGTGAACCAGTGACAAAACTCCCAGTAGCTCGATTCCACTCACACCTCAGATTCGGTTGAAACCGGTCAACAAATCTCACTGGAGCGCAAACTCTCAGAGTATTCCAGAGTTCCAAACCACACACGTGGTCGTGTCGGAGGTTTTCCCCTGGATTTTCCTCAGGCTACTCTCCAACCGCGCACTCCTGTAACTTTATTGGGCCCGGCCTGTAAAGCCACAGTCAGGTTAAAAAAAAGAATCAGTTTTTGAAATAAGGTTCATCAGGCGTTGGAACTCACATGTTACGCGACGTGTATAGTTCGTTCGCTGCTGCATGGCAAAAGAGACATAAAATTTAAGCAATAAAATTAATAGTACAACAATAGCACTTTTTATTTCAAATGGTCACAATTCGTAACACGAACTTTCAATTGCAATCTTGGTCGTCGTCAAATATGGCGCCGGCAGCTGTCATCCCATAGACACTTGTCAAACTTTCCATACAATCAGATTTTAACGAACACCGCTTACGATTACAGACGGTTACGTATCGGACGGACAGCCTAATACGAAGCCATACATATATAGCAGATATAATTTAAATATAATGACTTGGTGGCTGGTGATGTTCATGTTCATGTTGACATATTTGATCCACGCATTATTAAATTTAAGAGAGACTTGGCGGCTATCCTTTTTGCTCACCCTAAAAAGTAAACGCTTTACCCTGATTTCCTTGTTTGTTTATTTAATTTCGTTTCAGTTTTATCGTTTATCATTCAGTTAGTACCTAAGAATGTATACTTATCTCCTTTAATTAAACTTTTGCTACTAGTAATGTTCATGTTGATGCATCATTGGCTCGACTTGGCTGAAATAGAGTAGGGTAACTGTGTTATTGAATGCTGAACTTGATTGAATTTCACCATGTAATTAACCCTGCTCTGTGTTGGTCGACATGACACTAGTGCTGTATGTGCACTTGGTCAATTATGCTCTTACTTATTGATCATGCTGTGTGCACTTGCTTTGGATGTCATGCTGGTCTATAAACTACTGATTTTGTGTAAACTTAACTGTATCATTTATTGTGTGATGTCTGTTTTTAAATAAATAAATAAATATACCACGACACAAACCACATTTGCAATTTTCTATTTGGCCCTATCGTTGACTGGTAGAGAATGCCTCATGGTATTAAGGCCGCGCTCTGTACTTATATGATTTGTGGTAACCCTTTATCTATTACCAACTCGAGCTAATGCCCTCAAAAGCCAGCCATTTCGTGTTACATTGTTAGAAAGTTTCACCATTCTACTCCAGACGTCTGATTTATCGGTAGATTTATCTATCCGAGTGAAGACAGATTCTAGACATATTATACGGATCTGAAGTCCTACTCGACTAGTACTGAATTTATCTGCACAATGTTAAAACAAGATCTTTGAGCCATTCTACTTTTTCATGTACATAATTTTCAGACAGTTTTTCTTTAAATGCAGATTTTGGAACACTTGGCTCTCACTTCATATTTTTGTATTGTTATTTAGAAAGAGGTTTAATTACAGTATCACTTCCGATAGTTTTGATAATTAACGAACCACAGCTAATATCCATAAATCGAGTAACTCAGTGGGCCTTGGATGTCTCACCATTTGTATGAAAAAATGGTTTTTACCACTGTGTTATCCACCTTTTACAGCAATATGTTAGTATGTAAGTATTTTTACCTATAATTTCCTTTTATTAGGTTGAGGTACTATTTCGAAATCCTATTTTTGTACACTAATTCAATACACATCATAGTTTTTTTTTTGGTAATAGAAAACTAGTCATGTAAAAGTAGAATGACCCCTTTACTTTTCATAGGTCCTTCAAATTTTGTTTTAATTTAGAGATTAGAAAGAGAGAAAAATAGTACATTACTTACCAAGGGCGGTAAAACAAAGAATGTCTCAGATATTTGACGCCGGAGCCAAAGCCAAGGGCGATAATTATGAGGCTTTCTTAATTACCGCCCGAGGTAAGTACAACATTTTATGTCACCCCCTGGCCAGGAAGTGGGATTTTCCGCGCGCGGATTTACAGCGTCAACGGAACGCCCAAAATTACTACAAGACTTCCTGACGGCGCCCGAAAATGTAACTTTGAAAGCTTATCCCAGACGAGATGGTCATCCAGAGCCGATGCTTGTTCCAGTCTTAACAAAGACTGGAATCAAGTCATAGCGGCACTTGAAGCTATAAAAGGTGATTCTGGGCATCAAACTGCTTTGATCAGAAACGAAGCTTCAGGGTTGATTAAACAGTTGATTTCCCTCGAAACGGCCATCTGGTCAGAATTTTGGGGAGCTATATTGAAGCAATTTAATATAGCTTCCAAAATTCTGCAAGGGGTTGACTCGGACCTGGAGGTCGTCTCTAACCTTTACGATTCGTTGATTCATTTCGTTCAAAATAGAAGAGAATGTTTTGCTGACTTCGAAGAGGCGAGAAAAAATAAAGCCCCCGAAGACTACAAGCACAACCAAAAACGAGTTGTAAAAAGAAAGAAACGGGATGATGAGAGTCGCGAAGGAGAAGTGTTGCTACAGGGACGTGACCACTTTCGCGTAAATACCTTTTTCCCAATTTGTGACCAGTTATTGGGCGAGATAAGGAGGCGCAAAACGTCATATGATACGTTAACCGGCAAGTTTACCTTCTTAGGTAAATTAAATATAATGTCTGAGGCAAAAGTTAGAAGGCATGCCGTAAATCTTCAAAATGTATACCCGTTAGATCTCGCGTTAGACCTACCAGACGAATGTATTTTATTGAAACACTTCTTGGCGGCGTGTGAAAATAAAATGGGTCTAAGGCAACTTAGCTTGTTTATAAAAAATCAAGATTTGCAAGAAGCTTTCCCATACATAGACATTGCTTTACGCATTTTTCTGTGTACCGCAGTAACGAATTGTAGTGCAGAACGTTCGTTTTCAGTGCCTTTACCATGAGTTTGCATGACCGTACTCGCTAGCGACTACGTATACGATTTAGTATGCCGATTCTTAGTTCTATTGCGTAACCGCCAGAGGCGCTGTACTTTGGCCCATACATTTTTTTACGTAGTCGTTAGCGAGTACGGTCATGTAAACTCATGGTAAAGGCACTGTTCTGAAGAGAATCAAAAATTATCTACGTTCCACTATAAGCGAAGAACGCTTAAACAACTTAGTTATTCTGAATATAAAAGCTCACGACAGTGTCATTGACGATTTTGTTAACCAATTTGTGCATAAAAAAAGTATTTAAATATTAACTACTGAATAAATGGTACATTTTTAGGATTTCTTTTTTTCATTTATTATTTCACACCATAGAGGTAAGCATTACAAGTTTTTTTCTTAAATTAAATACTTTTACGTCACTTTATAGGGCGGCAAAGCTGACTGGCCCGGGGCGCCAAATCTTTAAATACGCCTCTGGCCCGGAAGAATCAGTTTACTGAATGTAACTCTGAAATCCCTGAATACCAATATACCACTGTAATTAAATTGAATAAGTATATAAAATAAAATAAATACCTATAATGAACTATTAAACTACGTATATAAATAATTCTTACAGTTAAAATAATAAAATAAAAAATCGATCTTACAGAATGTTATACATTATAAGTAAATCTATATCTCTTACAAAATTACTGATATACAAGATTGATTCACTCGAATCAATCCCGATCCGTAATTCGCGACGCAAAAGAGCGCGACGCGTTGCGTCTCCTGGCGAGAGCTACTGATCGACGGATGTCACGGATGCATACGGATATAAAGATATAGAAGAGTGATATATATCCCGGGTACCGAAAGATATGTTTCACTCTTTTCTTTAAAGTGACACATTTCGCCCATGTCTAGTTTTGAGCGCTCGAATTTTATGCTGTACTTTGAAATCCATTTTCGTCTTTTGTTTTATCCTAATAGTACAGATTCAGATTCAGATTCAGATCATTTATTTATAAATGTACATATCATTTACATGTCATTTTTACATTATAATTACAATAATATAAGGCCATTAATGTGCCTAGCTATGTTCTATTTTCTATTTAGGGATTCACATTATTTGTTATACTTGTTGTGTTAGGGTCAACGGATTGTTGTTTTTTAAAAATTCTTTGACACTGTAACATGCCAAGTCAATGAGCAGCGCTTTAAGTTTTTTGGAAAACACAGCGTCACTTTTTGAGTTTTTAATGTGTAATGGGACACAGTTGTATATGTTGGGTCCTTCAACGCTGACTTGTTTTATATACACATTTGTTCCTCTCTAAAGCCTGGTTCGAATGGCGTCATAAACAAATGATGCATATTCTCTATTTGTTTGAGCACGTTGTCCTGTGACATCAGTGTTGCCAGGGCTCTTAGGACGTAAATTACGTTTCGTATCTTGAAAAGTTAAATTTTTGATGCAAAAGTTAAATTTTTTCTATTTCTGATAATTACTGATCAAAACTGCCGATTTTAAGAAATTCGTAGCCACCTGCAGCTAGAATTCGGCGAGCTCGGCGACAGAATTACGCCGGGCTGATGGGGGATGGACCTACTCGTACAACAGACGAACAGACAGAGTCGTATCATGTGGTTTCTTTTGTTACCTTTCTTGTATGGAAGCTTATAAATTGTCCCGCTTGGTCCCGGTTAGATACAAAAGACCTTTCTTTTAAATAGAGTTTCATCATCATCATCATCATCACTCAGCCGACAGACGTCCACTGCTGAACATAGGCCTCCCCCAAAAAGGGGGGGATTTGCCATAGTCGCCACGCTTGGCAAGCGGGTTGGCGACCGCAGTTTGATTGGTGGTAATGATCGAAGGATGCTGCTGCCCACCCTCCGATTTTCCCTTATTCGCCTCCTACGAAACCCACGGGAAGAGATGGGGTGGCGCAATTCTTACCCGGCAACCACAAATAGAGTTTCATTGTTCTTAAAAGTTACGAAAATTTCCCTTACAACAGGAGTTATTTACATGTTACTCGAGCTGGTCAAAAGTTACGAAAAATGTAAGAAATGTAACCATCTGGCAACACTGTGTGACATACTATCTGTCTCTTTATAGCTGGTACTTAGGATGTCTAATATTTTCCGTACTACACAGACCGTCGGAACAAATCCCCGCTATAAACTCAGCACAATACAAATGACGAAGCTATATAAAACGTCTCCTCATTTGTCCGGCCGTCTGTCGTAGCGTTCAACTATTACACAAAGAATTGTTTGCCATCGTTCTCCGCTCCTTTGTGTTTTTTTTTATAATCCACTGAGTGACGGCGTCATTCAGCCACGTGAAAAACTTCTATACATCAATTTTGTTTGATAAAAGACAAGTTTTCATAACTTTACAAATCATAACACAACATAATATACAATATAATAAAAGGCCTACAAACTAAACTTAAAATAAATAATCTAAAATAAGGGGTCCCCCCGCGGCATAGTGCCAAAGATGCTGGCAGCATTTCCTCGCTGTATAGCAATGCTTATGCGTTGAGCGAGGAAGCTGCCAGCCCTTTGGTCACCAGTGGTGTCCACTAACCTTTTAGTAAGTGTTTGATTGTGGAATGCTTTCAATACAATATTTGACTCGCGTATTTATGCGTGCCTTGGAAAATTACGCGTTCTTTGAAACGACATACTGACTACATTGTTTACGATACATGTCGCTTGACTGTATTTCAAGGGTCAAGCCGCCTCGTGGGAAACCAGTCCTGTCAAGCTGGTCTAATTTGACAGCCGTTCAGATTTAAATGAAATGAAAGTTTTATTGGTAGCAATTGTTATATGTCATTTACAATATATGTATATAAATAAAATTAGTCCTAATTCTACATAATTAGGTATGCATCACTCGATATAATTGTTATTATTGTTATAAATATTACACATTATTAATTATTAATCATTATATTGTCAATGGTAAATAGAAAAAATCGGTATAATCGTAAAACATGTTTTTTTAAAAGCCACTTTTACAGTCTAGTTTTGAATCCAGCGGTGGAAGCTGCATTTCTGATAGAGTCGGGCAAGCGGTTGTATATTTTGACTATTATTATTTTGACTTTCCTGACTTTGCCAGTTTGTGTCGCTCGGCCACCAGCCTGTCTCCATGATGTATTCTTTGAGTAATGATTGCAAAGATAATACATGTTGAGTGAGATTAAACAAGTGATATTTTCTACGTTTTCAACCCCATGTATTCAAACGTTGAATCAGATTTTTTTTTTTAGATTACGGTAAAAATTGGTGTGTTGATACCTAGAGTTCGTTATTCTGATCAATATTTGCACAATTTCCTACAGTTTCCTATTTTTTTCGTAACTCAGTAAATAAAATCCATGAGAAAAAAAGAAGTTTAGACTATGTATCATAAACATACCCCCTTATTCATAAAAATTAACAAACCTCTGCTAAATAAAAAATGTTTGTCCCTTTCCCACAAACACAAATGTCAAAGTGACAGATAAAGACAAACGAATATTAACAGCGTTTTAGCTAAAGTAGGTTTATTGAACGTTTATGAATAAGGGGGTTAGACATTATTTATTGGTAATAACACGTTAGAGGTCAAAAAAAGATATATATTTATTTATTTAAATTATTTGGAGATCCAACAGCTATTATATAACATTACACAATCAAGTAGATACAGATAGCCAATTATAGGAACTCACAGGTAGTGCCATGATACTTAACTAATAGCTACTAATATTACGCGCTAACGTAACCGCACATGCAACAAAAACAAAAAAAAAGGCAAGGCATATGTCAGCAATTCATTAATATTAAATAGAATTAACATAGTTTACATTTGAATTGCATATGTTATTTCCATTGTATAATCTTTATATCCCATAAATTCCTTAAAGCTATAGAAACATTATATTTTTATATGTATTTTGTACAGAATCAGGAGCTCTTCCAACCAACATATTTTCATCCAATTCATACGAAAAATAAAATATAAAAAATTAAAATAAAAAATTGGCCTTTATAGAAATTATTCTTTTTCAAAAATCTATGTAAGTACATACTTAACGAACCCTTTCACAAAATTTCACGAGAATCGCTTGAGAAATGCGACCTTACCCCGCTGTAGAGAAAATCAGCCGGACACCCGCCAGACTGACATATGAAAGCATTTTTGCACATACTGAAATGGAGACGCTTCGCTCGTGCTTCGTGCTTTCTCGGTCAATAAACAAGATAAAGTTTGAGAAAATAAGTTAGTGTGAGTTTTTCCCGGTATTTATGTATGTTTGGCTTGGTGGTAACATAATATTTATTTTGTTGTTACTATCGTCAAATACAGCATTACTATTACATTTGTGGAGTCCGGTCTATTCATGCTTGCTAGGACATGACTACGTTAATACTAGTGTCTTTTTATAGGGGATTGACGAGAGACATCATCGTTGTGGATTCGTTTTTATTATCAGTGACTTCTAACAATATTAAATTAATTTTAATTTTGACGCTCAGAAACCATGTACATCTCTGGGATATTATATTAATTTCATTATACTCCTTGTTTAATCTTGAGACCTTACACATCTCTAACTTTACTGATGTTGTAATAGATAACTTTGCAAGTTTATCTTCACTGTATGACATTAATTTTGTTATAATTGTAAACTCGAAATTATTATTCCTTCTTGAACTGTAAATTAATATTTTGACATGAAAAATGTATTACTTATTATAGTCAGACCTTCTTAAATTGTAAATTAATATTTTTTGACATGTAAAAGTGCCCTTGTGGCCTATTTGCAGAATAAATGTTTGATTTTGATTTTGATTTTGACTAAATAGCTGTCAAATAAGTTTTTTTCTCAAAATATTGTAATGAAATGAAATGAAAATAATTTATTCGTGACATAGAACCAGACAAGATAATACATATTGAACTACTTAATAAAATTGCCACGAAATGGTCCCGCCTCAGCATAATGCTGACTCACAAGCCAGCGCTGGTCTTCCGGCTAGACCATTTTTTGTGGATCACGTTGCTCCGCTGTCCGATATTATTTTTTATTCAAATAGGCCTAGAAACAAGCACTTTTGAATCGTCAGTTATATATTACATAAATTGAATCTAATTATTCAGAGCAATTTATTGATGCATATGAAATTAAAAAAAAGACATGAATTAATCACTAATGGGCACTAGCCAACCGCTACCCAAACGTTGTTTGGAAGAGATCACGGTTTAGCGATTAGATCTGTTTTTTACCTCTGTTCCCTTCCCATGAGTTTGCATGACCGTACTCGCTAGCGACTGCGTAAACGATTTAGTATGCCGATTCTTAGTTCTATTGCGTAACCTCCAGAGGCGCTGTACATTTTGCCCATACAAATTTTTACGCAGTCGCTAGCGAGTACGGTCATGTAAACTCATGGTTTTTTATTATATACAACGCCAGTGGCAAACAAGCATACGGTCCACCTGATGGTAAGCGGCCACCGCAGCCTATAGACGCCCGCAACTCCAAAGGAGTCACGTGCGCGTTGCCGACCCTTTATAAGATTTGAGGATGCACTGTGTGTTTGACGACCGGTTTAGCCTAGTGGGTAGTGCACCTGCCTGTGAAGCTGACGGTCCTGGGTTCGAATCCCGGTCAGGGCAAATATTTGTGTGATGAACATGAATATTTGTTTCTGAGTCTTGGATGTTTTCTATGTATTTAAGTATTTATATCTATTAAATATATCGTCGTCTAGTACCCACAACACAAGCCTTCTTGAGCTTACTGGGGCTAGTTCGATTTGTGTAAGATTGTCCTCTAATATTTATTTATTATTTATTTACTGTGTTGACAGCAGAAGGAACACATTAAGGTCCCTCGCTCTCAACACAGTGCATCCTCGGGAGCTCTGGCAACCTTGCTCACCTCCAGGAACACAACACTACGTACTTGTATAGTAGATAATGTATTATGGCTGTGGTCTCCTGCAAGGCGGAGGTACTTCCCCAGTTAGGCTGCTCCAAATTCGAGCATTCTCTCATGGTAAAGGCACTGCTTATACGCGCACCTTACTTTGTTCTGAACTAGTTTTGTACTTTTATTGAGGTATGCAAAGTGTATTTGTATTGTATTTTTCGTAATACACAACTGTAATTGCCGTACTTATTTAAATTTTTGTCTTGTTTTATAATGTCCATAAATCTCAATGTGAAGAGAGGATGTGACCATGACCCAGTTTTTTATTTGGTTTTGATTGTCGTCTGCTGTAGTATACGTAGTGGCCGCTGGCGCTAGTTGTCTTTGGAGGCGATCATGTATGACGTTTATTGTTAAGTCGCGTTCACGGATACGAGATATTTAGTTTTATTTTTATTTTATTTTTTATTAAACATAGCCGTCTTATAATTCATGTGCGAATTTTTCTTTTTAGTTATTTGTAATATGTCTCTATAGTTCGTTTTTGTTTATGTGTAACCCGCCGTGAATTTCACCGGTTGGCTCCGACGGAAGACCAGCGTCGACCAGTTAGGTTGGCACCATACTGAGTCGGGACCATTTCGTGGCATTATTGATTGTTTTCTTTTTGTTTTACACCTTTTTTACTGTTTTTACTCGTTTTTCATCTTTAATCCTTGGTATGTGTATTACTCCTGTGCCACGAATAAATACTTTTTCTTTCTTCTTTCTTTCTTTCTTTCTAATTAACATGTACTTACACGAATTGGTATTCATGAAACAAAATAAAGAAGGCATTCACATATCCGGAACGGATACAAATGGTGGTGAGCTCTCGTGCGGGAAACCTTAGTTTTCTTAAGGAGCGTCCCGCGGGAAATGTGCGGGGAACGTGAGTGTCAACTTGGTGACATGTTTGTAAATTGTAGACTTGCGACGTCCCTGGCACGCATGACAGCAAATATACCATACAAATTAGCCAGCACTCGGCGGCGTAGTAGGGAATATTCCTATATTTTAACGGCATGTATTTAACGCGGCGACAAATTAATCTGATTTAGGGATTTATAAAAAATTAAAGGGGGTAGCAAAAATAATAAGTTGGCGACTAATTGCGGAGACTAGTATAAAGTAAAAAGTAGCAGCTAAGTAATCAATTTTCGGCTTTGAATTAACTAATTAAGCGGAAACATGACAGCGGATAAAAAGTTGAAAATGCGACAATATTTTTTGGATATTGTGTCAGACTCTGCCTTAGCTCCGGCGCTGCGGGAAGTGCAGCCCTTCCGCCCTTGCGTGGCAAAGCACGGTCGCCCGCACTCCGCTCCGCACGGCTCCCGAGCTTTGTCACGGCGGGCGAGGGCTGCTCTCCCTCCGCGCCTCCGGCTTTTTATATACACTCTAGGGGTAGGGCAGACAAGACCACGTGGAATTAGTCGCCAAGTCATTATTTATAGTACCTCGCCTATGATTTCAGTAATCTTGTTTATTATTTCTGCTACTTTCTTGTTTATTTCTGCAACTGTAAGGACAGTAGCTGCCATTATTTGAATTTTAAAATATCCTTAGTTTAAAGCTCATTCAATATAAATGATTGCCAAAATATTTAATCGCTGACAAGTTATTATTTTAGTTGCAAATAGTTTGCTGCTCTTTAATTTTTCTGTCGCCGCGAAAATAATAAGCCTATTTTAACGCTTATCTTGACGCTTAGAGACCTTATCCATCCCTAACAAATCGTCGTCGTCGTTATCGTTTAGTTCCTATTCTTCACTCAATTGCTCAAAGGTTAACTGGAAGAGATCCCGTCAGGGATAAGTTCGCCTTTCTACATGATTGATCTGTTTTTTCTGTATAATTTATTTTACTTGTCTTGTGTAAAATAAAGTATTTACATACATACATACATACAAATCTCGATTGTTATTATTTTCTTAGTCTTACACACATTTAATAAATGATACTTTGATTATTGTTGTTTTTTTTATAGATTTTGACTTGTAAAAGCGCCTAAGGCCTATTTGCACAATAAATGTTTTGATTTTTATTTACCTAACTCAATTCCATTGAAATATTTATTTGCTAAGAATACACTAATTGATAAGTGCGCCATCTATTTTTTTTTAATGCAGATTTTGGAATACTTGGCCCTGTCTTCATATTTTTGTATTATTATTGTTAATTGCAGTATCACTTCCGATAGTTTTGGTAATTAACAAACTACAGCTAATATCCATAAATCGAGTAACTCAGTGGTCTTTGGATTTCTCACCATTTGTGTGAAAAAATGGTTTTTACCGCTGTGTTACCCACCTCATACATCAATAAGTTAGTATTTTTATCTATAAATTCCTTTTATTAGGTTCAGGTACTATTTCGAAATCCTATTTTTGTACACTAATTCAATTCATATCGTAGATTTTTTTTGTAATAGAAAACTGGTCATGAAAAAGTAGAAACACCCTGTATTGTCTACCGGTCCCTGGGATCCCCGGGCTCATTACAAAGGAATGCTATTCTTTATTTTTTCACCGGGAGGCGATAGCTGGTCATCGGTCAATTTGAAAAATGGTATACTTACTGTGAGTATATATAAGTAGCAACAAAATGTCATCCCCAATGCGATTTAAAGTTAATTTTGTTAATAACTATGGAATGAACTGTCGCCTGCGGTATTTCCGGACCGATATGACCTTCAAACCTTCAAGAAAAGAGCATATTCCCTTCTGAAAGGCCGGCAACGCACTTGCGACTCCTCTGGCCTTGCAGGTGTTTATGGGCGACGGTAATTGCTTACTATCAGGCGATCTGTCTGCTCATTTGCCCTCTATAACAAAATGTCATCTCCAATGTGATTTAAAGTTAATTTTCTTACAATTTCAGTTAGTCGTACTATGTGTGAGAACAGAGCTCCTATTCATATTGATTTGCTATTTTATGTCCTGAATTTATAGCTAAAGAAAAGTTACGACGTCGTTCACACGTTGAAATAGCATTTTGAGGACACGTGTCGTTTATATTTCATCTTTAATACTTGTAACTCCTTCTAGCGTGTAAATCGGCAATTACACTTCGTCGTTCACCTAATGCAGTCGCCGAATTCATTTTAAACTACTTAGGCGAACAAACGTCGTCTTTACATTAGTTTGTCCGCCTACCTATAAGCGTTGGCAGCTGTCGATCGCCGAATGCGGCCGACTAACGTGTTCTTTACACTTATGCGATCGCCGCATGCTGCATGCGGCGAACGACGAAGTGTTAGCGGAGTTTCTTGCTGGACTCTTCTCAGCTAGGCTAGGTTTAGTGAACCAGCGACAAAACTCCCGGTAGCTCGATTCCACTCACACCTCAGATTCGGTTGAAACCGCTCAACCAATCTCACTGGAGCGCAAACTAGGGTATTCCAGTGTTCCAAACCACACGCGTAGTCGTGCCGGAGGTTTTCCCCTGGATTTTCCCCAGGCTACTCTCCAACCGCGCACTCCTATCGCTTTATTGGGCCCGGCCTATAAAGCCACAGTCAGGTTCAAAAAAAAAGACGAAGTGTAATTGCTGCTTAAGATATTTATTTAATTGTAAATTTCCGTTTGACATATAAAGATGCCCTTGTGACCAGCGGGGTAATCACGTAACCTTTGTACTACCGTTAGGTAGATTTTAATGTCAAATCTTAATTGTCAGCTCATACATTTATCCTTCAAATTTGACAGTAAAATCTATCTACCGTTAGTCCATAAAGTTACGTGATTTGCAGAAGAAATAAACGATTTTAATTTTTTTGGCTGTGATGTATTTCCTACAATACGTAAATAACATTGTTTCTAAATGTAAATAAGTACACGTTTGCAAATTGCTACGGGACTAACTCCCGGCCGCGTGGCGGGGTTATTTACTCTTCCACCCTATCTAGTGTTTCCACAAGAGATGACAAATGACTCTCTACTTTACTAACTAAATAGAGCAACTAAACAGCTTCTGCTTACAGTTAGAATATCAAGTTGTACTAGGAAGAAACTACACAGGTAAGGTCTAAGGTGTACATCTGGAGTATAGCGCTTTACGGCTGCGAAACGTGGACGATGACGCAAAGGGACCGTGAAATATTAGAAGCGTTTGAAATGTGGTGTTGAGACGGATGGAAAGAATCAGCTGGTCAGAGAAGAAAACTAACGAAGAAGTTTTAAACTTAGTTCAAGAGAAGAGGACTTTATTGAAAATAATAGAAAACAGAACTCGTGGCTTGTAGAGCAAATTCATGATATTTTGTCAAGTCAGTCTGTGCATCAGCTCTCCTCGCTTTTTGAAGAACGGTCGATGAGTATTCACAAAAATACATATACCTCTTATGTAAAGGCAGGGCAAGGGAAGAATCTCTAGTTGTTTAAATAAAGAGACGCAAGAATCATCAGACCAAGCATTACAAATGATGTGTATACATTTTTTTTTAATTTTGAAAACTCGTTCTACATCGTCAGAGTTATCCCACAGAATCATTCTTCTTCAAGTTCTGAAATTACTCCCCAGAGTTCAGTACCTCTAGTATAAGTATTTTTGAAACAAAACACATACGAACGCATTTGAGTTTAGTCCCAATTTGTAAAAAAAATATTTACAAGCCGCCAGAGGCGCTGCTCGCGTTACCATACAAATTGAGACTAAACACAAACACGTTCGTTTGTGTTCGTTTATGGAGGTACAGCACGCAGCTAGGTATTCGAAATTCGAAGCGAAGCCAAACAAAAAACGTTCTGCATTCGCATTTTATTAAAAACACATTACGGAAGAGGATATCGCAACATTCGCAACCGTTTTTGTTTGAAAACGGTGTTGTGTTCGTTTCACGTTAAAATTCAAGTTTCCGTTAGAATTCTGTTTTCAAAAAGCAATCAATTGCGAGTTGGACTTGTGTACGTCTGTTCTGTCGATACTAGGATTTGAGTCATTGTCAGATTTAGGTTCGCGTCTTTTCGATGGACATATCAAAAGTTAAAGGCCACAAAGCCTAATTTTGGATTAATCTAGTAACCTGCATAAACGGTGTTTCCGTAACTAAAAATCCATGTAATAAAAACGTAACTTACATGTACTATAGACGTTAGATGCTTATGTGTTAACTATAGACCAGCGGGTGGACAACTTTTGTTTTTACAACTGAGAATGACCCATTTGTAGATATATATTAGAATATTAAATTGAAAAATTAACTGTGCGTTTCTCAAGAAATTTCCTGACTCTCACAACCAAACTATGGAATGAACTGTCGCCTGTGGTATTTCCGGACCGATATGACCTTCAAACCTTCAAGAAAAGAGCGTATTCCCTTCTGAAAGGCCGGCAACGCACTTGCGACTCCTCTGGTGTTGCAGGTGTTTATGGGCGACGGTAATTGCTTACCATCAGGCGATTCGTCTGCTCGTTTGCCCCCTATAACATAAAAAAAACAAGTTATAAATATGTACCTTACGTTGTTTGACATGTAAATTTTTATACAATATAGTACAAATACTCCTTATATTTTATTAATAAATGAGTATGTGTATGAGATACACGTACGGGCTTGTCTCTGTGCTAATTTCCATGACTGTATGTCCACGAGTGCCCTTTGGGCAAGGCTCGGAACCGGTTTTTAATATACCGGTAAAAACCGGTTTATTTCGGTTTAGCTTCTAACTTTATACTAACCGGTTTATTCGACGAGAGGCCCGGCGGGCGTAGTAGTGGGGCTCAAATCTGTTGGTATTACGATAGGTAGGTATAGTGGAAATTATTTTCGTTGACCGAATTTCTATGAACATATTATTGGATTATGAACCTTATTGATTAAACAGTTAAATAGCTTTTTAAAGAAATTAAGTTCATGCAACTCGGCCAACTCAAATGATTTCAGTCATAATCGTGCGCCCGCATTAACCGGTTTAACATCATCTAAACCGGTTAATCGAACAAAACCTTTATATAAAGCTCCTCCTTAAACCGGTTTAAATAAACCGGTATATGTATCTGAACCGAAATAAAAAGGTTTTGCGGCAAGTACATGATAACGGTTTGACAAATTAACCGGTTTCCGAGCCCTGCCTTTGGGTTTTGATTTCCGAGCAAAATATGAGCGGCCGTATTTAGGTACTCGATGCCGCAACGCATTCGAGTAAAGGGTCTCGGCAGTCACACAGAGACGGACAGAGGCTGATTCTATAAGTGTTCCTTTTTTTGAAATACACACCCACACGCACACGCATACGCGCACGCACACACATATTTAAAATTTCTATTATCCTTTTGTTTTTAAATAGTGTTTTAAGCTTTACATTTAGTTACCATATGTGGAAGAGTGGTGATTCTTGACACAGGTATAACCTAATACTTAAAAAGAGGCACCACCTATACATTGTTAAATAGTCTAAGATACTGAATAAATTATTTTTATTTTTTTTCAATAAATACGGAACCCTAATAATAAATTCTTTTAAATTAAAAAATCATTTTGCAGACGAGATTAAGCGGGGCCAATTTTGCGAGTAATTCGTTTTCGGGCCGCATTACACTGGGGATTAAATAGCTTACGGCATCAGCTGTGCAGATTATTTTACTCACGCCTGTTTTACAAAAAGTGTACAAACCGCATTAAATTTAATTATCAGGTCCATATCTACATACGTGTTACAAAAATGTGATAATCAATATTGAAAGGGACCTTATGGCGGCCGGCACTTACGCCTTTATTGCCGCTGTTCCAATACAATACTGCCGTCTCAAGGAGAAAAACCATAAGTGACAAAAAGTAAGTTTCGAGATAAAGCCAAAAAAATTTTGATTTCTTGTAAATTATGCACTTGTGGTTGTCTAAATCGTGATCTACAAAAGATATAGTACTATATCTCCTAGAGAGAAAGATCACATTTTTTTTCCTGATTACAAGGCTGGTAATAAGTCCATTTTGCAAAAAATGTCACTTATGGTTTTTCTTCTTGAGACGGCAGAATAGTGAATAGGTGTAACGTAAGTGCCTGCCGCCATAAGGTCCCCTTCGATGTGGATTATCACAAATGGTATATGAAGCGCTTAAGGCAGTAATCGGTATCGAATTGCGATTCCTAAAATCACTTCCTTTTTTATATTTAAAAAAAGTCGTGCAAAAAAAAACATTTTACAAAGGTTGCTAGCCACGGTCGCGTATGTTTTATCTCTTATGTCTTTTTATATCTTATGAGTGTAGGTTGCACATCGCTAACAGTACATTGCAACCTTATTCCCATTTTCCCTTCGAACTGGTTCAATGAACTCACAATTACCTACTATTACTATTTTTTGAATCAAAATTACCTACAATGAATCGTTATTATTAGATTTGATTTCCGCTACCCTAAGGTTGACTGAAAGAAAGCGCTCTTCAGCGATAACACCGCCTGTTGTTTGCCTCTACTCATTATGTTTTTGTACTGTACTGTGTCTTTTAATTGAGGTAAGCAATAAAGAGTATTTGTATTGTATTGTATTAATAAGTAAAACATTTGTAGACAATCTAGTCCCAGTCTAAACAAAGCTTTAACTATGGGTACTAGCTAAATCATTATGAATACTAATTAGCTGCTAATGAACTAGTTATTAATTAATTAGAACTACCTAATTAATAACTAATTACTTAATTCTTAATTACTGATTAATTAATGCCTTATTAATTAATTATTAAATAATCCTACCTCTATTAATAATTTCTGTTTCTTTTATTTGTTGTTTTTATTTTGTGTAACTTCTTAAATAATTAGGCGTTAACGTTCTAGTTTTAAAATATGTAAATATAGTTAACTATTATACTTATATATTTGGTAACGTAGGTTCTTCAAATATAACTTTAACGGTTTTTAAAAGCAAGACGATTCAAATCTTGGCGAACTTTGCAGCGTTTATTTGAAAATGCTACCTTTTATTTGCATTGTAAAAACATTTTATACAAACTAAAACTTGAAACAAACATAAAAAACACAATTAAAATATAAAGTTAGACAATACATCACTAACCTAATTATACTAACTAAACCGATAACTAAACTATAAAAAAAAATGCCCCCAAAGACCCCATCACTAGCAATAGTGCCCAGAATTGGCAGCGTTTCCTCTTTGGATTGCTAGGCTAATCCTCTGGCCAAAATAGCTGCCAGCCCTCTGGTCACCCGACATTTCATCTCACGGACCTACGGCACTTGCCAAGATACAGCCAAGACAAAGCCAACTCACAACATGCCAACTACGCTGAGGCGGCTAACCCAAATATTGACGGGCGAAAAACCGCGCCATTTTGTAATTCACCTGAGCACCAGAACAAAGTCCACGTTAATGTTCAAGCTACTCTAATACATATCCATAGCGTTAAGATATGAAATGAAATCATTTATTCTTCAATTTAGGCATATTACATGCACTTACGAATGTGAAAAAACTACCAGTTCATAAAATAAACCTCTGCCTCGAGAAGAACCGGCGTAAGAAACTCGGCGAGGTGTAATTTTTTCAAAACAATATACGATGTATATAAAATAACAGTATCATAATAGTATAGAATTAAAATACTACAATATAAAACATGTATAGGTACATATTTTTTTAATGTTTAGGACAAAATATTTCTGTGTTAGATTACTTGTGCGGGACGCTATCACTGCCAAACATCCCTATCCATAATGTAATCGTTTATCTTCTAATATGCTTTTGAAATGAGTGTTTGTTTCACGATAGATTTAAATTTAGAATCCGTAAGTTCAGTAACGTACCTTGGAATTTTATTGTAGAGGTAAGGACCATATTGTCTTGGAATTTTATTGTAGAGGTAAGGACCATATTGTCTTGGAATTTTATTGTAGAGATAAGGACCACATTGTCTTGGAATTTTATTGTAGAGGTAAAGACCATATTGCCTTGCAATTTTATTGTTGAGGTAAAGACCATACTATCTTGGAATTTTATAGTAGAGGTAAAGACCATATTGTCTTGGAATTATATTGTAGAGGTAAGGACCATATTGGTGAGTAAACGTTGATTGGAGTTGAACAGTGTTATTTGAAAATGCTATTAGATAATACGTACAGATATTTATTCGCATTAGATTATGTACAGTCGAACTTATAAATACATGCTTTTTCCCAGTTCCCGGTGTCAAAACTATGTATAACTACAAATGCAATGTATATATAGATATATATTCACATATTATGTTTCAGTCATATGTGTTACGGTTGCAACCATTTTTAAAACCTTTTTTTAGAAGACTTCTGTCATCTGCCTTTTTATTGATTTATTTTTTGTTTTGTTTCACATTTTAACTTGACTTTATATTCTCATTTGATGAAGACGTCTGCTTGGTTTTCCTCATTTTTCCTATCCTTTCCACTCTCTCATTGCTATCGAAGTGTCTTTTTCAATATACATTACATACACATGGAATCCACACATGACAATCCAAAAAAGAAACGAAAGTTTCTAATAAAGAACATAAATAAACTTTTTTTTTACACAAATTGTATTGCAAAACCATGGGTTTACTTAATGAGTAATGACCGAGTATCCACGAACGTTGAAAGAAAGAAAGAAAGAAAGAAAGAAATATTTATTTGGTGTTAAATCATTACACAATACACAAAAATGAAATAAGATGAAATAAACACTAAATTAAGTATGAGTTATGAACACCAAAAAGGATACCACTCAGCATATCCTCGTGGCGCCCACGCGCCTTTTGATAAACCAAAATAAGCATGGCGGCTCCAGCCCAGCACTTTTTTCAACTAACCTTCAATTACTGCCCACGCGCCTTTCAGAAGGCCATATTAATAAACTCTGTAAATCTAGTAATTGAGGCCCAGTGGCCTTTGTAAAGATCAAAAGGTAGACAAATAATTGAATTTAAAAACACATGCTAATATAATCATAATTATACCCTGAAAGTTTCACTTCAAACCGGTAACTACACAAATTTCAACTCAAAATCTTGGGCGGATATGACTGTAACTATTATGTCCTATAAGAAGGACAGTCGGGTCATAGTTAAAGAGGAGCCAAAAAATCTTTGGGCGCCACGAGGTTACACCAATAGCAATATATGCTAAGGCGCTGGTTTTCAGGGCACCCTAAGAGAGATACAAAGATAAACTTAACTAATAACACATCTTAACTAAACTACCCAGCCTTAGTTGATGATTAAAGAGAAGTTGATGGTCGTTGTTTGATGGAGTGGCCAGTCGGCGATCGGACTGGCGAAACAACACTCCAGTTCAAGAGGCCATGACAGTAGCCATGAGATACAATTATTATGCCATAAATAAAATGGGTGAATCAACTATTCTTTGTTGCTCGTTACCATGGTTACGTCTCCTGAGTCACTCTTTAAAACTATGATTTTATAGGGTTTAAATCTATCAAACATGAGTTTTAGCGATGAGCTTAAATCCATTTGGACATGGATCATCTCTTGAGCATGTTTGAAGTCCATATGATAAACATTTTTCTAAGAAACTCGGATACTGATGTCTCCTCGCTGACGGGACAAAATAACAACAAGAAAAAGTTGATTGACCCAAATAAATAAATATTTTGGAGACAATCTTACACAAATCGACCTAGTCCTAACTAAGCAAAGCTTGTACTATGGGTACCAGGCGACGATATAGATACTTATATACTTAAATACATAGAAAACATCCAAGAATCAAGAACAAATATTCGTGTTCATCACACAAATAAATGCCCTGACCGGGATTCGAACCCGGGACCTCCAGCTTCGTAGGCAGGGTCACTACCAACTGGGCTAAAGCGGTCGCCATGTTAGAAGTTTCTCTAATTAATTGACTTGAGGCCTAAAACAGGCACGCTCTTGTTAATTTACTGGGAATATTCGTAACTAAAGGATTAGTTTAGTTTGTAATCCTAAACATGATTTGCGGTCTTAACTTTCGCTTAGCTCCCACAATTGTAAAGAGATATTTTGAGAGTGACTACAGTATTATGTATGTATAAATATATATTTTATCCACTTACATATGTGTTTACGTGTTTTAATTGTATACTGTAATTATCTTTAATTTAGATGTATGTTATTTTCGATCTTCTAGCTGTATTCCTGCACTGCCTGTTATAATTAAATAAATAAATAAATAAATAAATATTAGAGGACAATCTTACACAAATCGAACTAGCCCCACAGTAAGCTCAAGAAGGCTTGTGTTATGGGTACTAGTCGACGATATATTTAATAGATATAAATACTTAAATACATAGAAGACATCTAAGGCTCAGAAACAAATATTCATGCTCATCACACAAATATTTGCCCTGACCGGGATTCGAACCCAGGACCGTCAGCTTCACAGGCAGGTGCACTACCCACTAGGCTAAACCGGTCGTCGTAATTCTTATAAAAATATTTCCTGCTACCCAGAGGTTGTCTGGAAGAGATCGCTTTAAAGCGATAAGACCGCCTGTTGTTACCATTATTAATGTTACCGAATCTATAAATGTACTCCTGTACTAGTGGTGCAATAAAGAATATTATTATTATTATTATGGGGTTCTTCATGGAAGGAGTGTATACACTTAATAAGAGAACAACGGTTGTGTTATTTTGGAGGGAAAAAGGGTGCCGAAATGATAAAACGGGCGTTAACTAAGATACTATATTCCGACTACTGGAACCAACGCCGGGCGCAGCCGGCTCGCGTTCGATTCTCTCCCTACCCACTATCTTATACCTAACAGGTTGAAACTCACTTGCAAAGTCACTATTGTACATGTTTCGAACTACAATTGGAGTCCTTCATCAGGTTGAGTGTTGTTCTCTTATTAAGTGTAAATATGTCTCACGTTAGTGTAAATTTATGGAGTGTATACATCTTTAAAGGGTCGGCAATGCGCATGTGACACCCCAGGAGTTGCAAGCGTCGATAGGCTACGGTGACCGCTTACCATCAGGCGGGCCGTATGCTTGTTTGCCACCGGCGTGGTATTAAAAAAAGAAATGTATTAGAGATTCGCCGAATATGGGTTTGAGCGAACACCAGTCCAGCTGTTGCCGAACCGAATATTCGGCCGAATTATTCGGTTCAACGTAATTCCTTCATCTATTGTTGTAAAACAGACTTGGAATGGTAAAATTTTTGTCATTACCAAGACGAAATATTGACAAAAAATACTGTTAATAATGGGTCAAGTATTAATTCCACGAAGCAGTAACTATAATACATTCCTGCAACTTGTAACAAAACCCTCTCAAAATTGTTCGGTAAATATTCGGCAGCTGAACCGAATACCGAACATTCAAAAACATGCCGAATATCGAATAATAACCGAATATTCGGCGAATATCTATTATGTATGCTTATGGATGTTCAAAAATGTCTGCAGCTACAATAGCTGGCCCGACGAACTTCGTATCGCCTAACAGTCAATGGATGACGTGTTTTTAGCTAAACTTTGGATTTTGTTATCCAATATTTTTGTTTGTTTTGTACGGAGCACAGTGAACATGAAAAGTGTTAGCTAGCTTGCGATCTACTTCATAGATATCTATATCTATATGCATTTATGTTTGATAACTTATAGATAAGTTATCAAACATAAATGCATACAATAATAGTCACTTCCCGTCTTATAAATGCTCTCAAACTTTATTTTTTGTCGCTCCCTTCATTGCCTTTGTATTTATTTATATATGTTTATGTATGTATAGAAATGCATATATATATGTATGTTATATTTGTTTATATCTAGTTATTTTTTGTATTAGTTTATTATAGTATTGATGTTTATTTGTATCGCTGACTTTCTTTTAATTATGCACTACCTATTAACTATCGTTTTCTATATTTCCTGCTACCCAAAGTTTGTCTGGAAGAGATCGCTTTTTAGCGTAAGGCCGCCTGTTGTTTCGTTAATGTTAGTATAAGCTTTTTTGTACTTTTTTTTCACTTTGTGGTGCACAACAAATTAATATTATTATCTTTATTTATTTTCCTTCTTAGGCTAGGTTTTTACAATATCCTTATAAAAAGTAAAATATAAAAATACGCTTACAAAACATAAAATCATTTTAAAATCCTAACATAGGGTGCCGCCGGCACGGCAGCGAGGCGGGGCCTAAGCTACCGGTGGTGTCGGGCGACAGAGAGAGGAACCTCCTGACTATCCGCGCCGTGTCCAGGAGTACCGCCGCGCTGTATCTGACCCTTGATAATAAACGACCAAATCCAAACGTTCGAAATGGCCATTCGGCAAAAGAAAGAAAGAAACGTTTATTTACAGACACAGAAGACACACATATTACAAAAAAAAAACAACAGAAGAAAACAAACCACAACATGTGTGTCCCCGCGGCAGTGAAACGGACACTGGCTCAGCATTATGCTGAGGTGTCAGACACCTACAGCGCTGATTTTCAGCCAGTACCGTCGGTGACTCACGGACCGCCATACACTAATAATAGCCAAAGAAAAATAATTAAATATGACTGCAAAAGAAAAAAATAATACATAAGAGAAAAATTATAATAATATCCACTTACTACTTACATACAGATATCTAGGGTAGAAACAAAAGAGAACTAAAAATTTTGAAATAGATTTTAACCGATTGGTATATTTGTTGCTGCTATAATACTGGATTAGGATTGGGATTTTGGAGCGTCAACAAATAGCTTTTAAGCTTACGCTTAAGGGTGGATCAACTATTCTTTGTTGCTCGTTACCATGGTTACGTCTCTTGAGTCACTCTTTAAAACTGTGATTTTATAGGGTTTAAATCTACCAAACATGAGTTTTAGCGATAAGTATAAATCCATTTGGTCATGGGTCATCTCCTGAGCATGCTTGGAGTCCATATTATGGACATTTTTCTAAGAAACATGGTTACTGTTGTCTCCTCGCTGACGGGACAGAATAACAACAAGAAAAAGTTGATTGACCCTTAAAGGTATACCTGCTAGGCGCCCCTTGGACAAAAGAAAATTTATTAGATATTAAAATAAAATACGCACAAACATTTTAGCATTTCAGCTATCAAATGAATTATTAAAGCTGTCTCTTAGCCGCGGCGAGCTCGAACCGGCCATTCGCTAATGTTCCGGAGTGCTCGGCGACCGATGCGGTCGCGCCAAATGGCAGTTCGGCAGTTATTGTGTATTCGGATTCCATTTAAAAAAAAAAACTCAATCCGGAACCAGTTCCGGAATTCCGGAATTAAAGGCTATTATCGAAAAAAAAAATTTAAACTGTTTATTTCATTGAATTCATAATAAAGTTACATTTTTTTCTATACTTAACTACTAATCTTAATTATAAAAGATTGTTTGAGTTAAGGAGCCTTCTTACATAATCACTAAGTTAAACTATTACATATATCTTCTATAGTTGATTTTTGTTTCGCAGCAATGCTGTTTGACTATGGTTCTTGTTTGACTACAGGTTTTACCCTCAATTCTAAGTATGAGGTCACTAGAAAATCTATTTAGTATTGAAGGGAGCATATAATTCCATACCCTCTGCCCATATTCATTATTATTTTTGCCTACTTCATAGGTTGGGAGATTAGATAAGTTACGCAGGCGGGTGGGTCTTACTTTTTTCTTAAGGTTAAACTATTCCGGAATTGAAAAACCGTCCGATATTGCATGCCCTAGTATTCGGTTGGCGCTAATAGATGTCGCGCTGGACTGAGCGGCTACTCCTAACTACGAAATACGAACTTAGTATGGTGCCGTCTCTCTCACTCATATACTGAATAACACGAGAGTGAAAGGGAAGGCACGAAGTTCGGAGTACTGGCTCTGGTACTGTAATTAAGTGTCATAAATAATCAGGCTCTGTGTACTTTAGCAATGAGGGCTATCGTTTTTGTACTCACCAGTTAGCGCCATTGTCGAGTAAGGTCCAGCTGTCAAAAATTGTTATTGGTTATTATGGGCATGAGAACGAATTACGATTTGAAACGGGATATTTACCATGTATATTTGTATTCTTGAGTTCCCGATATTTCGGCACTGTTGCAAGCGCCATTATCAAGGATTAACTGACGTGCTGCGAGTTTTGTTGTTTGTTGTTTTAGTTATTTCAAATCGTAATTCTAATGTAAATGACCATGTAAGCTTGAAATCTTATATCATGAGAACGAAGTTTACATTTAAATCATATTTAATACTTATCTTAAAACAGTACCGTAAAAATATCGAACACCCCGCATTGTAGTGCGGTCCCGTTTTGTTCGGAAAAAGGGGATATAAGTTTTCGAAAGCCAAACTGTCTCAAAGCACTGACAGTCATTGACCCGTAACTCATATTTGCCATAATCAAGCTCAGGTATTGCAAAATAGTCACAAAGAGTGACATTTGACATTTCGGGGAACTCTCGCTACACTAGCGCCTCTAGCGGCAAATTCATACGCGATAGCCCCCATTGCTTCCATTTTCAAATGAGCGTTTAAGAAAATTTCATTTAAGTCTAACCCATCTGACCATAGACTTATTATTCAGTTACAAAATGTTATTTTGCTATTGATTGATTTTATTTTTAGACTAACGCTCAGAGACCTTATACATCTCTGAGGATATTCATTTACCTATTAGATTTTATTATTATCATGCTGACGCTTAGAGATATATTTCAAGATATTTTATTATGATTAGTGTACCTACCTTATTACCTTTTATCTTGACGCTTAGAGACCTAATACATATAAGATTTCAAGCTTACATGGTCCTTTACATTAGAATTACGATTAATCCTTGATAATGGCGCTTGCAACAGTGCCGAAATATCGGGAACTCAAAAATACAAATATACATGGTAAATATCCCGTTTCAAATCGTAATTCTGACCTAATACATCTCTAACAAATCTCGATTGTTGTTACTTTCTTAGTCTTATTTTTGACATGTAATTACATTTAATTAATGATACTTTAGTTATTGTATTATTTTTATTTGATATAGATAGATTTTGACTTGTAAAAGTGCCCTTGAAGCCTTTGCAGAATAAATGTTTTGATTTCGATTAAACTTTTTGATTAGTTACTTTTCTCATGCTGTCAAAAACCAAGAGATTCATCAGGCTCCTATTTCACCAAAGCTGACAGGCGCGACAATTGTCAAAAAACATTACAATTGTAGTTGGTGAAACAGTTTTCACATGTAAATTGTCGATTTGTCAGCCTACATATGTCAAATATATACATATGTTACCTTGGTGAAATAGGGGCCAGAATCCAAATTTGTTTAGCCATAACAAACTTCGTGGCCACGAAAGATCAAATACAAATACAAATACAAACATTTATTCTGCAAATAGGCCACAAGGGCACTTTTACATGTCAAAATATTAATTTACAATTTAAGAAAGTCTGACTATAATAAGTAATACATTTTTCATGTCGAAATATTAATTTACAGTTCAAGAAGGAATAATAATTTCGAGTTTACAATTATACCAAAATTATGTCATACAATGAAGATAAACTTGCAAAGTTATCTATTACAAATATTACAACATCAGTAAAGTTAGAGATGTATAAGGTCTCGAGATTAAACAAGGGGTATAATGAAATTAATATAATATCCCAAAGATGTACATGGTCTCTGAGCGTCAAAATTAAAATTGATTTAATATTGTTAGAGATGTATATGGTCTGTAAGTCACTGATAATAAAAACGAATCCACAACAGGATGATGTCTCTCGTCAATCCCCTATAAAAAGACACTAGTATTAACGTAGTCACTATGTCCTAGCAAGCATGATCATGCATCAAATCCAACCAAACCACGACATCCGTTAGTAACCGGCACACCAACTGGAATCCCAAATAATTTCAAACCAATCCGTGTGCCTGGCAGTTCAATTTCGGCATGTTAATAGCTAATCGATTAGAAACCCTATCGTGTTGAGTATAGAGTGGAATATCGAGTGATGTGTCGGGATTAGGGTTAAGAGGATTGTGACATAGTGTTGTTTGGTTATTAAGTAACTCAGAGGAGCTACTACGAGCTTCGAAATCCGAATGTCGGATCGTGCCGTCCCGTTCACTCACATAGTTTATAACACGAGAGTGAACGGGACGGCACGATACGAAGTTCGAACGGAGTACAATGCCTTTACCATGAGTTTACATGACCATACTCGCAAACGACTACGTAAAAAAATGTATGGGCCAAAGTACAGTGCCTCTGGCGGTTACGCAATAGAACTAAGAATCGGCATACTAAATCGTTTACGCAGCCGCTAGCGAGTACGGTCATGCAAACTCATGGTAAAGGCACAGTGGGGCTACCACGAACCACAAACGAAGTTTTCCCTCTCTGTCTTACTTATGTGCAAACTTACAAGTGCGACAGAGCGGGAAAACTTCGTTTGCTGTTCGCGGTAGCGCCCCAGGCCGCTTGTGCAAACGTGATCGTCGGCTCGCCGTTTATGCTCGAGATTTCTGAACTAATCCGTTCAGAAATTTCGAGCATAGAGGCCTTTTAAGTTTTCAAATGTTTTGTACTCAAATTATAATTAAAGTATTTTTTTTTTTCATTTATTTAGAACACAAACAGTCGCATATTGTAATTATAAATGTTGTACACGTAGTGTACATAGAAACATTAACACAAAGACCTGGAGGTTCATTTTTCCGTACAAGTTTATTTATTTATTTATTTATTTATTTATTTATTTATTGAGGAGATAACACGGAAAACATACATGGGATGAACAAAAAACAAAAAATAGCATAAATGTCCTTGAATACAGTTGCTTCCATATACGTATCTCACTGAGAACATAGAATGCCACTTAATACATAGATAACATGCGGTTCACAACATTACAAGTTGTTAAACAAAACATAATATTATGATAATAAGAAACTAAACTAAATTGAACCGGTCCTCGACGCAGTTTTAATATCCATCTCATGTACGTTTTAAAATAAATGAGATAAGTGGAAACTGGAAATCATAACAATGGCCTGTGTCAATCATTGGAAGCGTCGAAAACAGGAACATATTTTAACTTCATTTTGGTTACATAATTTAGAATAATTGTGACTTAGACATTGTAAACGAGAAAAGAAAATTTAATAAAACCTGAAAATTTACATTCAAGTAGATACCTTAATTAGTATTTAGCATAAATGAACTGAAATAGTTTGCGTTTGACTAACATTTTAAGACTAGAAAGTGAACTGTGAAAAGGATCAATATCGATAAGATTATGATTATAAAACCTAGGGGCTCACCTGAAAAAAGTATTGATATTTTAACAAACTTATATACAGATACGATACTTTTATTAAAGTTTTAAATAAAAACCACTACGAAAAACATCTCCATTATAAACGATTAATTTAAAACATGTAGTGTTGTTTTCCTGGAGGTGAGCAAGGTTGCCAGAGCTGCCGAGGATGCACTGTGTTGAGAGCGAGGGACCTAAATGTGTTCCTTCTTTATTTATTTATTTTATCTTTACCACCGGCGTTATGCTTGCCACCGGCATTGTATTAAAAAAAATGTGCAGTTCTATGAATGTATTTGTACAAAGATGTACATTATTTTCTGCAACGATGCATGTGTATTTTGCATTAGCCCCAAATAAAGTTATTAACCTCGCACATGTACCGATGTAGCTAAAGTGCATTATTAACTATAAGTTGTACAAACAATCAGTGTACGATCGACCGGCAGTAGTAAATCACCTCTCAAATATTGCGGTCTTTTTATTCCTCAGCACTCGTCCTCCAATTGACTTATAGCATCCTTATACAGTATTATTTTCATTCCAGTTGCAGTTATGACTTCCTGGAGATCACAGAAATAGGAGAGAACACGACAGACGAAGATTGGCAGGTGGACCACCACGGTCTGGCAGCGGATAACGAGGTACATTCGGCAAAGAAATTGATCTACCACTAGAATTACGATTTGAAACGGGATATTTACCATGTATATATTTGTATTTTTGAGTTCCCGATATTCATTCGCTTGCAACAGTGTCGAAATATCGGGAACTCAAAAATACAAATATACATGGTAAATATCCCGTTTCAAATCGTAATTCTAATGTAAATGACCATGTAAGCTTGAAATCTTATATTGGTTTACCACTTTTCGACTGTATTACTTGAAAGGTTCTGGCAGACCAATTTCTTGGGTTACTGTACCTACAATTTTATATATCATCATCTCTCTTTTCGATCTATATTATCTGTCATTTTTCACAGAATATAAAAAATATTTAAAAGGTCACGTTCTATGTATGTAGGTAAGCCTTCTTTATAACTTCCAAATTTCAAATCGATAGCATCTCATAGATAGTAGTTCTTGAGATATTTAGCGATGTGACAGACAGACAAAGTGAAACCATAAGGGTTCCTTTTTACGATTTTGGTACGGAACCCTGAAAAGGTTTTTTCGAGCTAGTGAGGTGAAAATCATATTTCGTAGAAATATTATGTGTAGATGCATTGTGCATGAAGATTGGGAATTAGGTATAGTTAAGGAAGCAAATCAATAGTAATGTATACCTACTTGGGATTGTTTGAGTGGGCCGAGTTGGGTTGTGACCTATGCAAACAAATAGAAAGCGACCCAATTATGCAAGAGATAAGATTCAAAATACAAACAGTCCCCCGGCCAACACAAAGAATCTCAACTATGTCTTAATAGAACAATGTAAATAGGTATAACAACTTCACGAGCGAATTGCAGCGGCAGTTAAACCTGTACGGCTTTAGTCGCTGCTCCATTGTAATTTATAACCTGTATTCTTTTTATTAGTAAATAAAAAAATAAAAAAGATTTTGAAGACATTGAAATCGAGTGAGTACAAATTCAATCCTAATGTTACTTGAATCGCGTAGTCTATCAATAATCTTCTGTCGGCACAAAGTAAAAAGCCCCCAAGGCTGGAAAGCGAGCGTCGTATGGATATCAACGGGAGATCAGCCAAATCCTTCGTGGCGTGTTTGTTTTATCAGCGGGTCCCGTGGGCGGAACACACTGTGCAGTATGCCTGTGTTATTTTACCGCTTTATCTCGCGAGCTGTAAGTCGAGACGTGCGTAAATAAGTCATTTGACGTCTTTTTCACTTTATACAGGGTCTTATACAATTGTTATATGAAGCGCTTAAGCCAATAATCGGTATCGGATTGCGATTCCGAAAATCACTACCGTTTTATACTATTAAAAAAAACTAGACCTTGTTGAGAATAAACTTGTTTCCTTCACTGAAAAGCCACAGAGGCTGATAAGGTAAACGTCCCTGTATTCGTCATGATGACACGTGGGCACTAGGGCTCCACTGGGACGTTTACCTTCATCATCATATCAGCTGAAAGACGTCCACTGCTGGACATAGGCCTCCCCCAAAGAGTGCCATAATGACCGGTCCTGCGCCACCCGCATCCAGTGGACTCCCGCGACCTATAGGTATACCCAGGGACCGATACCGGTATTTAAAAAAAACTCTGAATTAGCCCAATAATTTGAATTATTTTTTGCTCTTTACGTAGGGCTGAATCATATATTTAGGCAACAACTTCGTATTATTAGATTGTCCAATTAAAAACAAAATAATGAACCGGATGACCGTAATAATACCGGTATTTTTCTATGGAAAAAATACCGGTATCCGATCCCTGCCTATACCAGGTCATCAGGTCATACGTTTACCTTCATCATCATCATCATCATTTCAGCCGAAAGACGTCCACTGCTGAACATAGGCCTCCCCCAAGGCTCGCCATTTAGACCGGTCCTGTGCCGTTCGTTTCCACCGGATTCCCGCGACCTTCACCAGGTCATCACTCCACCTTGTCGGAGGCCTACCGACAGCTCGTCTTCCGGTGCGTGTACGCCACTCAAGCAGTTTCTGGCCCCATCGACCGTCAGTCCTGCGAGCAATGTGCCCTGCCCACTGCCACTTAAGGCTCGCAAATTTGAAGGCTATGTCGGTGACCCCAGTTCTGCTACGGATAGCTTCATTCCTAATTCTATCACGCAGAGAAACCCCGAGCATAGCTCTTTCCATTGCTCTTTGGGTGACCTTGAGCTTTCTTATGAGGCCATCATTTTGCTCTTTACTTAGGGCTGAATCATGTATTCAGGTATCATCGTCGTATTATTACATTGTCCCATTAAAAACGAAATAATGAACCGGTGACCGTAATAATACTATATTTTTCTATGGAGAAAATACCGGTATCCGATCCCTGCTATACCAGGTCATACGTTTACCTTATGATGATTTTATTGAACAGGTTTGGGAGGAAGCCGAGACCCTCCTCCCGGAGTCGGACGCCGTGAGCGCGGGCTGGGCGCGCGAGGGCGCCCTCCCCTCCCGCCGGCTCTGCGGCGACTGGACTGCCAAGCTGAAACTCCTGCGCTACCGCTCGCGCGGGAACGCGCTGCGCCTGCGCTTCCGCGCGGACCACTCCGCGCACTACGCGGGGTTCAAGGCCAAGATCACTGTCGCTGACTGTAAGTCTTTATTCTTTATTCCATTGTAGTCATGTTCATAATACATTAAGGTGTTACAAGACAAGTATGGTAGGTACATGACACCCTGTAAGGGCACTCAATAATGTATCTTAAATCTAGGTAATTACATGCTTTTTTTTTTAATAATTTATGTCATCATCATCATCATCATCATTTCAGCCGAAAGACGTCCACTGCTGAACATAGGCCTCCCCCAAGGGCATGTTTTTTATTTTTCCCTTGGGGGGGATTTGCCATAGTCGCCACAATTATGCCGCCAATAATTTATGTACTCAATAACAATGAAATCAATATGTTACCGACATTTTTAAATTAAATTAAATTAAATAGCCTTTTTATTTATCCAAGCCGACATTTATCCAATACAAAATGTCAATGCTAATTTATAAAATAAGTAAAATAATAATTAGGTATGGTATAATTGGCAAGTATGAAATGTCTAATTAAATTCATAAAATAACTTTAAAAAAATTAAAATAATAGTGTTAATGTCTTTAATATAATCTTATTTTAGATGATGCATGAGTGTCGATAAATGGTCAAGTATAATAAAAATGGAACAGAATAATTTAGGCAGGTACATAAGGTGCATTACTCCAGTGTTTGGTCATTTTTTTTCAGTCTTTTAGCCTACTCATCATATCAGCCGAAAGCCACTCACACAGACTCATGTGACTGATCGTAAACGACGGTTAAACGTGTCTTGACCACAGTGAGAGGAAACCTGAAGAGTGACAACAGCAATGTCCAAACTCAAAGAGACTTTATTTACACATTTAAACTAATTTATACGTATGTGTGAGTGAATATATATAATCAAGCGCTTTGCATCATCTTTTATAACGCGCACTTCTAAGGTTTGGAATTCTCTGCCGGCGTTTGTGTTTCCGAGCTCATATAACCTAGACCTTTTTAAGGCACGAGTGAATAGGCACCTTCTGGGTGAGCTCGCTTCATCGTCGGCCTCATCTTTGCCCCCTGGCTAGATGCTGGCCAAGAGCGATCCTATTTTTATAAAAAAAAAAAAATCTTCTACTTAGATGTATTTTGTTAAGTCGACAAAACGTGGTGTTAGCACTTTGCCCGCTCTCTGTGCGACTGCAGTTTCTTGTCTCAGATCTTGAAGCTGATGTTGTGTATGCATGTTCAACGCACGTGAACAACGTCCACTGCTCGACATAGGCCTCCCCAAAAGAGTGCCATAATGACCCTGCGCCACCCGCATCCAGTGGACTCCCGCGACTTTTACCAGGTCATCAGTCCACCTTATGGAGGGCCTACCCACGCTGCGGTTCCGGTCCGTGGTCGCCACTCGAGAACCTTCCGGCCCCAACGGCCATCGGTTCTACGTGCAATGTGCGTGTGTTAGCCAACTACTAATTAGTAATTGTCAACATACCTATTACAACATCCCTATTATTACATCCTCAAATCTTATAAAGGGTCGGCAACGCGCACGTGACTCCTTTGAAGTTGCGGGCGTCTATAGGCTGCGGTGGCCGCTTACCGTACCGTACGCTTGTTTGCCACCGGCGTTGTATAAAAAAAAAGATTAAATTTAAACCTTTATCAGTTTGCCGTATTGAATTTCGTTTGAGCTGACATTCTGAAAATGTCTCTGAATTTCACAAATTCACAGCCATTTTTACATCAGAGTTGCCACCATATTTGACGCGACTGACTGAGCAAATCGAGTAGTTGGTGACAAGGAAATCATGGCCAATACAGGTTCACTGATTTGTTAAATCAAGTATCGCTTCGGAGGTAATGGTCCAGTCATCATCTGCCGATAAGGCGACGGGAAAATTGGGACACGAACATTTTTATATCGTTTTATTGGAAGAAATTGTTATTATCCATGTTTTATCTTAGGGTCGATTTACAAGTACATATTAAAGCCGTGTAATGGCTTTCTTGAAGTAATACAATGTTATCGTTAGCGCTGTTTGTTAAAATCTGATTTTATTGAATTGTAAATCTGGTTATATGTGTCTGTTATAGATGGATGGTCCCATTACGTATACAGATCTCGAGGACTTTGCCAATACTAACTGTTCAAGCAAAACGGAGCGGTTTAATTTCCGAACGAACAGAGCGACGTCACATTAATACTGTCAAAAAAGGACACATCATCGTTCAACTAGACTATACACTCGATACCTAAAGGCGGTTACTTTGCGTGTCATATAAAGAACTGTATTTTTAATTTTTTATTACATTTTTATTATTTTTGACGCAAGATTTTATTATTTAATGCCCCATCGTGGACACTAACGTTAATCAGTAATCGTAAGTTGTACCAACGCGGCAATAACCGGAAACTATACATCTTAAATAGGGTTGCCTTACGTCCCGGTACGCCGGGACATGTCCAGATTTGAGGCGTGCTATCCCAGTACACAGGCCACTACGCAAATTGTCCCGGTTAGAAAACCATAGTGAAAAAGACATGCTTACGCGTAATACGGACGATTATAAGCCTATCGTTTCTGTCTAACTGCAAGGAGGGTGGCAGACACGCAACGGGCGGTAGCCTGGGATGAAACCAGTGTTGGAATATGACCATTAGAATTACGATTTGAAACGGGATATTTACCATGTATATTTGTATTTTTGAGTTCCCGATATTTCGGCACTGTTGCAAACGCCATTATCAAGAATTAACTGACGTGCTGCGAGTTTTAGTTGTGGTCTACCCACACACCATAGCGATCTACCCTCTTCCTGGTTCGCTTTTTTCGCACAGTGTCACCGTCACTACCACCGTCCGCCTTGTCACTTGAAACTCGATTACGGTCACGACACACTACACTCACAGTATCAATACGCGAGTTCTTTCCGGAAACAGTCTCTTTTCGATTTGTGAACTTTCGGATCACTGGACGCCAGACACTTGACAGAAATACATGGTAAATATCCCGTTTCAAATCGTAATTCTAATGTAAATGACCATGTAAGCTTGAAATCTTATAATATGACCATTATTCGTTTTTGATCTCTACTCATACTTTTTCCTTAACTGTCCCCGTCAAGGTCCCCATATTTATGGAAACCCTAATCGTAAGTAACTCGCGACACACAGAGTTAGATTATAGTTGTTTATAATTTATAACTTTGGAACATTGAAACTGCTCTATTTGGATACAGACCACAACATCCGGAGCGCTGTATTGCGAATAGATTTCAAAACCATAAATTATTACGCTCTAACTTCTAGGACAGTCTTGGAATTCAAATAAATAAATGTAAGTGGGTGCTCAGTCGGAGCGCTCGTGGATAACAATAAAATTATGAGATTAAAGTCAAATAATGTCATTAGAAACCTAAGAATACACAATTGCCAATTAGATAATAATAATGATGATATTAAATCAAGATACCTAATATTATAATATTAGGGGGCGTCCATAAATTACATCATCTAATCTTACGTTGGAGAGAGGGAAGTTCTCGGCAAATATCACGCAATTTTTTTTCTGATTGAAACAAAAAAATATTATACTATTTTGGTCCATTTAATCCAGATTGTACACGCTTATAAGATTTAATCTTAAGCGTAATCGTAATACGATTAAGATTATTCACTAATTCGTTCGAAAGAGAATAATTTCATTCATACTTCGACGTTAATTCTCAGCAATATTGATTACTAGTCTTAACTAGTCGTAAATAAAAGCACAAACCTTTTTTTTTTTTCTTTTTACAATAACAATCCAACGCGTTTTTGTAAGAAACCCACATTTTAAAAATTTCACGTGAGATTGGGGGATGGGGGAGGGGGTTGAATAAAATCTCACGACATCTCACCAGGGGCGGGGGGAGGGACAGAAAATTTAAAAAAAACACCTCACGTAATTTATGGACGCCCCCTTACGTAATGTCACATTATTTTTATAATAATTAAAATATTCGTTTATAAAATAAAAACATTGTTGTACTAACCAATGTTTTAGGGTACGTTTAAATTTGTTCAACGGCAAGTCTTTTATGTAATTGTGAAGTCTGTTATAAATGTAATAGCCATGCAGTAAGTATTACTACTAAATAACTTTGTCAGTTTTTTCGGCATTACCAGTTTATCCGGAAATCTCGTATTAAAATTACATACCTCTTTAGACGTTTTGAATATCTCAGGCCGTGTTTTTACAAATAAACAGATTTCATAAATGTATATAGAAGGCACTGTGAGCAGTTTTAATTCTCTGAATAGAGGCCTGCAAGATGTTACAACGGACACATTACTGATGGCTCGTATGCATTGCTTTTACGCTATTAATGCTCTATGTGCAATCGTTGAGTTACCCCACAGGACTATACCATACCTGAGTAGGGAGCACACATAGCCGTGGTAAGCTTGCATAGCAATCTTTTTAGTGCTGATTTTGATTAGACGCCAGAGAACATACGCAAAGGAATTAATTTTATTACACATTTTGTCGATTTGTCCCTTCCATGAGCATTGGTCATCTAGAGTTATGCCTAGAAATGTTGTTTGACTGCATTCTTTTATATTATCTTCGAAAGTCAAGGATAAAGGGAGCTTGTTACCATTTCTGTTTATAAATTGTATGTTTGTCGTTTTATTTATATTTACTTTCAAATTATTATTATGTAACCAGGCCATTATTTTACAGATGGTTTCATTTGTTTCCTTATTATATGTCCCAATATTACTACATGGTATTATAACTGATAGATCGTCCGCATAAAGAGTGCAATTGAATTCCATTATGTTAGGGAGATTATTCACATACAATAAGAACAATAAGGGTCCGAGGATACTACCCTGCGGTACGCCAACATTGTTAATTTTCATACAAGACCTATATGAAGTTAAAACGTTTTTGGTGTCCACCTTATTTAACTCGACAAACTGGTTTCTGTTTAGTAGACAACTTTTAAGCCATTGATTTACTAGTCCACGCAAGACATTTACCTAAATATTATTTGGGATACAAAATCAAAGGCTCTACTCATATCAAATAAGACAGCTGATACAGGCATGCTCTTATCTGTACATTGGAGGATATTATGTATCAGTGTGAAGGCTGCTGACGATGTTGATTTTCCCTTTTGGAACCCAAATTGCTTTTTACTAAGTATTTTATGTTTGTCAAGATATTCGGTCAGACGAACGTAAAATGCTTTTTCAAATATACGCCATTACAGGTACAAGAGAAATTGGCCTATAGTTTTGTAGGCTCTCCTGACAACCTTTATGTATCGGTCTGACCAACGAAATATTTAAGGGTTCTGGAAAAATTCCATTTGTGAAGGAGATGCATTTGCAAAAGAATGCTATTGTTTTTTTTTTGCCAGGAGACGACGGCTTTTAAACTAGGCACAGATACGGATAGGTACGTTCGCAAACGACGGTGCGGAGCCGATCGCATGCGTCGACATCCCTTCCACCCACCCGTCTGACCGCGTTAGCACAGAAAGGCGTGTGGCTCCGATCCAGATGTTTGACCGACCCATCCCCTGGGCCAACGAAGTCAAATATCGTGGTGTGACCCTCGACAGAAAACCGCTCAACCAATCTCACTGGAGCGCAAACTCTTAGAGTATTCCAGTGATCCAAACCACACGCGTGGTCATGCCGGAGGTTTTCCCCTGGATTTTCCCCAGGCTACTCTCCAACCGCGCACTCCTATCGCTTTATTGGGCCCGGCCTATAAAGCCACAGTCAGGTTCAAAAAAAAAGCGTCGATATCCTGCCGGACGCGAACGGCTGTCGCCGTATCCTTTCCGATCCGATGCGATGCGAACCGTTTGGTGGTAATCGTTCGGCTGTCACCGCATCCGTTTGTATCCTTTCCGATCCGATGCGATGCGAACCGTTTGATGGTAATCATTCGGCTGTCACCGCATACGTTTGTATCTTTTCCGATCCGATGCGATGCGATCAGGGTGTGATAGGCAAATGCTCTGATACACACGTACCTCACGTAAGTGTATATTAAGCGATTATAACGATTAAAAACAGATAGATGCCGTCCCACCCGATAAGGGATTTCCTCTTCTAAACACGTAACCAATTAATATATAAACACTAGAAAGTATGTCATATGAGTAGTTGTATACCAGAGGTTGAGATAAACTGTGTTCCAGTATTCTCAGTGTCTCTTTAAGTCTCCCCTTCTCCCTCCTGCCACTCCTGCGTACTACAAGGGACCGATACCGGTATTTTAAAGAAACCCTGAATTAGCCCAATATTTTGGATTATTTTTTGCTCTTGACGTAGGGCTGAATCATGTATTTAGGTAACAACGTCGTATTATTAGATTGTCCCATTAAAAACGAAATAATGAACCGTTGACCGTAATAATACCGGTATTTTTCTATGGACAAAATACCGGTATCCGATCCCTGGATGCGATCCGATGCGTGCCGTTTGATGGAGACCGACCCTTAGGATTCCTTTTTACCTTTTTGGTACGGAACCATAGATTACATAATCCGGAACCCTAAAAATGGGTACATTTTATATGGAAATTCAATTATTTCTCTTGATTGTTGTATGATTCAATTTCTTTACATAACGTCATTCAAAGGAATTGGAAATGTCCTTTTTCACGCCATTCTCCTCGAGATTGAATAGCTGTCTCACCATACAGGGGGAAAGGAAACTCCTTTATTTCTTCCATCGTAAATCAATCTCGGAACTCCACAATTTCATATCCACCAATCTGAATTCGACAGCTCGATCTATTGGTTTCGTGAGTTTTGTTTGTACTTTACTTTTAAGGGCGTGCATTGAAAATATCGCGTTCTTAGAAACATCGTTCTGACCAGATTACGAAACTATAAAGACTGATTTTCAGGTGTATGATTCTAAACTACATGATTGTTTCTTCAATTAGAGCCAGGGTTCGAAAGAATAATTATTATCATGTTTTATAATGTAATTGTATATGGAGATAAATAAACTAAACTATCAATGATAATTATCTTGATAATCATCAAGATAATTGTCGTGATTTTTATGCTTTGATAATTATCGATTTGATAATAACCTAAAATTGTAAATTCGGCATGAGTTAAAAAAATACGTGCGTGAATTGGAACGTATTAACGCGCTCTGTATGTGTTTTAATGATGTATTAATTGATTATATTTTAATGGTTGATAAAAAGCTAGTAAAATATTGTACAGCAACTATTTATTTTGCAGCCTAAAACACCATAATCTTTTATATATTAGTACAGAGTACAGTCTTTATTGGTAAAAATACATTTTACACGTCATATCATACATAGAAAAATAAATTTAACTAATAAAATAACGTATACTACCCTACCCATAAGAGGGATAATTATCAAAGACCATAATTATCTTGAACATTTCGAACCCTGATTAGAGCCGATCATGACGATTTCTTAGTGAAGATTTTATAGAAGAAAAATAATCCAAATTTAACATGTAATTTTTCCTTCAGTAATATTACAAATATTTCTACAGCTGAAATGTTTAGAGTTCAGGAAAATAGAAGAATTTATAGAGAGGTAGGGCACAGCAAAATATCATCTTGCTCGAATTTGGAGCAGCCCAACTGGGGAAGGCCACAGCCATAATAACATTATTTACTATATAAGTATGTAGTGTTGTGTTCCTGCAGGTGAGCAAGGTTGCCAGAGCTCCCGAGGATGCACTGTGTTGAGGGCGAGGGACCTAAATTTGTCCCTTCTGCTGTCAACACAATGCATCCTCAAATTTTATAAAGGGTCGGCAACGCGTTTGACTTCTTTGGAGTTGCGGGCGTCTCTAGGCTGCGGTGGCCGCTTACCATCAGGTGGACCGTACGCTTGTTTGCCACCGGCGTTGTATTAAAAAAAATGATACACTATAATTTTACATCACTTCTTGAAACATAGGTTAGGTTAATGGAGTTGTTTTACATAACGTTTTATACTATTTAGATCACAAAACATATAAGCTATCGCACTACCTGGGTTGAATAGTTCAACAAACTTCTTACTACTCTACAATTAGGTCTTTTCCTACGTTCCTATCCCTCGTTGTAACTCGTCCCTTTGTCGCAACTCAGCGATCACTCTCGGAGGAATTGTTTGGAATGATCCCTGCCGCATCTTTTCGTCATCGTCCTATATACGCGTCAGCATTTCCATCCTCACCATTTAGATGGTTGGCAGCCCAAAACTGTGCGTTTCTCAAGAAATTTCCTGCCTCGCACAACCGAACTATGGAATGAACGGTGGCCTGCGGTATTTCCGGACCAATATGACCTTGAAACCTTCAAGAGATGAGCGTATTCCCTTCTGGAAGGCCGGCAACGCACTTGCGACTCCTCTGGTGTTGCAGGTGTTTATGGGCGACGGTAATTACTTACCATCAGGCGATTCGTCTGCTCGTTTGCCCCTATAACATAAAAAAATCACTGATTAGGGGCCGCACGATCCGGGGTCCTAGGCACACACACACGGACCCGGACGACGTAATCACAGCGTCCATCGAAAGATGGAACGCTGCGCTTACGTCGTCCAACTCAGACACGACGCGCATTCCCGCCGGCGGGAACGTCCACCGCGCGATCGCGACAACACCGATACATATAGTCTCTATTCGTCCCGGTACCGCCGCACACCGGGTAGAGTCAGTCCGACCCAGGTCGGGCCCAGCTGAGTTTTTTGCTGGACTCTTCTTAGCTAGGCTACGTTTAGTGAACTCGAATCCACTCACACCCTCAGATTCGGTTGTAACCGCTCAACCAATCTCACTGGAGCGCAAACTCTTAGAGGATTCCAGTGTTCCAAACTAGACGCGTGGTCGTGTCGGAGCTTTTCCCCTGGATTTTCCCCAGGCTACTCTCCAACCGCGCACTCCTATCGCTTTAATGGGCACGGCCTATAAAGCCACAGTCAGTTTTAAAAAAAAAGGTCTTTCCTTTCCCCTTCTCAAAGTTCGCACAATGTATCTTCTATCGCTTTATTGGGCACGGCCTATAAAGCCACAGTCAGGTTAAAAAAAATGTTTTTTCGTTCCCCTTCTCAAAGTTGGCACAATGTATCATAAGAATATTACCTGCCCTCATAACTTCTACGGCTTATTCTTCCAACCTTAAGATAATAAGAACACGGTCCCGACAAAATGCCTATTTTCCATTTAACTTTTCCCGAGTTTCCGTTCCGTTCCGCTGACTATCCAGAATGGACACGCGCGAAGACCGGCGGATGCCCCGTTGAAAACTGGCAACCGGATCAAAAACACACCTCGCCACTTTGTAATACAACTCAATTTAGTTTGTAAAACTTCACTGGTCAGCTTTGTTCCAGGTGCTCAAACTACTCAATGCAATTGCAGCGCTAATAAAAGGATTCAAAGTTTATTATCGTGCGAAACTTTGAGTTGAATGAATCCAAGTTGGCGTTTGCAGCAGTTTTAATTAAGAGAGAAATTGTGAAGTTTCCGCAGTGCGCTGGGTTCTTTTATGGTCTTATTAGGTTTATTAGCATAGCAGACGGCTAGAGATCGCTAAAGCATAAAGTATCTAATCTACATTCAGCTCGTTTGTGGCTGTTTACAAATGCGGCCGAGGTCGGATGTCTTGTTTTAAGGCCAGGGCCCATTCATTTCTGACGAAAATACTTAAGTTTGAGCTTCCAGTGTGATGAAATAATGTAGAATTACACTACACAAGAATTACTGTGGACTGAAAAGCAAAGAAATGAAATAACCTAACAAAATATTGAAAAATGCCTCGGTAACTCTGTCAAAAAATCCTAAATATCATCGTATAAATGAACTTTCATGCTGCAGAATTCGTAATTATCAACGACAGTGATATATCTTTTTTACAAAAGGGATACCTTTTTTAATGTTCTAATACAATAACGTTTTAGTGCACCTGCCTGTGAAGCTGACGGTCCTGGGTTCGAATCCCGGTCAGGGCAAATATTTGTGTGATGAGCATGAATATTTGTTTCTGAGTCTTGGATGTTTTCTATATATTTAAATATTTATATCTATTAAATATATCGTCGTCTAGTACCCATAACACAAGCCTTCTTGAGCTTACTGTGGGGCTAGTTCGATTTGTGTAAGATTGTCCTCTAATATTTATTTATTTATTATTTAATAACCGTACAGATTTTTCTGAAGTGATCCAATGTTCCAAAAATCAATTAAAATGTGCAAAATGCATTCGAAATTACGCGCAGAGCTCCCGTAGAGAGCGGGATGGTTAATTGCAAACTCAGCGGGGCTAGCACAACTGCTGCTGCGACGCGACGCGAGTAGAGAAAAATCTACCCTCGTCTTTCTAATTCGCACAGTTCGAGTTAGACAGGAATCGCTGAGTCGCGCGAGATACGACTTGGCAGCAAGTTATGCTAGCCCACCAGCGGGGCTAGCACAACTGCCGCTGCGACGCAACGCGAGTAGAGAAAAATCTACCCTCGTCTTTCTAATTCGAACAGTTCGAGTTAGACAGGAATCGCTGAGTCGCGCGAGATACGACTTGGCAGGATAACCCACCTGGCCTGTGCCTTTACCATGAGTTTACATGACCGTACTCGCTGGCGACTGCGTAAAAATTTGTATGAGCAAAAGTACAGCGCCTCTGGCGGTTACGCAATAGAACTACGAATCGTCTGTTTTTGTATTCTGTCCCATTAACTTGTCTGTCATGAAGAAATGTTTGAATCTGAATCTGAATCTGAATCGGCATACTAAATCGTTTACGCAGTCGCTAGCGAGTACGAACGTACAAACTCATGGTAAAGGCACTGTTAGAAGCGGTCATTTCCAATGGAATGGTCTTGACTTAAATGAGAATTCGTTTGAAGACCTCATCTGTGAGTTTGATGCGGTTTTCAAACGGTGATACGTCATTATTTTTGACGGTGTTGAATTTTAATAGACGACTATTATTACATACGAATGTAGGTACAGTCACCAGCATTAATATCTGTCAAACAAAGCCGCGTTAAATATGTGCATCGGGCAGGCCGTAAGTTTGCCAGTGTTATATACATTGTATATTGTTTTGAAAAAATGACACCTCGCCGAATTTCTTACGCCGGTTCTTCTCGAGGCGGAGGTTTATTTTATGAACCGGTGGTAGTTTTTTGACATTCATAAGTGCATGTAACATGCCTAAATTGAAGTATAAATGATTTCATTTCATTTCAGTGACACAACATTTAAAAAAAATCTGATAAATAACTCACCCGGACTGTTAAATTTTTTTCTTTGACTTAGAGACAAAATTAAAGGGAATGTTTTCAAGTGACAAGCTCTGTTTCGCGTAGTAAACAAATGCAACTCTGCAAAAGTAGATAAATGGGTACAGTAATGTCCACGGTTTGGGTCGTTAAGATATAATAAAACCACCATTTCGGCTGTTACATTTCGTATTTTAAGAGAACCAAAATCTTCTGGCTAGTCCGATTTTTCAAACCCAAAAAGACTAATGGTTTTACCACTGATAAACGGTTTGCTAGCAGCAGTTAGCTCCGCAGCTGTTTTTGTATCTTCCAAGTTTTCTTCGTCTTGAAGAAGAGTTTCCAAGTTTAAATAAACTAGCTGTTTCTGCGGTTGCTTAGAACGGTGATGCTTCGGAGAGGCGAAACACGTATTGAGCTTTTTGCCATTATCGTATTTGGTTGTTGTATTTTACTTGCAAGTTTGAAAGAAAGAAATATTTATTTGGTACAAGTTGTTTACACATTCTAGGACATAGTAAATAGGTACCTATTTAGTACCAAAATGGGTGCCGCTCAGCATAGTGTCATGAAAATCATGACGCTGATTTTCAGGGCAACCAGGAAACAACATGAAATTAGAAAACAATAAACATGAGAGAGAGCTGTCCTTAACATACAACATGACATTGACAATGTGGGAAATGTGTAGCCATACAGAATAATATTTTGTACCTGCACATACAATCTAAATCGTTCATTATAATACAAAATTTACATGAAGCTATCTAAACACTATAAAACATAACACTAAACATCTGCTTAGGTATTGCCAATTTGCTTTTCTGTTAAATATTTTTTGAGATTGTGTTTGAAGGAGTTTGCACGTGCGGTGGAAGGGTTAGCATTAACTGCATACGGAATTAAAAAAGTTAGTGGATACATTTCATTATCACTAATAGACGTACACGTTTTTTAGCGGAATAGCAGAGGAATATAGACTTACGCAAAATCAAGTCGCTTGTTGTACGGATGATTTTGATTTGACAGTTATTATTTTTAAATGAAAAAATACGTCTCGCTGCCCGCGGTAATTTTTAAAGTTATAAAGCTCCCATTCACTGTCCATCACGGCATTAATGTTGCGTCGGCCATCATTGTCGGGTGTGATGGATGGCTGTCCCGAATCAATTTACCGACGTCGCGGAATATGTAATTTATTACGAACTTTATGGAGAAGAAATACAATTGATGGTGTTTCAGACTCGGCCGTGTTCTGTCCAGTAAGATAAAATGGGTATTTTAAAGAATGGGGCTAAATGTATAACATTTAGCTAGCATTCCCGCTTGTGTCCTTTTCTTCGTGTGCCTCTCCGTTACTGAAGGTTGACAGTCAGTTTTTCAAATTTCTCCTTGTCAGTCATTCTGAACAGTTGTTCACTTCAACCCGTCCACTCCCTCACAAGGCTCGGTACCGGTTTTTAATATACCGGTAAAAACCGGTTTATTTCGGTTAAGCTTCTAACTTTCGTGGGAACCCGAACCTTTTAAAAACTTTATATTAAGGCGCCGTAGGTTCAACGAAAAATGTCATGTCAGGGGGTGAGGTAACCAGCCGCGCGGGGAGCGCCCCGCTCACCGGCACACTCGCGCGCTTACAGTGAGAATACACAGTAAACTCACTAAGCAGTACTGCAACGAAGTGGAAAATAAACTAATGCAGGCTGGCCATTCTGGGAGTTAATGCAAAAATATAGTATTCGGCGAGAGGCCCGGCGGGCGTGCTAGTGGGGCTCACGTCTGTAGGTATTGCGATAGGTAGGTATAGTTGATATTCTTTTCGTTGACCGAATTTCTATGAACAATTATTGGATTATGAACCTTATTGTTTAATCAGTAAAATAGCTTTTTAAAGAAATTAAGTGGATGCAACTCGATCATAATCGTGTGCCCGCATTAACAGTTTTATATTGTCTAAACCGGTTAATCCGAACCTTCCTATAAAGCTCCTCCGTAAACCGGTTTAAATAAACCGATATTTGTATATAAACCGAAATAAAAAGCTTTTGCGGCAAGTATGATAACGGTTTGAAAAATTAACCGGTTTCCGAGCCCTGCTCCCTCATATTACGCAGTGGCGGAGTACGGTAGATTGGCACCTGGGGCAGTTAAAACGAACGAGGTTCGAATATCTCCCTCTCTGTCGCACTTGCTCTGAGAACTCCCCCCCTCCCCCTAGTTATCATAGAACACCAACATGTGTAACCCAAGCAGATCCTCCTAATTCCCTAGTGTCCTACAAGGAGAGCAAGGCAAGGCCAGACGAGAGAAAAACCGCGCTAACGTAGGACCGAAGGCCCGAAGCGCTCGCTCTAGGCTCTCCCTATCGCCGAGAGTCTCACCAAGCAACCCTGAGGGCCGAAGACCCGAAGAGTCCCATCAGTTACTAACCCCCTTCCCTCTTTGACAAGTAAGACTTACGAAAGAGAGAAAAAAAGAAAAGAAAGAAAAAACATTTGTTCGTGGCACAGACACAGTACAAATTAACATAACACCAAAATACAGAAAATAGCCACGAAATGGCCCCAAATCAGCATAGTGCTAGCCATTGGCTAGCGCTGGTCTTCCTTTGGGACCACGAGAAGCCACGAAAGACAAAAAACACTAAAGTCACAAACAACATAACAATTAAACAAATGTCATAATTTACAATTTAAAGAGACAAGAACAGACAAACATGAACGCGACCTTAAACAATCTTTAAATATCTGTGGTCTGTCACAAGTCGCAACTAGCGCCAGCGCAGCGGACAACCACTAAAACAGTGACAGATTACGCGATTTCGTGAAATGAGAATGGAGGCATTAGGTTAGCGTCATATGACAATATTAAAATTACTGATTAAAATGACTACGAGTGCAACGAACGCCTGACTCTCCCGCTCTCCAATACCCATAGCAGATTTTTACCGTCGTTTGTCATCCCTCTGTGCTTGGTACCCGGGACGGACCCACCCCTTTGGGCAGCAGCCGTTAAGCTAAGAGGCCTTCGGGCGGCTTGAGAACTTCTAACAGACAAGCTGCCTACTCACTTGACAAGGGGGGGGTCGAAGTTGCACCACGTCCGTAGGGAGTGTCCACCGCTACCTACATGTGACCCCTGGGTGGCGCTAAAAGTGCAACAAAACTGGCAATCGCACCGTCTTCTGGAAGATCTCACGGCTCGAAATAGTTGCCATACGATAAATAAACCGACAAGCTTAGTTAGTGTGGGTTGCACCAAACCGTCTGCAATCGTAAGCGGTGTTCGTTAAAATCTGATTGTATGGAAATTTTGTCAAGTTTCTATGGGATGACAGCTGCCGGCGCCATATTTGACGATGACCTGTGATCGTATGTTGGTGCAACCAACCCTTAGACTCTTCATTATTGAATTAAGAGCAAAATATCAAATGAACAAATAGTAATAATAATAATAATAATACTTTATTGCTCTCATGTTGGTACAGCAGATCTTAAAATAAGCTAGTTTAAGGTACAACATGCAACCCTGTACGGGCATTGCAATTTTTACATTACAAAATTAAAATAACAATTAAATATTGAATAATAAAATACTAACTTGATATCGTCGCCATTATTTGTTTGAGAGCTGCCTTCATCATTACCCTTTCACGTTTATTTTCCATTTTTCAATGTTTAAATGAGATTATAATATTTTGTTGAATAATATATTTTTTTTAAATACCACACAACCGATTGCGATAGTGTATCGTAACTAAATGACACGTTGATATATACTGCTAGTTAACTAACTCCTCCGTTGCTAACTCCAAAATAACAATAATCTATATCTAATGGTTTATAATCTATTCTAGTTATATTTATAGTAACTATTTACATTCAGGAATTCTTGCAGGGAATAAAAGCAGTTCTGTATTAAATATATTTTTAACTTCTTAACAAATTTTGTATATCTGGGCTCATCAGCTATGTCCTTTGGAAGACTATTGTAAATGCGTGTGGCTGTCATATGGGGGCTTTTTTACTTTTATTCAACTGACAACAAACTGGACGCGCAGTAAGAGAGCGTGTAAAAGTAAAATGTTTTTTTTATTCACATTCCATGAAAAATATAAGCCCAAGACCCAAATAAATACATAATAGATAGCGAAGAATGAATAACGTAATCGAATCACGGAATCATACGGTGCAGATCCCAAGATCACATTGCCTTTTAAAATTATTGAAACCTTTCCTTTGATGGCAGCCATTTTGAATTTAACATATTAGGGTAAAGGCAGGCATTGATAATCTAATTTGTAAAGGATTTTTGATTTTACTGTAATGTGAATGTTTTAAAATAACTCTTGATGATGACATTAATTTTGTTATAATAAACTCGAAATTATTATTTATTCTTGAACTGTAAATTAATATTTTGACATGAAAAATATATTAGTCAGACTTTCTTAAATTGTAAATTAATATTTTGACATGTAAAAGTGCCCTTGTGGCCTATTTGCAGAATAAATGTTTGATTTTGATTTTGGATGTTAAGATGTTTGTTAATCAATCACGCAGAAACGGCTGAACGGATTATGATGAAACTTGGTATACAATGAGTTTATAGCCTGGATTAACATATAGGATACTTATTATCCCGAAAATATGCCTCGAAGGGATGCAATAGGTAGTCAAAGTCAAATCATTTAATGCATGTAAAAAGGCACAAGTCACTTAATAAGAGAACAACGGTTGGAACTCACTTGGAAAGTCACTATTTGCGACATGTTTCGGACTACAATTGGAGTCCTTCATCAGGTTGAGTGTTATCAAGGCAACCGACCGCGCACCGTTGTTCTCTTATTAAGTGTAAATATGTCTCACGTTAGTGTAAATTTATGTAAGGCACAAGTCATACCAATAATTTCTATTGTTATAAAATATTAATTAAATTGTACATTGGAAGTTTAAGCGGACAAAGCCGCGGGCCAAAGCTATTACTTTAGATATTTTTTGGTACACTCTACCTGCATTTATTGCGGACAACATCAGGTAAATAATCCGTAGAAATTGTAAGTAACAAAAAGACTTAAATAATTATGTTAGTACTTAAACTTAAATGTAGGGAGGACCAGTGCCTCAGTAGGCCACTGTGCCACCTATCTATAAAAAAAATGATTTTTTTATTTTTTCCATCTTAGATGATTTATAATTCATCTCAATTTTGTAAGTGACATTCATTAGTAATAAATTGTGTCTCAAGGGACCAAAATGATATATTTACGGCGAGGAAGGTGCAAGGCCGACTTTAACCAATTGGAAGCCCTGGGCACACTAGGGTAATGGAGCCCCTATACCCTTGACAGATCACTAAATATTGGTTATCGTTTGGTGATCTAGCAGTAAGTAGTGGGCCCCTATCGCGGGGCCCTGGGCAAGTGCCCTTAGTGCCCAGTGGGAAAGACGGCCCTGGGAAGGTGTATTGAATCCGGATCGATTTTCGGTCGGCATTCGACTTTAGTAAAGCTGTATTGCTTGGTTGATACCCAATACGAAATATTTTTAAAGAGTTAAATTAGTGATTGGTGTATTTAATAGGTGAAGTATTTTTATTAGTCAAATTAAGAGTTTTGTAAATCGTATATATGTAATCATATTTTCCCTAGGGGTAAATGTACTATTTTAGCCTCGCTTGATAAATCTAATATGACACACTTTTTGAGCATGAGAAGTGAAAATAAATCCTAATAATATTATAAACGTGAAAGTTTGTGCGGATGGATGTACGTTCCGCTTAATCTCAAAAACTACTGAACGGATCTCTATGAAACTTTCCAGTATTGTAGCTTAGACATCAGAATAGGACATAGGCTATCTTTTATCCGCAGGTAACACCGCAGGGCGCTGCTAGTAAATAAATAAAGGAAGAATAGTACTGTACTGTGAGTAGGACTGTTGTTCTTTGAATGTACTTCGTTTGGTGAGCAATAAAGAATATTTGTATTGTATTGTAATAGTACAAAGTTGAGCCCTGATTTGAGATCAAAGAACATGTGAACACGACTTTTTTTAAGGGAATAAGGTTGCTCAGATAATTCTGAACCTATGGGAACGTACATTATTTATGAACAAGAAAAGAGGAATGTAGCTATAGAGACAAAAGATCCCGGAAATTTCAATCAAACTTAAAGTATTCCAGTGTTCCAAACCACCCGCGTGTTCGTGCCGGAGGTTTTCCGCTGGATTTTCCCCAGGCTACTCTCTAACCGCGCTCTCCTATCGCTTTATTGGGCCCGGCCTATGAAGCCACAGTCAGGTTACTGTCAAAAACTATAAACGGCAATAAATTTATATTACCGTGTCTTCTCGGTATTCCAATTCAATTTCAAAATTCATTCGTTCTATTTCCATTCATTCGTTCCATTCTCAGCGTGACTGGAGTGTTCCCCAACTTCGAAATTCAAATGAACGTATACATTTCAATTTTAGTTTTCACAATTCTCCTTATAACGCGCTTTTTAATATTAGACTGTATAACGTTGGGGATATAGTTGAAAATAGTGTGAATGTGTTTTAGCATGTGTCGTTTTATTTGAGTAGGTAATTTTGTGTCAGCAATTCCTCATTTACGAGCTGCGGACATCGTAATATTCGGTTTTATTAAAACTGCCTTTCATTGACTGAGTGAAACGAAGGTCTCTGCTTCAGCTTCGACAAAAATGGTTTGGTATGTACGGATTTTCGTTTGTTCTCCTCTATCTCTGTTATGTATACTCTATATTAAAACGTTGCATTATAAGTGTTAAGCAATTGTGAGCCTTACACCTGTGAGGCAAGATTCTAAATAGCTTGCGCAGTTATGTCCGCTATATCCGATCACCAATTTAGAGATGGATGCTAACTTCTTGCGTAGCTCAGTGGTCGACGCTTGGACTGCAAAACTTGAGGAGAGAGGTTCGAATCCCAGGTGGGGCTAACTTTTTCCATCTTTATATTGTTGCTATTTGTAACAACTATTTAGAATAGAGTTGCGGTCAGTTAAATAAAATAAGATCATTGTTGGTCATATCGGCGAGGAATACGGACATCCTCACCTGCTGTTGTGACTGTGCAAATTTGAAATATAACGACCGAAATTGTTACCACCGGAGTCCATAGTTGGCAAAGTGACGGTGTTCATTATTTTGTATATTGTGTTTCGTCAATACTTCCACAAGGGGTAAGTGGTAGTCATAAAATCATTAATAGATAGACTGAACACATAGGTAGCCATTAAGTCTGTGATGCAGCAAGTTAGTTAAAATAATGTGTTTCATTTTAGCCTGACGACATGCCCTTTTCGTCTGTGGCACAAACCTACGGCTGAGCTAGTCGCAGCAGACAGGGTTAGGCAGAGTTACCCTTCAAATACAGCTGATAAAAACTCTCTTGGCGCCCACTAATTATAAGTTAGATTTAAGTAAATTGTTGTAACAAAATAAATATTGTAAATTTTAACGTGCCTTCATTCTGACTACCCTGATAACACATAACAAGGTCGCATTTCTCAACCGATTCTAGTGAAATTTTGTGAGCAGCTTCAATAATTAATAAAGATATAATTTTGTCTAGTCAACTTTTGAGAATATTCAAAAGCATTTTTTCAACTATTTCGTATGTTTCTGCGTGCGGATTTCGGTTTGTTCTCCTCTATAGGGCGTATTTCTCAGCCGATTCTCGTGAAATTTTGTGAGGAGATTCGATATATTTTAATTTTTCAAGTCAGTTTTTGGAGATTTTGAGAAACATTTTTTTAACGATATATTCTCCTCTACAGGTCGCATTTCTCAACCGATTCTCGTGAAATGTATGGTATCAAACTTTGAAAATTTTAGGCCAAAAAAAAACAGTTTTTAGGACATAAGTTTTGTGTAGACGAGTTAAAACTAAAAATCTCTCTTGCGTTATTCGAGACGTCAATAAGGAACAGTTACATGTACATTTAATACATACTTATTTATACATCATAATTATAGTATGTATTGAGTATGTAGTAGTATATCTAATCCTGTATGTATATATCTTGTATACCTGTATATATATATTTTTTTGAAATGAAATGAAAATAATTTATTCGTGACATAGATACTACAAGCTAATACATTTTATGTTTATATGTTTTATTAGATATTCTGATATACATTTTCATACTCTTTTTCTTTTTTTTCTTTTCTTTGCACCTTTTATAAAATATCCGTTTAGCCCAATGGTTGGGTTGGCCGGTAGAGAATGCCATTTGGCATTAAGCCCGCCATTTGTACAATTTGTGTATTTTGTGCAATAAAGTTTAAATAAATAAATAAACACTTATAAGTGCATAAAGAACATTCTTATATAGGAAATGGAGGTTTTTGGACCACGTCGTAATAAATCATAAAAATAAGTAGTCAGTTTTTTCAAAATTTGTTTGTTGCAAAATTGTGAATAAAGGATTGAAAAACCAATATTCGTTTGTGCCATAAATATATCTATAGTTTTGACGGAGCTATATCAACTCAAAACTCGTCAAAAACCGATGAATAGCTCATTTTCTTGATAAAAATTAAGCCTTTCTATTTTTATTTCATTTTTATATTATTTATATTTATTTATTATACATTGTCTTAAAACTTTATGATTTAAAGAAGCTTAAAACTTTATTATTTAATTTTCCCAAATTTTCCGCCGGGTTTTCCGTCTTTTCGTAATCAAATCCCCTACTTAAATAATTTGCACGCGAAACTTAAACACAAATACAGTCCCAAGGGCCCTTCCCTTTCTTCAAATATTTAAACAGCCCAAAATGAGTGCGCAGGGAGAATCGTCACTTCCTTCCCTACATCCTTTTTATTAATCTTTGCTAAACAACACTTTACTTGATTTTAAAGAGCACTAGGTTGACTTTATAACAACACAAGTATGCCAGATACGAGGCCTTGTAAGTAAGTTGTGTAAAGGCGTTTTTCTACTAAATAAAACATCGAATCACTGTACCAACATTACGCACACGCCGCGAGTGTGTACGCGCCATTAGGAATGCATACAAGTGTGTTCTAACCTTTTTCGGGTTTGAGTGGGTCTGTGGAAGTAGTTTTAGAATTTTTGATATTAGAATTTGTTTGGTTATGAGTACAAATGTTTTAAGTTATTATGAATCGTCTATAGTTAACGATACTTATCAGTGTTCCTTTGATAGTACATTACTTACCAAGGGCGGTAAAACAAAGAATGTCTCAGATCGCAGGTATTTGACGCCCGAGCCGAAGGCAAGGGCGATAATTATGCGATCTGAGGCTTTCTTAATTACCGCCCGAGGTAAGTACAAAATTTTATGTCACCCCGTGGCCAGGAAGTGGGATTTTCCGCGTGCGGAGCGTGCGGTAATTGCCACTTTATGGCCAGGTGTGACATAAAGATAATAAAAACGGCTAAAATGCCGTTAATGCTTGTTTGTCTATATCTGTCACTTTGACATTTGTGTTTGTGGGAAAGGGACACAACATTATGTAGTTACCGAAATTTGTTATTTTTTATGAATAAGGGGGTAATAGTCTTTTAAATAATTAGGCTACAACTTAAGCAAAACTTGTACGGGTACTAGGCGACGCTATACATACTTAAATGAAATAAATGAACTTTATTCTGCAAGTAGGCCGCAAAGGCACTTTTACAAGTCAAAAACTACTAGCGTTTCTCATGAGACCACTGCCGAGAAGAAACGCCGAAAGATACTCGACAGTCAGTCATTTTCTCCAAAATATGCTTATTACAATGCTTATATAGATATATACTTAAATACATGGAAAACTTCCAAGACTCAGGAATAAATATTCGGGCTCATCACACAAATAAATGCCCTGACCGGTATTCGAACACGGGACCTCTAGCTTCGTAGGCAGGGTCACTACCAACTAGGCTAAGGCGGTCGGTATCCCCCCATTGAACGCCAAAAGACAACGTAACCATACTTCCCTGTGAAAATGATCCATGATATAAGGGGGCGTCCATAAATTACGTGAGATGTTTAAGGGGGGGAGGGGGTCGAGTCAAATCTCATCTAATCTTTGGAGAGAGGGGGGTTCTCGGCAAATATCACGCAATTTTTTTTCTGATTGAAACAAAAAAAATTATACTATTTTGGTCCATTTAATCCAAATTGTACACGCTTATAAGATTTCTTAGATCTTAAGCGTCATCGTAATATGATTAAGATTATTCACACAGAAAATTTTTAAAAATACCTCACGTAATTTATGGACGCCCCCTAATATTCTGCTCAAGTTTTCCCACGTCCGTGCTCAATTCTGATAAATTCGTCCAGAAAGGCGGACAATGCGGACGATAAACCTATCTAGGATTTACGGCGGCAGAATGAGCCGTTAATTTCCGAACGGGCGAAGATAAAAAGTTACCACAGATAAAAAAGTTGCCACAGATAACTTAGCTGACGCATAGAGTGTTGTTGGGAAACCTTGTGCCATGTGATCGCGCTTATCGTAAAGGCCAATACACACTGACACTGACTGACAAATTTTTCACAAGAACAGATTCAGATGCAGATAATTTTATTGGTAAAAGTATAAATACATTTTACAAGTCAAATTGGCATGATAATATTGGTTACATTTGTTTTCATTAAATAACATAATCATTATTGCTATTGCTACATTAAAGGAACTAATCCATTTTCCTTAGAACAAATTCATATATCTGCGGTAACATGCTAGGTTAACTAGTAAGATTTTTAGTGCTGCGTTACTTGGGCAGCCGGCTTAAAATCAAACATTCTGCAAATAGGCCACAAGGGCACTTTTACATGTCAAAATATTAATTTACAATTTAAGAAAGTCTGACTATAATAAGTAATACATTTTTCATATTAAAATATTAATTTACAGTTCAAGAAGGAATAATAATTTCGAGTTTACAATTATAACAAAATTAATGCCATACAGTGAAGATAAACTTGCTAAGTTATCTATTACAAATATTACAACATCAGTAAAGTTAGAGATGTATAAGGTCTCAAGATTAAACAAAGACTATAATAAAAAAATAATATAATATCCCAGAGATGTACATGGTTTCTGAGCGTCAAAATTAAAATTAATTTAATATTGTTAGAGATGTATATGGTCTCTAAGTCACTGATAATAAAAACGAATCCACAACAGGATGATGTCTCTCGTCAATCCCCTATAAAAAGACACTAGTATTAACGTAGTCACTATGTCCTAGCAAGCATGAACAGACCGGACTCCACAAACAGCGTAAAGATAAACGAATTAACTGATTGCTGTCTGATTCCCTGTTACAGTAGCGTCTCTAAGTTGTTGTAACAAATTGCAAGTTCATCGTATAAATTTAAGTGTCTGATGGGCCCGTCATAGGTACACAAGGAAATCGTAACACTTGCTATTTTCGCTCCTATCGCAATTACAATTAGGGACAAAAAGATACGTGTTCACGTTTCCTTTACTCTTAGTACAGTGAACGTCAAAGATAACACACTCTACACTTTTGTACCTTATGCCGTGGTAAGAATAGAGGTCAACAGGATCAAGGAAGGTCAGGATCCTGTACAAAGTTAAAAAGTCGATACTGCTCACTAAGTGGCAGTCATTCGTGTAACACCAGTGCCTTTATCATGAGTCTACATGACCGTCCTCGCTAGCGACTGCGTAAAAAATTGTATCGGCAAAAGAACAGCGCCTCTGGCGGTTACGCAATAGAACTAAGAATCGGCATACTAAATCGTTTACGCAGTCGCTAGCGAGTACGGTCATGCAAACTCATGGTAAAGGCAGTCTCCGATAGCCTCTAGTTACGCTATACACACTTTGAAACTACATTTTGATCTAGTTATAATCCATGTGTTGTATCAACCGTTGATAATCCTAATAACAAATATATGTCAACTATTCTTGTAATTTGTGTTGTATTTTTCCTCATGTACAATAAAGAATTTACATACATACATACACAATGATAACTGTGGGCTAAAAAATAACCTAACAAAATATTGAAAAATGCCTCAGTAACTCTGTAAAAACAAACTTTCATGCTGCAGATTTCGTAATTATCAATGACAGATATATTTTTTTACAAAAAGGATAGCTTTTTATTGTTCTAACAAAATAACCAGATAGCTTTCATAGAGAGCGAGATGGTTAATTGCAAACTCACGCGTATTAGAGGGGGTAGTTTGGAATGAAATGGCCTTGCCTCACGAGTAAATCTACTCCGTCTAGCAAATTGTATCCGTTACTTTGCCGCAAGCTGAAAATTCTTACAGTAAGGAAGCGCTAAGCGACGGAGATTTCCACCGCCGCGCTTCAGCCCTCACTCTGGCACGCTTACCCTAGCGCAGGGATGCTTCTCAATTCTTATTTTTATCTTTTTTTTTGAACCTGACTGTGGCTTTATAGGCCGGACCCAATAAAGCGATAGGAGTACGCGGTTGGCCACGCCGGCACGACCACGCGTGTGGTTTGCAACACTGGAATACTCTAAAAGTTTGCGCTCCAGTGAGATTGGTTGAGCGGTTTCAACCGAATCTGAGGTGTGAGTTCAAATATTAGATTTTCGTAATTACCTACAGAAATATTTTAGAGTATTAAAATCTACTGCAGAGTCCTTTTGGACTCATTCCAACTCCGGACTTATTCCAAGCAGTGACTTTAAATTTAAAAAAAATTGAGTATCCATGACCACATTTAAACAAATTATCATGAAATATTAAATATAACATTATTTAATTAAAATCTAAAATATAAACGAAACATGTCAACAAATAACAATAAAATACATACCTACACCTACCTCAATGTTTACCATGGAATGGCACGAATGAATGGAATTTTACATGATGAATGCCGAAAAAGTTGGCATAATTTAAATCTCAGTAAATATCTTTTCAGACACAATTCTTAAGCATGCACATTAAATAAAAAAATTGAAGGTAAACCTCAGCTTCACTCCGAACTTTTTTTTTAATTGATGCAATATTCTTTTCACGTTTTCATCATTCTTTTTTATTTATTTTCTACGAAATTATATTTGGACGGGTATATCGAGTATACCCTTCACATTGTTATATATTTTTTTAATTTTTGTGGGGTAGTTAAATATTGCGTGCCCATAGCTCCGTTGACAACTTATTGACAGATGCTATTTCTGCGTACAAATAGCCTCTGAAAATGGCGTCTGCCAACTTCACACTCATCATTAATACTAGTGTACGTTAATACTAGTGTCTTTTTATAGGGGATTGACGAGAGACATCATCCTGTTGTGGATTCGTTTTTATTATCAGTGACTTAGAGACCATATACATCTCTAACAATATTAAATTAATTTTAATTTTGACGCTCAGAGACCGTGTACATCTCTGGGATATTATATTAATTTCATTATACTCTTTGTTTAATCTAGAGACCTTATACATCTCTAACTTTACTGATGTTGTAATATTTGTAATAGATAACTTTGCAAGTTTATCTTCACTGTATGACATTAATTTTGTTATAATTGTAAACTCGAAATTATTATTCCTTCTTAAATTCTAAATTAATATTTTGACATGTGAAAGTGCCCTTGTGGCCTATTTGCAGAATAAATGTTTGTATTTGTATTTATTTTCTGCAACGTGGCAACCCTGCCTCCGCACGTGACCGCAAGAACCTAACGCCTAAATCACGCTATCAGCTTTCAAGGCACAGCGCATCCCACGTCTAGCTAGCACGAGGCCAGGTAACCACGGTTAAAAAACCGACACCAACGCCCGTAGTATGTTGTAATAAGGTCGCGAATCGGTGTTCTCGTATGCATTCGTACCTATCGTTAAGAAAAACCGAAAAAGTATTGCGTTTGGCGAAGCTTTATCGCGCTCTCCTAAGGTTGAGATTTAAACAATCTTGTGACGTGTTGTACGTAAAGGATGAAAGGTGAATGGACTGAAAGAGATAAATAAATCTATATTTTACGATTCGGACCAAGAACTTTTCATGGACAAGCTTTAAATTCCTGGTACAGTCGAGAATAAAATATTTATAGCACTTTTACAAAAATATAGCGGAAAACGTCAATTTTGTGGTGATTGTGTGTCATTTAGGGATGTTTTCAGTGGAATGCTATCTTTGGGGAGTAAAACTAGGGACGTAGGTACAGTCGCCATCAGATATATCGGAGCGAACAAGGTGCTCACAAATATCTGAACACAACTCTATTTTCAAGGCGTTAAAGTGCATGTTCAGATATTTTTGAGCACCCGAAGAGTACAGATATATTTGATGGCGACTGTACATAGTCATAATTAGAAGCGTTATTGCTCGCAATAATGTGGACATGATTCCAAAATTAATGAAAATGTTAATCAATTAATTAATTTCTTACTTGATATATAATTTGATTCCTAGTCAATAGGTATAAAAGTTTAAAAGGAAAAAAAATGTTTACATATGAAGGTGCACAATTATATAACAAATTACCGCCTGTTTTAAAATCTGTAGGCTCAACTTAAGGTTTTCAAAAGTAAGTTACCGTTCATATTTATGAACAATACCCTCTTTAAGAATACCTTAAGCGAGAACACACAAAACAATTAAGATATGTCTACTTTTCTTGAAATGTTCCTAAATCCATGTTCTCATATAAGTGACTTCAATTAAAGACCTCTCTAAAAGGCTGGTGGATTCCACGGGGGATTATAGAGCTGGCAGCTTCCTCGCTCAACGCATCGGCATAGCGATTCAGCGTGGAAATGCTGCCAGCATCTTAGGGACTATGCTGAGGGGACCAAATTTTTAAAATATATTTTAGTTTTAGTTTAGTTTAGTTTTAATTTTTAGTCATATATTCTCATGTTATATTTATTTTAATTACTCATTCAATAATAATCATATTCTTCTTCTTAATAGTGACTTCAATTGTCTTTTTTGAGAATAAATATCTTTAAACTGATACGCAGCTGTAGAGGAGACCAATTAGTTTGAAAATTGCACCTATAAAAGTTCTCGGCATGTTCGCGCGTCATTCCATTCACCTTCGCATTGCGCCGATATTGAGCGATCATTCCCCGCCAATAGGGTCTTTACGTAACGTGAACGCACTTACCACGATTCGCTTTATTTGAACATTGCCGACATATTTGCGAGGATTTATAGAATTTGATTCATTGCGGCAATATTTGCTGGGGTGATATAGTGGACAAACGAAATTGGAAACAATATTGTTTAAAAAACGGTTTGATGAAAGTCTGTCGAGTAAAAATTTTTGTCACAAATAGTAGCAATTAATTTATTGCATTATTACTTCAGGTAAATGTAAGAGGGTTCGAAAAAGGTGAGTGGCGTGTGTAATAAAGACGCCATGAGCCTTTTTTGACCTACTTATACAACGTTGCATGTTGTTACTTTTTCTACGACGAGGGATTAAATAATGAAACCCAAAATTAAACAGCAATACAGCATAAGAAAGAGCCGTAAGTTGGAAATGATAGTCCACAGAACGTAATCATAGACACGGTAATTTTTTTTCAACTGTCATTTACTGACTTGCGTTTTTCCTTATGTTGGCAGTAATTATTTTAGTTTTGTTCTTCTTTCAAACCATATGCATTCAGTTGTTTGTTAAGTTAGCAGTTTTGATTTTCGTTGTAAATTTAGTGTTTTATTTTTTATTTTTATTTGTTGTGTTCACAGGACACCTCTGTTAGCAGTTGCATTATCACACATGGTTTTTATGAAGAACAGACTAGATAAACTTTTTGGAAATTGCATAAGACTAGCTTTTATATTCGTTTGCGGGACCATATAATTGACAGATAAAAGTACCGGAGTAGAAAAAAAAATTAGTAGCACTACTAACGTAACGATCTAATAGAAAAGTCACTGCTATTAACAGTGACATTCCGTAAAACGTGACTGCTATTAACAGTGAAATTCCGTAAAAAGTCACTGCTATTAACAGTGACAAACCGTAAAAAGTCACTGATATTAACAGTGACATTCCGTAAAAAGTCACTGCTATTAACAGTGACATTCCGTAAAAAGTCACTGCTATTAATAGTGACATTCCGTAAAAAGTCACTGCTATTAACAGTGACATTCCGTAAAAAGTCACTGCTATTAACAGTGACATTCCGTAAAAAGCGCTAAGATATAGCTAGCACACAGCCTCTAGAAATCTAGGACGTTGCAAAATCTAATATAAAAGTAGAGAACTTATTACTTCTCTGTAGTAAAGCAAATTATGGCGCCTTGATGAAGCCTCGTTAGGGGATGTCAAACGATCTACCTCGGCTTTAAAGTGGGGTTTTGCTCTTTCAGAGTTTCAAAGGACTACACGCACTAGCGATTTATTGAAATGTATAGATAACTACATTTCTCTCTAATTATGGCAAGGTCTTTAAATACCGTACTTTTCATAACGTTACTTTTCAATCTCTAAATGTCATTTGACTCGCATGTTTACGTAATTATACGTTACTAGCGACCCGCCCCGGCTTCGCACGAGTGCACTATTTAATGGATGTTATTATACATATAAACCTTCCTCTTCAATCACTCTATCTATTAAAAAAAACCGCATTAAAATCCGTTGCGTAGTTTTAAAGATTTAAGCATACAAAGGGATATAGGGACATAGGGATATAGGAACAGAGAAAGCGACTTTGTTTTATACTATGTAGTGATTAAACGTTGTAACGTTATAAATAAAAACTAATGTAACATAGCGATACTTGATTGATCGAAAATAATAACTTAAATTAATTATGATGTTGATATTTACATAACGAATTTTTTATAGTAATTAAAAAAAGTGGTTGTCTGTAAAGTCGGTTTTATTGATATACGTTACGTCACACTTTTTCGTGTTGGCATCCGTTCCTCGATTTACAAGACGTTATCACGTCAAAATCGTTTTCTTCTTCATAACTTTATCCTGATTATATATATATATATATATATATATATAAATGTGATATTAAACTATGGAGACAAAAAAATGTCATTGTCGTTAAAACGTAGATAGAAACGTAGATATGAGGGTGGATCAACTATTCTTTGTTGCCCGTTACCATGGTTACGTCTCCTGCGTTATTTTTTAAGAATGTGATTTTATAGGTTTTAAATTTACCAAACATGAGTTTTAGCAATGAGTATCTAACGATTTGGACATGGGTCATCTCTTGAGCACACTTGAAGTCCATATTATGAACATTTTTCTAAGAAACTCGGTTACTGTTGTCCCCTCGCTGACGGGACCGAATAACAACAAAGAAAAGTTGAGTGACCCATGAAACGACCTTTACTTGTGCTGTCACAGTACCTGGGAGACCAGCGTTTTTCCAGGAACGAGACCTGGCTTTCATGGGTATCATCAGAACCGTATCCGAGATCTTCGAGATTAGATGTATCATAGATGCGTGGTAACCGCCCGCATGGTCGTGTCGGCGGTTTCCACTGGATTTCCCCAGGCCACTATCCAATCTCGCACTCCTATCGCTTTATTGGGCCTGACCTAAAAAAAACAATAAAAAAAACAGATGCGTGATGTAAACATTATGAAATGAAATGAAATCATTTATTCTTCAATTTAGGCATGTTACATGCACTTATGAATGTCAAAAAACTACCACCGGTTCATAAAATAAACCTCTGCCTCGAGAAGAACCGGCGTAAGAAACTCGGCGAGGTATCATTTTTTCAAAACAATATACAATGTATATAAAATAACAGTATCATAATACTACAGAATTCAAATGGTACAATATAAACATAAATACATATTTTTTTTATATTAAGGTCAAAATATTTCTATGTTAGATTACTTGTGCGGGACGCTATCACTGCCAAACATCCCTATCCATGATATAATCGTTTACCTTATAATATGCTTTTGAAATAAGTGTCTGTTTCACGACAGACTTCAATTTAGAATCCGAAGTTCAGTATTGTGTCTTGGAATTTTATTGTAGAATTTTATACTATTTCCCAAAAACGACTTTTTCGCCTTCACTAGTCTATAAAAAGTTATTTTGAGTTTCCCAGTGTTTCTTGTAGTTATTAACTTATCAGTATTCGTTGGGAAATTGTATAAATTCATCCTAACATACATGATTATTTCAAATTTAATTAAATTTAATTAAATTATTTTTATTTTTTATTAATTTTTTTTTTTCTTTTTTTTTTTGAAGTATGTACATTGTGTTTTTGTCCACAGCACAAACCTGCACGGACGTGAAGCAAGCCCTGTTCAACGGCTACTGCTACCTCTTCTCCGGGTACCCGCGAGCCTCCTGGCCCACCGCCAAGCAAGTACGTCAAACAACATCCTTCTCCCGGTTGTGGCCTAGGGCGTGACGCAAGCGCTGTCAGTCAAACATGGGTCTAACACAAATTTCGTTTTGCGTCTTTCCAGTGTAAAAACTTAGCGCTATGAAGCCTAATTAGGGTTCCGTAGCCAAAATGGCGAAAACAGAACCGTTATAGTTTCGTCCTGTCTGTCCACCCGTATGTCACAGCCGATTTACTTCGGTGACTACAATTATGGAATTTGGTATTCTATGAACCGCTACATAAAAGTGATTTGAAGTTTCAAAAAAATATTATATTAGGCGGGGGATGAAAAAAATATTTATAGTCGTGTAGGGCCTTTAAAAATGATATGGAGGTTTTTAAATAACTTTTCCATTTAAGTCAACCGTTGGTGAGATACTAGCTGTCAAATTCATAAAAAGTGTGTACCCGGACTATTCTACTTTTTCATGTACATAATTTCCAGACAATTTTTTTTTTATGCAAATTTTGGAATCGTTGGCCCTCACTTCATATTTTTGTTTTGTTATTCGGAAAGAGGTTTAATTCCAGTATCACTTGCGCTAGTTTTGGTAATTAACGAACCACAGCTAATATCCATAAATCGAGTAACTCAGTGGTCCTTGGATGTCTCACCATTTGTATGAAAAGATGTTTTTTACCACTGTATTACCCACCTTTGACAGCAGTATGTTAATATTTAAGTAGTTTTACCTATAAATTCCTTTTATTTGGTTCAGGTACTATTTCGAAATCCTATTTTTGTACCCTAATTCAATACGTATCATAGATTTTTTTTGTAATTGAAAACTGGTCATGAAAAAGTAGAATAACCTACCCCCTCTAATTTCCAAACTATGATGTTTAAAATTCTGAAAAAATTGAGGTGGTGTGCATTCATAAATACTTTCAACAATTTTTGGTTTGAACAAGATAGGTTTTACGATGTTTGAGTTTTCGCGTAAGTGCCGCGAGTTCCCTCTGAAGATACGACCTTTTTAGATTCAATGTATTGGATAGTGGTTTTAAATGTAGACTAGTAGGTGTTGGTACGGAACCCTTCGTTGTACGTGATCCGACACGGGCTTGGCCGGTTTTTTAGTTTCGTCTCAATTCCATAACGGACGTCTCTGATATTACCATGTAATAAAAACATAAGTTTGTTAGCACATAAGACCACAAGAGAGACGACTTCTGATGACTAACAAAATTTTATAGATCCCTCAATAATATTAATTATTTCAGAAATGCATGGCACAAACCATATACCTAAATAGCGTAAAGAGTCTAATATTTTCATTGTATCTAGTTGACACATTTCTTGCAGGAAAGCATATCAAACGATTCGACATTGTTTTGTTTTCTTGTGTAACTACACATTGTAAATACCTATTGTTATTTTTTCCTCGTTTTTCTTTCAATTATCTTTTGTTATTTACCACTTACATTTACTTAAGTAGGTTAAGTAGTATCATTGTAATAAGCATATTTTGGAGAAAATGACTGACTGTCGAGTTTCTTTCGGCGTTTCTTCTCGGCAGTGGTCTCATGAGAAACGCTAGTAGTTTTTGACTTGTAAAAGTGTCTTTGCGGCCAACTTGCAGAATAAAGTTCATTTATTTCATTTATTTCTGTGTGCCTCACAAAAACATGTCAAAACCATTAAAGTGCAATAAATTGTACCTCAATCAACAAACGCTCCATTACCCTACGAATTGCATAATCGACTCCAACCGATTGAATCACAAAGAACTAATAGTTCCGGACAGATCAACAGACGGACGATAATCCCGTTATCCCGTTAGAACAATGATCGGCGCCGGGAAATAGTCTGCGATGGAAACGTCACGGACGGGAATGACGTGATAATTATCGCTTTTGAAAAAGGTTTACTATTTCTGAACGTAAGTCGAACGCGAGTCGAACTGGGAAGGAGATTGTGGTTGACATGGTAATGAGTTATCATGCCAGTCCGACCCAGGTCGGGCCTAGCTGAGTTTCTTGCTGGTCTCTTCTCAGCTAGGCTAGGTTTAGTGAACCAGCGACAAAACTCCCAGTAGCTCGATTCCACTCACACCTCAGATTCGGTTAAAACCGCTCAACCAATCTCACTGGAGCGCAAACTCTTAGAGTATTCCAGTGATCCAAACCACACGCGTGGTCATGCCGGAGGTTTTCCCCCGGATTTTCCCCAGGCTACTCTCCAACTGCGCACTTCTATCGCTTTATTGGGCCCGGCCTATAAAGCCACAGTCAGGTTCAAAAAAAAAAGAGTTATCATGCATATAATTATGTAGGTTATTATAAAAGTTGTATCTTGGAAAAGGTTTATTATATCTGAACGAACCTGGGAATAAGGAGGAGAAATAGACGTGGTATTAAACTACGCTTTTGAAGAATATTATTCATTACCATCCTCGGGCAACTAAGTATAGGACTACCTGAGATTAGATACTAAATGTAACGCACTGTCTATATTTCGGTCTTACGAGGGTCGATTATTTTACATACTAATACAGATTCAACATAGATTATTTCAGAATACATTTACATCATAATAAGGGTTCCTAAATCGGTTAGCTCATTTTAAAATTGGCATTCGAGCTGGAAAGGTCGACAATAAAATACAAGTACACTTTATTTCACACCTCAAAAACGAACAATACAGAACATAAAGCTTTAATTTAGAGGTAAACAAAACAACAGACAGTGTTATTGTATAGTCTTCTAGAATTTAAAAAAATAAAAGAATATTTCACTACTAGGTACGTAAAATTTAATATACAAATCAGAAAAGGTCTTGACACTAATGATAAGACTCAATAATCTAACCTTCTGCCAAAGAGCACCATGGAATAGTAGATTGTATATTTCATTTTATTGTCGGTTAGCCCCTAATCCCGAACGAAGCGAAGGATTCCTCGATGGAATCTTTGAGCATAGTGAGGGGTTCAAACCGCAACGAGGCGGAGACGTCCACCGCGCGACCCAGGTCGGGCCTATCTGATTTTCTCACTGGACTCTTCTCAGCTAGGCTAAGATTAGTGAACCAGTGACAAAACGCCCAGTAGCTCGATTCCACTCACACCTCAGATTTGGTTGAATCCGCTCAACCAATCTCACTGGAGCGCAAACTCTTAGAGTATTCCAGTGTTTTAAACCGCCCGCGTATTCGTGTCGGATGTTTTCCTCTGGATTTTCCCTAAGCCACTCTCCAACCGCGCACTCCTATCGCTTTATTGGGCCCGGCCTATAAAGCCTCAGTCAGGTTCAAAAAACCGCAACGGCAGAGTTAGAATAGTAGATTGTGGGAGTAAAATGATATATTTACGGCGAGGGCGGTATATTGAATTCTGAGTGAAGCGTCAGATTCTACAATAGAATCCTGAGCGTAGCGAGGGATTCTAAAGTAGAATCTTGAGCGTAGCGAGGGATTCAAGTGTTTACGCCCAAGACGAAAATAATTTTGCTACCGTGTGACACATACTGCTTTTCACACCGTCTATGAGGCCCGCTGCTAAAAACATGAAATATCTTACAAATGATTTTACTACAGTGTCACATAATGCTTTTCACACCTTTTATGAGGAAAAGAGTCATTGTTGCCCTCAAATGAGGGAAGAAAAGTACAACTTTGATCCCTCATTCGAAGGCAACAATAACTCTTTTCTGAATAGCAGGTGTGAAAATCATATTGCTAACGTGTTGCACAGAAGTGTTTTTCTTTTTATAAATTCCCAGGTATGCGAAGGCCTGAACATGCGCCTCTCATCCGTTCACTCAGCCGAGGAAGAGCGCTTCATCGTGTCCGGCATCCGACAGAGCAGCGATTACAGCGCCGGCGCGGTGTACTGGCTCGGCGCGCGCGCGGGCGACGGCCGCTGGGACAACTTCAGCTGGAGCGACGGCAGCGCCGTGGGGTACAGGGGCTGGCAGCACCAGGGGGAGGGGGAAGGGGATCAATGCTTGGGGGTACAGGTCAGTGGGGGACAAGGAACTTGACAGGGAGCTCTTCAGCGCACTACAATATCAGGGCACGGAGCGCATTATACGCGCTTATATGAATGACTGCCTTAGACGCTCCACGGAACTAGCAAAACAGGGTCTGTTGCACTAGCATACGATCACAGGCCCGTCATCGTCAAATATAGCGTCGGCAGCTGTCATCCCGTAGAAACTTGGCAAACTTTCCAAACAATCAGATTTTAACGAACACCGTTTACGATTACAGACGGTTTGATGCAACCCACCCTAAAACTGAATCGCGACAAGAGACGTGAATACCATCCCTCCTCTTTCTAATTTGCATATTGCACTAAGGAGTCTCTGAGTCGCACGAGACACGACTGAAAGGTTAGAATCCGAGAGCGAGCGCTTTGTTCTTCTCGGGTCAAACATAAGAACAGTCTTCATGTCGATAGATTATAATAATTAAGATTGTAAAAAGTGTTGGTAATGGTATCCATCATCATCATCATCATCATCATCATTTCAACCGAAAGACGTCCACTGCTGAACATAGGCCTCCCCCAAGGCTCGCCATTTAGACCGGTCCTGTGCCGTTCGTTTCCACCGGATTCCCGCGACCTTCACCAGATCATCACTCCACCTTGTCGGAGGCCTACCGACAGCTCGTCTTCCGGTGCGTGGACGCCACTCAAGCAGTTTCTGGCCCCATCGACCGTCAGTCCTGCGAGCAATGTGCCAATGGTATCCAATCTTATTATATTGCAGTGGAAGTCATCACCAGTGCCTTCGCAGCCCAGCGGGCTGTACTGGACATCGCACAAATGCTCGACCACGGGAGGCTACGTGTGCAAGCGGAGACTGTCGGAGGTCATCGTGCGCAACAGGACTGTCGAGGGGTCGTCAGGTAGTCATGGAAACCTTGAGCTAGTTATAAACACGGGACCATTGCTAAGGAAATCTAAGCTTTGGCCAAGTCAGTGTGCGCTACATAAATTTACACTAATGTGAGACATATTTACACTTAATAAGAGAACAACGGTTGAAACTCACTTGGAAAGTCACTATTTGCGACATATTTCGGACTACAATTAGAGTCCTTCATCAGGTTGAGTGTTATCAAGGCAACCGACCGCGCAACACTACCCTCCGACGCGCGCGAAGCTCGCGGGCGGAGGCGGGCGGGGGCGGGGCGGGGCGATGCAGTCCTGTGTTAGAGTTGACTACTCCAACAAACTTCTCTCTTCTTTCTTTCCAAGTGAGTTTCAAACCGTTGTTCTCTTATTCAGTGTGCGCTCCTTATCTGCTCATACAATTTGGACTCTGACTCGCAACTGGGGCACCTTGATTATACGTGACACATGTTGAAGTGTATAGTTGGATCTGCTACTGCCGACAAGGGATTGATATCAGAGTAAGTCAAACGCCTCATTGCTATTTATGGTGAAGTTTCAGTACATTTTGATTTCTACTCCGTCGTATGGGTATACAGTGGTTCTTACTCATCAGAACCAGTCACAACGGCTACCCGCTCGGTTGCATAAGTGTACTCCGTCGTTTAAAAATGATCCTGGCCTTCTACCAGATAGCAGGAAATATCATAAAACCTTACAGAATCTTCACCACTTTGAATCACTCTGGTACTCACACACGGCCATCCTGTGAATTAAACTCCCGTTTAAATTAAAGCGTAGTTGAAACTGATTTATCTACTCCCCTGGCCAAGAGCAAATATTGTCAGTGTTTCATCTCAGGCGATAACTTATAAGATGGTTAAGAGAGTTGTATTAGGAAGTCCTGTGGACATCAGCTGGCGCTCCGTTGATAGGCGCAAAAAGACGTACCTACAGAAAAACTATATTTTATCGTCTTTGAGAGGCTCATACAGGAGAAACCAAGGAGTGCCAGCTGATGTCTACGGGTTCATGAGGCTTCATAATACAACTCTCTGGACCATCTTACAAGTTATCGTCATAGAACAACTTGGTCATGAGGACCTGTTTCTGGCCCGCGGTCCAACCGGATCCTAAAGGTGTATTTCTCTAGGTTCACTAACAAGTCCCGAGCACCCGAGCCTGTACGACAACGACCTAGACTACTGGGTGCACGTGCTGGGCCCTCCCGACACGCGGCTCGTGTTCGTCTTCGAGCACATCGACTTGGAGTTCCAGAAGGACTGCCTCTATGACTATGTTGAGGTGAGGACTATCTTGGTTCACTAACTAATCCAGAACACTTGAAACTGTACAACAACAAGTGGCTATTGGGTGCACATGCTCTACAATTCTGCATCAACTAATTAAATATTGGGGGACAATTTTACACAAATCAACCTAGTCCCAAACTAAGCAAAGCTTTTACTATGGGTACTAGGCGACGATATACATACTTATATATATAAATAGATACTTAAATACATAGAAAACATCCAAGACTCAGGAACAAATATTTGTGATCATCACACAAATAAATGACCTGACCGGGATTCGAACCCGGGACCTCCAGCTTCGTAGGCAGGGTCACTACCAACTAGGCTAAGGCGGTCGTCAAAATCAAATTCAATTCAGTTACATGTTTGATCAACATTCAATTACATGTTTATGGAAATTTGCAAACCGAGTGCCAAAGAACGATTTCCTTTTTCTTGAGACCACCAATGCCATCTTTAGTCTGCTCCAGCTAGAGTTTATAGTCATTTCTTTTTATGTTGAACGATCAATCACATGGCATATATTGTCAAAAGGTACCTAGCGTGTATAAAAATAATAATTTTGAAGACTATCTATGGGATTCCAGCTCCGAGATGCTCTTAACCTGAAGTCGTCACGATACTGCGGCTCTGTGGGAGTGACGAGATGGGTGGCTTCCAGCAACAAAGCTGTGCTGCACTTTCATTCCGACTACAAGTACGTGGCGTCCATTACGTTAATTATGTAGCGTCGATTACATGCAATACTTACTCGAATTCACCAATATCATAAAAATCAACATTCTGGACCGGATGAAGAAAAACATCGTTAACTGATATTCCCGTATTGGTTATTACCAATTTGATTTGTCACTCAAAGATATTCAAAAGTTCATAATGATTAATGAAATCGTCCACGTAACATTAGTTACATTAAAAGTCATGTTGTTGCCTCCCGGCGAAAAAAACAAACAATGCATTGTTTTTCTACGTGCCCGGAGATCTCCGAGTCTGGTAGATGACCAAACACTAATGTTACTGTGCAGCTGTCATTATCGGTCGTATACACCTTTAAGTCATATTCACATGAATCTAAAAGGATGCCATGTTTCAGCACACAAGCCACGGGGTTTTCCCTGAGTTGGCAGGCGGTGGAGCTGGTGGGGTGTCCGTCACAGACTTTCACATCCAAAGAGGGCATGCTCCGCAGCCCGCACTTCCCCAACTTCCTGCTGCCTGACCTGGACTGTACCATCGACATCCTGGCTCCTGCTGGTACGTATGTGTGTTTCAGCACTTTCAGCACGCAGGCCGTTGGGTTTTGGTGACGGGGATGCCGAGCTAAAATTGTTTCCGTTTCGCAACTAAGGAGTTTGTGCTCCATAGCCCACACTGCCTAACTTTCTGCTGCTTAACCTAGACTGGACCATTGATATATTGGCTCCTACAGGTTATGCCTCTGATTCCCTTAAGTCAGATTTCTCATCTTCAAATGCAACATAGTAAATCTATCAAAAACTTTATTAGGATTAGTATCGATGTTGTATTTCTAATGGCAGCCGTAAAAACACTTTCAAAGTGCAGATTTATATGTGATACTAATGTGATTAGGTCGCAGATCTTGTCACTCTTTTGTTTAGGAAACCAAAATGTGCCTTATTAACGAAACCTACATCAGCACACAGCACAGCTTATATAGAATAGAATAGAATAGAAGATAGTTTATTTCAGTATAAAAACACAGTAATACAATATATAAGAAAGAAAACAATGGAAAAACTTATTATCTAAATTGTACACTGAACATTACATTGAAAAAGGTGAACACTCAGCATAATGCCAGGTACTGCTGGAGTACCCGACGCTGGTCTTCCGTGGACACCTGTAGGGAGCGCAGTTGCGCGCAGCTACTAAGTAGTATTTAATACTGACGCTAACAAACTTATTATAACCTACAAATAGGTAGCCAAAATTATGCGTTTCATGCCATACAAGCCCAATCCGATTCCCTGATCTTCTCGTTACTGCATTATTATCATTTTACTCTCGTCCAGGAAAACGCATATTCCTCAACATCACCTTCTTCGACTTCGGCTCCGGCACCTTCGAGAAAGGCCTACCCTCGAACCTCACCGACTCTTACCCCGAAGACTCCTTCCTCGAGGTCCAGTTGGATCTCCAGGATCAGCCAATAAGACCGTTCTTGTACCCCGAAGTGTTGACGGGCGGGCTGTACGTGTCCACGGCGGAGGTGATGAGAGTGAGGTTCAAGACTGGACGGAACGTCACTGGGAAGGGGTTTAAGGCGTATTTCAAAACTGGTAAGTGCAACTGAAGTGCAACTGTTAATGCTCGAGTGAGGTACAGTGTAAAATTTTACATACTTACAAACCGTCTTTTTTTCTTAATAATGTGTTTATCTTCTGGTTACAAAAAATACAAATACAAAAAGGTTTATTTCTCAAAATTTTGCAATGTTGAATCTATAGTAAGTATGGGTATTAAAATTAAGACGTTGAAAAATCGGTGTGAGCACAGCGCTAAGCTGGTTTTAAGCCCACCCATAGTCAGTGAGTTGAGTGAGTTCTGCTCGAAGGTTACCTGGATGAGATTACTTAAAGAGATGAGTTCGTTCGTATATCTTTCCACTTTTCACGAAATCAGGCAACAAATGTAGTTGCAACCAATCCTGGATGTATGATTTCATTTACAATCCTTCGGTTATTTACGGCTGGGTTTTATTCTGACTCCCTATCGATCGTCAAATGATATCACCACGCATAGAACCCTAGCTTGTGACTCATACAAATAATTTGTCTTTCATTGTTACCTATTTGGTAATTCCACCAGCCTTAGGCTCGGTTTTCTAAAGATCAGTGAGACCTCATGAGTTACAATTACAAAATAGTAGTCTATAGAATGTATAAAACCCGGCCTAAGTAGACCAGTATATTCCAGTGGGCTTGGTGAACTTGTCGCACACCCTGGAGCTGTCCGGGGTGCGCTCGGGGCGGCTGGCGGCGCCCAACTGGCCGCGCGCGCCGCCGCCGCGCGCGACGCTGCGCACGCGCCTGCTCGCGCCGCACCGCCACACGCTGTCCGTCGCCTTCACCGGGACCACGCTCGCGGCCGAGGAGCCCTGGCCGTGTGGGGAGGGGAGGGGGTGGATTGAGGTAAACCCGGTTTCACGATCCAGTTACGAAAAGATATTGTTTGCCCTAAAAATATTAATAACAGGCGCGCGTTCTCTTGCAGATTTTTCAACTTCTTAGGTCCTCTTCTTTACAACAGGCTTAATGCGCGGCTAGATTTATATTCACTGAACTACATGAGATGTAAATCTACGCTACGAGAAGCCCTAAAAAAGTTGTCATATGATGACACAGAGAAATTATTAATTGTTTTTAAATAATTTTGAATCGTAGCATATGTTTTATTTTGCATGTGAATATTTCTAAGTAATTGTAAGTCCTTCTTTGCCTGAAACACAGGGCTTCCTAGCTGAGGCACGTGTTATTTACTACCATATATTTGTAAACTCCTAGCCTATTATAGTTCTTAATTTTGTACAACATGTTTTATGAATAAATTATTATTATATTATTATTATTATAGTTCTGAGGGCCTACTTCCTAACTTCGAACTTCGTATCTTGCCGTCCCTTTCACTCTTATAGTGTATAACACGAGAGTGAAAGGGTTAATTACTTCAAGTGGCTCTACAACCCTTTGTACCCACCTGGCCTCCTCCACAATTTGTCTCCACCTGTCACGATCCTTGCCGACCCTCTTTCAGTTCGTGAACTTACCCATCGCTCTTAGGTCCTCCTCTACGTAGTGCCTCCATCTCTTCTTCAATCTGTCCCTGGGTCTCTTCCGCTATATATGTGATAATCCATATTGAAAGGGACCTTATGGCGGCCGGCACTTACGCCTTTATTGCCGCTGTTCCAATACAATAGTGAATAGGTGCAACGTAAGCGCCTGCCGCCATAGAAATAGAAATAGAAATAGAAATCATTTATTGTAAAGCTGTGTACAAGAAAGGTGGACATAATGTGTTTAGTTACAACAGCTACCCGGTTACGGGCATACAACAATAGTAGGTACATCGAAATATTTACTTAAAAAACTAGCTATACAGTCTCATATGCAAAAAACTCATTAATGTTATAAAACACTCGGTGGAGAAGCCATTTTTTTAACTTACATTTAAATTCGTTATCTTCTAAAACTTTGATATCAACTGGCAGTTTATTAAATACATTTATAGCACTTATAAATGCACTTTTTTTAAACATTTTATTGTTTACTCGAGGGAGGACTAAATCAAATTTATATTGATTCCGCAAGTTATTTTTTATTGCCATAAGGTCCCTTTCGATGTGGATTATCACATACGGTCCTGTAAGCTATAAACACAAAACGAACATCAGGCGAGGAACCGTGGCTTTGTGGAGAGGGGAGGGAATGGATTGAGGTGTAGGCTGTAAATGTCTTCTGATTTTTATTTTTGCATAGCTATAAATAACCCCTAAGTAAATGATGTGATGTCGATGACATCGTTAGAAGCACACAACAAATAAACATACAGATTTTTTCCCATAATCGTACTTTCTGGTAACTTCAAAGGACAAGCCACGCTCGTCCCTCTGATCATAACCGTTAGACTAGCTCTTGATAGAAACACATAATTAATGTTACACATACTTTATTATTTAAACCATAGTACCTAGTTTATCTTTTTTTTTATACAACGCCGATGGCAAACAAGCGTACGGTCCACCTGATGGTAAGCGGCCACTCCATCGCCCGCAACTCCAAAGGAGTCACGTGCGCGTTGCCGACCCTTTATAAGATTTGAGGATGCACTGTGTTGACAGCAGAAGGAACACATTTAGGGACCTAAATGTGTTCCTTCTGCTGTCAACACAGTGCATCCTCGGGAGCTCTGGCAACCTTGCTCACCTCCAGGAACCCAACACTACATACTTGTATAGTAAATAATGTTATTATGGTTGTGGTCTTCTGCAAGGCGGAGGTACTTCCCCAGATGGGCTGCTCCAAATTCGAGCAAGATGACATTTTGCTGTGCCCTACCTCTCTTAAACATATTGCACATGTTCCTTCCTCGATAGTAAATCTACCAAAACATATTTGGATATCAGCAATCATAATAATCTAAGTAAAGTTACAATATCAGCCGATTCGCAATATTAATTATGATTGTTAATATTTAACCATGATTAATAACAATACCTATTAATTAAAGTAATATACTTAGGTTGACATTTTATCCACGTATTGTCACCTTCAGGGCCCCTGAGCAAGAGAGAGCTCAGTGGAAGGTGCCTGGATATTTATGAGCTTTGTGACATCACCGGTGAGACTGGATGGGTACCGTCAGGCTCGGTTTTATAAAGATCCGTTAGACCTTATGTCGGTTTGTTATGTCAAAAAATGTACCGAGTTACTGAAATTTGATCTGACATTTGGTCTAACGGATCTTTCCGGCCTCAGTGTTGCCAATGCCGCAAAGTGATGGTCTTGCCACCCAAAATAACCCGGGCGACAACACTCACTTTTGAAATGGAAATTATTCTTTTACCCATCTTGATTTTCTGACTTCTCCAAACCTTGGCTTGTACTCATACTCATACTCTTTATTGATAATATTGTTAAATATTACATGTCACATTACAATTTTGCACAATATATATAAAGTAACATTATCTTAGTACAATCATTATTAGATACAGTGTGAACAAATTGTTGTTAATTATTATAAATGTCAGTGAATAGCCATTATCAATTAATTTATACATGTCAAATATAATTTATTTAATTAATTAGCCTTATAAAAGTCATTTAATTTGTAGAACGCATGACCGATTAACCAGTTTTTAAACTTCTTCGTAAAAGTGTTAGGGTTGTTGGTTGTAATCTTCCAATTAACTACTTAATTCCAGGCTTCATTCTCACTACTACTTAATTCTCATTTTTATTCCAGGTGAAAGACAGCTACACCGACAGCAACGGCACGCAATGGACGCTGTGCGAAGTAGACCGCGCGAAGAGAAGAACAGAGACGCCGCTCGTCATCAACTCGTATCTCCACTCGCTCACGGTGACCCAGTGCTCGGCGGACACCGGCGTTAACATGGATGTGGCATTGCTTGTCAATAAAGGTATGAAACATCTGGAACCACCTTGTTCTTAACCCTTCAGAAGGGGAATCCATCATTTTACCGAAAATCGTTACATCGATTATCGTTTCCTATAACACTATTCGCAGAATTTTATTATCATTTAGGAATCATTCATCGAACTTCGTTAGATCGCTCGAACATTTGCTCGAATTACCTTTTACGATTTTCGATATTTCGATAAAATAATAGACACCCCTTCCGAAGGGTCCCTTGGTATGCCTTGTCCAGGATCTATCCCAATTCATTAGAAGATTTCAATTGAATTCCAAAGTCACTATTTTAATAACAATTTTTTTAAAAGCGGCATCTAAAGGGTCAATACAGGGATTAAACAAGCATATAGGTAGAGTGGAAAGGTTTTGATTGAAGCCCATAAAAATAAGTAAGAAATAATAAGAAATAAGAAATATTTATTCGAGACAAAGACAACAATTAATACACCAAAAAATAGAATATAAAAATAAACAAAAAAGTTGTGTTATCTCGAAACGGTACCATCTCAGCATAATGCCTTAGATACATTGGCAGATTTGCTCAGATGATTTTTTCCTTATACAATAGATCATTCTCACGCTGTTGTCTCTTCTCTGGTTGGGTTATGGATTATAGCCCCGAGTTGAGTTCCGCAAGGATCACTTTTGTCGTCCTCTTTTATGATATATTTTTGTCAACGACATCAGCAAGTGTTTTGTACATTCTCACCTTTTCTTGATGTGCCAACGACATGAAAGTTTTCCTAAAGATTTGTAAATTGTTGAGGTTTTAGGTAGAAGAATAAGCAAACTGTTATTTATCACAAAACATAATATATTCAAACATTACGACAGAGTTAAATAAGAAAGAATGTAACCATAGTAACCAGTCAACATTACTAGTGTGGAGACAACACGCAGCTAGTGCTGTACATCTGAACATAAATAAGTCTTACATCATCATCATCATCATTTCAGCCGAAAGACGTCCACTGCTGAACATAGGCCTCCCCCAAGGCTCGCCATTTAGACCGGTCCTGTGCCGTTCGTTTCCACCGGATTCCCGCGACCTTCACCAGGTCATCACTCCAGTCAGTCTTACATATTCATCTCTAAGGTTTTCGATATTTTTTTTATGACTCCAGACCCTGACTACCACAGCAAAGTGCTGCTGCTCCCCGAGGACACAAGCATGGAGGCGTGCTACCCGAACCCCTGCCTGCACGGCGGGCTTTGCGCCTCTGACGACACTAGAAACTTCTGCCAGTGCGCCGGGTATTACACAGGTCTGTTCTTAGGCATACAAGTATAATAATAATTTTTGAAAATCTTTATTTCAGGGCATAGATCCATATGATGTGTGTTAGTAACAATGGTTTCTTATAGTAGTAGGTTTCACAACATTACAAAAACATTTAACAAACGCAGTTAGTAGCAGAACTGGGGTCATCGACATAGCCTTCAAAATTGCGACACTTAAGTGGCAGTGGGCAGGGCACATTACTCGCAGGACTGACGGTCGATGGGGCCAGAAACTGCTTGAGTGGCGTCCACGTACCGGAAGACGAGCTGTCGGTAGGCCTCCGACAAGGTGGAGTGATGACCTGGTGAAGGTCGCGGGAATCCGGTGGAAACAAACGGCACAGGACCGGTCTAAATGGCGAGTCTCGGGGGAGGCCTATGTTCAGCAGTGGGCGTCTTTCGGCTGAAATGATGATGATGATGATGATGAGTTAGTAGCCCTATGCATTACATCCCAATGCAGTTGGAAGCTGCACATACAAACTGAAGACCCTAGGTGATGACAAGCTCCACTGTCTGACACCGCACTCCAGCATGTATGAGCTGAACAGCAAGGTAGCCCATCTGACTAGATTCTTCTAATGATCATACCAGTATTTAAATACTGGTTAAATAATGCAATCAGTTCACTGGGTAGGCTCGTGTCCTCTTTTAGTTTCTGCCAAAGCTTACTGTAGACTAAATATCTCGTAACGGGTGGCTCAACCCTTGGTTAATAATTTACTATTAAAAAGCTCGACAACCTGGAAAGGATTGCTCACAGGGAGACCAGGTTTATGGCTTAACTTACTAGTCTGTTTCCACAAAATACGAATATCCTTATTAGAGTGGTGCGTTGCTTTAATATCCATATTGATTTGGTCAGCATGGTCTTGGCACTACTTGAGCTTCCGCTTAAAGACTCCTACTTTCCTGCATTTACTTGTGCACGTCGCCGCCCAAATGCTTGCCACATATAGGTACAACAATTTTGATGCATTTCAAAATTAGTATATGTGTGGGAAGCCGTAGCTTAGCTGTCGTGTGAGCCCGTCGAATTCTATCCTACTACCGGTCTCTTCCGAGTATAGGCTATTTGTTGATCTTATCAAGCCAACTTCCCTGAGAATCTTAACAATATTTGCATACAACCTGTCAGTCCGTCGTTAACCTATGATGTGTATATACATAATGCACGACAACAATCACTGAAATAATCTGGAAATTCATTCAGTTTTAGCTTTACATTACAATACTCACTAAAATATCTTAATTCCTCGGATGTTCTTTCGCCCCAAAGAATTGAGTTATATTTTTCAGATGTGACCTTATTTTTAGTAAAGTACGTACAGTAGTACCCAACTGATAAGGCGCGTCGTGAATCTTCGTTCGCGCAGAAAAGAAAGTATCGCTCCGAAGATTAACGAAAGAATGCTTAAAACTTACAATCAATCTTAGATCACTACTATAAGGTTCATAGTACACTGTTCATAATGCGCGTGCACTCGATCAGAAGTATGGCGGCTGAGTAACATGCCACGCGGCGCGCGCTAACATGGCGGCAGCTGCGGACCAATAGCGGTACAGGAAAAAGAAGCGCGGTGCGTGGAGCGTGCCGATTGGTCAATAGCATTTCCCGCGCTTTAAAAATTCATCTTCTGCGCAGGTACATCGGTAAGCCATATCAGCTGGGTACTATTGTACCTACTGTACGTTTGGTAATGTCTGCAGGAATGTTCTGCCTGCTGACCGCGTGCGAGCGCTCGCCGTGCGTGTTCGGCAACTGCTCGCTGTCGGAGTCGTCGTTCGCGTGCGCGTGCGCGCGCGGCTGGCGCGGGCGGCGCTGCGCCGAGCGCGTGCGGCCGTGCGCGGCGCGGCCCTGCAACAACCGCGGCGCCTGCAGCGAGCGCGACGGCGGCTTCCTGTGCCAGTGCAACCCCTCCTGGAAGGGCAAGAGGTCAGCATCATGCGAGTACTCAAAATCAAAACATTTATTCTGCAAATAGGCCTCAAGGGCACTTTTACAAGTCAAAATCTATCTAGGTACATGAAATAAAAATAATACAATAATCAAAGTATCATTAATTAAATGTAGTGTTACATGTCAAAAATAAGACTAAGAAACTAATAACAATCGAGATTTGTTAGAGATGTATAAGGTCTCTAAGCGTCAAGATAAAAGGTAATAAAGTAGGTACACTAATCATAATAAAATATTTTGAGCTATATCTATAACACGTCAACATGAAAATAATAAAATCTAATAAATAAATATCCTCAGAGATGTATAAGGTCTCTGAGCGTCAGTCTAAAAATAAAATCAAATGAGAACAGTGAAGTCTCTCATCATGATGATCTCAGAATGATTTACCTAAAATTGTAGATGGTGAAATGTTTGTGTTTGCGGACGACGCCTGTGACATCATAACCGCTAGCACAATTCCCTCACTGGAGAATCTTATAGCATCTGAAATATCCAAGTTACAAAGCTGGTTTTCTGCAAACGGCTTAGTTTTAAATTTAAATAAAACCCAGGTAATGCACATAAGTCTCGGGGGCAGGCCTCCTCGCCCACTGTCTGTTAGCGTGGATGGTGCAGTCTTGCCTCAGGTGAATACCACCAAGTTTCTGGGCGTAACCTTGGACGCAGCCTTGAAATGGGACGCGCACATCGACACTGTGTGTGGCAAGTTGTCTGGTGCTTGTTTCGCATTGAACAGATTGGCGCGTATCTTGCCTCCCCAGCAGCTCAGGGCGAGTTACTTCTCGTTGTTTCACTCTGTAATGTGCTACGGTTTAGAGCTCTGGGGCACGGCGGCAGAATGGCGACGTGTATTCATATTACAAAAACGTGCTGTACGAATCATCTCACACGCCCCACACGGAACTCCCGCTAGGCAGCTCTTCATACACAGTAACATCATGACACTAACATCACAATACTTGTTTTACATAATTAAATATGTGCGTAGTAACATGCAATTATTTCCAACAAAGACATCAAAAAGCTCACGTATTGCACAAAAAAACAAAAATATGTTGGCCACAACATGTTGTCGACTTGCAAAATTTAATAAAACGGTGTCTATTGTGGGGCCAGGATTTTATAATAAACTACCCGAAACAATTAAAAATATTGAGAGTGACGTGACATTTATAAATAATTTAAAAAAATGGCTAACGGCGAAGGCCTTCTATGACATAGATGAATATGTAAATTAAATTTGTTGCATGCCTTTTTAATTGTAATTTTTTTTTTTGACATCTAAATTCACTATGTAATAATTTAAATAATGTACCTAATCTAATTGAAATTTTTATTTTTTATTTAATCGACATAATTAAATTATTGTAACAATCTTCTGACATGTAAAATTTTTGTATATTTTATGAATAAATAAATATGAATATGAATATGAACATGTCAATTCCACTGAACACTAGTACGAAGTTGCTAGTCCTTGCAAACATGAACAGACCGGACCCCACAAATAGCACCCGTTCACGAGTATGACGCGTATCTCAGCATACTGTAGGTGTAGTCCCAGTAGCTCGATTCCACTCACACCTCAGATTCAGTTGAAACCGCTCAACCAATCTCACTGGAGCGCAAACTCTTAGAGTATTCCAGTGTTCCAAACCACACGCGTGGTCGTGCCAGAGGTTCTCCCCTGGATTTTCCCCAACCGCGCACTCCTATCGCTTTATTGGGCCCGGCCTATAAAGCCACAGTCTGGTTCAAAAAAAAAGTAGGTGTAGAGAAGTGACACGTGGTTTGTTTCACAGAAAACCAACAAGATTCACATCAGAAATAGCTATTCTAATCAAATCTCCATCTTGCTCGCGCTCATCTGCCCCGTTCTAACATATATATAGTTTTACGCTGTTTCAGTCACTAGTTGTAAGCTCTTTAGTTTGAATATACTGAAGGTGTCTAATAAGTAATGTCGGATTTCGTAACAAAAAAATTACTTCACCACTATTTATGCATATCGTAACCTGTTAAGACAATGCTCTTAATGTAAAAAGAATGCAATTGTTGTACTTTATTTTAGTCATACTGTCTTTGTTAATTTACGGCGTAACACGTTTTGATAATAAAAAGTATGGAGGGCGACAAATATGAAATTCATGTATTGTTGAGACATTATTGGAAGCAAAAATTTCAAGCAGCCGCGGCAGCAAAAAAATCATGTGAAGTTGAAGGGAGACGTGACAAATGAACGGATGGCACAGCATTGGTTTAATCGTTTTAATAGTGGAGATTTGACTCTTGAAGATCGACCGCCCTCTCGATCGATATTGAGGCTACAAAGGAAGCCGTTGAAAACCAACCCAGTACCAGCACTTGTCGATTATCGATCTCACTTGGACCTTCTAAAGACACTATACATTGCCACTTAAAATCATTAGAACCTATAAAAATTGTCGAACCGACATTATTAATGAGACACCCCAATAATTAGGCATGTTCGTAAATAAAATTGATGCCAATATTCTACGGTCTACAAAGTTTATCTTCAAGGACCTACCTGCAAGTCTCCAGCCTACTCTCATCATCATCATCATCATCATTTCAGCCGAAAGACGTCCACTGCTGAACATAGGCCTCCCCCAAGGCTCGCCATTTAGACCGGTCCTGTGCCGTTCGTTTCCACCGGATTCCCGCGACCTTCACCAGGTCATCACTCCAGCCTACTCTCCCTGCACTTAACCAACTAATAAATACATCACTTTCCTTACAGATGCGAAATCCCCAACCCGACTCCAAAAATCGTGAGCCTCGGCGCCCGGATGATGCAGGAACCGTTCTGGCTCGGCCTCATCGCTGTGTTCGTGGTGCTGGGCGCCATCGGCCTGGTGTGGTGCGCCAAGCGGCACTTCCCTGAGAAGATCGAGAAACTTCTAGCTGAGGAAGCCGATCGGTGCGCGAGACGTAAGTGTCTAATGATCCTGGTCTTTAAGTGGAGTGGTGGAAGACACATTTGCGCGCCCTGACTTTTGGCTGGGTTCCTTACTGATGTTTCTGGAATCAACTGACATTGCCAAGGTGCGTCTCGATTTATGGAAGTGAACCATATCAAATAATTTGAGGTACTATCGATGATACAGTTAACTGACCATTAGTCAGTGAACGGAAATAAACAATCACTGTTAGTAGACCTTATCTCGTTACAGTAAGGTTTACGGATGGTCAGTGGATTATGTCATAGATGAGCATCAGGGACATGCCTGTAAGCGTAAATGTGTGTCCTCCAGAAGGTTAGTAGCGCAAGAATTTTGGATCAGTTGACAGTACAATAAAGAAAATCTATTAATTGACTTTTCTAAACGACATATAAATAAACCTTTGCAATAAAACACAGACGGCAATTTTAGATATAAAAGCCAATATAATCATATTTAGAGAATGATGGCAAGGTTTAACCATACAAACGAACTGTATGACATGATCTGTTAATAACTTGACAATACTAAATACAAAATTCTTAGTAGGTAGTTCAAATAGTCCAGACTATGTGTGATGATTTAACTGATTCGAAACTCGAACGCCTTTCAAACACTTACATTACAATACTTTTTAATACTCTCATAAGCACACAGTTGGCTTGCCACAGTTTCAAAATCGCTCACAGACTAAGTAATTTGACTTTACGATACCACGACGTAATAGCATATTTTCGCCACACCTGACGAGCTTCGTTGGTATTATCCGCTGTATTGACAATTTTCTGATTCGCACTGACCCCCGGATGGTAAGGACACGTTTTGCGTAACTTTGCCGTTTCTTCTTGTTGTATATTCGGCTTGCGGATGCAGAAACCTTATTTACCTTATATTTAATAGACAGACCCTTAACATGATCAGGTGAAATTTTCTAAAGCGCACTCCGGAGAAGAGATAATTACGGAGATTGACTCAATTCTATTCGTCTTGCAACAAGCGAATCGCTACTAGTTATCGAGCAAGATCAGCGAGCGAGTAAGCGAGAGTGATGGCAATATTACTATGGCCGTGCGAGAGATGAGTCAATGCCCGAAATTATTTCTGTTCTGTGACCAGTTTACTTGTATTTGGACACATTTTTAAATCTCCTTCAAAGCTTTATGGTTTAATGTAAGGCTACTGAAATTTCGAACTTCATGTAGCGCTTCTGAAATCCGTAAAGCGTCACGGTTCTTTTAACTTGGTGCAAAGTTTGTATTATTTGTATTATAACTTTTATTACAGGAATAATAACTGTTTTGTGGTGTTTTCAAATTTGTACAGATCTTAAATATGCTAGTACGGTAAGTGTCATGCTATGTTTTTAAACAATTTAAGTAATACAGTCTGTTTTTAACCTAAACCTTGATAAATAATTTAGCGATGATTATAAATTACTAAATCGAGACCATAGCACGATACTTCACATTTGTATTTCCCGTCAAGACAGATCATGAATTGCAGAAAGGCTTTCAAATTCGTGTCGCTTTGGATTGCCAAGTTAAAGCAATTTTGGACTGCGATGGGTCTGCTAGATGTTGGACTGCCTGGACAATCCATTCCCGTCAACTACGCTCCTTTACAGTCTATGACTTCGTTTTTATTTTAAGACTGACTACTTCAACTGTTAACATATTTGCTGATTTATCTAGTGTTCGAATTCTTATTAATATTTGACATCGATTTGTTTTATTTTCTATCCTAAATCATAATGGGGTTAAAGTTTCTAAATTGATTTTCGGATTCAATGTCGGATTAATTATCTCTTATTATTTATTACCTAATAATATTATTTCGATCATTCGTACTTCCACATTTCTTTCTTCAAAAATATCACCATTTCATATTTGTTTCCCGACTATGATTTTTCTAATACACACGAAAATTAGCTCCGATTGTCCTTCGCATGAAACTCTGGCATTCCTATATGTATGGTAGCGCGCGCGGGGCGTCAGCGGTACGCGGCCGTGCCGCAGGCGGAGTAGCGGTCAGCGCGCGGCGACGCAGCGGAAACGCACGGTATGTGCGCTTGTAGACCCAGCCGTAGCTCCTGCGTTTCACTGACGTATCACTGACGTCCGACGTCAGGCATCCTGTCAGCGGTCCGGCTTTCCAGCATTCCAGCGTAGTGATTCAACGATAGCAAGCTACCCCAATGCCTGACAAACTGAGCTTTCCTAATCGGACACACGCACGATACACTTACTAGAATGAAATATAATAAACATTTCGGTACAAATAGTGACTCGCATACTGTAGAGGTTGTTACGGTATGAGGCTGGCCGTGTAGGTCCAGAATCATAACGTATACAAATTGAATTTAAACTATGATTCGAGAATGCGTCAAACTGGCATTCTTCTGGAAACAATTGGTTTTCCAGGGACTTGTCTTCTGGACACCATCGGAATCACATGTTCTGTAAATTATTTTAAGAGCATATTGTATGTATATTTCGGTACAGTAAGAAATATACTAGTTTCATATGTGCTTCCAGTGTTATATTTTAGCTACGATCCTCCCAGTACCTCTAAACCCGTACCTCTCGAGCAGCATACCCCAGTATTAATATATATACCACGTAATATACCACATTTGGTGGAGGCGCGGGGTTATATTTCACATTCGATATCAGCTCAGCATAATGAAACAAAGCAGGCATTAGAGTAACTTTACCGTGTTGTCGAAGGTAAACTGTTGCCGTCATCATCGACCGCGTGTGTAATACGACCACATCGCAACCACGTCGCAACGGCAACGCAACCACGGCGACAACGCCAACTAGCGGCCGGCCATTCTGTAGGCACCACAACGCAACTGCAAAATGCTGCAGCGACACAATTCACACGTAACCACTGCTTGACCGCATTTTAACGCTGCGACGTGGTGTGGTTGTGGTACGTGTGAAACAACCCAAAATGTGGTACGTGTGAATTGTACTATTTATTAAACATACAAAATATGCGCCCGACCACGTGTTGTGGTTGTGGTGTGGTTGTGGTTGTCGTGTGGTTGTGGTACGTGTGAAACAACCCTTAGTGCCCAGTGGGCCCTATGCCCTTGACAGATCACTAAATATTGGTTATCGTTTGGTGATCTGGCAGTAAGTAGTGGGCCCCTATCGATCGCGGGGCCCTGGGCAAGTGCCTTAGTGCAGTGGGAAAGACGGCCACGCGTGACGTTGTTCCAGCGTCGCTGCGGCAGGAGCCGGCGCAGGCGCCGCCGGCGCGCACGCTGCTCACGCGGCTCGGGATCCGCAAGCCGTCCGTGTCGGCGCCGTGCCGCGCCCGCGCCGCCCGCACCTTTAGCTTGGACGATCTGTTAAAACCGCCGCCCGGACGTAAGGAGTGTGTAGCGCGCTCCGCTGCGATCATGCATGCTCATTTTCAATCATGTGTTACAGATTACTTTTCTCTTCTTTTCTAATTAAGTTTCAATAGGACTAGAATACATAATAATAATAATAATAATAGCCATTTATTCCCACAAAACATTACAGAACTAGTGTTAAATACATGTAAACAAAAACTTATTAATAATTTAAAAACATTTCATCAATAGTCAAGTTATATCTTAAGTAAGTCATTTCATACAAAATATTAAAAATTAGGTAATGTCCACAGTATATATATTTCAAAATGTCAGTATTTTATGATAGTTTTATAATAATTGTCATCATTTCAAAAATTTAGAATGTCATTAATTAATTATGTTCAACAAGCTGATTTAATTAATAAATTAGTGATTAGTCAAATAAATTAAATCATTCCAATCTATAATTTATACCCATTAACAACGTTCTGTAAATTCAATCAAATAAGTAGTAAACTTTGGATTATAAGTTATGTCAATAGATTTTAGAGTCAGAGAACTATTATAGGTAATTTTATATTAAACATAAACGAATAAGTACAAGTGCAAATGTAGTAAAAATTAATAAATTTAAAGACAATCCACTTATATAATGAAATTAGTTTTGGGGACCCAAAATTGGGCAAAGGCCTCCTCCATGCACGACCACGATTTCCTGTCCTGTGCGAGTCTAGTCCATGTACAGCCGGCCACCTGCTGGACGTCGTCTCTCCAGCGGCGGCGCGGGCGACCGCGGCGGCGCGGCGCGTCGCGCACGAACCAGTGCAGCACGCGCTCGCTCCAGCGGCCGTCTCTCGCGCGGGCCAGAATACATAATAGTAATTACAAATAAACAAAGAAATTCACCGACATAGCCTTCAAAATTGCGAGACTTAAGTGGCAGTGGGCAGGGCACATTGCTCGCAGGACTGACGGTCGATGGGGCCAGAAACTGCTTGAGTGGCGTCCACGCACCGGAAGACGAGCTGTCGGTAGGCCTCCGACAAGGTGGAGTGATGACCTGGTGAAGGTCGCGGGAATCCGGTGGAAACGAACGGCACAGGACCGGTCTAAATGGCGAGCCTTGGGGGAGGCCTATGTTCAGCAGTGGACGTCTTTCGGCTGAAATGATGATGATGATGATGAAAGAAATTAAAATAAAACTAAAACTAACCTAAAACGAACCTAAATATACTTATCAAAAACCCTAATCTAACAAACCGCTGCCAGTAGGTAACGTTCCCAAAATGCTGGCCGCATTGCCACGTTGGATGGCAATGCTCAATCTTTGTGCCAGATAAAGGCCAGCATTTTGGTCACGCGTTGCGTCGACCAGACGTCCAGATAGATCTTTGAAGATCTTATGGGCTCCCGGTCCCCACGGCCCAAGTGTTTCGACCCCAAAAGGCTCAAATTACTACTTTTCTTAGGTTTATGTCATTTTAATTCATAGAACTTAAATTAATCTTGATAATGACGACTAATGCATGCCATTCCAGGATTGATGGAGTGCGTCAGAAATTCTCTCCAGAATTGGCCCGCGCGTTGTAAATGTGAAATTTTGTTGCCTATTTTAAATGTAAATAAATAAATATTAGAGGACAATCTTACACAAATCGAACTAGCCCCACAGTAAGCTCAAGAAGGCTTGTGTTATGGGTACTAGACGACGATATATTTAATAAATATAAATACTTAAATACATAGAAAACATCCAAGACTCAGAAACAAATATTCATGCTCATCACACAAATATTTGCCCTGACCGGGATTCGAACCCAGGACCGTCAGCTTCACAGGCAGATGCACTACCCACTAGGCTAAACTGGTCGTCAAATAAATAAATAAATATTAGGGTACAATTTTACACAAATCTACCTGGTCCCAAACTAAGCAAAGCTTGTACTATGGGTAATAGGAGACGATATACATACTTATATAGATAATAGATACTTAATACATAGGAAACATCCAAGACTCAGTAATAAATATTCGTGTTCATCACACAAATAAATGTCATGACCGGGATTCGAACCCGGGACCTCCAGCTTTGTAGGCAGGGTCACTACCAACTAGGCTAAGGCGGTCGTCCGTAATACTAGTATATGATATAATTTTAAATGGAAATCAGTCACCAACGACCAATGATAACCCATGACTGCATAATAACATTATCTACTATACAAGTATGTAGTGTTGTGTTCCTGGAGGTGAGCAAGGTTGCCAGAGCTCCCGAGGATGCACTGTGTTGAGAGCGAGGGACCTAAATGTGTTCCTTCTGTTGTCAACACAGTACATCCTCAAATTTTATAAAGTGTCGGCAACGCGTACGTGACTCCTTTGGAGTTGCGGGCGTCTATAGGCTGCGGTGGCCGCTTATCATCAGGTGGACCGTTAGCTTGTTTGCCACCAGCGTTGTATAAAAAAAAAATTTCATCATTAGCATTATAGGTCCAAGATATAGTCTGAATAGCCACGGTCTAATTGTTGAAACTGTGCGGTATACATCCATCACTATAATAAAGTGAAAGTGGGTCTCGCAATGTATCATATAGCTATTTAGAATGAAGGAAAAATTGAAAAATTTAGGCACCGAGCAGGATTCGAACCTGCGACCTCCCGGCACTCACGGCCAGTCGCTCTAGCCAACTGAGCTATAGGTGCAATAAAAAAAAAGCTATTTTCATACTCATGAATATATACACACACACACACACACACACACACATTTCAGATTTTGGTAATTACCCTTCGTCTACCGGTCCCTGGGACGACCCCCGGGCTCATTACAAAAGAATGCTATTATTTTTTTTTTTTGCCGGGAGACGACGGTTTAATGAAAATACAATACTTACTGGAGCAATGAATAGTAATCAGAATTCCGATCATGTACCTTATTATAAAAGTATGGATGATGAAAAAAATACATCAACTATCAACAATAACCCTTCTGAAGTATATACGTTTAATCAATCAATCAATCAGATCAATCAAACATTTATTCTGCAAATAGGCCAAAAGGGCATTTTTACATGTCAAAATATTAATTTACAATTTAAGAAAGTCGGACTATAATAAGTAATACATTTTTCGTGACAAAATATTAATTTACAATTCAATAAAGAATAATAATTTCGAGTTTACAAAATTAATGTCATACCGACGATAGACTTGCAAAGTTATCTATTACAAATATTACAACATCAGTAAAGTTAGAGATGTATAAGGTCTCAAGATTAAACAAGGAGTATAATGAAATTAATATAATATCTCAGACATGTACATGGTCTCTGAGCGTCAAAATTAAGATTAATTTAATATTGTTAGGGAGGTATATGGCCTCTAAGTCACTGATAATAAAACGAACCCACAACAGGATGATGTCTCTCGTCAATCCCCTATAAAAAGACACTAGTATTAACGTAGTCACTATGTCCTAGCAAGCATGAACAGACCGAACTCCACAAACAGCACCCGATCACGAGTATGACGCGTATCTCAGCCATCATTTAAACTTTATGACTAAAATTGGACCGGTAGACATCACATCACATATTGATACTCAAATTATACGGTAAATCTTCATACACCGCATATTAAAGGGAATGAATGGAATACGATTATTGCTCCGAGCACCTGCGACATCCACAATACGTGACCAATCGCTCTAGTTAACTAACTAAGCTCGGTCAAAAAAACTTTCAACCAGTTTCCTCTTACAACATCTTAGCGAGCCTTAAGGGTTGTCTCAATTTAATTTGAAATTTATTATTTTCGTTAGCAGACATTAACTGCATATACCATCGCAAAAACCTCATTCTTCCAGGGATCATTCCATCACTTCCATCAGCAGACATTTGATCAAATCGTGGCGGAGCGTGCGATGTCGAAGCACTGGCTACTGCTGCTGCTACAACACTTGATGTGGAATGCTGACCATTATACTCGGTCTTTGATGTGTGCACCCTGACCTTGCACAACTGAATTTGTAGACGCTCCTTCCTCCCATAGCACCTTTTTGGATCGTCCAACTATCTTAAACAACCTTCTAAACATCAATAATCTTTGATTTGCTAACTAATGTGACATTTTTTACTACTGCTTATTTGAAAATTGATTCAGCATCTATAATTTTTACTACTACTTCTTTTTAAATTTCAGTGTGTAATTTCTTATTGATTCTTAGAAGGTTGTTGATCTACTGTCTATATGTTGTCTGCTTTCGCATGCTTACTGTTACATCTTTCTGCTACTAAAATTATATTCTTAACATTATCTCCAAACTCTTTAACAGATTCTCCGACTTCAGTAGTTCCAAACAAACAAACACGTTCAAACACGAAATTGGCACGTCTCTAAAACTTATAATTGGCTTCGATAGATGCACTCGATGCATGACAAAATTCTCCTATAAAATTTCCAAATTAAATAGTGTAGCTTTTAACAATATCGATGTTGTAACGCTTCTAGATTAAATTTATACGGTCATAAATGCTACATGGTTATATTTCTATGCAGCGTCCCCCTCGCCGCGCAAGAAACGCAACAATTCAACACCGACGAAGAAAAATGCAGCAGAGAAGAAGCAGATACTCCAACAACTGATAAGTCCTGCTGCGGCTAACGAGCATTCCAAGAAAATCAGCATGGGGGAGCTAATTCAAATGTCAGAGAAAAGGACGTTGAGCACCGTTGAAAGCGCACCCGCTTTTATGGAGTTTAGCGAGCATAAAGAGACGTCTTTCGCTAGCGAAGGGTCCACGCCTTCGACTTCACCATCTAATAGACACATATCAGATCCGAAGCTGGAGAAGAAAGTCACATTTGCGAGGCTACTCAACAGGGTATCGGCGGAGATGAGCTCGAGTTCTGACGCCGATATGATGAACACGATAGCGATTCCGATGGCGGTGATCGCGGATAGAGGAATGAGGGCGAAGGCGTCCAGCACGCCGCCGTCTCCTGGGATGGAGATGAGGTCACCGCATAGTACGTCGAGTAATCAGGGGAGCGATTCCATGTCGAGTTTGGATCTGACGTTAGCGCATGCGGCGTTGAAGAAGTATTCCAGGTGAGACCTTTATATGATTTGTACTTACGGAGTATAGAACATGGTTAAGTTAGCGGGTTGGTAAGACTCATACGGGATCAGTTTATACTAATCAGGTTTAGGACCGGGCTAAAGAATGATTTTAGGTCTTAGATGGATGGATCCAATAAATAAATAAATATTAGAGGACAATCTTACACAAATCGAACTAGCCCCACAGTAATCTCAAGAAGGCTTGTGTTATGGGAACTAGACGACGATATATTTAATAGATATAAATACTTAAATACATAGAAAACATCCAAGACTCAGAAACAAATATTCATGCTCATCGCACAAATATTTGCCCTGACCGGGATTCGAACCCAGGACCGTCAGCTTCACAGGCAGGTGCACTACCCACTAGGCTGAACCGGTCGTCAAATAAAAAATATAATAAATATTAAAACATAAATTACTAAAACTAGTAATAGTATATTGGCATGCGGACATAAAGTCACCGACCTCTGCGACGAGGAAGAGATATAAAGAAGAAGAACCAAATTAATCTAAATGGTTATTTTATCAATGAATTTGATAAATTACGCTATCATTGAACAGGACAACTCTTTTGTTCTTCATGTGTGCTGGTACAATTTGCTGCCAAGTCGCATCTCGCGCTACAGGAGAATAGATTTGTCTCTACTGTCTGCCTACTGTAATATTAAGTCTCAGATGTCGCTAATCATCATATAGTCCGTATTTTTTATTAGAATTACGATTTGAAACGGGATATTTACCATGTATATTTGTATTTTTGAGTTCCCGATATTTCGGCACTGTTGCAAGCGCAAGGAAACGATTCAAGGATTAACTGACGTGCTGCGAGTTTTAGTTGTGGTCTACCCACACACCATAGCGATCTACCCTCTTCCTGGTTCGCTTTTTTCCCACAGTGTCACCGTCACTACCACCGTCCGCCTTGTCACTTGAAACTCGATTACGGTCACGACACACTACACTCACAGTATCAATACGCGAGTTCTTTCCGGAAACAGTCTCTTTTCGATTTGAAAGCTTTCGGATCACTGGACGCCAGACACTTGACAGTTGAAACCCATCTTCCCGGTTGAAATTTTTATGCCTTTGGATTTCAATGATTTAGATTTAGATTTCATTTATTACACAATACAAGACTTCATTATAAATTACATTTAAGTCAATTTAAAAGAATCCCTATTGTGGTCGTCAATACATTGAATAGAATAATAACACATAATAAAACAATTAAAACAAAAGAAAACAAACATAAATTAAATAAAAATAACATTTCAAGTTTCACCCACGAGGATCGTCATATTATTACTAATGTAGGCATTGATAACAATATTATAATGGTTAAAATACGAAATTACCTACCTATTTATCTAAATACTTACAATGTCAAAAATACTTAATATCGAATAGAATGTCACAATAAAACATTACGAAGTTAATTTACAAAATTCTTTTTCAGAATATAATGGATTATCCAATAGAAAGTTTCTCAGCTGACGTTTAAATGTCGAATCACATGTTTCTGTCCTTATTTCGGCGGGCAAACGCTTCCTTAACCAACCTAGGTATGTAATGGCGTTCTGTCGAGAGGATCTGAGGGTTGTGCAACTCAATCCAATGACCAAATCGTAATTCTAATGTAAATGACCATGTAAGCTTGAAATCTTATATCGTGTTTTCTATTGTTTCCATATTTATCTTAAGCAACTACTTCACTTCTACTTACGTGTTTACAGGACCCCAAAAATCTCCAGCGCGGACTCCATCCTAGCGATGTTCCGCAATTTCTCATCGTCGTCCGCCGCCATCATCTCCCGAGCGTCGTCCGGCGGGATCTCGGCGTCCAGCACGCCGACGGCGTCCTCGCCGCAGGACGACACGGTGGACGCCGACGACGTGTCGCTCGCGTCGTCGCTCGTGCCGTCGCTGGCGCCGGACTCGCCGATCGCTAGGCCGCACAATACTATTGAGATACAGGTTTTTTTTTAATTTAATCATATTAAAAGAGAAAAAATTACAAAACTTATTTAGTAGTCGCGCACAGAAACCTGTTTAAGGTTTATGCGTGACGCGAATGTATCGCACCGCTCACAATAATAGCATTAATAAATAATACTAAGTAGGCGATTAAAGTATGTAGGTTTTACGCTCCAGCAATCACACCTCGCTGTTTGTTCCTGTTAGATAATATCTTTTTAATGCGATTTTGCACGACTTTTTGTCTCCAAGGACACTTGTGTGTATATCTTCTGGTATTGTATTTAGAATGTTAGGTAGCATGTACTCCCACGTCCTCTTGCCATATACATTTATGTAGTTAGGTAGAATATATCTAGCTTGGTAATCTAAGTTACGTAATTGTTTATGCCTATATCGAGTTTTTAACAATTTTATCTTATCATAGTTTTCTAGAACTATTGACATATCAAACTTGTCAAAAATTGACATTACTTTGCAGTATTTAAATACACTGGCCATAAGGTATAAACTTCACCGACCATGCTTATAATACTCATAGCCGCGAAATAGGTGCTAGGTACCGCCTCCTTGGCAAGTGGAAGCAGTTACTGTGCCTGCAACTTCAAGCCACACCTCAAAAATATATTTTTTTATACCACGTTCGTGCCAAACAAGCGTACGACCTGCCTGATGGTAAGCGGTCACCACAGCCTGCAACTCCAGGGGTGTCACATGCGCTCTGCAGACCGTATAAAAATGTATACACTCCTTTCTTGAAGAACCCCATACTGTAGTCCCTCGGGAAAACCTCACCAAAAATCACAAATATCGTATATTTTTGTCGGAAGGGATTTGAGTTGAGTATTTATTTCCTAAAATAAATAAATAAATCAATCAAGTAAGCTCAAGATGGCTTGTGTTATGGGTACTAGACGACGATATATTTAATAGATATAAATACTTAAATACTTAAATACTTAGAAAACATCCAAGACTCAGAAACAAATATTCATGCTCATCACACAAATATTTGCCCTGACCAGGATTCGAACCCAGGACCGTCAGCTTCACAGGCAGGTCCACTACCCACTAGGCTAAACGGGTCGTCAAAAAAAGTTTTTTTTTATTTTTTAAGTGGAGACTGCAAAATTTTATTGAACGGAAAAAAAATTGTTTATTACTTATACATTCGATTTCATATATTTTTTTTTAATTTTTTTCTTACAAAAAAAGTTTACATTCGTTTACACTATAACTTCGCCAAACTGCATCACAGTTTGTTGGCGAAATAAACACTCTTTATTTTTTACTCAGCCATCTAAATATGTTAGTAACATTATTTTACCTACTTATTTCACCTTACTTAAAAAATACATATTTTTTATTTATTTTTTTATCATGCGGGTATTTTTAGTAATGAATATTCTTAACTACTAATCTTAACATTAAATGTTTTTGAGTTAAGGGGCCTTTTAATAAATAATGACGCAAGAAATTAAAATAGGTACATTTAGCTTTAGGTATGTGCAGTTTTTTTAACATTACTCTTTTAATGAAGACTAACGGCTCTTCATTATTCCAGGTCCTGGACCCACTAAGCGCCCACAAATCCTCAGGCCCTGGCAGCAACCTCCTCCACCCGCCCTCTATCCTTCTAGAAGTTCCCTCAACCATCAACAAGTGCCTCTCGCCCATCCGCGAGCTCCCCACCCCACTACCAACACCGCTGCCCACCCCTATGCCTACCCCGCTCCCGTCACCGAGAATGCCGAAGAAGATGGAGATTGAGAAAGAGATCACGTGCATGTCGCCGAGCGAGGATGAGGAAGAGATTCGGTTGGAGAAACCGGAGAGGCCGACGTCTGGGTTGAGATTGAAGGTATTTCATTGATCATCCTCATCATCATCCTAGCGTTATCCCAGTACAGTTGCATCCTAAAGGATGCCCGGGGTCTGCTACGTAATCCCAAGAGTTTGCGTAGGCACTAGTTTTTACGGAAGTAACTGCCATCTGACCTTCCAACCCGAGGAAAACCAGACCTTCTAGGAATTAGGCTTATCAAGTGAGTGGGTAACTTGTCTGTTAGAAGTTCTCAAGTCGCCCGAAGGCCTTCCACTTGACTTAATCATCATCCTCATCATCATCCTAGCTTTATCCCGGTACAGGTCCGCTGCGTAATCATAGTTCATAGTTCATAGTTCGTTTATTCAAGAACAATACATTAATTGTCTTTGAATATAAATGTCATACATAATACATTACATTGAAATATTATATATTTACAGGCATAATGTCACACAAAAAAATTATAAAAATAAAAAAGAGACAGTCTTAATTACAAGTCGTAATATAAATATGTAAATCATATGCCGTCTATGTTGTAATAACAGCCCTTAAGGAGAAAGTCTCGGAGACGTGAGTTGAAAACGACGTTGTTGACGTGAGTCGTGGGTAATTTATTAAATATTTTAACGCTTTGAATTTGGGAGCTATGTTCAATTATCTGGAGATTAGGTTTGAAAGACAGTTTCATATTTTTAGTCCTAGTCGCAAGTCGTGAGTCGGTCTGGTCTTCAGTTTCAAATTTAGGCAATTGTCGTACTAAATTTGTGAGTAACACTAGAACGTAGAGGCTTGGCGCAGTGAGTATGCCCAGTTTTATGAAGTGTTCCTTACATGATTCTGTTTGGGGAATTCGAACCCAAAAGTTGGCGTAGGCACTAGTTTTTACGGAAGTAACTGCCATCTGACCTTCCAACCCGAGGAAAACCAGACCTTCTAGGAATTAGGCTTATCAAGTGAATGGGCAACTTGTCTGTTAGAAGTTCTCGAGCCGCCCGAAGGCCTCTAACTTGGCTTAACGACTGCTATCATAGACAGCAGCCGGGATCAATGGCTGCTTTGGAAGGCACGTTAGCGCTCAGTTTATAACCACTCAAAGCGGTCACCCATCCAATAACTGACCGGGGCCGACCTTGCTTAACCTCGCATACCCGCGGGCGCCACTGGTATTTCATTATCTTGGGCAATCAACTAGACTGTCTGCTTGTATAATTTGAAAAGTCGACTTTTCTATTGATTTTTCTAACTGTCAGCAGCCGAATTAGCTTTGCTATCAAAGAGATCATCTTACAACATCACATCAACTGCTTGAACGGACTGCTTGTGCCATTAAAGAGAAGAAGAAAGAGAGTATGCTTATGGCATTAAGCCCGCGTTTTGTAACATAAATTTTACTTTTGTGCAATTAACATTACCTTTTTAAATTAATAAATAGAGTCCGACCACGCTAACTCTGCAAGGAATAATTTGGCAACACTGTGCATTATACGTCATATTTGTATGAAAATGTGACGTTTGAGGTAGTGTTGCCAAATTATTATTATTTTTTATGTTATAGCAATTACCATCGCCCATAAACACAATGCAGAGTTAGCGTGGTCGGACTCTAAGAGACAAACTTACAAGGAAAACAATCACACGACCACCAGAATCTGCATTTAATCTCCACCATCGCATATACCATTTTGTTAGGCTTGCTCTGTACTATAAACTCGTCTTAAGATGTGTGTTTGTTCCCAGCTCCGACAGCCAGCGTTCAGCAGTGACACCCCCACCCCCTCAACCCACGTGACAGACTCGCCGAGCCCCAGCTTCACACACAGCCAGGACTCCGAGCGGGAACTCTCCTCCCCCTCCCCCGCGCCGCCCTCGCTCCGCGTCCCCATCCTCACCATCGAACGCCCCTCCCCTGGCTCACCACCCCCGCGCAGAACACCACCGCATTTAGAGTTTCAACCACCTCCGTTAATAACAGTCACTTATAATGCCAGTGAAGAGTCCGATGAGCCTTTATCACCGAGACCGCCACCCCCAACCATGAACATGTGTTATCTCTCTCCTTTCTCCATGTCCGCTAGAGGCGAAAGAGCGCCGTCAGAGTCCAACCTCTCCTCATCGGGCTACAGCTCCATGGCTAGTCCAGGCCCTTCGAGGTGCGGCTCCAGTAATCCTCTATGCCCATCAGAAATGGAAGATCCAGGGTCCGGAGGCGGCCCGTCTTGTTTTCAAAGAAGACGGCCTTTGATGAAGACCAATTCGAGTCCAGCGTCGTCCAACGACGATTCAAAGGAACGAAGACGCGGGCGTTCCGATTCAGAGACCCTTTCGGATGATCCCTTACTAGAATCTAATGATGAAGGAATAGGAACGGATGAGAAGGTAGACGATGTACCTTCCAGCGCGAAAGAGATGGAGACTCTCGTAGTTTTGAAAGAGTTAGATGTTCCTCAAACGCTTTGCTCTCCAAGCGGCGTCACTAAATGCTCCATCGTCAAATGTTTGAGCGTAGAAAGAGGCTTAGATGAGAAAGCTAGTCTCCGACCGCCTACTTTGCTCACGGACCTAACCAGACCACTAAGTCCTGTTAGTTCCCGAAGTGAATCACCGTTGAGCGACAAACCAAGCTTAGGGCGATTTTCCCCGCTCTTCTACGGAAGACATCTACCATTTACCGACTCCGATGGACTATACGACTTCCCTAGCTCGGAGTGTGTGAAAGGGACCAGCTGTAAAGGCGGTGTTAATACACAAAAGAAGTCTGGCAGGAAGCGGGACAGAAGGACAACAAGAACTGTCTCGCATGAGACAACTGGGACGACGAAGTCAGCATTGCCGCATATGCCACATTCCATGCATAATCTTTTAGAGGTTAGTGTAAGTGTTCTTTTGTATTGATTCAGTAACTCATTTTTTTAACCTGACTGTGGCTTTATAGGCCGGACCCAATAAAGCGATAGGAGAGTAGCCTGGGGAAAATCCAGGGGAAAACCTCCAACACGACCACGCGTGTGGTTTGGAACACTGAAATACTCTAAGAGTTTGTGCTCCAGTGAGATTGGTTGAGCGGTTTCAACCGATTCTGAGGTGTGAGTGAAAGTGGTGTTCACTAAACCTAGCCAAGCTGAGAAGAGTCCAGCAAGAACTAGCAAGTCAGTCGTTAGTTATCTGGTTACAAAACTTTTGGTTGCTTTTGATCTAACTTTACTAACTTTGATCTAACTTTAAAGCAAACATTCGGTCTTCTCTCTCGCGCTCAAGGACTTAATTAAAGGTCGAATACTACTACCAGTCGAATTTAAATTATCGACGGTAGGTACACGATACCTCAACGTTAATTTTTAGGGTTCCGTAGCTAAAATGGCGAAAACAGAACTCTTATAGATTCGTCATGTCTGTCCGTCCGTATGTCACAGCCGATTTACTCGGAGACTATAAGCACTACAATTATGAAATTTGGTAGGAAGGTGTATTCTATGAGCCGCTACATAAAACTGATGTGAAATTACAAAAAAATATTAAATTGGGGGCATTCCATACATGTAACCGGTGGATGAAAAAAAAATTTCAACGCACATAGTCGTGTGGGGTATCGATGGATAACCTTTAAAAATGATATGGAGGTTTCTAAAAAACTTGTCCATTTAAGTCAACCGTTAGCGAGATATTAGCTGTCAAACTCATAGAAAGTGTGTGTGGGGGACACTTTAATTTTCAAACTATAAAGTTTAAAATTCTGAAAAAAATTGAGGTGGTGTGCATTAGTAGTGGCATGCCTTTTGGCTACGGAACCCTAAAAACGCCTGCCATATATTCTCAACAGCTTACCCGAGGACGTCCGTTTCGAGAAAAATAAACGTATTTTTAAGAAAAAGTTAAAAAAACATTTATTAGATACACTGCCATAGATTTACTTTTAAGTGAAGATGTAAATTGATTTTTAAGTTGTGATATTATTGATTTTGAATTTGTTAGGGGGCGTCCATAAATTACGTGAGATGTTTAAGGGGGGGAGGGGGTCGAGTCAAATCTCATCTAATCTTACGTTGGAGAGAGGGGGGTTCTCGGCCAATATCACGCAATTTTTTTTCTGATTGAAACAAAAAATATTGTACTATTTTGGTCCATTTAATCCAAATTGTACACGCTTATAAGATTTAATCTTAAGCGTAACCGTAATACGATTAAGATTATTCACTAATTCGTTCGAAGGAGAATAATTTCATTCATACTTCGACGTTAACTCTCAGCAATATTGATTACTAGTCTTAACTAGTCGTAAATAAAAGCACGAAGCAATTTTTTTTTCTTTTTACAATAACAATCCAACGCGTTTACGTAAGAAACCCACATTTTAAAAAATCTCACGTGAGATTGGGGGATGGGGGAGGGGGTTGAATAAAATCTCACGACATCTCACCATACATAAAATTTAAAAAAACACCTCACGTAATTTATGGACGCCCCCTTAAGTCTTCCTGCAGACAAACTGTAATAACAGTTTCGCGGGGCTTTTGTTTGTTTATATTTTTTGTTGTCAGCTTTATAAATAAAAAATAAATAAATATTTGTGGACAATCTTACACAAATGAACCTAGTCCCAAACTAAGCAAAGCTTGTACTATGGGTACTAGGCGACGATATACATACTCATATAGATAAAATAGATACTTAAATACATAGAAAACATCCAAGACTCAGGAACAAATATTCGTGCTCATCACACAAATAAATGCCCTGACCGGGATTCGAACCCGGGACCTCCAGCTTCGTAGGCAGGGTCACTACCAACTAGGCTAAAGCGGTCGTCAATAAATAATAATAAATAATTATTTATTAGCTAATAATTATTAGCTATCTGTAGTAGAACTGGGGTCACCGACATAGCCTTCAAAATTGCGAGACTTAAGTGGCAGTGGGCAGGGCACATTGCTCGCAGGACTGACGGTCGATGGGGCCAGAAACTGCTTGAGTGACGTCCACGCACCGGAAGACGAGCTGTCGGTAGGCCTCCGACAAGGTGGAGTGATGACCTGGTGAAGGTCGCGGGAATCCGGTGGAAACGAACGGCACAGGACCGGTCTAAATGGCGAGCCTTGGGGGAGGCCTATGTTCAGCAGTGGACGTCTTTCGGCTGAAATGATGATGATGATGTTTATTTTTACCCAGGTGCCGGGGTCCCGTGATTCCGGGCGCGGCCGCAAGTCCGGGCGGCGGCGCTCTCGTTCCCAAGCGCCCGCGCCGCCCTCCTCTTCGTCCTCCGAAGACTCCGTGTCGGCCGCCTCTGTCGCCTCCGTGGCCTCCGCGAGGGAGCTCCGGGCACCCCTCGATATAGAGATGCAGGTAACAAGCATATTGGTGTTTTTTTTTATTAAAAATGGGATCGCTCTTGGCCAGCATCTAGCCAGGGGGCAAAGATGAAGCCGACGATAAAGCGAGCTCACCCAGAAGGTGCCTATTCACTCGTGCCTTAAAAACGTCTAGGTTATATGAGCTCGGAAACACAAACGCCGGCAGAGAATTCCAAACGTTAGAAGTGCGCATTATAAAAGATGATGCAAAGCGCTTGGTTCGAATAAGAGGAGTTTCGACCAAGTAAGGATGGTATCCAGCCGTACGTCTGGATGTCCGATAGAAGAAGGGGGAAGGCGGTATGAGCTCATGGTGTAACCCCCTCCCCAGGCGCGGATACAGGGGGGGCAACAGGGGCAATTGCCCCCCCTGAAGCCTGTGTCAGGGGAGGGCAATTGCCTATGTCTTAACGTAGGAAATATGTTCTGACAATAAAAACAGTCAAAAGTCAGTTTTATTTTCGAAAAGTTCTAAAGTGCCCCCCCCCCCCCCTGAACAAAATCCTGGATCCGCGCCTGCCCCTCCCCACCAGAAAGTACAGCGCTCGCCTATCGTCTGCAGACTCGTCTATCTCAACGTGCAGGTCGGTAGGTATACAATTGATCAATATTAAGTTACCCCCTTATTCATAAAACTTAACAAACCTCTGCTAACTAAAATGTCTGTTGTCACTGTCTCACAAGCATGTCTGTCAAAGTGACTTTGCAAGTTTATCTTCACTGTATGACATTAATTTTGTTATAATTGTAAACTCGAAATTATTATTCCTTCTTGAACTGTAAATTAATATATTGACATGAAAAATGTATTACTTATTATAGTCAGACTTTCTTGAATTGTAAATTAATATTTTGACATGTAAAAGTGCCCTTGTGGCCTATTTGCAGAAAAATGTGTGAATTTGAATTTGACAGATAAGGACAAACGAACTTTAGCGGCTATTTAACTAATATAGGTTTGATTGACATTTATGATTACGGGGGTTAGGGTTAATCCAGAAATTACGCGAGGTTCCGAAAGGGGAGGGGGTCATGAAAACCTCACGACTGATCACGTTGGGGGCGGGGGGGTACAACGTAGACCTCACATGTATTTTTTTCCTGTACAAAAACGAGAAATAATATCTGCTCATGTAGGAAATTATAAATCATCATTTCGCACGTCAAAAACATAATATCAATTACAAAATACAAATCAATTAAATACAAATTTAGTTATAATTATTTACATGTCAGTAAATTAAGATCCATAATATCCATATACTCAACAGAGTATAACGGATGTTCCAATAAAAACTACAAGATTTAGTTTAACATTTTGTTTTTTCAAACTTTAAATTAGGTTATGCAAACATAATATTTTATGTGATGTGCAGGCATAGTGGAGTATTTTATTTCCTAATTTATTTTGCCTTTATGTTTTAAAGGCTAGGCGTGTACAGTAGTTAAGACTGTTTGTGCTGGCCGATACAATGTTATTGCATTGAACGCTCTGTTCTAGTATGTAAAAGTAAGTCCCTTTCTGTACGGATTACTTGGTCAAATAATCTTAAGTACCCAATACACCGTTAAGTATTAGGAAAAGCGCCAGTAAAAATATCTTTAAATCTGAATTTAAAAAGCGTATGTTAAAACAATTTGAAAATACAACAACTTAATTAGCGAATATTATTAGAATAGTTTATGTTATAACACTTATAAAAAACTTAAATTAGTAACTTGCACTACTACAGCAGTTGATGCACTTAACTAAATAGCTAACTTAAAACAGTAATGTAAAGAAAGGGAGCTTATTTCTGCCAACAAACTGTTATACAGCTTGGCGGAAGTTATAACAAGTTGTAAAAGAGTACTGTTTTCGTGAATAAATGCTTTATTTTTTTTTATTTTTTTTTGTACATAGATAATGACTTATTTTCAGCCGAGTGAGCCGACTAGGTTGCGGAAACCGCTCCGAAGACAAAAATGCCGTAGTTCCGAGGTGATCTATGAAGTTGAACCCTCTCCGTTGCCGTCTGCATGCGGGGCTGTCTGTTGACGACCTGTTACATGACACGGTTCAACTAGTCAAAGTTTGATAGAAATAACGTGTAAAATTTTAGGCACAGTTTAATTATACTTACGTAGATACTTTGCTTTCGATTTCCTTGCGTAAATTATTTTATTATTTATTAGGAACTAAACTACTACTAGGTGGACTAATTTCAAGGCAGCGGGAAGTCGTTGGATGCGGGTGGCTCGCGACCGTGTGCTGTGGCGCTCCTTGGGGGAGGCCTATATCCAGCAGTGGATGTCTGCCGGCTGAATGATAGGAAATAAAACGACCTTCATACATGTATACGTACGCAGGAATACGAGTGCGGATATAAAGGCTTGAAACATGGGGATGTATTCATTCTGTAATAATAGTATATTCTATGGCAAGGATCTAAAATGAGCTATATCACCACGAGATAGTTCGAGGGGTAATATGGATTTTAGACCAGAGTTATACACTGTACTTTTCACTTCGATTACGAGAAAATACATAAACAAACGTTATCCACAATAAAATATAAATAAATTCTACGGCGAACTTCTAATAACTTATAATTTGGCAGCATGTTTTTTTTTGAACTGCTTTGACACAAAACAAAGACACCGCAGTTCGCGCGCAAAAAAAAGCTAACTGACTTTCCATTGAGCGCTTCAAAGCGTTGCTCGAACGATTTAATCACTTTTTTAATTATCATGAAATAGGGACTAATACAAACTTAATCTTAGACTCTTAGAGAAATGAATTCTGTTTCCTGATTGGTCGATTTTAGTAAAGCTGTATTCTGGTTGGTTAATACCAAATATCAAATATTTTTTAAAAAGTTAAATTAGAGCTCTGTGAAGGGCCTATTTAATAGGTGAAGTATTTTGATTGGTCAAATTAAAATGTTTTATAAATCATAAATATGTATTCATATTTTCTCTAGGGGTTAAATGTACTTTAGCCCCGCTTGACAAGTGTAATATGGCACACTTTTCGAGCATGAGAAGTGAAAAATTAGTTTAACATGTTTAACTTAATATAATTAAGTTTAAAAACTGTTTGTTGTAGGTAGTTGTAGGTGATATCAAGTTGACAATCTTGTGTTTAGAGTTGACAATGTTGTGTCTATAATCAGGGAAAATATCGGCTTCGTTGCCTGCTGGAAATTTGAATCTGTGGCTGAAATTATTTCTAAACTTTGACTAGCTGAATAAAAACGAAAACTAGTACTTAACAGAGTAACTCTACTTCTTGCTCGATATCATCTTGTTGAAAATCCTCTTTAGTGTTGCTACTATGTGTCTCATGTCACATATATGGACGTAGGTACATGCCTAACATACAATAACTCAAGTATAAGTTTTTTCGAAACAAAACACAAATGAACGCGTTTGCGTTTATTCTCAATTTGTATGTCGACGCGAGCAGCGCCTCTGGAGGCCTTAGATGGTAACTATTTTTTCCCATAGGAATAAGTCGTTTTTGTGCTCACCAGTTGGCGCCACTATCGAGTAAGGTTCAGTTGTCAAAAATTGTTATTGATTATTATGGCCATGAGAACGAAGTTTACGTTTAAATCATATTTAATACTTTAAAATCATACCGTAAAAATATCGAATATCTATGTAGGGCAGTCCGTTTTGTTCGAAAAAAAAGGAGGATATAAGTTTCCGAAAGACAAAACTGTCATAAAGCACCAGGGACCGATACCGGTATTAAAAAAAACCCTGAATTAGCCCAATATTTTGGATTATTTTTTGCTCTTTACGTAGGGCTGAATCATGTATTTAGGTAACAACGTCGTATTATTAGATTGTCCCATTAAAAACGAAATAATGACCCGGTGACCGTAATAATACCGGTATTTTTCTATGGAGAAAATACCGGTATCCGATCCCTGCAAAGCACTGAAGTATATCAAGCTCAGGTATTACAAAATAGTCACCATATTGCTCCAATTAGATATTAACCCGCGTAGCGCAACCACAAAGAGTGACATTTGACATTTCGGAGACCTCACGCTTGACGCTACACTAGCACCTCTAGCGGAGAATTCATACGCGGTAGCCCTCATAGAGACACGCAAACGCGTTCGTTTGTGTTTTGTTTCGAATAAACTTATACTAGAGGTACAGATATTCATACTTGTGTAACCGTTACATGTTATGTAGTTTAGAAAGACCTTAAAAATGCTTGAAAGATCTTCTAGTGTATTGCTCTACGAATAGTTCTTAATAATGACAGGAACTATTTCTAATATCAATTATGTGTTCATTAGTTTTAGTTACCATTAAAACACGACTCATTCTGTTAGCATGAGTATTGCCAGATGTTACAAATATGTTAGTTATTCTTGCGATTTGCGAAATGTCTTACGCCAACTTTCATTCCAGGATACATCATCAAAAATATCATCCAGCCTGGATTTGACGGAGGATTCCCGGAAACCTGCCAAAGTAAACAAGTTAAGGACTATCAGCAACCAAATAAGGTTTTGTATAGTAACAAAATATTCTTTGATTGGCACAATGACGAAAATTTACAAAAAGTGGAAAAATAAAATGCCTTAGAATTACGATTTGAAACGGGATATTTACCATGTATATTTGTATTTTTGAGTTCCCGATATTTCGGCACTGTTGCAAGCGCCATTATCAAGGATTAACTGACGTGCTGCGAGTTTTAGTTGTGGTCTACCCACACGCCATAGCGATCTACCCTCTTCCTGGTTCGCTTTTTTCGCACAGTGTCACCAATTATAATTCTAATGTAATTAGAATTACGATTTGAAACGGGATATTTACCATGTAGTATATTTGTATTTTTGAGTTCCCGATATTTCGGCACTGTTGCAAGCGCCATTATCAAGGATTAACTGACGTGCTGCGAGTTTTAGTTGTGGTCTACCCACACACCATAGCGATCTACCCCTTCCTGGTTCGCTTTTTTCGCACAGTGACGGTGACTGGATACAAATATACATGGTAAATATCCCGTTTCAAATCGTAATTCTAATGTAAATGACCATGTAAGCTTGAAATCTTAAATAAAATGCCTGTATAATTTTACTGGGTCATGTAAAATTACAGTAACACGGGGAATCCTAGCTCATTACCCAAAGTCGTATGTATCTTTTCACTTCTCCTATTAGAAAAAAAGGCTTTTCCGTCCGTTTAGAAGGAGCAAAACTCGTATTTGCTACCTGTTAATATTTTTTTAAATTCTTTCTTTTCTACACAACAATAATAGTATTGTGTCTCAAGGGAGCAAAATGATATATTTACGGCGAGCGCGGTATATTGCATTCTGAAGCGAAAGATTCTACAATAGAATCCTGAGCGCAACGAGGGATTCTAAAGTAGAATTTTGAGCGTAGCGAGGGATTCAAGTGTTTACGCTCAAGACGGAAATAATTTTGCTACCGCGTGACACATACTGCTTTTCACACCGTCTATGAGGCCTGCTGCTAAAAACATGAAATATCTTACACATGATTTTACTACATAGTGTCACATACTGGTTTTCACACCTTCAATGAGGAAAAGAGTCATTGTTGCCCTCAAATGAGGGAAGAAAAGTACATCTTTGATCCCTCATTCCAGGGCGACAATAACTTTTTTCTAAATAGCAGGTGTGAAAAAAAGTTTTTGCTCCCTGTGCCTGGTCGCAGGCCGGCAGCGCGCGCGGGGGGGGGGGGGCTGCCGGTTTAAGTTATTCATCTTAATCGAGCAAGTGTTTTCTTAAATGAATGGATTGATGATAATCAAGTATTACTTTTTTACTTACTTATTTGGATGAATAGTTTTTCTCACAAGAGAAGTGAAAGGAGTGTATTACATGGCAGCAAAATTATTTCTAACTCGGGCGTGGCGGTTTGAATCTGCGCTCAGGATTCCACATTAGAATCCCTCGCTACGCTCGGTATTCTATCTTGGAATCCTTCGCTTCGTTTGGGATTCAACACGCTAGCCCTCGATGAAATATTGCATTTTGCTCCCTTGTTCTCAATCTACTCTATTTAAGTTTTTTTTTACAATAAATATTTTTATATTATATCCGGATCAGCCTGACACGTCACAAATTGAGTCGAATTTCAAAAAAGCAATTGAGCCACGTTCTACCTGATTTTGAACCGTAGGTAAGCTATAATATGTGTACCATATTGAAAGGAACCTTATGGCGGCCGGCACTTACGCCTTTATTGCCGCTGTTCCAATACAATAGTGAATAGGTGTAACGTAAGCGCCTGCCGCCATAAGGTCCCTTTCGATGTGGATTATCACATATAAGAGATCGGTGATATAAATAAATACAATGACTGGTTTTTCATAGATTCCTTCGTCGATTGGAGCGAAGTTTGAAAATGAAGGAAAGCTACCCGGCGCTGTCAGACGACGAGGGCGATGAGTCTTCGAGCGTCACATCGCCTTTATTACAAGGCCGGAAAGACCTAAATCGCATGCCGACTCACGCGATATCAGCCCCTCTACTCGGTCCCGGAAGACCTAAAATCGCGCGACAGAGGCGTTACGACAGATCGTTGTTATGTGAGGATACCAGGATACTAAGCACGGCTACCTGCCATGATAATTCCGACTGAAAATTGTGTGGTTACGTTAATAAAGTGCAGTTTTGCTTGAGCAATAAGAGTATTAAGTACGTGTGTGGTGTAAGTTCGAATTATTGCGTACTCGGCAATGTCCAAGCTTGACAGCTGTCAAGTTGACACCTGTCAAGTTGACACTTAAATATACAAAATTCTAATCTAATGTGATATAATTATAACGGTTCTTCAGGAGTGTTGACGATTTTAACAATTAGTAATTAATTATGTATTGTAGATAGCCATCGTGTCGACGTTTATTTTTCCTTCTGTTCCACTTTTGATGTCTTGAACTGTACTTAAATGTGATTCTCAAAATGTATATAATTATCTTATAGCAATAACCTATTATATTAATATATGATGTTGATACATACGTTATAAATAATTCATGTTTTTTTATTCCTTAGGGTTAGTCGTAATTAGATTTAGGGTCAGTTGCACCAACGATCACAGGCCGGTCATCCTCAAATATGGCGCCGGCAGCTGTCATCCCATAGAAACTTGTCAAACTTTCCATACAATCAGATTTTAACGAACACCGCTTACGATTACAGACCGTTTGGTGCAACCCACCCTTAGGACAATTTAATTTACATTGTTTTTAATATTCCGCTAACTACTCATAATTTCTGTTCATTAGATTATTGACTGTAAAATGCTTTTGTAAATGTATTATAAGTATTGCTCAAATGCATATTTTGTGAGATCATTTATGCGCACTTTTTGCTGTTATGTACATAGTTAATATAAGTATTGTAAAAATGGAGATTTCGAGAGAATTGTAAATACTTTGACACATTAGAAAGAGGTACCGAACTAAAGGTACGCCAATGCACAATTACTGATATACAGTCCTAATCTCAAACGTATGTGTACCTATTACAGTAAATATAGCTACTTATAGTACCTTAACATTTAACAGACGCACCAATAGAATAGAAAATGCAATAATATCTAATCTACCTAATAAATGTTAATGTAATAATATGTCCAAGTTTTAGTTGGAAAGAAATTAATCGCAGTAGGGTAGTCGTTAGCATCCATTTATAAAGGTATGACACTATAATATACTCCGCCAGTGGCGCTACCGTGAACAGCAAACGAAGTTTTCCCTCTCTGTCGCACTTGCAAGTTTGCACATAAGTGAGACAGAGAGGGAAAACTTCGTTTGCGGTTCGCGGTAGCCCCTCAGGTATGGCAACCCGGTACATCGGTTAGTAGTGTGGGTGAAACGAGGTACGTCATCAGCTATCCGCCTATCGATGGTATGCGGACGTAAGTGTGAGTGTATCGTCGACAGTGACTGACGGCCTACTCCAAACTTCGTATCGTCCCTTTCACACATATTGTGAATAACACGAGTGAAAGCGACGGCACTATACGACGTTCGGAATACAGGCTCTGGTATCACGATCCAGAGGGGCTACCGCGAACCACAAACGAAGTTTTCCCTCTGTCTCACTTATATGCAAACTTGCAAGTGCGACAGAGAGGGAAAATTTCGTTTGCTGTTCGCGTCAGCGCCACAGATTGTCAGACCTTTTCTTAGACCATTTATGAATGAACCATACTTATCAGTCAGTTTGAAGCTAGTATAGATATCTTCACTCGTTCTAGGCAATTGAAAACAGGCTCTTATCTGATAGAAAAAAGTCCATAGTGCATGGTTTTACTAAATTATTTCATAGAAAAAATCCAAGAAAAAAAAAGTGTGTTTAGCGTATGTACCCATAATTATAGCGAAGCCTGGATAGACAAACTGTAAGCCTTAACTCTAAAATAAACTGTAAATGTCACAATTCACATGAACTAACACGATGACCAAGGCAATTATGACAACAAATTGTTAGAATTACGATTTGAAACGGGATATTTACCATGTATATTTGTATTTTTGAGTTCCCGATATTTCGAAAACTCGCACCACGTCAGTTAATCCTTGATAATGGCGCTTGCAACAGTGCCGAAATATAGGGAACTCATAAATACAAATATACATGGTAAATATCCCGTTTCAAATCGTAATTCTAATGTAAATGACCATGTAAGCTTGAAATCTTATAACAAATTGTTAACTCTTACAAAACAACATAAAATATAAACGCGTTGTTCATGCGTGTTGTCACATTTTTATTAGCCCTAAAATTGTTTTATTATAGTAAGGATTCTGAGATACTGAACCCAAGTAGTGCAAAGTTAGATGCCTAAATAGAATAGTAATTATACCCTGTATACTTATGAATTAGATGGACTTGACACTCATAATTTATCTACTCGCCTTTAGATGTTTTTGTAAATGTGTTCCTGATTTATTGTTGAAGAATTAGTATCGGCATTTATAATATTATGAGTAAAATTAACATAACATATTTTAGGATATTTACTGAAATATATATATTTTTTAATTTTGCCTCTAGACTGTGACTTTCGATCGAATATATTTTTTACTAGTACAGCGATATCTGTAATAGTTGCTATAATTTAAAACAGCTTGAGCAATGAGGGCTATCGCGTATGAATTCGCCGCTAGAGGCGCTAGTGTAGCATGGGGTCTCCAAAACGTCAAATGTCACTCTTTGTGGTTGCGCTACGCGGGTTAATATCTAATTGGAACAATATGGTGACTATTTTGCAATACCTGAGCTTGATTATGGAAAATATAAGTTACAGGTCAATGACTGTCAGTGCTTTGAGACATTTTTGTCTTTCAGAAACTTATATCCTCTTTTTTTCCGAACAAACCGGGACCACGCTACAATGCGGTATATTCGATATTTTTACGGTACGGTTTTAAGGTATTAAATATGATTTGAATGTAAACTTCGTTCTCATGCCCATAATAACCAATAACAATTTTTGACAGCTGGTCCTTAGCCGACAGTGGCGCCAACTGGTGAGCACAAAAACGATAACCCTCATTGGAGGTAATCGAGAAACGTGCTAGGCTCATAGGAAAATACTCTCTTTGGAAAGCGAGGCTGCAAAGTCTAAAGCATCAAAGTTGCCAGTCTTTCAGTTTTCTATCGGTTTACATTTCGGGGAGTGTGCCGTGGGATTATACAACTTAATTCCTCCCGCCCCTTTCTACCACCGAACGAGTAGAGCTATGACAAGGCGACACCGTTTTTACTGTGGCGGTCAGTGTTGCCAGGACCCTCGGGACGTAAATTACGTTTCGTTCCCTGAAAAGTTACATTTTTGATGCAAAAGTTACATGGTTTTATATTTTTTTAAATAACTTATCAAAACGTTAGATTTTTAGAAATGAGTAGCCACATACAGCTAGAAATCGGACAGAATTACGCCGGGCTGATGATTGGCGGCATCCCAAATCTCATACAAGCATCCCATCGAAGCCCGCAACCCCCACTCCGGCCGAAGCAAATAGCTATCTATATAGTATTTTTCTATTGCAACATACTTGTAAACGCCGGTGCCGGTGATAATGGAACTCGACGACTCAAATAAAACTTCGATGTAAAGTTGACTGTATAATTTCAATATGTGCTGATTTACAAAATAGCTTGGCCAAAAGAGGTGCAGAAGTGGTTGTATGTGAGAACAAAGAATAGGTAATGACGAGCAAGATTTGATAATTTGAGTTAACGTATGTTACAATGGTAGGGATAAAGCGTATGTGAAGCGTTGCTATTGGTGGCTTTAAAAAAGCCGCTCTTATACTAACCGTGCCCGAAGGGCGCGTTTTGCTACTGCATACTTAGTTATTATATATGTATAAAATTAAATAAAAGTTGCGTTCGCAACAATACTCGTATTGATTCGAAGTTAATCTCATAAATGCCGATATTCACTTCAATAGTCGTAGCTAGCTTAATGTCGTTAGATACAGTTTCAGCAATAACTTTTGTGATTCGACTGTTCAAAGACTGACGTAACTGTGTGGAGGAACCAATGCTTGTGTTTACTGTGTCGTGTATCTTAATGTTTAGCTGTAGACCGATAAATGTTAGGGGGCGTCCCCTAAATAAATTACGTGAGGTGTTTTTTTTGAATTTTTTGTTCCTCCCTCCCCCCTGGTGTTGTGAGATTTTATTCAACCCCCTCCCCCATCCCCCAATCTCACGTGAGATTTTTTAAAATGTTATTGTAAAAAGAAAAAAAATTGCTTCGTGCTTTTATTTACGACTAGTTAAGACTAGTAATCAATATTGCTGAGAGTTAACGTCGAAGTATGAATGAAATTATTATCTTTCGAACGAATTAGTGAATAATCTTAATCGTATTACGATTACGCTTAAGGTTAAATCTTATAAGCGTGTACAATCTGGATTAAATGGACCAAAATAGTATAATATTTTTTTGTTTCAATCAGAAAAATAAATGCGTGATATTTGCCGAGAACCCCCCTCTCTCCAACGTAAGATTAGATGAGATTTGACTCGACCCCCTCCCCCCCTTAAACATCTCACGTAATTTATGGACGCCCCCTTAATGGTGTGGTAGTAGCACTGGTTTAATTTCAGCCTTAACTGGAGACTTGGTCGTACTGTGGAGTACTTGGTCGTACTAACCTATATATTTCAGAGCAATAAGAGGATATTAAAAACATGCGAAAAGACCAAGTGGTCCTTTGATAAAACAAAAATTAGCGTTTGGTGGTATATACATGGAACGGTGTGTTACTGGCATCGGCATGCGGACTTTTTTGAAAGTATGAGGTAAATTTTGTCCATGAACCAAATTGAATTATACACTCCGACTCAGACTTCATTTATTTAAAAAAGAATGTTACAAAGTATAGTGTCCTTGGCTAATTCCAAATGTCTGGTAATTCCGAAATAAACAAATTCCAGTCTAACTAAGTGATATTTTTGTACAACCAAACATCAACAAAAATTTTAACATTTTTTGATGATGCTGATGAGATGCAATAAAATCGCTTAGTTAGACTGGAATTTGTTAATTTCGGAAATACCTTAATTGTTTTGCTAATTGCAAAATTTGAAACAATTACTAAATAAACATTTCAGTTTCATCTTCCATCGCCCACAAGCCATAACCCATAACACACTGTATATCATTATTTTCAAAGCTGATACATTATAAGTTTATTATGATATAATGTGATCTTCTGCATGAATCCTGTCTGTTTGTAATCGATGTTGCATGAAACAAGACATTATTAAATCAATAAACAATCAAATCGAACCTGAAACCGAAAAATACTGCTTACATTTCATTTCGACTGTAAATTAATTGTCTTATGAGATAATTTCTTTTTTTTTGCCCAATCTGTAGCTATTCATTAAAACGCGTGTGATAACACTTTTTGGGGAAACCGTAACTAACTTTATCTACACCCGGGTCATTGACAGATTTAGGTTCGCGTCTTTTCGGTGGACACATCCGAAGTTAAGGGCCACAAAGCTTAATTTTGGATTGGTCTAGTAACTCGCATAAACGGTGTCTCCGTAACTATAAATCCATGTAATACAAAACATAACTTCCATGTACATAAGCCGTTAACTATTGACCACCGGGTGGACGACTTTTGTTTTTACAACTGACAATGGCCCACCCATACAGTAAATCCTCTTTTATGTGCTCAAAAAGTGTAGGTAAGGATCAACTTTACAATATCGCCGGTCCGGGGCGGAGATGGCCATAACAGCATCAAAAACGGTATCGTTATGGCCATCTCCGCCAATTACGGTACTGGCTCTTGCTCAAAAAAGACTTCAACGAGCTCACGAACTCGAACTCCTGCACTTTCAACGCAATGGTGCCTCAACACATGAAAGAGGATTTAGTGTATGGATGTAGATGAAGTAGTGTATACAACTGTACATAATTAGGCCTTAAAACACTCGTGTGATCCTATTATGAAACTCGCTGACGCTCGTTTCATAAAACCACACTCGTGCTTTAAGACCTCTCATTATGTATCAGTTGCATAAACTACTATAAAGAAAATATTTGAAGTGAAACAAGATCAAAATAAAACATACCTATATCAAGCATGGGATTTACTTTATACATTTTTTATAACAATTATGAGTATTATGGTTCCATTCAGAATTACAATCTGAAAAACATTTTATTTTATTTTTTCCAAAAAGTAAGTACACCAGCGTTCGTTTTATAGCTATCTATATTATAATAATGAAAATGAAATGAAATAACACTAAAGAGTTTTTATTTTTATACAAACAAACGCCTTAAGGGCGGCTTTGTATAAAAATAGTTTACGTTAGCAGCGGTACTGCTTAACACCAAGGAACGGTTGATGAATTTGGAACTGGGTAGCGATTGCACCTATAGCTCAGTTGGCTAGAGCGACTGGCCGCGAGTGCCGGGAGGTCGCAGGTTCGAATCCTGCTCGGTGCCTAAATTTTTCAATTTTTCCTTCATTCTAAATTCAACACTAAAGAGTGTTCTTAAAGGCCTATCGGTAAATCGTTAATCGTCATTCCTTCTAGTTTATCGCAATATTTAATAGTTTAAATATGGAAGTCGTGTAATTAATGGCCTGTTCATAGAGACTGATTTTCTAAAACTTAACTCTTAAAATTGTGGCTTAATTGGTTTTCTCGTATGAATATCTAGATCTATCCCTTCTATAAATCCTTGTGTAAATATTCTTTCGCGCGTGATACCTCACTGCCATGTGAACTCATTGAAAATAATTTACCTATTTCACTCTTTACATCCAAAATATCAGGGAATAATTTTAAGTGTATTCTTATATCTATGTACAGCCTACAGTAATTATTTAATGAGATAAACATATACTTACATACAAAATAGATTTACTTTTCTGTCTTGGTTTCAGATGGGCTACCGCTAACCGAAAACTTGCTAATTCATGCGACAGAGGGAGATATTCGAACTTCGTTGTTTTTGGTTCGCGATAGCCCCTCAAAGTAGCATACTAATTAATATTCATCTTGGTATTATTGATAATTGAATGCAGCAAAGTTAATTATGTATTTAATCTTTTCGCCGCCATTTACTTGACACAAAGTACATTTGGTGCCCCACATGCCATGACTTCATATCAAGTCAACAAGCAACCTACGTGCTGTCAAGGTTATTTTTTAACCTGACTGTGGCTTTATAGACCGGGCCCAAGAAAGCGATAGAAGTGCGCGGTTGGGGAGTAGCATGGAGACAATCCAGGGAAACCTCCGACACGAGCACGCGTGTGGTTTGGAACACTGGAATACTCTAAGAATTTGCGCTCCAGTGAGATTGGTTGAGCGATTTCAACCGAATCTGAGATATGAGCGGAAACTAGCTACTGGGAGTTTTGTCGCTGGCTCACACAGTTTGTTTCATTCAAAAAAAAACACTAGATCAGCGTCACGAGCACGCGGGTGGTTTAAAACACTGGAATTAAGGTTCATTTTCGATCGTTTGCTCTGTGACTTTGGCGTGTGGGACACAAGTTACGAAATCTGCTGTGGCGGTGAAGGGATTAAAAGTAACACCAAAGTAACAGTAAAAAAGTGATTTTCGTTTGTTTTAAGTTTCTTAAATAACTTTTTATAATATATATTATATCTACAATGAATGCACTCAATTAAATATAAGCAATAAGCTAAAGTTATTCATAATACTTGTAAATGTAAGCTGTCGAATATAAATCGAATAATTAATGAATATGTACTCTGTGATTGCAAGTTTAAGGCTCAAAATGTTTCTACGTACTGCATATCAATTTTGTTATTATAATTTAACTTACTACATCCTTATTTTTAAAGTTGTACATATTATTTAATATTGCCTTAATTATATACGGTATGTTAGGATGCATAATTAGTTACATATTTCTTTATCGTATGGCAATTATTTCGGACCGTGAGATCTGCCAGTTTCCCAGGGTACGTGTAGGGTAACGGTGGGTACTCCCTACGGTCGTGGTGCAACTTCGACCCCCCTTGTTAAGTGAGTGGGAAACTTGACTGTTACAAGTAACTAACTTCGCTTAACGACTGCTATCAATGCTATCATAGACAGTAGCCGAGATCAACGGCTTTACGTGCCTTCCACACAAGGCGGTCACCCATCCAAGAGCTGACCTGCGCCTAGTGTTGCCAGGGCCCTTGGGACGAAAATTACGTTTCGTTTCTTAAAAAGTTACATTTTTGATGCAAAAGTTACATTTTTTACATTTTTCATAATTGTTTATCAAAACTTTCGATTCTAAGAAGCGAGTAGCGACATACAGCTACAATTCGGCGAGTTCGGTGACAGAATAACGTCTGGCTGATGGGTGGTATCTCAAATGTCATACATAGTTGCAACAGACGGATTGACAGAGTCGTCCCATGTAGGTTCTCTTGTTACCTTTTCTGTATGGAAGCCTATAAATTGTCTCTCTTGGTCTCGGTTAGATACAAGTGACCTTTCTTTTTAAATACAGTTTCATTATTCTCCAAAGTTACGAAAATTTCCTTTACAGACAGTTACTTACATGTTACGCGAGCTCGTCAAAAGTTACGAAAAATGTAAGAAATGTAACCATCTGGCAACACTGCCTGCGCCATCCTCCGCCGACGTCGCTTATCCTTGTATTCCGCACGCGGTACGCAGGGACCGCTGAGCCACGAGCCCTGGGTGATTCTCATCGTTAAAGTTAATTGATGTCCTTACCGGTCCGAAAGTTAAGTGAAAGTTAAGGAAATCAGAGTGCAATTTTAACTTATTGTTGACTGCAGTTTACTCTCCTGGACTGATAAAATAGTTAAAGTCGGAAATAATCACTCACGAGTCGTTAACAATCCGGGCCCGGTAAGGACAAATTAAGAAAATGTTAAATTTTGGAATGAGAATCATCCCTCTTCATATAAGTAACATAATATAAATAGTAACCCTGTCATATTGGCTATTTAAAAAAAATCGGAGTTTTAGTCATTTTCTCACCGTTTTGTACCTTATTATTTAATCGAAAACTGGCGATGATTTGATTCACCTACCTACCGACCTATTCATCGACCTCATTAACATCCACAAGTTAATTAAAGGAAGAACATTTTTTGACAGATAGATTAGAATATTTAGTCTATTTTTTGCAATGTTTTGAGGGCATACAATGCTACGGTTCAATTCTTTGCTTTAAGTAAATAGATTTAGGATACTAATTTCAAAATAGAGCCACAAATTTCAAAACCCAGTATAATATAAATTACCTACCTAGTGTTTGGAGCTAGCGAAAAGAGCGAGACAATATTAGTACTAAAGTTAAGGGATTCAAAACGCTTATCTAAGTTAGATTATATTCTGTGTGAATTTAACAAAAATCTGGACTTTTTCTTTTCGTTATTATCTTCTCCTTTACAAGATAATAACGAAAAGAAAAAGTCCAATTCTGTCCTGGAATCATAGATTTGACACACATTTCTTAGATTATTCGTTAGAAAAATCATTTCAAACGTCACTAGTACTAGTGATAGTGGTAGTTTTTGCCCATAAGTGCATGTAATATCCCTCAATTCAAGAATAAATAATTTCATTTCATTTCACTACAAATTTCGAATAAAGTCTACTGGGCCATTCTTCTTTTTCAATTAACAGTATAATTATACTAAAAAAAAAAAATTAAAAATTTTCGGACACATTTCATTTCCTTCATACTTTTGTACTGTTATTTAGGAAGAGGTTTAATTAGAGTATCAATTCCGATATGTAAAAGTGCCCTTGTGGCCTATTTGCAGAATAAATGTTTGTATTTGTATTTGATTGTTTTGGCAATAACCGAACCACAGCGAATATCCATAAATCGAGTAACTCGGTGGTTCTTTTATGTCTCACAATTTGTATGAAAAAACGGTTTTTACCACTGTGTTACCCACCTTTTACAGCAATATGCTAATAATTAAGTATTTTTACCTATAAATTCCTTTTATTAGGTTCAGGTACTATTTCGAATTCCTACTTTTGTACACTAATTCAATACATATCATAAATTTTTTTGTGATAGAAAACTGGTCATGAAAAATAGAATGTAGGGTTGTGTCTCGAATTTAACGCTAGTTATTCTACGGGGTTCTGTAAGTACGCAGGAACCATCCAAAGACTTGTGTGTATCTGCGCTGTAACATGTTTTTGTCAATAAATATTTCTATTAGTAGTAATAGAAATATTATATATTTATTATATTTTTTTAATAATAGGGTCATGCTAGTAGTAGCACCCTATTATTCTACTTTTTCATGACCGCTGAACACAATAAGCAAACAAATGGCTCTTACGTTAAGTAATATCGAAAACTTTACTACTATACTTTATTTAATTTATTGGAATTATCAATACCTTCATTATAATTGGAGTTAAGAATATTTTAGTAAAGATTTATTCATTAAAAATATATTTCGTATATTATGATTGGCTAATCAAATCATCGCCACGGTTTCATGGATTTTTAAGAGGTGATCTGATATAGAACCATCTACGTAGTAGGGTAGAGGAACCAGAAGATGAACGCACCCCAGTAGATGAACACTCGACGGAAAAATTGAAATAAAAAAATCGTGACACATTTTACCCATTCGTGGTATTTTTTTCCGAACGCGGCAACTCTTTGCGGAGGCTGGCAATTAAACTCCCAGCCAGTCACCGTCCACACGCCGCCGTGAGCGGCTGTCGCGTAAACGCCTCGCGCCAAAAACACCGTTTGTATGGGGATTTTACTAAGGTAAGCGCTCTCAAATTTAAGCAATAAAATTCGTATAAAATCGAATATTAAATCTAATTACCAAGTTTGAAGTGAAATAGATTTTTGATTATTTGCTTTACATTTTTGTATATTAGTCTTGCATTTTTTTTTATTAATTTAGGAGATATTTGCTGTTCAAGTAATGGTTCCAATTTTGTGTACCTGAGCTAGTAGTTGAACGGCGTTCATCTACTAGCTCAGGTGTCGTTTTTTCAAATATCGATATAAATTCTTATTGACAAGATAATAAGATGTGCTATGGCTTAAATTAATAGTCTATTTGTCTTTGATTTTTGGACCAGAAGTTGAACGCAAGTTTCTTTTAACAAGACGTTTATTTTGGAGTTTGTTTTACTATGGGAAGTGCCAGTGTTCAACATAGGACTTGAGCCCAGAAGATGAACGAATAAAATTTACTAGTTCATCTATTGGCTACGAGTCCAATACGTAAATCCTTTGTTAATTTTGGTTCGTTCATTTTATAGCTACCGTATCCATAAGTTGAACTAACAAAATTTACTCGTTCATGATCTAGGCATGAGTTAGTAAAATGAACGTTTTTATTTCAACAATGCTACTTGGCAACTTTGCCCGCCCCTTTTTTAATTTTTAAAATTTTGTTTTTGGTATATATTGTTTATAGTACATATACGTAAGTTCGTAAATTATTTATACTGTTATAAATACTCGGACAAAAAAACACACTTTTGCCCACTGATTAATATTTTGATTTATATCTCTTTCATCATGCACCGTTATCAATGGAGCAAATTTATTGCAACCGAGGGTTAACACGTCACTTTTTTTACGGTATAGTTAATCAAAAATGCTAACTTGGCCTTTGTTGCAACTTTGCCCAAACAGTAATTAATAAAAAAACATTCATTAAAACGTGTATCCATTGAAAACGGTTACCGTAAAATCGTATAACTTTGCCCGTTTTATACAATTTTTTTTTATATTTTTGAAACACCACTCACTAGTTTCAAATGATTTATTCAAAGTGTATGCATTTTTAGCAGTAACTACTGCGTAAATACGTTTCAGTATTATAAAAATATTCACATAACTTAAAAGTGACATTGATGACATGACTTTGCCCATCGTCATAATTACAAAAACAACAGTGATATAGCATTGAGCTTTTGTCTACATATATAAAAATTAATATAACGATTGATGTCATTAACACCGTGTTGCACGGGCTGTGCCGATCACAGTTTAAGACATTCAGGTAATAAAATAAAATATGATAACAAATTATAATGTTAAAATTATATATCTATAGGTAGACCGTTCACAGTTTGAGACGCCCCTGAAGCTTTTGTGTACTTTTGTACCTACCAAAAGCATATCTTTATTTAACGTTGCCAACAATACCTAAGTTTATCTTTCAATCGCAGAGTAAAAAGTAACTAGTTTTGTGATCACTTTTATTAAAATGTGACGTACTGGGCAATGGTATGTTGAAAGGACAAAGTCATTCGTTTTTACGGTACTAATTCCAGATGATAATCACTTACTGTTCGTTTCTTCAATTACGTTTTACGTTAGTATTGAAAAATTGATTTTGTTTTTAGATGGCATCCAAAAAAAGAGGCAGTACGATCAGCATGCACTCGAAGAGGCTGTGCAAAGAATACACAATAATGAAATAAGCCTACACAAAGCGGGTTCAACTTACCACATACCCAAAGGCACTTTGCATAATAAATTGCATGGCAAAACGCCTTTGGTGTGTAGAAAAGGCCCTGTCACTATGATTAAGAAGGATGAAGAAGACCATATAGCTACTTGGGTCATAGGCATGGCCAAAATCGGTTATCCTGTAGGACAGGATGACCTGAAGGAAACAGTAGCCCTGCTTTTCGAAAAACGAGGCCAACCAGACACAAAACCTGGCAAAAAATGGTTTCATCTCTTCATGAAGAGGCACCCTGAGATAACACAAAGGCATGCTGAGGTTATTTCAAAAGCGAGGGCGGCTGTCACCGAAGGTTCTATACGCAAATGGTTTTCGGACTTACAGTTATATCTGCAAGAACAAAATTATGAAGATATCTTGAACTGTCCAGAGCGAATCTTCAATCTCGACGAAACACACAGTTGTGCCCAAAAACCGGAGTTATATTAGCACCCAAGAATTATAATTTCATGCCGCATGCCTTCCGCCAAATAGGACTTTCATATAGGTATTATAGGTTTCGGTGAAATATGATTTGGTGCCAAAGTTAATAACACAGGGTAACAAAAGTTTTAGCAAATAATGTAAACTTCTAAAATGTTCCTGTTACCTAAATAAAGACTGATTTGGTATTACATTTTTTCAGTTTTATTTGTGGCCTATACCTTTAACGCAAAAGATGGGTTTCCTAATTAGCTATCTATAAATCAGTACTCACCTTGCGATAACTGTATGGTTTTAATACTATTTTTGGGTGACATAATCAAATTTGATAAAACCCCTTTTATTAAATAAAGATTTAAAAAAATACTATTTATCAATATCAAGGAATAATTTAATTACGCCTTAAAACTTCAACTTTTTGCCCTCTAAAATATTTTACACTTTAGAAAAATACACACACACACACACACACACACAAATGATTAAAACAGTTGTAATATTGTTCTATATGATTATTTACTAGGTGGGCAAAGTTTTAAAGAATGGGCAAAGTTGAACGGCTGCTATGTTCGTTCATCTATTGGTATCAAAGTGTTCAGAATTAGGGCACACCGTTCATCTTCTGGGGAAATTGGCATATTTTTGCTTAAAACATTTTAAAAAAAATACTGTTAAGTAATAGGATGATTTAAAAATGTCGAATGTAATCTCGACAATATACCGATTCATATAAAAAAATAAAAACTGTATATACTACGTTATAACACCCAGAAAAAAAATCCTAAAGTTGGGGTAGTCGCTTAAGTGTTCATCTATTGGTTCCTCGACCCTATCACGTACAGTGTAAGTGCACCTTTATTGTTATAGTCCTTAGGTCGAAAATCGTGTGAATGTTACTTTAGAATAATTGCTAGTTTTAACCATTATCATTGTCCTTGATCGATGGAAGCCTTTAACAAAGATTTTAAGTTAAATAAGAAATTTGAATGTCTTCAACAGTGGTAATACGCATGATACAAAAATTATGTGTCCTTTTTCTGATTGCGATACGCGTAACAGTTCGAAAAATAGTAATTTAGGCTCGGTTGCATCAACATACGATCACAGGCCGGTCATCGTCAAATATGGCGCCGGCAGCTGTCATCCCATAAAAACTTGTCAAACTTTCACTACAATCAGATTTTAACTAACACCGCTTACGATTACAGACGGTTTGGTGCAACCCACCCTTAACAACTAAGTCGCGTCAGAAACGAAGAGTCCAAAGACTTGAGTCTTTACCAACAATACTAACCTGTGGTGTGTTCGGCAGGTACACTGCCTTAAATCAGGGTTTCCCAACCAGTGGGGCGCGCCCCCCTTGGGGGGTGTCGACCGATTTCCAAGGGGGGCGCAGCGAGCGGCTCCAGATTTCCCCTCATTCAAAAAAAAATACAAACCTCTATTAGTTAATTTGTGTTCTATCCCTTGTCCACGCTACGAGTAGTACATATGGTCATAGGATAATAGAATAGAAACGGTTTACGTTAATTTTCTCATATAAACTCTCAATTTCAGCCCTTAAAGGGGGCTTTGAATTTTGACTTGACGTTAGGTGGGGCGCATAGGTTAAAAGGTTGGGAACCTCTGCCTTAAATCCACGAAAAACTATGTATTACCTTTCACTCATATAGTGTTTAACACGAGAGCGAAAGGGACGGCACAGCCCCTCTGACCTCAAGCGCCATAGAAAACGACGATAGTTCCAAATAAAGGCGTTTGCGGACAAGAGACAGAATATGCCCCCTCTTAAAACTTTGAACACATAATTATGTCATTAGTTATTCTTTTCAGTTAATTTGTTTTTTGCCATTTGATTAAGGCCGTGCAACGAGAAATATCGCGTTCTTTGAAATTCTGTTCTGCCCAGACGAGGAACCAATAAGGATTGATTTTCAGATATATGATTCTTGACTATATTTCTGTGTTTCTGACAATACCGAAACGTGATTACTTAAAATTTTCTCGATAGAAAAAAAATCCAAAGTTGAGTCTTTATTTTCCTTTTTTTACTCAGCTTACTAAAACAACGCATTATTAAACGGCACAATTAATTTAAAATGATGGTATTTTACATCGTCTAAAGTCTATCAAGAGGATATTTAATAAAACTGCACAGAGACAGACATTTAACGACATTTGTCTAAAAGAGGCATTCCCGAAGAGTGTTGCATCCCGTTTTGTCGTGCGCGAAAGACATAAGCGTATCTCTTTCACGGAGGGCGTGGCTGACCGAAACGAGAGATTTTGATCCTTTTTCAAGAAAATTCGATTTTAATGATTTTCTTATTTGCTGTCAACAATGTGAATCGAACTTATTTATTTTCTTATTTGGTGTCAATAATGTGAACATCCCTATTAGCAAACCTTTTTATTCCTAGACTAGGTATAATGTATGCACATACGGACTATTATAGATTAGCCCCCGTATTCATAAAATTTAACAAACCTCTGCTAACTAAAAAGTTCTTTGTCCCATTCTCACAAACGTCAATGTCAAAGTGACAGATAAGGACAAACGAACTTTAGCGGCTAGTTAACTAATATAGGTTTGATAGACGTTTATGAATAAGGGGGTGGGTCATACGCGGATTTAGGTTCGCGTCTTTTCCGTGGACATACCAAAAGTTAAGGGCTACAAAGCTTAATTTTCGATTGGATCAGTAATCCGCATAAACAGTGTCTCAGTTTCTATAATAAGCCGTTAACTATTGTCCACAGGAGGGATGACTTTTGTTTTTTCAACTAAGTATGACCCGGGTAGGGGTGTATAGCACGACCCAAGTAATAAGGCGTGTGGATTAAGCAATAATAATCTCTCAGTCAACTACTTAAGAGCTTTGACGCGCGCCATATTAATTGTGTTCTCCTGTACAACAGTCCCATGTTACCAAATATTAATTTCTGTCCGAAATAACATTAATGTGATGAAATCGACATAAATTTAAGGGCATGTAAATAATTTTACACTATCCTATACCCATTTATTAAGGTGTATATTATTCATTATTGTATTACGAACATCTTATTCACGAACAATGTAAAGAATAATGGTAAATAAATTTTGCTTGTTATATTTATTCTTTTTAATTCTTAACCCATATTGACGGACCTCAACTATATTTGACAATATGAGCTCCCTGCCGAGGTTTCCCGAGGTGTAGTCCCTCGTATGGGGTTCTTCAAGAAAGGAGTGTATAAATTTTTAAAGGGTCGGCAACGCGCATGTGACACCCCAGGAGCAAGCGTCCATAGGCTACGGTGACCGCTTACCATCAGGCGGGACGTATGCTTGTTTGCCACCGACGTGGTATTAAAAAAAACCTCTTGTAAATATAGCCGCTACTTGTATTCGACCTACAAACAAGTTTTTTTTTAAATAAACACGTTGGGTCATACACATATTTATTTTGTTTATTTCATGTGGAAATAACTAGCATTAAGAGCTAAACCTAATTTTTAGATGGAATTATATCAAAAACAGCATATCCCATATATGTGATAAAATCATGAGTAACAACCAAATTCTTGGACCATTTTAATACGTCTAGAGTAGGGTTGCCATACGTCCCGGGACGCCGGGACATGTCCCGGGTTGAAGCGTGGTGTCTTATTGTCCCGGACATTAAGCAAATTGTCCCGGTTTGAAAAGCATAGTTAATCAGTAGGGACCAGATAGAGCTAGTCTAGAATTTAAAGATTCCATTGAGACACGAATGTTACCCATATAAAAATCCCATCATAAAGGTCCCATCGGAAGACCAGCGCTGGCGATTGCCCGCATTATGCTGAGATGGTACCGTTTCGAGATAACACAACTTTTTTGTTTATTTATATTCTTTATGTCACACCTGGCCATAAAGTGGCAATTACCGCACGCTCCGCGCGCGGAAAATCCCACTTCCTGGCCAGGGGGTGACATAAAATTTTTCACTTCTTATGCTCGAAAAGTGTGTCATATTAGACTTGTCAAGCGGGGCTAAAGTAGTACATTTAACCCCTAGGGAAAATATGAATACATATTTATGATTTACAAAACATTCAATTTAAACCAATCATAATACTTCACCTATTAAATTCACCAATCACAAAACACTAATTTAACTCTTTAAAAAATATTTGGTATTGGGTATTAACAAACCAGAATACAGCTTTACTAAAATCGACCAATCAGAAAACAGAATGCATTTCTCTAAAGAGTCTAAAGATTAAGTTTGTAGTAGTCCCTATTTCACAATAATTAAAAAAGTGATTAGTTCGTTCGAGCAACGCTTTGAAGCGCTCAATGGAAGGTGAGTTAGCTTTTTTGCGCGTGAATGTTGCGCGCGAACCGCGGTGTCTATTTTGTGTGTCAAAGCATGAAAGCAGTTTGGAAAAAAAAACATGCTGCCAAATTACATATAAGTTCGCCGTGGAATTAATTGTTAATTTTGGATGACTAACCTTTGTTTATTTATTTTTTCGCAATCGAAGTGAAAAGTAGAGTGTATAACTCTGGTCTAAAAGCCATATTACCCCTCGAACTATTTTCCCTCACTTTGTTCGGGAAAATAACTATCTCGTGGTAATATGGTTCATTTTAGACCCTTGTCATACAATCTACTATTGTACTTATCTCTGGCGGTAATTAAGAAAGCCTCAGATCGCAGGTATTTGACGCCCGAGCCGAAGCCGAATTCTTTGTTTTACCGCCCTTGGTAAGTAATGTACTAATATTGCTGTGTTAATTGTTGTCTTTGTCTCGAATAAATATAGTTCTGCACACAGTCCGATATTTATTGAGATTTGTCTAAAGCCATTCCCGAAGTGTTGCTTCCCGTTTTGTCATGCGCAAGACATAAGCCTGTCTCTTTCACGGCGGATGTGACATCGAGCACCAATAAATAAAAGAAAGTATTATCCGAAAACTTTTATTTGTACTTATTTATATTAAGTAACCGACATCTTATAAGACTTAAATCACAGTGCAAATTTCCTCACAAAGGTTAGTAAATATTACTTAAGTACAAATTATACTAGGGCCATTCTACTTTTTCATGTACATTATTTACAGATACTTTTTTTTAAATGCCGATTTTGGAATACTCGGCCCTCAGTTCATATTTTTGTATTGTTATTTAGAAAGAGGTTTAATTGCGGTATCTCTTCCGATAATTTTGGTAATTAACGAACCACAGCTAATATCCATAAATCGAGTAACTCAGTGGTCCTTGGATGTCTCATCATTTGTATGAAAAAAATGGTTATTACCACTGTGTTACCCACCTTTTGCAGCAATATGTTGTGTTTTTACCTATAAATTCTATTTATTAGGTTCAGGTACTATTTCGAAATCCTATTTGCGTACACTAATTCAATACATATCCTAGATTTTTTTTAATAGAAAACTGGTCATGAAAAAGTAGAATGACCAACTAATCTACAATTATCTTTACTTTCTACTTTTGCTGCTGAAAGGGACACACGACCACTAGAGAAGATTCAAAGTAGACTAATATAGAAGCGCGTGTCTTACTAAAGTCAAAGCAATTTGAACCTTCTATACAGGAGTTAGATTTCATATTCAAAAGGCAGCAGCAATAGTCACGATCAGCGATTATGGCACTGGTCCCATCGCTGACGAGTAGCGAGTAATCTCATAGTAAGGCTCGGTCGCACCAACATACGATCACAGGCCGGTCATCAAATATGGCGCCGGCAGCTGTCATCCCATAGAAACTTGTCAAACTTTCCATACAATCAGATTTTAACGAACACCGCTCACGATTACAGACGGTTTGGTGCAACCCAGCCTAAAACCCCATTTACACTGTGCAATAAATTGCATGCTTTTTTTTTAAACCTGACTGTGGCTTTATAGGCCGGGCCCAATAAAGCGGTAGGAGTGCGCGGTTGGAGTAGCCTGGGGAAAATGCAGGGGAAAACCTCCGGCACGACCACGCGTGTGGTTTGGAACACTGGAATACTCTAAGAGTTTGCGCTCCAGTGAGATTGGTTGAGCGGTTTCAACCGAATCTGAGGTGTGAGTGGACTCGAGCTACTGGGAGTTTTTTCGCTGGTTCACTAAACCTCTCGGCAGTGGTCTCATGAGAAACGCTAGTAGTTTTTGACTTGTAAAAGTGCCTTTGCGGCCTACTTGCAGAATAAAGTTCATTTATTTCATTTAATGGGGCTTAATTATATTTGCTTGAGCGAGAAAACGAGTAGAATTACTATGAGAGTACTCGCTGCCAGCGGTGGGACCAGTGCCTATAGTTGATTGTTCAAGTCTACTCTAGTGGGCATGTGTTATATAAAAAAGTGGGTAAAATTGTGCATATTACAAACGTCGCCTTTACGTGTTCCTGGCCCTATTGAACTCCGAAACCCGAACTTCGTATCGTGCCGTCCCTTTCACTCTCGTGTTATCACTACATAGTATAAAACAAAGTCGCTTTTTCTGTGTCCCTATATCCCTATGTATGCTTAAGGGTGGATCAACTATTTTATGTTGCTCGTTGCCATGGTTACGTCTCCTGAGTCACTCTTTAAAACTGTGATTTTATAGGGTTTAAACCTACCAACCATGAGTTTTAGCGATGAGTATAAATCCATTTCGACATAGGTCATCTCTTGACCATGCTTGAAGTCTATATTATAGACATTTTTGTAAGAAACTCGGTTACTGTTGTCTCCTCGCTGACGGGACAGAATAACAACAAGAAAAAGTTGATTGACCCTTAAATTTTTAAAACTACGCAACGGATTTTGATGCGGTTTTTTTTTAATAGATAGAGTGATTGAAGAGGAAAGTTTATATGTATCCATTAAATAGTGCACCCGTGCGAACCCAGGGCGGGTCGCTAGTTCACTATATGAGTTAGTATGGGGCCGTTCAAGTATGTAAGCACTACAGGGGGGCGGGGGATTTATGCTTTGCTTATTTTTGATGACTTGGGGGGTGGGGGTCCAGATGGTGATTACGTCAGCAATAGCTATTTATTTGTTTACACAAATGGCATCCCACACATTGTCTCTACTTGAAAACGAAACGCATTTTCGGGGATTCTCACAAATAATATATAATTTTTTTAAGTAAATTAATATTGTGTGCGTTAAAGTCTTCTATCCTAAATCTTTTTTCTTATTTCTAGAATTAAAACTGCTGCTCATGTCTCAAAAAAAAATAGTAGGTACCAATGTTTACGTAAGCATGGGGGGGGGTAAGTGCTTTGCTTACTTTTGCTGACAAGGAAGGACGGGGGGTAAATAATTGTAATCTGCTTACGTAATACACACACACACGCACACATAAGGTTAGACTAGATGCCAGTAGCTGTCTTAAATTTTGTTTTTCTTCTCTTTGTGTTTAGAGGTAAATACCTAATCCTTTATGTTATCTGTACACGCATTGTATAATACCTACTGCTTTCTATCGGTCCTCACGACACAGGCTGGACCTAGTGTGAGGGCCACTGATTATGTATCTATTGTTTTGCTGTTTTGGTAAATAAATAAATTTGTATTTGTATTTGTAATACTTGAACGGCCCCTATGATGAGAACACGAAAGTGGAAGAGACGGCACGATACGAAGTTCGAATTTCGAGAGGAGTAGGCCTTTTGTTGGTGCTGGAGGTGAGCAAGGTCGCCAGAACTCCCGAGGATGCACTGTGTTGAGAGCGAGGGACCTACATTTATCCCTATTTGTCCCTTCCGTCAACACAGTGAATACTCAAATTTTATAAAGGGTCCACAACGCGCATGCGACACCTTTAGAGTTGCGGGCGTTTATAGGCTGCGGTGTCCGCTTACCATCAGGTGGTCAGTACGCTTGTTTGCCACCGGCGTTGTATACAAAAAAATCGCTGAGTTAGGTGCAGTGTCTACTAGTGTCATGTATACATGACAGTAGCAATTGAAGGAGTAAAAAGCGTTCATATCTCGTTCTGTCAAATTAGTGTAAAAGAACCAGGGGCGATACCGCGAACAGCAAACGTTTTCCCTCTCTGTCGCACTCGCAAGTTTGCATATAAGTGAGACAGAGAGGGAAAACTTCGTTTGTGGTTCGCAGTAGCCCGTCAGAGTATAGTCTCATAGCGAAATTCGTAAAACAGTACTGGGTGCGTAAATTGTACCAAAAATATATTGTAATAATTATTTCAGGCCAAAAAGCATCAAAATTTAAAACTAACACAACATACTGAGGTGTTTGAATAACTAAACGTTAATTTATCATATTATCGTACAGCATATACAAAATACTTGGTATTTATATCACATTTTTCAATCGAAATAATATTTTCACCTCACCAGCTCGGAAAGCCCTTTTTTATTCTTTAAAAACAAATAGCAAAACTGCATTTTATCCACAAGAGTGCAAAGAATATTTGAAATCCGAACGTGCTATTTGTAACTTTTTAAAAAAAAACATGTAAAGGCCAGTTCAGTCAGTCCCGCAACAATAATTTTATATTGTGCTGTTGTGTTAAAAAAAACTAGTACCTACGCCAAATCTATTAGGTAGTGGACCCCGGGCATCCAATTATATTTAGGATGCAACTGTACTGGAATAACTCTAGGACGAGAAGTAAAAAAAATCCTCGCTCTAGTGAGGTGAAAAGATATGCGATATACACGGCTGCAAAGTTATTTATGTTTCGTGGGTTGTAACACTCGCTACGCTCAGGATTCTACTTTTGAACCACTCGCTTCGCTCAGGATTCTATTTTCGAACCACTCGCTTCGCTCGCGGTTCAACCATAGACTCCATTAGCTGGCTCGTAGTTCAACCCTAGAATCAATTCGCTAGCTCGTGTTTCAATTCCACACTCGCGGTTGAAATACAACTTTGCACCCTTGTATAACAACTATTTCATGTACAATAGGACACTTGTAATTAAATTATAGAATACACACAACACAACTATACAAGTATGTAGTGTTGTGTTCCTGGAGGTGAGCAAGGTTGCCAGAGCTCCCGAGGATGCACTGTGTTGAGAGCGAGGGACCTAAATGTGTTCCTTCTGCTGTCAACACAGTGCATCCTCAAACCTTATAAAGGGTCGGCAACACGTACGTGACTCCTTTGGAGTTGCGGGCACCTATAGGCTGCGGTGGCCGCTTACCATCAGGTGGACCGTACGCTTGTATGCCACCGGCGTTGTATTAAAAAAAAACATCGAAATTTCGAAGACAAACTAGATTATTGCATAGAACTTAAGATGTAATTCAATTGTATTAATTTCTACTTTTTTATAGTACGTTTTCAATTGTACCTTCATTCGCTTAAATTAGATAAATAGGGGGCGAGGGGGAATAGGGGGGGTAGTTGACACCTAGTCTTCACCTCTCTTAATATGACATATAATGATATCACATAAGATTGAAAGTCGTGTATTTAGTCAGTGTCAACTACCGGAACGTTTACCTTATATCTTAAAAAACAAAAAAAGAATTAAAATTTTCATAAAGCTTACACATCACCGTAAATAAACAACAAAATTAAGAATAGGTACAGTAGTACCCAACTGATATGGCTTACCGATGTACCTGCGCAGAAGATGAATTTTTAAAGCGCGGGAAATGCTATTGACCAATCGGCACGCTCCACGCACCGCGCTTCTTTTTCCTGTACCGCAGCTGCCGCCATGTTAGCGCGCGCCGCGTGGCATGTTAGTCAGCCGCCACACTTCTGATCGAGTGCACGCGCATTATGAACAGTGTATTATGAACCTTATAGTAGTGATCTAAGGTTAATTGTAAGTTTTAAGCATTCTTTCGTTAATCTTGGGAGCTTTTCTGCGCGAACGAAGATTCACGACGCGCCTTATCAGTTGGGTACTACTGTAAAGTCGAGTGCAAAAATATGGTTGTATGCAAGCTACTCAAATATATGTCCCATGGATTTTATCTCTACGCAATAAGAGCCCTTATCAGTTAAAAACGCTCATCTATTTACGCAATTTTCTGGTTGAATTTACACTTATCTTGACATTTTATCAGTGTTACGATCTAGAACAGGACTATAGCAACCTAATGGTATATATTTTAAATGTAGTTTTTGAATATTTCATTAAGAAATATCGTTTCAAACATCACTCTAAGGCACGTATCCCACCGCCGGCGAGTAGCGAGTAATCTCATAGTAATTCCACTGGCTTGAGCGAGAAAACGAGTAGAATTACTATGAAAGTACTCGCTGCTCGCTGGCGGTGAGTAAGTGCCCAAAACTACCATTTTCAAGCTAAAACCATGTTTTCCGCTTAAATTCTACTACGCACAATAAAATTAAAAAATAGCTATGTCACTATCTAAAACTTTTATAAAGTCATCGTATCCTTTAATCACTTTATTGGTATTATCAATATTTTTGTCGTAATTTGAAATCAAAACATTTTATAACTTATAAGGCATCTTAAGGTCTCGGTACATATTTATGAGAGGATTCATTCGATACATATTTTTACACTTGACTGCCATTTACACTAGTATATTTTTTGTCAAAAGTGCAATTAAATATTTGTCGCAAGACACCAAAGAGCGATAAATAAGATAACCCAATATTCCATATACAACAAAATACAATTTGTACAACATAAACAAACAAAAACATACCATTAACCTTTTACATTGTACTTGGTAAAAAAAATAAAAATAAAAAAACATTTGTAACTTTTATGCCGTAAAGATAATATTTACAAGCAGAATTACTGCTTCCAATACTAGATATAATGAAGAGAATCACTCGAAATGTACAGTCGGGGAATTATTATGTTTTGAACTCTAATGCAACAGAAATAGAGTATATAATGCAATATAATTACCACCTCCAGGGCAGTGGGAGACAAACTTTTGTAAAATCGAGGACATATGTATACAGTTTGGACATTATTACAATGGAATAAGGTGAACAATTGTATACATATTGGTGCCCTTGACTGTATTGAGCACGGTCCAAGCCAAGGAAGCATCCATTGCATTTAGGGTAGCAAGCGCATGTGACACTCCAGGAGTTGCAAGCGTCCATGGGCTACGGTGACCGCTTACCATCAGGCGGGCCGTACGCTTGTTTGCCACCGACATGGTATAAAAAAAATCAATCATTTTTTTCACATTCACACAAATTGCTTACAAACACATTTGTAATTACCACGGTCCAAGCCAGAGGGGGTACCGCGAACCACAAACGAAGTTTGGCCTCTCTGTCTCACTTATGTGCAAACTTGCAAGTGCGACAGAGAGGGAAAACTTCGTTTGCCATCAATAAAAAAAATGTTGCTTGTCTCAAGCAAAATCGAATGCTTCATTTTTTCACATCCACACACAAATCGCTCACAAACCCATTCAAAACATACCATCATGTATACCTATAGGGACTAGAATCGCCAGGAAAATTGCGAAATTCCTCAACACGAGCCTCCAATCATCGGGCACCGCATACGGCAATATAATATCCGTTAATCTATGTATCTCGTGCGCCGCGCATATAAATATATAAGAAGTTATAATCAAATTAAGTATAGGCGCGCTGGGGACCAACACTAGGACCCCGTGTGTATCTGCCGCTAACCAAATATGAGATTGACTCGCGAATAGTTCTAAAGTTATCGTTCCAAACCAAGCGAATAGACTAGAATGGCGAGTCCTTAACGCACCTGAAACATTCCTTAATATAATATAACTTACTATAGGTAAAAACGCGACGTAGCTATGTATCTCGTTGCAATCGAATATGTTCGTGCAGAAGAATGTGAAAGTTACGTAGCTGCCGATGCCTATGAACGCGAGCAGGGTGGCGGTGAGCGACACCCCCGGGGTGAACAGGTTGCTGTGGTTGTTGTCGTCGAGGAGGTTGTAGCGTTGCGCGAGGAGGTAGGCCACGGCGAATATTATACCGTAAGTCATGGAATATCTGTTAAAAAATAAATATATGGCATGAGTAAAAACCTGTACACAACATATTCATTCTAGTAATATTAATAAATAAATATTAGAGGACAATCTTACACAAATCGAACTAGCCCCACAGTAAGCTCAAGAAGGCTTGTGTTATGGGTACTAGACGACGAGCAGTCAGTGTCTCAAATATTAGCGGTGCGAGTAGCAATTGTCTCATTACTAACAACCAGTGACTAGTAAATTATTAAGAATGCCAACTCAAATCGTACGTAAAGCATTCGTCGTTCACTAGCAAACATGTAAGTGCGAGAGAGACGAATGCTTTATGTCGAACGTAAACGAGATCATGCGACTAGTGCGGATGGGCGCTAAGTCTGACAGAAGTTTTTGTATAACTTACTAGTCTCTGCTAATAACTATATCTAGTGTATATGAATTTATCGAATGCAGCTTCTACTCATATTTAATAGATATAAATACTTAAATACATAGAAAACATCCAAGACTCAGAAACAAATATTCATGCTCATCACACAAATATTTGCCCTGACCGGGATTCGAACCCAGGACCGTCAGCTTCACAGGCAGGTGCACTTCCCACTAGGCTAAACCGGTCGTCAATATTATATGATATAATATCGATATCGTCGGTTGACAACCAAAACTCACTATCAAATCACCTCAGATTCGATTGAAACCGCTCAACCAATATCACTGGAGCGCAAACTCTTAGAGTATTCCAGTGTTCCAAACCACACGCGTGGTCGTGTCGGAGGTTTCCCTGGATTTCCCCCAGGCTACTCTCCAACCGCGCACTCCTATCGCTTTATTGGGCCCGGCCTATAAAGCCACAGTACATAATTAGGCCTTAAAATAGTCATGTGATCCTATTATGAAACTCGCTGACGCTCGTTTCATAAAACCACACTCGTGTTTTGAGCCCTCTCATTATGTATCAGTTGCATAAACTACTATGGCCTCTTAATAGATTTAAACCCTATAAAATCACAGTTTTAAAGAGTGACTCAGGGGACGTAACCATGGTAACGGGCAACAAAGAATAGTTGATCCACCCATGTAACTGTCATTTACGAGTAAAATGTCAAAATCAATCAAAATTATCTTTATTGCCAGATTATGGTAAATTCACAATGGTGAAGATGTTTGCTACAGTTTTTTGTTACGCGCGCATAATCTACTCATAAGAGCATGCAATAGTTACTTTAAATACAGTTAAAAATAATATAATCTACATCACAAAGTACAGAATGAAATAGGTAATTATTGTTGGCGAGTATATTAAGTTATGTCATTAATTATTTCGGTCATGTCAGGTCAAATTTTACATTTTTAGAGATAAATTATTAAATATGTTTAATGTCATGAAAATTAATTAAAATATTCCTTAAGATCATAAAAACAGTTTTGAACAAGAAGTTTTCTTAATGTATTTTTAAATTTAGTACCTGGCATTACCTTGATATGATTGGGCAGATGATTATAAATCTTAATACTATTATAGTACATTCCCTTGGGTACCTACAATTGTCATGATCGCTCACCTATCCTGTTTCCAGCGCAGCCACCACTGGTGTATATCGTCGTCGGAGTTGACGAAGAGCGCCTTCCACGGCCGCGTCACGAATATCTTCTGGAAGAAGAACTCGCTCATGTACAGCACCGTCACTATACTCAGCAGACCGATCACCTTCACAGCTGGAATATTAAAAAAAAAACCTAATTTAATGTTGACATCTAATCTACAGTCTCGGGACTGGTTGGTATGAAAAGTCCCGGAAATCCCGGAAATCCCGGGAATGCCCGGGATTTCCTTTTTCTACCAATCGGAATAATTACGTCACACATTCACAACACAATGTATCTCCGGAACTGTATGTAACATTAGTAGGTACTTGGGCGACCGATCTTCGTTTTGAGTGCTTTTCTCCAGAGATAAGACCAAGGTAGATGGAATGTTCGCCAGCGAAAAAGCCCATATAGTAAAATATCATCGAAATAGTTAGAGCCGTTTCCGAGATCACCGAAATAAAAAAATAAAATATACAAGAATATGCTCGTTGAAATATATTTAGGTTAAGAATAAAAACATTTTAGAAAATTAGGTTTGTCTTGTTTCGAAAAAAATGTATACCAGCAGGCAAATCACGTAACTTTATGTACTTTAACGGTAGATAGATTTTACTGTCAATTTTGAAGTATAAATGTATGAGCTGACAATTAAAATTTGACATTAAAATCTACCTAACGGTAGTACAAAAATGACGTGATTACACCGCAGAGGTACTGAACTAGGTTTCCCTGTGTTTGAGGCAGAATGTCAATAAACCATCACCGGTTCGTAAAATAAACCTCCGCCTCGAGAAGAACCAGCGTAAGAAACTCGGCGAGGTGTCATTTTTTTTCACAACAATATACAATGTATATAAAAAATCAGTCTTACAAATTTCTACAAAATTTAAACGCTACAGCAGAAAATATCTCAGTTGAAAATATTTCGTGTTAGATTACGAACGATGATGAATTACCTATGTAGAGGTACTGATAAGGTTTGGTCTCCACTGTGTGCGTTGAGGAGGGCGCTATGTCTGGAGGGAGGGCGAAAATTACGAACATCTGCAAAAAATAAGATATTTTAGCATCAACTCATTTCCTTACACTAAGCAGACACCAGAGGGAAAACAAATACATTGTAGTCCCAGATTAGCGAACATAATCGGACTCGCTCACAAAATTTTAAGATAATCGGTTGAGAAATGCAACGGAGATACGAGAGTTTTTGCCTAACAACTTACCAGAGGTAGAGTATAGAAGAGGCAGAGGTATGAAGCTGTAGAACTGATAGGAGCCGTTGATCGTGAGATACTGCATCGTCGTTAGGAAATACAGCCAAAAGATAACTTTAATATCTACCTACCCCTCTTGGGCATGAGACGGGCTTAAGGCACTCAAAGCTCTTCATGGAAGGAGTGGACCCAGGCTGGACCAAACAAAATTGAAAGTACAGCAGAAAGCAGCTCAGGATCATAACTGGGGTGTTTACAGGTCACTTCGGGGGTCAAAGGAATCTTGGCCAAGATGGGACTATCGGACAATCCAGAATGTAGGATGCGTGGCGAGGATGACGAGACAATGGAACACTTAGGCTCGGTTGCACCAACATACGATCACAGGCCGGTCATCGTCAAATATGGCGCCGGCAGCTGTCATCCCATAGAAACTTGTCAAACTTTCCATACAATCAGATTTTGACGAACACCGCTTACGATTACAGACGGTTTGGTGCAGTCCACCCTTATTGTGTGAATGTCACGCCCTTGCCAGACGGAGAATGAATGACTGACAATGGTTATCCTGAACCAAAGGAATTCAGAGTACTCCCGCTGAGCTCCAACATCCGGTTTGTGGAAATGTTGGAGAGCAGCTTGGAGTAGGCATAAAGGAGGAGGCAATTGCACAAAAGATCCCATTTGGTCGAAGTGCATCCGTATATAAGGGCCCCCACTTAGGTAAGATAAGATAAGATAAGACCCCTCTTGGGATGATAGGCGTGAGTTTACTCACCAGGGTATACCAAAAGGAGACGAGAGGTATGAAGCTGTAGAACTGGTAGCGGCGGTTCATCGTGAGACAAAGCACAACAGTCAAGAAGTTCAGTCTGAAGATCACTTTAATCACTCTCTACTCCTCTTGGGATGATAGGCATGAGTTTACTCACCAGGGTATACCAGGAGACGAGCGGTATGAAGCTGTAGAACTGGTAGGGGCGGTTCATCGTGAGACAAAGCACCACGGTTAAGAAGTTCAGTCTGAAGAGCACTTTGATCACTATCTACCCCTCTTGGGATGACAGGCATGAGTTTACTCACCAGGGTATACCAGAAGGAGACGAGCGGTATGAAGCTGTAGAACTGGTAGGGGCGGTTCATCGTGAGACAAAGCACCACAGTCAGGAAGTTCAGTCTGAAGATCACTTTAATCACTCTCTACTCCTCTTGGGATGATAGGCATGAGTTTACTCACCAGGGTATACCAGGAGACGAGCGGTATGAAGCTGTAGAACTGGTAGGGGCGGTTCATCGTGAGACAAAGCACCACGGTTAAGAAGTTCAGTCTGAAGATTACTTTAATCACTCTCTACTCCTCTTGGGATGATAGGCGTGAGTTTACTCACCAGGGTGTACCAGAAGGAGACGAGCGGTATGAAGCTGTAGAACTGGTAGGGGCGGTTCATCGTGAGACAAAGCACCACAGTCAAGAAGTTCAGTCTGAAGATCACTTTAATCACTCTCTACTCCTCTTGGGATGATAGGCGTGAGTTTACTCACCAGGGTGTACCAGAAGGAGACGAGCGGTATGAAGCTGTAGAACTGGTAGGGGCGGTTCATCGTGAGACAAAGCACCACAGTCAAGAAGTTCAGTCTGAAGATTACTTTAATCACTCTCTACTCCTCTTGGGATGATAGGCGTGAGTTTACTCACCAGGGTGTACCAGAAGGAGACGAGCGGTATGAAGCTGTAGAACTGGTAGGGGCGGTTCATCGTGAGACAAAGCACCACAGTCAAGAAGTTCAGTCTGAAGAGCACTTTAATCACTCTCTACTCCTCTTGGGATGATAGGCATGAGTTTACTCACCAGGGTATACCAGAAGGAGACGAGCGGTATGAAGCTGTAGAACTGGTAGGGGCGGTTCATCGTGAGACAAAGCACAACAGTCAGGAAGTTCAGTCTGAAGATCACTTTAATTACTCTCTACTCCTCTTGGGATGATAGGCATGAGTTTACTCACCAGGGTGTACCAGAAGGAGACGAGCGGTATGAAGCTGTAGAACTGGTAGGGGCGGTTCATCGTGAGACAAAGCACAACAGTTAAGAAGTGTTCAGTCTGAAGATCACTTTAATCACTCTCTACTCCTCTTGGGATGATAGGCATGAGTTTACTTACCAGGGTATACCAGAAGGAGACGAGCGGTATGAAGCTGTAGAACTGGTAGGGGCGGTTCATCGTGAGACAAAGCACCACAGTCAGGAAGTTCAGTCTGAAGATCACTTTAATCACTCTCTGTCTACCCCTCTTGGGATGAAAGCGTGAGTTTACTCACCAGGGTATACCAGAAGGAGACGAGCGGTATGAAGCTGTAGAACTGGTAGGGGCGGTTCATCGTGAGACAAAGCACAACAGTCAAGAAGTTCAGTCTGAAGAGCACTTTAATCACTCTCTATCTACTCCTCTTGGGATGAAAGCATGAGTTTACTCACCAGGGTGTACCAGAAGGAGACGAGCGGTATGAAGCTGTAGAACTGGTAGGGGCGGTTCATCGTGAGACAAAGCACAACAGTCAAGAAGTTCAGTCTGAAGAGCACTTTAATCACTCTCTATCTACTCCTCTTGGGATGAAAGCATGAGTTTACTCACCAGGGTGTACCAGAAGGAGACGAGCGGTATGAAGCTGTAGAACTGGTAGGGGCGGTTCATCGTGAGACAAAGCACAACAGTCAAGAAGTTCAGTCTGAAGAGCACTTTAATCACTCTCTATCTACTCCTCTTGGGATGAAAGCATGAGTTTACTCACCAGGGTATACCAGAAGGAGACGAGCGGTATGAAGCTGTAGAACTGGTAGGGGCGGTTCATCGTGAGACAAAGCACCACAGTCAAGAAGTTCAGTCTGAAGATCACTCTGAAGTATCGCACCAGGCTCGTGTCCCCAGTCTTCCAGGTGTACGTGAAATGACCGTAGCCTGTAATATATTCTATATTATAAAATAAATAAAAATAGCCTTTATTGTTGAAGTTTTGTTTTCTTACATCATTGTTTTTACTTTTATTATATTTTACACTTTTATTTCTTTTATCTAATCTAATGTTCTAGTTCTCCATCGACAACCTCAACTTGTCCCTTGACAAAGGCCTCTTCCAGAGCTTTCCATTTGTCACGATCCCTTGCCTTTTGCAGCCAAATACCTCCTCCAGTTGTTTTAAGGTCGTCTTCTATATTATAATAGAGAATATGCATCATATTTTTCATATTGGGGACAATGTTATTCGCGTCCGTAGGAACTACCTAATCTACAACCCTACACGTGTCCCCTGGGTGGTGCCAAATGAATAACAACGCCGGGTCTTGGGCGGCGGTTAATTAACCCGACCAAACCAGCCTAACTAGCTTGGTTTATCAGTGAGAGTAGGAAATGACTCCCACAAACCGCAACCCTGTAGGTTCTGACAGGATCGGTGACCTTGGCTTGACTGCCTGGGCCATGAAGAAGACAACTTCTATAAAAAATCACCCCAAGTCTACGGTGAGATCTCGTGCCAAGAGACTGCATGGCTGGTGGGAGACCAGTCGCTAGCGATCAACCTCGACGGACATGGCAAACGTCGTTGTAACCTGCCCTCTTAGGGAATGGCGTCACCCCTAAGTGACCTGTTATTTCGTCCAATTCTCGTGGGAACAAAATGAATGAGAACCCAAAAAATAAAACAAACACAAACCCAACTATGATCCAACAGACCCTAGATAAGAGTATGTTCACAAAAACAGGTGCTAATTCTACCGCTACCAAACAGCAAGATACGAATGCCCCCGAAGCAATATTTCAAGCGAAAGACGGAAACAAGAATACCTGGCAACAAGACCGAATACCACAAACCAAAAGAAAAAGAGTGGAAACAAAATCACCGCAGACAGAAAACGAAAAGAAAAAATCTAACACAACAGTATACGCAATACCCACAGATAATCCATTTGAAATATTGGGCAACGAGGAAGACATAACGGATAATAGAGAAACAGAAAAGCCACCAAAACCAGAGCCAATATTCGTAACCGGGGTGCTGGACATCAACGCTCTTAGAAGTTTAATAACACAAATAACAAAAGCAGATAATTACACTATGACAACGCTCAGATCAGGACACGTAGTTAAAATAATGCCAGCAACTATAGAAGTATACAAATCGATAAGAGAAAAATTTATCACGGACAATGTTAGCCACTATACATACATGTTAAAGAGTGAAAGGCCCTACAGAGTTGTACTTCGTGGTCTCCACAGTTCAGAGGACACCGCCCAAATAAAGGAAGAACTCAAAGTACATGGACACGAAGTAAGACAACTCGTAAATGTACGCCATCGAACATCAAAAGAACCTTTACCACTGTTCTATGTAGATCTGGAACCAAAGCCGAACAACAGAGACATATTTAAACTAAAGTTTTTAAGTCATATGAAAGTATCATTTGAATCACCCTATAAGAAAAAAGAAATCCTCCAATGCAAAAGGTGTCAAAGATTTGGTCATTCCAAAAATCAATGCTACCGGCCATTTAGATGTGTCAAGTGTGGAGAAGACCATCCGACCACGTCTTGTACCAAAACTAGGGATACAGAAGCTATCTGCGCAAACTGCCAAGAAAAACATCCAGCTAGTTATAGAGGATGTATCAAATACAAACAATATAAGGAACACATACTGAAAATTCAACCTAAGCAAAAACAAATCAATAAGAACCAACATGCTCGAATGCCCGAACCCGAAGTTGATAAACCGAAGCTAAGGAAGTTTAATACCTACAACAGGACCACATCAACTTACGCTGCAGCGACTAAAAATAAAACAGACAACGTAATAAACTCAGAACAACCACTTCAAATGCAACAACTTGATGAAATCTTAGACAAGATGTTCAGCAGAATCCAAGCCATGATGCTAAACATGGTAGACAACATGATGGATCGGTTCGTCCAGCTTTTAAGCAGCCAAAGGAAAATTTAATCCTAATCTCAAAATAATCACATGGAACGCCAACGGACTAGTCGCACGAAGACTAGAGCTTGAAATATTTCTCAACATGAATAAAATTGATGTGGTATTAATATCTGAAACCAGGTTCACAAGAAAAAGCTATATCTCCATTAAGGGCTATAATATCTATGCTACTAATCACCCATCAGGAAACTCGCACGGAGGAACGGCAGTAATCATAAAAACTAACATAAAACACCACCCGCTTGAACCTTTCTCAACGGACAAGATACAAGCCACGGTAATTAAAGTCAATGATAAAAGCTCGGACATTACACTTGCTGCAGTCTACTGCCCTCCCAAACATCAGATAACTAAGGAAGACTATAAAAAATTCTTCCATACACTAGGACATCGCTTTATAAGTGGTGGAGACTGGAACGCAAAACACTCGTTCTGGGGATCCCGACTAACAACAACCAGAGGCAGACAGCTTTACCAAGCTGTGAGCGATCTTAATCTAGACTGTTTGTCCACTGGTGAGCCTACCTACTGGCCGACTGACACACGAAAAACTCCTGACTTACTAGATTTTTTCATATCAAAGAATATCACGATCAATAATACCAATGTGGAATCCGATTTCGATCTCACCTCAGACCACTCTGCAGTTATTTTAAACGTGTATAATAAGATCATACTAAATGAATCCCCACCCAAAATGTACAATAAGAAAACTAACTGGGATATGTATCAGGATATCATTGCCGCGGAGACACAACTCAAGATCTCTCTGAAAACCATCGACGAAGTTGAACAAGCCATAGAAGGCTTCAACCAACTGATACATATTGCAGCAAATAGGTCCACACCCCATCACAAAGAGGGAAGTGCAAAAGAACATGTATACCCTGCCCTCATCAGGAACTGCATAATTGAAAGGCGTAGACTCCGGAAAGTATGGCACAACACCCACTACCCGAGGGACAAGACTGCTTTAAACAAAGCCTCACAGCGACTAAAAGCTCTAATCAAAGAATGGGAGAATGAGAGCTTGCAATCACATCTCTCAAAACTAACACATACTAGTGACACTAATTATTCGTTGTGGAAGGCTACTAAAAATCTAAAGCGCCCCAAACAACAGGCTACCCCATTAAAAACACAAATGGGAACTTGGGCTCGCTCCGACAACGAAAAAGCTAACACGTATGCCAAACACCTACATAAGGTTTTCGAACCATCTCCTAGCAACAACCAACATCTAGACAAGGAAATAGTTAAATACCTCAGGTCTCCAAATCAAATGTGCCTACCACTGAAACATGTGTCACTGAATGAACTAAAGCGGGAAATCCAAAAACTTCAAGAAGGTAAATGCCCTGGTTATGATCTTATTGACGCTACACTCTTGAAACATCTCCCAAAAAAAGGATTACTGCTCATACTTGCTATTTTGAACGCATGTCTAAGATTGTCCTCCTACCCAAGCCAGTGGAAAATAGCCCAAGTAATAATGATACTGAAACCAGGTAAACCAGCTCAAGAAGTGGCGTCATATAGACCCATAAGCCTCCTCCCAGTAGTTGGAAAGTTACTGGAAAAGATCATACTAAATAGAATGCGAGAACATCTAGTAGAGATAATTCCATCTCACCAGTTTGGCTTTAGAGAGGGCCACGGTACCATCGAGCAAGTGCATCGGCTGGTTGATCACATTGGTCGAGCGCTGGAAAATAAACAATATTGTTGTGCAGCCTTCCTAGACATTAGCCAAGCCTTCGACAAGGTATGGCATAATGGGTTACTCTTCAAAATTAAAAAAACGCTACCACACTCTTTTTTTCTTATATTAAAATCTTATGTAGAAAATAGATGCTACGAAGTTAAATATAACTCTGACACATCAGAAATGTACAAAATAAAGTCAGGAGTACCACAGGGAAGTGTACTGGGACCCGTACTCTATCTAATATTCACTGCAGACCTTCCCACTCATGCTTATACCACTACAGCGACATATGCAGATGATACCGCAATTCTTTCAACACATGAGAATCCCGACACCGCATCTGAAAGGATCCAATCACACCTGACTCTGATAGAAGCATGGTTTGAGCAATGGCGTATTAAAGCTAATACAAACAAGTCAGTCCAAGTAACCTTCACACTCAGAAAAAAAACATGCCCACCTGTGAAACTATATAACACAGAGATCCCACAATCAGAGGACGCCAAATATTTAGGCATTCATCTTGACCGTCGTCTCACTTGGCGCAAACACATATGGACCAAAAGGAAACAGTTGGACTGTAAACTCCGAAGCATGTACTGGCTCATCGGACGTAAGTCACAGCTGACAGACGACAGTAAAATGGCTATCTATAAAGCTATACTGAAGCCTGTATGGACATACGGCATACAGCTATGGGGCACAAGCAGCCACAGTAATATCGAAATACTCGAAAGGTTTCAAAGCAAAACAATGAGAGCTATGTTCAATATTCCATCGTACGTAAGCAATAAATATGTGAACTTAGATCTTAAATTGCGCACAGTGAGGGAAGAAATAGAGTCATACAGCAAGAATTATCAAAGCAGACTGGATCAACATACTAACCAGCTAGCTGCCGAGCTGCAGGGAGTGGGCAGTCTAAGATACTCTCGCCTCAAGAGAAATAGTATACCAGACCTAGCGACAAGATTCGCAGACAAAAGATGAGAATGGCTCCAGTGGGAGCACATCTCGACGGAAGACATACCTACTGATGAAAATCTGACAACATATTGGATTATTGTTTCGAAGAAACAGATTGCTAAGTAGCAGGATAAATAAAAAAAAAAAAAAAAAAAAAAAAATATTTTACATGATACCATTCGAACCCGTTTTTAGAGAGGAACAAATTTGTATATGGAACAAGCACAATTAGAACAACATAAAAGACAAGAATGGATTTCAAAGTACAGCATAAAATGCGAGCGCTAAAAACGCCCTCAAAACTCCCATACTAAAGCCGGGTTTTATAAAGATCCGTTAGACCAAATGTCAGATCAAATTTCAGTAACTCAGTACATTTTTTGACATAACAAACCGACATAACGTCTAACGGATCTTTATAGAACCGATCCTATGGCCGGGTTTTATAAAGATCCGTTAAACCAAATGTCAGATCAAATTTCAGTAACTCAGTACATTTTTTGACATAACAAACCGACATAAGGTCTAACGGATCTTTATAAAACCGAGCCTAAGGGTGGGTTGCACCAAACCGTCTGTAATCGTAAACGGTGTTCGTTAAAATCTGATTGTATGTAAAGTTTGACAAGTTTCTATGGGATGACAGCTGCCAGCGCCATATTTGACAATGACCGGCCTGTGATCGTATGTTGGTGCTACCAAGCCTAATTGAGCATAGTATGTGACGTCATATACTATGCGCAAGTACTAGCAATGTATGGAAAACGAGTAATTTACTGTTTTGGTCGTGAAATATTGCGTTTAAATAAAATAAATAAATAAATATTTGTGGACAATCTACACAAATCAACCTAGTCCCAAACTAAGCAAAGCTTGTACTATGGGTACCAAGTGACGATATAAATACTTATATAGATAAATAGATACTTAAATACATAGAAAACATCCAAGACTCAGGAACAAATTTCGTGTTCATCACACTTAGTTTAGGTACATTGTTAATTGTTATCAGTATTTTTTTTGTTTATTAAAACATAAGAATCCTGACGGTGGTTTAATTTACTTTTACTCAATAAAAAGAATTACACCATTTTTCGAAACTCTCAAGTCATATCTTTTTAAGATTTTGAGCATATTTATTAATTTAATGTTTTTTGACATAATCTGATGGTCTACTATTCATATAGTGACATCTTAATGAATAATATCATTCCGCATGCATATTCTCTATTGGTTACTTTTTTCAACCTGACTGTGGCTTTATAGGCCGGATCCAATAAAGCGATAAGAGTGCGCGGTTGAGGACTTGCTTTATTGGGCCCGGGCTGTAAAGCCAGTCAGGTAAAAAATTAAGACTTGCTGCCTCGTTAGTTCTAAGTTTTTATTTATTTATTTATTGCAATACCATGGGTTTACAAGGTGTTATTATAGCATATATACAGTACATGGTAACCCTGTCAGTGTATAGCAGTTTTATCTATTAAAATCTAAGTACAGTCCAAATAAAATTAAATTATGCGACACACAACAATGCGATACAATGTGATTTGCAATGAAGATATATGAATAAATAAATAAATAAATATTAGAGGACAATCTTACACAAATCGAACTAGCCCCACAGTAAGCTCAAGAAGGCTTGTGTTATGGGTACTAGACGACGATATATTTAATAGATATAAATACTTAAATACATAGAAAACATCCAAGACTCAGAAACAAATATTCATACTCATCACAGAAATATTTGCCGTGACCGGGATTCGAACCCAGGACCGTGAGCTTCACAGGCAGGTGCACTACCCACTAGGCTAAACCGGTCGTCAAAAAAAAAAGCCACAGTCAGGTAAAAAATTAAGACTTGCTGCCTCGTTCATCATCATCATTTCAGCCGAAAGACGTCCACTGCTGAACATAGGCCTCCCCCAAGGCTCGCCATTTAGACCGGTCCTGTGCCGTTCGTTTCCACCGGATTCCCGCGACCTTCACCAGGTCATCACTCCACCTTGTCGGAGGCCTACCGACAGCTCGTCTTCCGGGCGTCTTCAGCTGCCTCGTTAGTTCTAAGTTTTTATTTATTTATTTATTGCAATACCATGGGTTTACAAGGTGTTATTATAGCATATATACAGTACATGGTAACCCTGTCAGGGTATAGCAGTTTTATCTATTAAAATCTAAGTACAGTCCAAATAAAATTAAATTAGGCGACACACAACAATGCGATACAATGTGATTTGCAATAAAGATATATGAATATGAATAAGAAATAATCAGAGCTCGGAATAGGTAGTGCCTATTTACCTAAACTTCGCGGGAGGACGTAACTAAGAGTGGTTACAAGCACCAAAAATAATTATTTCTTTTTAATGAATGCGAGATTTCCCGGGATTTACTGTATTATTCTAGAGGCTTAATACATTTCGCTTTACTTATACATCTTGTTATATTGCATATTATTTGTTTAATTACCTTGAAATAACAATCAGTCATTAAAAATATAATATGGATCAAATTGAATATTAAAAGATATCGTACCGATGTATTCTAATTTATTTCTAATATGATGGTATACATGTACTTATATATTAAATAAAACTATTTTCCAACCGATTATATCGCGTATAATGAATTTAAAATACATGCTGTAAAGGACTCGAAACGTCGGAATGAATTTTCTAAACGATATCATAGTTCTGTCTCATCTCCAATCTATATACGCCCTAAGGCTGGACATAGGTCCCCTCTCATGGAAGAAAGGAGTATAATTCTGTCTAAGTCAACTAAAAGTATCAAATTTCGGAATCCTTTTGATTCAATTTGATCCATATTATATTTTTAATGACTGATTGTTATTTAAAGGTAATTAAACAAATAATATGCAATATAACAAGATTTATAAGTAAAGAGAAATGTATTAAGCCTCTAGAATAACACAGTAAATCCCGGGAAATCCCGCATTCAATAAAAAGAAGTAATTATTTTTGGTGGTTGTAACCACTCTTAGTTACGTCCTCCCGCAAAGTTTAGGTAAATAGGCACTACCTATTCCGAGCTCTGGAAATAATAAACACACGCTAAAATTACTAAGGCGGTACTTACAATAGTAGTAGTTTTAGCCTTACCCTTAATGGCTTCAAGGCTCAGTTTACCATTTCACCACACTCACCCGTGAGGAACAGGTAGGCGGAGACGAGTGCCCGCACTAGCATGTAGATGGGCAGCACTTTATTGGCGCCAGTGACTTGGTACACTAGAATAACAAGCTGCATCCAGCCTTTCCATTCGTTGGTCTGCTCTCTGTGGAGGACTCTGAAAGAGACAGATATACAAATTAATATAAATATAATAATAAATATTTTGTTGACAATCTTACACAAATCGACCCAGTCCCAAGCTAGGCAAAGCTTGTACTATGGGTACTAGGCGACGATATACATACTTATATAGATAAATATATACTTAAATACATAGAAAACATACAATACTCTGGAACAAATATTCGTTCCACAAATAAATGCCCTGACCGGGATTCGAACCCGGGACCTCCAGTTTCGTAGGCAGGGTCACTACCAACTAGGCTAAAGCGGTCTGAGTCGGAATGATCTAGTAATAGAATATGTTGGCCATTAAAGGGTTAACAACGGATTTGCTCAAACTATGAAAACTAATTAAAAGGGTCAATCAACTTTTTCTTGTTGTTATTCTGTCCTGTCAGCGAGGAGACAACAGTGACCATGTTTCTTAGAAAAATGTTTATAATATGCAAAGTCCTCCAAGAATTTTACCATACCTAATTATTATTTTACTTATTTTATAAATTAGTATTGTATTGACATTTTGTATTGGATAAATGTCAATCACATATTGATTTCATTATTATTGTGTACATAAATTATTTTTAAAAAAGCATGTTTTTACCTAGATTTAAGATACATTATTGAGTACCCTGACAAGGTATCATGTACCTACCATACTTGTCTTCTAACACCTTAATGTATTATGAACATGAGTACAATGCAATAAAGAATAAACTTATGTTTGGTAGATTTAAGCCCTATAAAATCAGTTTTAAAAAGTGACTCAGGAGACATAACCATGGTAACAAGGAACAAAGAATAGTTGATCCACCCAAAAAACTCACCTAGTGGACATAGAATCATCAGTGAAAAACAGTCCCAACGCAAACACATATCCAACCGGCAGCCAGAAGCTCCACTCCGAATAATACTTGTTCTCCTTCATGAAGAAATTGGTCCGGTCGCACAGGTAGAAATACGCCATTATCGTGCCGAGCTTCGCGAGGGCCGCGAGGGGAGAGGGCGCGGACGACTGGGGGGGTGTCACCAGAGAGTAGCCGCCGAGGCGGTGCTGGAGGGTCTGAGACCAGCGCCATGTCGCTTTTATGCCGGCTAGCACGCCACTGGAAAAAAAAATCTCATTTAAAACAAAAAATTGTAGGTTGACGGACACTTTAAGCTGACAAGCTCACGTAATAGAAAATATCATTCTTAATTCAAAGATTTTAAATTGATTGTTGTATAAAAATGAACTATAATTTCATAATTGGGTCAATCAACTTTTCTTTGTTGTTATTCTGTCCCGTCAGCGAGGAAATCAAAATCAAATAAAAATAATATAACAATAAAGGTATCATTAATTACATGTAGTGTTACATGTCAAAAATAAGACTAAGAAACGAATAACAATCGAGATTTGTTAGAGATGTATAAGGTCTCTAAGCGTCAAGATGAAAGGTAATAAGGTAGGTACACTAATCATAATAAAACATTGTGAGATATATCTCCAAGCGTCAACATGAAACTAATAATATCTAATAGGTAAATGAATATCCTCAGAGATGTATAAGTTATCTGAGCGTCAGTCTAAAAATAAAATCAAATGAGAACAGAGCGAAGTCTCTCATCATGTCAATTCCACTGAACACTAGTACGAAGTTACTAGTCCTTGCAAACATGAACAGACCGGACCCCACAAACAGCACCCGTTCACGAGTATGACGCGTATCTCAGCCATCGCCTCCCTCGACCATGGAGGAGACAACAGTAACCGAGTTTCTTAGAATGTTTATAATATGGAATTCAAGCATGCTCAAGAGACGACCCATGTCCAAATGGATTTATACTCATCGCTAAAACTCTTGTTTGGTAGATTTAAACCCTATAAAATCACAGTTTTAAAGAGTGACTCATGAGACGTAACTATGGTAACGAGCAACAAAGAATAGTTGATCCACCCAATAGATGACTCAAAATTTGTCCATAAGCTTACTTCAAAAGCAAAAAAATAGGCCAACTGGTGAAAATCCTATTCAACTATCTCAAAAAATAACGAAGCTACAACAAGGTTAGAGAGAAAGCGCGACAGACCAGTGACGTCATTGACCACGAGCGCCATAGTAAATGACAATCGTTCCAACACAAAAGTGCGTTTTGCGGAAAAGGAACAGAGTATGCACCCTCTTAAAACTTTGAAGACTTACAATTATGTAATTATTTATTTTTTTGAGTTACCTTTTTCACCAAATAATAATTTTATCCTTTTTCAAGAAAATTTGAAATCATTGTTTTTTTATTAGGTGGGTGGATCAACTATTCTTTGTTGCTTGTTACCATGGTTACGTCTCCTGAGTCACTCTTTAAACTGTGATTTTATAGGGTTTAAATCTACCAAACATGAGTTTTAGCCATAAGTATAAATCTATGGGCATGGGTCATCTCCAGGGTGTGCTTGTAGTACATATTATAAACATTTTCTAAGAAACATGGCTACTGTTGTCTCCTCGCTGACGGGACAGAATAACAACAAGAAAAAGTTGATTGACCCAGGTGTTAACAACCCTATTATTTTCTTATTTATGTATAGTTTTTTTTTACTTGTGCCCTTTTTCATTTGAGTTATTTCGATGTAGTCAGAAGGGCTACTTCGAAATCCGAACTTCGTATCGTGCCGTCCCTTTCACTCGCGTGTTATACACTATATGAGTGAATATGAGTGAAAGGGACGGCACGATACGAAGTTCGGAGTAGGCAGTTTATTGTCGGCATGCCAATACGTTAGACGCAATCTGTCCAAGTACAAAACAAATTGTATACGCGGAGGTGATAGCCGCAGGCAACCCTTCCTGCTCGCTCCCGTAAAACGACTCGCCAAAGTGTCGTAGGGCCAAAGATCTATAATAAGATCCCATTAGAAATAAAGTCGATCGACAGTGACATTGTTTTCAACAAAAAATTTAGTGTTTCTCGTACAGCAAGCATGTTACAGCGTTGACGAGTTTCTACGGGGATCTAGTTGACAAAGTGTTTTTTTCGCTGCCAATAATGTTAATATAATCTTATAATTATTGTACTGGACACACTATTTTTAATTGTTTCTTTTATTTCTCTGTTTAATAATTTATTATTATTTATTTCTTGCTGACATCTTTGTAAATTGTAATTGTGTAATCCTATTGAATACGACCTGTAAAAATCATTTTTTACTAATAAAGTATCTGAATCTGAATCTGAATCTGGCCGTCAGTACTCACCACGCGAGGAACATAGCGAACGTCAACAACTGTAGCGGGGTGTGCGGCTCCGGCATCGCGCAGCAGGAGCCGTCGTTGAAGTTCATGTGGTCGTTGCAGAACATGTTGAGAAGTATTTGCGCGTCGTGGCGCAGCGCGCGCGCGCTCAGCGCCCAGCCGTCCGCGGAGCCCGCGCTCGCGCCCACCGACACGAGGCGAGGGGCGCTCCAGATGCGGGCCGCGCTGTGGGTGAGGATCTGGAAAGGCCAGAGGGGTCCTATAACTAATCCCGGAAATCCCGGGATTACCGGGACTTCATCAAACCAGTCCCGGGATTACAAAAATTTGAATTATTGCAAATTTTGAGGACAACTATACATTCTTACATACCTGTCATTACTATGTATAATAGCAGCATCAGCATTGCACCCGTGCGAAGCTGGGACTGGTCGCTAGTATACAATAAATTAAAGTTACCACCTTGTAACAGAATAAACAAGCTCACCTCAACAGCAGCTCTGTTGTACTCATCAATATCACTATTACTGATCTTCTTATACTCATTCTTTAATTTCGAGCTGTCCACAGACTCGATCAGTTTCCAAAGGACCATGGTGTTCTTCGCGGCAAGCGAATCTATAGCTTGCACCAACAGGGTAAGGTTCCTTTTGTATTCTTCAATCACTAGAGCAGTTGCATTACGTGTGAGGAGTAACTGAAGACCCGTGCCGGCGACGATTACAGAGGGGGGCTCGCTTTCACGCTCCCTGCAAGGTGATTTCGACTTTATTATGTGTATACCTAGCGTTGCCTTCGCTTCGTTCGCGATATTTTTTGTACTCGCCGCACAAACCATTCCATCATTGCAACGGTCGATTAAATTAATGGGTCAATCAACTTTTTCTTGTCGTTATTCTGTCCCGTCAGCGAGGAGACAACCGTAACCGAGTTTCTTAGAAAGATGTTTATATTATGAGCTTCAAGCGCACTCAAGAGATGACCCATGTCCAAATGGATTTATTCTCATCGCTAAAACTCATGTTTGGTAGATAAACCCTATAAAATCACAGTTTTAATGAGTGACTCAGGAGACGTAACCATGGTAACGAGGAACAAGGAATAGTTGATCCACCCTAATGTTATTTTTATTGTACAGTCTACAATCATTTCTTTTTTTTTTGAACCTGACTGTGGCTTTATAGGCCGGGCCCAATAAAGCGATAGGAGTGCGCGGTTGGAGAGTAGCCTGGGGAAAATCCAGGGGAAAACCTCCGGCACGACCACGCGTGTGGTTTGGAACACTGGAACACTCTAACCCTCTTATTCATAAACGTCTATCAAACCTATATTAGTTAACTAGCCGCTAAAGTTCGTTTATCCTTATTTGTCACTTTGAAATTTACGTTTGTGAGAAAGGGGCAAAGAACTTTTTAGTTAGCAGAGGCTTGCTAAGTTTTATGAATAAGGGGGTAAGAGTTTGCGCTCCAGTGAGATTGGTTGAGCGGTTTCAACCGAATCTGAGGTGAGTGGAATCGAGCTACTGGGAGTTTTGTCGCTGGTTCACTAAACCTAGCCTAGCTGAGAAGAGTCCAGCAAGAAACTCAGCTAGGCCCGAAATCATTTCTCTCCAGTAGCTAGACCAACATATGCTCCTTCGAGCCGCTTACGCTTACAGTGCTTTTTGCTAGGGATATTTGAATAAAGAATATTTTGAGGCAGGAAAGGGAGAGGCAGCTCTTTCCGACTTTATTGCACTTACCAAGCTCTGAACTGCTCGACCATAGTCCGGGACACATCGTGGCTCCACACCAGACGGACGGACAGTCGCAGTTTCTCTTCCGTGTACGTGTTGTTCGTGGAGTGATGCTCTAGAGAGTACGACGGGTCCGGGTCCAAGCGGGTTTTTAATACACCTGCAATAGTAGATTGTTAACCAAGATTCAGATATTTATTCACAATATAAGATTACAATATAAATTACATGTCAATTTACAGGAATCTCTATTGTGATCGTCAATAACATTAAATAAAACAAAATAAATTAAAAATCAATGAATAAAATAGCAGTTAAATAATACAATGAGTATGATAAAATTCACCTGAGAGGATCGTCATGAATATATTAATATTTTTGGTACTCTAAACACGGATAACAAGGAATTAAATATCAATATCTCGTAATGATCGTGCGTGTTTTGTTTAATTTTTTTTTTCTCTTCCTTGTAAATATCGGCGTACTTTGTTATGTTATTTTAAAATGTAAATATTGTTGTTTTTCTACAGGGCGTCCCACGGCTATGCCACATGGAGGGAAAGTACCTTAAATATTGTAGATGGAGCATTTTACTGAATGAAGACATTACTTGAATTTAAAAAAACATTGTAAATTGCATTCACAGATATTTAAATATTTTTATGGTTGAACCGGCAGGCGAATCACGTGACTTTATGTACTAACGGTAGATAGATTTTTATGTCAAATTTCAACTGTCAGCCCATACATTTATACTTCAAAATTGACAGTAAAATCTATCTACCGTTAGTACAGTCAAATCTATCTAAAGTTACGTGATTCGCCTGCGGGAATCGAACCCGTTACACGTGATAAATTGATTAATTTTGTATTAAAAATGTCAAAATTCATGGTCTTCCTTTTACTTCTGATACTATGTTATTTAGCAAAAAATAATCCATATGATGAAGCCTTTCGATTGGTATGATAAAGCTACAGGGTAATTATTTTTCTTGTGTAACGGGTTCGATTCCCGGTTCACGGTTTAATTATTATTTAAATATCTGTGAATGCAGTTTAAATTGTTTTTAAAATTAAAATAATGTCTTGTTTCAGTAAAATGTTCCATCTACAATATTCAAGGTACTTTCCCTCCATGTGGCATAGCCGTGGGACACCCTGTATATGTTCTGTGTTTTTGTATGTGTTGTCCTGTGTTGTATAAAGTGTAAATAATAATCCTTACGCGTTTTATTCATCACATCATTACAAATAGCATTGAATACCTACATATACAGATAGGATGAACTGTTTAAGAATATATTTGTATGATATGATAGGAACTGATATCCTATCCTTATCAACGCCCATCATAGATAAGTAACATGATTAATTATCGTCAATGACTAACATTCTATCCAGAAATAGGCCACACATTCTAAATTAACATTCAACAGTAAATTTAATCATTTAGAATTGGTTGCACCAAACCATATACAATCGTAAGCGGTGCTCATTAAAATATGTTGTATAGATAATGTTACTACTTTCTCATGCGATGGCCGGTTGCCAACGCCGTATTAAAATAAATAAATATTAGAGGACAATCTTACACAAATCGAACTAGCCCCACAGTAAGCTCAAGAAGGCTTGTGTTATGGGTACTAGACGACGATATATTTAATAGATATAAATACTTAAATACATAGAAAACATCCAAGACTCAGAAACAAATATTCATGCTCATCACACAAATATTTGCCCTGACCGGGATTCGAACCCAGGACCGTCAGCTTCACAGGCAGGTGCACTACCCACTAGGCTAAACCGGTCGTATTAACGTTCATAGATCTATTATAAATAATAAGTTGGTGCATCTCACCATTGAACTGCATATTAGAATGATTTCATGGCACTTATCATAAAATAAATAAAATAAAACCGACCAAGTGCGTGTCGGGCTACGCACATTTAGGGTTCCGAACCAACCGCAAAATTAAGTTGATTTTAATACGAAAAATAACGAAATTTCAATGAAAAAATCTGACTTATCAACATATTAGTATTTGTTGATAAAATATACGTAATAGTAAACATTACCACCGAATTTCAAGCTTATGGGTTAATGGGAAGTAAAAAAAATCTTAGGAACAAAATTTTATACAAAAAGCTGACTTTAGTGGCTTCTCATTCCTTTGTATTACAAATTTTTTAAACACAAAAAATATAGGACTTATCTACTCAATAAGCTCTAAGCAACGATACCCCACTCGATAGGTCAAAAAACATTTCGCGCCTTCCTTTACCTGGATAAAAGCCCCCCCTTAAAAACAAATGAAATTAAATTTTGACAATTTGTATGGCTTTGGGTCAGCAAGATATAAACGTCTATCAAACCTATATTAGTTAACTAGCCGCTAAAGTTCGTTTGTCCTTGTCTGTCACTTTGACATACGTGCTTGTGAGACAGTGACAACAGACATTTTAGTTAGCAGAGGTTTGTTAAGATTTATGAATAAGGGGGTAAGACTGTAGCTCCAACCGTTTGGCTATAAAACATGTATAAAAGACGATGGACGGACAGATGCGGGAGTGATAACAATAGGGTTCCCTTTGGACCCTTCGGGTACGGAACCCTAAAAAAACCTCAGATTAGTGGAGCGTTGGTTTATGAAAATTATGAACACTTTACACTGGAGTGGCTTGTAATATGACCCAATATTAAATAACACTTTATTATTATGTCAAGTTTTCCTTTAAAACATTACCACACACGAAGGCATATATGGCAGATACCATTTTAGACTTTATTTCATCACTAGCGACCCGCCCCGGCTTCGCACGGGTGCACTATTTAATGGATGTTATCTAAATATATAAAAGAAGAAACTGACTGACTGACTGATTGACTGACTGACTGACTGACTGATCTATCAACGCACAGCCCAAACCGCTGGTTCTAGAGATTTCAAATTTGGCACGTAGGTTCCTTATAAGGTCTAGGGGTGCACTAAGAAAGGATTTTTCAAAATTCATCCCCTAAAGGGGTGAAATGGGGGTCCAAAGTTTGTATGAAAAACCGTAGTTATTAAAGTGAGAGACATGAAATTGTATATATAGAGTCTGTGTTAAAATATATTAATGGCGTATTTCAGCGTTTTTCTAAATTGCTCCACTAAGGGGGTGAAAAGGGGGTTCAAAGTTTGTACGGGGAGAAATTCTTTTTTAAAGTGAGATATTTGAAACTTCGTATGTAGACTCTTTGTTTAAATACAACAAAATATATATAAGCGGCTTTCGAAATTGCTCCCCTAAAGGGTTCAAAAGGGGGTTCCAAGTTTGTACGGGGAGCAAATCTTTTTTGAAGTGAGACATTTAAAACTTCGTACATAGACTCAATGTTTAAATACAACAAAACATATTTAAGCGTTTTTCGAAATTGCTCCCCTAAAGGGTTCAAAAGGGGGTTCCAAGTTTGTACGGGGGGCAAATCTTTTTTTGAGACATTTAAAACTTCGTACATAGACTCTATGTTCAAATAAAACAAAACATGTTTAAGCGTTTTTTGAAATTGCTCCCCTAAAGGGTTCAAAAGGGGGTTCCAAGTTTGTACGGACAGCAAATCTTTTTTGAAGTGAGAGATTTAAAACTTCGTATATAGACTCTTTGTTTAAATACAACAAAACATGTTTCAGCGTTTTTCGAAATTGCTCCCTTTAAGGGGTGAAAAGAGGGTTCCAAGTTTGAGCGGGGAGCAAATTTTTCCTTTTCTTAAAAATCGATATGGGTGTTATTTTCGAGATTCCTCGGGGTGCCGATTACGAAAATGACATTCATTTTCAAATTAAAATTGGCGGACATTTATTTTTCTTAAAAATCAATATGGGTGCCATCGTCGAGGTTCTTCGGGGTGCAAATTACAAAAATGACATCCATTTTCAAATCCAAGATGGCGGACATTTATTTTTCTTAAAAATCAATATGGGTGTCATTTTCGGGGTTCTTCTGGGTGCCGATTACGAAAATGACATTCATTTTCAAATTAAAGATGGCGGACATTTATTTTTCTTAAAAATCAATATGGGTGTCATATTCAAGGTTCCTCGGGGTGCAAATTACAAAAATGACATCCATTTTCAAATCCAAGATGGCGGGCATTTATTTTTCTTAAAAATCAATATGGGTGTCATTTTCGAGGTTCCTCTGGGTGCCGATTACGAAAATGACATCCAATACATATCTGCATGAAGGTCAAACTGAGAACCTTCTTTTTTGTAGACGGTTAAAAATTACTTTTAGTACGCGGGCGAAGCCGCGGGCAAAAGCTAGTTATACATATAAACCTTCCTCTTCAATCACTCTATTAAAAAAAACCGTATCAAAATCCGTTGCGTAGTTTTAAAGATTTAAGCATACATAGGGATATAGGGATATAGGGACAGAGAAAGCGACTTTGTTTTATACTATGTAGTGAAGTAAAGGTTTATATTGAAACGAATAATTCTATTGTCATGAGGTAAATGAAAAATTTCTCAATGGACAAGATTTTCACAAATGAAATTTTAACCTGTTACCGCATATGAAGCGATATATGGCAGATATCGTTATAGACCTTATTACATCCTATTAAAGTTCAAATTTAAACGAATAGGTTAACAGCCTAGCAGCTCAAAATGGAAATGTAACCTCTATTATCAGTGATTAAACTACAAATGTTTATTTTAAACAGTACTGTATATATACTGTATAACTTAACTACACGACTATAATGTCCCTCAACTAATGTATAAATTTCAATCTTGCTGTGTACACATAGTCTAGAGCATCAGTCTAGTTTTTATAAAAAATATTGCTGTATGGTTGTATTAATGATTGATACTTGTATTGTGTGCCTATTTAATAAATAATCATAATCATAATCATCATTTATTCATAATACCATATTATATGACAATTTTATAATTATTATAGTTAATTAAATTAAAATAAGATATATTATACCTACTACATGTAGGATAACATATAGGTAATAAATAATTGTTAACAACAATGCAACAATTTAAAGAATTAGTACAATGTCATAATTAAAGAAATTACACAATGTCATAATAATAAAGTAAAAATCAATGTCAAGAATAAAATAAATAAATAAAAGTCAAAATGGGAAACGAAAACCTTGAAAATCTTTGCATGGCAGAGGAAATCTTCAGGTTCATAAGAAATGTAAGCTCACCTATGAAGTGCTCATAGAGCTGTGCTATCCTGGAGTCTCCGATGAACGCAAAGCTGTTGTACTTGCCCCAAAAGGCCAGGTAGCGGAGACATCTTCTTGCGTCACTGGAAAGGCAATATTCGTAATACTTTTTTAATAATTGTGTATTTACAGTCACTTAAAATTGTTTCATTAGAGTGTAAACAAAAAAAGAATGATTCACTCTTTAGATTGTCATTGTATATAAATAAAGTTTTCGTCAGGTTACAAGCAAAAGTAACTAAATAACAAATACCTACTTAAAATAAAGCTCGTATATCGGCATCGTTTCCATACTGAGATACGAGGTTTCGAAGAGGTTTTTTTTTTAATTTTGCTTTTCTTCTGACGACATATTGACTCATACTCTATTCATTGTGGTTTTGTACTATACTGTGTTCTTCAATTGAGGTGTGCAATAAAGAGTATTAGTATTGTAGAGTATTAGTATTGTAGAGTATTAGTATTGTAAAGTATTAGTATTGTAGAGTATTAGTATTGTAAAGTATTAGTATTGTAGAGTATTAGTATTGTAAAGTATTAGTATTGTAGAGTATTAGTATTGTTAAGCTGTCTCCCGGCGAAATCAATAAACAATAGCATTCTTTTATGATCCCTGGGATCCCAGGGACCGGTAGACAACGGGTTAACTAAGTAAATTGAGATTAAAATAAGTTCTGTTTAATAAATGCTATAATATAAAGAAAACAATAAAGAATTAATATGATATTGATAACAAAACCATTTACATTTTAGTGTAGCGGTGAAGCATGCAACCATAAGGTTGCCACTCATGGTCTCCCTTGTAGCGGCCTGATGATAACAGCCAAGTGCATGAATCTGGGCCTGTTGTAAAATAAGTTCAATGTTTTAAGCCATAAAGTATTTTTATGCTTTTTTTCAAACACACTCAGAGAATTAGGGCTTACGTATGCATTAATAAATTGTGGTTCATTAAAAGGATTTATCCTACTGAGATCTGGCCTTCAAAAATTAACAAAATAATCTCAACCTTAATAAGTTTATCTAGAGTTCAAAATAAATTGTATTTTATGTAGTACACAACACATATATGACATGGGCCATTTATGTGCATATTTATTTATTGATTCAATACGAGTTTACAGTGCATGACACCAAAGCACTTACATGTTAGGCAACAGTCAATAATATCAAGAAACGATCATAACTTATTCATCAGACACGGGGCCTCACGACATTAAATAGGAAATTTATGGAGTTGACATATTGACTCATGTTTTTTTTACAGAATCCTTAACATATGAATTGCTCTAGTAATTTTTCAAATTTCCCCACATTATTTGAGAAAAGCGCTATACATACCTTGACCGGAACAGGGATTGCCTGCCTCGTATTTCTAGGTCTAGTTTACGTTTTACCATCTATAACACACTCGGCAGTCAATCCCTTCCTCCCGGGCTTCTGCTGTAATGTACTTGAGATTTACAAGTCTTCAAAGACAAATATTAAGTTTCTAACCATAACGTAAATGCAGAATGCCGTGGTAGCCGATGAAGCCTAAAACTAACACAAATGCCAACAGTTTCGCGTTGCTCACGTTCAGTTTATCTATAAACCATTCCGCATTAGATTTCTTGAAATGAGAAACCATCCCGGATTCCAAAATTTTCAAAAATTCACTGATAACTTGTTGCGGGCCGACGAGCGTCAAGATTTTTATAACGCGCCCACGATAATGTTTGTGGAATGAAGAAAACTTCACACAACAATAATCGCACAGGAAGTTATTAATTTATGTGAATTAACAGCACATTCCATTGTTATTTTATGACAGAATACAGTCAAGGAAGAAAGAAAATATTCTAAACTAAAACAAATATCAATGTCAATATTGGACGATTTTGACGTTTGGAGAAGGATGCAAAAACGACACCGCGATTTCTGTAAAACGCGCTTCACACTAACCATCCAAACCAACTTATCTCCGCGGCTGGTGTAAAAAAAAAGGCATCCAACCGTTAGCACTAGTTTTTACGATGGCAACACAGCAAAAGTGAATGGGTTTTTATCATATGGTAACATCATACGTCTAAATTGGAATACAAATGGCGGCTATGTCCCCGTCTGAGGTTTGTAAAAAATAATTTATTTATTACGATTTCCGTCATTATCACAAATTAATTTTACTCCAAAAAGTCCCTTCTCCCGTCTCTGAAACCGGTGCCGAGGATTTTTTACAGTGCGAAAATATGTTGTGTTTATTGTTACAACGCTGTTATGACAGTTTTCTTCAGATGATTTTTTTTGTGACAATTTCTTTTGTTGTGTTGTCCCCATAACTGATTAATTCTCGGTATACTGTTAGAAAACTTTAACGGAAATACTTTTAAATACTTTCTATACATTTTTCCTCATTAAGGTGACGTCTAGACTGTATCGCATTATGCATAATACCTCGTAACTTACGCATAACTTATGTTTTTTTTAGCGGAGATTACAGAAAGAACTAATGTCCCTGATGAGGGAGCCTCCACCGGGAGTCACCGTGGACGGAGACCAGGCCAGCCAAAATCTAACACTGTGAGTCAGAAACACAATTGTTATGTCAACTATTCTAATTAGATCTATTAATTTGGTGCATAGCACAGTATCACATCTAAAATAGAACATATTGATATCAATGTTACTGCTCAAATTCGTTCACATTAGTATTAAAACACTACACAAGCTCCTGTGATATAATAAGACACAAACAAGTCAAATATTTGTGTTTGGCACTTAGATATTATTTGTTGGTGTGTCATCATAGTGATGTTATTTAAATGCATGAGTGTCCTATTTGGGTAACATCTGTTATTTACTAGCCATTACATGCATAATAATGGGTATGTTATGATTGTTATCTATGTGTGCTCATACAAGGAAAAGATTGCAAGATTGCTCAGTTATTGTGTGGATCAACAATTTTTTTTGTACTGAATCAGCTTTGCTTAAGAATAGACATTAATTTTCATGGAAAAAAGAAGATAGTTGATATATACATCCTTCCTCTTTGTAATTATAATGAGGGCATTAGTAAAATAAAGAAAACCAGTCTCATCTGCATATTCTTAATTTTTATTCTGTCTCCTGAGTCACACGGATAAATATTCGGGGTATATTTTTTCATTATTCAGTGTGTAATCAATAAAAAGTAAATATTAACATACTGGCAATTAAGGCACCTATTACAAGATTATATTAAGTTCAATATTTGTAGCTTGAGACATATTGTAGACTTTAAAAAGTTGGTAAACTGTTACAATCTGCTGGGACACAAATGTCAGCCAGGAGACTAACCATGTGACTAAAGACATAATTTTAGTAAAATATATCTCTAAGTTATAAGGTGTACATTAATGAATTGATCTCTTGATGAACAAGCTGTTCATTAACAATAAATTGCATTTTGATTAATTAAGAAAGTAACTTTATTAGGTCTCTTGAGTCACAATAATGTCTCTTGGATCACAATTTCTTTACGAATGGAATGATGGATTTCTTTATAATGGGAATGTGAGCCATGGGATATTTACATGGTTTTCGTTGGTTTTTGTTATAGAAAATATTAAATTTATGCAAAAAAAGTTGGAACTGAAACATTATAGACCTAAGAGTAAGCATAGTAAGTATTCAATTACTTTAGAGAACTACAAACTGATAAAGTTACCCATGTGACCCAGTTGACACACAAGTAAAACATGTTCTCATTCATTGAGTCATGGACAACATGACCAAGCCAATTCAAATTTTTGGCAAAAGTGGAAGTGATCATATAATAATAATATTTATTTAATCAGACAACATAGGTCAATTGAGTCATTAGTGATTAGTTACTTATCCTACGTTAGTTTTACTAATTAATTATTTAACATTAATTGACATAATAAACCCGCTCAGCCTCAGGGTTTATTAGTCCCGCCATCCAGTGCCTTTGCAGACCGATCTACACACTATCTAGACACTATCAGTCCGATCCGCTAACACCCTCAGGATGCAATTGGGACCGTTCTGGATTCTGCTCCTGATTGATGCCACTTTTTTGCGCATTATGGCATGAAATCCATCCACGCGTGCATCGGCAAACATGCCCGACGCGCTACAGAATCTAGGCAGACCCAAAAGCACCCTAAACATGTTATTGTAGAGGACACGCAAGGCGCTGATTGCTCGTTGAGTGTAACTAACCCACAGGCCACTTGTATAAAAGGATTGACAATAATATACAGATCCTGTTCCTATTGGATTGTGCATGAATGCATTATCTGCATTGCACTTAGCTGTATTCTGTATCTTGTGACTCAGCAGACAGTCGTTTTAGTGTGGAGGTAGGGACAAGTATGAGTAAAATAATTTCAATACCTAAAATAAATAATTGCACGCACATTTAACAAAATGTAAACATTAGGTTATGTGTTCTGACTCATGAATAATTATAAGTGACACAGCAAGGCCTTTTTTTCAGGATATTGATTAACAATTGATTGGTATATGCTTTGGGGACAGTAATATTTAGTATGGCAAGCAAATTTTGTCGCCTCGGTCACTTTTCTTTGGTGGATCACCTTTTTGTTTTTTTTTTGTTGCTGTACGCCTCCCTTAAGGCGTTTGTATAAAAAATAGTTTACGTTAGCAGCGGTACTGCTTAATACGAAGGAACTGTTGATGAATTTGGAACTGGGTAGCGATTGCACCTATAGCTCAGTTGGCTAGAGCGACTGGCCGCGAGTGCCGGGAGGTCGCAGGTTCGAATCCTGCTCGGTGCCTAAATTTTTCAATTTTTCCTTCATTGTCAATTTTTTATGTGTTGTTACCTGACCCTTTGGCTAAGGCAAAAAAGTGGCGCAGTTTGTTTAAAAGTAAGCTAAGTACTACTAACATGCTTAGTAGATGGACCATTATGGAAATAACTTATAAGTACCTCAAATAGCATCAAATCACGTTTGTATTCGAATTTAGAAGAACTAAACGCTGTGTTGAGAGCGAGGCACCTAAATTTGTCCCTTCTGCTGTCAACACAGTGAATTCTCAAATTTCATAAAGGGTCGGCAACGCATACGTGACTCCTTCGGAGTTGCGGGCGTCTATAGGCTGCGGTGGCCGCTTACCATCAGGTGGACCGTACGCTTGTTTGCCACCGGCGTTGTATAAAAAAAAAACTAGAAGTAACCACGGCAACGCGTGGCACTAAAGTTGATTCACCCTCTTGATAAAAATATCATATTAATTTTAATATACATTAGCAAGCAATCATAGTGAGTCAATTTGATTTTTTGAACATGTACTTAAAAGTCGTTAACAGATAAGAAATTAGCTTTTAATTGAACCAAAGTGCTTAGGACACGATTTGACAGAAAATAGCGCCCTATTAACACATTTTAATTACATGGGATAGGTATACACGTGGTATATAAATAAAAATAAATATTTGTGGACAATTTTACACTAAGTGACGATGTACACACTTAAATACATAGAAAACATCCATGACTCAGGAACAAATATATATATTAATTTATTTTACGTTTTATTTTACCAACAAATTGTATTGAATTTAATAAATTGGATAGGGAAATATTTCTCTTTGGGGGAGGCCAGTAGTGGACGTCTTTCGGCTGATATGATGATGATGATGATAGGGAAAAATGAAATTAGCTGTGGCCAAATAAAACTCATTTGATTTGTTAGCTGTTAGGCCAATACGCTCTTCGTCCAAATTTGATTTCAACACTCATTTCGTCCAACTCGCATTTCGTCCAACTCGCGTTTCGTCCAACTCGCATTTCATCCAACTCGCGTTTCGTCCAACTCGCATTTCATCCAACTCGCGTTTCGTCCAACTCGCATTTCGTCCAGCACGCATTTGGTCTGATACGTCTACCTACCAACTCGCGTTTCGTCCAACTCGCATTTCGTCAACTCGCATTTCGTACAACACGCAATACGTCAACAAGTATTTGGTCCAAATAGGTACGCGTTTTGTCCAACAGTCAATTCGTCCAAAACGCATTTCGTCAAACTAGTCTTCCGCGTAAAAAGAAACCCCGGGTCAATTATACCTGGTTGATCCTCTTGCCGTGTCGGGAAAACAAAGAGTAGGGTAAGTTTATATCTGATCTAAACAAATCGTAAATTCTCTGTGTTGTCTCGTCATGGCAATTGAAGTCGTGTTCAGTGTTTGACCTGATCCCACGCACACACAATGTGAAGCTTAGGGTGGGTTGCACCAAACCGTCTGTAATAGTATGCGGTGTTCGTTAAAATCTGATTGTATGGAAAGTTTGACAAGTTTCTATGTGATGACAGTTGCCGGCGCCATATTTGACGATGACCGGCCTGTGATCGTATGTTGATGCAACCGACCCTTACACCAGTATACATCCGAACGACTCTCATCTTTACTACAGTACAAATTATGTCTAGGTACCATTTTCATCTTGTTAGAATAATAACTAGCGACCCGCCCCGGCTTCGTACGGGTGCACTATTTAATGGATGTTATTATTCATATAAACCTTCCTCTTCAATCACTATCTATTAAAAAAAAAACCGCATCAAAATCCGTTGCGTAGTTTTAAAGATTTAAGCATACATAGGGATATAGAGACAGAGAAAGCGACTTTGTTTTATACTATGTAGTGATAAAGATGTTTATTTCCAGTAGACAATAGTTTTATCATATTCACGCCGGCAGGGACCTCCACCGCGCGATCGCGACAACACTAACACATGTAGTCCCTATTCGTCCCGGTACCGCCGCACACCGGGTACAGCCAGTCCGACCCAGGTCGGGCCTAGCTGAGTTTCTTGCTGGACTCTTCTCAGCTAAGCTAGGTTTAGTGAACCAGCGATTAAACTCCCAGTAGCTCGATTCCACTCACATCTCAGATTCGGTTGAAACCGCTCAACCAATCTCACTGGAGCGCAAACTCTTAGAGTATTCCAGTGTTCCAAACCACACGCGTGGTCGTGTCGGAGGTATTCCCCTGGATTTTCCCCAGGCTGCTCTCCAACCGCGCACTCCTATCGCTTTATTGGGCCCGGCCTATAAAGCCACAGTCAGGTTAAAAAAAAACACAAACACGATAAACTCGTATTTGGCGCTGCCAAGTTCATCGTAAAATATTTATGCGTCACTTGCGTTAAATCTATCAAAATACTCTCCACAAATTGTACGTTGGTCGCGGCGCCTGCCCTCATTGGGCGATAAGGAATTACCCACTATTATCGGGTAATTAACCCAAATAATATGATAACTATGTTGGAATTAAATAAATTATTCATGAAAATAATCCTTTTTTATTTACGGCTTACAATAACACATGTTATTTGGTTCGTTTCGTTTCGTTCGTTATTTGTATCAACTTTGTGTATGTTTTAGCAAAATAAATGATTGATTGATTGGGTTTTCTTTCATACTCAATCATACATCAACTCATTCGCCATTCCAAAACAATTCAAACTCCATTCGAACGTTCCTTATTCATTATCTAGCAGCCAGCACCTTGCACAGCCATCAAAAAGTACCAATCCCACACTTTGCATTGACTTAACATCGTAATTTACAATGCCTACTCGATCTGGTAGGCTAGCACAACTTGCTGCCAAGTCGTATCTCGCGCGACTCCGTGATTCCTGTCTCGCTCAAACTGTGCGGAGTAGAAAGAGGAGCGTAGATTTTTCTCTACTCGCGTCGCGTCGCAGCGGCAGTTGTGCTAGCCCCGCTGTAGTTATCTATGTGCTGTGTCCGGGGGTCTATGATGACAAGATAAAGCATCTATCACTTTCTCTCACTACTTTATACAAAGTGACGGATGCTTGTCTTGTCGTTGATAACTAAGAGATACATGGGTGGTGGTGACGTGGTGAGTTGAGTCACCAGAACTCACGAGATTGCCCTTAAAGTGAAAGATCTCACTCCAACTGTTGCCACAAGAAATTCTCAAAATAATAAAGTTTGGCAACGGGGCTTGTGATTTGTTAAGTCGCAAGCGTCCTTAAGCTGTGTCTGCTTGTAATTACCATCAAGCATGCCCTATGCTTGTTTGCCGCCGTCGTGACTAAGCCCAAGGGAATTTTCGTCATTAAAGGGATTATTCCTATTCTTACAACCGTCCACGTGAAAGAGACGCATCTTTCACGCACGACAAAACGGGATGCAACAATTGCTTTTCACTACATAGTATAAAACAAAGTCGCTTTCTCTGTCCCTATGTCCCTATATCCCTATGTATGCTTAAATCTTTAAAACTACGCAACGGATTTTGATGCGGTTTTTTTTTAATAGATAGAGTGACTCAAGGGGAAGGTTTATATGTATAATACATGCCTCAGCATTGCACCCGTGCGAAGCTGGGGCGAGTCGCTAGTTTTATATATATGTCGATAAATATCTGGCTGTGTAAAGTTTTATTAAATTTCCTCTTGACCGAGTTTAGATGAGGTAAAATACCACCGTATTAACTTAATTGTGTCGTTTAACAATGCGTTGTTTTAGTAGGCTGAATAAAAAAAGGAAAATAAGACGACTTTATTTTTTTTCTATCCAGAAAATTTTCATCATGATTCGGCTTTTGTTAGTCAAAGAATCATGCAGTCAAGAATCACAAATGGGTCCAGTCACCTAGGTCCAATTCCCTGAATGTCCAGTCTGTCTATTTCGTCCAATTCCCAGAATGACCATTCTCCGAACGTCCAATTCTCCAGATGTCCAATTCCCCGAATGTCCAATTCCCTGAATGTCCAGTCTGTCTATATCTTAAAATTAATTATTATTGTTTCCTCGTCTATAGTCTGGACAGAACAGCGTTTCAAAGAACGAGATATTTTTGATTTCACGACCTTAATCAGAATCAGTTAGATATCAATTAGTCGTAATTATCTCAATGTTTTTGCAATCCGTCGGAGGCACCAATGTGTCAATTAGTTGTTAATCGGATTTACATCATCGATTCAATTAGATATCGGAAAGATGCTCGTTCATGGTCATGGCTTACTCACACTCACGCACTGTCAATGGAGGAAACCGGTCAGCGCGGTAAGGTAACGTTGTAGAAATAGGAAAATGATCAGCGAGATAACGATAGCCGTGGTCAGCTAGATAGATAGATAGATAGATAAAACATTTATTTGTTTGCCACATTCACACTCATTGTAACATGGGACAAATAAAAACAAAGAACGCAAAAAGACATACACAAGGAAATCAAAACTTAAAACAACACATATTAAACAAAAGAAGCAATTATAAAACAGGAATTAAAAAAAGAAAAGAAAATTAGGAACACAGTTTAAATAACATATCAAACATAGCTTAGGGGCGTCCATAGATTACGTGAAATGTTTAAGGGGGAGAGGGTGTCGAGTCGAATCTCATCTAATCTTACGTTGGAGAGAGGGGGGTTCTCGGCAAATATCACGCAATTTTTTTTCTGATTGAAACAAAAAAATATTATACTATTTTGGTCCATTTAATCCAGATTGTACACGCTTATAAGATTTAATCTTAAGCGTAATCGTAATACGATTAAGATTATTCACTAATTCGTTCGAAAGAGAATAATTTCATTCATACTTCGACGTTAACTCTCAGCAATATTTATTACTAGTCTTAACTAGTCGAAAATAAAAGCACGAAGCAATTTTTTTTTTTTTTTACAATAACAATCCAACGCGTTTACGTAAGAAACCCACATTTTAAAAAATCTCACGTGAGATTGGGGGATGGGGTTGAATAAAATCTCACGACATCTCACCAGGGGGGGGGGAGAGGGAGGGACAGAAAATTAAAAAAAACACCTCACGTAATTTATGGACGCCCCCTTATGAAGGGACACAACGCTTTTGTGCTTCCGATGGCACGTGAAATAGTTAATTTTGACGACCACTAGCTTAGTTGGTAGTGACCTTGCTTACGAAGCTGGCGGTACCGGTTTCGAATACCGGTAAAAGTATTTGTTTGTATGAACAGCTGTATTTTTTCCTTAGATATGGATGTGATAATATAGATAAAATATTTATTTGACATTTAAATGACATCAGTAATGAGGTAAATGTCAGAGCTCGGAACCGGTTTTTACTATTTTTGAAATATCTCCTAAGGTGCTTTTCATATCTCCATTTTTATTTTTAAATTTGTTTTTGTTAGCCTTCATCTATGATATAAATGATTTAAAATACGAAAAAATATCGTAAGACGCAATTAACCGAAATTTTTAACCGGTTAATTGTATGAAGACGAAACCGGTTTCCGAGCCCTGGTAAATGTCACGTATGGCGTACCACAGGGCAGTACCTTGGCCCCATGCTTTTCCTAGCTTACATCAATGATCTGTAGGTGCCAATTACACCTGATAAATGGTGAGATTTTTATGTATGCTGATGATACTGCCCTGATATGCCATGGGTACACATGGAACGACGCATTTCAGTATGCACAAAAGGGTCTGAATATAGTAATGAATTGGCTTTCCAATAATGTTCTCACCCTTAATGCACTCAAAACCAAATACGTGACATTTTCCTCCAAAACTGTTAATCACGTTCATTTTTCATAATAGCCCACACTTGTTTAAACCCCTATCTCCTAAATGCCACTGCCTTGCACTGGAAAAAACATCGTGTATAAATTATTTAGGAATCGCACTACATCAAAATTTTAACTTTCACAATCATATCGATCAAGTCACAGAATACGCAAACTTATTTAATATTTTCATCTTCAAAAAACCTACGACAGATTGCCTACACGAATATAATAAAAATAGTCTATTCTGCCTTGGTATAATCAATTCTCTCATATTGCATTTCCTTCAGGGGGTGGAGCACATAAAACTCACCTACTCACATTAGAACGAGCCCAGCGAGAAATACTAAAAGTCAGCTTGTGTCTTCCATTTCTGTACCCTATCTCACACCTTTACAAAAAGTGCAAAGTCCTAACTATCCGGCAACTACTCAACCATCTTAAAGATTTGTTTAAACGGGTCTAACGCGATATTTATGTATTACATTTGTTACCGACGTTTCGAACACGGGTTGCACCGGTCTTGGTCGCGGTTAAACTGTCGTCTCAGCAAGTTGTCAACGGAGTACACAACATTTGAATACCCTACAAAAGTCTATAAAAAAAACAAATCTTTAAGTATGTTTACAAAGCGCGAGCGTTTAAAATGTTATATAACAATTGAACCTCCAATTCATACAGAAAAACACTCACTGTTAACCTGATGATTCTCTCATTTTGACAAATAAGCGACGTGAAAATCGAGTATGCCCACATAAAAATGTTAACACACAGGATCCTTTGCATTCTTGGTAGATTCTTAAATATCTTATATAATAAGCTAACAGCCAACTATCCATTTACCCCGAAAGTAAATTATCCTCCAAAATAGTATTATGGAATGGCTCCTCAGACTGGATTATAAACGGCACCGTAAAAACTAATCATTCCAATTTCATAATGTAAAGCATGTCTATGCTTACCATTTGTAATAGATAACTTTGCAAGTTTATCTTCACTGTATGACATTAATTTTGTTATAATTGTAAACACGAAATTATTATTCTTTCTTGAACTGTAATAATAGTTTATGCAACTGATACATAATGAGAGGTCTTAAAACACGAGTGTGGTTTTATGAAACGAGCGTCAGGGAGTTTCATATTAGGATTACACGAGTGTTTTCAGGCCTAATTATGTACAGTTGTATACACTACTTTATCTACATCCGTACATTAAATCCTCTTTCATGTGTTGAGGCACCATTACGTTGAAAGTGCAGGAGTTCGAGTTCGTGAGCTCGTTGAAGTCTTTTTGAGCACGAGCCTGTATCGTAATGGGCGGAGATGGCCGTAACGATACCGTTTTTGATGCTGTTATGGCCATCTCCGCCCCGGACCGGCGCGATATTGTAAAGCTGGTCCTTACCTACACTTTTTGAGCACATACAAGAGGATTTACTGTATGGGTGTAGATAAATTTTTATTTTGACATTTTCAATGTTTGATTTTGAATTGCGTCTAATCGGAATCGTATTTTGAGTTTGCCCGATGTAAAAACCATGTTCACTACATTTTTACGCGGAGGAGGTCCAGTCCAGTCCAGAAGCTAGTATATTACAATGTATGTTTGTCCGCAGGTGGACAGTACACATGGAAGGCGTCCCCGGCACACTGTACGAGGGCGAGAAATTCGTCCTGCAGTTCAAATTCACCAACAAGTACCCGTTCGATTCTCCAGAGGTCAGTAACACTGAGATCTTCACTTTACAGCAGGCTTTGTTAAACTGAGGTCCATGGGAAGGCTACTTATCAAAGTGCATCTCGTGTTTATTACCTAGAAATTAGTATCTAGAATTTCGGAAAGGGTCCAGGGCTCTTCAAAGGGGCCTATGACTAGATGAAGTTTAAGGCTCGCTTTTATAAAGATCCGTTAGACCTTATGTCGGTTTGTTATGTCAAAAAATGTACTGAGTTACTAAAGTTTGATCTGACATTTGGTCTAACGGATATTTATAAAACCCGGCCTAAGAAACCCTGCTTTCCTGGAAATACTATGGCATCTACGGATTGTGCATCGCTCGGCAATATTCTCCATCAAAATCGGGAATATTTGCCTGACTTGGCTGTTTGCCTCTACTCATTGTGTTTTTATACTGTACTATGTCCTTTAATTGAGGTGTGCAATAAAGAGTATTTGTATTACGTCATATCTATTCTATCTGTAATACTTCATTTATCACCTCTTAGTAACTATCTTATTCATCATCATATATTTAAGAGCCTAGCCTAGCTCTTGTCGGTGGAGTAATCGCCATTGTTCTGTTCTCTGCCAACGCTTATGCTCCTGATACGACATTACATCGACCTTCTCTTTTGCTTGATCTATAAACGGACGTCGGTCTTCCTCTGCCCCCCTCTACCTTTCTTTCAATTATGGTTCAGGTGCCCCAGCATGTTTCCTCTTCTGTTCTCTATCGTCCTCAAAGTCAATCTCTTCTCTCCTATCGAATCCTAGATCTATTCAGGATCTGTGAGATCCTGTAATTAGCTTTTCTGTTAATATGCATCTTGTTACATTGTTGTTGCTGCTGTTGGTTCTGAGAATATAAATAAATATATAAATTCTTTTCGTTTGTTTTTCTTTCTGTCTAGCTTATAGCTTCCATTCGCCGCCAGCACCACATCTCGATGACACTTAGTCTGTATCTATCTCGCTGAGTTATTGTCCACGTCTCGCTTCGATACAATGCTAATAAATTTTGGCTCTAAAGATCTATCTTATTATATATTATATTTAGCACAATTACAATTTAAGGAAACTGTAGGTCTTATGTCAACTACAAGCATTTCTGTACACTTTTTTTTTTATATGACCGTTTGTTTCTTTTTATAAATAAATAAATATATAAATAAATAAATAAATAAATAAATAAAAGTTAAGGGCTACTAAGCTTAATTTTGGATTGGACCAGTAACCCCCATAAACGTGTCTCCGTTTCTATTTTTTTTTTTGCATTATGATAATACATGTTACTAATTCTATCGTTGTTTTATCTCGTAAGCGGCAATATTTGGTTAGATACGTATTGTATGCAAGAGTTCAATTCGCGATTACCGATAAGACCCGATAAGATTACGGAACTAGGTTTGAATACTGCGGCTTCATTACTGACCGAAATATTTGCCATTGTTTATAGATTGAGGTAAATCTTAAAAACTTGATTCGCAAGTTCAGTGAATCCATAAACGTCTTGTTTTTTGTCGTGAAGGTGACCTTGTAGTATCTAGAAGTTATGATTCTTATACATATAGAGGTTGTTACGGTATGAGACTGGCGGTGTAGGTCAGTGTAAACGAAATATAAACGCTACCGGTATGAAATAACGATATCGATATTTTTCATAGGTGTACTGAAACCGAAAAAATAACGGTATTCAACAGGTATTATTTCGGTACCAGAAATTTTCGAACGTAACTTTTACGATGGGTACGTATGCGCGACCAACAGCGAACAGAAGCGACTATTAACTGAAATTGAATAAAAATGGGTATTTTAGGCGTACAGCCAATAACTAGCGCTGATTGGTTGGCGCCGTTGCCGGCACCCTCGTAAAGCCCAAACGATACCTTAATGAAAACGGTTCAGTTATCGAAAAAAATAGCGGTACCGTTATAACATATTCCGCTATCGAAAAATATCTTTATCTACACCCATACAGTAAATCCTCCTTTATGTGCTCAAAAAGTGTGGGTAAGGACCAACTTTACAATATCGCGCCGGTACGGGGCGGAGATGGCCATAACAGCATCAAAAACGGTATCGTTATGGCCATCTCCGCCCATTACGATACAGGCTCGTGCTCAAAAAGACTTCAACGAGCTCACGAACTCGAACTCCTGCACTTTCAATGCAATGGTGCCTCAACACATGAAAGAGGATTTAATGTATGGATGTAGATAAAGTAGTGTATACAACTTTGACGACCGGTTTAGCCTAGTGGGTAGTGCACCTGCCTGTGAAGCTGACGGTCCTGGGTTCGAATCCCGGTCAGGGCAAATATTTGTGTGATGAGCATGAATATTTGTTTCTGAGTCTTGGATGTTTTCTATGTATTTAAGTATTTATATCTATTAAATATATCGTCGTCTAGTACCCATAACACAAGCCTTCTTGAGCTTACTTTGGGGCTAGTTCGATTTGTGTAAGATTGTCTTCTAATATTTATTATTTATAACTGTACATAATTAGGCCTTAAAACACTCGTGTGATCCTATTATGAAACTCGCTGACGCTCCTTTCATAAAACCACACTCGTGTTTTAAGACCTCTCATTATGTATCAGTTGCATAAACTACTATTCGCGGTATCGAAACCTAACCGAAACGAAACGGTATGACGTCATACCGTTTTAAAACGCTCCGTTTATTTTCCGGTTATGCAGTCCCTGGTTGATGGTGATGAACGCTCTGACGCCTGACAGTAGGAGCCATCACATAGGAGCGCATTATATGAATGTGGGCATATTAAATGTATGACCGGTGTCGTTCTGTCGCTTCACGAGTAACGTCACAGTCCAGTATGAATCCGGCTTCAGTGCACACTAGGGATGTTACGGAGGTTCGACTTCGGCTCCGATATACCGAAACTTTCGGCTGAATTCACACCTCCGGCTTCGGTTTCGTCTAATTTGAAGCGAACACCTCCGGCTCCGGCTTCGGTTTCGTCTAATTTTAAGTGGAGGTTTAAACGGAGCCGAAAAGCAGTTATTACACTATCCTGAATCAGCCGTCCTAACTAGGACGCGAGGGAGGGGATAGGAAGGAAGCTTTTAGGATCCTTGCTTCCTGAATGCGATTACACGTTCCTGAATCTGCTTCCTAGCTCAGTCAGGATTCTGAATTCAGGATGGTGTAATAAGCGCTCAAGTCAGCGGCCGCGGCACGCGGCGTGTGCCTACTGTGCCTAGGTGTGCAAACAGGTTTTGACTTGTCTCCCCAGGAATTACCCCACCTGTTTTACGACGATTGTTTATTACTCATTCGTTTAGTCATCAATGTTTTGGTTCACGAGTTCACGTCACGGCCTGCACTACCTCCACCTTCACCTCCGGCTCCGGTTTCGGATTCGCTTTCGGTTTCGTTAAAACAAATTTGAAAACTCCGGTTTCGGCTTCGGTTCCAATAAAACCACCTCCGTAACATCCCTAGTGCACACTCGATACTTAGCACTGCACTCGGTTACATAACAAATTATGTACCAAGTCGGGTTATTAATACATCGCTTTATATGGATATATTCGCGTAGCAATTAGCATTAACTAGCAACTCGGTGCGAAGGTCTGTGTGTAATTTTTTCCGTATAATATTATGTAACGAATGTATATTAGATTTGCTAAGAGGCGATAGCTCTCCCTGTTGCGATTTTCATCCCAGGATTTGACATATATTTATTCTCCTCACATAATCCTACATTATACATTACAACAAAATTACATGTGGCATTTTTGCAACTAAACTATGTATCATAAAACAACATACATCCTCTTTTTCCTAGATCATACAGTAACCGTATATATATGTATTTTTTTATTTATTGCTCTTTTTTTTTAAAGACTTAATCTAATATAAGGCTTCGCCAAACTGCGGTGCAGTTTTTTGGCGAATAAATTAAAAACAGTCGTTCCTTAACATCTACTATTACCTATATCTATTACTACTATTTGTTTTGCCTGCACTTTTTACTGTTCGATACTGACTTGCTTCTTTATTCTTATTACTAGCTTTTGTTCAAACCATGCACTCTAAGGCTATGACAGTATAACAGCGTTGCGACTTGCATTTCTTGCAAATTGCAACATCTTGCCGAGTCATAGCCTTTTCTTTATTGCACACAAGACATTGCTGGAATTCCCTTGTGACCTCTGTGTGCGATGAACCTACAATTATTGTATTTTTTAAGGCTGTGTAAAACAGTTGTGTATAGTTGTAAGACATATCATCACTACATAGTATAAAACAAAGTCGCTTTCTCTGTCCCTATGTCCCTATATCCCTATGTATGCTTAAATCTTTAAAACTACGCAACGGATTTTGATGCGGTTTTTTTTAATAGATAGAGTGGCTCAAGGGGAAGTTTTATATGTGTATAATACATGCATCAGCATTGCACCCGTGCGAAAGTGACTCAAGGGGAAGGTTTACATGTATAATATATGCATCAGCATTGCACCCGTGCGAAGCCGGGGCGGGTCGCTAGTATCTGTATAAAAGTCTTGTTTTGTTTGTTCTATAGAATAATAAATAATTTTCTTTCTTTCTTTCATATCGCCATAATTTGACTTAGGAACTAGCTGTGCTACGTTGTCTTTGGGTTAATGTCAAATTTTCTTTCTCCCCAATAAAATAAAGTAACCTTGTCTATCCCTAGGGTTAGAGGGTGAGTCGATCCGACAAAACGACTTTAATTATGGCCACGGCAGCTGTCACACAATTAGATTTAAGGAGCGCTTACGATTACAGAAGCCTTAGTATGAATTGTGTGCAATTTTTTGAAGTATATGGCGATTTTTCAAACGTCCAGATACCCTCAGTCCTTCACTCTACCGAAACATTTTTTAAAGAAATCTGCTTTGACAATCGTGCAGACATATATTGAGATATTATTATAATATTGTGGACAGGAAAGGTTAAATCACCTGTAAATAAGGTCATAAAAATACCCGCCTTCGCTGTTACGCAATTTTACAAGGGATATAATCGTAAAAATAACTACTTAACGAAAATAAATCGCGCTAGTAAAATTTATTACCTATTCATTTGACAGTATCTTTATATTACTGCTGACGACCGTTAATATCATTCTCTTAAACATGCTCGGAAATATCGTCCTTATATCCGGATAATTGTTTCTCGTAATTTGTACATGCCTCGCTGACACTCGGCCGTTATCAGTTACTCGTCCCCCAAACACGTACTTACTTCCCGACCCTTTGTAGGTCGTTAAGTTAATATTAAACAAGACAGGCTCGCACACCATGCAGTAAAAATAATCATTACGAGTAATTCGCATTGCAACGAACGATGATGAACTACGGTAATTATACTAAATACAATCTAGATTCAATCTAGATTTCTACGTACACGTTAGACAATTTATTTATGACCCAAATATATCATTATGACTTTCTTTTTCATATTGCTATAATAAACGCATTTCGCACAGATTACAGTTTAATCGTTACCCAAATATATCATTACAACTTTCTTTTTATATTGATATTATAAACGTAACACCTAACTACTCTCCTTCTTCCTTATGTGTGTCGATATCTTCCTCACCTGCAACTGTATCTATGTTTGCTTCATCACCTCGTTCGATTTCTTCGCCATCAACAATGTCTATTTCCTCGCCTTCAAAGGTTTCCCCTCCTTCCGCTTCATCTTCTGCGAATTCTGCGCTGCCCTTCTCTGCTTCTAGCCCCTCTTCTGCAACGTGCTCGTGCGTTTCTTCTTGGTGATCATCTGTCTCTTTTTCCGATGGAATTAACATTGACTCTCTCTTTTGAGCGTAAAACAAGTCCTTCAAGATCGCTCTTTGCACCTCCAGTTTGCTCTGTTCCAACTGCTGATCGATGTCAGACATATCATTTTCTTCTGCTTCTTTATCGCTGTCACTGGTGGTCGACTTCGTCGAGGTCACAAAAGATAGGAGACTTGCTTTAGCCTGGCGGTCATTTTGAGGATCGGATGATGCTGGTATAATTTGTATACTAGGTATTGTCTTGAGACTGCCCAAATCCGACGTAGAAGAAGATTCTGCAAAGCATTTGAAACTTTCTTCCGACTCTTTAGATGTCATAACGCTCGAAGCCTTAGATATTCCAGATTTCTCGGATTTTGGTTTTGGTACAAAGCCGAGGTCGCCTTTTTCGTATATTTTCTCAAAAGAGACTAATGTTTCTATAGATTCCGCTCGTAGCGTGTCCCGGTACTGGGTCACGATTGCCAGGAGACGTAATAGCAAATCCTGTCTGCCCATGATCCCTCGGTCCATGTCTGATGTAGCCCATTGGTCTAATTTAAGAGCCGACTGGATGTTTATTACAGCGTCCTTCAGTATGTTTTTCAGTTTCTTATTTTCCTTGGTAACCTTCGATGCGTGCACAAGGTATTTACTTTGTTCATCCATTCTCCCATGCAAGTGTTGTTCTAATATTCTTACTTTTAACATCAGGTTATCGTTTTCTTTTGTCAGGTGTTGTATATTTGCCTTTAGACGATCAATGTCGTCGTTTTGAACTTGCATTAGAGCTTTGTCCTTCTTTATATTATGTGTGATTGATACGAGTTGATCTATTAACTTCACGTGGGCCATATTTTTCTTAATAGCTTCGTCACGCTCTCCTTCGGCCAACTCCTTCGCAATTCGAGCAGCTTGCTCTCTTTTTTTATAATTTTCATTCTGATTAGCTAATTTAGCTTGAGCTGCCAACATTTTCTCTAACTCGTTGTTAATAGCAATGTTTTCTCTGATAACCCTATGAGTGGTCGCTGCGATTCTCAGTTCTGTGCCATCTTGGAAATCCTGTGCTAGTTGCAATAGCCGATTCTCCATTTCTTTTTTTAACGTATCCTTTCCAATGACAAATTTCTTTTCAGTTTCGTATAGTTTTCTCTTATACATCATCTCTTGATCTTTGAGCTCTCGTTCCTGTTTCTCAAACTTCTTCATTAAAATGTCTCTAGTAATTCTAAACTCTTCCATCGTATTGAGTTTACTAGTTAAAAGTTTACTTTCAGAGGTGAGTTGCTCTTTCATAACTTTAAAATTCGTCTCCATTTCAGCGACAGTCGTTTTGAATTGCCGTGTTTCAATTTGCCTCGTTTCTTCCAAGCTCTTGACATTGTTTTTTAACTCGTTAATTTCCTCATTATTTTTGTTTATAGTTTTCTTTAAGTATGCTATAATATCGGCTCTGTCTTTGTCCAATGTGTCGTAATTTTTCTGTAGTTCTGCATTTCGTACTTCATACTCTTCGAGTGTGCTACGAAGTCTCGCGACTTTTCTATTGGCTTCAGCTAATTGTAGTTCAAGGAATGTCCTCTCAACTTCAGTAAACATTGGACCCTTAGGCTCTGCCGGCTTGTCAGTTGTAGTTTTCTCATTTTTGCGTTTGTCTTTTTTCGGTGCCATATTTGGTTATACTTTTGTGACTGTAAACGTATAAAAACCACATTTGCCGTTTGTTGTGACAGCTGCCGCGAATAGTGATGATATTGTTTAGGTGGTCTCGACCGCCTAGTTACGTTATCTGTCTATGTACAAGTAGCAGATATTCTTTTGTTTTGGTCAAATTTATTAACATAATGTGTTGTATTTAAGTATGCAGTGGGTTATTTTTCTGTGCAGCCGACAGTACTACATAAGCATTATTAACTGACCATTCCTGAACCTTCTTCCAACGAGATAAGTTCTACCTATATTCGTATTCATTAATCCATAAATCGTAAAAGTTATACATGTCAGTTGATTATTATTAGTAGGTATAGAACAAGTAATTAAATTATGTCTATTAAATAAATTTAAATTAAGTGCGATATTTATGTAGGGAATTATAATGTCAAGAATACAATTTCAGCAACATGCAAATAAAAAAATTACATATTTTTATATTCGTCTCATAAAAAGCATTCGACGTTAGCCATTTTTTTTTAAATCATTTAGAAATGTAATATCAAGTAGAATCTCCGTAGTGACAGTGATCTCTAACATGACTGAAACTTTATATTACAGGTAACGTTCATAGGCAACAACATCCCAATCCACCCGCACGTTTACTCCAACGGACACATCTGTCTGTCCATCCTCACGGACGACTGGTCGCCGGCGCTCTCCGTGCAGTCCGTCTGTCTCTCCATCGTGTCCATGCTGTCCAGTTGCAAGGAGAAGGTAACTTGTAGCTAAAACGGACACTGTCCAACCTCACGGACGATTGGTCGCATAAGTGTAACTAAATCTTGTAAACTCTTGTACTGTCTGTGCATACAAGCTGTCTGAAGAAAACTAATTTTAAATTGTTTTAACCTGTCGTCTCCCTGTGCCATGTATCCCAGGGATTTATAATGGCAGGCTTGACATGAAACTAGCGCCGTATTGCACCGTCGCTTGACGGTCCCTGGGCCCCCGGACTTTTATTATGTACACTTGACACCGACGCGTAATCCAGGGATAGCACCCACAAGTGAAAAAAATCTTTATTGGTAAATAAATACGTTTTATATTCCAATGGGCGTATTCCATTACAAACCTAAGGAAATTAGAGCTACACATTAATATGATATATTTTGTATAGTTTTATTTATAATTATTTTAACTGACTTATCTATCTCCTGTTTCCAGAAGCGGCCACCAGACAACTCGTTTTACGTTAAAACTTGCAGCAAAAATCCTAAGAAAACGAAATGGTGGTATCACGGTGAGTACCAATACCAAAAACATTAGAAAGGAACATGTCGACCGGAACGTCTCTGTCTGTTCATTATTTCGCTTTGATCTTGGGAACGGTTTTAGTAGGAGGTATATTTAAAGCAAATACTCGCATACGAAATGTTACAATACAATACAAACGTTTATTGGTAAAACATGGTCATTTTACATGTCATCGTTACATATAGAGGGTGTAACAAAAATATTGAGAGTTTGTATATATTCTGAGTAGGAAAAAGTAGAAGAAAATTTTTTTTCACGCAATAAATTTTTGGCCTTTGTATGGACAGTTAGCTTACATGGACGACCTGCCCAAAAAAATTTTTGGCCCTTATTACAATATATATAAAGTGCACGAATGGTTAAAATTGTTGGCGATGGTAGTACAACTGTTGTATTCATTTTAATTCCAGACACTGTTTACCTCTGTTTATATGTATATACTATATGCTATTAATACTAAAAATTATATTTATTTAATCAGACAACGTAGGTCCATCGAGTCGTTATTGATTAGTTACTTATCCTATGTTAGTTTTACAAATTACTATTGCTTTGTATTTTTATTGATGTGTGCAATAAGGCTAATAAGTATATTGTTGTACTCCTTTACAGATGACTCCGTGTAACCACCACACTGGGCTGTATCGAGCATGGACGATATGTGAAGTGACAGTTCCGTGGTCAGTGTATATAGTGCGCGTAAATTTCAAGTACAGTCGGTCGCGTCTTGTGTAGCCATAGCCGTGCATTACAGCTCTGTCGCGCCTTGTGGAGCCATAGCCGTGGATTACAACTCCGACGCGTCTTGTGTAGCCGTGGCCGTACATTGCAATTCAGTTGCGTCTTGTACAGCCATAGCCGTACATTACAGCTCAGCCGCTTCTTGTGCAGCCATAGCCGTGCTTTACAATTCAGTCGCGTCTTGTGTAGCCGTGGCCGTACATTGCAATTCAGTTGCGTCTTGTACAGCCATACCCGTACATTACAGTTCAGTCGCGTCTTGGGCAGCCATAGCCGTGCATTACAACTCAGTCGCGTCTTGTGTAGCCGTGGCCGTACATTGCAATTCAGTTGCGTCTTGTGCAGCCATAGCCGTACATTACAGCTCAGCCGCGTCTTGTGCAGCCATAGCCGTGCATTACAACTCAGTCGCGTCCTTTGTAACCATAGCATGTCATTTGAAATCTATTAACCTTTTAACATAGCTTGGGCACGGTGACATTGACATCCCAGTACAAAGAAAGTCATGTTTCAAGTTTTAAGGTTATATATTGTACTAGATGACAGCTAAATGACAGGTGTAAAAGCACCCAAGATATGTTAAAAGGATAGTAATCCTTGAAAGTAACAGTGAAATCCATGTTGATAAAATACTGTCATATGGTTAGTAGCAGGCACAGTAGCCAAATATATCGCAACACATTTTAATTACTGAAGGCGGTACTAATCGGTATTTCTCAAATTTAATTTCTGCGATCAACCTACTCCTTCAATTTTTCGATATTTTCTTGGTTTGCGGAGTTTAGACGCAGATAGAAATCGGGAAAATGATCGTAATTATTCGCTAGAATTGTGGTACTGTTTGTTATGTGTAGTTGCAAAAATGTTCCTGAAATATTATAATGGTATGAAAAGGCACCTATTGTAACGACAATATGTATAAATACCTGTTTCACTTGGTTATAACAGCTATAGAGTCTGGCTAATGAAATCTGAGACTAGAAAAGAGCGGAAATTTAAAAAAAATCCACGTATTGCAACACTGTGTATAATGTGACAAAACAATTATGATACTTGTGCAACAAGATAAAATGTTTGCACTAAGGTGTCTTCGAGTAATTTCGAATGTCGGGTAATTCCGCAAATAACAAATACCAGTCTAACTAAGCGATTTTATTGCTTCTCATCATCATCACCATCAAAAAGAAATGTTATATTTTTTGTTGATGTTTGGCAGTGCAACAAAATCACTTAGACAGGAATCTGTTATTTTCGGAATTACCCGACATTCGGAATTATCCGAAGACACCATACATAGTTCAGTACATACTGTGCTATAACTTTATTACCAAAACGAAGATTTATTATGTTTAAATATTCAGTCTGTTATGGAAGTAGCAATTCATGAGGAATAATGTACCTACTATGATACGATTTGCTGTATCCTGTTTCTGTCCCGTAAAGGATCAAGCAATGTTTGTCTCCATTGACACGGAAATTAAGTGACGTTTGACACATTTGACGTAGATATTATAGTTGCCAGTTAAAAAGTTTTAAATTAATCTCAGCCTCAGCTTTCATTAGACAGACTCTAAGGCCCGATTTTATAAAGATCCGTTAGACCAAATGTCAGAACAAATCTCAGTAACTCAGTACATTCTTTGACATAACAAACCGACATAAGGTCTAACGGATCTTTATAAAACCGAGCCTAAGAATCTTATTGTCACATGGAAGCATAAATGCCATGGCAGTTTAGAACTTCAAACGTGTTAAATTAATCATAATGCTCAAGTAATATCTGTAAAAATTAGTGTGACAAATTTATAATTATAATTGTGTGTTAAATTGTGAAAAATCTCGGATTATACCTATACAAAACGCGAGCGACACTTACCAATGGGAAATCGTATTTCGTCAGTGCTAAATAAATGTAAGTAGCATAATAGGATATGAAATGAAATAAATGTACTGCTTAATTTCTTTTAAATTGTCTGTCGAATTGAAATTGTATATAAATATATTTATAATCAACCAGAAACATAATCATAACTAACTAACCGAATTTATTAATGTAACTTGTGAAGACTTTGTAATGATTTATAAATATTTATTTAGTATTCCTTGATTGAGTCATATTTTTAAAGTCTGTACCTAACGAATGTGTATTCAATTCATAATAATCATGCCATAAATTTACACGTGCAATTGTTTTTTAATTACCTGTGTAGTAAAAAATTAATTAATGATAATGTTTCTGGTTCTTTTTTATTATCTAACTGCAGGTATCAGTTGTAAAAACTTTTTGACAAAATAAAATGACAGATGATTACTGTAAATATTTTGCCAAAGAGTTCTGTTACTATCCGCTTTATACGTTTTGCGTTTATAAGAGCAAGTTTAAAGATATACATTATTTTACAGTAAAAAACCTTGATATGTATTTTTAGAACCAAGGGTTTTGATTTGTGTTAAACAAATTCATGGTAATAAGTGTGACACGACTTCATGTAATCGAAATACCTGTTTTAAGTGTGATATACGGACCAGGAAGCAATGTGATATAAATATTTCGCATAATACTTCAGGATATATATGTAAGGTTGTCGGAAAAAAACAGTAATATTCAGTCACAGGTCTCCTAACTGTATCAATATTATATTTTTTATTAGGTCGTGTTACAAATTGGTGCCGAGGGCCAAGATAGAAAAGATGAGTTGTCATTTCTGTAACTAGCTCTATAGTTACAATCGAGTTCATAAATATGTACGCTCCCATAGGGTCACACATATCTAAGCAACTTTGTCATTTTTAGGGCCGTTTTTAACCCTGCCAGTGGAGATAACATCACATTTGTCGGAACTCAATATGAGCTATACTTTATCTACATATGAAAATATTGGAAGTGGTTCGAGTGGTTTTACATTGTGTGTGTGTGGATTTGATTATTTGAAACAAAATATGTGTATACTTTATTTGGTTACTATAGCACACTTCTATAGTAACATAATAAAGTACATATTTTGTTCTGTGGGCAGTTATGTAACAGTAGCATTAAAGACTAAACTGCATTATTGCAATGATGACAGTAAATATTGCGTATTGATGATAGTAATCGATAGAATATGTTAAGACTTACATCTTCGAGAATTTGCTGATAAAATCGTCATGTAGAGAGAACTAAGACTCGTCAAAGCCAGTGACAACCTTAGGAACAAATTACTCCGGATACAGAACAGAATACATGAGTGATATACCTAGCATGCTCAGGAAACCATATCTAACACTAAAAAGTTAAAACCACTCAATACGTAAGTCTGATAAATCCAATGAAATCGAAACCTGGGACACGGAAAATAAATGTAACGACCCCCCACATCAAGTTCATATCGAGTTTAGATTGGAAGGAGCCGTCTGATGTAGAATTGGTTTAGTCTAAAGTTAATTAAACGGTAGATATAGTAACAGATAGCGAGGATTTAACGGATATTGCCAAAGAAACGAAAAGGCCCATGAAATTGGCCAACAACGAGACAATTGTCATTGATTATTGTTTCGAGAATTGGGACGTTAAATTCTGCCAAAAAGGTCAAATTAGAAGCAGATGTAGTGTCCGAGATAGAGAGCGAGCTATCGATCCGAAGGATTTGAATTCCACGTTTGTTTGTTCATATAATTGTTATCACTTTGCCCATACACATCTTTTAGAACTCGCCGGTACCAGTTTGGCACCAATTATCAATTATTAATATACTCTTAAGAATTCAAATATTTGAAATTTGGTTATAAAAACCGGAGACCTGTGAACTTGATGACATAATATAAACTCTTAACTTCCTGGTCATTATTATATTGTAATATACTCACATAATTAAGTGCGGATTTTAAAGTCTTGAAATTTACCAGCATAATTTGGAAAGTGTAAAAGTTGCCGCCGAAACTGAATTTATCCATATCATCACATTAAATGGTGATATTTTCGAAATAAGATGGTACGTTTGACTTGAAGGCACAGCAAATAATGACAAATCTATCTAGTGCCCAACTAAGTATTGTACAATGGGTAGGTACTAGACACACACACGTATATCGTCGGGTGACACCCGATACTCGCTCAGGCGCGGATCCAGGATTTTGTTCAGGGGGGGGCACTTTCGAACTTTCCGAAAATGAAACTGACTTTTGATAAATGTTTTTATTGTCAGAACATATTTCCTACGTCAGGACATAGGCAATTGCCCTCCCCTGACACAGGCTTCAGGGGGGGGGGAGGGGGCAATTGCCCCTGTTGCCCCCCCCCCCCCCTGTATCCACGCCTGTACTCGCTAGCAAATCTGTCATTATGCTTAGAAACCTCGTATCTAAGTAATGAAATGCTGAAATACGAGTTTTATGTAAATTTGTAAGTTGAATTTTGTTGCTTAGTGACTTTTTGTTGTCAACCGACGATATACGTACATAAATACAAAGAAAACATCCATGACTGAACAAATATTCGTGTTGATCACACAAATAAATGCCCTGACCGGGATTCGAACTGAGGACCACCGGCCTCATTAGTCATTAACTTTGCTGTACCTCCCTGTTAAATGATCAAATGGCGAAAATATACAACTAATAATTCAATATCTACATGCACCATCTTTGTAAAACAAATAATATATAAAATGTCCTATCTGTAATTAGAAAGAGTTTAATGGTGTAGGTCTTATAATATAACCTTTTTACGATTATGCGCGAAAGGGTTATGTACCTAAAAAGACGTATACGCCATTATCACAAGTTCTTTACCATCCTAAAGCCTTGAAGGGTCAATTTTATTGCACAATAAAAGAACCCTCTCATTCAGTCCTATGGAGTACGACTGAGAAAGGTATATGGTATTGTGCAATAACTTGATCGGGAGGCGTAACTGAGATTGCATCTGTTAGGATTCGTCAATTAAATTTGATTTAAAGCAGAGAGTAGAGGTATAATGGAATGCTAATGTAGGATTCACTTCAAACTTACTAGAGTCAAAGGGATTTGAACTTTCTGCACATTTGTTACGTTTCATATTTAAATGACAGCGCCGCACGCTCGCGGCTGCTCACGACCATTGCCGATGTCATTATGAAATCTAACTTATGTATTATGGTTCAAGTGCCTCTAACTCCTTAGAAGAGTTCGGTATTTTGAAGTAAATTCTATAATAAGGTTAAAGAAATAGTCATGGTGTAATATCAGTATTATTATAAATCATGTAACCAGTCGTCTTCCGGTCCCTGGGATCCCAGGGATCATAACAAAAGAATTCTATTGTTTATTCTTTTCGCCGGGTGACGACGGCTCACTCCGGGCGACATGCTTCGAACTTTTCGTGGGTCGCAAGTTTAAATTCAAGTCTTATTATAGTTGGACGCTTTTATGCAATAATGTGTGAACCTACTATAAGTTTTCCTATTACTTATTTATTTATTTGGGAAACAAACAGGCAAAAATATTACATCAAGTTGATCATAATAAACATAACATTAGCCAAACAGTTTCCACTACTGACTAATACAAACTCTGTTGCTCAGACCAAAAAACGGAACTTCAAAATAACACAATATGCTAAGAATTGATAATTTACACAATGTGACACAAGATAAACATGCATGTATTTAAAGAATTACGATACCTACAGATCATCATTCAAGACATAACACTTAAATTGTTAGTTTTTTTTAATTGCTTTTAATTATTATTATTATTTATTTTTTTTTTTGTTTTGTTTTTTTTTTTGTTTATTACGTTGACACATTATTGTGTGGGTGGATCAACTATTCCTTGTTGCTCGTTACCATGGTTACGTCTCCTGAGTCACTCTTTAAAACTGTGATTTTATAGGGTTTAAATCTACCAAACATGAGTTTTAGCGATGAGCATAAATCCATTTGGACATGGGTCATCTCTAGACCATGCCTGAAGGCCATATTATAAACATTTTTCTAAGAAACTCGACTACTGTTGTCTCCTCGGTGACGGGAAAGAATAACAACAAGAAATCGTTGATTGACCCGCATAACAGCATCCAGTTATTGCACAATTCATGATGGCTCGTGGGTTTCGTGAGTTGAATGCTAAAGTACAATTTTCACGGCAGGAACTTAATAACATTAGCTCTATTATAACTCGCTCTCTGTTTAGTGTAAGTGTTGATGTCTCAAATATGTACCGTGCCGAGTCATTTTGGAGTTGTTTAAAGAGCCGTACCGGAGTAATTTTGGAGTTTTTATTTAAAGAACCATTATCGGTGGAGAGGAAATCTATCAGTGGAACATGGCGGCCATGTATGTGCTGAAGATAGATATATTTTAATTCGGCACCAATGACTGACTTGAAGGTTGACTCTGGTCCATAATCCTAACAATTTTCCTGGTTGTACCCAATGTAAGCTGTGCCTTTACCATGAGTTTACATGACCGTACTCGCTAGCGACTGCGTAAATGTGTATGGGCAAAAGTACAGCGCCTCTGGCGGTTACGCAATGGAACTAAGAATCGGCATACTAAATCGTTTACGCAGTCGCTAGCGAGTACGGTCATGCAAACTCATGGTAGACACGGGTCTGCATCGGCAAACTTCACTCTGTAACATTGTACAGACGACGGCAAAAATATGTTTACACTGCACCTTATTCCATTGTAATAAGGCGAAAAATGTAAACGTATTTTTGCCGACGACTGTACGACAAATAATTTAATTTATACTCAATTTGTATTATTTCCCACTGTTTATTTCAAATTGCTTGATTACGGTGAAAGCTCTTCATGTGCGTAGTTATTTTGACGCTGACTGTACCACAGGACAGTAGCCAATAAAAACAACAATAATTTGTATATGAAAACTTATTTAAACCAGGACCAGAAATATATGAACGTGCCATGTTGCGGAATTTCATTGGAAGTAATTTTTTACACTGGCAATAATTTTGATCATAGGTTGTCACTGTTGTCAGTGTCACTGTGGTGGTTTAGGTTAACCCCCGTATTCATAAACGTCTATCAAACCTATATTAGTTTGTCCTTATCTGTCACTTTGACACGTGCTTGTAAGACAGTGACAAAAGACATTTTAGTTAGCAGAGGTTTGTTAAGTTTTATGAATAAGGGGGTAAGTGTTTGAAATTGAATAATAAATGACAAAAACTGCCCAAAACTATTCATTGTCAAGAGCGGAACATTATTAAGAAAGTGTAAAATAAAATTCTTGTAAAAAAAAGTGGAATACCGGGAAACGACATTTCACTGCAAAACATTAAAATTAACATCTGAGGGGCTATATCTCCCTCTCTATCGCACTTGCTAATTCATGCGACACAGGAGATATTCGGACTTCGTTCGTTTTCGGGTCGCGGTAGCCCCTCAGAACTGACAGGTAAACAGGTCAAAATGTCATTATTCCGACAACACTGATATTACTGACCTGTTGCAATATAAATGAGAATAAGGGTGGGTTGCACCAAACCTCTGTAATCGTAAGCGGTGTTCGTTAAAACCTGATTGTATGGAAAGTTTAACAAGTTTCTATGAGATGACAGCTGCCGGCGCCATATTTGACGATGACCGGCCTGTGATCGTGTGTTGGTGCAACTGACCCTAATAGCGCCTTTTTGACAATGGTCATATATTTCTGTGGCGCTACCGCGACAGCAAACGAAGTTTTCCCTCTTTGTCTCACTTATGTGCAAACTTGCAAGTGCGACAGAGAGGGAAACCTTCGTTTGCTGTTGCCGCGAACAGCAAACGAAGTTTTCCCTCTCTGCCGCACTTACGTCCGAACGTGCAAGTGCCACAGAAAGCGAAAATTTCGTTTGCTGTCGCGGTAGCGCCCCTGAGGGGCTACCGCGACCACAAACGAAGTTTTCCCTCTCTGTCTCACTTATGTGCAAACTTGCAAGTAAGACAGAGGGAAAATTTCGAATGCTGTCGCGGTAGCGCCCCTGGTCGGGTTTCATTCTAAATTATGTCCAGTGTCAACTGTCAACTGTCAATGTCAATCGGGTTATGCTAAAAATCACATTCCTGTCGAAATTGTCTGTAAAGCGCCGCGGCGCACTAATACGTGTATTAAAACAACCTGCTTAATTTATTGAAATAAAAACGTTAAACATGTTTCATATTGTTTTTTTAATTTAATTTTTTTGGTTCCTTGTTGGATGGTACAGTAAGGCCGGGTTTTATAAAGATCCGTTAGACCAAATGTCAGATCAAATTACATTTTTTGACATAACAACAGGGACCGATACCGGTATTTTTAAAAAGCCCTGAATTAGCCCAATATTTTGGATTATTTTTTGCTCTTTACGTAGGGCTGAATCATGTATTTAGATAACAACGTCGTATTATTAGATTGTCCCAATAAAAACGAAATAATGAACCGGTGACCGTAATAAAACCGGTATTTTTCTATGGAGAAAATACCGGTATCCGATCCTTGCATAACAAACCGTCATAAGGTCTAACGGATCTTTATAAAACCGGTTCTAAGGGAAACGGAAACGCCTGCGTTCCTTCTTGCCATGGTAACAAAATCGAAAAGGTTTCCTTCATGTTTCGATTTAAGGCTTTGACCGCCACAGTTAGCTACATCATCGGGAAATCGTGCCATGACGACAGTTACAGACGACTAGCCAAAGCAATAGGGATCTACGCATGATTATGTAAGGTTTAATTTCCCTTCAAGCAATGCGATTTTGTAGCGTCATTTGTGTCCGACTGACAATTCCAACTGTACTCGGGTCATACGCGGATTTAGGTTCGCGTCTTTCCTGTGGACATACCAAAACTTTAAGGGCTACAAAGCTTAATTTTGGATTGGACCAGTAACCCGCATAAACAGTGTCTCAGTTTCTATAAATCCCTGTAATAAAAATATAGCTAACATGCACATAAGCCGTTAACTATTGACCACAGGAGGGACGACTTTTGTTTTTTCAACTAAGTATGACCCACTCACTACATTTTGCAAATAAATTATCTTATCTTATCCCATTCTTGCCACTCAAAAGTCTGTAAAAGGTTAACCTTTTCAATGCTCTGTCAAGTACAAAAGCTGTTACACGCCATGACAAGGAAATGTCAGGCGCGAAAATGAACCCTATAGAAATGCATGGAGGTTGATGCACTGCACGCCGTGACACATACATCCATCATTGGCGTCCGAAAGGTAATGCTCATAATACAATTGGCACCACCACCTATCCCCGTGTGTCGTAAGATTTCGGGGATAAGGTTGGAAAAAAATTGTCGTGAGGCATTGTTCGTTCAATTTTTTCCGGCTTCCAACTCTGAGGGGCTGCCGCGAACTGAAAACGAACGAAGTTCGAATATCTCCTCCGTCGCACGAATTAGCAAGTGCAACAGAGAGGGAGATATTCGAACTTCGTTCGTTTTCGGTTCGCGGTAGCCCCTCTGATAGATTGATGACCGACCGGCCGGGGCGGATGCAATTGCTTCCAGGTCAAAAAATAGTTACCACCAAAGGCCGCCAGAGGCGCTGCTCGCGTTTTCATACTCGCGTTGCTCCGTTCTCACCAGGGGGGCTACCGCGAACAGCAAACGAAGTTTTCCCTCTCTGTCGCACTTGCAAGTTTGCATATAAGTGAGACAGAGGAAAACTTCATTTGTGGTTCGCGGTAGCCCCTCAGAGGGTCTACTCCGAACGTCGAAATCCGAATTTCGTATCGTACCGTCCCTTTCACTCAAAGTGTGTAACACGAGAGTGAAAGAGACGGCACGATACGAGTTCGGAGTAGGCCCTATACCACAAAACTTTACAAGTGTGTAATTTAACAAAGTCAACTTTTTCTATGGAAAATTGTACAATTTTGTCGATTTGTAGAGTGTAGAACTTGTAGTTATAAAGTGTAGAACTTGTGGGTCGAAAATCACGAATTTCGGAGTACCGTAATGTAATAGGGCTCAAATGTTGCTGAGTATTCTGTAGATTACAGGAAAAATAATAAAAAAAATCTAGATTTAGACTTTTAACCCCCGCACGGCTGTTAAGTATAAAAAAATATTTATATTTTTTATTTTCACTCCAAATTAGAAGTTCGTGAATTTCGACCCACCCTATTGTAAAGTTTTGTGGTATAGGACGGCATTAAAATTTCATTATATAAACAGCATAAACACTTCCAAAGGTAATCTTGCGGAAAACCAAATACAACATTATAGATAGAATAATTTATTTTACTAGCTGTACTACCTTACACTAAGTATTTACAAGTAGATTTACAGAAAAAGAACATACAAAAAAAAATCTAAAATGCGTCTAAAATCTACACTAATTTATTTTTATACCACGTCGGTGGCAAATAGGCGTGCGGCCCGTCTGACATTTGACGTAGATATTACAGTTGACATTTTAAAAGTTTTAAATAAATCTGTCTCAGCTTTCTTTAGCCAGACTAGCAGCGATACTGCTTCACACAAAATTAATTTAAATTACTCGTCACAAGGTTTTTTTTTATACAAAGCCGGTGGCAAACAAGCGTACGGTCCACTTGATGGTAAGCGGCCACCGCAGCCTACAGACGCCCGCAACTCCAAAGGAGTCACGTGCGCGTTGCCGACCCTTTATAAGATTTGAGGATGCAGTTGACAGCAGAAGGAACACATTTACATGAACTGTTAAACATTGGGTCATTCTACTTTTTCCTGACCAATTTTCTATTACAAAAAAAATCTATGATATGTATTGAATTAGTGTATAAAAATAATATTTCGAAATAGCACCTGAACCTAATAAAAGGAATTTATAGGTAAAAATACTTAAGTACTAACTTATTGCTGTAAAAGGTGGGTAACACAGTGGCAAAAACCAATTTTTCATACAAATGGTGAGACATCCAAAAACCACTGAGTTACTCGATTTATGAATATTAGCTGTGGTTCGATAATTACCAAAACTATCGGAAGTTAATAAAATAAATAATAAATAAATAAATATTAAAGGACAATCTTACACAAATCGAACTAGCCCCACATCACAGTAAGCTCAAGAAGGCTTGTGTTATGGGTACTAGACGACGATATATTTAATAGGTATAAATACTTAAATACATAGAAAACATCCAAGACTCAGAAACAGATATTCATGCTCATCACACAAATATTTGCCCTGACCGGGATTCGAACCCAGGACCGTCAGCTTCACAGGCAGGTGCACTACTCACTAGGCTAAACCGGTCGTCAACCTACTACTTACTTTTGGTGTTATACTGTAATTAAACCTCTTTCTAAATAACAATACAAAAATGTGAAGTAAGGGCCAAGTATTCCAAAAACTGCATTTAAAAAAAAGTGTCTTAAAATTATGTACATGAAAAAGTAGAACGGCCCATTAAACAGTGTGCATTTTTGATTAAAACCATGGATCCTTGTCCACTGATAGTAAAATGTGCAGTTCTCATTATATTTATGCGTAAATTTTAACACAACCAATTCATCATCATCATCATCATCATTTCAGCCGAAAGACGTCCACTGCTGAACATAGGCCTCCCCCAAGGCTCGCCATTTAGACCGGTCCTGTGCCGTTCGTTTCCACCGGATTCCCGCGACCTTCACCAGGTCATCACTCCACCTTGTCGGAGGCCTACCGACAGCTCGTCTTCCGGTGCGTGGACGCCACTCAAGCAGTTTCTGGCCCCATCGACCGTCAGTCCTGCGAGCAATGTGCCCTGCCCACTGCCACTTAAGTCTCGCAATTTTGAAGGCTATGTCGGTGACCCCAGTTCTGCTACGGATAGCTTCACACCACCAATTAAAATTTCAAAACACTACAGAGAAATTAAGTGAATCCCATCTTGTTTCATTGTTATTACTGATTAAATACCATTAAAATTACATGGGTAACGTTTACGATCCGGTTTCAACTGTACTTTGGCATACGGTCACGTCTATAAATATCCAAACCATATTACAATTTACTTCTAGGTAATAAGACTCAAAATTGCTTAGAGTTGACCGTACATTACGTTATATACTACCTCATAGTGAATAGTATGTAAATCAGACTCGATATTCTAAAATTTCTAGACTTATTAACAACTGACCACACCAGAGTTAAAATAAAGCCAAGTTGGCATAAAAATAATATTAATTATATGGGATTATTGAGACTTTTAACACTTTTGCAGGCATAATACGATTTATCGACCACACACATATCAATAGAACTTCAATCTCAATGTTGGGGTTTAAAGATTCAAATTAGATTGCATTTTTCTTAAAAAAAATCTTTGTCTTGAAATAAATAATATTAATTATATGGGATTATTAAGACTTTTAACCCTTTTGCAGACATAATATGATTTATCGACCACATACATGTCAATAGAACTTCAATCTCAATGTTAGGGTTTAAGGTTCAAATTAGATTGCATTTTTCTTAAAAAAATCTGCGTCTTGAAATAAATAATATTAATTATATGGGATTATTGAGACTTTTAACCTTTTTGCAGGCATAATACAATTTATCGACCACATGTCAATAGATCTTCAATCTTAAAGTTGGGGTTTAAGGGTCAAATTAGACTCTTAAAAAATTATTCGTCTTGAAATTAATCACCAAAAAGTAATTATTTTTAATATATATTTTATTATTTTGTAAAGCCTTCTAGATTGGTGCGGCCTGGAAAATGGTTAAGACACGTCAATCAGTTTCGTGTCAACATTGTTTGAGGACCAGTGTGGTCGGTCCTTTAGCCTTATTTTATTGCAGGGATGCGGGGCGAGTTGTGACGTACGCGGTGATGTCACTTTGCACAGTTTGTTTTCTTGCGGCTGGTTGGTTCGCCGCAAGAATGCTGAATTGTTGTGCCGGTTTTTTTGCCGGTTTCAAAAAAATATTTTTTCTACTCGTCGACTACAATGTTTGAATTACTATATAGTAGACAAAACTAAAATCACATACATTTCTTTCTCTATTGGTTCCCTTCAAGTGAACTCTTATGAAATAGACCAATCACGTGTCGCCTTTTACTGTACTCTTATTAAATTGGCCAATCACGTCTCACCATTACAGTACTCTTATGAAATTGACAAATCACGTGAAGCCGCGGACATAGAACAAAAGACCAACGAGCGCCCGACCCTTGTGCCTAACGTTCATTGCCGCAGGACTAGTTTGTTGGATAGTTTCGGTTTGTTTAATTAATTTCCGTTGACTCGTAGAAAAAGTAGTGTATGCAATAGTTATATAATTAGCTTTTTAAGTCTCGAACCTTAATTAGACCACTCGGCAAGCCTCGTGGTCTAAACGCAGTTCTCGACTAAAAAAGCATACATTATATAACGATTGCATAAACTACTATTTTGAAACCGGCGGCGTCATATGCGCTGCGGGAACCGATGAAGTTGCAACTGCTGCAATTTCTGCAGCCTCTGCAGTTTCTGCAGATGCTACAGCTGTTGCAGCTTCTGCGATTTCTGTATGTGTTATGATATAGTATGATATGAAATGTAATTTTGTGTTGTAATATGGGCTAAGCCTGAAATAAAGACTTATTATTATTATTATTATTACTGAACTAGGGGATCCGATGCTTCTTCTTTTAAATATATCTGATCTGAAATTATATCAGAAGAATCGGAATCGGAACGGAATTCGGATCCCGAAGTTGTCTGGGTGGCGGCAGATTTGAAATGTTTTTTCATTTGTTTTAGGTTTAGACTTTTTGATATTTCGTTTGAAATATGTTTTGTCGGGTCCAGTTTTCTCAGCTCTTTGCACACTTTGAGAAATTCGTTTCGGTTATGGCAATTCTTGTCGACAATATATCTTGGAAACACTTCTACATTGTCGACAATGAATTGCTTCACCTCTTCTTGTGTGCAGTTGTTATATTGAGTCAAATCTTTCTTCACAGCCCTAATTACAAGTCCTAATATTTTACATGTTGCATATAAGAAAATACTATATTAATTGACATAATATTATTTAGCAAACATTCAGTAAAATGCTGCCTATAGAAGTACTAATGTTACTTTTAATAATTAAAACTATTTTTGATAATTGGGTCAATTAACTTTTTCTTGTTGTTATTCTGTCCCATCAGCGAGGAGACAACAGTAACCGAGTTTCTTAGAAAAATGTTTATAATATGGACTTCAAGCATGCTCAAGGGATGACACATGTCCAAATGGATCGTTGCTCATCGCTAAAACTCATGATTAATACAGTTAAACCCTATACAATCACAGTTTTAAGGAGCGACTCAGGAGACGTACCATGGTAACGGGTAACAAATAATAGTTGATCCACCCAATTATTAAATTATGCACAGATGTAAACTAGTCAACGGATATGGAAAATAAACAAAAAAGCATGTATTTGTCCAGGAAAAATCCAGTTTCCTAATTCCAGAAGGAAAAATCATAACGCGTTTTCACAAAAAATGTAAGCATTTTTGACTTTTTTTTCTGGAATTAAGAAACTGGATTTTTCCTGGTCAGAGTCATCAGCAGCCTTGAATCTGATCATCATCATCCTAGCGTTATCCCGGTACAGTTGCACACTGAAGGGTGCCCGGGGTCCGCTACGGATATTGGAGATCTATTGACATGTGGTCGATAAATCGTATTATGCCTGCAAAAGTGTTAAAAGTCTCAATAATCCCATATAATTAATATTATTTATTTCAAACGAAGAATTTTTAAGAAAAATGCAATCTAATTTGAATCTTAAACCCCAACATTTAGATTGAAGTTCTATTGACGTGTGTGGTCGATAAATCGTATTATGCCTGTAAAATGATTAAAAGTCTCAATAATCCCATATAATTAATATTATTTTTATGCCAACATGGCGTTATTTTAACTCTGGTGTGGTCAGTTGTTAATAAGTCTAGAAATTTTAGAATATCGAGTCTGATTTACATACTATTCACTATGAGGTAGTATGTAACGTAATGTACGGTCAACTCTAAGCAATTTTGAGTCTTATTACCTAGAAGTAAATTGTAATATGGTTTGGATATTTATAGACGTGACCGTATGCCAAAGTACAGTTGAAACCGGATCGTAAACGTTACCCATATAATTTTAATGGTATTTAATCAGTAATAACAATGAAACAAGATGGGATTCACTTAATTTCTCTGTAGTGTTTTGAAATTTTAATTGATTGTGTTAAAATTTACGCATAAATATAATGAGAACTGCACATTTTACTATCAGTACTTCAGTAGACAAGGATGGTTTTAATCAAAGATGCACACTGTTTAACGTCACCTATATTCTCTACTAATATATAATTTAAATGATAGCAGTCTATAATCTATTATTGCTTGACGTTTGCTATGATATTTGTCGTAAATCCACAGTTGTGATAACATTTGTCACCTTTCTCCCATTCACATCAACCACATTATTTTACATAGAACGAGTCATGTCATAGAGTATAAAATATTACTTTAAAAATTTAATATTAAACAATTTAGAAATTTTATTATATGGGCGTATCTGTACATTGTTTTAAGTTTAAATCTAAAATAACGTACAGGTAAGCCCATATAATCCAACTAAATAAAATTTCACACAATAAAAGTCTAATTTATTCCAAACGTAATCCAATAAATACCGATTTAGAATATGTACCCATGTAAAAATAAATTAAAATAATTAAATATTCAAATGTTTTGCCAAATTCAATTAGTAAAAAATTAATAAACAATAGAAATTCATAACATAACAGTTGTAGTAAAACCTATTTTTATTAAATGAGAGCTTCCTAGTAGCCATTGTTTCAATTCGTGAACCTTAAGTCGACGAGATAAGGTCTACCATTTGTCAGTTAATTGGATGCTGTTATGCAATAATGTGTCAACCTAATAGGAAAGCCTATACTGGTAGTATCGTCGTGTTACAAGCAAAAGTCACTAAGTAACAAATACCTACCTAAAATAAAGCTCGTATATCAGCATCGTTTCAGTACTGAGATACGAGGTTTCGAAGAGTAGTGACAGGTTTGATAGTGAGTTTCGCTTCTCACCCGACGGTATGTAGTTGTCACGTGTTCGAATAGAACTTACCAGTGGCGTAGCTACCTTGGGTGGCACCCGGTGCGGAAGTTGGTGGTGGTGTCACCCCATCGAAAGTAAAAAGTAATAAATTTTATGTGATAAAGGATCCTGAGCTAGTGCTAGTGGAGGAATCCCCGAAAAAGAAATTTTTGTGCTAGCGGTTTTATTTTTTGTTTGTACATTGTTCTTAAAGTTGAGAGACCGGGTGGGTGTCACCCCAAAAAAGGTGACACCCGGTGCGGCCCGCCCCCGCCGCCCCCCTTTTGCTACGCCACTGGAACTTACATCTAAAATTTGTAACAAAAACAAAACTAATCTCTGTTCAAACAGGCCCCAACTACATACAAGACGCACTTTAAGATTTTCATCTCTTTGGCATTTACGGCAACGCGGCCAATATCTTCGGCATCTTACTCAAATAGTAGTCATGGTCGTATCTCGTGACAAGCACGCCGTCGGTGACCCTGACGTCATCAGGGGACGAATAGTCGACGCTGCCGCCGCGGGCCGTCGTCATCTTGCCGCCGACCGACTTGACTATCGCGTCACCCGCGCAGAGATCCCACTTCTTGATGACTGACGTGTGGAGATACACGTCGTATGTACCTGTTTTTCAACGGTATAGTAATTAGAATGGCGAAACTTTTTGAAATATCCCTTGCATAAGTTATATTTGCATATTAATTTAAAATTTCTTATTTATTGTAAAATAACATAAAAATGCATGCATTTATTTGTATATAATTAATTTCTCATCTAAGTGAAGTTGTAATATCTTCTTTTGAGAAATAAACATTCTTCAACCCGAACAAAATTTTTCTACTCCATATGATTGCTCCATAAGAAACAAGGCAAAAATATATGCCAAAAGGTGAAAATCCTATTCAAATATCTCAAAAAATAAACAAGCTACAATCGTTTTGATGTTGCTGATTAGAGAGAGAAAGCGCGACAGATCAGTGACGTCATTGACCACGAGCGCCATAGTAAATGACGATCGTTCCAATACAAAGGTGCGTTTTGCGGAAAAAGGACAAGAGTATTCCCCCTCTTAAAACATTGAAGACTTAAAAAATATGTAAATATTTATTTTTCTGAGGTACCGTAAACTGGGGTGACTTTAAGAAAAAACGGGGCTACTTTGATACATATAAAATAGATATATATTCATCACTAAGTATTTCTAGTTTTATTCAGTTTAGTAAATAGTTAGGAAATTAACGAAGGTATAACTCGACTCAAGGTCAACTAAATAAAAAAGTAAATAAAATGGCATAAAAACTGAATTTTGAAAGTCGCCCTTCAATTTGAAAGTAACCCCGGTTTACGGTACGTTTTTCGCCATTTGATTAAGAATTTGACCCTTTTTCGAGAAAATTCGAACTTAATGATTATCTTTATTGTTGTCAACATACTTATTAGAATGGCGAATTTTTTTGAAATATAGCATAGTTTACTAAGCAAGCAGGATCGATCCTGCGATACTCTGGCATACGCGTCCAATCGCTCTAGCCACTGAGCTACCGGAGCAACCATGCTCGGCCCCCAAATCCCTCAACCAGTACCCTCTTACATTTAGAAAAAAACTAAAAAGATGTCGTGCCTCACGAAATAGATCTTAATTTTGTTGTTAATATGTTGCTTCAACAGTTGCTAAAGGTATGTTGACACCATATAAGAAAATAAGTTCGAATTTCCTCGAAAAGGTACAAATTCTTAGTCAAATGTCGAGAAAAGTAACTCAAAATAATAAATAATAAATAAATAAAGTTTCAAAGTTTTAGGAGGGGGCACGTTATGTTGCTTTTCCCCAAAACGCACCTTTGTATTGAAGCGATCATCATTTATTACGGCGCTCGAGGTTCGTGACGTCACTGATCGCGCTTTCTCTCTCTAACCAGCAATATTAAAACGGTTGTGGCTTCGTTATTTTTTGAGATATTTGAATAGGATTTTCACCATTTGGCATATTTTTTTGCCTTTTTTCTTTTGTAGTCAAATTTTGAGTCAACAACCCAAATGGTGGTGGGAAGTGGATGGAAAGAATCAGCTGGACAGAGAAGAAAACTAACGAAGAAGTTTTAAACTTAGTTAAAGAGAAGGGGACTTTATTGAAAATAATAGAAAACAGAAGAGGAAAAATGATAGGACATCACATACGCCATGACGAATGGATCAGAACAATAGTAGAAGGAAAGATAGAGGGAAAAAGGAAAAGGGGAAGACCTAGAATGACGTACATGGAGCAAATAAAACATAAAATAAATGCTACGTCATACAAAGAAGTGAAGGACAAAGCTGAATGTAGAATAAGCTGGCAATTATTGCACCGATAGAGCCAAGCTCTTGAAATGAAATGAAATGAAATCATTTATTCTTCAGTTTAGGCATGTTACATGCACTTATGAATGTCAAAAAACTACCACCGGTTCATAAAATAAACCTCTGCCTCGAGAAGAACCGGCGTAAGAAACTCGGCGAGGTGTCATTTTTTCAAAACAATATACTATGTATATAAAATAACAGTAAAAATAGTACAAAATTCAAATGCTACCTACAGTATCAACATACATACATATTTTTTAATACTAAGGACAAAATATTTCTGTGTTAGATTACTTGTGCGGGACGCTATCACTGCCAAACATCCCTATCCATGATGTAATCGTTTATCTTATAATATGCTTTTGAAATAAGTGTCTGTTTCACGACAGATTTAAATTTAGAATCCGTAAGTTCAGTAATGTGTCTTGGAATTTTATTGTAAAATTTTATACAATTTCCCAAGAACGACTTTTTCGCCTTCACTAGTCTATAAAAAGATATTTTGAGTTTCCCAGTGTTTCTTGTAGTTATTAACTTATCAGTATTCGTTGGGAAATTGTATAAATTCTTCCTAACATACATGATCTTAAATATTATGATGATGATGAACCCAAATGGTGGTGAATGCAGCGTACCGTTAACGACAGTCATGACTTTGTATCCCGCGCCCGCCGCGGGAACCACTGTGGTCTTTGGCCCAAAGGCCTCTCTAGCCACCTCGCTCACTTTGCCCGGGTGCGAGCGGGACACCACCACTGTCGGCTGGCTTTTGTTCTCTTCTTTCTGTGAAGACAAACGTTATTTTACGAACCGGTGGTAGTTTTGTTGTATGTAATGCCTAACTGAAGAATAAATGGGCCAATCAACTTTTTCTTGTTGTTATTATGTCCCGTCAGCGAGGAGATAACAGTAACCGAGTTTCTAATAAATGTTTATAATATGGACTTCAAGCATGCTCAAGAGATGACCCACGTCCAAATGGATTTATGTTCATAGCTAAAACTAATGTTTGGTATATTAAAACCCTATAAAATCAGTTTTAAAGAGTGACTCAGGAGACGTAATCATGGTAACGAGCAACAAAGAATAGTTGATCCACCCAAATAACTTTGACCCTAAAAGTAAAACTTTTTTAGTTTTGTACATAACTTATTTCGTGAAAATGGGTCCGCTTCTATTTATATTATATACCGCAGATGTCCAAGATGTTATAAAGAATTGTAATTACCACCTGTATGCTGATGATATTCAAATTTACATATCATGCAATCCAGCTGACACAGATGAAGCTGTTAATAAACTAAACGACGATTTAGCAAATATAGAAAACTGGTCCGAGTCAAACTCTTTGGTTTTAAATCCCAGCAAATCTAAAATAATCGTGTTCGGCTCGAAAAAACAATTAAAACAAATAGATCACCACAAACCAGCTGTCATTATATCGGGTGATAAGGTGGAGCGCGTATCAGAGGCCCGAAATTTAGGAATCGTCATGGACGAAACACTACGTTTTGACAGTCATGTCGCGAATGTTGCCAGGGCCTCATTTTACAGACTCAAGGTACTTTATCGTATTCGCGATTTCCTCAATATAGATTTGCGTGTTAAGTTATGCGATTCCCTAGTGCTTTCACGGTTTGATTATGCGGATGTGGTTTATGGGCCGAGACTTTTGGCTCGAACGCAGCGTATAGTTCAAAGGGTGCAAAATGCGTGTGCACGATATTGTTTTGGTATTTCGCCACGAACCCATGTGACACCTTATCTGAATTCTGCAGGTATCCTCAAAATGACATTCAGAAGAGAACTTCATCTTTCTTCTCTTTTGTTTGGCGTCTTAAACACGTCAGAGCCTGAGTACTTACTCAAAAAGTTCACCTGGCGCACAAGCAGATCCAGCCTTCACGGCATTAGATCGGTCTGCAATGAATTGCTACCTCCACGTCACCGTACTGCTGCTTTTCGAGGAAGCTTCAAATACACAGCAACTAAGTGCTGGAATAACATACCTCCACCACTCAAGAAATGTCCCATAAATAGTTTTAAATTTCAGTTCAAACGACACCTTCTGCAGATACAACAGACACTTCCCCCCGGCAGTCGAGCTGTCCCGTCATATATGTGACGAATGCATTAATATTTATTATCATTAGTGGCACTAGCGTTAATTAGTTTGAATATATATTTTAATACATACACATGCTTATATATATTCGCAGGTCAAATAAAACAATACTTCTTGTATTCCAAGTTAAACACACACACAGAGGGACACACGCGCACACACCCACTCACACATACATACAAATACACACACGTTACCGCGCGCACATATTTACACTATTCATTCATAAATGAGATGAGACACTTCGTTTCCGAACAATAGCGAGCAATGGATATTTTTTATTGTAGTTACCAGGGTCTGCCTGAAAACCAGCGTTGTAGTGAACTTGCTGCAACATTATGCTGAGGCAAGCCCCTTTTTAGCATCACATAATCATGTCCGTATGGTTATTCTATGTTAACATGTTAAGTTTAATTTTAAGATATTTGTACATGTAACTGCTACTGTTAATGACACACCTTGTGATGTTAAATAAAATATTTCTGTCTATGTCTATGTCTATAAAATATGTATTTTATAAGTTCAAATGTATATGTAATTTTTCTCATGAATTAAAATCAGAATCATATTCCCGTTATTCAACATAAGTCCCGGAATGCCTGGGCCTGTACTCCGAACTTCGTATCGTGCTGTCCCTTTCACTATCGTGTTATACACTATATGAGTGAAAGGGATGGCACGATACGAAGTTCGGATTTCGAAGTTCGTAGTAGCCCCTCGGGGCTTATCAATATTACCATAATTTTTGAAGCCATTTTGCACGGGGAAATCCGATCACTGGTTATTTAATTTCACTCTTCATCATCATCATCATTTTCAACCTGTAATCGCCCACTGCTGAGCAATTGAGACTAATTTTTTTTTTTTTTAATATTTGTGGACAATCTTACACAAATCGACCTAGTCCCAAACTAAGCAAAACTTTTACTATGGGTACTAGGCGACGATATAAATACTTATATAAATAAATATATACTTAAATACATAGAAAACATCCAAGACTCAGGAACAAATATTCGTGTTCATCACACAAATAAATGCCCCGACCGGGATTCGAACCCGGGACCTCCAGCTTCGTAGGCAGGGTCACTACCAACTAGGCTAAAGCGGTCGTCTTATTGTGGCTAAGATACAAATTGCAATATACTATACTCCTAAGGGCCTATACACACCACGCTTTTGAAACGCGCTGTCGACGCGCGTTCTCATACTACCATGTTTACAGTAGCAGATAATTGTAAGGGAACGCGCGTAGTGTGAATAGGCCCTGAATGTCCACAGGACACAAAATAGAACTCACATGGGGCACAGCGTGTATGTTGTCAGATGTCTGCTTGGTGAACCAGCCCCAGTGTGTGCGGGGCAGGAACGGGTAGTGGATGACTCCAATGATAGGCACTCCCTTGATGGCCACGCACACCATGGTCGTTACGTACTGGTATAGTCCCTCTGAAACAGTAGATTTAGATTGATGTATTTCATAATACAAAAATACAATACAAATTATACTAATTCAATTTATACTATGATCATCAAAATAACTTGCCTTTTGTTTGCCTCTACTGGCTCTACTCATTGTAATTATGTTCTGTGCTGTGCTTTTTTATTGAGGTTGTGTAATAAAGAGTATATATCAGAAAAAAAATCAATTTAAATAATTACAATGTTACAATAAAACATATTTATTAAGTGGAACGGGTGACGGTAAATGTTCCTTTTTTTTAAATAATCATCTTGCAATTGGCTTCACAAGCCCTTAACAGATTTGTTGTATGAGTGACAGTGACAGGGGAGACTTCCTCCAGCAAGGAAGCCATCTCTTATTAACAAGGGATTGTTATTTAAGCAAAATCCCAGATGTGTTGTCTTTTTAGTCTTCATCATTGGTTCACATAATGCTGATGCTAGTGTTAGTGTGAGCCTTTATATGGTCTTTGTAGGTTTTAGCTCTGTGCTCGGCTTCCTCCTTAACAGTTTTCATTTCTGAGTACTCATGCAAATGTTACTTATGATGCAGTGAAAGCTGTCCCACATGCCAAGCTCTGATTACTTAGCCTGCTTCAGTGAGTTTAGTATTTGAATCACCTTTCACCTTCAATATTTTTATCAGATAAGTGATAAATGAAATAACTACAGCATCTGCAAACCAAACTGAGAGAAAGAAAGAAAGAAAGAAACATTTATTCGTGACAAACACAAGACATTTACAAAAGATAACCTCTGAGAGTATACTATAACATATACCTGCTTGGTCTAGTCATAATTGACAAAACCTCTACCAATATTATAAATGTGAAAGTTTGTATGTGAAAAGATGTGTCTTAACATAGCTATCATTACTCAAAAAGTGTTGTTTCTTGTTGTTGTTCTGTCCCGTCAGCGAGGAGACAACAGTAACCATGTTTCTTAGAAAAATGTTTATAATATGAACTTCAAGCATGCTCAAGAGACCCATGTCCAAATGGATTTATACTTATTGCTAAAACTCATGTTTGGTAGATTTAAACCTTATGAAATCAGTTTTAAAGAGTGACTCAGGAGACGTAACCATGGTAACAAGCAACAAAGAATAGTTGATCCATCCAAGTACATCTATATTTCTGTCAAATTAGACCAGCTTGACAGGACTGGCTTGCAGTGAAGTCAACTTGACCCAAAGTTTATGTTTCAAAGTTTAATAAATCAACAAAAAATACTGAACAGATTTAGTTACTATTTGAAGTACACTGTTTACAAACAAGATTTTTATCCCAGTACATTGCATGACTTAGAATTTCTCACTGGACTAATTTCTGTTGCGGGCACAAACATACAAACGTGTTATAATACCTGTGTACTCTTGCGTGGCGTCTAACGGGTCGATCCACACAGTCACATCCTTTATATACACCAGCTCATCCATCATGTAGTCAATTACGCCGTGCCCCGCCGGCGAGCTCTCCGTATCGATGATCTCCTGGTCACTACAGCCCGCCACGTCCACATTATGCTCCTCCGAAACTATCGACAACTTCGGAAAAGTATTCTTCAAACTGTAATACATCGCGCAGTGAGACGCGAAGTCAGCATCCGTTACCGGGTCGTTCGCTCCTTCCAGTGTTTTCCCTTTACTCTTCACGTTCATGTCAGATTTCCCGCTGACGACCTTCTTGCCACCACGCTCCGCCGCGTAAATGCCAGCTTTTAACAAACTTTTCAAATTCACTAAATCACTTTTGTCCGCAACTACCGTGCCGCCAGAACGCCAGTATATTATTAAGAATAATATAAAACCTAATACGAAACAAGCGAATTTGTTGATTCTCAATGTACCGCTAAAATTCATTGTGTACCGATATAATTTTAATTCATTTAAATACAAATTTGTTGTGTACGTACTATAGTGATAAGTGGATTTGGCTAGTTCAAGTCTGTTATGTTATTGACACATTGACAGTTGATGGTTGAGGTTGAGGAGGTGTAGGCAAGGTGAATGTAAAAAACTACTAAAAACAGAACACGTCAAATCAGATGTCTATGATAATAAGCGGTGTTTACACGACCGTATATCAAATCCATAACAATACTTAAAACCAATTATGCGAACCAAATAAATGATTAGAGGAGTTAATGATGTAATTACTTTAAAATATTATGCAGGCTCGCGCAACTAGGAACAAAATTTACAAAATGTCACTTTTGTATGGAATTTGGCAAAAAAATAATGGCGGATACTGCTATCTCGCTTCCTCAGTTAATCCATCTCAGTCACATGTCAATGTCACCTCTGGTCACTGCCGTTCAACTTGAGTGATCGCCATATTGTTTCTTTGTTGATCAGTCGCAGTTTGTTATTTTGGTATTTATAAATGGTAGAAACCTTAATTTAAAGTGAAAAAGCATGTAGTAAGAAGGCAGTGTGTTTTTCAACATGCCACGGACTATTGCAGCCTATAGGGTATGTGTTATTTGTGGTTTTCGTGCCGGTCGAAAAGACGAAGAGAAAAGTAAATTAATGGCAAGATTTCCTTTAGATCACGACCGGTAAGCAATTGGTGATTATCTATGAATATGTACCACAGCAAGTTACATGTAAGCAAAATAAGAAGCGTTATTTGCAATTTAGTTTTATTCGTATACTATACATACTAGTGTTGGCCGTAACATATCGATAACTAGCTTATCATATAGAACTGGTATTTTTCACACACAGTGGGTGAAAGTGATTGGCAATGAAGACCTAGCCTACGTTCCGATTGAGAAGTTGAACGAATTAAAATTTGTTTGTAGTGACCACTTTCAACCCAAGATTTTAACCGAAGAAATGTCGTCTAAAGAGATGGTTAATATATTTAAAGCAACACAACTTTATACTTTTTTTATTTTATTTATTTCTAGCCCTACTCACTGCGGAATAAGCGCATGGACATCGTAGTGTAGTCGTCATAACCTAACCAGTTGAGAATGGATTCAAACCCCAATTGTTAATAAAGGAGCATCCATTATTAACGTGAGTTGTTTTTGGCAAAATTCAATCCCCTCCCACCAAAAACACTTATAAAAATGGAACCCACGACGTCACTAGTCATCGTTTATCGATATCGTTAACCGTACTACGTCAGTTACACCCCTATCGCGCTGTTATGTTGGCATTACCTATTTCCTTTTTTTTATTTTATTGTGGTACAAAATGTTTGCCAAACTCTACGTCAATGTCATGCAATGGCAATGTCACTGTCATCCAAAACCTAGTTCGAAGTCCCGTCTCTTAGAACGTAGTAGTTATATTCTCTTTGATATTATGTACAGAAATCCAGCCATAAATAAAATAGCCAGAAAGGGGACAGCAACCACTAGGTACAGCCTTAAAGTTGTCATAGTTTCTCAGAGACTATTAAGAGTCTTTATACTTACATTAATGTTGTTTAATGCGGCAGTAACATTAACATAAGCTTAGCTTTTGTGTTCGGAATTACTACTCGACTGAACTTGCGCTTAAAGACTATACAAGGTTTATGATATTAGCTAAATTTGTTAAAGAGTTGGGATAAACTTTTATTTTATAAATTACAGGTGTTGATCACACCGACGGCCAGTCATATCCGGCTGACATTTACATTGCCCCGTTATCACATCACATTCCGTATCCAAAGAACCACTAGGCTCACAATCACAGGGCGAACATCCATGCTCCGAATCAGACAATCCATAAAACTCAGAAAGACATCGATCACAATTTCTTCCCATTACATAACGTTTGCAGAAACACATACCAGTAGACGGGTCGCAGCTTAGTTCATAGACCGACCCTAATTTGTTACAGGCACACTCTTCACAGCCATGTGGATTAGCAATATTAAAATTCCAGAATCCTATTCGACATCTATCGCATCTCAAACTGTCCACGTTGCTTTTGCATATACAACGACCAGCAATCTTATTGTTTAAAATATCGGTTTCGTTATCGCACATAATGTCTCTGTTTACAACACCCTGTGGATCACAGTCACAGGCTTTACACATGTGAGGGCTGTGGGGGCCTAAATTAGGATCTTTAAAAAAATTTGGTCGACAACGTTCACAGTGTATACCCATGGTGTTGTGCTCACAATTGTAACAGACCCCACCTCGTACATTGCCGCTATTAATGTAAGCTGCAGCATCAAAATTACATTTTACAGCGTGATTATGACAAGTGCATTTTTTACATGCATTAATCTTCTTTCCCACTGCCGGGTTCCAAGGTAAATCATTAAATAAATCATCGCAATATTCGCAATTAACTCCATGCGTGTTATGGGCACACTTACAGCGACCATGGACCATGGTACTGCTGACATTTGAGTCGTTGCCCGATAGCGGGAGGCATCTCGACGCATGACCATTACAGGAACAAGAACCAAGCACTCTCATCTGTTCAATAGCGTAGTAATCTCCATTTTTATGAAGTTTAGTGAAGTTTATTCGAAGGTTGGTCGAACGTAAATAGTTTTGAGCCTCCACTGAATATGGACTGACGTTAGGCGGTAATAATTTGAAATTATGAACCTCTCCGTCAGTCGATTCTGTAATTTCAGAGTACTTTTCGCATACCACATCAGTCAAAACACTTTGTTTTAACTCGGAAATTCCAGGAAAAGCGTCAGCACAGTTGTATGCAAAATAACGATATACACGCCATGTCCTTCCAAAATCAGACGACATCTCGACTAACATGGCCCCAGGTCGAAGCTTTTTGAATTTTATAATCAATTGCTTGATATGAAATTCCGCTTCCAGATCTAGCTTTATAGAAACATTTTCTTTACCATTTTCCGATTGCCACCAAGAATCACCCCGGGTTCCAAAATATTTGTAGATAACATTATGTATCCCATGGTTCAGTTGCAGGTTGCCGATAGTATTATTGTTAGTCTCACACCAGAAGCACTTTGGGCTCCCTGAATTCGATGTATCGCAGTATCGTTCTCGATTCTTAGAGCCGCACGTGGACGATGCGTGAAGGCGGTTTTCCCGGCCAATGAGGAGGTCGCCAGTGGCGGGATAGCAAGCGCTGAGCTCACAAGTGCTATCTATACGCAAGAGGGCGCGCTGACGATCCCGCGCGTGATTGTACTCGTCGCTGGTGACTGACGCTATGAGCAAGCTCAAAAGCATTAGAAGGCTATCAGAAATTGTGAAAACCATCGCGCCACTCAGTGCTGCTGGCTAGTGCAACTATTTTGCCCACGCTGTATCTTGCCCCTCGGCCTGAGGCGGCCGCGTTTTGATTTAAATAAACCTGAAACAAGTAAATGCTTTTAATAATGCAGCAGTCTTCCAATTGATGAGCAATAAACATAAGGGTTTGACTCCTTCCTTATTAGTAAACTTTATTTAAAAACTTTTATGCGCAGTTTGTAACTACTTAATGCGTGTAACCAAATGTATATACATAACCACTACGTTCTATGCATTTTCGTGTCAACATAACGGTTAGGTAATTTATGTAATTTCATGGGCTATTAAATATTAAGGGGATTTACAACGTTTAATAGCATAGTGGCCGGCTAATAGATTTTAAATCACAAACCCAGCCTAATATATATAAAAGATTATAATAATATATGGGTAACATCAGGTTACTTACGTACCTACGAAGAGAATAGTGGAAGTCACTTCACGATTAGGAACCGATGTCACACGTTTCAATACGCCGCCACCTTGTGCGCCGAGCAAGTTAAGCCGTGCTTACACTTTCGTACTTAAATTTCACGGTCGACAAAAAACTGCAATAGAAAACAAGTCCAAAAAAAATCAGTGTCACTGTCAATGTCATGCGTCACACACATTGTGACATTGTCGTCAAGAGTCAAATTGATAATCAAATCGTGTCCTAATAATCGTGTCGTTTGTGGTAGCGAACACCGAACGTTACTGGGTGTATATATACTTCCTCGAAATTTCATTAATAAATTCAGATATTGTTACTTCAGCACATCATCTTTGAACTACAAAATGATCTTCAATGATATATCTAACATGGTAAGCGACTTTTCCTTTCGAATGTTTATTCGTAAAATTCCAATGGCTCATGTTTTATGTGCACACTTGTGCTTTAATTACTACATCAAATACTACAAGGCAAACTGCTCTTAAAGTAACTATATAGTGTACCTACGTAGATAATTAGTATCATTGTTTTGTTCCTTTAACTTGATGTTTCGTTTCAGTGTATTAGACTCAATCTGTAATGCTGTGTAAATATATTTAAATAAATAAATAAAATAAATATTAATCACATCTAAAATTCTAGCTATAGTAAATAACATAAGTTCAGTTAGTGAATTTAATCAAATTAAGTGCTTACTACATGTGATGAAGTATTTTTTATTCACAGGCCGGTTGGTGGACCGTGTTAATCACCCTAAAAGTTTTCCTTGTCTCTACATACTTTTTCTTTGCTAAAAAACCTAAAAAATACTCCCCTTACACTGATGCTCTTGCAACGGGTAACTACAAGCCTTGGAAGACGGTACCGCTTATAGAACACGATGTGACCGTTGAAGAGTCCCCGGTCATGGGTAAAATTGATGATAACTGCTTGAATGTTGGTGCTACGAGTTTCCTGTGCTTGGATAAAGAAGAATCTATTATGGAGAGCGCGATAAAATGTTTGCACAAGTACGGAGTAGGTTCGTGTGGACCGAGAGGCTTCTACGGTACGATCGATGTGCACTTAGAACTAGAGGAGAGACTGGCCAAGTTTCTGGAGGTGGAGGAGACGTGTGTGTACTCATACGGGTTTTCTACTATTGCTAGCGCCATACCTGCATATGCTAAAAAACAGGACATCATTTTTGCGTAAGTTTCTAATTAAGTATGTTAAATTTATAGTTCTTTTTGACATTTATTAAATTCAATTCAAAATTCAAACATTTATTCTGCAAATAGGCCACAAGGGCACTTTTACATGTCATTATGTTAATTTACAATTTAAGAAAGTCTGACTATAATAAGTAATTTTTTGACGACCGCTTTAGTTTAGTTGGTAGTGACCCTGCCTTCGAAGCTGGAGGTCCCGGGTTCGAATCCCGGTCAGGGCATGTATTTGTGTGATGAACACGTATATTTGTTCCTGAGTCATGGATGTTTTCTATGTATTTAAGTATCTATTTATCTATATAAGTATGTATATCGTCACTTGGTACCCATAGTACAAGCTTTGCTTAGTTTGGGACTGGGTTGATTTGTGTAAGATTGTCCAAAAATATTTATTTATTTATATTTAATACATTTTTCATGTCAAAATATTAATTTACAGTTCAAGAAAGAATTATAATTTCGAGTTTACAATTATAACAAAATTAATGTCATACAGTGAAGATAAACTTGCAAAGTTATCTATTACAAATATTACAACATCAGTAAAGTTAGAGATGTATAAGGTCTCAAGATTAAACAAGGAGTATAATAAAATTAATATAATATCTCAGAGATGTACATGGTCTCTATTACTAAAGAAGGGTAATTTAACATTAGTACTAATTAGGTATAGGAAAAAATCAAATATCAAATAATTTATTTCACATAATTTCAGGTACAATGAGATCTTAAAAGTAGTCTTGGTATCACTAAAATTTACCATAATTGGCATGTGAAATTGAGAGGTATATACACCTGCAATACAGTATGCTATGGTCATTAATGTCAAAATACAGATACAAATAAAGTCAAATAAAATGTCTATAAGTCAAAATTATAAAATCAATTACATCATTTTATCGAGTTTAATGTCATACATTCGTTATTTTTAAAGTACCTACATTACATTTCAACAACAAAAGATTACTACAGACAAACAGATGAAGGTCATGATTGGTTTTTTCCCATTCCACCGTGTGAGGTAGTGATTAAAGTATTGAGATGTATATTTATATCATTATGATATAAATATCTTATAGCTCAAACAGCATCCTTTTTAGGATTCCGTAGCCAAAATGGCAAATTGGAACCCTTATAGATTCGTCATGTCTGTCCGTCCGTACGTCCGTATGTCACAGCCGATTTACTCAGAGACTATAAGTACTAAAATTATGAAATTTGGTAGGAAGGTGTATTCTATGAACCGCTACATAAAATGATGTGAAATTACAAAAAAATATTGAATTAGGGGGGGGGCACTCCATACATGTAACCGGTGGACGAAAAAAAAAATTTCCTCACACATAGTCGTGTGGGGTATCAATGGATAGGCCTTTAAAAATTATATGGAGGTTTCTAAAAAACTTGTCCATTTAAGTCAACCGTTGTTGAGATATTAGCTGTCAAAGTCATAGAAAGTGTCCCCCCCCCCCTCTAATTTCCGAAGTATAAAGTTTAAAATACTGAAAAAAATTGAGGTGGTGTGCATTAGTAAATACTTTCAACGATTTTTGGTTTGAACAATATAGGTTTTAGGGTTTTTGAGTTTTCGCTTAAAAACAAACAAAAAGTCGTAAGTGCCGTGAATTCCCTATGAAGACGCGACTTTTTTTAGATTCAATGTACGGGATAGTGATTTTAAATGTGGACTAGCAGGTACGGAACCTTTCATTGTGCGTGGTACCGACACGCACTTGGCCGGTTTTTAAATCTTTATGCATTTTAAATCTTTCTAATAGCTAAAATAAAGATTGATGTTTTCCGAGTATTGAGTATTTTCGTAGACAGAAGTGATATTTTTGGCAGGCCAACAAGAAGATGGGATGATGAGATTAAGAGCGCAGCCGGAGGTTGCTGGACTACAATAACAAAGGATAGGGATAAATGGAAAGAGTTAGGGGAGGCCTTTTCCTACAAAAGGGCCAAAAGGCATACAGAAGGAAATTAGATACATACAGTAGAATCCGCTTATAACGACTCCGCTACCGCTTTTAACGACTTCAAAATCACCACACATTAGATTTAATATCAAACATTTTCAAAGTAAATCAGTCCGTTTTGTGCGACGTCCTGTTATTGCAACGTAATATCACCGGTCCCTTGACTGTCGCTTTATCCGGATTCCGCTGTATATATGTTAACAACAAAATTAAATGTACTTACAAAAATCTTCGTCTGTCTGTCTGAAATAAAGGCTATTTCAATTCAATGTTTAATACCTTATCATCACTCCGGGCGACATGTTGAGGATGCACTCAACGCATGGGGACCGTCCCCATGCGAGCCCCCTTATGATTGAATGTCTCATAGCTCTGCAATATCCTCAAATACAAATTATTTTTCAGTGACGAAAAAGTTTGGTTCGCAATCCAAAAAGGTTTCGATGCAGCCAGAAGCACCATTCGCTACTACAATCACAATGATATGCAACATTTGGAGCAACTCCTCACCGAAGCCAAGGAGAAGAAGGATCTGAGCGCTCGCAGACGAGCGTTCCTGGTCACGGAAGCCGTGTTCTACAACACTGGAGAGATGTGCCCCTTGAGGGAAGTGGTGGCGTTGGCGAGGAAGTTCAAGCTGAGGATTATATTAGATGAAAGTCTGAGTATTGGGGTAAGTAAATATATATTATAGCCTCTTGTTGTTCATCCAGATTTTTCCACTTTTTGTTGCTTTTCATTGTTATTTGTCCTGGATGTCCACTTGCCAATCGGCAAAGGCCTCCTCCAGCCTTCTCCACGGGGTAAGTAAATACTACAAGTTTAAGATGTCGAGACCCTTCAATATTCATTCATGTAGTTGACATTTATACAAAGGTATTCCTTTGCTGGCCCATATAGTAGAAAAACGGACTGCATATTGAATTTTATATGGGTGATACTCCTAGCGCGGGTTCGGTTTATTAAAGTTATGAAACTTATGTATTTACTCTGTGTTTATATATATATATATATATATAGATTAAATGTACCCCCCATTCTTGTGCTGTAGGCTCACTTGTGTGTAAATTAATTGGGCTAAATCTGTTCTTTGTGAGATAGTTAATTTATATAAGTGAGAACCTTTAATTGGCTATGTAATTCTATTGTAGATTTTATAAATGTGTTACGCTGTTGGTTTTCCATGTATTTAAAATAAATAAATAAATAAATATAGCATATAGCAGACACTGAACCTTGTTCGATAAGACTCCCAGATGATATTTATATAATAAGACACATCATTCATGGGGGAACACGAAATGGCTATGCTGCAATGCAAAAAATCTGGTGGCGATATAAAAAAACAACGATTTCTAGTATGATAAGTCTCCCTAGTTTAGTTTGTTACCGATACATGATACAGATAATGCAGTGCTGCAAGCCCCCTGACTGGCCTTATCAGTGGCAGCAACATGATAACTATGATAAGCGACGCCCGTACTTAGGTATCTTGTATGATTGGTCTCCTCATAAAACCAAGGCTCATCTGAAAGATCATCAATTTCTGTGTAAGAAAAACCACTATTGCCTTTTCCTAACAGTGCGGAACGGCGGAACTTGAGACGACATGCATGTGCTCGCCCGCGCGGCGACGGCCCTCGTCTGACGGGCGGCCCCGGGCCGCGCAAGCGTTAGGTATTTAAAGCTTCGCGCGCCGCACATTGCAAGCCCCCTGACTTGGGAGACTTATCATACTGGATACCGGATTTTGTATTCTTTTTTGATTTTTTTTTTACCAGCGCCACCAGGTTTTTTGCATTGCAGGATCGCCATTTCGTATTCCCCCAGGAATGACGTGTATTAGTGTATATATATATATATCATCTGGGAGTCTTATCGAACTAGGTTCAGTGTCGTCGGCTCTTAAACTAATAAGTGGGGAGAATTGGGGGCTTCCTGTAATCAGCACTGGCCCTAGATTTAATTTAAATTATGCTTATAGACAAAGATCGGACAAATTTGCATCATTGCTCGCAAATGTGGACATGACTCCAAAATTAATCAAAATGTTAATCAATTAATTATTTCATTGAAATAAAATTTGAATTTCCGGGGATGATAGTTTATACCCCTACGTGCTTATAATTATTAGCAAAATGTTATTTAAAGTGGTTATCGTTTTGTAAATATTATTAATATAGTACAGAAGTTTCGATTTTAAACTGACACGATTATTTACACTAGAAATAATACCCAACAACTACTACATGATACATATCCTGCTATGATTATTATTTCTGACGAAGAAGATTCCTAGTGATAGATAGAAGATTTATATTGATATATTTTTGATGTGAATAGAAATTTGATAAATATACTAATTATTTTCTTTAATAAATATGTACTTTAATAAACTTTTGTATTTATTGACTAGGAATCAAATTATATATCAAGTAAGTAATTGATTAATTGAATAACATTTTGATTAATTTTGGGAGTCATGTCTATATTATTGCGAGCAATGACGCAAATTTGTTCGATCTCTGCTTATAGAATATGAATATGTTCACAATACATTACACGAAGGCTTTTTATTCAATTGTCCCTAAAGCCGTTAAAAAAAACAAATAATATGCATACTTAATTAAATAGTGAAGTAATTTGCATATGAGATCCGCCTGTTTTGTATGGAGTTAATATTGAATAGAAATATCGACTTCTCCTTGAATTAATATGCAAAAAAACAATAAACGAACAGCCAAGGCGTTGAGGTCACGCCTTACCCATTAATTGCATGCTAATATGACATTTGTCAATAGCGTAGCTAGAAGTGGGACGTGTCTGCTTAGATTGAACGATATATATGTCATTCTCGATTAAAAAGGTCCCTCCTTTTAGATCTGTGGACTACAAAGATATGTGTGCACTTTATTACCTTCATCATCTTAAATTTAAGAGTTAGACTCTTGTCAGTGTAGCTCTCTCCATCTGACTCTATCCAGGGCCGCCTCCTTGACCTCCTTATACGACACGACTGCTAGCTTACCCGATGAAATTTTGAATTTACCCTTTCCAGCTCTTAAAAATTACCTAAAAAAACATTGATGTCAAAGGCTTTTTATAGGGTTGAGGACTATCTAACAGACAGAAATGCATGGCTCAAACCAAATACCTAAATAGCGTAAAGAGTCTAATATTTTCATCGTATCTAGTTGACACATTTCTTGCAGGAAAGCATATCAAACGATTCGACATGTTTTGTTTTCTTGTGTAACTACACATTGTAAATACCTATTGTTATTTTTTCCTCGTTTTTCTTTCAATTCTCTTTTGTTGTTTACCACTTACATTTACTTAAGTAGGTTAAGTAGTATCATTGTAATAAGCATATTTTGGAGAAAATGACTGACTATCGAGTTTCTTCCGGCGTTTCATCTCGGCAGTGGTCTCATGAGAAACGCTAGTAGTTTTTGACTTGTAAAAGTGCATTTGCGGCCTACTTACAGAATAAAGTTTATTTATTTATTTATTTCATTTATTTATTTATTTCATTTAGCTTTCCTTTTATTTACACGCAGACGCACTAATAGCATGGTTGTTGTGTACCATTTACATTTACTTAAGTAGGTTAAGTAGTATCATTGTAATAAGCATATTTTGGAGAAAATGACTGACTGTCGAGTTTCTTTCGGCGTTTCTTCTCGGCAGTGGTCTCATGAGAAACGCTAGTAGTTTTTGACTTGTAAAAGTGCCTTTGCGGCCTACTTGCAGAATAAAGTTCATTTATTTCATTTATTTATTTATTTCATTTAGCTTTCCTTTTATTTACACGCAGACACACTAATAGCATGGTTGTTAGCCAGTTTTACTTAATTAAGTTTGTATCTATCCTATAGGAAGGTTTCACTACCGAAAGATTTGTTCTGTTCTCAATCGCGAGAGTGCAAACTATTTACATTCACTGATAACTGGCTGATAGTTTGAAATTGATGCCACTAAAATGACAATGCTCGCTCTCTGTTTCTCAACCTGAGATTAATTAAACTCGCTCACTCTTTGAAGTAAAGGTTTGTTCACAAAGAAGCAGTCAATTAATATGATTTAATTTGTACTGAAATAGTAATTTAATTAAGACACATAATTGGACCCATGTTGATATATCATTATTAACTAGTACTGTCGTCAAAAATACGTGGTTTAAATCGGGTTGTTAACGCCCACGAAATATATAATAACAGCAAAGTAGGCTATATCTTATCGTAACACTATTTCTACGGCATTAATATATGTGTTAAGATATTTTTGGCTGCGGCCACCTCAACCACCAAATACAATTACAAATACAAACATTTATTCTGCAAATAGGCCACAAGGGCACTTTTACATGTCAAAATATTAATTTACAATTAAAGAAAGTCTGATTATAATAAGTAATACATTTTTCATATCAAAATATTAATTTACAGTTCAAGAAGGAATAATAATTTCGAGTTTACAATTATAACAAAATTAATGTCATACAGTGAAGATAAACTTGTAAAGTTATCTATTACAAATATTACAACATCAGTAAAGTTAGAGATGTATAAGGTCTCAAGATTAAACAAGGAGTATAATGAAATTAATATAATATCCCAGAGATGTACATGGTCTCTGAGCGTCAAAATTAAAATTAATTTAATATTGTTAGAGATGTATATGGTCTCTAAGTCACTGATAATAAAAACGAATCCACAACAGGATGATGTCTCTCGTCAATCCCCTTCGACTATCGGCTGAATGCTGTGAGTAATATTGACCTACTTTCCGCATCGTCTTTCGTAACGCGCCTTCAAGTCATTTAGAATCGATATTAGAATGGTACTTAACACAGTTTACTCGTACTAATGTTTTGTATGCTATGCTTCAAAAATAGCTAAATATTTGAAGCCCTATCTATGAATGATATAAATAAAAGAATACAGTGGAATCCGGATATAGCGACAGTCGAGGGACCGGTGATATTACGTCGCACTAACAGGACGTCGCACAAAACGGACTGATTTACTTGAAAATGTTTGATATCAAATCAAATGTGTGGTGATTTCGAAGTCGTTAAAAGCGGTAAAATGTTATAAGCGGATTCCACAGTATGTTTTTTTATGTCGAAATGTACTTAAACTTCCATGTGACATAAAACCTCTTCCAAAATAGTTTTTTTGATTTGGCTGAATGCCGACAACCATGGCACGTTAAAAAAGTTAAACGACTGTTTAATTAATTTACTATTTAATTTTGTAACGATGCATTGTTTTAATAATGTTTTAGTGATATTTGCGATTTATACGATTGTTAAATAAAATGTATGTAAACTACGCCAGATATAGACCAGGTACATGCAAAGCCCACAATGGCAAGTAAACGCATTTTGTTATGTCTCTTTTAATTACTGTTTTATTTTTGAAATTTTTTTCGCAACTGTGTTAAAAAGGCTTCCGTACCAACACCTACCTAGTCTACATTTAAAATCACTATACAATACATTGAATCTAAAAAAGTCGTATCTTCATAGGGACCTCACGGCACTTACAACCTTTTGTTTGGGCAAGACAGTTTTTAAGCGAAAACTCAAAAACCGTAAATCCTATATTGTTCAAACCAAAAATCGTTGAAAGTATTTACTAATGCACACCACCTCAATTTTTTTTTAAACTTTATAGTTTGGAAATTAGAGGGGGGACACACTTTTTATGACTTTGACAGCTGTTTAATATCTCACCAACGGTGGACTTAAATGGACAAATTTCGGAAAGTTCGATTTTCATAAGTAGATAACCGGGTTGAATTGAAAGTCGCTTTTCCTATCTAAAGATCGAAGCTAGGGTGGAAAGTTTTTTAGGCCGGGGGCGCGCACCGGCCGCGGGGTGCGGTGGCGCTGGTTGCTGCAGCGCGTGTTTTTAATACTGAATTATTAGAATATCATTTTTTATTAATTTTATTTACTTTCATAGTCGAAATGAAAAGTAGAGTGTTTAACTGGGATGAAAGCACCCATTTCACCTTTGAACTATTGGCGCTCTCACTTCGTTCGAGTGAAATGTCTCGGGTGAAATCGGTCATTTTCAACCCTTGGTTAACAATCTCCTATTGTGAGCTTGAAATCTTATCGCTAATGTTTATAGGTGCTGGGTAAAAACGGGCGCGGACTGACGGAGCACTTGAACGTGCCGCGTGACGAGGTGGACCTGATCGTGGGCTCGTTGGAGCACTCGTTCGCGAGCGTGGGGGGCTTCTGCGCCGGCTCGCACTTCATCGTGGAGCACCAGCGGCTGTCCGGGCTCGGTGAGTGTCTTGCAGCGGGCGCGGACAGACGCGTGACGAGGTGGAACTGATCGTGGAGTGAGGAGTGCCTTTTAGAAAGCCTTTTGGCGGCTAGGACTTCAAAGACCAGAGGATTATACTGTACCGAGACTCCAGCCATGAGACTCTCAGAACTTACACGTATTTATTTTGACAACGCTCCCCATCATAGGAATCCGTTAGTTAGGAAGGCTGTCGACTACGTTTCCATCCCTCCCCCTTCCGTCGTAACTCGCCGATCACTGATTAGGGGCCGCACGGCCTTGCGTTCCGGGCACACACACACGGACCCGGACGACGTAATCACAGCGTCCATCGAAAGATGGAACGCTGCGCTTACGGCGTCCAACTCTGACACGACGCGTACACTTAGGCATTCCCGCCGGCAGGGACGTCCACCGCGCGATCGCTACAACACTCGGGCCTAGCTGAGTTTCTTGCTGGACTCTTCTCAGCTAGGCTAGGTTTAGTGAACTAGCGACAAAACTCCCAGTAGCTCGATCCCACTCACACCTCAGATTCGGTTGAAACCGCTCAACCAATCTCACTCGCGCGCTAACTCTTAGAGTATTCCAGTGTTCCAAACCACGCGTGGTCGTGCCGGAGGTTTTCCCCTGGATTCTCCCCAGGCTACTCTCCAACCGCGCACTCCTATCGCTTTATTGGTCCCGGGCTATAAAGCCACAGTCAGGTTCAAAAAAAATAAAAAACCCATTTAGGCTAAGAAATTACAAAAGAGTGCCTTTTAGAAAGCCTTTGGGCGGCTAGGTCTTCAAAGACCAGATCATTATACCGTGCCGAGACTCCATGGCTTACATTCATTCGTACGTACTCCAAGATGACATATGATGTGTTCCAGGTTACTGCTTCAGCGCATCACTGCCACCCATGCTTACTCAAGCGGCGATATCTGGGCTGGATATCTTGGAGGCCAGGCCCGAAATCCTGGCGGAACTGGAGGAGAGCTCCAAGAAACTTGACAGGTTAGTATATTTGAGATTTGAGATCTTTTCATAAATAAATAAATAAATATTAGAGGACAATCTTACACAAATCGAACTAGCCCCACAGTAAGCTCAAGAAGGCTTGTGTTATGGGTACTAGACGACGATATATTTAATAGATGTAAATACTTAAATACATAGAAAACATCCAAGACTCAGAAACAAATATTCATGCTCATCACACAAATATTTGCCCTGACCGGGATTCGAACCCAGGACCGTCAGCTTCACAGGCAGGTGCACTACTCACTAGGCTAAACCGGTCGTCGTTTTCATGCCGATGTTTTGTAAAACTGTTATTAGATTTTTAATCTTCTAGAATGCAGAATAAAGTCGTTATTCTGCATGCTAGAAGATTAAAAATCTAATAATAGTTTTACAAAACATCGGTATTACTTTTTACGGATGACTTTGACTCGGCGGCCAACACATATTCTTAAGTATAAACCCCGCTTGAAAACACTTGGAATACATATCCACTATCTACATATCCACACTTTTTTTATTGCATGACCATGCTTGAAGTCCATATTATAAACACTTTTTTAAGAAACGCGGTTACTGTTGTCTCCTCGCTGACGGGACAGAATAACAACAAGAAAAAGTTGATTGACCCTTGTAACCCGACCCGTTGTTGTATATGAGTCGTTGGCATCGACATCTCTGGAAAGGTATGAGGTTCTACCGCAAGACGTAAAAGGATTGTCTATCTCCCTCTCTGTCGCTCGAATTAGCAAGTACAACAGAGACTAGAAGTATCTCCCACTTCGTTTGCCCTCTTGTTAGGACCACTGGTAGTCGTACCACGCTCGGACTCGACGCGAGTACAGATAAATCTACCCTCCTCTTTCCAATGAGGGCTATCGTTTTTGTGCTCACCAGCTGGCGCCACTGTCGAGTAAGCTCCAGCTTTCAAAAATTATTATTGGTTATTATCGGCATGAGAACGAAGTTTGCATTTAAATCATGTTTAAAACTTTAAAACCGTACCGTAAAAATATCGAACATCCCGCATTGTAGCGCAGTTCCGTTTTGTTCGGAAAAAAGAAGGAAATAAGTTTCCGAAAGATAAAACTGTCTCAAAGTACAGACAATCATTGACCCGTAACTCATATTTACCATAATGAAGCTCAGGTATTGAAAAACAGGCACCGTATTTTTCCAATTAGATATTAACCCGCATACCGCAACCACAAGGAGTGACATTTGACATTTCGGGGACCCCACGCTACACTAGCGCCTCTAGCGGCGAATTCATACGCGATAGCCCCCATTCGCACAGTTCTAGTGAGACAGGAATCGCTGAGTCGCACGAGATACGACTTGGCAGCAAGTTGTGCTAACCCACCAGGATATTTTAAGAAAATTAATCTCAATAGATTAGATTAGATAATTTATTTCACGATAAGGAATTACATTATGCACACATGTCAAGTTTACAAGAATTGTTATCATGATCGTCATAACAGGAAAAAAAAAAAAAAAAAAACATAATGTCGACCAGAGTAATACAAAACACGATAAAAAGTACACAGAAAAGTAAATCTTCTGCAATATGCATCTTCCATTCGGAATCGTCAGTCAGAAAAAATAATGTCCATTACAAAATACAAATTTCAAAACAAAAACACAAATCAGTTACATTACATTATAATGCAATAAATGAATTATGAATTACATGTCAAAATTATAAGAATAGTTCTCATAATCGTCGAAACAATAAAAATAACACAATATCAACTAAATAAAGAATAATCAAAAAGAAAATCAAATTTCGTCATTTACTTAATAATTACGTAATGTCCATTTCAAATACGAATAAAAACAAATTAAATGGGTACACAATTTAGGACTAATAATTATTTACATGTCAAGTTCGAGATACTCTTTAATTGAATATAATGCAAGTTTCAATAAAAGGCATTTCAGGCGGCGTCGAAATGCTTCGTCAGAGGGTTCTAGTCTGAGGTCGGCGGGCAGTCGTTCGTAGTAGGTAGGCCCGATGACACGCGGGTTTTTATAGGATTTGGGGGGGCGACCGGTTTAGCCTAGTGGGTAGTGCACCTGCCTGTGAAGCTGACGGCCCTGGGTTCGAATCCCGGTCAGGGCAAATATTTGTGTGATGAGCATGAATATTTGTTTCTGAGTCTTGGATGTTTTCTATGTATTTAAGTATTTATATCTATTAAATATATCGTCGTCTAGTACCCATAACACAAGCCTTCTTGAGCTTACTGTGGGGCTAGTTCGATTTGTGTAAGATTGTCCTCTAATATTTATTTATTTGGAATTCATTTTCAATGCACTGTTTGTTTGAAACAGCATTAGCGTTATCGCACACAGCAAGGGCAGGCCTGTATTGTATAGTTATGAGTCGTATGGCAATTCTTGATAACACTGATAACGATTTATTTAGCCTTATTCATGATTCACGATATTTCAAATCCTAGCGAGTTTATTGAAGTTTTTTTATATACTATGAAGGCTACTCTATGACTATTATTAGTAACGACATCATATTAAACTGAAAGGTGATTGACTACAATATAGAGATTAGAATCATCATCATCATCATCCTAGCGTTATCCCGGTACAGTTGCATCCTAAATGATGCCCGGGGTCCGCTACCTAATCCCAAGAGTTGCCATAGGCAATAGTTTATACGGAAGCGACTGCCATCTGACCTTCCAACCCGAGGGAAAACCAGACCTTATTGGAATTAGGCTTGTTAAGTGAGTGGGCAACTTGACTGTTAGAAGTTCTCGAGCCGCCCGAAGGCCTCTAACTTGACTTAACGACTGCTATCATAGACAGCAGTCGAGATCAACGGCTTAGCGTGCCTTCCAAAGCACGGAAGCGCTCAGTTAATAACCGCTCAAAGCGGTCACCCATCCAATAACTGACCTGGGCCGACGTTGCTTAACCTCGCATACCGCACGCGGTACGTGGGCGCCGCTGGACCACGAGCGCTCGTAATATAGAGATTAGAATTTTAAATAAGAACTTAATTTAAACACCATACCTGGTCTCATGGTCTATGAAAACAAGGTCTGACAATCCACAATCCGGATTCGTGACACCGTGACGTCACTGTCACACTTAACGACACACTCACACCGTATGCAGACTTTTGGTTGGGGGGGGGAGGGGGGGGGGATAAATCCCAACTATCCCCCCCTCTGGATACGTGCCTGACTCACACTTACGTCCGCATACCATCGATAGGCTGATGCAAAGTTGATGACGTAGCTCGTGTCACCCACGTCTTGTCCTAAATATTAAATATATATATGTGATAATCCACATCGAAAGGGACCTTATGGCGGCAGGCGCTTACGTTGCACCTATTCACTATTGTATTGGAACAGCGGCAATAAAGGCGTAAGTGCCGGCCGCCATAAGGTCCCTTTCGATGTGGATTATAACATATAAGTGTTTTATATTGTAACATTTGAATTCTGTAGTATTATGATACTGTTATTTTGTATACATTGTATATTGTTTTGAAAAATGACACCTCGACGAGTTTCTTACGCCGGTTCTTCTCGAGGCAGAGGTTTATTTTATGAACCGGTGGTAGTTTTTTGACATTCATAAGTGCATGTAACATGCCTAAATTGAAGAATAAATGATTTTATTTCATTTCATTTAAAATAGCATTAATAAGGTGAAGTTTGACGATTTTCCAAGTATTTTCGTTTGTTTATTAATAACGTGAAAATTATATGGTTTTACTGTTTAATACCGTATTTATTGCAGGAAACGAAAACTACTAATCCAGCTAACTCTTTACAGGGCCCTATCGAACCTCAAACACTTCAGATTCCGCGGCCACACCCTCTCACCCGTCAAACACATTTACCTCAAAAAGGACCTCACCGACCGCCTCAAGCACAGTTACCTCAGAAACGTCGCGAACTACTGCCTAGAGAAGGGCGTTGCGTTATCAGTGGCCGCTTACCTCAGAGACGTTGAACACAGTTGTCCAGAGCCTTCGATCAGGTTGGCTTCTAGTAGGAAGTTGAATGATGACAATATAGGGCTGGTGTGTTCGTTGTTGGATGAGGCTTATGAGAAGGTAGGTCCTCAGCCGGAGTTACTACCGCTGTAAGTTTTTTTTTAAGCACGCGCTCTTGGCGCATTCAGCCAAAAGGTTATTTGTTCCAATTCGTCACGCTATAAAGCCGGGTGTAGAACGATTGGGGACGTCCACGCGATCGCGACAACACTGACACATATAGTCCTTATTCGTCCCGGTATCGCACACCGGGTAGAGTCAGTCCGACCCAGGTCGGGCCTAGCTGAGTTTCTTGCTGGACTCTTCTCAGCTAGGCTAGGTTTAGTGAACCAGCGACAAAAATCCCAGTAGATCGATTCCACTCACCTCAGAATCGGTTGAAACCGCTCAACCAATCTCACTGGAGCGCAAACTTAGAGTATTCCAGTGTTCCAAACCACCCGCGTGGTCTTGTCGAAGTTTTCCCCTAGATTTTCCCCAGGCCACTCAACCGCGCACTCCTTTCGCTTTATTGGGCCCGGCCTATAAAGCCACAGCCAGGTACAAAAAAAAAGAACGATTACTTTTGCGTTTGACATTGACATATGCTCTTGTTCCATTGGACATTCTACTTTAAGGCTACTATAATAGAATATGTATTACAAACATACAAGCCAGCCAGCAAGCAGCCAGCTTGTATGCTCTACTCAAGCTGAGACGCCTGAGCTGGTTGGAGCATGTGCACAGGATGGAATCCTCTCGAATACCTTCTCGTATCATGCTTGGCGCTATAGCTAACGCTAAGGGGAGGGCGAATATTCAGCGTTTTTACGGCGGTTCAAAACAAATCAGGACTCTTCTCAGCTAGGCTAGGTCTAAACCTAACCACACACCACTAAACTAATGAACCAACGACAAAACTCCCAGTAGCTCGATTCCACTCACACCTCAGATTCGGTTGAAACCGCTCAACCAATCTCACTGGAGCGCAAACTCAGTATTCCAGTGTTCCAAACCACAGGCGTGGTCGTGTCGGAGGTTTTCCCCTGGATTCTCCCCAGGCTACTCTCCAACCGCGCACTCCTATCGCTTTATTGGGCCCGGCCTATAAAGCCACAGTCAGGTTAAAAAAAAAAAGGTGTACACAACTACACAGCAATGCTTGAATCATCTGTAATAGACGTAAAGGCCTATGATGATTACAAACATACGATTTTTAGACACATGTATGTAATAGAAACTATTATGTCAGTGTTAAAGTAGAATATGCAATGGAATAAGAGCGAATGTCAGTGTTATATATTTCACACGTGCTATTCAGAAAAGAGACACTCTTGCCCTCGAATGAGGAAAGAAAGTTTTACATTTCTTCCCTCATTCGAGGGCAACACTCTTTTCCTCATAGAAGGCGTGAAAAGCATTATGTGACATTCGGTAGCAAAATTATTTCCGTCTTATTTTTCTCGAGGTTGTCTTTAAATTTTGTTATGCTTTGACATATAATTGTTTAAAAAAAAACGCGTACTTATCTATTCGTAGATACTACCATAATTGGGTTCAATCGGGACTATCAAATATTTTGTGCGGGTTCGAATCATGTCTAATTCGGGTAATTGCGCCGGTTAGCGACCACTTAGACGTGTGTATTTAATAGACTAGTAGAAAAATGCATACGACTCACTATTCTTTTTGTGGTTAGTACTAGAAATTTTATTTGTTGAAGAACCCTTGTCCATAAGGTGGTCGCTTACTGAATCTGGTGGTGTAACTGGCGCAATGGGGTTATTTAATATAAGGTTTAAAATATCATGAGATATTCTTGTTTTACTAAGTACAGTATACACAGCATTTATTATGACGTCGCAAAGTAGCTAGATTAAATATTAATATACATATCAGAATAATTTTATTATGTACCTATTGTTGACACGGATATTAGCATAGCATGTTCTGTAAATAGATATACAGGTAAATTACTTACTGTATTTTTTTTATCGACCTTCTAGATATTGATGCAGGGATCGGATACCGGGATTTTCTCCTTACAAAAATACCGGTATTATTACGGTCACCGGTTCATTATTTCGTTTTTAATGGGACAATCTAATAATACGACGTTGTTACCTAAATACATGATTCAGCCCTACGTAAAAAGCAAAAAATAATCCAAAATACTGGGCTAATTCAGGGTTTTTTAAAAATACCGGTATCGGTCACTGGTTTTTATCGGTATATACGTCACTACTTTTTTCTGCTCCTGGCAACATCTTTCTGTCCGTTTACTTCGCCTAATTGTGGACATTAGTTTAGGATTAAAAGTAAGCGTTACATTGATTATTATAGAGATTGAGGACCGAAACCTGATTAGATTGAGGAACGATACCGGTAAAGCTGAGTAGATGTCCCTTTTATGTTACCGTTAACCTTATCGAGCTATAACTATAATGGCAACCTCTATTTCGGTAGCCATATTTTAATTAGTAACCGGTAAAGTATACCGGTATCGATAAAAAATACAGTAAGGTTACAATACAATACAAATACTCTTTATTGCGCACCTCAATTAAAGGACATAGTACAGTACAAAAATACAATGTTACTGTACATTTTAGAAACATATTTGGTTTCAAATGTGTTTACATTACAAATTAATAAAGGAAATCCGGCAACAGATTTATTTCGGTTTGAAGTTACAGGTGTGAATGCTACAAAGGTTACCGGTATCGGTACTTAACAGATTAAATACCGATATTAACGAAACATGTTGCGACGCCAGCACTTAATTTAAGAATTGAGAACACAAAATTCACATGACAAGTTTATTACTAGTTTTACAGAGTAATAACAAATACTAAATTATCGGTATTGAATTCTAAGTGTCTACTTACACTTCTTATGGTCACAAATACCGGTATTTATTCCTTTATAGTGAAAAGTTTTGCTGGTTTCCTAATTGTCGGGAATATACAATAATTTACATTAAAATATATGAATGTATTTCTCAATAATATTATGCAGAGCAATGAAAATAAGTATTAAGCACTATGCTTGCATGTTCATACTAATTATATAAGCTTAACGGACATAAGATACGCAAAGTACATTGATTATGTGCCTTTTAAATCTTTACATATATATTGATTAGTACCAAAAGCAATAAACGGAATTTCACACGGTACTTCAAATTTTTGCAGCATTAGCAAAAAATTAAAACCAAAGATCCATTATCAGATATGCCTTACAAATTTATAGAAAGTAACCTTAATGATGCACAATTTATGCATTATTTTTCATTCCGATTATAATTTCGTGCTATTTATTTTAATATTTTGAATACTTTTGCGTTATTTTTGTGCCGTCTTTATTTATAAGTGCAAGTTGTCTCAATCGAAATATGTATTTTAGATATAAATCGAGTCACAATGAAGTATGTTTACAATAATAATGTTAATATGCTCATTATGGATCACTGTACTGGCATACATATTACCACAGTTAACTTGTTTTATCATTGTTTTTTGACAAAGACCATCGATGTATGGCATATATTTTGATAAGGTTCTCATTTTTACAAAAATATTTATTCATGACGAAACAAATATGAGGTGTGAATGGTACAAAGGTTACCGGTATCGGTACTTAACAGATTAAATACCGGTATTAACGAAACATGTTGCGACGCCTGCACTTAATTTAAGAATTGAGAACACAAAATTCACATGACAAGTTTATTACTAGTTTTACAGAGTAATATCAAATACTAAATTATCGGTATTGAATTCTAAGTGTCTACTTACACTTCTTATGGTCACAAATACCGGTATTTACTCCCTTATAGTGAAAAGTTTTGCTAGTTTCCTAATTGTCGGGAATATATTAAAGGAACCCGAAATCGTCATAAAAAAGTATCGCCTCCGCATAATGCCCACTCAGGGAGCCGGCGCGGATCTTGCTTGGATTTGTAATATGTATGCCAGAGTGAATAAGCCCAAATCGGCCTATATATTATAATATTGTTGAAATTTATTGTTCGCGATACGATACGTTATGTAGATCGTAATAATAAGTACATGCACAACGCTTGTTATATTATTTTTAAATAAATGCATTATCTATTTCTATTTTTTCTTATTGATAAATATTTATTACTTAATTATGAACATTATTGCTGGTGGAATAGAACACAAGTGTACCCTTAATCTAGAATTCGGTATCTAATACCGGTATCAGTGCCACACAATATATTGGATATAATAATTTAAATATATGGGCTATATAGTCGAACACTAATGTAATGTTAGGTACTGTTTAGTAGTACATTACTTAACAAGGGCGGTAAAACAAATAATGTTTCAGATCGCAGGTATTTGACGCCCGAGCCGAAGGCAAGGGCGATAACTATGCGATCTGAGGCTCTTAATTACCGCCCGAGGTAAATACAATTTTTTATGTCACCCCCTGGCCAGGTAGTGCGATTTTCCGCGCGCGGAGCGTGCGGTAATTGCCACTTTATGGCCAGGTGTGACATAAATTATAGTGAATTAATAGAATGTTTTAACAGAAGCCCATCATCTACTGAACCACGTTATCTGCCGAAGCCAGTAAATACCATAATACATAATTACCTTGCTTTGCTTCGGTATAGGTGAAAAACTTAAGAAAATGTCCTGTTGTATGTACTGTTTGCTAAAAAAACGCATAAACTAACCATAATGAACTATGAATTAACTATTTATATCTTATCATGACAATAGAATCTTAAAACTTGAATGATATGAAAATAATGAGTTTGCAAACTATACTTTATATTAGAAATTTCAAATATGGAATGTCTCTTCGTACAGATTACGCACATATACAACAGGTCATCTTCGTAAGTTAATTACCTGAACCCCTATTAAATTAAAATAGGTCTGTCAAGACGATTCTTTGTCAAATAACACAATATAGTCGATACTTACCGGGAATCTAAAATAAATAAATAAATGAACTTTATTCTGCAAGTAGGCCGCAATGGGTCTTTTACCGGCTTAAATATACTTACCGGTACATATTTCTAAACCGGAACGAACCTAATAGATCACACTTATAAATCTACTAGACGCAAGCATAACAAATTTAGGCACTCAGCTTATCCCCGTTACCGGTATCCGGTATACCGGTATTAAATTACTCCGGTACGAACTTATCGCTCACGCGGCAGTAGCCCACGTTCCTCCTGAACTGTGGTTCTTAATCAGGCGCGGATCCAGGATTTAGTTCAGGGGGGGGCACTTTCGAACTTTCCGAAAATAAAACTGACTTTTGATAACTGTTTTTATTGTCAGAACATACGTGATAATCCACATCGAAAGGGACCTTATGGCGGCAGGCGCTTACGTTGCACCTATTCACTATTGTATTGGAACAGCGGCAATAAAGGCGTAAGTGCCGGCCGCCATAAGGTCCCTTTCAATATGGATTATCACATATTTCCTACGTCAGGACATAGGCAATTGCCCCCCTGACACAGGCTTCAGGGGGGGGCAATTGCCCCTGTTGCCCCCCCCCCCTGTATCCGCGCCTGTTCTTAATTAAGCTACCGGTATACCGGTAATCTATTCCGGTACCAACTCGTCGCTCACCCGGCAGTAGCCCACATTCCTCTTAAACTCGGTGTCATCAGGCCCGTGGATGGGCTTCCTGATCTCCACGAGGCGGCGGTCCGTCTCCAACGCCTGGTTCTTCTGCTGAAGGTCCTTGCTCACGCGCTGGTGGTGGTTGGACATGCCGTGGTATGTGGTTCTAGAAGGTGAGGTATTTATTACATAGAAATCGGATAATATTACAAAATTGAAAAAAAAAAAATGAAAAAAGTTTATTGTATAAGCGAAACATTACAATATAAATCACGACCCTGCGTCCTGAGCTAGGAAACCCTGTGTTACAGGCAGCGTGACCACTTTATAATCGGCGTTCCTACTAAAAGAGTGGTCAGAAAACTACTAAAAAATACCAAATAAATTTCATAATCTACTAGAAACTACTAGACTAACTAAATCAAGCTTGATTGTGTTTAAATCGCAATTGTTTGTGTATAAATCTTGTATATCGTAATTCGGAACAAGCATTCGTCCTTTGCTAGTAAGTTAGTGAGTGCGAGAGGGAGAGAATGTCAGTAAAACACTCAATCATGCATAGTGACAGCTTCGTGAAAGCGCATCCACAAGCCTCGACATAGAGCGAGACAACCAAGGTCATAATATCCCTATCTTGCAAATCTTATAAGCTGAAACGTTTAATTTACAACATTTATAACATATTGAAACAGATTTTCAAAAAATGTCAAGTAGCCACTTGTGGATTGCTATAAACTACTAAAAACTACTGATTTATTTTCTCCTACTAAAAGCTTGAAAAAATTCCCTCAAAACTACCAAAAAAGTAGGAAACTACTAAAAGTGGTCACGCTGGTTACAGGACCCAGTTGTTTTAACATTTTTACTAGCAGAATTAATCTTGAATGTACCTCTGAGAACGAAGTGTGGTGGTTTAGGTTAACCCCCGTATTCATAAACGTCTTTCAAACCTATATCAGTCAATTAGCCGCTAAAGTTCGTTTGTCCTTATCTGTCACTTTGACACACGTGCTTGTGAGACAGTGACAACAGACATTTTAGTTAGCAGAGGTTTGTTAAGTTTTATGAATAAGGTAAGTGTTTAAAATTGAATAATAAATGACAAAAACTACCCAAAACTATTCATTGTCAAGAGCGGAACATTATTAAGAAAGTATAAAATAAAATTCTGGAAAAAAGTGGAATACCGGGAAACGACACTATTTCGCTACAAAACATTAAAATTAACATCTGAGGGGCTATATCTCCCTCTCTGTCGCACTTGCTAATTCGTGCGACAGAGGAGATATTCGAACTTCGTTCGTTTTCGGCTCGCGGTAGCCCCTCAGGAACAAATATAGCGATCAACCTATCGACTGCCCGCCTGATGGTAAGCGGTCATCGCAGCCTATGGAAGTTTGCAACTCCAGGGGTGTCACATGCGCGTTGCCGACCCTATTTATTTTTTTTATCACCCGTTTCTTGAAGAACCGCATACTGCAGTCCTTAAGTTAGGTTGGGTTAGGTCTACATCTGTTTCTGAGGGGCAAAGATGATCGCTTATATGTTGGACATATAGCATTCGTCCCTCTTGCACTTACATACTTGACAGTAAGGGACGAATGCTATATGTCCGACATATAAGCGATCATCTTAGCCCCTCTGGAGTACATTCATGGTTCTGTCCCAAAGGGTAAAACGGGAACATATTACTATATTAAACAAGGAGTATAATGAAATTAATATAATATCCCAGAGATGCAAATGGTCTCTGAGCGTCAAAATTAAGATTAATTTAATATTGTTAACTAATATTGTTAAACTATTTTTTACGTTGCTAGATTGGTCTCTCTATGAGCTCAAAATTAAAACGGCCGTTTTAACTTTGGACGCATAGATTGACGAATCCAGCAACGTAATAACTAGTTTGATGGAATCAAAACGTACTTAAATACAAACTACAGTACGTAGCGGCCCCCTTTTTTAGATATCTATCGTTAAATTTAAACAATCACAATTATTTACGAGTGGCGCTAGTGGACCTGTTACATTTTATTAAAGCGCTCTTAATCTTTGGTTATACTCAGAGCTCGGAATAGGTAGTGCCTATTTACCTAAACTTCGCGGGAGGACGTAACTAAGAGTGGTTACAAGCACCAAAAATAATTATTTGTTTTTAATGAATGCGGGATTTCCCGGGATTTACTGTATTATTCTAGAGGCTTAATACATTTCGCTTTACTTATAAATCTTGTCATATTGCATATTATTTGTTTAATTACCTTGAAATAACAATCGGCCATTAAAAATATAATATGGATCAAATTCAATCAAAAGGATTCCGAAATTTGATACCTTTTAGTTGACTTAGACAGAATTATACTCCTTTCTTCCATGAGAGGGGGGCCTGTGTGTATATAGATTGGTGATGAGACAGAACTATGATATGGCATAGAAGATATTGTACAGATGTATTTTAATTTATTTCTAATATGATGGTAGACATGTACTTATATATTAAATAAAACTATTTTTCAACCGATTATATCGCGTATAATGAATTTAAAATACATTCCGTGATCAGGAGTGCTATAAAGAACTCGAAACGTCGGAATTTTCTATACGATATCATAGTTCTCTCATCACCAATCTATATACGCCCTAATGCTGGACACAGGTCCCCTCTCATGGAATAAAGGAGTATAATTCTGTCTGTCAACTAAAAAGTATCAAATTTCGGAATCCTTTTGATTGAATTTGATCCATATTATATTTTTAATCGCTGATTGTTATTTCAAGGTAATTAAACAAATAATATGCAATATAACAAGATTTATAAGTAAAGCGAAATGTATCAAGCCTCTAGAATAATACAGTAAATCCCGGGAAATCCCGCATTCATTAAAAACAAATAATTATTTTTGGTGCTTGTAACCACTCTTAGTTACGTCCTCCCGCGAAGTTTAGGTAAATAGGCACTACCTATTCCGAGCTCTGGTTATACTTACAAAGCATCTTCCAGTTTCTTCTCCAGCATATTGGAGCTCATGTGGACTCTTTCATACTCCTCCATCAGACCTCGCATCGGTATATCCTAAAAAATATTGTACTCTTTCTACTTAAGGTAACCAGAAATATCTCGTTCTTTGAAACGCTGTTCTGCCCAGGGGCGCTACCGCGACAGCAAACGAAGTTTTCGCTCTGTCGCACTTGCACGTTCGGACGTAAGTGCGACAGAGAGGGAAAACTTCGTTTGCTGTTCGCGGTAGCGCCCTAGACGAGGAAACAATAAGGATTGATTTTCAGATATACAGGGTGTAACAAAAGTAGTTAGGATCCGTCTAAGGGCATATTCGGTATCGTGTTCTGATTAAGAAAAAGCAGAAGAAAATTTTTTTTTTGTCCATACAAAGTCGAAAAGTCTATTGCGTCAAAAAAATCTACACACAGAACACGATACCGAACAGGCACGTATCCAGACTTTTGGTTCGGGGGGGGGGGGGACAAACATTGAAACATCTATATTTTTATTTACCTACTTATTGAAAGAACACGCAAGCGAATAAATAAACAGACGGCTAAAAACGTTTTCGGGGGGGATAAATCCCAACTATTCCCCCCTCTGGATACGTGCCTGATACCGAACGGATCCTCACTACTTTGGTTACACCCTGCATGATTCTTGACTATATGACTGTTTCTGGTTAGGTTTTCTACAACCCTCCATCAGCTTCGCACACATTTACTTTCCACTACTTTTTGGAGTGTATTATCTGTGTGGTATTTGTGTGATGTTAATTTTTTTTTGTTTAGCAGCATACCAAGGCTCGATCCTATTAATGCTCCAAACGTGTGATATGTCAAAGATAAGAGACAAAAATTTTTTTTCTCCAAAACGATACTTTATAAAATAAAAACCGGCAACAGTTTTGAACTATATCCTCCTAAGACCCCGCGTCCTATATAAAGGACAAAATATGGTCAACGGAAAATAAGTTAAATTTTGAAGTGATAGAGTTGCATTTGTTTTGGTTTGATTGATTTGACATAAAATAAAATTCAAATTTGTAATCGGAACTGTTAGGTTCAAATTCGATTGTATTTTTATTTGTATGGTGGGTCTCAGGATGATATAATAAGTCTACTATCACTACAGTACAGACTATAGAGGACCTACTCCGAATATCGAAATCCGAACTTCGTAACGTGCCGTCCCTTTCACTCATATGGTGTATAACACTAGAGTGAAAGCGATGGCATGATACGAAGTTCAGAGCAGGCCATATTTTATACAAACGCCTTAAGGGAGGCGTACAGCGACATCTACCAGAAGACTCATGCATCATTAACGGCACTAACGTCTCAAATCATATTGAGAATCGTTGCGATGCGCCATCCCATACCCAAATACAGTATACGTTATATAGTTATATAGTTACTATAGATAGTTGTTATATAGTTTACGTTAGCAGCGGTACTGCTTAATACGAAGGAACGGTTGATGAATTTGGGACTGGGTGGCGATTGCACCTATAGCTCAGTTGGCTAGAGCGACTGGCTGACTGGAGATTTAGATTACAAAGAGAGCGGAGTGACCGCGCACATAATCTCAAATATTAGAGATTTCGCACCAAAAAGAAGAAAATTTTATATGTACTTTTTTTATGAAATAAATAGTTCTAAATTTTTTTTTTGGCCGCGAGTGCCGGGAGATCGCAGGTTCGAATCCTGCTCGGTGCCTAAATTTTTAAATTTTTCCTTTATTTTAAATTAAGAGCGCTTTAATAAAATGTTACGGCCGTTTTAACTTTGGACGCATAGATTGACGAATCCAGCAACGTAAAAACTAGTTTGATGGATTCAAAAAGCACTTAAATACAAACTACAGTACGTAGCGGCCCCCTCTTTTAGTTATATATCGTTAAATTTAAATAATTGCAATTATTTACGAGTGGCGCTAGTGGACCCACTACATTTTATTAAAGCGCTCTTAAGAGTAGGCCCTCAGCTGACCTGAACCCTCTCGAGCACGGGTCTCTTCGTCCTCATCTCCAGCCGCGTCTCCACCAGCTTGGTGGGGTTGATCTTGTCTGCGACGGCTGCGCGGAGCGACTCGATCTCGCGGTCCAACTTCGACAGGTTGCTTTCCAGCTGGATATCAAATAAATCCATACTAATATTATACAGGATGTAACAAAAATAGTGAGGATCCGTTTAAGGGCATATTCGGTATCGTGTTCTGATTAGGAAAAAGCAGAAGAACTTTTTTTTTGACGCGAAAAAAACCCCTATGGGGCAGGTCATCCAAGTCCGCCAACTGTACATACCAGGGATGTAACAGAGCTCCGGTTCCGTTAAATCGGAACTTCCGGTTGGTTTTAAACATTCGCTTCGGTTCCAGTTCTGTTATTTTTAAATCGGATGTTATATCGGATGTCAAAGCAGCGCAGCGGGGAGAAATGAGCGGCGTACATCAAAAACAAACAGGTTTATAATTTTTATTTAGAATAGACTTAGACCTGCCCAGGGGTGCTACCGCGAACAGCAAACGAAGTTTTTCCTCTCTGTCGCACTTGCAAGTTTGCACATAAGTGAGACAGAGAGGGAAAACTTCGTTTGTGGTTCGCGGTAGCCCCTCTGCCCTTAACATCTTATCCATCTATGACTCGGCATTCGGGCTCCGCATCCGGTTCCGCATCCGTTTTCAGTTCCGGCTCCGATTTCGGTTCTGGTTCCGATATACCGAAATTAAAACATCTGGTTCCGGTTCCGATTCCGATACAACCACATCTGTTACATCTCTGGTACAAACAAGGGACAAAAATTTATTGCATCAAAAAAAATATTCTTCCACCTTTTCCTAATCAGAACACGATACCGAATATGCCCTTAAACTGATCTTCACTATACTTGTTACACCCTATAAATCCGAAACAGAGTGTCTGTCTGTTACCTCTTCACACCTAAACCGCTCAACCCATAAAAGAAGGGTCTCGCCGGGTTTCCATATGAAATCTGCACTGGCGTCTTTTTTGATATTGGTGCCTTTAATAATATGTTGCTAGTAGTTTAAAATAATTTTTGGCCAATTATCAAACCCCTAACTCCATTCGTTTTTGGAAAATGAGGGTTGCAACCCCTAACTTCAAAATTATTTTTCTACGAAACTATGATAGATATTCGCATGAAACCAACGCGACATGGAAGCTCTTAATTAGCTTTACATTACATATTTTTTTTATAATTTTTTAAATAACTATAGGGCTGCAAAAAAAATATTGAAAAAAATAGGGGTGGTTTTTAGTAGCTATTTCTTGAGGTACACCGACCAAAAAAAAAACCGTATAATCAGTACGTATCCAACTATAATATGTAATAATTGCATAGATGTGAGATAGGTGGAACATATTTAAAAAAAGAAAAATCTCATGTTGTTACTTAAACTTGATCTAACCTGACGTCTGTTTAGATTTTTTCAATGTCGTATAATGATTAATAAACGCCTTTACACTCTTTTATAATAATTCTGATGTGGTTATTCAAATATGTTACAATATGTTACCGTGTGACTGAACTTGTGAGCGCGCAAAACGCTTGCCGCTGCCGCCGCCGCCCGTTAAACTGATACTAGTTGACACTCGTAATATACCGCGCTATCGACAAGTTATGACAAGTTCACGAAACTGCGTTATTTTTATCAGTTAAAGTATTGTATTATACTACTCTCGAATTTTATTATTCCACTCATCGAGTGATCATTTCGTTTTCTTTAGAAAAAAACAGTATTGTGTATTTATTGTTAGTGTAGAATTTCTTCGTCTGTTCGAATTTGTTTATATTTTTCACAGATTTTTTTTTACTTCGATTACAATTAATGCATCTTGGTCTGTTATCGTTGTCTTCCATTTTGCAGGTTTCAACTATAATAACAAATATTCTTATATACAAACGAATAAACACTATTTTCTGCTAAGCACAACACGTTATTTATTTGAAAGTCAATAAATACACAATACTGTTTTTTTCTAAAGAAAATGAAATGATCACTCGATGAGTGGAATAATAAAATTCGAGAGTAGTATAATACGATACTTTAACTGATAAAAATAACGCAGTTTCGTGAACTTGTCATAACTTGTCGATAGCGCGGTATATTACGAGTGTCAACTAGTATCAGTTTAACGGGCGGCGGCGGCAGCGGCAAGCGTTTTGCGCGCTCACAAGTTCAGTCACACGGTAACATATTGTAACATATTTGAATAACCACATCAGAATTATTATAAAAGATTGTAAAGGCGTTTATTAATCATTATACGACATTGAAAAAATCTAAACAGACGTCAGGTTAGATCAAGTTTAAGTAACAACATGAGATTTTTCTTTTTTTAAATATGTTCCACCTATCTCACATCTATGCAATTATTACATATTATTGTAGTTGGATACGTACTGATTATACGGTTTTTTTTTGGTCGGTGTACCTCAAGAAATAGCTACTAAAAACCATCCCTATTTTTTTCAATATTTTTTTTGCAGCCCTATAGTTATTTAAAAAATTATAAAAAAAATATGTAATGTAAAGCTAATTAAGAGCTTTCATGTCGCGTTAGTTTCATGCGAATATCTATCATAGTTTCGTAGAAAAATAATTTTGAAGTTAGGGGTTGCAACCCTCATTTTCCAAAAACGAATGGAGTTAGGGGTTTGATAATTGGCCAAAAATTATTTTAAACTACTAGCAATATATTAAAGGCACCAATGTCAAAAAAGACGCCAGTGCAGATTTCATATGGAAACCCGGCGAGACCCTTTGAGATAGATATAGTTTCAGTCCCGGGGAAAGACATAGGATACTTTTTATCCCGGAAATCATTCCATTCAAGTTTGTATAGAAGAGCGATAACTAGGAAAGCGCCTGAAATAAACGAATAGAGTGGATCAATTATTCTTTGTTGCTCGTTACCATGGTTACGTCTCCTGAGTCACTCTTTAAAACTGTAATTTTATAGGATTTTAATCTACCAAACATGAGTTTTAGTAATGAGCATATATACATTTGGACATGGGTCGTCTCTTGACCATGTTTGCAGTCCATATTATAAACATTTTTTTAAGAAACGCGGTTACTGTTGTCTCCTCGCTGACGGGACAGAATAATAACAAGAAAACGTTGATTGACCCAATAGCAATTAAATTCTAACGCGATGGACGAGTTCTACGTTGGCAAAGTCGCGGGCAAAAGCTAATAATAAATAAATGAATAGTAACAATCACAAACACAAATCGACCTGGGGCGCTACCGCGAACAGCAAACGAAGTTTTCCCTCTCTGTCGCACTTGCAAGTTTGCATATAAGTGAGACAGAGAGGGAAAACTTCGTTTGTGGTTCGCGGTAGCCCCTCTGTTCTACATAGAGTCATAGAGTTCGACCACGCTAACTCTGCATTGAAATAATTTGGCAACACTACCAGAAACGTCACATTTTCATGCAAATATGACGCATAATTCACAGTGTTGCCAAATTATTCCTTGCAGAGTTAGCGTGGTCAGACTCTAGGGCGCTACCGCGAACAGCAAACGAAGTTTTTCTCTCTGTCGCACTTGCAAGTTTGCATATAAGTGAGACAGAGAGGGAAAACTTCGTTTGTAGTCGCGGTAACGCCCCTAGTCCCAAAGCTGGGTTGAGCTGGGTAAAGGAAATAAAATAAAACTGAAAATGCCCAAGTATTGGGTCAGTGGAGAGCACCGGGACCATGAAGTAAGGAGCCAGCAAAACACACATACAAAGAGATGCAAGCATACACCAACACACGTGGGAACGAGATACAATGTGTCATCTCCTGTCCCTCATCGCGTATTGTATGTCACCGGCCGGAGGGGCTACCGCGAACCACAAACGAAGTTTTGCCTCTCTGTCTCACTTATGTGCAAACTTGCAAGTGCGACAGAGAGGGAAAACTTCGTTTGCTGTCGCGGTAGCGCTCCTGTGTAACCTAAACGTCATCAATGTATTCAAGCCTATTCGCTTCAATTAAATTTGGCGCCAATGTATAGAGCACGACTAATTATGAGATGTCAGAATTGTACTACATCCATATCAGTCTTCTGATACATTTCAATTTAGTCAGCCTATCATAAGTCCGTTCCTGTTAGTGATTCGCTAATCCTCCTATCAATCCTCTTTCTACGACTGGGACATTTTAGGAGTACCTTTACATTCATTTAAATTTTAACAATGTCGTCTTTGTAAATTGCTGACCGAATCATGCCTAATATTGTTACCTTATATTTCTGCCATTCCATCTCATTCCTTGCCCTCTGCTGGTCGTAGATACGCCTTCGCATTATCATTTCCACCTCTTGCGACTGCAACAAAGCCAGAAAAAAACTGACTATAGTGTCCGCAGAACAAACTGACGACCGAGTTGATAGCGCTATCTCTTACATACTTGCACGGTGTTACGATGTGTGTCTCGTATTTTTTATGGCACCGGTCGTCAGTTTGGTTTGCGGGCACTAAGTATAAAACCTAGAATCTAAAACTTACTGAGGGGCTACCGCGAACCACAAAACGAAGTTTTCCCTCTCTGTCTCACTTATGTGCAAACTTGCAAGTGCGACAGAGAGCGAAAACTTCGTTTGCGTCGCGGTAGCGCCCCTGAGGGGCTACCGCGAACCACAAACGAAGTTTTCTCTCTCTGTTTCACTTATGTGCAAACTTGCAAGTGCGACAGAGAGGGAAAACTTCGTTTGCTGTCGCGGTATCGCCCCTGAAACTGATATTTGTTAAGTACGGACATACATGGTTTAGTTTGTATGTGTGCGTGAGCGTGCGTTTCCTCGTTGGGCATTGTTTTAAAACCGTTGGGGTTACCGCGACTGAAAACGAACGAAGTTCGAATATCTCCCTCTCTACCGCACGAATCAGCAAGTGCGACAGAGAGGGAGATATTCGAACTTCGTTTGTTTTCGGTTCGCGGTAGCACCCCTGTACTCTGAACTTCGTGTTGTGCCGTCCCTTTCACTCTCGTGTTATTCGCTATATGAGTGAAAGGGACGGCACGATACGAAGTTCGGATTAGCCCCCTGAGCTTACCTGAGCATGCATCTGGTTGCGCGCCTGTTCCCTGCTCTTGAACATGGCGGCGCGCAGTGCCTTGGACTCCGCCATCAGCTGCTCAGCTATCTTGATCGTGTTCTCTATACAGTTTACGTAGCTGTCTTCGCTCATTGATCTGAAAATAACATATAAAATACAGTTTTATTTTTGGTTTCTGAGGGGCTACCGCGGACCGAAAACGGTCGAAGTTCGAATATCTCCCTCTCTGTCGCACTTGCTTATTCGTGCGACAGAGAAGGAGATATTCGAACTTCGTTCGTTTTCGGTCCGCGGTAGCCCCACTGTTTGGTTGCTGAGCAGCCAGTCACAGATAAAGAGTGGGCACTAAGCGGCCTGAGGGCCTACTCCGAACTTCGTATCATGCTGTCCCTTTCACTCTCGTGTTAAAAACTATATGAGTAAAAGGGACGGCACGATACGAAGTTCGTATTTCAAAGTTCAAAGTGATGGGCCAGCATAGGGGGACTACAGTGTTCTTCAGAGATACCGGTATCCAGGTTACTATCGGTACCACAAATCAATAAGTGGTAGGTATTGGTTTTTGTTTTGGATACGGTATCCAGTCAGTCACCATGAGTTTACATGACCGTACTCGCTAGCGACTGCGTAAAAATATGTATGAGCAAAAGTACAGCGCCTCTGGCGGTTACGCAATAGAACTAAGAATCGGCATACTAAATCGTTTACGTAGTCGCTAGCGAGAACGGTCATGCAAACTCATGGTAAAGGCACAGATTCGGTATCGGTATCAAATTCGATAAGTATCCGTATTTATTCGTATCTTTATCAAATATAATTTAAGAATATCAATATAGGTATTTTAAATATAAAACTCTCGTTGGTTTCAGACATATTGAACTATATTAAACGGGTGACTCGCGTCTTTAAGGTCGAGTATAGCTCGACATGTTTCAGACCAATACCAACGTAAGTGACCCGTTTATTATATTTCAATAATATCAATATAATAAAATTAGTTTTATCGGTACCAATCCTGAAAATATTTATATTTTACTAAACGATTAAAACTTGATTGTATTCATTGTCACACCAGGCGACACGTTTCGAACTCTTCGGGAGGTCCTCAGGTTGAGTATATCCGCGACGCCCGTGCTAGATTAAGGTTCGGTTGCACCAACATACGATCACAGGCAGGTTATCATCAAATATGACGCCGGCAGCTGTCATCCCATAGAAACTTGTCAAACTTTCCATACAATCAGATTTTAACGTACACCGCTTACGATTACAGACGGTTTTGTGCAACCCACTTAAGGCTCGGTTGCACCAACATACGATCACAGGCCGGTTCACCGCCAAATATGGCGCCGGCAGCTGTCATCCCATAGAAACTTGTCAAACTTTCCATACAATCAGATATAAGGAACACCGCTTACGATTACAGACGGTTTTGTGGAACCCACCCTAAGGGTCGGTTGCACCAACATACGATCACAGGCCGGTCACCGCCAAATGGCGCCGGCAGCTGTCATCCCATAGAAACTTGTCAAACTTTTCATACAATCAGATTTTAACGAACACCGCTTACGATTACAGACGGTTTGGTGCAACCCACTTAAGGGTCGATTGCACCAACATACGATCACAGGCCGGTCATCGTCAAATATGGCGCCGGCAGCTGTCATCCCATAGAAACTTGTCAAACTTTTCATACAATCAGATTTTAACGAACACCTCTTACGATTACAGACGGTTTGGCGCAACCCACCCTAAGGGTCGGTTGCACCAACATACCATCACAGGCCGGTCATCGTCAAATATGGCGCCGGCAGCTGTCATTCCATAGAAACTTGTCAAACTTTACATACAATCAGATATAACGAACACCGCTTACGATTACAGACGGTTTGGTGCAACCCACTCTAAGAGTCGGTTGCACCAACATACGATCACAGGCCGGTCACCGCCAAATGGCGCCGGCAGCTGTCATCCCATAGAAACTTGTCAAACTTTTCATACAATCAGATTTTAACGAACACCGCTTACGATTACAGACGGTTTGGTGCAACCCACTTAAGGGTCGATTGCACCAACATACGATCACAGGCCGGTCATCGTCAAATATGGCGCCGGCAGCTGTCATCCCATAGAAACTTGACAAATTTTCCATACAATCAGATTTTAACGAACACCGCTTACGATTACAGACGGTTTTGTGCAACCCACCCTGAGGGTCGGTTGCACCAACATACGATCACAGGCCGGTCATCGTCAAATATGGCGCCAGCAGCTGTCATCCCATAGAAACTTGTCAAACTTTTCATACAATCAGATTTTAACGAACACCACTTACGATTACAGACGGTTTTGTGCAACCCACCCTAAGGGTCGGTTGCACCAACATACGATCACAGGCCGGTCATCGTCAAATATGGCGCCGGCAGCTGTCATCCCATAGAATCTTGTCAAAACTTACCATAAAATCAGATATAACGAACACCGCTTACGATTACAGACACCAACATACGATCACAGGCCGGTCATCGTTAAATATGGCGCCAGCAGCTGTCATCCCATAGAAACTTGTCAAATTTTCCATACAATCAGATTTTAACGAACACCGCTTACGATTACAGATGGCTTTGTGCAACCTACCCTAAAAAAGAAATGGTCGTTTTTGTATTTTCACCTCACTAGCTCGGAAAGTCCTTTTTTATTCTTTAAAAACAGATAGCAAAACTGCATTTTGCAAGAGTGCAAAGAATATTTGAAATCCGAACGCGCTATTTGTAACTTTTTTAAACAAAGGCCAGTCCAGACAGTCCAGCAACAATAATTTTATATTGTGCTGTTGTGTTAAAAAAAACTAGTACCTACGCCAAATTTCGGGATTAGGTAGTGGACAACTATATTTAGGACGCAACTCTCAACGTTAGGACGAGGAGAAAAAAAAAATTCCTCGCTCTAGTGAGGTGAAAAGATTTGTGTTATACACGGCTGCAAAGTTATTTTATGACTCGTGTGTTGCAACACTCGCTACGCTCAGGATTCTATTTTTGAACCACTTGCTTCGCTCAGGTTCTATTTTCGAACCACTCGCTTCGCTCGCGGTTCAACCATAGATTCCATTCGCTAGCTCGTGGTTCAATCCTAGAATCCATTCGCTAGCTCGTGTTTCAATTCCACACTCGCGGATAAAATACAACTTTGCACGCTTGTATAACAAATAACTATTAAATTGTCTCACTCGGCGGGTATCCTGGTCGGCTCCATCTTGTACGATATCTCCGCGCTGTCCCGGTCCAGGTCTCTGACGCGCGTGTCCAAGTCGAGCGTCTCCTCCTTGTTGCTGATCTCCCGCTGCAGCCGGCAGAGCGCGTTGGTGAGCTCCTTGATCTTCACCCAGCCCATGTGGCACGCGTCGGTTAGGGTGCGTTTGCTGTTCTCGATTATGTGGAGTTCCTGGCAACGATATAGGTACCTTTTTAGGTCTCCGTAGCCAAAGTGGCGAAAACGAATCCCTTTGTAGATTCGTGCGGCCGTCCGTATGTCACATCCGATTTACTCGGAGACTGTAAGTGTGAGCTCCGCAGGTCCTCAGGAGTGGGTGTTTGGATGGGGTAGCAAAGATTGGTAGCCAGGGAAGAATGTATTTATTTCATATAAACAATAAGGCACCTGCAGCAAGCATACGATGCGTTTAGCCTACGATTTATTGGTCAGCTACGTATTCAATGGGTTAAATTAACAAATAGGTATGGAAACTTACAATATTGTGCCTTGGAACGGTATAATACACTACTGTAGAAAATAACAGAATACAAATCTCTGGATCACAATACGAATAATATCATAGAACTTCACTGTTTTCAGTAGGTATTTAGGTCTAATATATTTAATTTTTATTAAAATGTAGGTATAGAATAATAGCATAACTGGGTAGATGATTATCGATCGGAAATCAAGATCGAACTGCGCTGCCCATAATGGCTGCGCAACGTTACGTGGAATTCGAAAATGTAGTTAAAATTTTTGAAATTTAGAGAAAAGATAAGTCAGAAAAACGGCCAGAAAGTTTGTATGTAACGGTCCGATACAAGCATCGTTACACTAAGCACTACTATGAATTATGTGAATCTAAACTAAACCTAAGTGCTTTGTGTTGTGTTTTAATTACTGTACCTACATGCTGCGTAAAAGTGTCTGAACAATAAACAAACCTTGTATGAACCCCGTGCTGTTTTTATTTAACGACAAACGACTAAACAATAACGAGGTGTACATCTACGCCCGTTTCATTATTAAATTAGGGGGACACTCCATACATGTAACCGATGGATGAAAAAATAATTTCAATACAACTAGATGGATAGGGCTTTAAAAATGATATAGAGGTTTCCAAAAAATTTCTATTTAAGTTAATGGTTGGTGAGATATTAGCTGACAAAGTCATAAAAAGTGTGTAGTCCTCTTCTGATTTCCAGAATTTACCCACTTACCTTATTAAGTTCTTCCCCTAACTGGTCTCTAGTGAGCTCCGGTGGTACCCTCTGGTCCCTGTTTAATTAGAAAATGGTTATTTATCCAACAAGTGCGGTAAAACGGTGTTTTTCGACGAGCGTAATTTTTATGCACGAGGGAGCGACCTTGAAGCATTATGCTTTCAAATAAAGAAAAAAAAATCAAATCGGTTTATAAACGACGGAGTTCTGAGGCTGAGGTAACACATAAAAAAAAAATAAAAAAAAAATCATACAACCGAATGGGGGCTATCGCGTTTGAATTCGCCGCTAGAGGCGCTAGTGTAGCGTGAGGTCTCCGAAATGTCAAATGTCACTCTTTGCGGTTGCGGTACGCGGGAAGAACAATATGGTGAGTATTTTGCAACCTGAGCTTGATTATGGCAAATATGAGTTACGGGTCAATGACTGTCAGTGCTTTGAGACAGTTTTGACTTTCGGAAACTTATTTCCTCCTTTTTTCCGAACAAAACGGGACCGCGCTACAATGCGGGATGTTCGATATTTTTACGGTACGGTTTTAAGGTTTTCAACATGATTTAAATGCAAACTTCGTTCTCATGCCCATAATAACCAATAATAATTTTTGACACCTGGACCTTACTCGACAGTGGCGCCAACTGGTGAGCAAAAACGATAGCCCTCATTGATAACTTCCTCCTTTTTTTTAAGCATAGAAAAGTGAAGAGGTATAGTACTAATAAGAGAGGTAGGGCGCGCATTTTGTCACGGACTATCTCGGCGGTGAAGCGCTGCTGCATACAAAACGAGTCCACTAGGAATATTCTAGAAAACGTGAACTAGACACTACTAAGGTAACCTGTTGGAGAGACACTGCGAGGACACCATCAGCGGCACTTGCAAGGACTCCAAGTGCAATTCCGTGGCGTTCTTCTCTTCCTTGAGGGCGCGGATTTCGTCGCGGACCATCTCGGCGGTGAAGCGCTGCTGCTCGCGGAACGAGTCCACTAGGAAAATTCTAGAAAACGAAACGATACTGGGGGCGCTACCGCGACAGCAAACGAAGTTTTCCCTCTCTGTCGCACTTAAGGCCGAACGTGCAAGTGCGACAGAGAGCGAAAACTTCGTTTTCTGTCGCGGTAGCGCCCCTGAAAACAAAGTAGATTTAGGGGTTACCCAAATCCAATTAAAAAAAACCTGATTAGTGCGAGTCCCCAGACTTACAGACACGACAAGCAAATAATAATACCACTACCGAGCGAGACGGTCATATACGACTTTGTATAAGAGCAACAGAGAGTTACATATCATTTGTTGTCCCTGTCATAGTTTCACTTTTTTTTGCCGAGCACAACCTATTTCATATGACAGTTGTGCCCAATTTTACGTCAGACAAACGATTTATGGTAAACCGGCAGCCATTTTAAACTAATTCTCGATTTATCTGCATAGGACCTTGTCCGTCCCTCTTGGTGTCCCGCGTATAGGATCTCTATAGAAATATTTTAATCTATTTAAATTTATACTCTAAGTGCGAGTTGAACTCGCCCACCGAGGGTTGCGTACAAATTTGTAGCTATTGATTACGTACCTACTTCAAATAAAGTATATATTTTTTATGATTTAATTACGTAGTTTGAAAACTGAACCGAAGCCCTGATTAGGTGGTTAGTGATAAATACTTGCCTATCCCTCAATAACTCATTGTTGACGTAGTTATCCCATCGCGTAGTGACCGAAGTTTCGTTCCTAAGCTGGTTAGCTCTGTTCCTCAACTCGTAGGACTCGAAACGACGCACTCTAGCCTCATTTTGCAGTCTCTGGACATTCCGCGTCCAGTCTAGAACGCTCAAGCGGGGGTGGGGCTTCTCGAAGACGGGGATAGATGCATCCATTGGGAATTGAGAAGTTTAGTGAAACGTATAGCGAAATGACAGACTCGTACAAAAATGTTTGATCAATAATCTTATTCAACGATGTTTTTTAGCCTAGTGATTGAATTATTGTGCCAACAACGATATACATTATTTCATTTATGTATTATATTATTTCACGTAAGTCGTATATTATTAAAACATAATTTTGAAATGCAGACTGCAGACGTACGGTGTAAGTTGAACTTAGGTTTAATTTTCCCGCCAACTTCAAAAATCATAGACAACAATAAATTACATGCTACTTAATGAAGGCGCACAAGTTGAATGTGGTTATTATGTTAATTACATTTATTATTATGCGAATTACGTTTATTGGATTATTTTTTTTAATTAATGAACTAATTTTTCATTTATGAAATATCAGATTTTGTATTACAGCCGTGCAAAATAGTTAACATCACTTCACTGAAAAAAAAAAACAAAAACATTATTTATTCAATATGGCGATTGGCTTCGGATGGGTGACCGAAATGAAGCTTTAGTTTTTTTAGCCAATATCGTTTAAGATTTATTTGAAACTAGAAATAATCGTGGTTAAGTTGTTGTGATATAAGCTAATCTGTTTTTAGTGTATTGCTGAAGAGAATTCAAGGGTATTTTCAGCGAAATGTAAGTGGACGCTTTCATCATACTTTCCTTTCTCGTTCAAGTTTACAGTTTCTAATAATCAATTTTGGTTCAGGTATGACGATAGGCGCGGCGGTGGTCGCGGTGGAGGCCGTGGGGGCCCGCGGGGAGGCCGAGGCGGGCATAGAAGCGGTGATAGATCGGAAGACAGGGGAGGAAGTAGATTCGGCGGCCGAGATGGCGGGAGAGGAGGCCACCGTGGCGGCGGACGCGGCTTTGGCGGCCGCGGCGGCGGTCGGGACGACTTCCGCAGCAACTTCAAAAACGACCAACCTGGAGGCAACCTTCGTAAAATCCGCTGGGACACGGTCGAATTAATCCCGTTTCAGAAGAACTTTTACGTCCCTGTGGACAGCGTCGCGCGCCGCACGCCTGCGGAAGTCGAAGCCTACCGCAGCCAGCACCAGATCACGGTGAAAGGCCGCGACGTGCCGAACCCTAGCATCTACTTCGAAGAAGGCGGATTCCCAGACTATGCTATGAAGGAAATTCTGAAGCAAGGCTTCCCTAGTCCAACGCCTATCCAAGCCCAGGGTTGGCCGATTGCTTTGTCAGGGAGAGATTTAGTTGGTATCGCCCAAACTGGCTCCGGAAAGACACTGGCTTATATTCTACCTGCTATAGTGCATATTATAAATCAACCGAGGCTGCTACGAGATGATGGCCCAATTGTCTTAGTGTTGGCTCCTACTAGAGAGCTGGCACAGCAAATCCAACAGGTAATAACTTGTCACTTCTATTTCTATACAAATTAGTTGTAATTGAATAAGCCTGCCTTTTCATAACCTGCCAATACTCAAATTTCCTATTGTCATTGAATTGAGTAAAGATAATAATTTCTTTTTTTACGCTACTCCAGACTCTAGTTGCGATGAATGGGATACCAGCTGAAATGGATGATCCCAACACGGACACACGAATTGTAAACTTTCAAATATTCATTGTAGCATTAGCAGGCAGGCTATGTTCGAAAACCTCAAAATTTTGGCAATCTTGAACTTGCATAAATGATTTATTTTTAAATATTTTTCCAAATTTGTGAAGTTAGGTCAGGTTTCTGAACGTAACCTTTGTGTATTTAGTTTTTCAGCATTTGGTCATATATTTGTGTATTTTTAGTGCATTAGCCCGTAAATTAGTAATTTCACCTTTTTAGTTAGCTTTTTCTTGTAGACATTGTAACTTATTCATCATTCATACAATCTGGGAAATCCTTGGGGTTTTTTGTTTTTTTTCCGGTACTTTATTTGCTTATGTTGCCGGCTAAGTCAAGCCAAAATAAAAAATTGTCTGAAAAGAATTGAATATCTGCATTAAGATTAATAGAAGTCTGCATTATAAAACTAAATTACTTAGCTAGCAATGGCAAAAATCACTATAATCAGTATTCAATCAAATATATCAGGCTGGATAAAGTATCATAAATATCTGTACAGAAAGTTATTGTGGCACTCCACCAGTCTGATATACTCAATCTATATTATTTTATATCTAGTGGAAAGACATGGCCTTATATTTTGTAATATTTATTGAGTTTCTAATTTGTTATAGGTTTTCAGTATTAAATTAGCTTCAACTTGTATATTTGATGATGATTTTAAAAGCAGAAAGTACAATTAGCAATTACATTTGGCCAAGACATTTGTTCAAACAGAAATTGTCAAATGGCCAAGTTTTTTCACTGCCTTGTTCAAATTCCAATGTACCGTTTCATGTACCTTTATCAATGGATCCTCACAATATTCATCAAGATTTTTTGCTTTCAGCGTTTCCCATTCCTAAATTATCACATTTTAAACTACCAAAGTTTCCCCTAACATTCTCAATTTAACCAAAGAATAAATATGACAATTTAGGAATATTTATCACCCTGTATCACCCTAATCATTTCTAGGTCATACGAGGATTTAGATTCGCGTCTTTTCTGTGGACATACTAAAAGTTAAGGGCTACAAAGCTTAATTTTGGATTGAACCAGTAACCCGCATAAACAGTCTCCGTATCTATAAATCCCTGTAATAAAAACAGCTAATATGCACATAAGCCGTTAACTATTGACCACAGGAGGGACGACTTTTGTTTTTTAACTAAGTATGACCCTCCTTCACAATATTCCTACACTTGTGAGCAAATAAAATTGAACTTTGTATAGAATTTCCATGCAAAGTGAACCCGTTTATTTGCTCTGAGTATATATTACAGTGAAAGACATAAATATATGTACATTCTCAAAGTGAAAAATACCTGTACGCTCGTACTCCCTTGTTATTAAAGCCTTCTCATTTTGTCACTGTATTGCGTATAGATATTTTCGATCTTGACTGTACATATATGTGGTAGCTACACCCCTCTTCTGGATTCCGTACTGACCGCTGCCCCCTCTCTGTAGGTCGCCAACGACTTCGGTCAGAGCGTGGCTGTACGCAACACGTGCGTCTTTGGCGGAGCCCCCAAGGGCCCGCAGGGGCGGTGCTTGGAGCGAGGAGTGGAGATCATCATTGCTACCCCGGGCCGGCTTATTGACTTCTTGGAGAAAGGTAAAATTACCTTCTAAAATATCTTGGCCTCGTAAGTTTAAAAATACAAATGTTTGTTGAATAATTGTCACATTGAAATGCTTGCTTATTGCGTAACTTGTAAGATTGTTTTAGATACCTAAGTTAACTATTTAAAAGTTGTCTTGTAAGTGAAATTTCTGTAATTTTTTTAGACAATAAAGTTTCTTTAAACCGAAATGCTGTACAGTCAACGTCATATAGTATGTAGCGGCCAAAGTGGCCAATTCGTTTGGCACACCATGCAAAATATACAAATACAAACATTTATTCTGCAAATAGGCCACAAGGGCACTTTTACGTGTCAAAATATTAATTTACAATTTAAGAAAGTCTGACTATAATAAGTAATACATTTTTCATGTCAAAATATTAATTTACAGTTCAAGAAGGAATATTAATTTCGAGTTTACAATTATAAAAAAAAATAATGTCATACAGTGAAGATAAACTTACAAAGTTATCTATTACAAATATCACAACATCAGTAAAGTTGGAGATGTATAAGGTCTCAAGATTAAACAAGGAGTATAATGAAATTAATATAATATCCCAGAGATGTACATGGTCTCTGAGCGTCAAAATTAAAATTAAAATGATTATATGGTCAGTCTGCCATCAGGTGGACCATCAGCCTTGAGGAACCGACGAAGAATTGTTAAAAATGTCATTGTGACGACCGGTTTAGCCTAGTGGGTAGTGCACCTGCCTGTGAAGCTGACGGTCCTGGGTTCGAATCCCGGTCAGGGCAAATATTTGTGTGATGAGCATGAATATTTGTTTCTGAGTCTTGGATGTTTTCTATTTATTTAAGTATTTATATCTATTAAATATATCGTCGTCTAGTACCATAACACAAGCCTTCTTGAGCTTATTGTGGGGCTAGTTCGATTTGTGTAAGATTGTCCTCTAATATTTATTTATTTATTTTAATTGTGTTTGAAGGTACTACAAACCTGAAGCGCTGCACATACCTGGTGCTGGACGAGGCGGACCGGATGCTGGACATGGGCTTCGAGCCGCAGATCAGGAAGATCATCGAACAGATCAGACCGGACAGACAGGTTGGTAGCCCCGGTCGACTCTCGCGACCGCCGCGCACACCGTTGCGGTAATCTTCACCTTACAGCTGTATAAATAAATAAATAAATATTAGAGGACAATCTTACACAAATCGAACTAGCCCCACAGTAAGCTCAAGAAGGCTTGTGTTATGGGTACTAGACGACGATATATTTAATAGATATAAATACTTAAATACATAGAAAACATCCAAGACTCAGAAACAAATATTCATGCTCATCACACAAATATTTGCCCTGACCGGGATTCGAACACAGGACCGTCAGCTTCACAGGCAGGTGCACTACCCACTAGGCTAAACCGGTCGTCGTCCGGTCGTCGTTGTATGAGGCTCTAGATTGTGTATTTGGCATGTTTTTATTTATTAAATATACATATCACTTAGTCTAATCAACACGGACGTCTCATACATACTCCGGAATAAAAGAAGAAACATACAATAAGAGATATTTGCAAACACTGACTTCACTTGCTATAAATTTAACAACTACAATGAATAGAGAATATGCATCTTTTTTTTCATTATGCCATTCGAACCAGTTTTTAAAGAACAAATGTACCACAAGTACAATAACAACTACACAACACAAAAGACAAAAATGGACTTCAAAGTACAACATAAAATCGGGTCCCTCAAAACGTTCATACCAATTAAGCATATTATGTGACGCCATATACTATGGCTCCGTACTACCATTGTATGGACAAACAAGTAATTTGCTGTTTTGGTATTGAAATATTGCGTTTAGGTACGTACATTATTGTCGCACATTTTTTTGTTTATTAAAGTACTAGCAGCGCCCTGCGGTGTTACCCGCGGATAAAAGGTAGCCTATGTCCTATTCTGATGTCTAAGCTACAATACTGGAGAGTTTCATAGAGATCCGTTCAGTAGTTTTTGAGATTAAGCGGAACGTACATCCATCCGCACAAACATTCACGATTATAATATTATTAGGATTAGGATAAGAATCCTGATGGTGATTTTAAATTTACTTTTAATCACAAAAATTTCCCATTTTTTCGAAACTTTCAAGTGTCATATCTTTTCAAGGATTTTAGCATATTTATTAATTTACTGCTTTTTGTCAAAATTGTATGGTTTACTATTCATTCATTCCGCATGCATGTTCTCTATTACAATACTTATGCTAGGCCTGTACTCGGAACTTCGTATTGTGCTGTCCCTTTCACTCTTGTGTTATCCACTATATGGGTGAAAGGGACGACACGATACGAAGTTCGTCCCCCTGACAATGTTGGCATCTTTCTGTCTTTATTCGCTCCCTGATAAACAAAATTGTCATTGCCATGCCACCAACTGTTGAGATATTACTCATTTTACAGAAAAAGTGAATGAATTGATAAAAAAACTTGGGTATAAAAAGAAGAAACACATTTTATTTGTGTGAGATGCCGAGCCGCACAACACAAACATGTCTGCACCCACATACACACGCACGAACGCACACAAACACACACACACACACACACACACACACACACACACACACGTACACACACACATACACACAGCGCAGTAAACATCAACCTCGTGCCAAACTCAAACTCTTTAAATACTTGTGTCTATCACTGGGCTTAGTTTTTCCAAAATTATATAATGTCCTATTATTGATTCTTAACATTGTTACTGGATGTCATTTCATTAACTTTAGTTTCTGTTTTTCAAGTCGGAATACGTCTGAGCGTAATGATTGGTTTTCTTTGTAATTGTTTAGCAAACAAAATGTAAATCCGTAATTGGCCAATGAGAAAGTAAGATGTAACCTTTCTAAAAATGCTGTAAGTTGTGCTGTGGATTTTATAACAATAAATAAATAAGTTAATAAACGTGAGCTTATTCCTTTTGTAAACATTTTAATTCTAAACTGCTCCATCTTCAGGTCCTCATGTGGTCCGCGACCTGGCCCAAAGAAGTGAAGAACCTCGCCGAGGAGTTCCTCCACGACTACATCCAGATCAACATCGGGTCGCTGCAGCTGTCCGCCAACCACAACATCCTGCAGATCGTGGACGTGTGCGAGGAGTGGGAGAAGAACGACAAGCTCATCACCCTGCTCACGGAGATCTCGTCCGAGGAGGAGACTAAGACTATCATATTTGCTGAGACTAAGCGAAAGGTCAGTTAGACTACATCTAGATCCAGGGGCGTATTTACCCTAGGGCCATCCGGGCCATGGCCCGGGGCGCCAATCCGACAGGGGCGGCATAGTCCCCCCATGAAACTTTTAAAAAAATTTGTACAACCCCAAAAATTTAGACGTTAATATATTTTTTTGTATTTTTTTTATTTATATCGTTCTTTCTTGACTTCTGGGGCGACGAAACTTATTGGCCCGGGGCGTCATATTTCATAATACGCTCCTGTCTAGATCAATATTGACATGTTGCAACTGTCTGCCGAAGCAAATGTTTGCGATTTGTAGGAGAAGTACTATTATAACCCACAGTACCTAGATCCTAGCACATATTCTGGTCTGGAAACGCGATGACGGATTGCTTTTTCAGTCTACCTTCTGGGGAATAATTTATCATACCTGGTTCTTCTGGCGAATTTTTGTAACCTCCTTGCTCACGGAGATCTCATCCGAGGAGGAGACTAAGACTATCATATTTGCTGAGACTAAGCGAAAGGTCAGTTGGACTACATCTAGATCAACATTGACTTGCTGCAGCTGTCTGCCAATGAAACCATCCTGCAGATGTTTGCGATTAGTAAGAGAAGAAAGACAAAACGCTTCACTTTATTTACTGAGATTTCTACTCTATTGAGAACTCAACTAAGTGTCTTTCGGCGTTTCTTCTCGGCAGTGATCTTTCGGCAACTACTAGAGTTATACTTTCAGAATAAAGTTCATTTATTTAATTTAAAAGGGTGTCAGAAAAATCAGCGTGTTTTGTTTGCCTTAAAAGGTGCACTGGACTGGTTAGACCTACAACAGTAATATAGAATAAGTAATAGTACAAGTACAGAAGCTTCACTTCCTAACAAAAACGGCGTTTAGACGTAAAAAATGTGTCTACTCTGTGCATTTCTGTCTATCGTATAACTTGTATTTATTCACACGCGGCATGAGTAGCGCTAGGGCTGTCACGCCAAAAATACATTGATGAAGTTAAAAAATGTTCTAGCTCACCAGAGGTCGTTCGAGTACAGTGAACTCGCATTAATTAAGTACATATGTGTTACTTCACATAATTGTAGCTATGTATGTCAGTGTCATTGTGAATAACGCCACAAATGAAACAACATCTTCACAATAACGCCACAATTCTCTTGAATTCATGAAATTTTAATTCGTAAGTAAGTATAGTTCATAAAGCATTTCATACAGCAAACGTTTTTATGAGGATACTCTTTTTAGCGTTCCGTAGCTACTTTTATAGACAATTGTTTTGAACAGCATATATAGCCTTAAGCATTAAGTACGCCATTTGTACTCTGTATTTTTGTGCAATAAAGTTTAAATTAATAAAAGCTCAAAAGATTACGTTATCACCGGAACGGCGGCGGCGGAACTTGAGACGACGTGCATGTGCTCGCCCGCGCGGCGACGGCCCTCGACTGGCGGGCGGCCCCGGGCCGCGCGAGCGTTAGGTATCTAAAGCTTCGCGCGCCGCCCATTGCAAGTCCCCTGACAGTAGTCGTGTGTGTCCGTGTGTGCAGGTGGACGAGATCACGAACACGATCAACCGCGCGGGCTGGCGCGCGCTCGCCATCCACGGCGACAAGAACCAGCAGGACCGCGACTACGTGCTGCAGCAGTTCCGGCACGCGCCGCGCGGCGTGCTCGTCGCCACCGACGTGGCCGCGCGCGGGCTCGGTCAGTGCGCACCCCACCCACACCCCCCACACACACCCCTACACACACACCTACACACCTACACGCAGACACACACCAGGAACACCACCGCGGCGTGGCCACGTGTCACAGCAGTTCGGGCATCACGCCACACACACACCTACACGTACACGTGCAACAGCAGTTCAGACATCACGCCGCGTCGCCGTTAGAGGGCTCGGTATCCAGACAAACACATACAACCGATGCTTTGCACTAAACAAAATGGTTGTGGTTTAAGACATTTACCGCCTTATTCGTAAACGTCTATCAAACCTATATTAGTTAACTAGCCGCTAAAGTTCGTTTGTCCTTAGGGGGCGTCCATAAATTACGTGAGGTGTTTTTTTTTTAATTTTCTGTCCCTCCCTCCCCCCTGGTGAAATATCGTGAGATTTTATTCAACCCCCTCCCCCATTGATTGATTGATTGGGGGTCTCACGTGAGATTTTTTAAAATGTGGGTTTCTTACGTAAACGCGTTGGATTGTTATTGTAAAAAGAAAAAAAAATTTGCTTGTGCTTTTATTTACGACTAGTTAAGACTAGTAATCAATATTGCTGAGAGTTAACGTCGAAGTATGAATGAAATTATTCTCTTTCGAACGAATTAGTGAATAATCTTAATCCTATTACGATTACGCTTAAGATTAGATCTTATAAGCGTGTACAATCTGGATTAAATGGACCAAAATAGTATATTTTTTTGTTTCAATCAGAAAAAAAAATGCGTGATATTTGCCGAGAACCCCCCTCTCTCCAACGTAAGATTAGATGAGATTTGGCTCGACCCCGTCCTTCCTTAAACATCTCACGTAATTTATGGACGCCCCCTTATCTGTCACTTTGACATTGACGTTTGTGAGAATGGGACAAAGAACATTTTAGTTGGCAGAAGTCTGTTAAGTTTTATGAATACGGGGGTCAATTCTCATAAGAATACATGTTCACTTAAATGAGAATTTAAATTTAACTTAGAAAGAATACAAGTTCAGCGTCTTAGCTCTTAGCATCTCAAGGAGCCAGAGCTACTCGGCACTCTAAATATATGCAGCGTAAGGTTACGTTTCGCGTAGCGAGTTACTCGCATCCTTGGGATGCCAGAAAATGGTTATCATACAGAACACAGACACGCGAGTGTTCCAAACCACACGCGTGGTCGTGTCGAGATTTTCCCCAGGCTACTCTCCAACCGCGCACTCCTTTCGCTTTATTGGGCCCGGCCTATAAAGCCACAGTCAGGTTTAAAAAAAAAACAGACACGAGGTACCCGTGACTTGCTCTAAACCAAATGGTTACCAAGTAATTGATAAATGATTAATTAGGCGTTACTTTGCGGAATCCCAACCCTCTGAAACAATATTTCTATGCCTTTCCGCATTATGTGATAAGCAAATGCATGCCCAAGGAGCTCTACAGACTTAAAATAGTTGCCATAATAATGTATAACGCTACTGACACACTAAAAAATATACTAATAATTTCACAGTTACACTCACGTATTTATTGTTACTACGGATAAAATGTTCCGAACACAGTTCTTATTCATGATGAGTATTCTCGCGGCGACAGACCATGTCTCTGGGATATTATTATATTAATTTCATTATACTCCTTGTTTAATCTTGAGACCTTATACATCACTAACTTTACTGATGTTATAATATTTGTAATAGATAACTTTGCAAGTTTATCTTCACTGTATGACATTAATTTTGTTATAATTGTAAATTATTATTCCTTCTTGAACTGTAATTTAATATTTTGACATGAAAAATGTATTACTCATTATAGTCAGACTTTCTTAAATTGTAAATTAATATTTTGACATGTAAAAGTGCCTTTGTGGCCTATTTGCAGAATAAATGTTTGATTTTGATTTTTTGACATCGTCTCGTACACTGACTCCTGAATAACTCCCAATGAGTTCGAAACACGTAAGTGTTACCGTATAGTTATTAGTAGTTTAATTGTAGTGTGTTAGTAGCATAAATCTGTAAGAAACTATACGAATTATCGATTCGTTCGACGTATGGTGACAGCCACAGATTTTAAAGTCACAGAAACGTAAAGACTTGTCCTAAAGGTCGATTTAGACGAAGACTAAATAGAAGACTGAAAATTCAGCCGCCTAAATTAAGGCGCCAGTGTCTACCGTCAGCACATCTTCAGACCGTTTAGACAATGACTATTTTCAGCCGCCTAAGGCTCGGTTGCACCAACATACGATCACAGGCCGATCATCGTCAAATATGGCGCCGGCAGCTGTCATCCCATAGAAACTTGTCAATCTTTCCATATAATCAGATTTTAACGAACACCGCTTACGATTACAGACGGTTTGGTGCAACCCACCCTAAATCTCGCCGCCAGTGACCAGCAAACCGACACTAGTCGTTTACACGGTGCCTTTTCAGTACAAAAGACTCGGGGGCAGCGAGACACGCGGGCGGAGGTCACTGGCGCCAAAAACTAGGCGCGTGTTCTATTCAGTGCCAGCGCTGGCATGATGTGAAAAAATGGCACCGAAAGTGTTTAAGGGTGGATCAACTATTTTTTGTTGCTCGTTACCATGGTTACGTCTCTTGAGTCACTCTTTAAAACTGTGATTTTATAGGGTTTAAATCTACCAAACATGAGTTTTAGTGATGAGCATAAATCCATTTGGACATGGGTCATCTCTTGAGCATGCTTGATGTCCATATTATAAACATTTTTCTAAGAAACTCGGTTACTGTTGTCTCCTCGCTGACGGGAGAGAATAACAACAAGAAAAAGTTGATTGACCCTTAATCGACCATTAATACTTAGATTTCGCGAAGATTACGCAGACATATTTACAGAGCGTACTTACTTGATGCACAATCATTACGCATGGAAAGACGGTCGCATTACATTAAATACTATAAAAATACTTTGTATGGTTTTAGTAAAAAATACACATTACATATAGGTTGATTTAAACAATATATATTCAAAGAAAAATCTCAGGTAAGAAGTAAAATCTTCGTCAACCATTTTAGCAATTATTTAGTTGGTATATGAATTCGGAAAGAACATTTGAAAATCCACCGTTGTTTTTATGCACTGGTTTGACATTTTCGTCTGTACTGGCACTTATTAAACGATCAATTTGGCCCAAACTTTTTGTGTAAATTCGTTTGGGGTCGAGCGTAGAAATGCGTTGCATCGGAAAGAATTTTTTTAAGTGTGATTTTCTCTTATGAAGCGTCCAATACAATAAAATACCAAATGATTTATGGAGTGATTGTTTACTCCCAACGCCTATTGTAAATGTTATAGGTCAGGGCTTTTTGTCATTATTATCGATGATTCTACAGATACTGTAATCAATATACTAAAAATTAAAATGACTAATATATGATAAATTAGTCATCAAAAGTTATAGTACTATTAGTACTAGTGACCACTGAACGGAATCTAAAATATTGACATCGCTCTGGTCTAAAATCGTGCGTTCATATTGGATGCACAATTTCTATAAATGTATTTGCCCAGAAGTAGATTATCTTATGTTTGTGCCACCTATCGAAGTCATAGGGCAGCATACTGATTCGGCGCCATCACTTTTAGACTCAAGAAACTGGAAATTTCGTTACTGTAAAAGTATGTCGTCATAGAAACTTCCACATAACTTAATTCCTATCTTAGATCTACTAAAACGTCTTCACAGCTTTTAATATCAATATGATAACAACTACGACAATAAAAAAGGCGCTGAGCAATTCGCGCTAACGAATTTTGCACCAGAATTTGAAAAGCAAATTCTGATAACCAGTGCAGGAACTGTAATTGATGCGAATTTTTGATTTTCCAAAAGTTAGCCAATAAATTTCATTCGTCTGAAGACATTTTTCGGGAAACATACCTATTCCAAAGTTAACTTTAGGTTTTTCTTACAACGGGCCTGAAAAATCAAACCTTCACTTAAAGATGCATTCAGACAAACTAAATCTCGGAAAAGAAATCGAAAATTTTCGGATTCAGGATGTACCACAATGTTCTGTTGGATCTTCTGCAGATTTTACAAGCGACACTGTTAAAGCGACGTTTTCTATAAAGACGGCCTACTTTTGAGTTTACACCAGGGTCGAATGAGAATAACCGATCAGGACATCACAAGGAATTAGAATTATTAGAATACCATACGTGCTGGCGCCACAACTTGTCGAAACGCTCCCTAAAGACAATTAACTTAACGGTGGTGATATTCCCGCCAATCACAAAGAACGGCATCAAACAGAAGATTTTAAGAGAAACAGATGCGAGGTTATTTATAATAGCTCTTTAAACGATCTCGCTCTGTTGACCGGGGTGTGGTCTAAGAACCGAGTCAGGAGCGTAGCGTAGGGCCATTGCAAACGAGACTTATTATTGTATCCAATATTCACATAAATGGAGAACTTAATATCAACCTACGGAAAGTTGATATTCAATTTGAAGAAGGGGAAAGGAAGAAAGACTATGTTTCTGCGTTTGTGGTTAAACATGGTTGATTTATGTATAGTAGGGTATTTAGTTGTAACATTAGGCGATGAAGTGAATATTGGAAAATACATTGATAAAGCAATGGTTTGGATGCAGGGGCCAATAGAATTAATGATAGACAACTGAAGATTACAGTAATAACATAGCATATGTAATAAACTGTGATGAAGTCACTTGCTGTGATAAAAATCTGTTAGAATTGGCGATATTTCTCCAACAGTTGTAAGATTATTGTTGTCTATCATTTGGATAAGTCCATTTTATTGTGAAATTTCCATGACTGACTTGGCATTATTCTCGGATGTTGTTTTCATTTCAGAGGCGCATGCGTGCAGAGATAAAGGCTAAGGGTGTGTTGCTGACTAACGATCATTATATTAAATGACAGATTAGTGTACTGTCAGCGCACACTGTTTAGAGCATGCTGCCTCTAAAAGGGGATGGTGATTGGAAAGAGTCAAATTTGCATAAGTTCTTTTTAAAATATTGGGGTGTTAGACACAACACTAGCAAAGCTAGAAACACGTTGATCAGAAAATGTATAAACCGTTATCTATTGTTTTTTTCGTTTGAAGTAGTAAAATGGGGTTGACTCAAACACCACCAAGATAAATGATATAAGAGCAATACATGCTTGGTTAAGTGTCATGAGAGATTTAAATAAATACCTGCCCTACGCCACCTGACGACGTTACGCAGGACATGATCATGTAGTCAGCACACCGAGTCTTGGCCGACACTCCGGAACCACTGAAGGGCATAATACAGTTATTTCCAGCAGTTTCTACGCGCTGGCGATGACAAAGGTAAATACTTGTGACATTTTCACGTTCGGGGGAATAATTTTGTTCAGGCTAAAGCGTTTGACAATGTTAATATGACGTGATTGTTTCTTTTCATAATATTGCGTTAATTTTGTAATATCTTTATTGACTGTGTTTTTTTTATTAGTATTACTAATTTTGTCCTTTTAATGCTGAGAGCATTAAAACATGATATTTCAATAAATTTTGTCTCTGGAGTTCCGCAAGGATAAAACCTCGGTATCATAATCAAATTGCTAAACAAAGTTATTCCTCCTAACACTTTTACGCAATTATTTATTGCTTTCGTTTTGTGCAATGTCTTTGCCGATATCGCCTCTGCGTGTATAGTAACAGAGGTGTGTTTCCGGTGCAGATGTGGAGGACGTGAAGTTTGTGATAAACTATGACTATCCGAATAACTCTGAGGACTATGTGCACCGCATCGGGCGCACGGGCCGCTCGCAGAATACCGGCACGGCTTACACGCTCTTCACACCAAATAATTCTGCGAAGGTAAATATAACTTAAACGTAAACACAATTTTTTGACTTATTTTTAGGAAAATACACTACAGTGTAGAATTAGACTAAATCTGTTTTATGTGAACGCTGTTTAGGTGTAACCGTTAATAATGTATGTATGTATGTAAATACTTTATTGTACACAAGACAAGTAAAATAAATTATACAGAAAAAAAAACAGATTAATTATGTACTTACAAAGGCGAACTTATCCCTGTAAGGGATCTCTTCCAGTTAACCTTTGAGCAATTCTGTGAAGAATAGGAACTAAACTGTAGACAAACCAACACGTGTACAAAGATGTGTAATATTATCCCTTTCTTCATTATTAACAGTTACTATGATTTAACGTCATTTTCTGCTTACTTGGGTCAATCAACTTTTTCTTGTTGTTATTCTGTCCCGTCAGCGAGGAGACAATAGTAACTGAGTTTCTTAGAAAAATGTTTATAATATGGACTTCAAGCATGCTTTAAACTAGACATGGGCAAAATGTGTCACTTTAAAGAAAAGAGTGAAACATATCTTTCAGCTCCCGGGATATATATCACTCTTCTATATCTTTATATCCGTATGCATCCATCGATCAGTAGCTCCGTAGCTCTCTAGCTCTCGCCACGCAACGCGACTCGCTCGGCCGCTCACCGCTCAATTTTACGTCGTGAATTACGGATCGAGATTGATTCGAATGAATCTATCTATCAAGTAGATCAGTAATTCACTAAGAGCTATAGATTGATTTGTAGTGTATCTACGCTGGTAGATTTTTTATTTTAGTAGGTATTTAACTGTACGAAGCATTGAGATTAGTAATTAGTTCAATACAATAAATAGGTATTGATTTATAGTTTTTTTTAAATATGAGTAAGTACCTACCTGGTGCGATGTGATGTCGCTATTGCAAAGCAAACGATACCGGGAGCGAGGGAGTTGTACGGATATACTGATATACTCGGATTTTGAAGGATATGAAGAGTGATTCGTGCGGGCGGAGCGATATATATCTTTTTTATATATCACTCCGGAGTTACCCATGTCTACTTTAAACCTTTGGTAGGTTTAAACCCTATAGAATCACAGTTTTCAAGAGTGACTCAGGAGACGTAACCATGGTAACGAGCAACAAAGAATAGTTGATCCACCCACTTTCTCTTTATTTCGAATTATTTGTAATTTTTCCTAGTCATTTCATCTGCTTTTACTTGAATCAATATCGTCAAAGTAGGATGAAAAAGGACGTCCTACTAAAACGTAAAACAAATAGCCAATATCTCTTTCTCCTCACATGTATTGTGAATAATAATTTAGGGTAATGGTAGTTATCACAGACTTACCAGACGCGACACGCAAATAATAGTAACACAACCGAGCGAGACAGTCGTATACATTTTTGTATAAGAGTGACAGAGTTACATATTATTTGTTGTCCCTGTCACAGTTTCACTTTTTTTGTCGAGCACAATTTATTTTATATGGCAGTTGTGCCCAAATACGACACAAGCGATTACCCGCCCAAGTTAAGGAAGTAATTTATGGTAAACCGGTAGCCATTTTAAACCAATTCTCAATTTATCTGCATAAACCTTTTCCGTCACTCTTGGTGGCCCGTGTATAGGATCTCTTTAGAAATATTTATACTGTAAGGTAAATAAATAAATAGCCTTTTAAACTGAATTGAAGACTGAAATAATGTTGTTTTTCCTTTTCACAAAATGTCGCGCAATTCAGTGTGCCGTAAGGCATAGGCCTCCTCCAACTGTCTCATCTGTCAGATGCGACTCTTGTCCAACGTGGTCCCAAGGTTAGCCTGATGTCGTCTCCCCATCTTTTTATTGGGCGTCCCTGTCTTCTGGTGCCATCCCTAGGGTACCACAGAGTAACTTGTTGGCTCCATTTATTTTCTGGGCAACGTAGGATATGTCCAGTCCATCCCCATTTGAGATGATCCATGCGAGTGAGTATATCGATGACCTTGGTTTTCTTTCTTATTTCCTCTTTCTTGATCTTAGGGAACATACACAAACTACGTGACCCGTTTAGGGGGGGAGGGGGGTCGTCAAAGTACCACTCTTGGTCACCGGGTTTCGGTTTATTGTCACGTAGCCGGTAGAATACTTTTGAGAAACATTCTAATTGAAGCGGACTCACGCGCCACGGTTCCATCACTAAAACTTGTCCATTTTCGCCACATCACTAATTGTACTGTTTCTTCTTGATATATTTTTTACTAAATACAATTACAATTGAATAGCTACGCTATACCACGCTTGCACTCTCGAAGTATGCATTTTTAGGGGCCGTATGAGAAAATACAAAGAAAAGCCATTATTTTTTCAACTTTCCGCAATTTTTTTTTTATAAAATATACTACGCTTGGTCACCTAGGGGGGAGGGGGGTAAAAAACGCAAAAAAATTGGTCACGTAGTTTGTGTATGTTCCCTTATCCATGAGTTTGACTCCTAACATACTACGTTCCATTGCTCTAAGGTAGTTATGATTTATATTGTGTCCTCAGGCCAAGGATCTGATGTTGGTGCTGCAAGAGGCCAACCAGGTGGTGAACCCCAAGCTGCTGGAGCTGGCGCAGTGCGGGATGGGCTTCAAGGGGAAATACAGTTAGTATTGTTTGGATTCATCATTCATCATTATTTATAAGTAATGTACAGAGTGGATTTTTCGTTATGCGGTTCGACTGGCCCCTACACTAGGCTAAGCCTGTCCCGTAGGTAGCCAATTCAAAAATGGATTAACAATATGTGCGCGAGAAGTCAGAAAAGATGACAATACAATATAATTATTATTACTAACATATACTAGATATAAAAATGGAAACAAGCATAGAATCTACGAATTGAGAGTAAGTATATGTTTAGTGTGATGCGTGGGCATGTACATGAGTGTGTGTGTGTCTGTGTGTGTAGGTATTGATTCATTTTTCATGAATTTATTCATTGCTGTAGACGGCTTCTTGATTCAGAGGGCCTACTCCGAACTGTTGTGCCGTCCCATTCACTCATATAATGTATAACACAAGAGTGAAAGGGACTACACAATATGCAGTTCGGATTTCGAAGGTCGGGGTAGGCTCTCAGGTCATCGGTCGAGCATCTTTACTTCTTATTTAATATACAGGGTGTCCCACGGCTATGCCACATGGAGGGAAAGTACCTTGCATATTGTAGATGGAACATTTTACTGAAAGAAGACATTATTTTAATTTTAAAATCAATTTATACTGCATTCACAGATATTTAAATAATAATTAAACCGTGAACCGGGAATCGAACCCGTTACACAAGAAAAATAATTACCCTGTAGCTTTATCATACCAATCGAAAGGCTTCATCATATGGATTATTTTTTGCTAAATAACATAGTATCAGAAATTAAAGGAAGACCATGAATTTTAACATTTTTCAAAATTAATCAATTGATCACATGTAAAGGGTTTGATTCCCGGTTCAACCACAAAATTATTTAAATATCTGTGAATTTAGTTTAAATTATTTTTTAAATTCAAATAATGTCTTCTTTCAGTAAAATGTTCCATCTACAATATTCAAAGTACTTTCCCTCCATGTGGCATAGCCGTGGGACGTCCTGTATATATAACTCTTGCTACAATTTCTAACATAAAGTTATAGCATCTCATTCAAACTATTTTTTTTTTCAGATCGCGGCCGTTACCGTGACCGCGACGACGACAGGGGAGGCCGGGGCGGCGGTGGAGGGCGCGGCCGCGGGGGAGGCGGGGGCCGCGGCGGCCGCGGGGGCTCGCGGTTCGGAGACCGCTCCGGAGGTACGCTCTAGGCCTCGTAGATACACTTGCACTCTTTTATTTATATAGGTTTCACTCGTATGTGGGTCATTGTCAGATATAGGTTCGCGTCTTTTCGGTGGACATATCAAAATTTAAGGGCCACAAAGCTTAATTTTGGATTAGTCTAGTAACGCGTATAAACAGTGTTTCCATGACTATAAATCCATGTAATAAAAACATAACTTACATGTACATAAGCCGTTGACTATTGACCACCGGGTGGACAACTTTTGTTTTTACAACTAACAATGACCCATGTGGCACTGGAATTTAATTTCACATGAAATTCAACTCAATGGTCCCTGAACACATAAAAGGGGATTTAATATATGGATGAAGATAAAGTATTGTATGCAACATTGTATAACTAAGTCAAAAAACGCTTGTGGCGTCTTTATTTACGATGTTCGCTTTCGACTCACATCGTAACGCCTCGATCGCCTTCGGCTCACATCGTAAACCCCACCGCTCGTCTTTTTTGCCCTTTGTTATACAACTGTTTAAAATACTGATTCTTTATTTTTACATAAGGATTCGATTGGTACCTTCAAGGCCGGATCTAGGGTAGAGCGAGTGGAGCGGCCGCTCTAGGCGCCGGATGGCAAGGGGGGTGCCTAAATGGCAAATGAGAAAAAGAAAAGTTTCATTACAAAATATCATAATTCCCTAATGGTTTTGGGTAAAAGCTTCAAAGAAGGGCGCCAAATTAAGATCGATTTCTTAAGCATACCCTAAACTACTAACTAACTAAAAAAAAACACCGCAACTAGTATCTAACTTTTTAAACTCTATCATTAAGTTAAGTATTAACTACCTAATTTAATTAAGATTAATGTACAACACTCTGATGTTAGACAACCTTTAACCTCCTAAGACCCCGCGTCCTATATAAAGGACAAAATATGTTCAACGGAAAATAAGTTAAATTTTGAAGTGATAGAATTGCATTTGTTTTGGTTTGATTGATTTGACATAAAATAAAATTCAAATTTGTAATCGGAACTGTTAGGTTCAAATTCGATTGTATTTTTATTTGTATGGTGGGTCTCAGGAGGATATCTGTTACACAGTATTTCGTGGATAACAGTGTTGATTGTACATAGAGTAACATCTGTTGTAATATCGATTGTAATATATTATGTACAGTTGTTTGTTGTCCCTAAATAAATTAAAAAAACCCGATTTCGCTCTACCCTGATCGAGGGCTCGGGCTGGCGCTGGGTACCTTTTTGACTTTTGGACGAACTTTGTCCCTTTTGGGAATACAGACATGAGTTTGTATGTATCTGTATTTATGTTCACTCGTCGCCATCTTTGTCTTTGTGGATGTCGACTCAAAATTGGACTTCTCTGAAAGAAACAAGGCAATAAAATATACCAAATGGTGAAAATCCTATTCAATTATCTCAAGAAAATAACGAAGCTACGACCGTTTTAATGTTGCTGGTTAGAGAGAGAAAGCGCGACAGATAATTGACCACGAGCGCCATAGTAAATGACGATCGTTCTAACAGGTGCGTGCGAAAAAGGGACAGAGTATGCCCCTTCTTAAAACTTCGAAGACTTATAATTATTTAGTCCTTCCGACTTAGATATATTCTGAATATTATTAAATTGTATAAAATTTCAAAGTTTAATTTACAATTATTACATGTAAATAACAATTTAGTCATATAACCCGCCCCTCATCGTCCCGGTGCAAAAGTGCCCATAATGCTAGCAGCATTTCCGCGCTGAATAGCGACGGAGAGTCTTTGCACCAGAAACGATTCGGAGCGGGAGTCCTCTCCTCTTTGCCTAAGTCGACGGCCTATTTCTCGAACAAACTCCTTTGCGTCCTTCCCCCAGAAACCAGCCGTTTCCACCGCCAAGGGGACGAAAATGTAGCTCTATCCCAGGGGAGTATACTTCCGCCTCTTTATCTCCGCCTGAGATTCGGCCGCCGCGCCTGCCGCGCGTGTAGTGCGTGTAGTTTAATCTTTTAAAGAAAGATTTATATATATAAATGAATGTAATGTAGGTTGATATCGCATTGGACGATTTGGACGCTGTGATATACTCGCTAGCTACTCGCTAGCACTCGGCTAGCTAAGTCCAAGAAGTGCCTAAATATAATAGGTCCAAAAGTATACAATATAATCCCTTCAGCCATTAAGCAGGCTTCTAGTTACTCACTATTTGTACAAAAAATGAAAGCGAAGCTGTGCGAAGACGCGTTATACTCGATTGACGAGTTTTTTCAGGGTTCGCTTTCAGCGCCGTAAACGCAGTTCTCTTATCTAAGTATAATATTATAATTTACTTACAACTTGTCATCCTGATATTAAAAACATAGATATGCAATACAAAGTATAGTAGGTTAAGTTAATGACATGTAAAAATGTAGTACTTATTATTCTCAGGCTCCCGATGGGATGACAACTCCGGCGGCGACGGTGGCTTCAAGCAGGGCGGCGGTTACGGGAACCGCGGGGGCTTCGGCGGCAGAGACGGGGGCGGCGGGGGCTTCGGGAACCGAGACGATAGCAGCGGGGGCTTTGGCAACCGGGACAGCGGGGGCTTCGGGAACCGAGATTACAACCGTTCGGACAACGGGTTCCGTGGCCGCGGCGGGCCGAGAGGTCGAGGCCGCGGGGGCACCGGCGGGCCCGCGGGGGGCACCGGGGGGCCCGGGGGGCAAGGGGGCTTCAGCGTGCCCCCCCCGCCCACCAACTACTATAACATGTATTCGCAACCACCGCCTCCACCCGCTAACAAGTTCATGCCGAAGTAAACAGAGCCGAAGTGTACGCGTAAAAATATCACTTATTTCTTATTTGTAAGGTCGTATTTTAACTGTTGAGCCGCTGTGACTCCAGATTTACGATTACATTAGTGCTGATACAAAACCGTGAAGGATTCCTAAATTATCTCTAACATATGCTTCGATGTCTGTCAAAGAATCCATAGTCGGCGTAGTTTCCGTGGAATAGATAATTTCTGTCGACGAGCAATTAGAAAATGTTTAATGACAATTATTTTTCCAGCTAGCAAATGATAGTTTTAAAATAGTCGTGTGGAAAAGTACCTCTTAACTAGCTAATTCATAATTTACTCTAAGGACACCTTTTTGGATTAATTTTTAGGTACACTTATCAAAATTGTGATTTTTCTTGCATTGCAAGTCTAGGGATGCTTGTACTAGCGAACAGCATGAAAATGCTTATAAACTGGATATTTTATTTTGAGATATAAGATCACATTTCTTAAACAACTATTCATTGGTAGGGTAAATTTGCTATTGATTGGCACTAGAGATATCGTGAACCAGATCTTTACAGGACTGTCACAAACCATTGCCTTGAACGTGCCAATAGCAGGTAACGACAGGTTTACCCTACGCATATTGTGAACATTCCTATAATTTGTCATAGAGCAGTTTGTGAAATGTGCAATTCATCAAATAAATGTTTATATTAATTAAGAACGTTTTGGTTTTCTTTCTGTACCTATTTCTAATCGCCTGCCCACCCTTACAAGAGCTGACATCAGCCGCTGTAAATTTAGTCTTGCGACTGAAGGTTGAAGAATTTCATATAACATTTTAAACTCGCGTTTTGTACACATACTTAACCTTTTCGCCGCCATTGACTTCATATGAAGTCAGTACATTTAGTGCTCCACACGCCATGACTTCAGTCTATGTAAAGCAACCTACTTGCTGTCAAGTAAGGTGCATTTTCGGTCGTTTGCTCTGTGACTGGCGTGAGACACAACTTACGAAACAGCTGAAGTGGGACTGGGCTGGGGGTGTCTGTCGAATGTACCCGGAGCGTTGGGCCAAAGTAGCCACCGAATAGATCCCACAAGATGGCTCCCGTCTCAAGAGGCAGACCGAAAAGGAGATGGCGGGATGACCTTGATACATTTTGTACGGATTGGCGGGAGCTGGCACACGACCGAGTGGCGAAAGAGGGGAGGCCTTTGTCTAACAACAGTGGAACACAAATTTACACTAACGTGAGACATATTTACACTTAATAAGAGAACAACGGTTGGAACTCACTTGGAAAAGAACACTCACTTGATGAAGGACTCCAATTGTAGTCCGAAACCTGTCGCAAATGGTGACTTTCCAAGTGAGTTCCAACCGTTGTTCTCTTATTAACAGTGGAACACTATATAGGCTATTAAAAAAAAAGTTTGATCATAAACATTTATTCCTACATAAGTTACATTTTTGATGACTGACAACTCATTTTGGCATCAATCATTGGCAAACCAAACGGCCACATTTAAAAAAAGTTTATTCATTCATACCAATCCTATGAACAGCTTAATTAATTATTGATTGTGGTTGATGCCAAATTGAATGTTTCACAACAGTTTTATCATCCATACTCCAGCTCTAGTGGTGTCCACCAACAGGTTTGTTGGGGTCGACATAGTCGAGCTGCTCTTCGGGGTTGTGGGGCCAGAAGGTAGGCTTGTTGAGCGGGTCGATGGCGTCCTGCGGGTACGCATCCTTGTAATCCTCCAGGGTCATCTGGTCGTAGGGCAGGAGGGCCTTGGTCTCTTGGATCTCCTTCTGGTAACTGGGACGATTTATGAGAAAAGAACAAATAAACTGAGCATTTCAAAATGTGTCAACATCAAGAGCCTATATATACCTATAAAATGGTAAGAAAAAAAAAATTGTTGACCTGTAGCAGAAAAAAATTAAATCAAATTCATTTTTTTTTTACATGGGACTAAATTCTATAATTTTGCATCTTCATAGTTAAGTAACCATTAAAACATTGTTTGCATACATGAATACGAAGGGTTGAAGGGTTGGCGTGGTCAAACCCGATAAGTCGCCTAAAAGGTTTTTTGAAAATAGAACTATGTGTAATGTATGTTGAGTTCTTATTTCAAAAAGCAATTATCTTGATTTATCGGGTTTTACCACGCACCAATAGTATTAATTAGTCCACCTTCTGATTTATACCTTTAGTACAGTCGCCATCAAATATATCTGTACTCTTCAGGGTGCTCAAAAATATCTGAACATGCACTTTAACGCCTTGACAATAGAGTCGTGTTCAGATATATGTGAGCACCTCGTTCGCTCCGATATATCTGATGGCGACTGTACATATGACATACAGTGTCAATTGTCTGATATGTTGCTCTCCTAGGCACTCAGACAATTAGTATGAGAGTTTTGAGGGCTCGGATTTTAGGCACTGGTCCCACCACCAGTGAGCAGCAAGTTCTCTCATAGTAATTCTACTTGTTTTCTCGCTCAAGCAAGTAAAATTACTACGAGATTACTCGCTACTCGCTGGCGGTGGGACCAGTTCCTTATGCTGTACATTGAAATCCCTTTTTGTCTTTTGTGTTCTTTTAATTGTACTTGTTTCATATACACATTTTTTCCTTTCTAAAACCTGTGTTGAATGGCATCTAAAAAAAAATAATGCATATTCTCTATTGTGCTCACTAATAAAATACCCTTTTTAAATCTTGCATTGCATTGTTGCATACTGGAAAAAAGATCCTGTTTCTAATTATCCTGCTGTAAGTTGATGCTGAGCGACTATACCACCAACATATTCAAATTATTATGGCCACCAAAACTGACATCCACTGATAAGAAATGGGTTTCACATATAGACAATCCTAGGAATGGTAAAAATCCAATATGCTTTTACGTTGCCATCTAGACCAGGGATCGGATACCGGTATTTTCTCCATAGAAAAATACCGGTATTATTACGGTCATCGTAATAATACCGGTTCATTATTTCGTTTTTAATGGGACAATCTAATAATACGACATTGTTACCTAAATACATGATTCAGCCCTACGTAAAGAGCAAAAAATAATCCAAAATATTGGGCTAATTCAGGGTTTTTTAAAAATACCGTTATCGGTCCCTGATCTAGACTATAAATATTTCGTTTGTGATTGTGACTTTTATAAGGTAACTTACTTCGCAATGTTAGCGTTGGACGCCGCGATGAAGGCATCCACAGCCTTCTTGACTTCAGCCCATTGTGCATCCACCTTAGCGGTCAGCGTGTCGGCGGGATAGGGGATCTTCAGGGCATCATACTGCTTCTGGAAGGTATCGACCATTCCGGGAATAGGCACGGTCTGCTTATACAATGCCCAGTTGATCTTCGGGGGCTCCGGGGGATTCGCCAGCACCCTTTAAACAAACACAATTTAACCCAACAAAACCAACTAAAAATTATGTAACATACATCCAAAACTAACCTTCGAAGGTAACCATCGGATTTGATTTTGAAGGCAGAGAGGTTGGTTTTTTGCTCCGCCGGAACTCTCTCAGCCAGAGAGGCCCAAGAAATGTTGCTCTGCGCGATTCTTTTCGCCATATTTCGGCGATTTTATTAAATAATCAGCAGAAAACTACTCCCAGAACGGAACAGACAGAAGTCAAAGACGTCAAATTACCATAGACAATGACTATATTTTTTGATATTAAGTGGGTTTACACTATCCTACACCGTATGAGGTTTGTTTGTTTAATTTTCACACGATGTTTAGTATATACTATTTCTTATACCATCGTGTGAAGTATGTATGAAGTTCATAAAAATGTATATCATTCAATCATTGATATGATAATCCTTCCGAGTTTCGCCCTAGTCATGTAATGCACCGACCAATTAATTAATGCGTACAACGTACGTACGTATTTGTATCAATTTGTGTTCGAATAATAATTAGAACGCCTTGTAGTCAGCAGTTTCTTTTATAAACCATGCTCGTGGTTTTTACCAGTCGGCTGTATTAAGCATTTAACTGCTATCGTCTGATAGGGTCGGTAGGTGGGTTTACGGCCTGTTAATTTGATGCGCCAGTTTGCGGCCACTTGGACAAGTTGATGAACTGAAAGGATATTTTCTCGCTTTTTTTAATATAATGCCCATTCAATAGCTACTAATTAAAACGCATACTACTCACTATTTCCTTAGGCCATGTAAAAATGTTAATATTTTTAATTGACAAAACTTTGTTCTTCAGAAGGCCGCAAACTGAGGCAGACCGTGTAACATACGTAGTATCTTCTAAGTAGTCTGTGCGTGTAACTGGCCTGGCGACCGTATATCCGACAGTGACAGTGGAACTGAGGGACTAGTCCGAAATTCTATATCCGAACTTCGTATCGAGCCGTCCCATTTCATTCATATAGTGTATAATACAAGAGTGAAAGGGCCGGCACTATACGAAGTTCGGATTTCCGTTGCATCTCTCTGTCGCACGAATCAGCAAGTGTGGCAGAGAGGGAGATATTGAAACTTCGTTCGACTTCGGTTCGTAGTAGTCCCTCCTGGAACCTTGGGTGCTACCGCGAACAGCAAACGAAGTTTTACCTCTCTGTCGCACTTACGTCCGAACGTGCAAGAGCGACAGAGAGCGAAAACTTTGTTTGCTGTTGGCGGTAGCGCCCCTTCTTGATAATAATTATGAGTGGGTTTAAAATTTCGGATGTCTCTTTTAACGACCGTTGATTAACGGGTTCATAAGATTTATAACATTGTAGTCTTTGATAAGATATGAACAAGTAGGTAGGTTTCGAAGTTCAGTAAATAATAACAAAAAAAATACACATTAAATTTATTCACCTTTGGTTTTCATAGTACTGGGTAAAAATAGTGATACAAATAATTTACTTTCACTAAGAATAATACATATTTATATCGCTATTCTCGTTAATATAGCTTTATTACCTTACAATATTATGGTATATAATAATTGACTTTTATTATCAGTCTTTGTCAAAATTAAACAATTTAAACCATACGCTTTATATTTATTTAAATACAATAATAGACTATGTGATATTATATATGAGATATACCTAGTTGAAACCTCGTATATCCCAAATTACACTCGGCCTACGTTACAGAGAGCATTCGTCCTTCTCTAACAATTTAGCGAGTATGTAAGTCGAAGAGGGACGAATGCTACCAATGCAAATAGGCACAGGTTCATCTTTGCTTGCAAAATTTCACAAATAAGAGTTGTGTTATTTGTCATGTCGTATAAATACATAAATGTTTTATTTTGTATTCAAATTAGACATGAATATGAATATAATAAGTACATATAAAAATGCAAAAACTAATCTAACAGGGAATGTTTATAACATGTAGGTATTTCTTATCAATAAGATTTGCTTTACTTTGGTCAACGCTCTGGTAATTCTGTGAAGTACATAGCTACAAAAAGTTTTATATTAATTTTATATTACTTACATGTAAGTATTTACAGTATTAACATTTATTTACAAGTGTTAAGGGAAGTAGGTCTCCTGTGTTGACAACAAGATCTAAAATCACTGGTCTCGCCGGAAGACCAGCGCTGGCTCCTGAGCCAGCATTATGTTGAGGCGGGACCATTTCGTGACATTTGTCTGTTTTTTTCTGTATGTTTGCTATATTTAATATTTGTCTTTTGTTTGTTTTGTCACTTTTTTTCTTCTTTCTTTCAATGTCCCGTTTTCCAATAATAATGTGTGAAAATCGTGTATGTTTAAATCAATATAATTATATTTAACTGTATATTATTTCAATTATGTGGTGAATAAAATTGTTTAGAGTTGAAAGTGGTGTATTGTTTTATTTATTCTAGACTTCGATCACGGTCCTTCAAACCGGATAAATATAGTGACTGTTGATTACAAATCGTCGGGTTACAAGCAAAAGTCACTAAGTAACAAATACCTACTTACAATAAAGCTCGTCGTTTCCGTACTGAGATACGAGGTTTCGAAGAGTAGTGACAGATTTGATAGTGAGTTTTAATTCTCACCCGACGAAATTAGGGCTATGAGAGAAAGCCCGGTAAATCGAGATGATTGCTATTCGAAACAAGAATTCGACATCCCTAACGCATAGTTCTATATTCAAAAAGTAAAAAAAAAATAAAAAAAAACATTCGCGATTTTTCGGGTTGACCGCACTAACCTACCGATGCTTAGTGCAACTGCCGTTATGTGTGGGTAAACTTAAAACTATTGAGATTCTACCGAAAAACAAATTCATAACCTAGTAGGCTCCTTCAACGGATTCCTCTTTTCCGCATAGTGCGGCGAATTCGACGAGTGTCCGACCGTACGACTGCCCAACGTGGTCCGGCGGATCACCGGATTAGTCTTGCAGAATTTTAAAAGGTTGCCGTACGCCGCTCTATATTGTCTATTGGTCGCTGCGTAGATTAGGGGGTTTATTACACTGGACGCCCAAGCGAGGATAGAGGCTATTATGTGGAGCCACGGGTATTTTATGCTGTCATCGGCGACGTTCATTATCATGAGGGGGAGGAAGCACGCGAGGAAGCAGAGGAATATGGTCAGCATCAGCGTTGTTAGGCGGGAATCTTCTTCTTTTTCTTTGGCTGTTTGACCGCTGAGCTTGCTGGAATAAAAAAAAAAGTTAGGCATACAGGGCCAACCACGAATGGAGGTATTGAAGCTAACACAATCATCATAACTCTCAAGTTATCGCTGGTTTTGTATAAAACGATAATGGTAGAGCTCCAAGATAGCTGCCACGTGATAAGCAGACACTATAGCTTATGGACGCCTGCACTTCTAAGGCTTGATTCCCTGATACGCTGACGTCGGTCGCCGACTTCGGTCGCGCGTACGAATAAATACATTTGTAGGTATAGAAGTGATTGACGTGTGGTTTGTTTCACAAGAAACGGAGACAAACACGATTGACATCAGCAATCAGCTGTTCTTATCAGAACAGCTGTTTTCTGCACAAACCACACGTCAATCACTTCTATACCTACACTAGTAAGAAGGATTACTTCCTAGGTGCAGTCACGAGCATTATAATCAGCCACAATAAATCGTTGTGGTGGCAGATATTATTATTGTGACCTATAAAATGCCACAAAAAATTACATTATGTTTACAGGCAGGTCTATACCTTGTTTAAGATTACAAACTAGGTAAACAAAGAAGCAGTGGTCGTTAACACACACACTGAATTCGCATTATTCTCACAGATCAGAATAAGTGACAGTTAGTGACTATGACAAATTACTTTTTTAAAACCTGAACCGACATCTTACAATTTCTGCCTCTTTGGGTTTTTTATTGTACAACATTTAGAAGAATGAAACGAAACGTAATTTACAAATGATTGATGCCTTATCATTTAAAAATACATATAAGTACGTAAATAAAAATTGAGACATATTTTCTTATTTTTAGTAACTACATATAATGTAAGCATGGAATAGTGTCTTCGGGTAATCCTGAAAAAACCAGATTCCTGTCTAACTGTGATTTTATTTACCAATCATCAACAAAAAAAATTACATTTCTTTTTGATGGTGATGATGATGAGATGCAATAAAATCGCTTATTTAGACTGGAATTTGTTATTTTCCGAATTACCCGAAGACACCTTAATAGTTTTAATATTCATTGAGATTGTTTCACACTTTCACCGCAGAACGCTGGCTGATAAAAAAAAATCGTAAATCGTTCTCTGTCATTCTTTCTAATGCTAAATAAAACAAGGTATAATGAAATTAAAGCGCAATAAAACCTCTTATTACCGAAAGATATAAAAAGCAGTCAGCATGAAAAGGAATGTGAAAAGATGTATGAATATACTTTCTGAAAAAAAAAACCGGCACTTTGCGGGTAGAAAACAATTCAGGTTAGTAATTTCTTATGATATAAGTTAGCAAGACACTTAACAACAGCCCACACCCGTGTTATGTACTTGCATACACAACAACTCAAAATATACACACCCACATACACACCTTCGGCCCTCTAGCTTCCTCTTGCTCTCTCGCACTCTCCAGTATATGCAAGAGTAAGACACGATGATGACCAGGCACGGTAGCGCGAAACCAAAGACAAAAAGGTATTTTTTCGGAGAGTGCCCGGCCCCGTCGGAGAGTATAGTGCAGGAGAAGGTCTTTTTGTCGAGCCCTAGAGTACCCCAGATGCCCAGCAGTGGGGGAACCTGAAATAACAAAAATGACTGATTTAATAAATAACATTAGGTACTATCATTAAGCACGGGAAGACGAAGCGTTGGACGGCCTCCCACTAGGTGGACTGATGACTTGGTCAAGGCAGCGGGGAGTCGCTGAATGCGGGTGGGCCATTCTACTTTCTCATGTACATAATTTTCAGACACTCTTTTTTTAAATGCAGATTTTGAAATACTTGGCCCCCACTTCATATTTTTGTATTATTATTTAGAAAGCGGTTTAATTGCAGTATCACTTCCGATAGTTTTGGTAATTAACGAACCACAGCTAATATCCATAAATCGAGTAACTCAGTGGTCCTTGAATGTCTCACCATTTGTATGAAAAAATGGTTTTTACCACTGTGTTACCCACCTTTTACAGCAATATGTTAATATTTGAGTATTTTTACCTATAAATTCCTTTTATTCAGTTCAGGTACTATTTCGAATTCCTGTTTTTGTATACTAATTTAATACATATAATAGATTTTTTTTAAATAGAAAACTGGTCGTGAAAAAGTAGAATGACCCGGGTGGCTTGCGACCGTGTGCTGTGGCGCTCCTGGAGGGAGGCCTATATCCATCAGTGGATGTCTTCCGGCTGAATGATGATGATGATGACTATCATTAAGGCGTTGTCTACCCATCCCGGAGATCTCCGGGCACATAACAAAAGAATGCTCTCTTCTTCTACTTAAGAGTATACTACTCTTGTTGGTGGAGCAATGCCAGCCGTTTCTGTCCTCTGCTATCTCCTTTACTCTCTATATGAAATGACCTTAACCTTCTCTTTTATTTGCTCGAAGCAGCATATTTATTGCATAAAAGTAATGTCAAGTTGATGATAATAGTAATAAATATAATTAATTAGCAACATTTATGTTAAGTAATTCTAAATTGAATATTCAATACACTTATTATAATAATGAATTGCGAATTACTTAACATACAATATACACAGCTATTATCTTGAACGTCACAGTTACCTAATACTATTCGTACCTAATATAAACCTTACTGTTACTAGTAGAGATGCGCCGAATATGTGTTTGACCGAATATACGAACATTCGGCCGAATATTAGGTCCAGGGGCGCTACCGCGAACAGCAAACGAAGTTTTCCCTCTCTGTCGGACTTGCAAGTTTGCATATAAGTGAGACAGAGAGGGAAAACTTCGTTTGTGGTTCGCGGTAGCCCTTCAGCTGTTGCCGAAATGAATATCGGTGAATGAACGAATGGTAAATTGGTAGACAGTAAATGAAAGACACAAAGTAAGTAAATTCTAGAGATGCGCCGAATATGGGTTTGACCGAATACGAACAATCGGCCGAATTATTCAGTTCAACGTAATTCCTTCATCTATTGTTGTAAAACAGACTAATTGAATGCTAATATTTTTGTTCATCACCAAAGCGAAATACAGTGGAATCCGGATAAAGCGACAGTCAAGGGACCGGTGATATTACGTCGCACTAACAGGACGTCGCACAAAACGGACTGATTTACTTTGAAAATGTTTGATATCAAATCTAATGTGTGGTGATTTCGAAGTCGTTAAAAGCGGTAAAATGTTATAAGCGAAGTCGTTATAAGCGGTTTCTACTGTATTGACTAAAAATAAGTTAAATCACTATTAACAGTGGGTCAAGTATTAATTTCACGAAACAGTAACTATAATACACTGTTGTAAATTGTAACAAAACCCTCTCAAAATTGTTCGGTAAATATTCGGCAGCTGAACCGAATAATTCGGCCGAATACCGAACATTCAAAAACATGCCGAATATGCCGAATATCGTAAACTGGGGTGACTAAGAAAAAACGGGGCTACTTTGATACATATAAAACACTTATATATTCATGACTAATTATTTCCAGTTTGATTCAGTTTAGTAAATAGGAATTAACGAAGGTATAACTTGACTCAAGGTTAACTAAATAAAAAAGTAAAACAAGGCATAAAAACTGAATTTTTAAAGTCGCCCCTCAATTTGAAAGTAACCCCGGTTTACGGTACCGAATAATCAGCGTGACCACTTTATAATCGGCGTTCCTACTAATAGAGTGGTCAGGAAACTACTAAAAAATACCAAATAAATTTCATAATCTACTAGAAACTACTAGACTAACTAAATCACGCTTGATTGTGTTTAAATCGCAATTATTTGTGTATAAATCTTGTATATCGTAGTTCGGAACAAGCATTCGTCCTTTGCTAGTAAGTTAGTGAGTGCGAGAGGGAGAGAATGTCAGTAAAACACTCAATCATGCATAGTGACAGCTTTCTGAAGGCGCATTCACAAATTCAAATCTTATAAGCCGAAACGTTTAATTTATAACATATTGAAACAGATTTTCAAAAATTGTCGAGTAGCCACTTGTGGATTGCTATAAACTACTAAAAACTACTGACTTATTTTCTCCTACTAAAAGCTTCAAAAAATTCCCTCAAAACTACCAAAAAAGTAGGAAACTACTAAAAGTGGTCACGCTGCGAATAATAACCGAATATTCGGCGGATCCCTACTCACTAGTCATGATTTCGTCATTAATGAAAGTTACATAATTAAAAGTTATGTTTCCGGTCTATTTATAACAACTCGGAAGTAGGCCACACAACGCGCGCGTTAATATTTAATTTATAGAGATATTCGCAGCTTTAACCCATAAAATACACAATTTCATCTGTCGAAATGGTATAAATTACTAAAATACTCTGTCTACACCATTTTCGTGCTACGCATAGGTAGCACAGGACAAACTAAACCCTTTTTAATATATTTTTCACCTCACTAGCTCGGAAAGCCGTTTTTTATTCTTTAAAAACAGATAGCAAAACTGCATTTTATCCACAAGAGTGCAAAGAATATTTGAAAACCGAACGTGCTGTTTGTAACTTTTTTAAACATAATAAACATGTAAAGGCCAGTCCAGACAGTCCAGCAACAATAATTTTATATTGTGTTGTTGTGTTAAAAAACTAGTACCTAGGCAAAATCTCGGGATTAGGTAGTGGACCCCGAGCATCCAACTATATTTAGGATGCAACTATACTAGAATAACGCTAGGACGAGGAGGACCAAAAAAAATTAGTGAGGTGAAAAGATTTGTGTTAAACACGGCTGCAAAGTTATTTTACGCCTCGTGTGTTGCAACACTCGCTACGCTCAGGATTCTATTTTTGAACCACTCGCTTAGCTCAGGATTCTATTTTCGAACCACTCGCTTCGCTCGCGGTTCAACCATAGAATCCGTTCTATAACTCGTGGTTCAACCCTAGAATCCATTCGCTAGCTCGTGTTTCAATTTCACACTCGCGGTTAAAATACAACTTTGCACCCTTGTAAACTATTATTCTTCGTGGCATTTCCAAATCGTATCTATTCCGGCCTTCCTCCAGATTTATGCTGCGTCTAAACTCCGTCAAAATATGGAATCCTTTGTAAAAATGGACGGAGTTTAGATTGACCACAGACGTACTAATTATATTTTAATAATTATGACATTACATCTTAATGACTATTTTCATAACTATGACATTAGATGTTGACGTTAAATTTTCCTCTTGACATTCAGATTTTATTCTAGAAACTGTCTAGATTATACTATTTTTTGTGTTATTATTTTACATACTGACGATCTTTTTGTGAATTTATACTCTCTTTTGACATACATTACAGTAATTAATGTCTTTTTTTTAAATTTCATATGCATCAATAAATTGCTCTGAATAATTAGATTCAATTTATGTAATACTAGCGACTCGCCCCGGCTTCGCACGGGTGCAATGCTGATGCATGTTTTATACATATAAACCTTCCCCTTGAGTCACTCTATCTATAAAAAAAAACCGCATCAAAATCCGTTGCGTAGTTTTAAAGATTTAAGCATACATAGGGATATAGGGATATAGGGACATAGGGACAGAGAAAGTGACTTTGTTTTATACTATGTAGTGATATAACTGACGATTCAAAAGTACTTGTTGCTAGGCCTATTGAATAAAGAATATTTTGAGTTTGAGTTTGAGTACAATTTGAGAATGATCGATTTCGTGCCTATACCTACATTTACGGGTTCCATTTATTTATTAGTAAATTAATCCATCAAAGAAACTATTGTTAACTAAAGTAACCCAGGAAGCTTAAAAAACGTATAAAACTTTATGAGCTCTCCCCAATTGGACAAAACACTCATTCAGTCGACATCATACTCATACGTAAAATGGGTGGAATGATAGTTAAAGTTAATGCAACTGATAGGCTCACCAATTTGTAAAACTATGTGTCGCGTGGCGCGTATCATAGGCGGCGAGCGGGTTGAGACTTGGTTGGTTTTCATTTACTTTTTTGTTTGACTGACTGTCGAGTTTCTTTCGGCGTTTCTTCTCGGCAGTGGTCTCATGAGAAACGCTGGTAGTTTTTGACTTGTAAAAGTGCCTTTGCGGCCTACTTACAGAATAAAGTTCATTTATTTCATTTATTTTTTTTAGTTTTTATTAATTTTCGCACAGACATTTTTATGTGAAAAAATAATTAGCTGGTATACCAAAACGAGGTTTTATACAAGCTATGTCGTCAGGGATAGTGAAATACCGCGTAACTAGCAAGTAAATAGTGCGTATCTACACAACACCCAACTTTATAGGAGAAGCTTAAAACGTTTTTTTAAAGGATATTTACGTTCGTTGGCGGGATATCTTAATTTGGCTACATTTGTTAGATACGCGGTATTAACCAATGCCAGTTACGGGGATTTGCCCTATGGGTGCTGTGTAGATAAACGCAGTATTTCGCGCTCTGACCCGTCTCTTCGATGAGCTATCGATGGCTTACAACCGGAGACAGTCCGCCGAAGAGAAAGGCTATAGAGCCATCGTCCGGGGGCTCCATAAGGATATCCCGGAAGATGAGATATTCGCGGATCTTAAAAGTAAGGGGATCGCGATTAGGGAGGTTCATCGCCTCTACCATAAGACGAGGGGTAAGTACGACATCGTGCTAATAGTCACCGACCCAGACCAACGTAAGGCAGTCCATGCCCTTAAGGAGGTGCTTAAAATCACCGTTAGGGTAGAACCTCCCAACAAGAGGAACTACATCTCGCAGTGTCACAACTGCCAGAGATTCGGCCACAGTGCGCGTGGCTGCTTCTCTCCCCCCCGATGCGTCAAGTGCGCTGGCGATCACGCGTCTCGCGATTGCGATCGTCCAAAGGGTTGTAAGGACCCGGCCGGCGTCAAGTGTTGCAACTGTTTGCAACGTAAGCTCCCCCATGGGCATACTGCCAACTATGGGGGATGCCCTTGCCGCCCAAAGAGTCGCAACAATGGTGCAAAGCCAAAGTCCTCGCCCCCCTCTGGGCAGAAGCAAAAAGCGGGTCGTGCTGCTCCCCAGTTCACCTCGCAAGATTTTCCTGCCCTTCCGGCCTTAGGGTTAGGTGCCCCTAGGAACCTGCCGCCCTCAGCAGCCGTAGGTCCCCGCCCGGTGCCTTCTGCACCCCAATCTCAGGCGGACCTCCCTGCATGGGGGCCCGCCGCCAGTCAAGCGGGCCGGCCCGCTCCATCTCCCCTCTCTGCGCTTATGCAGGCAATTCAGATGCTCACCCCGGAGGCGGCGAGCGGTCTGACTGCCTACCTAAGTGCTGCGACACAAAATTACATCGCCGCTCAGTTCGGCAGTCAGGGTCTCGGTGCTTACTAGTATGGATCGTACGGTCCTAAAGCTTAAACCTACTTCGCTTACCATTGGTATTTATAATGCCAATGGCCTGAGAGGTATGAAGGATGAGGTGACGAACTTCCTCCGTGATCACTCAGTAGACATCTTCTTGGTTCAAGAGACCTTTTACAGACCCGGCACCAGAGCCTTTCGCGTCCCTGGATTCAATCAGATTAGAGATGATAGGCAAGATGGTAGGCCATTCGGGGGCACGCTCATTTTCTATAAACGTAACTTACATTGCATAAGTCTCACCCCCCCTCCCCTGACAAACATGGAAGTGTCGGTTTGCCGTATATCGATGGAGGGCCACCCCCCGATATCGATTGCGTCAACCTACCTTTCACCTCAACGTGACTTACTTAAGACTGACGTCGACTCACTAGCCTCCTTAGGTCCTTCGGTCATCGTGGCCGGGGACCTAAATAGTAAGCATATTAACTGGGGTTGCATTGCAACCAATCCCAACGGCAATCGGCTTCATCACCTTTTGATCGATAGCCTCCCTTTCGATCTACTCGCTCCATTAGAACCGACTCATTTCCCCCATAACGTAGAGCACCGACCTGACATACTCGACATAGCACTCCTAAAGAACGTAGCGTTAACTCTGCGTTCTATAGAAGTGATACACGAACTTGACTCGGACCATAGGCCAGTTCTTTTGAGACTAGGACCTCACCCTAATAATGCACCTCGTACCAGAACACTCGTGGATTGGAATAAGGTACAATCAGGTCTCTTACAGACAGATCCTCCCCTGCTTAGAGACATCCCTGACTGCATAACTACTACTGAACAGACCGACCAAGCGATCGATTCTTTCACCAACTATCTCAACACTGTTCGAAGTGAGGCCTCAAGGGAGGTGTCGGCGGAGGATATCCAAAACCGACCTCTGCCTAGGGAATTGAGGGAGTTAGTGACTAGAAAAAATCGTGCAATCAGGACTTACTCCAACCACCCTTCTGCTGAAAACCGTCAAATCCTGAGGGACTTGTGTAACGAGTTCAAACAGAGAATTGCCGAATTTCGGGAGAACTCGTTCAGGGATCTGATGGGTGAGATCGCTCCTAGTCATCTGGCTTACTGGAAACTAGCGAGATCTCTCAAATCAGATGCCTGTTGGACCATACCCCCCTTGGATCGTCCGGATCACCCTACCCCTGCTCTCGAGGATAGTGAGAAAGCAGAATGCCTTGCGAGTAGCTTAGAGTCCCAATGTTCGCCTAGTCTCCTTCACACCGACGAAGCCCATATTAAATGGGTCGATTCCGAGGTGGATAGGAGATCGCGTCTCCCCGTAACTTCACCCATTATACCGGTGTCGGTTAAGGAAGTCAGTGACTTAGTCAGGCGTCTTCGTGTTAGGAAGGCTCCGGGTGCGGATGGTGTATCCTATCGTATCCTGAGACTTCTCCCTGAAACCCTCCTCCTCATTTTGGTCGGCATCTTCAATGCCGCGCTGACCAATGCTCACTTTCCAGCCGCGTGGAAAGGTGCAACGGTCATAGGGATAGCGAAGCCCGGTAAGCCCCGGACTTCGCCTGCCTCTTATAGGCCGATCAGCTTGCTTAGCTCTCTAGGAAAGCTATATGAGCGGATCCTTCTCACTAGGATTCTCAGATTTACGGCTGAGAATAACGTCATCATCGACGAGCAGTTCGGCTTTAGATCCGCGCACTCGTGCGTCCAACAGGTGCACCGCGTCACGGAGCACGTGCTGGACGGTTTCTCTCGATTCCAGGGGCTCAGGACCGGTGCAATCTTTCTCGACGTGGCGAAAGCATTCGACAAGGTCTGGCATAACGGGCTGATATACAAGTTATATCATCTCGGTATGCCTGACAGACTCGTATTCACCATACGAGATTTTCTCAGGGATCGAAGCTTTCGATACAGACTAGAGGGAACGTACTCGGACCCACACCCCATCCGGGCCGGAGTCCCGCAAGGCTCCGTGCTCTCTCCCACTCTTTATTCGTTATTCACGAACGACATTCCCAGGCACCCTAAAGTGCAACTGGGGTTGTTCGCGGATGATACCGCGCTCTTTACGACTCATTGTAAGTATACTTTTATCCGGCGATACCTCCAGGAGGCAATCACTGACCTAGGTCATTGGTTTAATCTTTGGCGTATCGAAGTCAATCCGGAGAAAAGCACTGCGATAGTCTTCCACCCGTCTGACCGCGTTAGCACGGAAAGGCGTGTGGCTCCGATCCAGATGTTTGACCGGCCCATCCCCTGGGCCAACGAAGTCAAATATCTTGGAGTGACCCTCGACAGAAAACTGACTTTCCGTAGCCACATCAGTAGGGTACGCAACCGTGCGTTGTTCGTGCTAGGAAGGCTTGGGCCGATGATTAACAAGTTTAGTAAAATGTCACTTAGAAATAAGCTGACACTCTACAAAACTTGTGTTCGTCCAATCATGTCTTATGCAAGCGTAGCTTTTGCTCACGTGCCTATGACATCGCTCAAGCCGCTTCAGGTCATTCAGAATCGTTTTCTCCGTAGGGCGACTGGTGCTCCGTGGTACCAGTCGAACCTCAGTCTGCACCACGACATGGGGATTAGCACTATGTATGGTTTCTTTAAGCAGACTGCCAGACGTTATTTTGACAACGCTCCCCATCATAGGAATCCGTTAGTTAGGAAGGCTGTCGACTACGTTCCCATCCCTCCCCCCTCTGTCGTTACTCGGCGATCACTGATTAGGGGCCGCACGGTCCGGCGTCCTAGGCACACACTTACGGACCCGGACGACGTAATCACAGCGTCCATCGAAAGATGGAACGCTGCGCTTGCGGCGTCCAACTCTGACACGACGCGTACACTTAGGCATTCCCGCCGGCGGGGACGTCCACCGCGCGATCGCGACAACAGTGACACATATAGTCCTTATTCGTCCCGGTACCGCCGCACACCGGGTAGAGTCAGTCCGACCCAGGTCGGGCCTAGCTGAGTTTCTTGCTGGACTCTTCTCAGCTAGGCTAGGTTTAGTGAACCAGCGACAAAACTCCCAGTAGCTCGATTCCACTCACACCTCAGATTCGGTTGAAACCGCTCAACCAATCTCACTGGAGCGCAAACTCTTAGAGTATTCCAGTGTTCCAAACCACACGCGTGGTCGTGCCGGAGGTTTTCCCCTGGATTTTCCCCAGGCTACTCTCCAACCGCGCACTCCTATCGCTTTATTGGGCCCGGCCTATAAAGCCACAGTCAGGTTCAAAAAAAAAAAAAAAACGCAGTATTTACCAAAAAAACTAGTTTTTAGCTTGAAAATGGTCGATTTGGAGTGATGTTTGATACAATATTTCTTAATGAAAAATCGAAAAAATACATTTAAGGTTTATGACATAAGGTCGCAATAGTCCTGTTCTAGATAGTAACATTGAGAAAATGTCAAGATACGTGTCAATTGAAACAGAAAATGGCGTAAATAGATGAGCGTTTTTTAACTGATAAGGACCCTTAAGTGGGAGATTTATGTAGTGAAATCTAAATCCAAGAATACAATTTCAACAACATGCAATGAATTACATATTTTTATACAATGTCAAGAATATTTTGATCACATATTTTAAAACGCGAATAAACATAATGTTGGGATAAATTAGATGTCAAAGAAGACCCCGGGCTGCTCAGGGCACCACCAGGAAAACTCTAGGAGGATGATAATTGAAGAATATACAGTCAAAGCGAATCTGACATCAAGTCCGCCTTTTGTTAGTTAAGATTTCTTAAAATAGATGAACTTAAAAAACGACTCTGTGATACAATCAGTTACATAATTGTTTCCACTACAACAGCCTTAAAAAGGTATTGACGACGACAACTAACTTATTCCAATGGCAAATTTGACGCATTTGTGTGTCGGGGAATGAGCATAGTATTTTAAAATTGTAAATTTAACTACTCGTAAAGTCGAAAATGAAGTGCCTTTACCATGAGTTTGCATGCCCGTACTCGCGACTGCGTAAACGATTTAGTGTGCCAATTCTTAGTTTTAACCTTGTGAGACCAGCTAACCAAATAAAAATACAATCAAATACGAACCTAACAATTCCGATTATAAATTTGATTTTTTTTTTCTAAAATCTCACTATCCAAAACAAATGCAACTCTATGTCACTTCAAAACAGGGATCGAATACCAGTATTTTCTCCATAGAAAAATACCGGTATTATTACGGTAACCGGTTCATTATTTCGCTTTTAATGGGACAATCTAATAATACGACGTTGTTACCTAAATACATGATTCAGCCCTACGTAAAGAGCAAAAAATAATCCAAAATATTGGGCTAATTCAGGGTTTTTTTTTAAATACCGGTATCGGTCCCTGCTTCAAAATGTATGTTTTTTTCCACTGACCATATTTTGTGCTTTATATAGGACACGTGGTCTCAGGAGGCTATTGCGTAGCCGCCAGAGGCGCTGTACTTTTCCCCATACAAATTTTTACGCAGCCGCTAGCGAGTACGGTCATGTAAACTCATGGTAAAGGCACAGGGTTATAAATATTACAATGAAGATTTGCGAGGATTTTTCCATACATTTGGGTCCAACATAGCAACAACAACGCTGACAATAAATATCTAATTATCATTATTAAAGAAATATTTAAAAAAAGATGTTAAAGACGTTAACAAATATTTTATGTCATGTAATAATTATGACTACGCCTTGTGATAAGTACTTTCTTGTTTTTTGTGAACTGAATGTAATGTAACTCTTAGTCCGAACTCTAGCTATAAATAAGCCATTCATGGCTTTAGCAGTTAAGCAATTTCAAACTCTGCGCTAAAGTATTTGGAACTTTAATAATAAAAAAAAACAAGCGAACCACGGGATATATGTTTGGAACTTATCGTTACTACTTATCTAACGTTACATCGCGCCATAAATGAGAGCGTTAACGATTGAACCGCATCATCTAGCACTCGGACTCGGATGTACAATTTGAGGCAATTAAACATCCCAGTAAATATGGAAGTGCATCGACCTGCTTCCTTCATAATCCCAGGCACGAGCTGTGGAACATCTGTGTTCGTTTCCCTGAATTGATAGTGTAGTTTATTGTGATAATAGTTGGATATAAAACGAGCTTTTATTAATACAATGTTGTTTAGGATGTCAGATGTTTATATAAAGAACAGTAACTGTTTAAAAAAATGGTATTTATACGACTAAGCTATACAAATGTTGCACTGTGATCTAGATAATTGCCAACGTTATTTTTAATAACAAAATTGAGGACACTTGTAGCATGTAAATTGGTAGACAGTAAATGAAAGACACAAAGTAAGTATATTCTAGAGATGCGCCGAATATGGGTTGACCGAATACGAACATTCGGCCGAATAATTCGGTTCAACGTAATTCCTTCATCTATTGTTGTAAAACAGACTAATTGAATGGTAAAATTCTTGTTCATTATCAAAGCGAACTATTGACAGAAAATAAGTTGAATCACTGTTAACAATGGGTCAAGTATTAATTTCACGAAGCAGTAAATATAATACACTCTTGTAACTTGTAACAAAACCCTCTCAAAATTGTTCGGTAAATATTCGGCAGCTGAACCGAATAATTCGGCCGAATACCGAACATTCAAAAACATGCCGAATATGCAGAATACCGAATTATAACCTAATATTCGGCGCATCCCTAGTATATTCATATTCGTATTAAATTTTTTGATATTTCGAAAAACGCAATCTTTAAAGTGGGTGGTAAAAAAGAAACTCAATCATTAATAAACATTCTACTCCCTTCATGAGCAAGACTCCTAAAATATCTTGACATGAGCACGGGAATAATTAAGAACAGCATTTGAAGTGCTCCAAAACGACTGTGTAGACTATATGTCGGTGAGAGGAAGGATTTATTAACTTGCTCATTATTCGTAAAGTGTTACTCTCTGTTTTCTCGCGTTTTTTATAGCTTATCGTATTAGGAATAATGAGGTTTATCGAAATAATATACCATATTTACTTCAAAATTTACTGTGTTCGAGATATATGGCATCAAACTTTGGCAATTTTAGGCCAAAAAAACAGTTTTTTGGCCTTAACTTTTGTGTAGACGACTTAAAAATATTAATCTCCTTTGCGTTGGTAGAGACGTCAATGAGGAACAGTTACATGTATATTTCATATATATAAGTGAATAAACAACATACTATAGTATCGAAAATAGGGCTTTTTTAGAGCATGTTTGAATAAATCATAAAAAAGTAGTCACTTTTTTCAATATTTGGCTCTTGCTAGTGTAGATAGATAAATTGAAGCCAATAACCGTTTATGCCATAAATATATTTACAGTTTTGACGGAGCAACATCAACTCATAACTCATCAAAAATCGATGAATATCGCGTGGAGCCCCGTAAGTACTGATACATTTAATTTCATATTTCGTCTCTGTTCAGTTTAATTTTGTTTCCTTTTTGACTACTTTTTGCCCCCGACTCTGCATATTAACTCCATAAAAACTTCTGCCCCCCATTTACACCCTAAGGGGATGATTTCCGGGATAAAAAGTATCTTATGTCCTTCCCTGAGGCTCAAACTATCCTCGTACTAAATCAGTTCAGCGATCTATAAGATTCAAAAAATCAAAAAAAATCAAACCATTTATTCTGCAATAGGCCTCAAGGGCACTTTTACAAGTCAAAATCTATCTAGGTACATCAAATAAAAATAATACAATAATCAAAGTATCATTAATTAAATGGAATGTTACATGTCATAAATAAGACTAAGAAACTAATAACAATCGAGATTTGTTAGAGATGTATAAGGTCTCTAAGCGTCAAGATTGAAGAGGTAACAGACAAAAGTTACTTAATATTAATATATGGATATTTGTATTGTATTAATTGTGATAATCCACATCGAAAGGGACCTTATGGCGGCAGGCGCTTACGTTGCACCTATTCACTATTGTATTGGAACAGCGGCTATAAAGGCGTAAGTGCCGGCCGCCATAAGGTCCCTTTCAATAGAATTCATTATAGTCAGAATCCCGCAATGGGAATCATGCAGAGAGCATTTCCGAAACCTTAAAATCTTAACTGTTCCTTGCCTCTATATTCTGGTTCTTCTATCGGGTTTAGTCAAGAGCTTGGACGAATTTGAAAGCGAAGAAGATAGAGCTATTAGGCTCGCGACAAGACGAAAGGATATAAAAAATAGTTTAGTGCCTAAGTTTAAAATAGTGAAGCAATCAGTGAGCTACCAGGCTGTCCATCTTTTTAATAAATTGCCAGTAGAGCTAAAAGAGATCTCCAACATAAAGGTGTTCAAGAATAGAATAAAGGCTCTTTTAGTAGATAAATGTTATTATTCAATTGATGAATTTGTGAATGACGTATTGTAATTATTATTATTGGTAGAATTTATAACATTTGAATGACATGTTTAATGATTAATGTAATTTATTTTAGAATAGTATTGACATTTTATGTGGTAATGTATTTCTTTTTGTTATGTGATAATGCTAGAATGTTAATGTTATTATTGTTTGCTTATATTTTTATTTTTTAAATTATTCAAGTTCTGTTTTTTTCTCTTGTAGGTATGTTTATGTATATCTTATAATGTGATGTATTCGACACAATGTATATTGTTCAGAATTAATTAAAAAAAAAAAAAATATGGATTATCACAATTATTGACGTACCATTAGCCCGAAGGAGACAAGCCAGATGAGCAGTAGCTGCACCCAGATCTTTGTGGTGGTGTAGATGGACGCGTACATGTCGTAGTACGCGATCAAAGTGTATCTGGAACAATATACCACCTTTAAATTTAGAAATAAATCATTGATTTGCTTTATAAGTATGTAACTTGTTATTGTAAAATACAAGTTAATTGTGTTTTTTCCTTTATGTAATAGCCACGAACCTCCTTATGTTTTATTTTGTATGAAACTATAGGTCTGTTCTTCTTTTCTTTAATTTGTTCCATAAAACTATGTATGACTGTTTGTTTCTGAATAAATAGAAAAAAAAAGAAATAAAGGAAATATAATTTTTTTTTAGTCACCGAGAAGGATTTGAACCTGCGACCTCCAGGCACTCGCGGCAAGTCGCTCTAGCCAACTGACCTATGTGCAACTGCAACTCGGCCCGAAATTCCGTTTTTTTTAAATTGTTCCTTTATTTCTAAATTTGTAGTTTACGTTAGCAGCGGTACTGTTTAATACAAAATTAATTTAATATGAGTATACCATCTTATTCAATTCGTACAAAACACATGCAACTGTGAAATTTAGGGGGCTCAGAGTCGTTCAGTTATAGTATTTATAAAACTTATAGAAAAATGATAGGCAGAGCAAGATAATACTTCAACCCGTAATTGGAGATTGAGAATCAAGTCCGCCTTTTGTAAGTTAGCATTTCTTCAATTAAATAAACTTAAAAACGACTGGTACATACAACACAATTGTTTTCACTACAACGGGCTCAAAAAAGTATTGATGACGACTAATTTATGCCAATTGCAAATTTTGACGTATTCGTGTGTCGAGGAATGAGCATAGTATTTTAAAGTTGTAATCTTAACTACTCGTAAAGTCGAAAATGTAGGGTTATACATACAAGGAAGACTTGCGAGGATTTTTTTAAATACGTTTGGCACCAACCGCTTTAAGTATTTGGATCATATGCTGTCCGACGATATGAAGGACGAAGATATTGAGAGGGAGCGGAGGGCGTTTGTCAGTTAGAGCTAACATGATTGCAGGGGCGCTACCGCGAACAGCCAGCGAAGTTTTCCCTCTCTGTCGCACTTGCAAGTTTGCATATAAGTGAGACAGAGAGGGAAAACTTCGTTTGTGGTTCGCGGTAGCCCATCAGGTTTGCTCGTTGCTCACGTGACGTGAAAATCTCACTGTTCCGTGCATACTGCTCTACTTTTTCTTTTTACACGAGCAGCCTGTGGGTAAATTACGCAATGAAAGCATACAGCGTCCTCTGCGTCCAATATGACCTTCAGGGTCAGGGGGTTCAGGGGTGGGTTTTTGTGCCTTCACGGTGCTGCTGCGGTTGTCGCGTTGCTGCAGCGCCTCGGGCATGTTTGTGGAGGCGCGCGCGGATTGTTATATACCACCATGCGCAAGAGAGCGGCCTTCGCAGTGCGGCGCGCGCGCACCGGCGACAGCGCCCTGCTAGCGGTCGTCACAGAACGCCTTGACTGTCCATTTATGAGGCACTGGATGTCATTGCATGCTCCAGTGTCGCATATCTGGGCTAAATAAATAAGTAATGTATTAATTCTGATCTGACGGCCGCTTTAGCCTAGTTGGTAGTGACCCTGCCTTCGAAGCTGGAGGTCCCGGGTTCGAATCCCGGTCAGGGCATTTATGATGAACACAAGTATTTGTTCTTGAGTCGTGGATGTTTTCTATGTATTTAAGTATCTATTTATCTATATAAGTATGTATATCGTCACTCAGTACCCATAGTACAAGCTTTGCTTAGTTTGGGACTAGGTTGATTTGTGTAAAATTGACCAAAAAATATTTATTATTATTATTTATTAATTATGTTTTGTTTAATAAAATGATTTTTCTAACACTAGCAATAGGATAAATAATTAATTGATTACTAACAGCTATTGTAATTTTATATAGTCAAATGCCTATGGTGGATATTCACCCTAAAAATACTCTGACAAAATTATCTAATTAACAAATACATAAGTGCGTGTCTAAACCCAATATGTGCCAATATACTTAATCACAAACAATAGTCGTAAATTGATAGTCCCTACAGTCATGGGGTCCAATAAATAAATTAACACTTTTGAAACCAGATAGCTCCAGTATCAGTTGTTTTTTTATCGTAAAACAGTTCCCTTTATCGCTGTGGGAAGACAAACACTCGGCGCTGGATAAGATAATTATGGTATTATAAAAAAGCGTGGTAATAATGGATAATTAAGTATGTAAAATAGTTTCAAAGGCCGAATCATCTCATCAACAGTGGCTATCAATTTGCTTAATCAAATAAGTAATGTTTCAAAGGTACAATATTCTAGATTTAATGTGGAACTACTGGAAGTTTATAATTTTATATACCTACAGTATATATATACAATGGGTGGTAGACAATCACTAATCGAGTATAATATAACTTATAATAACCAAATACCTTCCTACTCAATCGATATAATAGATGCGTTAAATCGATTACCTACAGGCCCTGGTGATTTCTAAGTTTGATTTCCCAAAGCCAAAAGCAAGTACTTTTGAATAACATTTACTTTTGTCACAAAAATAACATAATGTAAATGTCGCCATTGTGTTTCTTCCTCACCTCATCTGACAATCGAGATAAATAGGGTCAACAGCTTTACCGTTTATAAAGGAACTCCAACAAATACCGTGTAACGAACCCACAATAGCAGCCCATACATATATGTGATAATCCACATCGAAAGGGACCTTACGCTTACGTTACACATATTCACTATAGTATTGGAACAGCGGCAATAAAGGCGTAAGTGCCGGCCGCCATAAGGTCCCTTTCGATGTGGATTATCACATATTATTAGGAGCCTGTATCCCTACTGCTGGAAAAAGGTCTCCCCCCACTTTTTCCATTGCTTTTACATATAACGTATATAAATAACATTGCTGATATATTTCTTAGCGTCATGAGTAACAATAAGTATCAGGTATCAGTAACTACAATTTTAATACATGACATATTTATTTATTCAAACTTTATTTCGCAGCAAAAATACAGTGTACATATGGTGGATTTAATTAATAATTGGTTCTCCACTAGTTAACCACAAACCACAGGGGTAAACAGAGATGCTTAAAAACGACATAATTTGTTATTAATATTGGTAATATCTTAATCATTCTATTACACTCCAGAATATTTACATTGTACTCCAGAATTTTTAGACTAGATAGACCAATCATGAAATCAAAAAAATAAAATAGCCTTTTCACACTGCGATCATCGTCTATTATTATTATGAGTATTCTTGAGAATTACATCATGTTACTTGAATTTATTAAACCACTTAAGACGGTCATATTTTTAGATTTGTTTTATAGGGTGTAAAGCCCGTAAAGTATTTGAAAAAAACAAGGTGATCATGACTCATGTTAGTTGAATACACTTGACAAGTATAATTATAGTATACACCGTACGAAATCCTCAATATTTTTTTTTTTTTTTTTTTTTTTTTTTTTTTTATTAGAAGACCAACAGCTTTAACAAACAGAAATAGACTTATAACTAGGATACAATATTTATCATTTATTTGTAAACGTAGGTACATAGGTTAAAATAAATAACGGATAAATATTTGATTTCAATAATCTAAATTAAAATACGATACAATTGTGAAGCCAATGACAGGTGTCCCTAATAGATACATATCAAATCTTCCGAATTTGCTTAGAAATTACTTTTTATAAAAAGGGGTGTGTGAGTGCGTGTGTGTGTATGAGTGTGCGTGTGTGTGTGTGTGTGTGTTGTGTCTGTTGATGTAGATGTAATTGTGTATGAGCATGTTCATTCATCTTCATTAATCTTATACATTTTATTTGCCATTGCACTTTTGAACGTTTTTTTGTTGTTATCCACAAATGGGTCAATATCACTAAACTGAATGTTGTAAGTCCTCGTCATTCTATATATTACACAATTCTTAGCATAGTTAGTTTGGCAGCATGGTAGACTAAAATGGCGTGGATGCCTGGTGATTTTTTTGGGTTTAAAGTATTTGATTTCTGATACAAGGTTAGGGCAATCTATGCAACTTCTGACAATGTCATAGAGCAAACCCATATCAAGCAAGACTCTTCTATCCTCTAAACTCATTACATTGCGTAGCTTAACTATTTTTATAACTGACCGATACACATTTGGTACGATAATTTAGGTACCGTAAACTGGGGTGACTTTAAGAAAAAACGGAGCTACTTTGATACATATAAAACACTTATATATTCATCGCTAACTATTTCTAGTTTGATTCAGTTAAGTAAATAGTTAAGAAATTAACGAAGGTATAACTTGACTCAAGGTTAACTAAATAAGAAAGTAAAATACGGCAAAAAACTGAATTTTTAAAGTCGCCCCTCAATTTGAAAGTAACCCCGGTATCTTAGAAATGATCTTAGAATATGATCAGCAAACTTTGTTGTTGGAAAGGACCTTTTAATTTCACCCAAGCTCGAGCTCTTTTTTTTGGCAAATAAACGCTAACGATAAGCCAGACCCCATATCCCGCGACCCGTAACCCATCTGCTGCTGGAACAGAGCGCCTTTATGCGTCGGATGCCGACCCCAGTCAATGGGTTTATTTTTACATGAACCGTGCACTTGCAAGTAGTGAGATACCAGCGATATGACCTCAACGAGGTTTTACTTTTTTTTTTTAATTATTTTACCACCATTTTATTTACCTACTTTAAGTATAACCCAATAAGATGGCACGGTCTGCCTGATTGGTAAACAGACAACGTCGCCTATAGACGTTTGCGACCCATGAAAAAAAATTAGGAGTCTCAGTCGCGTTGCCTCGCAAGGAAACAAACTCATGCTTTACTCTCTTTAAGGGAATCCGACGCTTCACCGTCAGGTATTTTAAGCCACGCCTTTTCATGCTTTCATTCGTCTAGGAAAAGTCTGTCACAAATTCAAATTCTGCTCAGAACCAGCATTTTTAAAATTTTCCTTTAATTTGACACTACAAATTAAAAAAAAAATTACTGAGTATTTGGTTTCGATATTAAAACGTTTTTATTAAACGCTACAGCTTATGACTTGATATTGACATACATTTTGGTTTCAGTGGATCAATCCGCTCATAGTAAAACTTAACTCTATCTACAATAAATAAAGATCGTTTTCGAATATACCGTCTGTATGCACCAGATTTTAATGCATTAGTACATACACACTGATTTTATTTGAATGCATAAAGACATTGGTCTGTTACACTGTATGTGTTAAGGGGATGCCTCGATTCGGTCTGCGACGCCCCCCGTGAAAGAGACAAGCTTATGTATTTCGCGCATTATAAAACGGGATGCAACACTCTTCAGGTATGGCTTTTTTAGACAAATCCCGATAAATATCTGTATGTGTGCAGTTTTATTAAATTTCCTTTTGATAAAGTTTAGATGAGGTAAAATACCATCATTGTGTTGTTTAATAATGTGGTATTTTAGTAAGCTGAGTAAAAAAAGGAAAACAAAGACTCAACTTTGTTTTTTTTTCTATCGAGAACATTTTAAGCAATCATGTTTCGGCTATTGGCAGAAACACAGTCATATAGTCGAGAATCATGTATCTTAAAATCAATCCTTATTGTTTCCTTGTCAAAAAAAAATATTTATTCGAAATAAATTCGTAAAGAACACTTTTTGAATGTCAAAGGTTGAAGAGATACTAGTATTAATACAAATACTAGTAAATAATCACTACATAATATAAAACAAAGTCGCTTTCTCTGTCCCTATAGCCCTATGTATGCTTAAATCTTTAAAACTGCGCAACGGATTTTGATGCGGTTTTTTTAATAGATAGAGTGATTGAAGAGGAAGGTTTACTTATATGTATAATAACATCCATTAAATAGTGCACCCGTGAGAAGCCGGGGCGGGTCGCTAGTAATATTATATAACTTATATATAATTTACAGCCTGCTATTAGGTATGGCGATGGCACTTGTCCATATTTATTTATCGTCTAAATATTTGTCTAATTTATAATAAGCTCTCTTTTCCAACGTCTCTCTTCGTCTGGGCAGAACAGTAAATAAATAAATAAATATTAGAGGACAATCTTACACAAATCGAACTAGCCCCACAGTAAGCTCAAGAAGGCTTGTGTTATGGGTACTAGACGACGATATATTTAATAGATATAAATACTTAAATACATAGAAAACATCCAAGACTCAGAAACAAATATTCATGCTCATCACACAAATATTTGCCCTGATCGGGATTCGAACCCAGGACCGCCAGCTTCACAGGCAGGTGCACTACCCACTAGGCTAAACCGGTTGTCAAACACACACAAACAGTGTTTTAAAGAAAGCGATATTTCTCGTTGCACGGCCTTAAGAGGTTGTGTAGCAGAATTCTTCCATACAATAAGCGGCAACGTTTTCCACCCCCTAATCCTGAACCGATTTGCATGATTTTTGGAAATGTTGTAGATATCATTAAATACTAGGTTCATACGTTCAAAAATTGCCTACAAGTAAAAATATGGACCCTTGAAGATTAGTTTTTTGGCGCTTGAAAACGAGGAGGGACCCGAAATAATGGGATGAGGCGTGGAAAGAAGAAGTATTGTGTTAAGGTCCTGTTGGGTGTAACGTACAGTGTTGCCAGATGGTTACATTTCTTACATTTTTCGTAACTTTTGACCAGCTCGAGTAACATGTAAGTAACTTCTGTTGTAAGGGAAATTTTCGTAACTTTTAAGAACAATGAAACTCTATTTAAAAGAAAGGTCTTTTGTATCTAACCTGGACCAAGCGGGACAATTTATAAGCTTCCATACAGGAAAGGTGACAAAAGGAACCACAAGATACGACTCTGTCTGTTCGTTTGTTGTACGAGTAGGTAACTATGTATGATATTTGAGATATCCACCTTCAGCCCGGCGTAATTCCGTCGCCGAGCTCGCCGAATTCTAGCTGCATGTGTAACTTTTGCATCAAAAATGTAACTTTTCAAGAAACGAAATGTAATTTACGTCCCAAGGGCCCTGGCAACATTGGTAACGTATGAATGTGGCCGACCCCTCCAGGTAAATATTGACAATACTTGTGTTTAGAGAAGCCTATACATCCATATTACGCTCTGATGATATGACGCAAGACATAATGGAATGACTGTACTTTATGTGCCATCGCCAAACACGATATTTTGTATGGTAGATTAAGCCATCCTAAGTGCATTTTTAAAATTGCGGAAATGCATGGATTTTGAAAAAAATAATAAAAGTTTCCATAAAAAATTCACTTCTCGTCAATATCGTTTGAAGGCCATATTATCATAAATTAGGTCGGGAGGGGGGGAGGTACGGTGGGGTGATGGGGGCATATATGCCTATCTGCGTTAGAGTCGATTTTGCCCTAACAGGTCATTCTGGGCTTCATTGTGCGTATTGAGTATGAAAAGAGGCATGTTTACAGCTTTACACTTAACCCTGTCAAGATTATTATATTACGTTGGCTTGGCTCGACTGTAGATTATGTCCCATCGATTTCCGGGCTCATATTTTTTTATAGATTGTACTCATCATAAGGAGTCTCTCCACCAAATCTTAGATTGCGGAACCCATAGTTACTGAGAAAAAAAATATTAGTTTCCAACTTTCCATACAAAATTAACTACTTCATGGCTCCTGTCAAAGTTAGCGTGCGTTCACTTGCACGTATTTATTTCGTTTGTGGCATTTTTGCATCTAATTATTACAATATTATTTCTATTTTTTTTTTTATAAATAAATAAATAAATATTAGAGGACAATCTTACACAAATCGAACTAGCCCCACAGTAAGCTCAAGAAGGCTTGTGTTATGTGTACTAGACGACGATATATTTAATAGATATAAATACTTAAATACATAGAAAACATCCAAGACTCAGAAACAAATATTCGTGCTCATCACACAAATATTTGCCCTGACCGGGATTCGAATCCAGGACCGTCAGCTTCACAGGCAGGTGCACTACCCACTAGGCTAAACCAGTCGTCATTCTATGTTGTCGTATTTGTTATTTTTTAATGTTTTTTTTTTTAATATTATTATTTAGTTATGATTCCTGGGATCTCAGGGACCGGTAGATTCGTTTTTGAAATTTCGACGGATGCTATTAACCCGTCGTCTACCGGTCCCCGGGATCCCCGGGATCAAAACAAAAGAATGCTATAGTTTATTTTTTCGCCGGGACACGACGGCTTACGGCTTTGACGGCTTTTTTGGCTTTGGAAATTGGAATACAAGAGACAGCTCGATTTACCCCAGATATTATACCAGAGCTGATTGTTAACATTAATTAAGCTATTACACATAATTTTAGTTATTTCCATACATGGCCAGTAACGGCAGTACAGAATCCTGGGGCTAAATGAGACGTGAAGCCATCAAGCAGTCATCTCACTCACTCATGCGTAGCACGGTTGGATAGAAAGCAATTTGATTGGCAGATCAACATTAAGTATAGTATTTGATAAATCGCTAACTGGAACTTACCTAATTCAAATTGGTGTGGCATCAATAGTACAATTTCATTATTTTCCCCTACATTGGGAGCGGTCCGATTTGGTTCGCGCTCCGATCTGATCCCCACAAGATCCGCCAGAGGCCTGAATTATCCGAAATCGGAGTTGATTCGCACTGGCAACACTGATATAATCATCCTAGTAGAAAATAATGATGTTTGACGCTTCAAGGTTAACGATGTGCTGCAGTGACAGTTAAATGGCAGGTGTTACCATATCCAAGCCATGTTAAAAGCATTTATAACATAAAAGACAATTATAAAGAAAGCATTTTCATTGAAAAAGGAAAAATCAAACAAAGACTATACGATTAATAAGTTATTCACGGCAAGGGTGAAATATCATTAATCCATTAAAATTTCAAGGACAACAATGACTGACGTATAAATAATATAAAAGGGATCGTTACCGGTATTATTGCTACCGGTTTTAAATAAGGTATAACCGGTTATAATTGCATTTCGCTATTTATATCGCTTAAGCTCAAATTAGCGGTATAATCAAAAGCGGTATTCAAATATATTAGCGGTTTCGCCAATTGACAACAATACCTCTATTTGACACTTTACCCATAAAAACCATTACCGGTAATAGCTGTCAGTGTCAATATACTCGATTATTTGTTTCTGCAAACTGGCGTATTGTAAAAAGTAGGTATTTACACGTAGGTACTTAGGATTTTGTTACGTTTTAGTAGTAATGTTTAATTGACATCTTACCTTTCAAGTGCAATGAATAGCGGTATTGAATACAGGTATTTAATATCGTAAATAGTCTATACATAGAGGTATAGATATAAAAGCGGAATGACAACAATACGAGACGGTAATAGTTTGTCATCCCTGTAATTTAATGACACTTCAAATACTACAACAAATTAAACAATTTAAATACTAACACCATACCGAAATGTCCGTAATGTAGGTACATATAAAACACATTTTTACTTGTATCACAAGAAACATTGTTGCTGTTAGTAGCATTTAAGAACACAATAATCTACAATTAGATATGAATTGAAATGTTATGAACACAAAACGGTATTCCGTAGGCATAGGGGTTGTCTAATTGACATGGCGCGTTAGTTTTCATTTTGTTTCATTGGGGATTCGTGCGTGGATTGTTAGATGGATGTGCTGTCAAAAGTATTTTGGAAAAGGAAGAGTGATTAGTGTCCCAACCAAATGAGTTGGCTAGGTACCTTTTGGAGACGATAATAAACAGTAAGTAATGTAGGTAATAGAAACGTGAATATTCGATAAGGGAATGCTTTCATGCCAGGTTAAAGGAGGATAAGGCAAAACAATACAGTAGAATCCGCTTATAACGACTCCGCTTATTACATTTTAGGGAACATACACAAACTACGTGACCCGTTTAGGGGGGGGAGGGGGGTCGTCAAAGTACCACTCTTGGTCACCGGGGTGAGGGGGGGGGGGGGGGGGGGGGGTCGGTTTCTTGTCACGTAGCCGGTAGAATACTTTTGAGAAACATTCTAATTGAAGCGGACTCACGCGCCACGGTTTAACCCCATCACTAAAACTTGTCCAGTTTCGCCACATCACAAATTGTACTGTTTCTTCTTGATATATTTTTTACTAAATACAATTACAATTGAATAGCTACGCTATACCACGCTTGCACTCTCGAAGTATGCATTTTTAGGGGTCGTATGAGAAAATACAAAGAAAAGCCATAATTTTTTCAACTTTCCCCAAAAATTTTTTTATAAAATATACTACGTGAAAACTATGGGGGGAGGGGGGGGTCTTGGCATATACTACGCTTGGTCACCTAGGGGGGGGATCGCTTTATCCGGATTCCACTGTAATTAAAATAATCATAGATAACTAGTTAATACAGGTGTAACGAAACTAGTGAGGATCCGTTTAAGGGCATATTCGGTATCGTGTTCTGATTAGGAAAAAGTAGAAGAAAATTTATTTGAGGCAATATTTTTTTGGCCTTTTTATGGACAGTTCGCTGACTTTTTCGCGTCAAAAATATTGAAAGGAATAAATATTTCCATATTGAAAGTCACGTAAGTACTATTTAGGGAGGTAGGGCACAGCAAAATGTCATCTTGCTCGAATTTGGAGCAGCCCAAATGGGGTACCTCCGCCTTGCAGAATACCACAGCCATAATAACATTATCTACTATATAAGTATGTAGTGTAGTGTTCCTGGAGGTGAGCAAGGTTGCCAGAGCTCCCGAGGATGCACTGTGTTGAGAGCGAGGGACATAAATATGTCCCTTCTGCTGTCAACACAGTGCATCCTCAAACTTTATAAAGGGTCGGCAACGCGCACGTGACTTATTTGGAGTTGCGGGCGTCTATAGGCTGCGGTGGCCGCTTACCATCGGTGGTCCGTAAGTTTGTTTGCCACCGGCGTTGTATAAAAAAAAATATAAAAAATGAGGGATGACATCAGTTGCTGGAGCCATACTTAATGTTAATTGGTTTGTAACATGTTGGTGCAACCGACCCTAATGAAAACTTTTATATCTACTTTCTAGAGTACTTAAGAAAGAAAGAAAGAAACATTTACACACAGAAGACACACATATGACAAAAATTACTTACTTTGACGACCGCTTTAGACTAGTTGGTAGTGACCCTGCCTTCGAAGCTGGAGGTCCCGGGTTCGAATCCCGGTCAGGGCATGTATTTGTGTGATGAACACGAATATTTGTTCCTGAGTCTTGGATGTTTTCTATGTATTTAAGTATATATTTATCTATATAAGTATGTATATCGTCACTTGGTACCCATAGTACAAGCTTTGCTTAGTTTGGGATTAGGTTGATTTGTGTAAGATTGTCTAAAAATTTTTATTTATTTATATTTATTTTACGTACCTTAAGCAATGGTTTTTTTATGTTATAGGGGGCAAACGAGCAGACGGATCGCCTATCGTTTTTGTGCTCACTAGTTGGCGCCACTATCGAGTAAGGTCCAGCTGTCAAAAAGTGTTCAGTTATTGATTATTATGGACATGAGAACGAAGTTTACATTTAAATCATATTCAATACCTTAAAACCGTACCGTAAAAATATCGAACTTACCGCATTGTAGCGCGGTCCCGTTTTGTTCGGAAAAAAGGAGGAAATAAGTTTCCTAAATACAAAACTGTCTCAAAGCCCTGACAGTCATTGACCCTTAACTCATATTTGCCATAATCGAGCTCAGGCACTGCAAAATAGTCACCATATTGTTCTAATTAGATATTAACTCGCGTAGCGCAACCACCAAGAGTGACATTTGACATTTCGGAGACCTCACGCTACACTAGCGCCTCTAGCGGCGAATTCATACGCGGTAGCCCTGATTGCAGAAATACCAACAATTGGTTCTCTGTGCATATTTTGCGAAGTGGTCAGTTATTGGCGGGGTGGCCGACAATAGGCAATGTACCCTACGTAGTGTTCACGTAATTATATTTGCGGTTATTTGTAAATATTTGACAGACTTCATTCATGTGATGTCACGGGTAACACTCATGTTCAAGAGTAGTCTACCGGTCCCTGGGATCCCCGGGATGATTACAAAATAATGCTATTGTTTATTTTATTCGCCGTGAGACGACGGCTTAATAGTTATTTGTTATACAAGGGTGCAAAGTTGTATTTTAACCGCGAGTGTGGAATTGAAACACGAGCTAGCGAATGGATTCTAGGGTTGAACCACGAGCTAGCCCTCATAGCCCTCATTACCGTCGCCCATAGACACCTGCAACACCAGAGGAGTCGCAAGCCATAACCTTGATACAATAATATACTGCGCCAGGTACGGCCGGTACATCGGTGACAGGACCTACGTTATCAGCCTTGACTTAAGGACGTAGGTGTGAGTGTCGACAGTGCTGTTACGTGGCGTCACGAACCGTATTGTCAGACCATGTTTCCTTAGATCATGGTTAAAACCGCGACGTCCACCGCGCGATAGCGACAACACTGACACATATAGTCCCTATTCGTCCCGGTACCGCCGTACCGGGTAGAGTCACTCCGATCCAGGTCGGGCCTAGCTGAGTTTCTTGCTGGACTCTTCTCAGGTAGGCTAGGTTTAGTGAACCAGCGACAAAACTCCCAGTAGCTCGATTCCACTCACACCTTAGATTCGGTTGAAATCGCTCGACCAATCTCACTGGAGCGCAAACTCTTAGAGTATTCCAGTGTTCCAAACCACACGCGTGGTCGTGAGGTTTTCTCCTGGATTTTCGCCAGGCTACTCTCCAACCGCGCACTCCTATCGCTTTATTGAGCCCGGCCTATAAAGCCACAGTCAGGTTCAAAAAAAAAGGTTAAAACCATTGTGTAGTGGGTAGTGCACCTGCCTGTGAAGCTGACGATCCTGGGTTCGAATCCCGGTCAGGGCAAATATTAATGTGATGAGCATGAATATTTGTTTCTGAGTCTTGGATGTTTTCTATGTATTTAAGTATTTATATCTATTAAATATATCGTCGTCTAGTACCCATAACACAAGCCTTCTTGAGCTTACTGTGGGGCTAGTTCGATTTGTTTAAGATTGTCCTCTAATATTTATTTATTGTAACTTTCAGTAAATATACCGGGCCGCGGGTGGCCAACATTTCATTTCACAAGCAAACAGGTATAAATACGTGATTAAATTCAAATCATGGCCTACTAGGCACGACAGTTTAGATTGCATTAATATTAATGCTATGTTGATGAAGGCAGGCGTTCAACTTTATGGTAAGTATGGTAACACATTTGTTTTGGTAAAGGTGTTGACAGGGATTGTATAAGCCACTAAATGGCTAGTAAACAGGTCGCTATTTCAAAGTAAGTAAGTGTAAAGCAATTATAAAAAACATGTACTTGCCAAATAGCGATGCGCGCCCGAGCGGTACGCAATAAATTGTATGTTGTATGTAGGTAAATATAAATAAAATAAGAGATTGTAAAACGAGCGACAACAGTGACAGATAAACCGCACGCGGTTTTCGCTCGCTGTTAGGATATATGTATTAGTCTTTAAGTATTTTGGATAAATAAATAAAAAATAAAAAAAGAAAGAAAGAATGACAACAATTATACTGGTGGCTCTGTGAGCTGTAGACCTCGTGATTGTTTTTTTTTATCATTTCCAAAATCTGACATTATAAAAAAGATCAATTATGAATATCGAACCCGCTAACAAAATTTCACGAGAAGCGGTTGAAAAATGCGACCTGTAGAGGAGAACAAACCGAAATTCGGACACAGAAACTTACAAAATCTTTGAAATAAAAATTGTTTTTGAAAATTTCCAAAAACTGACTCGACAAAAGAATTCTATATAACTATTGAACCTGCTCACGAAATTTCACGAGAATCGGTTGAGAAATGCGACCTGTAGAGGAGAACAAACAGTTGAACAAATAATTTTTTTAATTTCCAAAAACTTATTCGACAAAAATATATGTATATTTATCAAACCCGCAGGCGAATCACGTTACTTTATGTACTAATGGTAAATAGATCTTACTGTCTATTTGTAATTTTTTTTTTAATTTATTTAATAAACTGAAAATACATTTTATTACACCACAATAAAACTCGCCAAACTGTGACGTTTGATGGCGAGATACGCCCATTTTTAAGTGCTTTTAACTTAACCTATTCACTTAAATCGAACATGTAACAAATGTTTATGAGGTTTACATTATAATTCACCAGTAATAAAACCAGTAAATAAAAGTATAAATGCTGACAATTAAAATTTGACATTAAAATCTACCTAACGGTAGTACAAAAGTTGCGTGATTACCCCGCAGGTCGCTATTTCAAAGAAAGAAAGAAAGAAAACATTTATACGAGACAAAAATAAAAAAGTAATATATACGTACACAAAAAAAAAAAACAATATCACATTTCCTCTATCTTTAAATTTAATTGCTAAATGCGACACTAGATATTAAATTTCCTGTGCTCTGTCTAACCATTTATAATACAGGCGTGAGTTTATGTATGTATGTGTGTTAAAAAAACCATCTATTGTCCCGAAAATTTCACTATTTGTTATGTTACGGGGTGTTCTAATCCCACTTCTGGGTTGGAAGGTCAGATGGAATGACAAACATTGGGAGTAGGTGTCAAAGGACCCGGGCTAATTATGACACAACCAGGACGCTTAGGTAGGATCTAATTCTTCAATTTGGTTACTGGGCCATTCTACTTTTTCATGTACATAATTTTCAGAAGCTTTTTTTTAAATGAAGATTTTGGAATACTTGGCCCTCACTTCTTATTTTTGTATTGTCACTTAGAAAGGGGTTTAGTTGCAGTATCACTTTGACAGTTTTGGTAATTAACGAACCACAGCCAATATCCATAAATCGAGTAACTCAGTGGTCCTTGGATGTCTCACCATTTGTATGGAAAAATGGTTTTTACCACTGTGTTACCCACCTTTTACAGCAATATGTTAATATTTAAGTATTTTTACCTATAAATTCCTTTTATTAGGTTCAGGTACTATCTCGAAATCCTATTTTTGTACACTAATTCAATACATATCATAGATTTTTTTTGTAATAGAAAACTGGTAATGTAAAAGTAGAATGATCCTACTACTAAGTCCTATATATCACTCGAATCAATGCCATGAGAGGGTTCAATATAATAAGCCATGTGAATAACACTTGAACTACTTGAAGAGTGTTCCCGCAGTTTGTGGCGCCACGTCCCCCATGCCATGTCTTTAATTTTCAAGTTCTTTGAAGAGCTTCAATTGTAGGCGGTTGTACTGTCGTCACTTGATAACAGCAGGCAATTAAACAAGATTTAAATGGCAGTAGTGTAAGCCTACGTTCCTTTGCCTTATCGGTTATTGTAATTGTACGATTGTCGTGACTTCTTGAGCGGTTTTAAGTTGCGACAAGACGACAGCGTGAGACGAATACCAAGCATATCACTGTTGCTCTGTTTTAGACATGGGTAACTCCGGAGTGATAGATAAAAAAGATATATATCCCTCCATGCGCACGAATCACTCTTCATATCCTTCCAAATCCGAGTATATCCGTATAACTCACTCACTCCCGGCATGGTTTGCACGGTCGCGCTAACGCCAATCGCAACTCTCTGTCTCACTCTATGGGTCTGTCGCCTGTGACGTCAAGGCTAACCGAAAGGCTCCGAATCAACGGCTGCGGCCGTTTGGGCGAAGAAATGATGCACTAACCTACCTACTTGATTCCGGCATATTAGAAAAATACAAATTAAAGCAACTTAAATTCCTTAACACCATTCATTACCTACCATAACCAAGTAATGTCATTAAATACACGCCCGGAAGAATCAGTTTACTCAATGTAACTCTGAAATCCCTGAATACCAATATACCACTGTAATTAAATTTAATAAGTATATAAAATAAAAGAA